>OX326957.1:64211569-65636569 GCA_946800325.1 Luzula sylvatica | reverse complement strand
AAAATTTACCATTTTTTTCTTTTTGTAAGAATGCACCTGTAATTATTGGACTTAGGTATTTATAATTGGTTAACAACTATTAAGGTTTTGTACTTAGTTAACAACCCCGAATTATTAAAACTATTCAGACTTGTTTGTATATATCAATAATTCAGCACAATACCAACATGTCTAACCGCCTGGTACCGGTACTCTTCCAACCTAGTTTCTAGCAAAGATAAGACTATTCTTCATTCTGGCACAATTAGTTAGAATGTATAATTAACTATTATTGGATTTTTTTTGACATCTAGCCTTGTCAAAAACCCAATTTGTAAAAAAAACTAGATTTTTTTCCTAATTTGCAAAATTATGTCTGTCCGAGGAGCTGGCGAAAGTGATTAAAGATGAATTTCGGTTCTAATTGAGTGGGTTAATTCTGATTCAGAACGTCCGGGAGGTCAAATATCTTTCCTATTACTAGGAAATTTGTCCGCGCTTCGCTGCGAATTTTTAATGTAATTGTTTGTATTAGACAAAAGATTGTGTATTCACTTATTAATTGTTATTTGTTATGTTTACAGAAAAAGATATCAAAAAATCAATATGAAAATTATTAAATGTGTAATTTGATATAATATCATAAAATAAATTAATGAATATCACAAAAAAAATATGAAAATTATTAAATGCGTAAAGCATGATATAAATTAATAAAATCACAAAATAAATATGAAATCATATCATAAAATAAATTAATGAATAGCACAAAACAAATATGAAAAAAATATTCAATGCGTAAAGCATGATAGAAATTAATGAATATCAAATCACAAAATAAATATGAAATCATACAATAAATATGAAAACATGATATAAATATTAATATAATTAAGGTAGAACATGATATAAAGATCATAAAATAAATTCTCAAATGGTTAAATGGATAAACTGAAGGAAATACAGTTACAGATCAACTAGTAGATTGTACACACGAGGGTAGATGAACGTACACGTTCGTCGGAACGATTGGATGTATAATAAGATTATGCAAATATCACAGAAATTACATGGTCCGTCATGACGCACCATATGGTCCGTCATGACGCACATTACTGTATTTCTAGATAAGCCAATCCGTGAGTATACCGTCATGACGCACCATCCAGTGCGTCATGACGGTGGTGCGTCATGGCGCACAGTTCTGTCCGTCATGACGGAGCACATTGTAACGGCTAGATCTAGTACTCGTGACACATGCGTCACGACGCACCATATCGTGTGTCATGACGCACGGTGATCCAAATTCTGGATTAGCATTTTTTATACTCATTAATGCCCTATTAATGGAGGCTTTGATTATAAGATCTGAGCATATCTCTTCTCTCTCTCTCTCTCTCTGTGTGGTTCATTCTAGATATGAAAGAGAAATACTTGTTGGACAAGTTGAGAGAAGAACTCCATTAGAGAGATTCAAGTTTGAGCAAGTTTGTGGGAATTTTAGGGGAATTCGCCACAATCGAAAGACGCGAACTCGAGGTGGATACGAGTAGAGAAATCTCACTTGAGATTTTCTGTTGTGATCAATCAAGAGCAAGGTCGAGGAAGGTCGGCGACGAACCGGATAAATTCCGGTTGTATACGACAAAGGAGCTTCGAATTAGGTACCGAATCGCGCGGGTGTGGGACGTGCGCGTCGCCGGAATCGAAGCAAGCAAGCTAGCAGCAACTAAGTGAACAACCCGTCTCCGTGATCAATTTCACGTGGTATGTTTCTATGTATATAAGAGTTATATTCATAGGTAGTTGCACGTAGTTTAGGATTTGTACGATCGAGTCGTCGACGTGGTCCTCGGGATCGGGTCGGACCGGGCCTCACAATCCGTTGCGCGGGGCTCGGTAGTGACGCCGATACCCAACAGTGGTATCAGAGCCATCGTCACGATTCGATCGTCGAATCGATTTCGAATAAAAGTTATTCAGAATTTCATGTAGAATTTTAGGACATAATCATATAGTTGTAAAATTAGGACCATGGAAATCTTACTAGTATTTGATCATGAGATGATCAAAAGAATCTAGAAGTAATCATGAAGAGTTCATGATTAATCGTTTTTGAAACGGTTAAAATCAGTGAAAATTACAAAGTAAAAATGAATTTCAGGTATGGTGCATCATGACGGATCATATTGTGCATCATGACGCACACAGGTATCGGGAAGTCCAAGAGTTGGATCTGAGGAGTTACAGTCTGTCCGTCGTGACGCACAAAAGTTGTGCGTCATGACGCACTGTGTAATTTGGCTCCGTCGTGACGCACAGTTGGTGCGTCATGACGGATGAAGCCCAAAAATTTTCTGTGAATTTGTACAAAATTGTTTTGTACAGTTCCGTCATGACGCACGAGCTGGCGTCATGACGGTACAGTACAGTCAGTCATGATGCTATAACCAAGCGTCATGACGGACGAACCTGAAAAGTTTCTGGATTGGACAACAAAATAGTTTTGTATAGTCCGTCATGACGCACTGGCTGGCGTCATGACGGACATGTGAAGTCCGTCATGACGCACGTTTTGGTAAGTCATGACGGAAGTCAAGGAAGATCCAATTTAGAATGCAATATTGGTACTGGCCGTCATGACAGACCAAACCAACCGTCATGATGGACCATGTAATTTTTTCTGATTTATTTATTTTTGGCTCTAATCATTGTTAATTATGTTCATTCATCATGATAAACTTGCTCAATGATATAATTAGATTATATCACATAAATCACTGCATGATATTTCAGTCATAAAATGCCTTCCATGTTCACAACCTCCGAGGATGGTCTTACACTTTGCACGGTTTCAGGCCAAAGTCGGGCGTGCAATGTTGTATGTATCAACGTGAGAGGTAAGCGTTAATTGAGGACAAATGCGGGTTCAGGCCAAAGTCGGGCGCATTTGTAGTTCAATTGAACGATATGTGAGCACGGTTGTGACTTAACCGTCCAAGCCAATCCGATTGGAGTTCGGGGCATAGTTAGGATGCACAAACGGAATTTGGATCATATATGATATGGTTCGATACCGAAATCCTATAAAGGTTCAAAAATCGCATTGGATGCGATTGGATTTATCCTACCTAAATAGTGAGATCCCATTTGTCGGCCAAAGTCACTTGTGGGAGGATCACGAAATATGGGTCTTGAAGTGTTACTGGATTGAGAATCCTGAATCAATATTAGGATTATTGATTTGATAAAAGTAACATATTTGATATCATCATATAAGTGATGGGAATTCACCCGACCCCGAGCCCCGCGCAGCGGAAGTGAGGGCCCGGTCCGGTTCCCAAAACCCGAGATCACGCCTCAATTCCGAAAGTACGATGCAAAGAAGGATAGTCAATTACTGGTGCAAAATTGATTGCACTCGAAGGGTTGATCACGTTTCCTTCTTTCTCCTGTCACGTTGGTGACTAGTCGTGCGTCCCACGCCCACACGTCTCCCACCACTTCGTTGACGATAAACACGTGTCCGGTTTGATCACAACAAGAGCCACAAGTGTCGCTCCTCTACTCGTATCCACCGTGAGTCGTAGCACCTCGGTCGCGGGTGCAACTGCCTAGACGATGCACCGGCGAACTTGCTTGAATTCGTTCGATTCTCTAGAAGAAGAAAACTCCTTTTCTCCTTCTTTCTCTTTCTCTCTTTAGTCACACTCTTTCTACTCCTTGATAGAATGAATTGCTAAGATTGGATTACTTCAGGAGAGAGAGAAAACAACCTATTTATGTGTCATAGGATAAGGATACCCAAAAGGCACGTTTTAGACACACCAACCCGTGTGTACCAAAAACTGCCAGAAAACAGCATTTTAACACAGTGCGTCATGATGCACCATATGGTGCGTTATGACTGACGATGTCAAAAAATTTCTGGACAAAATACGCATCTTAGCGTCATGATGCGCCATATGGTCCGTCATGATGCACGACCGTATTTTTCCTGAATTTGGCTAAGTCCACAACATGCAGACTGAACACACTATGGTGCGTCATGATGCAAATTGTTATTTCGCCAAATTCTGCACAATTCTATTGCGCATTCATCCGTCTTCTCGAACGTGTACGTTCGTGTGTCCTTGTACGTATTCTTTTACCGTTGATCCAAAATTGTATTTCCTTCAGTCTCCTGATGAGTGCGAATATGATAGGGTTTTACGCACTCACCTGGACTTAAAACGTTTTAGAAATTGTACTAAATGAACTCTTAAACGTTAAAATACTAACAAAACCATGAGAATTGCTCGTTGGCATCTTGTTTGAGTATATTTGCATATTTATGTACAATACAGGATAAAAGGCCTCTAGAAGTGAAGAAATGCGAGTATCGAGGGTCTCGGCACCGTTCCAAGATTTCACAGTGCAAAGCAAGCCAAAATCGCAATTATTGTTGGAAGATCAAAAAATGGAAAGAAGCTGCAGAATCTCAGAATTTGGCAAGTAATAAAATGGCCATATCTTTTGATTGGTAACTCCAAATTTGGTGATTCAAGTAGCCATAACTTCAGGAAGGAATCCTCTAAATGATTGCATAATTCACACCTCAAATTTCGTGGCCCACACCTTGATATGGGCCCACTTTCTACAGCCATGTATGCTGTGACCTAACCCTAGCCGTCGACTATAAAAGGCTATCGCTGCCTTTGCTAGGGTTACCTTTTGATCTTCGATTTTCATCCTTTCACCAGCCACCATCCACCTCTCATCCTCCTCTTTCTCCACTTGCCTCATACACCTTTTCGCAGTCGTCAACCATCGAAGAAGATCACGTCGTTTAGGAGCCGGAGTTTACGAAGAAGAAGACGTTCGTCAACAAATTGGTTTACTCTTTCTAGTGTTTAGTTTTATGATGTATTTGATATTTAGATTTGTTTTGTTGTCGAACATGAGTAGCTAAACATTTATCTAGGGTTTAGGGTTCATTAGTACTTGCGATGTTTTGGTAGTATTATATTCTTTGTTTCTTTCAGATTTGATTTGTGTTTTGTGCCTTCATATTACTCGTCTTAATTAACCGTTTGTACGCGTTTAGGCCAGCCTAAGTGACATAGGTTAGGACATCCTTGACTAAGTAGTGAGAGTGGACGTTTATGATTGTTTAAGCCCTCAAATAAACCAGTCAAAACAAGTAGTTAAGATCGTTTTAGGTTAACCTTGCGAAGCGAGAGCGGAGTGAGAAACCAGATTGTAAACGCACAAACTTGGACCGTTGTATTCTAAGAACATTGGTACACGTCACCCACGGGATTATAGGATTATCATACAGCGTAACGGGTCTTTCTTGGGCATAGTCAGCGAGAGCAAGAGTGTTTAGGTTGGATACGTCTAGTCGCGAGTAGGGCTGCAAACGAGCCGAGCTCGAGCGAGCTGTGCCAAGCTCAAGCTCGGCTCGGAACTTATTCGAGCTGGCTCGGCTCGTTTAGAATTATGGTTCGAGCTGAAAAATCAAGCTCAAGTTCGGCTCGTTTTAATTCGAGCTAGCTCGGCTCGGCTCAACAGTAGCTCAATTAAAAAAACAACTTAAATTTTAATTAAAAAATTGTAATAATCGCGAATAAACATAAAATATTTCAAATACTAAAATATCTTAAAACATAACAATAATAAATCAAACATACACAACACAAAACATAAAAAAAATAGGATTTGAACTTGGTATTATTAATTTGTCTCCCCTAGTTAAAAAAAAAATTTAGGACCTAAGTTGTAACCCGAATTGGAATTATTATGAAGATAAAAAATTTCTTTATAAAATTTTATAATTAAAATAATATATATAATGTAAATTAATTATGATAAAAATATTTAATTTTTTAAATCGACCTCAAAAAAATTTCGAGCTTAATACGAGCGAGCTGAGTCTGGCTCAAGCTCGGCTCAATAAGCGTTCGAGCTAGCTCGGCTCGGCTCGTTTAATTTCGAGTTAATATCGAGCGAGCTATTATCGAACTAATATCGAGCTAAAGTTGCAGCCCTAGTCGCGAGCGAGAGCCGGTCTAGGAAGAATAGGACAACACTGAAGGATTTCATGACGTTCGTAGGAGTAAATATTAAAAAATTATTCCAACAAAGTCGGGAATCGTCTTACTTAAGCTAACTTTCTACTCTAATTTATTTTATCTATCCTACAAGAAGGATTAGAATACAATACCAAAGATCTTTAACGTAGGTCTGGTCCTCTTTGGTTCACCCTTGAATCCGAAACAAGAACGGCGTCGAGTCCGTGCTAGCATCCTCTTGTCCGCACCTAGCTCCGTCGCCCGTTTCTGATTGATTCCTTAATCAACGTTTCAACAAACACTTCAAGAGAAAGAGAGAAACTTAGAGGTGGCAATCGGGCGGGTCGGGTAGGGTTCGGGTCGGGTCATTTCGGGTTCGGGTTGTTTCGGGTCGCGGGTCGTTCGGGTCATCGGGTCGTTCGGGTCGTTCGGGTCGTTCGGGTCGTTCGGGTCGTTCGGGTCGCGGGTCGTTCGGGTTTCGGGTCATTCGGGTTCGGGTCGTTTCGGTTTTCGGGTCATTCGGGTTCGGGTTGTTTCGGTTTTCGGGTCATTCGGGTTCGGGTCGTTTCGGTTTTCGGGTCATTCGGGTCTTGACTATTTTGATTTTCGGGTAATTCAGATTTCACAAAATTTGATTTTGAATCATTCGATTTTCTAAAAATTTAATTTTTGGGTAATTTCTGATTTATTTTATTGATTCCGAGATATTTTAGCAATATTATATTGATTTTAACAATAATATTTTAATTTTCGGAACATCCGGGTCGTGAATTTCGGGTCATTCGGGTCGTGAATTTCGGGTCATTCGGATTTCGGGTTAGTTCGGGTTTCGGGTCGTTCGGGTTTCGGGTCATTCGGTTTCGGGTCGATGTCGGGTTCGGGTCGATTTCGGGTTCGGGTCATTCGGTTTCGGGTCGATTTCGGGTTCGGGTCATTCGGTTTCGGTTTCGGGTTCGGGTTCGGGTCGCTGACTTTTCAATATTTTCGGGTCGGGTCGGGTTCGGGTTCGGGCGGGTCGGGTCATTTTTTCGGGTCGGGTCAGATTTTGCCAGCTCTAGAGAGACTAGCTATAGAGAGAAAACTATTGTTACATTCATATACTCTTGTATATTTTCTATATAAAATGCATAGCCAGGTCTCATATTTATAGTCCCTCAACATTAGGTCAAGACCCTTTCAAATTCGTATGGCATTTAAGGCATGAACAAAATTCGAAACATCACATTAACTTCTGACCATTGTTCATTGTTTCTATCATAACTTCTTCTAGAAAACTCCAAATGACTTGAAACCTTCGCCATTAAAACCTTCATTCAAATGGCTACAATTTACATACGTCATTTGTACAAAATGGTAAAATTTTGCTATTTCAAATATCTGTTCAAATATGCCTCAAAATATGTCTCGAATTTATGGTCATGATCCATGTTAATTTGGACTTCTCAAGTTCTCTTCTCAATTTGTTTTGGGTTTGGGCTTGAAACAAATAATGATATGTGCTACATATATTATTCTCATAATATGCACATTTCATTTAATTTATTTCCATGTTTGGTAGTCATCTCATATGACATAATATTTTACATATTTCTATTTGTATCTCTATTTCATACAACATGAAATCTTTATACATAGAAAAAATATATAATATATTTCTTGTTTCCCGTTCAGTTGGTGTGACCTATATCGAGGATCTATGTTATGTTGGCAATGGAATAAAACATTTTATTCCACAAACCGTAAGCGGTATTCTAGCTATACATTACGGTTACCCAAATAACTTAGATGTTTAGTAGCCTTTTTACGAAACGTAATCCTTGTGATATTGATTGTGTCCATTCCTTGCCTTTATGATATTGTGATTAATATACAAAGTAGTGATGTGTCATCTTTGTATTATAATCATTTCTTGATCTCTATTAAGTAAATTATAAATATATAACTGCACTTCAGTTATATTGGATCCATTCATAATTCTACTTTATCAAGGGGCCCATAATATCATTTCTCATAATGAATGAGTGACAATGATGTTATTGACATGTACTCTCTTTCCAGCATAAGTTACGTATAAAGAACGATTAGTTTTATCACCACTTATTAATAAGCAGCTTTTAATAATAATTACGTTATGCATTCCTCATGTGAAAGTGATACATCTCTCAATCTTAGAACCAGAGACACGATGAAAACATTAATGACACTAACACAATCCATATAATGTTTCATCTATTAGGTCTGTTCAATATATGAAGCTTTTCATATATTCGTGTTATTAAATGATAATCTTTTATCAACGTTTGCAGAACTACAACGTACTTTTAATCAACACGACATTCTTATTATGTATATTAGTGTTCCTGCTAACATCCAAGACATGTGAACATTTTAGAGTTCAATATTTATTATCACTTAAAGTTCTGCGGTTCAAGACCAAGTGCATCTTCTTGAACACTTCTAAGTGAAAAATATAAAAGTTCATGGAACAAAATGTAAATAACATCCAATTCATAAATATAACATTTAAAAATTATCCTCATATGATAACTTTTAGAACACAAATCTAACAATCTCCCACTTGTTCTTAAAGTTATATCTTATACATTCTTATGTATTTTCGTTTCTTTGAAATCAACGTTGCCTTTTAGCTTATTCTACTTTATCCATTCTCTATGTTCCATCAGACCCATGGAATCAAAATGGACTTCGCCTTTTGCGTAAGATAAAGGTTTTGTTAGAGGATCTGCTGTGTTGCTGTCCGTGTCCACCTTTAAAAGTTTTATTCTCCCTTCATTTATGAAGTCTCGAATAACAAAATACTTTCTATCCATGTGTTTGATCTTGTGGTGTGCTTTTGGCTCCTTTATTTGTACAATAGCTCCACTATTATCACAAAATAATTCCAGTGGACCTTCGATCGAAGCTACAACACCAAGTTCCTCAATGAACTTCTTGATCCAAACACTTTCTTTGCTGGCTTCAGCAGCAGCCATCACTTCAGACTGAGTGGTTGAGTCAGCTGTTGTTGACTGTTTGAAACTTTTCCAACTAACAGCACCTCCATTCAGAATGAAGACATATCCAGACTGTGACCGCTTATCATCATAATCAGTCGCAAAACTAGCATCGGCGTAGCCTTCTACAATGACCTCCCTTTTTCCTCCATACACAAGAAACTTATCCTTAGTCCTGTTAAGGTACTTGAGGATATTCTTGACTGCTGTCCAATGAGGATATTCTTGAGGATATTCCTGTTAAGGTACTTGTGGATATACTTGAGCATATGCGACATCATGTCGTGTACACACCATAGCATACATGATGGAACCAATTGCAGAAGCATATGGTACATCCTTCATGATTTCAATGTCTTTACGTGTCGTAGCACATTGAGACTTGCTAAGTGTTACACCTTGAGTCATTGGCACATTTCCTTTCTTGGAATTCTGCATGTTGAATCTTTGCAACACTTTATCAATGTATGTACGTTGACTTAAGCCAATGAGTCTACGAGACCTATCTCTGCAAATTTTAATCCCCAAAATATATTGGGCCTCGCCCAAGTCTTTCATTGAGAAAACATCTTTCAATGAAGTTTTGGTTTGCTCCATTAAGGGAATAAAGTTTCCAATCAGTAATATATCATCAACATAAAGAACCAAGAAAAGCACATAGCTCCCACTGACCTTCTTGTATACACAAGGTTCCTCTTTGCTTTGAATGAATCCAAGACGTTTAACTTCGTCATCAAAGCGCTTGTTCCAACTCCTGGATGCCTGCTTCAATCCAGAAATAGATCTTTGAAGCTTGCATACTTTACTGGCTTTATTTGGATCTTCAAAACCTGGAGGTTGCACCATGTACACATCCTCTTCCAAGTTCCCGTTAAGAAACGTTGTTTTGACATCCATTTGCCATATTTCATAGTCATGAAATGCGGCAATAGCTAGTAATATCCGAATCGACTTAAACATTGCAACTGGCGAGAAGGTTTCATCATAATCAATCCCTTGAACTTGACTAAACCCTTTCGCTACAAGTCTCGCCTTGTATGTTGTCATGTTTCCATCCATGTCCATCTTCCTCTTGAAAACCCATTTGTTTTGAACGGCTTTCTTTCCTTGAGGAAGATCAACCAATATCCATACTTGGTTATCATACACGGACTGCTTTTCAGATTTCATGGCTTCATGCCATGATTCGGAGTCATCTCTACTTATTGCTTCTTGATAAGTGGTCGGATCTTCGGTATCCATTACCAAAATCTCATGAAGACCTATATAGAAATCAGGTTTCTTTCTATATCTTGTTGACCGTCTTACCCTTTGTGGCTCTTCTTGTTCATCTAGAATCTCCTGAACCTCTTCCACGATTTCTGGTGAAATTGATTTAATTCTGGATTGAACACTATGTGGTGATGCATGAACCTCTTCCTCAATCGTTTGAGGAATACGTACGATCACGCTCCCACTAGCCATAGAACTATGGTTGGCTCACTTTGATTTACATGGACATCGTCCATGACATGATCAAGGTCTTGTAGTGTGTCTTGAGTTTCCTCAAGTGTAACACTACTTCCACTACTTTTGATCCTTTTGAGAAATTCTCTTTCTAGGAAAGTTGCACCTCTTTCAACTAATATTCTGTTAGTTGTCTTGTGCCAAAAGCAGTATCCTTTTGTTTCTTTCGGATAACCAATGAAGAAGCACTTATCCGCTTTGGGTTCAACCTTGGTTGACATCAATCGTTTGACGTAAGCCTCACATCCCCAAATCTTGAGAAAATTTAAGTCAGGGACCTTTCCTGTCCATAACTCATAAGGAGTTTTCTCGACGGATTTAGATGGAACATTATTCAGTGTGTAAGCTGCGGTTTGTAATGCATATCCCCAAAAATAAAGAGGTAAATCTGTTTGGCACATCATTGATCGAACCATATCGAGCAAAGTCATATTTCTCCTCTCAGATACACCATTCCATTGTGGTGTTCCAGGAGGAGTCAATTGCGGTACAATACCACACTCCTTTAGGTATGCTCCAAATTCATTGCTCAAGTATTCTCCTCCACGATCAGTTCGTAAAGCTTTAATTCTCTTGCCAAGTTGGTTTTCAACTTCATTCTTGAATTCTTTGAACTTTTCAAATGATTCACTCTTATTCTTCATCAGATAAACATAGCCATAACGACTACAATCATCTGTAAATGTAATGAAGTATCGAAAGTCATCTCGCGCACTAGTACTCATTGGACCACATACATCAGAGTGTATTAATTCCAATAAGACTTTCGTCCTGACACCTTTCTCCTTGAAAGGTTTCTTGGTCATTTTACCAATCAAGCAAGGTTAGCATGTATCTAACATATCACAATCATGAAGACCAAGGAGATTGGCTTCTTGTAATATTTTTATGCGTTTCTCGCTTATATGTCCTAGACGGTAGTGCCATAAGAGAGTTTCATTTTCATGAGATATCTTGAGTCGCTTGTTATTGACATTCAGAACATGTTTATTATTTATTTCAAGTAAATATAAACTATCTTGAACAACATTATTTGTATAAAATATTCCATATTTGTAAATACTCATACACGAGTTTGAAATAGTAAATGCATACTCATCTTTGTCCAAACACGACACAGATATAATGTTTTTACATATAGATGGAACATAATAAACACTGTTCAAATTAATTATTAAACCACTAGCTAAATGAAGGTGAATCGACCCAATGGCCATAGCAGAAATGCTAACACCATTTCCCACCTTCAAAGTGACTTCTCTTTTCTTGACATGTCTTTTATCCACTAGTGCCTGCATATTTGCACAAATATGAGCTCATGATCCGGTATCCAATACCCAATCGTGGATAGATATGGTTAAATTAATTTCAATAACATATATATATACCTTTTGAAACTTTGGGGCGTTTGCGCTCTATTTTTTCACTGTCCAAGTCATCCTTGTACTTGGGACAATTTGCCTTGAAGTGTCCCAACTCGTGGCAATAAAAGCACTCAGTTTGAGAAGTTGGCTAGTTTTTCTTTTTGCCTTTGGAGATGTTCACTTGAGCTCCTCCCTTCTCTTTGTTCTTTGCTGGTATTTTCCTTTTGCCCTTTCCTTTGATGCATTTCTTACTATTTTGAGATATCGCAAGAACATTCTTCTCTCCCTTGTGCATGTTCATATCAGCCTCTGCTTGCTTCAAGGTCTGATGGATCTCATCCAAGGTCATTGCCTTTTCACGCAGATGAAGATGCATGACAACATCTCTGTAAGATGGGGGCAATGAATCCAAGGATTATATCCTCAGCCGAGTCAGCATGCATCGGAGCATTGAGCTTCTCCAATTTCTCGAGGTAACCCAACATTTTCAACATATGCTGGTTTACGGAAGATCCTCCCGCCATGTTACACTTCATGAATGCTAGAGTGATCTTAGAACGCTCTTTACGAGCATTCTCCAAGAACATTTTAGAGAGGCGTTCGAATATCTCTTTGGGAGCATTATTTAAGAACTTTCTAGTAAGTTCAGTTGCCATACTCGCCAACATGAGACCTTGAACAGTCAGTTCATCCTTGCGAAACTTTTTTGCTGCGACCGTTTCCTCTGCAGTGGGTTCAGTGCCTAGTTTAGTGCACTTTCGACCAGCACATCTGCAAGATCCTCTTGCTCGGATGATTAGTTTGAGTTTGAGTTCCCAATCATGAAAATTGGAACCGTCAATGGACATTTTTCAAGCATGGATCGGATAAGTACGTTGTTTGTCATTCTATGATAATATTTAAAGGATTTCATGTTTAATATTTATGTAAAACTGATACTACATATATTTAATGTCCTAAATGCAGTATATTCAAGATCCTATCACAAATAAAACGAACTCATCCGATTTATTCACTCAAGGTAAGTAACATATACTAATCATAACCTTTTAGAAAATTTATTTGCAATCATTTGCAATTTTTCTAAAACTTTATGACTCTTGTCAATTTCCCGAGACTTCAAGCCTAGATCTTGACTTCTCGTTAAGCAAACTCATTTTATTTGGTCAATAAGTTTGGCCATATTATCTCCAGAAAATAAATGTAACAAATGCCTCACATATGATACACTTATCAATGGCCTGATCATATGTCTTAACATATTCCACAATTTCTAGAGAATATAAATTACACTCATGCATATTATAGTCCCTAGCTTAAAGTGGATAAAATGAGAAGGAAATATACTTAATTTTTCAGTGGACTTTCAGAATGTATCTATAGACGTTAATTTGGTATGTCATGTATTCATATACCCAAAAATAAAGAGAGCAGAAATTTGCATAACAATGCACTACTTTGTACCTCTTAATTAATTTCCTTTTCTCAAGTATGTGCGGTTCTCTTAAATCATTTAAATCACTTCAAAAAAATGATTTACAAATATTTTGAAACAAGGTTTGAAAATGATAATTACAATCCTTTAAACTTTTAAAGGAAACACAAACCATTTGAGATCACTTTTAATCGTCCATAAATAAATTCTGTACACTGTTACAATTTTGTATCCTTTACAAAAATTATAACATTTTTGGACGGAGAATTTATCTTAAATCAAAACTAGACATGATGATTTAAATTTAGAAACTGGTTTCATTCAAATCCAATAAATCGTTTGAAAGATTTCGCGATTTGAATATCAGCAAAAACATCCCGTGATGCTGGAAATTCCAGCAACTCACTGTTTTGTTTTATTTTGTTTTTAACTATATAGATCTGTCCTAAGACCTTTGATCTATATGTTTTCTCCATTCCAAACATCTATGAGGCTTACGTCAAACGATTGATGTCAACCAAGGTTGAACCCAAAGCGGATAAGTGCTTCTTCATTGGTTATCCGAAAGAAACAAAAGGATACTACTTTTGGCACAAGACAACTAACAGAATATTAGTTGAAAGAGGTGCAACTTTCCTAGAAAGAGAATTTCTCAAAAGGATCAAAAGTAGTGGAAGTAGTGTTACACTTGAGGAAACTCAAGACACACTACAAGACCTTGATCATGTCATGGACGATGTCCATGTAAATCAATGTGAGCCAACCATAGTTCTATGGCTAGTGGGAGCGTGATCATACGTATTCCTCAAACGATTGAGGAAGAGGTTCATGCATCACCACATAGTGTTCAATCCAGAATTGAATCAATTTCACCAGAAATCGTGGAAGAGGTTCAGGAGATTCTAGATGAACAAGAAGAGCCACAAAGGGTAAGACGGTCAACAAGATCTAGAAAGAAACCTGATTTCTATATAGGTCTTCATGAGATTTTGGTAATGGATACCGAAGATCCGACCACTTATCAAGAAGCAATAAGTAGAGATGACTCCGAATCATGGCATGAAGCCATGAAATCTGAAAAGCAGTCCGTGTATGATAACCAAGTATGGATATTGGTTGATCTTCCTCAAGGAAAGAAAGCCGTTCAAAACAAATGGGTTTTCAAGAGGAAGATGGACATGGATGGAAACATGACAACATACAAGGCGAGACTTGTAGCGAAAGGGTTTAGTCAAGTTCAAGGGATTGATTATGATGAAACCTTCTCGTCAGTTGCGATGTTTAAGTCCATTCGGATATTACTAGCTATTGCCGCATTTCATGACTATGAAATATGGCAAATGGATGTCAAAACAGCGTTTCTTAATGGGAACTTGGAAGAGGAGGTGTACATGGTGCAACCTCCAGGTTTTGAAGATCCAAATAAAGCAAGTAAAGTATGCAAGCTTCAAAGATCCATTTATGGATTGAAGCAGGCATCCAGGAGTTGGAACAAGCGCTTTGATGACGAGGTTAAACGTCTTGGATTCATTCAAAGAAAAGAGGAACCTTGTGTATACAAGAAGGTCAGTGGGAGCTACGTGTTTTTCTTGGTTCTTTATATTGATGATATATTACTGATTGGAAACTTTATTCCCTTAATAGAGCAAACCAAAACTTCATTGAAAGATGTTTTCTCAATGAAAGACTTGGGCGAGGCCCAATATATTTTGGGGATTAAAATATCCAGAGATAGGTCTCGTAGACTCATTGGTTTAAGTCAACGTACATACATTGATAAAGTGTTGCAAAGATTCAACATGCAGAATTCCAAGAAAGGAAATGTGCCAATGACTCAAGGTGTAACACTTAGCAAGTCTCAATGTGCTACGACACGTAAAGACATTGAAATCATGAAGGATGTACCATATGCTTCTGCAATTGGTTCCATCATGTATGATATGGTGTGTACACGACCTGATGTTGCATATGCTCTGAGTGTGACAAGTCGTTACCAAGCCCATGCAGGTCCAGCTCATTGGACAGCAGTCAAGAATATCCTCAAGTACCTTAACAGGACTAAGGATAAATTTCTTGTGTATGGAGGAAAAAGGGAACTCGTTGTAGAAGGCTACGCCGATGCTAGTTTTGCGACTGATTATGATGATAAGAGATCACAGTCTGGATATGTCTTCATTCTGAATGGAGGTGTTGTTAGTTGGAAAAGTTTCAAACAATCAACAACAGCTGACTCAATCACTCAGTCTGAAGTGATGGCTGCTGCTGAAGCCAGCAAAGAAGGTGTTTGGATCAAGAAGTTCATTGAGGAACTTGGTGTTGTACCTTCTATGGAAGGTCCATTGGAATTATTTTGTTATAATAGTGAAGCTATTGCACAAATAAAGGAGCCAAAAGCACACCACAAGATCAAACACATGGATAGAAAGTATTTTGTCATTCGAGACTTCATAGATGAAGGGAGAATAAAACTATTAAAGGTGGACACGGACAGCAACACAGCAGATCCGCTAACAAAGCCTTTATCTCACGCAAAAGGCGAAGTCCATTTTGATTCCATGGGTCTGATGGAACATAGAGAATGGATAGAGTAGAATAAGTTAAAAGGCAACCTTGATTTCAAAGAACAAAAATACATACGAATGTATAAGATATAACTTTAAGAACAAGTGGGAGATTGTTAGATTTGTGTTCTAAAACTTATTAATATTTGGATAATTTTTAGATGTTATTTTTATGAATTGGATGTTATTTACATTTTGTTCCATGAGTTTTTATATTTTCATTTAGAAGTATTCAAGAAGATGCACTTGGTCTTGAATCGCAGAACTTTAAGTGATAATAAAATATTGAACTCTAAAATGTTCACATGTCTTGGATATTAGCAGGAACACTAATATACATAATAAGAATGTCGTGTTGATTAAAAGCACGTTGCAGTTCTGCAAACGTTGATAAAAGATTATCATTTAATAACACGAATATATGAAAAGCTTCATATATTGAACAGACCTAACAGATGAAACATTATATGAATTGTGTTAGTGTCATGCATGTTTTCATCGTGTCTCTGGTTCTAAGATTGAGACATGTATCTTTTTCACATGAGGAATGCATAACGTAATTATTATTAAAAGCTGCTTATTAATAAGTGGTGATAAAAGTAATAGTTCTTTGTACGTAACTTATGCTGGAAAGAGAGTACATGTCAATAGTATCGTTGCCACTCATTCATTATGAGAAATGATATTATGGGCCCCTTGATAAAGTAGAATTATGAATGGATCCAATATAACTGAAGTGCAGTTATATATTTATAATTTACTTAATAGAGATCAAGAAATGATTATAATACAAAGATGACACATCACTACTTTGTATATTGATCACAATATCATAAAGGCAAGGAATGGACACAATCAATATCACAAGGATTACGTTTCGTAAAAGGGTTACTAAACATCTAAGTTATTTGGGTAACCGTAATGTATAGCTAGAATACCGCTTACGGTTTATGGAATAAAATATTTTATTTCATTGCCAACATAACATAGATCCTCGATATAGGTCACACCAACTGAATGGGAAACAAGAAATATATTATATATTTTTCTATGTATAAATATTTCATGTTGTATGAAATACAGATACAAATAGAAAATATGTAAAATATTATGTCATATGAGATGATTACTTAGCATGGAAATAAATTAAATGAAATGTGCATATTATGAAAATAATATATGTAGCACATATCATAATTTGTTTCAAGCCCAAGCCCAAAACATATTGAGAAGATAAATTGACAAGTCCAAATAAACATGAATCATGACCATAAATTCGAGACAGATTTTGAGGCATGTTTGGACAAATATTTGAAATAGCAAAACTTTAGCATTCTGTACAAATGACCTATGTAAATTGTAGCCATTTGAATGTAGTTTCTAATGGTGAAAATGTCAAGTCATTTGGAATTTTCTAGAAGAAGTTATGACAGAAACAGTGACCAATGGTCATGAGTTAATGTGCTGCTTCGAATTTTGTTCAAGCCTTGATTACGAATTTTCAAAGGGTTTTGACCTAATGTTTAGGGACTATAAATACGAGACCTGGCTAAGCATTTTGTAACAAGAATTTTCTCTCTATAGCCAGTCTCTCTTTCTCTTGAAATGTTTGTTGAAACGTTGATTGATTAAGCAATCGATCAGAAACGGGCGACGGAGCTAGGTGCGGACAAGAGGACGCTAGCACGGACTCGACGCCGTTCTTGTTTCGGATTCAAGGGTAAACCAAAGAGGACCAGACCTATGTTAAAGATCTTCGGTATTGTATTCTAATCCTTCTTGTAGGATAAATAAAATAAATTAGAGTAGAAAGTTAGCTTAAGTAAGACGATTCCCGACTTTGTGGGAATAAATTTTTGATATTTACTCTGACGAACGTCATGAAATCCTTCATGGACTACCTGGTTCAAACCTATGAACAACTTTATACACCAGGGACGTTTTAGAATTATATTCATTCCGTTTAGTGGTTTTACTATCATTCAATTGACGAATCAATATGCCAGACTATGGCCATGCAACATATTATTCTCAACTGACTCGATGCACTAAACTAGAATAAAATTCAAGGTCTACCCGATTATTATAATCGAATAACCTCTCACACACTTTCTTGTTATTTAAAAATTTTGAAATATGAAGGTTTAGGTCATATGATGAATAGTAATATAGATATCTGTTTCTCAAACAAATACAATCCAAATAACACGCCTAGGGCATAATAAATGTTCTCCCACTTGCACTAGGCAGATGGAATCCCCTTATGTAATGAGAAACATAAATGTTCTCCCACTTGCACTTGGCTGATCGAATCCCCTTATGCAATGAGAAACATAAATAAAACACCCAATCTAACACTACGATAGATATCCCAATCCTATCGCCCAAGCATGCTACTTATGATTGGCACGTGATAGTGCTTGTAAATGGATCGGTCACGTTATTATCAGTAGGTATCTTTATTATTTTCACGTCACCTCTCTTCGTAATCTCACGAATCAAGTGGTACGCCGGATTACATATTTGGACCTGTGATGCGCTCACGGTTCCTTGGATTGTACTATTTCTCCGTTATTGTCACAATATACATCCATGAGACCCGAGATGCTTGGCATAATGCCAAGTGCCATCACTAACTGTCATAGCTAGACAGTCTCCTTTGCGGCTTCGCAAGCCGCGATGTATTCCGCTTCAATCGTAGAATTAGCCACCGTCTTCAGTTTGGATCTTTTCCAAACAATAGCTCCCCAATGGAGCGTGAAGACATAACCACTTGTCTACCATCCAATGGTAACTCAGAATTTTGTTCCATACTAACTTGTTCACTATGTGGTTCTCGAATTTCTTCGAGATCAATTTTTACTCCCACTGGCTTGATGATCTAAGAATTCCTTCTCTAAGAAGTATTCTCGTCAAACCACGAAAACCTTGTTTTTGTTAGGCAAGTAAAATTAGTATCCTCGGGATACCCCACAAATAAACATTTGTTAGATCTTGGCACGAGTTTGGCGTGTGTCTCGCAGCCCCAAATCTTAAGATAAGACAATAATGGCACCATGCCATGCCATAATTCATATGTTGTCTTTTCAAAACGATTTGGACGGAACTCTATTCAGTAAAGAGCAGTTGTTTGAGGTGCTAAATGTAGGGTTACGCACACGATTATCATAGTGTGCAGCGGAAATTAGTTCACGTGCGTGACCTAATTCTACCGGGATCACGCCCTAAAACCAATGAAAAAGGAAGAGTTGTGGAGATAATTACCTCGTACAAGTTAGTACGTGTCGATTACTTCTCCAAATCCGTGAACCTTCTCCAAGAATCGCTCGTGCAATCCCTCTACTCGTGTCCACCTCGATTTCGTTCGATCGGAAATCGCCAACGCCGTTCTAGTCGACGTCACGATTGAATCTCTCAAATCCTTTTCTCAATTCTCCCTCTCAATCTCTCAGATCTAATCTGAATTCTGTAGAAGAAGAAGAAAAGAAACGACGGCTCAAAACCCTAGAAAACTTAGGTCAAATTCCGGAATCAGAACTTTATATATATAGGAAACAGGTCAGTTCGAACGAACTTAACATGGTTCGTTCGAACGAACCCAGTTCGTTCGAACGCACCTAAATGTTCGTTCGAACGAACCCACTTCTGTTTATCACGAATAAGTCTGTTCGAACGCACTGATATAGTTAGTTTGAACGAACCTTATTCTGACTGCAGAATTGCCTATTTATATAAATTCTTCCAAGTTAATTCGTAAGCCATATTTTCTTTCAAACTCCCTCTTGGATTAAGACTTAATCAACTTGGTCATATGTCCAACATATGTCGTGAGATCTAATCTCACGTGATTCCATTTTGTTTGTCCAACAAACGTATTGGTGAGCAATATCTTGAGAATCCGATATATTACGAAATCTTGGTGTGACCTTGTAGGTTCGTCTAAGACTGGCAGTGGACATGGCAGCATTCCACAAGGTATTGCGAGCACTAGACTGCCGTTAATACCTACCCAGAATTAGCACGAAAAAAGTGGAGAACACCTTTATGAAGATGCAGTACATCTTTATGCCTAACTCAGATAAGTGTTACTAGTCCTCTTGTTCGCGATATCTTCCGATCAAAAGAGTCACGGTGAAGCCTAAGACTTCAAGTCATCCTCTATTCTTTTTTATCAGATATACTCTTTCCCGATAAGAATTAGATTGATAATTACAATGCGAACTCCATGAGTTCCATCGAGCTTGGCCAAGCATTTCATCAATCTCAATTCAATCGAGGAGCCCGAGAGATATCTCCCTCTATCCTTTTTCAAGGTTAGAAAGGAACAATTCCTATCTTGCAATCTCACATCCTTTGCCTATGCTAAAAACAATACCCAATAGTAATCACTGCTACACAGTTACGCGTAGGGTCAATTATATCAAAGCATTGCCTTTTCACATACTAGGTATCCATGAGATCACTCAAGTATGAAGAACTAAAACGCACTATCTGGATATGAGTTCGTCTCCAATGACTCTGACCATGTCACAAACTCATATAGTGGTCTGTCCAATATACGACGCCGCGTATATCCATATTCTAGAATCGACGCTACCGTCCCAGATCAGTAAAACCTGATCATCTCATCTACGAATATGCTAGTGTATGTAAAAGTCTCCATTCAGTGAATGGACTACCTGGTTCAAACCTATGAACAACTTTATACACCAGGGACGTTTTAGAATTATATTCATTCCGTTTAGTGGTTTTACTATCATTCAGTTGACGAATCAATATGCCAGACTATGGCCATGCAACATATTATTCTCAACTGACTCGATGCACTAAACTAGAATAAAATTCAAGGTCTATCTGATTATTATAATCGAATAACCTCTCACACACTTTCTTGTTATTTAAAATTTTTGAAATATGAAGGTTTAGGTCATATTATGAATAGTAATATAGATATCTGTTTCTCAAACAAATACAATCCAAATAACAGGCCTAGGGCATAATAAATGTTCTCCCACTTGCACTAGACTGATGAATCCCCTTATGCAATGAGAAACATAAATGTTCTCCCACTTGCACTAGGCTGATCGAATCCCCTTATGCAATGAGAAACATAAATAAAACACCCAATCTAACACTACGATAGATATCCCTATCCTTTCGCCCTAGCATGCTGCTCATGCTTGGCACGTGATAGTGCTCGTAAATGGATCGGCCACGTTATTATCAGTAGGTATCTTTATTATTTTCACGCCACCTCTCTTCGTAATCTAACGAATCAAGTGGTACGCCGGAATACATGTTTGGACCTGTGATGCGCTCGCGGTTCCTTGGATTGTACTATTGCTCTGTTATAGTCACAATATACATCCATGGGATCCGAGATGCTTGGCAAAATGCCAAGTTCCATCACGAACTGTCGTAGCTTGACAGTCTCCTTTGCGGCTTCCGAAGCCGCGATGTATTCCGCTTCAGTTGTAGAATCAGCCACCGTCTTCTGTTTGGATATTTTCAAACAACAGCTCCCCAATGGAGCGTGAAGACATAACCACTTGTTTACCATCCAATGGTAACTAAGAATTTTGTTCCATATCAACTTGTTCACTATGTGGTTCTCGAATTTCTTCGAGATCAATTTTTACTCCCACTGGCTTGATGATCTAGGAAGTCCTTCTCTAAGAAGTATCCTCGTCGAGCCACGAAAACCTTGTTTTCGCTAGGCAAGTAAAAGTAGTATCCTCATGATACCCCACAAATAAACACTTGTTGGATCTTGCTTGAGTTTGGCGTCTGTCTCACAGCCCTAAATCTTAAGATAAGACAATAATGGCACCATGCCATGCCATAATTCATATGGTGTCTTTTCAAAACGATTTGGACGGAACTTTATTCAGTAATGAGCAGTTGTTTGAGGTGCTAAACCCCAAAATGACTTTGGCAAATCCGTTCGACTCATCATCGATCGAACCATGTCTAACAAGGTCCGATTCCTCCTCTCGGACACTCCATTCCATTGGGGTGTACCGGGTGGAGTCCATTGTGATACTATACCACAATCTCGAAGATAGTCCTCAAACTCATAGCTCAAGTATTCACCACCTCGATCCGATCGAATGGTTTTTACTTTCTTGCCCAGTTGAAGTTCTACTTCATGTTGAAACTCTTTGAATTTCTCAAAAATTTCACCTTTGTGACGCATTAAGTATAGATATCCATATCTACTATAATCGTCAGTAAAAGTCACGAAGTAGTGATACCCATTTCTAGCCTCGACACTCATCGGTCCACATACATCGGAATGTATGAGGGCCAACACATCTTTCGATCTTTCTCCTTTCTTGGAGAAAGGTGTCTTTGTCATCTTACCCATCAAACAAGATTCACAATTTTCTATTGACTCTAAGTCAAAAGAATCTAGCACTCCATCCTTTTGGAGTCTAGCAATGCGTTTCTCGTTTATGTGTCCGAGATGACAATGCCATGAGTATGTTTCATTAGTTTGAGTATTTAAACGTTTAGTATTCATGTTATAAATGGACTGATTATTGTCGTTATATTCTAAATCCAAGACATATAGATCATTTTCAACTAGAACATTACTAAAGAAAATGTCATTCTTGCAAATAAAACAATCATTAGTACCAATAACTAATTCATATATCCATTCGCAACAAGTCTCGAAATAGAAATAATACTCCCACTCAAAGTAGGTACATAACAACAATTATTCAAAACGAATATAAGTCCATTTGGCAAAGTTTACGTCCCTTCGGCTAATGATGCTACTCAAGCTCCATTCCCGACGCGTAAATTAATTTTGCCAAGAATCAAAAATCTTCTACTTCTAAGGTCCTGCATATTATTACAAATATCAGTCCCATATCCAGTGTCCAACACTCATGATGGTGAAGTAAAGAAATGAGATTCGATAACTGAAATACCTGATGCCGATGTGTCCAAGGAAGCGGTCTTTTGCTTGCTCTCCCTCAGGAAGATCTCGCAATCACGCTTCCAATGCCCCTCCTTGAGGCAATGGAAACACTTCTTGGTATCCTTGCTCATAGACTTAGGCGCAACCTTGTTGCCCTTCATCTTCTTGTTTTTGTTCCCATTGCTTGGACTCTTCCCTTCAACCACCAATACTTCCGAAGTCCTAGACTTCATGTACCGCGGTTTCATGTCACCTTCGAATGTTCTGAGCATTCCGAAAAGCTGGGGAATGGTCCTTTTCATGTCTGACATGTGGAAATGCGAAATGAACGAATCGAAACTCGGTGGCAGTGACAACATGATTAAATCAGTTTGTAACTCCTCCTCGAATTTCATGCCAAGCCTCTCAAGATAATCGAAATATCCTTTCATCTTGAGAAGGTGCGAGCTAACGGGCGTACCATCTTGCATCTTGCATTGCGTCGCATTGCCAAGAGCTTGATACTTCTCCACACTTGCTTGAACCTGAAACATCTCCCTGAGTTGTTTCATAATCTCGTATGCTTCCTGTTTCTCAAACTGGATTTGATATTCAGGAATCATAGTAGCCAACATGAGGCATGTGACATCATTCAAACTTTCCGTTATGGTCGTATGTTCGAATACATCATCCTCAGTTGCGTCATCACCTGGTCCAGGAGGGAGATGTAGGGGAATATCCCCGGCCCCGGGCCCGCGCAGCGGATATGTAGGCCCGGTCCGGTTCCCCGATTCCCGAGATCACGCCACGACTTCGAGGGTACGATGCAAATAGAAGGTTAGATCTTTACCGGTGCAAAATTGATTGCACACGAAGGGTTGATCGCTGCCTTCTTTCTCCTGTCACGTTGGTGACAATACGCGCGTCCCACACCACGCGTCTTTCACCGCTCGTTGACTTCGCCGATTCGCTTGATTTCGTCTCCGACTCAATCTACTCGTCCGAATCGATCACAATCGTGAGAGCCTCAGTTGTTGCTCCTCTACGTGTATCCACCTTGAATCGCAAGACGTCGGTCACGGATGCACCTGCCTAGACGATGCACCGGTGAACTTGCTTAATCGAATTGATTCTCTAAACCGTAAAACACCTTTTCACGGTTTCTCTCTTTTACACCTTTTGCACTCTCTAGAAATTTGTCTCACAATTTTCTGGATAATTCTGAATGAATTGCTTTTAATTACTTAGTGAAGATGAGAGAGAAAATCCTATTTATATACAATAGGATCAGGATTAGCCAAAATGCATGTATATCCAATATACACCCTCTCACACAGAAAACTGCATGAACCTGGTCAGTATTCTGTCCAGACGAAATTGATAAATTTCTCTGACAGAAAATCAACCAACACGAAAGTTGTAGATAATCTCATTATCTACACGACCCAATTTGGCCCAGCCCAATTGGAGTTCGTATGCAAAAGTTATGACTGTTTTACTAACTGTATGTCATACTGTTGCACCCTTTCGGTATTTCACAGAAACGACACTTATACTTCGTTCATATGTAATATATTTCTACATGAAGGTTATAGATAATCTAATTATCTATCTTACCCAATTTGAACCATTCAAATCGGATTTTCCTACTGAAAGATATGGCTACGAATGTACGACTACATTCGTTTATCCTTGTGTACACTTTTACGGTTGATCCTGAAACTGTATTTCCTTCAGTCTCCCACTCAATTTCAGATCTACCTAAAAGGTACTCATGCATATCCAATACGCACGATTTTAGAGAATATAGCTCGCGTATCAAATACCAAGCTATGCACATCCTATGTGCCAATTTTATGATCAAGCCCGACTTAGTACGACTCGTTGTGTGACCATGTAGGTTCGACTTAACGATGGCAGTAGGTTGTTTCCAATACCTACAAGCTCATGAGCGGGATCTAGTCACTCCATCATAGCTACCCATGTTAAACGAATAATGATTGTGATCATTGTGCCTATCTCGAATAGCGGTTACTAGTTCTCTTGTTTGCGATATCCGTTAATCAAAAGGCATGGTAATAGTCATCCTTATAATTTGATTAACTACACTTATTCCCCGATTCCGAGTTGAGTTAACAAATTTCAATCGATATTAACCATTAATATCATTGACTGCGGCCGCAGGTTTCGTTAATCGACTCATCGAGCGACGCCTAAGAGATATCTCTTCCTTTCGGAATAAACAATTCCTATCTTGGAGACTCACATTGAATTCTGTGTTTCGGACAATACCCAATGATGACCCTTTTAACTCCCTGTTACGGTGAGCGTAAGATCATATCAAAGCATTGTGTTACGCACGAAACGCAATCAATGATCCCCTCAAGTTTGAAGAATCTAAAACCCCATCCGTCGCAAGTCCATCTATAATGACTAAACCATGTCATGGTCTCGCGGCTTCGGTCATATCCAATACATGTAACCTAACATATATCTACGTTCCCGATTCGACAAACTCCTTTGTCCCATGATTAGCAAAACATAATCATCTCCTCGTCAAACGTACTAGTGTACGCGTTCAGTCTATTATCTAATAATAGAAATGCTTCTCTCTTAAGCAAGCTGATCCGCGACTAGGGATGTTTAGAAATGACACTTTAAGTGTGACGGTTTCGCTGCACATGGTCCTCAACCATGTCGACGTCCACACAAGTTCAAATCAAGGTTCATGTAACAATCATATTACACAACCCAGCACACAGTTTTCATATAAGATAGATGCAAAATGAAAAATTTTAAAATTCTGAAATTGCATTACTATAAGATAAGTTTGGGGTGATACAACGTTTACTAATCTATTAGACTAAACTCGTCCTACGAAACTATCGTTTTAGATAACTAACTACTCTCTTCCTCCTCTAGGTATCTCAAACCTATAGCTTTCGCATGATAATCGTGCTTAGCTTGCGAGAGTGGCTTAGTAAACGGGTCCGCAACATTCCTGTCAGTATCAATCTTCTCAATGATCACATCCTTCCTTTGCAAAATCTCACGGATCAAGTGAAATTTTCTAAGTATGTGCTTGGAGCGGTGATGTGCCCTCGGTTCCTTGGACTGTGCTATTGCGCCCGTATTGTCGCAATACACAACTACAGGTTCCGAGATGCTCGGGACTACACCAAGCTCCGACACAAACTTCTTGATCCAAACCGCCTCCTTTGCCGCTTCGGAAGCCGCAATATACTCCGATTCAGTTGTAGAGTCTGCTATCGGTGGTTGTTTGGAACTTTTCCAAACTACCGCTCCACCATTTAGACAAAACACGTATCCGCTTTGTGATCGAAAGTCATCGATACATGTTTGGAAACTGGCGTCGGTATATCCATTGATGACCAACCCGGATGTCTTTCCACCATAAATTAGAAATTGATCCTTAGTTCTTCGTAAGTACTTAATGATGTTCTTAACCGCGATCCAATGCATATCCCCTGGATTAGATTGGTAACGCGAAACGACGCTCAATGCATACGACACATCGGGGCGCGTACAAATCATGGCATACATAATTGATCCAACCGCCGAAGCGTATGGAACAATACTCATCGCATTCTTATCTTCGCTCGATGTCGGACATTGAGCTTTAGAATACGATATGCCACTCGACATTGGAAGAAGTTCTTTCTTCGAATTTTGCATTGAAAACCGTTTCAACACTTTGTCGATGTACGTGCTTTGACTCAAGCCGAGTAATTTCTTGGATCTATCTCTATAAATCCTCACGCCTAATATATAAGAGGCCTCGCCCAAATCTTTCATAGCGAAACGAGTATTGAAATACTTCTTAACATCCGTAGGCATCGGAATGTCGTTTCCTATGATCAAGATGTCGTCTACATATAGTACAAGAAATACTACGCGGCTCCCACTAACCTTCTTGTATACACAAGGTTTTTCTACGTTTTTCACGAAATTATATTCTCGTATAACTTCATCAAAACGTATGTTCCAACTCCGAGAAGCTTGCTTCAATCCATAAATGGATCGTTGCAACTTGCACACTTTATCCGGACTCTTTGAATCGACAAAACCCTCGGGTTGTGTCATGTACACATCCTCCTCTAAATTCCCGTTAAGGAATGCGGTTTTGACATCCATTTGCCAAATCTCGTAATCATAATACGCAGAGATAGCAAGTAAGATCCGTATGGATTTAAGCATTGCCACGGGAGAAAACGTTTCTTCATAGTCTACACCATGAATTTGTTTGAAACCTTTCGCCACAAGCCGTGCTTTATAAGTGTTCACATTCCCATCCATGTCGGTCTTCTTCTTGAAGACCCACTTACATCCCACTGGTTTAACCCCGGGAGGTGGATCAATCAAGTTCCAAACTTGATTATCGTACATGGATTGAATCTCGGATTTCATGGCAGATTGCCACTTATCGGAATCCTCGCTTTTCATAGCCTCGCGATAAGATGTCGGTTCATCATCTATGAATTCGACTTCATCATCATTTGCCACGATAAAACCATATCGTATAGGCTCTTGACGAATCCTACCCGATCTACGAACTACGCCTTGTGCACTTGACTCCGGATCCTCAACATTTGAGGAAATCGGATCAACGTTCATCGGTTCAACATTCGTTTGCGGGTCTCGAATTTCTTCGAGATCTATTTCAGTCCCATTCACTCGCTTAGAGATAAAATCCTCCTCAAGGAAGACTCCTCTTCGAGCTACGAAAACTTTATTTTCGACGGGATTATAGAAATAATACCCCATTGTTTCCTTGGGATACCCTACAAATAAACATTTTTCAGACTTGGGATCGAGCTTGTCCGATAATAATTTTCGAACATAAGCCTCACATCCCCAAATCTTAACATAAGACAACTTCGGAACTGTTCCGGTCCATATCTCATATGGCGTCTTAGGTACCGATTTAGAAGGTATGCGGTTTAATAAGTAAGCCGTTGTCTCTAGGGCATATCCCCAAAACGATTTTGGAAGGGAAGTTTGACTCATCATGGATCGAACCATGTCCAACAAGGTTCGATTCCTCCTCTCGGACACGCCATTCCATTGTGGCGTTCCTGCCGGAGTCCATTGTGGAACTATTCCACAATCTTTTAGATGATCTTCAAACTCATAGCTCAAATATTCACCACCTCGATCCGATCGAATGGCTTTAATTTTCTTGCCAAGCTGATTTTCAACTTCGTTTTGAAACTCTTTGAACTTTTCAAAAGTCTCCGCTTTAGTACGCATCAAATAGATATATCCATATCTACTATGATCGTCCGTAAACGTAACAAAGTATCGATAGCCTCCTCTTGCCTCGATGCTCATCGGTCCACATACATCGGAATGTATGAGTTCCAATAGATCGTTGGACCGCTCTCCGACCTTGGAGAACGGCGCCTTAGTCATCTTGCCAAGCAAACAAGATTCGCAATTCCCAAATGAATCCAATTCAAATGAGTCTAGTAGTCCATCTTTATGGAGTCTAGCAATGCGTTTCTCATTCACATGACCGAGACGACAATGCCAAAAGAAAGTCCGATTATCAACTTTAGATTTAATCCTTTTTGCATTAACGTTATATATGGACTTATTATTTCCGTGATCGAAATCCAACACATAAAGACCATTTTCTAACAGAACATTTCCATAGATAATAGAATCCTTACATATCGAAAACTCATTATTTCTAATAACGAATTCATAGCCATCATTGGCCAGTTTCGACACACTTATTATGTTCTTACATAACGTTGGTACATAATAACAATTATTTAGTACTAAAATAAGTCCACTAGGCAAAGTCAAATTAACTACTCCTACGGCAAATGCAGCAACTCTTGCTCCATTCCCGACGCGTAGATCGACTTCACCATTTTCCAACCTTCGACTATTTTGAAGAACCTGCATATTTCGACAAATATGAGTCCCACAACCGGTATCCAATACCCAATTAGTCATAGTTGAAATATTAACTTCAATAACGTTAATACCTGAGAGGCCGGTCGCTGAAACCGCCTTGCCCTTCTTCACCTCCTAGAGGTAAGACTTGCAATCGCGCTTCCAATGTCCAGCCTTGTGACAATGAAAGCACGTCTCATCCTTGGATTTCTCCTTTCCCCTTTGATTCGGCTTCGAACGTTTCTTAGCCGAACCGCCCTTGGACTTTGATCTCTTACGATCCTTATTCTGAATTGTGAGAACATTTCCGGCAACTCTTGCCCTGTTCTCTCCGGACGACTTTAACGTCTCCGATTCAAAATTCTTGAGCATTCCGTGAAGCTCCGGGATCATCTTATCCATCGAATGCATGTGATAGTTAGTCACGAACGGAGAAAACATTGGAGGAAGTGCACACAAGATCAAATCTTGTTGCATAATCTTCGACAATTTCTCTCCTAGCTTCTCAAGACGGTCTATGAGAGCTTGCACCTTCAAAACGTGAGTACTCACTGAAGACCCCGAAGGCATCTTGCAGTTTACTAACTCCTTGAGCGTACTGAACCGTTCAATACGCTCCTGCTCTTGGAACATTTCCTTGAGCACAACGTCTATGATGTGCGCATCCGAGTCCTCAAACTGCTTTTGAAGACTAGCGTCCATACATGCCAACATGAGGCACGTAACATCATTTGAGTCCTTCTTAAGTTTCTCAAACGCGGCCTTTTCTTCGGCCGTAGCATCGGGGCCCGGTTCTACTAGTTCCGTATCCAATACGTGACTCTTGCCCTCTTGCCTGAGAACTATTCTCAGGTTTCGGTGCCAGTCAAAATAGTTCCGACCCACTAGCTTATCCTTTTCTAACGTCGATCTAATCGACATGGTGTTGGTGTTACTAGAAGACATATTCTACAAATGAAGTGAAAGATTGATTACTAACGTTGCGTACTTATCTTATAGGGCTTATATGATGATTATATGATAGTGTTATTTTATCGAATCGATAACCCTCATACCGATACGGGACTCCAAGTCCATAACACTCAAGACCCATATTTCCGTTCCTCCCACAAGTGACTTTAGCCTATCGGGTGGGATCCCGTTATTTAGGTAGGATTATATCCAATCGCATCCAATGCGACTCTTGAACCTTTATAGGATTTCGGTGATGGATTGTATCCAATACAATCCCAGTTCCGTGTGTGCATCCTATCTATGCCCCGAACTCCAATCTGATTGGCCTGGACGGTTAAGTCACAACCATCTCCATCGTATCGTTCAAATAGGCTACTAGTGAGTCGACTTTAGCCTGTGCCTCACTAGTCCCGATTTAACGCTTGCCACCCTTTCGATTGTTTCAATATCACGTGCCCGACTTTAGCCTGAACCCACGTGAAACGTAACACCGAACTCGGTAGTTGTGGATATGGAAGGCATTTTCATGACTTAAATATTATGAGGGATCATGCCATTGCATGTTTCTAAATTCGTGACATAATCCAATTATATCACTATCACAAGATTTTCATAAATGCATATGTTTTTATTTGGGAGTCTAATTATTCTAAATAATTATCTAACTATATGCTAGTATGATTGATGCCGATCAAATCGATATAAAGAACTCAAAATTCCAAGTTGTGTAGCCAAAGTTATCACGAAAACAAAATCAGCAACCAGAAACCAGTCCGTTGTAACGCAACATAGTCCGTTACAACGGACATCCAGTATACTTGGTACTCCGTTACAACGGAATACCAGCCGTTACAACGCTATTTATTCCGGAGTTTGGCCAAAATTGCCAGAAACATGTCCGTTGCAACGCAACCTTGGTCCGTTACAACGCTATTTTCTGCATACCTTTGTCCAAATTTCCAGAAACCTGTCCGTTACAACGCAACATATAGTCCGTTGCAACGGACAAAACTGCGTAGACATCCGTTATAACGGACCCAGTCCGTTACCACGGACTCCAATAGACACCATTGGCATCCCCGCAACCCCGTATCTGATACAGGTTCCGTTACAACGGACTCCAAGTCCGTTGCAACGGAATATGCGTTTTTCACAGTTCTCTTCACACCCCCGCATCCTATACAGGGTCCGTTGCAACGGACTCCAAGTCCGTTACAACGGAATATGTGTTTTTCGCAAAAAATTCCCAATTTTCTGTATCTGCTACAGTGTCCGTTATAACGGACTATGCGATTTTTGCACTGCTGTTTTCGCTCGTTTCCAAAACGATCAATCATGAAACCTTTTCACGATTATTCCTAGATACTCTCAATCAACTATTGATCGATCTCTAGCGAATTTCACTTGTGATTTTAATGGAATTTGACATTCTAAATATGTAACATCATGCAAACGGGTACGAACTTTGATAACCCGTGCGTATATCTAATATACGACTATGATTCGACCCTTGAATCGATGGCGATCGCTCTGATACCACTGTAGGGGAATATCCCCGGCCCCGGGCCCGCGCAGCGGATATGTAGGCCCGGTCCGGTTCCCCGATTCCCGAGATCACGCCACGACTTCGAGGGTACGATGCAAATAGAAGGTTAGATCTTTACCGGTGCAAAATTGATTGCACACGAAGGGTTGATCGCTGCCTTCTTTCTCCTGTCACGTTGGTGACAATACGCGCGTCCCACACCACGCGTCTTTCACCGCTCGTTGACTTCGCCGATTCGCTTGATTTCGTCTCCGACTCAATCTACTCGTCCGAATCGATCACAATCGTGAGAGCCTCAGTTGTTGCTCCTCTACGTGTATCCACCTTGAATCGCAAGACTTCGGTCACGGATGCACCTGCCTAGACGATGCACCGGTGAACTTGCTTAATCGAATTGATTCTCTAAACCGTAAAACACCTTTTCACGGTTTCTCTCTTTTACACCTTTTTCACTCTCTAGAAATTTGTCTCACAATTTTCTGGATAATTCTGAATGAATTGCTTTTAATTACTTAGTGAAGATGAGAGAGAAAATCCTATTTATATACAATAGGATCAGGATTAGCCAAAAGGCATGTATATCCAATATACACCCTCTCACACAGAAAACTGCATGAACCTGGTCAGTATTCTGTCCAGACGAAATTGATAAATTTCTCTGACAGAAAATCAACTAACACGAAAGTTGTAGATAATCTCATTATCTACACGACCCAATTTGGCCCAGCCCAATTGGAGTTCGTATGCAAAAGTTATGACTATTTTACTAACTGTATGTCATACTGTTGCACCCTTTCGGTATTTCACAGAAACGACACTTATACTTCGTTCATATGTAATATATTTCTACATGAAGGTTATAGATAATCTAATTATCTATCTTACCCAATTTGAACCATTCAAATCGGATTTTCCTACTGAAAGATATGGCTACGAATGTACGACTACATTCGTTTATCCTTGTGTACACTTTTACGGTTGATCCTGAAACTGTATTTCCTTCAGGAGAGGCGTCTCCAAGACATGTGCCTTTCCTTCCTGTTTCAGAACGAATCCCAGATTCCTCTGCCAGTCGAGAAAGTTCTTTCCGTTCATTCGTTCCCTTTCCAAAATGGAACGCAAACTAAAGCGGTTGTTACTTGGTAAAGCCATGAATTCTACAATTTTGAAAAATAATGTAATTAATAACGTGGTCTTTCATATATTAAAATTCATTTTAAATAACTTGAAATACCCATTATTTTATCATTGCCAATAGCCCCCACTATTGAAACGGAGATTTGATACCTTAAATCTCATAATGGACAAGATCCCTATTTAACGTATTTCTAAGGTGACTATGGCCAACCACTCAGAAAATACGTCACATCGGGTAGGACGGTGTCCAATCATCTCCAAGACGATTTTTGCTTTATTCGTGAGGTCCGGTATTGAGTCCAACTCAAAACCAGAGTGTGTGTACCTCACTCCTTGCCCCAAACCCTAGCCTAGCTAGTGAATTGGTCAAGTCCAAACCACAAGTGGAGTATCATTCAATCAGCGAATTGACATGCCAGACTATGGCCATGCAACACGTCAACTCCTAATCAATGCATGCCTTCCTTGCTACGCACGTGTAAATCTATGCCAGACTATGGCCATGCAACACAGATAAACAAACACTAGTCTTGAAGGTTCCACTTTGGGAGGCAATTGACTTGATAATTACGTGGGAGGATTTTCTTTTTATAAAATCATTTATTTTATTCATTCACAACAACAAATAAAATTAAGGTATAGCATATAGGCCTTTTAGTTTTATGAACAATCATAAAACCCTAAAATTCCCAACCCTAAAACCCAAGATGATTCCTTGCCTTTCTTGAAGATCCAATCTTCGTGTCGTGTCGTCTTGCCTTGAAGATTGCGCTTCAAAAACTAAACCTATTTTATTTTGTTACAACTTTGGAAGACTCACCGGTCCCCACATAATTAAATAAAATATAATTTGGAAAGCTCACCGGCCCCCACACAACACACATACAAACATTCACAAACAATCATCCCCGTTTTAGGCTATATGCTATACCGAATCGAATTTATAATTTGGAAATTTTAAATTATTGGGCATTTTTGACAGAAAGAAACCAAAATTTGGCAGTCCAGAACCTTGTTCGTTCGAACGCAACCCTAGGTTCGTTCGAACGCACAAACGACACAAAAATTTCAAATTTTCAAGCTAAGTTCGTTCCGAACGAACTCCAAGTGCGTTCCGAACGAACTCCAAGTGCGTAACATAATTCTACCGGGATCACGCCCGAAAACCACCGAAAAAGGAAGAGTTTCGGAGATAATTACCTCGTACAAGTTAGTACGTGTCGATTACTTCTCCAAATCCGTGAACCTTCTCCAAGGAATGCTCGTGCAGTCCCTCTACTCGTGTCCACCTTGATTTCGACCGATCGGAAATCGCCAACGCCGTTCTAGTCGACGTCACGATTGAATCTCTCAAGATCTTTGCTCCAATCTCCCTCTCAATCTCACTAGATCTAATCTAGAGTTTCTGTGGAAGAAAGAGGAAAAACGACGGCGGCTAAACCTAATTTTTCTGAAAAAGGCTTAACCTAAAACGAAATCAGAATTTCATATATATAGGAAACATACTGCTGAGTCCGTTCCGAACTGACTCAGTTCGTTCCGAATGAACTCAGTCCGTTCTGCAGTCCGTTATGCTGGATTAAGACTATACATATAAATTCTTCCAAGTTAATTCTTAAGCCATATTTCTTTCACATTGTCACTTCGAATGGTGACAATTGAGGTGACTTTTTCATTTTCAACAAGTGTGCAAAATTTGATGAAGTTGTCGCACATTTCACTTTTATGGAGTAAATAATATACCCATGTGAAACGTGAGTAATCATCCACAATTACAAACATATACCTTTTATTACCTATGCTCGAGACGCTTAGTGGACCGCAAAGATCAAGATGGATGAGTTGGAGAGGTCGGAGTGTGGTGACCACGTTCTTCGATTTGAACCCGGATGACCTCGTGTGCTTACCCTTTTCACACGCATCGCATAACCCTTCTAATTCGAGTTTACGAGATGGTAATCCTCTAACTAATTCCTTTTTGGACAACCTATAGATAGTTTTCATACAAATGTGGCCTAATCGTCTATGCCATAATCGAGATACCAATTCCGATACGGTGAGACAATGAATTCCCGGCACGAAAGATTCAAAATCGAAGTAGTATAGATTTTCGTGTCGGGTTCCCTTGTATACCGTGGTATTATCTTTCATTCGATCAATCAAACATGAGATTTGATCGAATTTTACACAATATCCGGCATCACATAATTGGCTTATGCTAATTAGGTTATGTTTAAGTCCAATTACAAGATAGACATTTTTAGGGTCCAATTTGAGGTACCTATTGAACCGATACCGACAATTTTACATTTTGATTTCCTCCGAAGGTAACGTCTCCTCCCTTGAATGGTTCAAGAGATTTAAACATCTCTTGATCCCAAGTCATGTGTCTAGAACAACCACTATCTAGACACCACTTTGATGACTTGGTTTTGGAGGTTAAGCTCATCTATAAGAAATTCATATTAGTTAAACCATAAATTGAAATTAAACTAATATGAATTCTTATTTACTATACTCCCCCTCAATATTTGGCTTATGGTATGGTATATGAGGGAGTATAGTGTCACATTCGGGCTTACGCCCTAGGGGGTCCGACACCGTATGAGGTAGAAGGACCCATCGTGTGACGATCTTTGCGCATCCAAACGACGTTTGATGTCAGTTTTGGATTGCGAAGATCACAACTTGTTGAGATGTGACCAATTTTGCAACAATAATTACAAAAGGCCACGGTTGGCTTATTTGTGGTTGTGGAACTCTTCACAAAATAGTTAGAGAGTTGATTTGAGTCACTTCTCTTAGGAGTTATCGATTTTGGCATTTGATGAAATTGATTTGAATGAGATTGGTTTGATTTAAATCGGGTCGGTTGATCTCGTTTTGGTTGAAAATATTTTTGTGTGTGGGTGTATTGTTTGGGAGCCCCTTTTTGATACGAAACCTCGGTGTAGTTAGTCACTTCATAGAAATAACCATTTGGTCCCCGTTTGAAAAAGCAATCGGTTCTTCCCAAATTGTTACGTCTAGGTTGTGAATTTTGTGTGAATTGATTATTCCTATAATTATGATTAACACGTTTAGGTTGTTCCTTTTTCACATTTTTACCTTTGTTGTAATCATGGTACATAAAAGCATTTCCATGACTACTAACTCGATTGTTCTCCCATTTTGATTTTTGATTTTTGGATTTGGAAGAGTCGGGTTTATTACCGTTATTCTTCTTATATCCTAAACCGGATTTGTCATTGGGCTTTTGTCCCATGAATGACGATTTCAAAATTTCATCTAATGAAGGAGGACTCGATGCAATGGATGCACAAGCCTTCTTCAAGGAATCATTTTCAATTTTAAAATTTTGAAGTTCTACTTTTAAGTGAGAAATTTCGCCTTTTAAAGCTTGATACTCACATTTTGAAAAACCTTTAAATTCATTTATTTGAGATTTAAATACCAAAATGGATAGTTCAAGGGAAGCTACTTTATCCTTGAGAGCTTCTGTCGAGCTCTCAAGTTTACCCCTATATCGTTGAGAGTCCCCATCATCCCTCAAGAACTCGTCACATGACTCAATTTCTAATTTTAACGAGGGTGAATATTGAGGTCGATGTAATGATTCTATGTTAAGTATAGAGTTGATACGTACCTCATGACTTAGGTCATGTGTCGACTTTGGAGTAAGAGTGGAGGGTTCGACGTTGATGATCACGGGTGTGTGAGGTGTCGGAATTGGACCTCGTTCAATTCGGAGAGTTTGAATTGCCGCTTCCACCGCGCTCATTGATGGAGGTTCGATCCTTACCATAAGTGCTAGGTTTGCGGTGTGTCTGTTTGATGGACCATTAGAGTCGGATGACGAGCTTGATCCGTCTGTTTCGCCCCACCTACAATCAACATTTGCTTTGTAAGCATTTTTCTTTTTGTATTCCTTACCTTTGTATTTTTGGCGATCTTCTCGGCCCTTGTCCTCGTGTCTCCTTTCGTGGAGAGGTTCTCGCTTTCCCGATCCTTTTGGTTATCATCCCTTTTGGACCAACAGGAATTTTCGGGATGGAGCGTCCAACATGACTTGTTGATGAAGCAAGAGATGTTTGATTTGGGGACGGTATTTATCGGATTTGTTGATGAATTTTGTACGATTGGGTTAAGTTCGGCCATTTGATCGTTAATTACAAGTTATCCCTAATACTCTAAGAGATGGTTAGTACCTTGATCTGATACCAATTGTTGGTTAATTCTAACCTAAAGGGGGTAAATTTGGTAATCTACCGTACAATTACTTTATCTAATTACCTAATTTACTATGCGGAATTAATAATAATTTAAATGAAATAGATGATACCGTAAACACTTGAACACAAGATGTTTTTTAACGAAGTTCGGTAGGTGGTTGCTATGTAGCTTTAACTCACCCTTTACTCGCTTAATTGACCGACTCAATTAGTTGCGAGTACCTACGCCTCCGGGAATGCCTTGTGCCTCTTTTTGGCTTTCGATTGAATTCCAACTCACTCGATTACAAGGTTTTTGCCTAGATCGATTTACAGGCTTTCTATCGATCTATAGCTAGGTCTCTTACAAGTTTATTGCACTAGTCTACTACACTTTTCACTAATCGAACTACGACGTGATCGGTCACGTGAGTGGGAAACGATTAGTAGAGGGATATCGAAACTTAGATCAATGATCTAGAAGGGTTTCTCAAAGCAATCAATGGATATAGCTTATCACGGCTTTTAGGGTTTCCTCTCAAATGTATTGAATGTATATTGAATGTGTAAGAATGAGCAAGTGAGAGAAAACTCCTTGAAGGTTTCTATTTATACTCTCTATAGAACCCTTCAGAAAATCACTAGTTCGTTCGAACGCACAACATTTCGTTCTGAACGAACAGGTAATTTGACCTAGCCGTTTCAAATAACGCAATTGTATTTTTGAATGTCCGTTCGAACGAACAGTGTGTTCGTGCGAATGAACTTAATTATACATTGTTTTTGTCCAATTACAGTATTGATATTCGTCCAACGTACTTAACTTGTGAGCGAACGAACTGAGGGTTCGTTGGAACGAATACTTTGTTCGTTCGAACGAACACAATACTGTAATGAGGTTGGTTCAATCAAGTGATAGATTTTTTTGGTTATGTACCAAGTATGTTCAGAACGAACTTGCAGTTCGTTCCAACGAACTTGACACTGGATTGAACTCTTTGTTATTTGAACATGATTGTACTCGAGGTCTACTCGGTTTTTACCTATGGTTTATTTGTGGCGAATCCCACTCACGGAAGACTTCAACATCTTGATTCTTGATGTGCTTCAACAACCTTCCTTCTAATCTTCTTTTCTTGTGCTTCTTGTGACTTCGAAACTCTTCATCATCTTCGTGTCGTACCTGTGTTATCCTACACACTTTCTCGATGTATACGTTAGTAATGACAGTGTTTTGAAATAATCAAACTATTAGGAAATTTGAACCAACAAAAGAATCATCGGCCTAAGTCAGAGTACGTACATCGACAAAGTGCTGAAAAGATTTTTCATGCAAAACTCTAAGAAAGGGATTCTCCCCATGTCGAGTGGTATAAACTTTCCGAAAGCTCAATGTCCGACATCGAGCGAAGAGAAAAGTAGCATGGATAAGGTTCCATATGCTTCGGCAGTTGGATCTATCATGTATGCCATGATATGTACGAGACCTGACTTGACGTATGCATTAAGCGTCTTATCACGTTACCAATCGAATCCAGGTGATCCGCATTGGCAAGCCGTGAAAACTATCCTTAAGTACTTACGAAGAACTAAGGATCAGTTTTTAGTATATGGTGGCGAGGATAATGGATTGATTGTAAAGGGGTTACACCGATGCCAGCTTCCAAACATGTACTGATGATTTTCGATCACAAAGTAGGTATGTGTTTTGCTTGAACGGTGGCGCGGTTATATGGAAAAGTTCCGAACAACCGACCGTTGCTGACTCTACGACGGAAGCAGAATACATCGCGGCTTCGGAAGCCGCAAAGGAGACAGTTTGGGTCAAGAAGTTCGTGACCGAACTTGGTGTTGTGCCGAACATCTCGGAACCCGTGGCTGTGTATTGTGACAATACGGGAGCAATAGCACAGGCCAAGGAACCGAGATCACATCATCGCTCCAAACACATCCTGCGTAAATTCCACTTGATTCGTGAGATTTTACATAGACAGGATGTCGTGATATTGAAAATTGATACTGACGAGAATGTAGCGGATCCGTTTACGAAGCCACTGTAGGGAAATATCCTCGACCCCGGGCCCGCGCAACGGAATGAAGGCCCGGTCCGATTCCCCGATTCCCGAGATCACGCCATGACTTCGAGGGTACGATGCAATAGAATGATAGATTTATACCGGTGCAAAATTGATTGCACTCGAAGGGTTGATCGCTGCCTTCTGTCTTCTGTCACGTTGGTGACAATCCGCGCGTCCCACACCACGCGTATTCCACCGCTCGTTGACTTCGCCGATTCGCTTGATTTCGTCTCCGAAACAATCTACTCCTCCGAATCGATCACAACCGTGAGAGCCTCAGATGTTGCTCCTCTACGTGTATCCACCTTGATTCGTAAGACGCCGGTCGCGAGTACAACTGCCTAGACGATGTACGGCGAACTTGCTCGATCGAATTGATTCTTTATCTCTCAAGAAACTCCTTTCTCGATTTCTCTCTCTTCGCACCTTTTCACTTTGAGAAAGATCAAATCTAAATTCTCTCTTTCTTTTTGGTGTATTTTGCAGAATAATCACTTGCTTAGATTGATTCAACTATTTACGATCAGAGAGAAAATATTCTATTTATATCTAATAGGATTAGGATTAGCCAAGAGGCATGTATATCCAATATACACCCTTTCACACAGAGAAGTGCATGAACCTGTTCAGTATTCTGTCCAGACGAAATTGATAACTTTCTCTGACAGAAAATCAACCAACATGAAAGTTGTAGACAATCTTATTATCTACACAACCCAATTTGGTCCAGACCAATTGGAGTTCGTATGCAAAAGTTATGACTGCTTTACTAACTGTATGTCATACTGTTGCATCTTTTCGGTATTTCACATAAACGACACTTATACTTCGTTCATATGAAATATATTTCTACATGAAGGTTATAGATACTCTTATTATATATCTAACCCAATTTGAACCATTCAAATCGGATTTTTCCACTGAAAGTTATGGCTACAAATGTACGCTTACATTCGTTCATCCTTGTGTACACTTTTACGGTTGATCCGAAACTGTATTTCTTTCAGTCTCCCACTCAATTTCAGATCTACCTAAAAGGTACTCATGCATTTCCAATACGCACGAATTTAGAGAATATAGCTCGCGTATCAAATACCAAGCTATGCACATCCTATGTGCCAATTTTATGATCAAGCCCGACTTAGTACGACTCGTTGTGTGACCATGTAGGTTCGATTAACGATGGCAGTAGGTTGTTTCCAATGCCTACAAGCTCATGAGCGGGATCTAGTCACTCCATCATAGCTACCCATGTTAAACGAATAATGATTGTGATCATTGTGCCTATCTCGAATAGCGGTCATTAGTTCTCTTGTTTGCGATATCTGTTAATCAAAAGGCATGGTGATAGTCATCCTTATAATTTGATTAACTACACTTATTCCCCGATTCCGAGTTGAGTTAACAAATTTCAATCGATATTAACCGTTAATATCATTGACTGCGGCCGCAGATTTCGTTAATCGACTCATCGAGCGGCGCCTAAGAGATATCTCTTCCTTTCGGAATAAACAATTCCTATCTTGGATACTCACATTGAATTCCGTGTTTCGGACAATACCCAATGATGACCCTTTTAACTCCCTGTTACGGTGAGCGTAAGATCATATCAAAGCATTGTTTTACGCACGTAACGCAATCAATGATCTCCTCAAGTTTGAAGAACCTAATACCCTACTTGTCGCGAGTTCATCCATAATAACTAAACCATGTCATGATCTCGCGGCTTCGGTCATATCCAATATATGCCACCTAGCATATATCTACGTTCCCGATTCGACGAACACCTTTGTCCCATGATTAGCAAAACATAATCATCTCCTCGGCTAACGTACTAGTGTACACGTTCAGTCTATTATCTGATAATAGAAATGCTTCTCTCTTAAGCAAGCTGATCCGCGACTAGGGATGTTTAGAAATGACACTTTAAGTGTGACGGTTTCGCTGCACATAGTCCTTAACCATGTCGACGTCCACACAAGTTCAAATCAAGGTTCATGTAATCATATTACACAACCCCGCATACAGTTTTCATATAAGATAGATGCAAAAATGAAAAATTTTAAAATTCTGAAATTGGATTACTATAAGATAAGTTTGGGGTAATGCAACGTTTACTAATCTATTAGACTAATCTCGTCCTACGAAACTATCATTTTAGATAACTAACTACTCTCTTCCTCCTCTAGGTATCTCAGACCTATAGCTTTCGCATGATAATCGTGCTTAGCTTGCGAGAGTGGCTTAGTAAACGGGTCCGCAACATTCCTGTCAGTATCAATCTTTTCAATGATCACATCCTTACTTTGCAAAATCTCACGGATCAAGTGAAATTTTCTGAGTATGTGCTTGGAGTGGTGATGTGCCCTCGGTTCCCTGGACTGTGCTATTGCTCCATTATTGTCGCAATACACAACTACAGGTTCCGAGATACTCGGGACTACTCCAAGTTCGGTCATAAACTTCTTCATCCATACCGCCTCCTTTGCCGCTTCGGAAGCCGCAATATACTCCGATTCAGTTGTAGAGTCTGCTATCGTGGGTTGTTTGGAGCTCTTCCAAACTACCGCTCCACCATTTAGACAAAACACGTATCCGCTTTGTGATCGAAAGTCATCGACGCATGTTTGTAAACTGGCGTCGGTATATCCATTGATGACCAACCCGGATGTCTTTCCACCATAAATTAGAAATTGATCCTTAGTTCTTCATAAGTACTTAAGGATGTTTTTAACCGCGATCCAATGCATATCCCCTGGATTAGATTGGTAACGCGAAACGACGCTCAATGCATACGACACATCGGGGCCCATACATATCACGGCATACATAATTGATCCAACCGCCGAAGCATAAGGAATAATACTCATCGCATTCTTATCTTCGCTCGATGTTGGACATTGAGCTTTAGAATATGATATGTCATTCGACATTGGAAGAAGTCCTTTCTTCGAATTTTGCATTGAAAACCGTTTCAACACTTTGTCGATGTACGTGCTTTGACTCAAGCCGAGTGACTTCTTTGATCTATCTCTATAAATCCCCACGCCTAATATATAAGCGGCCTCGCCCAAATCTTTCATAGCGAAACGAGTATTTAAATACTTCTTAACATCCGTAAGCATCGGAATGTCGTTTCCTATGATCAAGATGTCGTCTACATATAGTACAAGAAATACTACACGGCTGCCACTAACCTTCTTGTATACACAAGGTTCTTCTACGTTTTTCACGAAATTATATTCTCGTATAACTTCATCAAAATGTATGTTCCAACTCCGAGAAGCTTGCTTCAATCCATAAATGAATCATTGCAACTTACACACTTTATCCGGACTCTTTGAATCGACAAAACCCTCGGGCTGTGTCATGTACACATCCTCTTCTAAGTTCCCGTTAAGGAATGCGGTTTTGACATCCATTTGCCAAATGTCGTAGTCATTATACGCAGAGATAGCAAGTAAGATCCGTATGGATTTAAGCATTGCTACGGGTGAAAACGTTTCTTCATAGTCTATACCATGAATTTGTTTGAAACCTTTCGCCACAAGCCGTGCCTTATAAGTGTTCACATTCCCATCCATGTCGGTCTTCTTCTTGAAGACCCACTTACATCCCACTGGATTAAGCCCGGGAGGTGGATCAACCAAGTTCCAAACTTGATTATCGTACATGGATTGAATCTCGGATTTCATGGCAGTTTCCCATTTATTGGAATCCTCGCTTTTCATAGCCTCGCGATAGGATGTCGGTTCATCATCTACGAATTCGACTTCATCGTCATTTGCCACGATAAAACCATATCGTACAGGCTCTTGACGAATCCTACCCGATCTACGAATTGCGCCTTGTGCACTTGACTCCGGATCCTCAACATTTGAGGAAACCGGATCAACGTTCATCGGTTCAACATTCGTTTGCGGGTCTCGAATTTCTTCGAGATCTATTTGAGTCTCATTCACTCGCCTAGAGATAAAGTCCTCCTCAAGGAAGACTCCTCTTCGAGCTACAAAAACTGTATTTTCGATTGGAAGATAGAAATAATATCCATTTGTTTCCTTAGGACACCCGACAAATAAAAAAATTTCAGATTTGGGTTCGAGCTTATCCGAAATCAATTTTCGAACATATGCTTCACAACCCCAAATCTTAACAAAAGACAACTTTGGAGATTTTCCAAACCACATCTCATATGGCGTCTTTTGTACCGATTTAGAAGGTTTGCGGTTCAATAAGAAAGCCGTTGTCTCTAGGACATAACCCCAAAACGATTTTGGAAGGGATGTTTGACTCATCATGGATCGAACCATGTCCAACAAGGTCTGATTCCTCCTCTCGGACACGCCATTCCATTGTGGCGTTCCTGCCGGAGTCCATTGTGGAACTATTCCACAATCTTTTAGATGATCTTCAAACTCATAGCTCAAATATTCGCCACCTCGATCCGATCGAATGGCTTTAATTTTCTTGCCAAGCTGATTTTCAACTTCGTTTTGAAACTCTTTGAACTTTTCAAAGGTCTCCGCTTTAGTACGCATCAAATAGATATATCCATATCTACTATGATCGTCCGTAAACGTAACAAAGTATCGATATCCTCCTCTTGCCTCGATGCTCATCGGTCAACACACATCGGAATGTATGAGTTCCAATAGATCGTTGGACCGCTCTCCGACCTTGGAGAATGGTGCCTTTGTCATCTTGCCAAGCAAACAAGATTCGCAATTCTCAAATGAATCAAATTCAAATGAGTCTAGCATTCCATCTGTATGGAGTCTAGCAATGCGTTTCTCATTCACGTGACCGAGACGACAATGCCAAAAGAAAGTCCGATTATCAACTTTAGGTTTAATCATTTTCGCATTAACGTTATGCATAGACTTATTATTCCCGTGATCAAAATTCAACACATAAAGACCATTTTCTAACAGAACATTTCCATAGATAATAGAATCCTTACATATCGAAAACTCATTATTCCTAATAACGAATTCATAACCATCATTGGCTAGTTTCTACACACTTATTATGTTCTTACATAATTTTGGTACATAATAACAATTATTTAGTACTAAAATAAGTCCACTAGGCAAAGTCAAATTAACTACTCCTACGGCAAACGCAGCAACTCTTGCTCCATTCCCGATGCGTAGATCGACTTCGCCCTTTTCCAACCTTCGACTATTTTGTAGAACCTGCATCCGGTATCCAATACCCAATTAGTCATAGTTGAAATATTAACTTCAATAACGTTAATACCTGAGAGGCCGGTTGCTGAAATCGCCTTGCCCTTCTTCACCTCCTCGAGGTAAGACTTGCAATCACGCTTCCAATGTCCAGACTTGTGACAATGATAGCATGTCTCATCCTTGGATTTCGCCTTTCCCTTTTTATTCGGCTTCGAACGTTTCTCAGCCGAACCGCCCTTGGACTTTGATATCTTACGATCCTTTTTCTGAATCGTGAGAACATTCCCGGCAACTCTCGCCTTGTTCTCCCCGGACGTCTTCAACGTCTCCGATTCAAAATTCTTGAGCATGCCGTGCAGCTCAGGGATCGTCTTATCCATCGAATGCATGTGATAGTTAGTCACAAACGGAGAAAACATTGGAGGAAGTGCACACAAGATCAAATCTTGTTGCATAATCTTCGACAATTTCTCTCCTAGCCTCTCTAGATGGTCTATGAGAGCTTGCACCTTCAAAACGTGAGTGCTCACTGAAGACCCCGAAGGCATCTTGCAGTTTACCAACTCTTTGAGCGTACTGAACCGTTCAATACGCTCCTGCTCTTGGAACATTTCCTTGAGCACAACGTTTATCGAGTATGCATCCGAGTCCTCAAACTGCTTTTGAAGACTAGCGTCCATACATGCCAACATGAGGCACGTAATGTCATTTGAGTCCTTCTTAAGTTTCTCAAACGCGGCCTTTTCATCAGCCGTAGCATCGGGGGCCGGTTCTACTAATTTCGTATCCAATACGTGACTCTTGCCCTCTTGCCTGAGAACTATTCTCAGGTTTCGGTGCCAGTCTAAGTAATTCCGACCCACTAGCTTTTCCCTTTCTAATATCGATCTAATCGATAAGGTGTTGGTGTTACTAGAAGACATGTTCTACAAATGATAAAAGATTGATTACTAACGTTGCGTACTTATCTTATAGGGCTTATATGATGATTATATGATAGTGTTATTTTATCGAATCGATAACCCTCATACCGATACGGGACTCCAAGTCCATAACACTCAAGACCCATATTTTACGATCCTCCCATAAGTGACTATGGCCGACAAATGAGATCTCGATATTTTAGGTAGGATTATATCCAATCGTATCCAATACGACTCTCGTTCCTTTATAGAATTTCGGTGACGAATCGTATCCAATACAATCCATGTTCCGTGTGTGCATTCTATCTATGCCCCGAACTCCAATCGGATTGGCTTGGACGGTTAAGTCACAACCATATCCAACGTATCGTTCAATTGAACTACTCACGTGCCCGACTATGGCCTGAAACCACGTGAGTCCCCAATTAACGCTTACCACCAGCACCAATATATACAATAGTACGTGCCCGACTATGGCCTGAAACCACACACTATGTCATATCAATCTCGATGGTTGTGGATATGGAAGGCATTTCTATGACTTAAATATTATGAGGGATCATGCCATTGCATGTTTCTAATTATGGCCTGAAACCACACACTATGGCACCATCCAGTGCGTCATGACGGTGGTGCGTCATGACGCACAGTTCTGTCCGTCATGACGGAGCACGTTGTAACAGCTAGATCTAGTACTTGTGACACGTGCGTCACGACGCACGATATGGTGCGTCGTGACGCACGGTGATCCAAATTCTGGATTAGCAGTTTTGATACTCATTAATGCCCCATTAATTGAGACTTTGATTATAAGATCTGAGCATCTCTTCTCTCTCTCTCTCTCTCTCTCTCTCTCTCTCTCTCTCTCTCTCTCTCTCTCTCTCTCTCTCTCTCTCTCTCTGTGGTTCATTCTAGATCTGAAAGAGAAAAACTTGTTGGACAAGTTGAGAGAAGAACTCCATTAGAGAGATTCAAGTTTGAGCAAGTTTGTGGGAATTTTAGGGGAATTCGCCACAACCGAAAGACGCGAGCTCGAGGTGGATACGAGTAGAGAAATCTCGCTTGAGATTTTATGTTGTGATCAATCAAGAGCAAGGTCGAGGAAGGTCGGAGACGAACCGGATAAATTCCGGTTGTATACGACAAAGGAGCTTCGAATTAGGTGCCGAACCGCGTGGGCGTGGGACGTGCGTGTCGCCGGAATCGAAGCAATCAAGCTAGCAGCAACTAAGTGAACAACCCGTCTTCGTGATCAATTTCACGTGGTATCACTACAACAGATTGAGGTATCAGCGACGGGGTTTAAGTTTCAACGGCGGGCCATCGAAAAAAAGAACCACCTTCTGCGACGGGCCAACGCAACAAGTCATTACCGACGGTCCTTTCTTCGACGGGCCGACGCTGCTTCCGACGGGCCGTCCCTGATACTGTTACCCGTCGCAAATAGCCCTTTACCGATGGTTTCTTCACCGACGGCCCAACGCTAATGTTTTTTAGCGACGGGTGGCCGTCGGTAAAAGATTTAGCGACGGTTTTTGGACTTTTAGCGACGGTTTTTGCCGTCGCTGATAACCAGTTTTGTTGTAGTGTATGTTTCTATGTATATAAGAGTTATATTCATAAGTAGTTGCACGTTGTTTAGGATTTGTACGATCGAGTCGTTGACGTGGTCCTCGGGATCGGGTCGGACCGGGCCTCACAATCCGTTGTGCGGGGCTCGGTAGTGACGCCGATACCCAACATAAACGTGATATAAATTAATGGATACATGATATAATTTAATGGATATAATAAAATCATAAAATAAATATGGAAATTATATAATGTGTGATAGAAAGTCAAAGAGATGAGGTGGCTCAATGTGAGATTTTTAATGTAATTGTTTGTATTAGATAAAAGATTGTGGATTCACTTATTAATTGTTATTTATTATGTGTACAGAAAAAATATCATAAACCCAATATGAAAATTATTAAATGTGTAATTTGATATAATATCATAAAATAAATTAATGAATATCACAAAAAATATGAAAATTATTAAATGCGTAAAGCATGATATAAATTAATGAAATCACAAAATAAATATGAAATCATATCATAAAATAAATTAATGAATATCACAAAACAAATATGAAAAAATTATTAAATGCGTAAAGCATGATATAAATTAATGAATATCAAATCACAAAATAAATATGAAAGCATACAATAAATATGAAAACATGATATAAATATTAATATAATTAAGATAGAACGTGATATAAAGATCATAAAATAAATTATTAAATGGTTAAATGGTTAAATGGGTAAAACATGACATAAATTAATGGATACATGATATAAATTAACGGATATAACCAAATCATAAAATAAATATGAAAATTATATAAATATTAATATGTGTGATAGAAAGTCAAAGAGATGAGGTGGCTCAATGTGGGATTTTTAATGTAATTGTTTGTATTAGATAAAAGATTGTGTATTCACTTATTAATTGTTATTTGGTATGTTTACGGAAAAAAATATCATAAAACCAATATGAAAATTATTAAATGTGTAATTTGATTTAATATCATAAAATAAATTATTGAATATCACAAAACAAATATGAAAAAAATATTAAATGCGTAAAGCATGATATAAATTAATGAATATCAAATCACAAAATAAATATGAAATCATAAAATAAATATGAAAACATGATATAAATATTATTATAATTCAGGTAGAACATGATATAAAGATCATAAAATAAATTATTAAATGGTTAAATGGGTAAAACATGATATAAATTAATGGATACATGATATAAATTAATGTATATAATCAAATCATAAAATGTAAAGCATGATATAAATTAATGAATATCAAATCACAAAATAAATATGAAATCATAAAATAAATATGAAAACATGATATAAATATTAATATAATTAAGGTATAACATGATATAAAGATCATAAAATAAATTATTAAATGGTTAAATGGGTAAAACATGATATAAATTAATGGATATAATCAAATCATAAAATAAATATGAAAATTATATAAATATTAATATGTATGAGAAAAAGTCAAGGATGAGGTGGCTCAATGTGAAAATTCAAAAATACTTGGAAGAATAATTGTTAGCTTACTGTTCGAATTCGAATTCCTCATTAAAAGAACTGTACGGACAATCCAAAATTCAGAGATGCAAATTATTGATATATATGCGTCATGGATTCCCCTGAGATAATGAGTCTACACACACTAGACAAGAGTTCCGTGGTCTCCAAAAGGTCGAACTGTAAGTCTGTAAAGACAGATTAGAACCATTTCAGCCTTTCTCAGATCACTTCTCAGGTGTTGTTTTGTCCTTTTACTTCCTAGTAGTTCCTATCCATTTCCCTCGTCCTTTTGTCTCCATTGGTTACGAACTGGAGATCTCCATTCACCCTTTTACTTCAATTTTTTTTCTATTTTCATTTAAAACTATATGATTTATTATATTTTAATTGGAAAATTATATCATCAAAATATTCATAATACCATCACCGCTCAATTAGATGAGTTGATTAGAATCCTTAATTTTTAAATTAAGAGGTTTCAGTTGACACGTCAAATCATTTTAATATGTTAATATTAATAAATGTCAATGTTTTAAATTGCGATATTGCGGTCCATTGCGGTCGGGTCTTTTTTGCAGCGGATTGCATTTGCGGGCGCAATTGCGGAGCAATAACCTTATTGCGGACAGTCGTTGCGATAAAAAATTATGTAAAAATAATAGTTTGTTTAAATATATTTTTCACAATATTTTTTATCACCAATAATATCATAAAATTTTCTTTATAATTTTCTTCTAAAAAGAATAAAAAAGTTGATTGTCCATGAACTTTTTCAATGTAAATAAAAGTTGATCATAAAATTTCCATTAAAATAGAAATTATACAGGATCTTTGGAATTGTATTTTGTTGAAGAATTTTTTGTCTACATCATAAAAATATCAAAACACTATAACTCAAATTTTAAATCTAAACATCAATGAAACACAATGAAAATTACTAAATTCATACATTTATAGATGAAAATGATACATTTTAGAAGTTATAAACGTTATGAGCATATTTTATCAAATATTTTGGTAATAAAACATGGAAACTAAGTATTAAATAATCACAAAATTTATGTTATGATATTTATATTAAATAATTCTCGATAAAATTACTTTAACGTGTATTTTGTGTTTAATTTAGGGTAAAAAACAAAATTTCACAAATTCAAGCCCATCACTGCATTCCTCTCTTCGAGACGAGCGATTTCGATATAAATTTCATGTAATTTGGTGGAAGGATGAGAAAATTACAACGATTTGAATATCATCCGCAATATCATCCGATATATCCGCAATATTACCGATATCTCGCCGCAATTTCCGCAATATCGGAAAAACGCTATATGCCGCAATATTTCGTTGCGAAATTGCGATTCTAAATCCCAGGCCGCAATATCCGCAATATCGCCGCAATTTTAAACACTGATAAATGTTAATTGACGTGTCAAATAAATTAAACGACCAATTAAACTGTTAATTCACTTAATTAAAGATGCTAATAAAATTAGCTAATTGAATGACAATGTGTTATTAGTAATGACAGCACGAATGTTTTTGAGTTTGAAAGGCACTATTAATGTTCCCAATTATAATCTTTTGAAAGGATACCATTGTTTGATATTCAATAAAGTTACACACCACGCCCTCTTAAACACACACACACACCACCACCACCACCACACACCCCCAACCCCGTGCTGACGTGGCACAAGCGCACCTGCCAGGTCAGCCCAAAAAACCATGTCAAAACATTACCCTGAACCCACTATTACCCGAATCCAACAGGAAAACAGGACCCGTATGGAAGCTAATCTGGAAAATACGCATACCACCCCGCGCTGGTTTATTTCCTTCTATTCCTCCCTCTTGGACGCCGCAAACACCTCCTCACCCGCCGCCTCACCATAGAAAGCAAAATCTGAAGTTTTTGCACTTCTTGGAGACATGTACCAAATACTCTGTTTTATTTTATGTACAAATGCTCTGTTTTTTATTTTATTTGTTATCTAAAAAGTTTATAACTGAATTTAATTTTCAAATAACGAGTTGTCTTGTGTGTGTACTGTGTTGGCTCCTACTCTCCGATCACCCATCGCCTCACCTCAGCAAGCCTTATTTTTCGCTGTTTCGTTGCTGGTTCGCTGCACAAACAGGTACGTACATATCTCTCTTTTTGTGATCTAAAAAGTTTATAATTGAACTATAATATGCATTTGATTATTTTGTGTTGATTGAATTGATAAAACATTTAATTTCGCAGAAATGAAGATAATCGACTCTTTGGAAATTAATAAAGATGAACAACACGACAATGATACCCCAATCGAAGAACTCCGAAGAAAATTACCTTGAGGTTATGGGATTGTTGGATATGTTAAAAAAGAAGTATAGTGGATCTTCGATTGCAACGGGTTCTGGTGGCGATACTCGTAATGGTTCATGTTCTTTTCGAGATGGAGACATTTCTTCGATAAAGGATACGATCATCCCTGATCCCGAACCTCTTCGCCGAAGAGATAAACCGCCAACGAAAAGATTGAAATGAGTTGTCGACAAGATTCGTTGCAAAAAGATGAAGAAAACATCAACGCGAAAGAAGTCAAAGGAACAATTTTTAATTTCTTTATTTTCTCAACTCTCCTGAATTAGTACTGAGTTCATTTTTTTTATAATTTCAGGCCATTGCGGATAGTGTATTGCATGGTGAAAATGATCAAGTACTCGGAACAAAAGAAAGTTGTCATATTTACACGGAACCACTTATGTTCGAGTTCTTTTGATTTTAGAATTTTTAATCCAATTTTATTATTTATTATTTGGTTATGGTTCTATGATTGTACGATGAAAAAATAATGTCATTAGCTATGTTGGTTTTTTTTTACTGTTCAAAGAAAATTATTGTACTGTTGATGCTTTTGGTTTTTGTTTCTGTTGTCGCTTATGTTGCACGGATACGGATACGGATATCGTATCCGATACGATACTGATACGACGATACGGCAATTTTAAAAAAATCACGGATACGAATACGACTATATAATTATTATTTTAATATATTTATATTATATATAATTATAAAATAAGTAATAAATTAATAATATTTTTAAATTATATATCATGATAATAAATAATATCAACCAAACAATACAAGTATCATAAAAATAACATAAACTTGTTCTAGAAATATCATAAAACTAATCTAGAAATATCCTATATAATTTATTTTAAAATATTATGGGCCAAAATATATAATGGGCCGAAGTATCCTTAATAGAGTATCCCAGCCGTATCCTGGACGTATCTCCAGCCATATCTTGTCGTATCCCCGCCGTATCCGGAAAAAAAAATATTAAAATATTCGGATATGCCACGTGGCGTATCCGAGCCGTATCGCACCCGTATCCGTATCGCGTATTCTCGGGATACTTCTGCATTTTTGAAGTATCCGCGTAACATAAGATGTCACGCCATTTCAAATGAAATTATACATCACTAAATTTTTGTTCTACAAACCAGATGAACAAATATTAATGCATTGTTCATGACCAGTTTTTTATGTAAGTAGTTACTTTGACCATGGAAAGAATATGCAAATAATATTACAAACAAATCAAACTATTACTCTTTCAAAACAAACTTATGTATGTAATTTTTACAGTTTTTTATGATATGAATGCACTTTTCAGCATGTGCGAGTCGTTTGAACTATATAAATGAAATTATTACATATCTATCAAAACAAACTTATATAAAAACATATATTGGAAGAAAATAATTTTACAATCTCATTTGTGATGAAACATGACAGAGAAGAAATGAGATTGACGTTCTAGCAATTACCTAATGTGCGAATTGTACGGGTGATTGTACATAATTTCTAATTAATATCGTCTGAACGGCCTCGAGCGCAACCAACTATTACTCTTTCTTCTCGATCCTGAAGAAACAAAAGAACCAACAAAAAAAAATCTGAAAATCAACAACGAAAATAAATATTGATAAGAATAACAGAAATTCAAAGAGAGATAAAATCGACGCCTCCCTGTTCTGAAGGGGTGTCTACAATTAAGTGAACCGGGTTTTTGTACTTCTCATGAGTAGAAATCGTGTAGTAGGGCACTTTCTCCTGATACGTCGAAAACAATCAAAAACCTTGGTATTGTAATAAATAGGATCAAATTAGAGAATAGACAAAGAAGAAGGAAATGATAATTTGCGTACTAGTCAACAATGACCTCTTTGGATTAACCTTTTGGTGAAAGAGGTTCATGTTATTACCGTAATATATGTCCAAGACCACCTGGACCAATAGAACCATTACAAAATTAGAGCATTGAGACATTAGATAGAGAAAGAGAGGGAGGGTAAAGTGCGAACCTGATCGGCGTAAGAGTTCTTGATTTGATCTGTAGCTTCCTTACGGTTTCAAGCACCTTCTATGACGTGCTCTATCTCTCGGTCGAATTGCTTTCCTTACTTTTGCCGGATCTCTAGGGTTTTATCCGAAAGTATTTGAATCCATCTGCCCTAAATTAACCAAACAGAAATTGATTCATTACTTCAAAATTGAACAGAAAATTGAATGAAAAATTGAAAGCCCCTTTCTCCGCTCACAGTCGCCTCCCGTTCAGTACCTCCCGTTCCTCCGCTTCAGTGCCGCCCCTGCCTCTGCTCGAGAAGGGAATCGAAGAGAGAAGGAGCGTGAAGGTGTGCAGATTCTCTGCTCAGTGGTAGGAGAGTCCCTGCTTCCGCTCAGCTCCGTTCTTGTCTCCGCTCGAGAAGGACTCGGAGAGAGAGAGAGAGAGAGAGAGATGAGATCATCAGAGTGAGCGTGAAGGAAGAGAAGAAATTAGCTATGTTGCACGGATACGGCGATACGACAATTTTCAAAAAAATCACGAATACGGATACAATTATATAGTTATTATTTTAATATATTTATATTGTATATAATTAATAAATTAATAATATTTTTAAATTAAATATCATGACAATAAATAAAATCAACAGAACAATACAAGTATCATAAAAATATCCTAAATTTATTATAGAAATATTCCAGAATTAATTTTGAAGCATGATAGAAGTATCCTATATAATTTATTTAAAAATATTATGGGCCAAAATATATAATGGGCCGAAGTATCCTAAATGGAATATCTCAGCCGTATCATAAACGTATCCTGTCGTATCCCCGTCGTATCCGGGAAAAAAAATATTAAAATAATCGGATACGCCACGTGGCGTATCCGATACGTATCCGAGCCGTATCGTACCCGTATCCTCAGGATACTTCTGCATTTTTGAAGTATCCGCGTAACATAGGAAATTAGATATGTTTTTCTTAACGGATCGGGCTGAGGATTATTATTCATCTGTTTCTTCAGCTGATGTGGCAAGAACGCCCTGCCACGTCAGCGTGCGGGGTGGGTGCGGGGTTAAGAGAGCGTGGTGTGTAACTTTATTGTTGTATATTTTATGCAATCAAAACTAAAAGTTTATCATGCCTATAGTTTCTTATAAATCTATGAATTAAGAATAAATAATTAGTTGTATTTACAATAATATCTTAATATAAAAAAAAAAAACCCTAGCCACATATCCAGGGTTGGATCTTATCATCTTAGTAAGGGCCGGGAGGCCTTGCTTCCCTCAAGATTTTCGCCGAACAATGCATATAGTGAGTGATTCGGTATATTTTATCATTATAAGTATAACAGCGTAAATTTTAGTATTTCGCTTTCCAAATTTTATTGCAGTGTAATTTCAATAAAACAATTTATCTACCCTCATCCAAAGAAAAATCCATCAAGATCTGTCACTGCACCCATCCAAACGGTCCAACGAAATATCTTTTGAAAATATAATGTTGTTGAGTTAGAAAACACAAAACCCATTTTTGTTAGGGAAATTTTCAAAAAACCCCCTATCTTTTTTGGATATTCTAAAAAAACCCCTATCTTTTTGGAAACTCCAAAAAAAACCCTCTACCAAACTTTTGTTTTCAAATACCCCCCTATGGGGTTAAAATTAACTATGGATGGTGTTAAATATTTTTTTATGACCAAAATACCCTTCTTTTTACATATTTAGTAATTAAAATAATGTTTTTGTTATTTGTATTAATTTTAAAAAAGTACTAATTTTTTTTAGCTTATAATAATTTTTAAAAAATAATTATCATATATATATATATATATATATATATATATATATATATATATATATAGAGAGAGAGAGAGAGAGAGAGAGAGAGAGAGAGAGAGAGAGAGAGAGAGAGAAATGCTAAATAGAATCCACAAAAAGAATCCACAAAACGAATCCAAGGACCTAAAAATTAATACAAGCACAGGCGGAGGGATTCATTTGTAATTTTGCAAGACCAAAAATAATTCATGTACACACGGAGGGACTCTTTCAGAAATGTACAAGCGCGAAGGACCTTAAAAAAATAAAATCACACACGGAGGGATGTTTTAACAAATTTCACATCCTCACGCACCCTTCTTTCTTCCCCATTTCTTCCCCACTCCTGGACTCTCTCTGCGCGATGAAAGGGCTTAGTCTCTCCTCCGGCGACTATCTCTCTCTCCGGCGACTCTCTCTCTCTCTCTCTCTCTCTGACGACAAAGGTGAATCATCGCAATAAAGGAGGCGCCGTCTCCTTCTCTCTTCGGCGATCTACGACTGCGATTGGTTTACGACGATCGATGGGAGAAGAAGTAATCGGGTATGGATTTTAGAAAAGAACTTAGAAATTTCAAATTTCAAAAAATGTAGGATTACGAGGCAATATGATATGAATTGGAGAAGAAACTGTTGGTTCAAATTTCCTAGGGTTTGATTATCTCAAAATAATGTCGATACCACTAATCTATTTGTGGGAGTAACATTTATAGAGATAGAAGACGTAACCCACAAAAGGATCAAAAGAAGAATCAAGACGGTGAAGAAACGATGGCACGAAAACGCACGATCAAGTGAAGATATCAAGACATCGAAGATTCCGCAAGTTGGGATATCAAATCATCACCTCAAACATCCAATAGGTATCCCTAAACTTGTCTTTGGAATTATTAAAATCAAGATCAAAAGATAAATTCGAAACACGATGAAATGGAAAATGGAAAATCACCATACCAGATTATGGTTCGTTCGAACGAACAAAACAGTGCGTTCGAACGAACATTCATGGTTCGTTCAACTCATAGAACGAACTCTAAATCACTCCAAGTTCGTTCGAACGAATAATACAGTTAGTTCGAACGAACCAAGATCTGGTTTGTAAGAAAATATACCAAAACTAGACACAATTAATATTCGTTCGAACGAACTTATTTGTTCGTTCGAACGAACCTTCATGGTTCATTCCAAGATTCATAGAACGAACTGTGAACTAATCCATGTCCGTTCGAACGAACCTAAGAGTCCGTTCGAACGAACCCATCGTGTTTATGAATATTTCATTTGAAACGGCTAGTTCAAATTGAAGTTAGTTCGAACGAACCTAACAGTGCGTTCGAACGAACTATGTAATTTTGGCACAGGATGAGTGGTTTCTATGGATGATATAAATAGAACCACTCATACCTTTCTCTCTCGAACTCTTCCACAAAAAAAAGACCAAACTAAAAGAGAGAAACTAAGCCAAAATCTTGAGCTCATATTTCCAAACCATATTAGGGATTATTAGATCCACTTTCGAATCCACTACTCAACGATTTCCAACTTGCGTGACCGATCACGACTAGTTCGTTAGTAGTAAATTGTAATAGGCTAGTTACTAATTGTAAATCCCGCCATTGATCGATAAATTCGTGTAAATCGATCTAGGCAAACCTTGTAATTGTTTGAGTTGGGTATTCAATCGAAAGCCGAAAAGGCGCAAGGCAACCCCGGAGACGTAGGTACTTGCAATCAATCGAGTCGGTCGATTGAGCAAGTAGCCGGTGAGTTAAAGCTACAAAGCAACCACCTACCGAACTCCGTAAATAAATATCGCGTGTTATTTGTTTCGGTATTGTATTTCTTTCTCTAATTTATTTACGCTTCCGCACCAAATTGTAATTGTATTTCATTACCGCGAAAATTGGACCTTAGGACTTCTTATTCACCCCCCTCTAGGTCTAAATTAAACAACAGAAACCTGAGAAGAACTTTAATGGATGGGGTTTAATGTGAAATAAGCCGGAGGATGTGGTAGATCTGTACGATAAGGAATGGAAGAATCTACCATAGTACGAGATGGAATGGCCTCCATTTGCGCTGCCTGCTTTTCAGGAAAATGAGGAGATGACAGAGAATGCGGGATGAAGAGCAAAGAAGAAGAAACGGCGTACCCGTACGAGATGTCTGATTTTCGTTACAATTATATATTTTCGAACTAATTTATATATTGTTTTGCTTAATTATTTAACAGTACCAGAATTTTATGTGTGAGGTATTGTAATTGTGATATTGAACTTTAAATGTGACTGTAATTGTTATATTTTTCAGTTTTATTAAAATCTTGATATTAATTCTTTTTCATCGCAGATGTGATGATTTTTGTAATATTTATTTACATTACTTCTAATTCTTTTCCTGTGACATGCGATTGATACTTTTTAGAATTAATGTAGTAAATTCAGGCAATTAACCATTATTATATATCAAAAAACTACAATTGGTACAGTTTGTATTATTCTGAATATTATAAAAATAAAATTTGAATACTTGTACTAGTTATTGTAAAATATTCTCCAAAAATATTAGTTTAACATACTAAGAGAAAATAACTATTGAATACTAAGAGAGGAAATATTTCATCCAAAAAAAATTCTCAATATATATGATTGAACTTAGCAAAAAATGTTCTCAAAAAAAGTTCTCAATACATACTAAGAGAGGAAATATTTCATCGTAAAATATCTGAATATTATAAAAAGTTCTCAAAATGATCGAATTTACCAAAATATATGATTTAATTTACCAAAATATATAATTGAATTTAGCAAAATATATGATAGAATTTAGCAAAATATATGATTGAATTTTAAAAAATATATGATTGAATTTAAAAAAATATATGATTAAACATAGAAAAATATATGATTGATTTTTGCGAAATACATTACTGAATTTATTTAAATATACGATTGAATCTAGCAAGATACACGATCGAATATACAAAATATATGATTCAATATAACAAAAATAGCAAAATATATGAATTAATGTAACAAGATATATGATTTAATGTAAGTAAATATACGATTGTAAACTAGCAAAATATATTTTTGGATTTAAAAATAAAATAATATAAGGACTTAAAAATAACAAAATAAACACACGGAGGGACTACTTTGTAAAATATACTTCTGCTATTCTTTCAAATCTTTCTTCTGCCAACATACCCGCCTATCTCAGTTATCACCGATCTGAGTTCTTATTGTTCGCTTCCTCGGCGATCTAATTGATGCTGTCCATCCCCGATATCGGCCGTGCTCGCCTTCGCCGATCTGAACCGATCTGAGCTCTTATTGTCATTGAAATTCTCTTAACGTTTCTCCCTCCCAGATCTTAACCTTTAGAATTCTTTTACAGGTATTCTACTTTCCAAATTTTAAATTTTAATTACTGTTTAAATTTATCTAATAATTTTTCTGATATTAACAAAATATAATTAATACGATCAAATTCTACTATTCTAAATTACATTTCTCTTCTGTTTTTTTTTATCTACAATCATTCATATATCATCTTGTTATATTTAATCATATATTTTTGCTATTTTTGTTAGATTGAATCATATATTTTGTTAATTCAATCGTGTATCTTGCTAGATCCAATTGCATATTTAAATAAATTCAATATATATTTTGCTAAAATCAATCATATATTTTGCTAGATCAATCATATATTTTGCTAGATTCAATCATATATTTTGGTAAATTCAATCATATATTTTGCAATATTCAATCATATATTTTGCTAGATTCAATCATATATTTTGGTAGAATCAATCATACATTTTGCAAGATTCAATCATATATTTTGCTAGATTCAATCATATATTTTGCAAGATTCAATCATATATTTTGGTAAATTCAAAAATATATTTTGCTAGATTCAATCATATATTTTGCTAAATTAAATCATATATATTGACAAATTATACTATTCTAAATTACATTTCTCTTCTGTTTTTTTTTTAATTTTGCATAATGTCTACTGGCTCGAACAACGATCTGCTCAATGTTAACAATCCAATTTTACCAATACAAGAAGCTTCGAAAGAAAATGATAACTTCAGTACCAACGGAGTTGATCAAGACGAAACATCTGATATTGGAAATTCAGAAAAACCTGAAATTAATCCTCATGAATTCATTCAACCAGAATTGAAGACAGAATACATACCAGTTCTTAACATGAAATTCCCTTCTCTCAAACATGCCGAAGATTTCTACTACCGGTATGCCTATAATGCCGGTTTTGGTATAGTTAAGAAAGGTGGTAGTGACAAAAACCAAAAAAGACCTCGTCAATTATTCAAGTGTACCAGAGAAGGTTCCCCAAATCACAAATCTGATAAATTGGTAATGTATAGGAGGAGGCTCGACGTCAAAATTAATTGTAAAGAAATGGTGCAAATCGCACCATGGGGTGATGACATTAATGGTGAATGGTATTACAAATCCGTAAATCTGGATCACAATCATGAACTCACACCCGGAATGTCACATAAATTCAGATGCTTTCGTTCATTACCAATGTTTATAAAAAGGCAAATTGAAGTGAATGAAATAGCCGGTCTATCTGTTGAAGCTAATGTTAATTCAGTCATAGCAATTGGAGGTGGCTCAGAAATTTCATGTGGTTTTACGAAGAAAGATGCCAGAAACCTAATTACAAACATAAGAGCCGCTTACCAACCAAAAGGAGATACCAAAGCTCTCTTATCGTATTTCCAAAATAAACAATTGGTCGATCCAATGTTCTTTTTTAAGGTTGATTTCGATGATGATGATTGTCTCGAAAGGGTTTTCTGGGCTGATTCATATTCACGACAATCTTACAAATACTTCGGCGATGTGATTTCCTTTGATGCAACATACATGACTAATAGGTACTTTTTTATATTTTCTGTAATTTATAATAATTTATATGAAATTTGACCATTAGAAATGTACAATTATTATAATCAACATATACTTTTGTATTTAACAGAATATACTAAAAGTTTTTATTCTCTTTTTTTTATAGGTATGGCATGCCTTTTGTTCCATTTGTTGGTGTTAATCATCACATGAATTCAATTATTATGGGTTGCGCACTTGTTTCAACAGAAACAACAGAAACATATGAATGGATATTTAGAACATTTCTTCAATGTATGTCAAATGAACCACCGAAAACAATTATAACTGACCAGTCACCTTCGATGAAAATAGCAATTAATAATGTAATGCCCAATACAAAACATCGTCTTTGTATGTGGCATATACTAAAAAAAATTGCTGACAAAGTTGGAAAAAAACATGATGCATCCGATGACATATGCAATATTGTGAAGCATTCAACTACTCCTGAAAAATTTGAAGAAAATTGGAAGGCGGTATTGGAGCTTCATAATTTGCAAGGTATTTTTTATGTCAATTTTAATTTGTCCAATTAATTTCATTTTTTCATATATATTTTTTATTTTTTGAAAAGATAATAGATGGCTCAAACAATTACACAACATAAGGGAAGAATGGGTGCCAGCTTATATTAACGACCATTTTTGGGCTGGAATGTTATCTTCTCAGCGTAGCAAAAGTATGAATTCCTTTTTCGACCAGTATGTGAATTCAAATACTGGTGTGTCCTTATTTGCCAAGAGATTTGATATTGCTCAAAATCGAATTATTGAAATTGAACTCAACGCTGATAACATGTAAATATCATTTTTAACATAATATTCTAATCATTTTGGCATAATATATAAATCTTAATTTAATAATTTTTTTTAATAACAGGCGTAGAAATGGGAAACCAAGACTAATTCATGGCACCCCAATAGAGCATCTATTCCTTGAAGAGTACACTTTGAGTGTGTTCCGCAAATTTCAAGACCAGCTGGTAATAATGGCTTTATTGAGTTTTGTGATCGAGGATGAATCTGATAATATTAAGAAATACAAGGTTGAAAATACAAAAACTCACAACGATTTCATGGTTTCATTTAATATCGTTGACAAGACCGTGAAATGTGAATGTCGGTATTTTGAAACTATCGGTATTCTCTGCTCGCATTGTTTAATGGTATTCAGAGAAGAAAGAGTTGAAACTATTCCTCAAATATATGTAATTGATAGGTGGAAAAGGAATTTTAAACGGAGGCATTTGAATAATAGATCTTCTAATTTGGGAAATAATACAGACAAGGATGGGATTAATGCGAATTATTCAGATTTACACCCTATTTTTCTGGATTTGGTTGAATACTCAACTCACAACAGGAAGTTAAATTCTTTAGTTAAGGATGGTTTAGTTGCTTTACGTTTATCCGTCTCTAAATATGTACCTACAAATCGAAACAAACCTTCCTCTAGTACGAAAAATCAAGAAAAAATACCATCTCCAACATCTCAGAATTATCAAAACCCTAAAACCAAGAAGAAGAAACGAGGTAGACCCAAAAGAGTTCGTGATATGTCTAAACGAAATAAGCAGATTCAAATTTTGAAGGAAAAGAACAAAAAAAAAAATTGTTGAGGAGAGCGATGACGATTCTGAATAAATTATCATTAGTTAAGTTCGATTATATTTTCTTAACCATTAATTTCATTAATATCAACTAACGATATTATTTTTTATTTAATTTTGCAGGTTTTAAATAAATTCATACAAGACTGATATAATTGAATTTTTTCAAATTCCTCTTATTTCATTTGTGTAAAAAACTATTTTTTTTTTGTACTAATGAATTAATAAGCATTTGTGTACACATTTTTGAAATTGAATATTGTAATTAGAAAATTATAGTACTTACTTTTTACAAATATATAGTAGGAAATAATGTTAAATATAATTAGGAAATGATACAATAAATTTAATTTAAATATACTCTTAATACTTACAAAAAATACCAAAAACCTTGTAAAGAAATGAATTATTTTACAGTTACAATACAATATATTATACATTTGAAAATACATGATCGTTAATTTCCTATAATTCGGGAAAATATCTGATTGAATTTAATAAAATATATCATTCAACTCAGCAAAATATATAATTGAATTAAGCAAAATATACGACAAAATTTAGCAAAATATCTGATTGAATTAAGCAAAATATCCGATGATCATGATCCTTAATTCATATAATTGTGAAAAATATACGATTACAATTAACAAGATATATGATGCAATTAACTATAATATCTGACAAAGAAAATTATTAATTTTATACAAATCATAACAATATATTATTGAATTTACCAAAATATACTAACGAAATCATAAAAATATAAGATGTAGTTCAGCAAAATATACATGGGAATGTATTAAAATATACGATTGAATTGAGATAAATATACGATGTTATTGAGAAAAATATATGATTCAATTTATTAAAAACATGCGATTGAATATACCACAAATTTTGGGTTTGGGTTCGGGTTCGGGTAATAACCGAAATTTGGTATTCGGGTATGTGAGAGGCTTATCCGAACCCGACCCGCCCCGTTGACATTATCAAAACATACATTACTTCATGAAAGCATGCATTAATTCATGAAAACATGCATAGTTTCATTCAAACTATGCATTATATATTACATTGCTAAACTAATATATCATCACGTTCTCTCGTACTGGCACTCTAAACTCACAATCTCTCCAACACTCTAAACTCACAATCTCTCGTTCTTCTACTCGCACACTTCTACTCGCACTCTCCTACTTTCTGCTCGCAAAAAATGAAAAACAAACAATTATACAGTTCTAGCGACGATGAAGAATTTCCTTCTGAGCATAACTCTAAAATGGGCAAAAAGAAGCAAAACCCTAAAATTAGAAAGAATGAGAAGAAAAAATGGAGAAAATGGGCAAAGGAAAGGAAATTCAACCCCGTAAGAGAGGTAAATTGCTATTTTCACTTTCAATTTTTAAATTCAACCCCGTAAAATAGGTAAATTGCTATTTTCACTTTCAATTTTTAACACTCCGTTCTGGCATAATAATGCATGTTATTTTCTTCGTAATAATACCTGTTATTTTCTTCATTTTATAGAAGAATTGGCTAAAACTAAATGCTACCCGAAAAAGATTGAAGAATTATATTCCTATTTTAAAAATAAAAACCAAATTTCTCCTCAAATCGTTCAAATTCTTCGTAAAACCCCTTTCTGGCATTATTTTGATAACATGCCAGAAATAAATTCTTGTCAAACTTTATTGTCTGAAATTCTCGATAGGATCAATCTATCCACTGGTCACTTAGTTTGGAATTTGGGGGATGATAAAGTAAATATACAATTTACCCAGAGCGATGTTTCCCAAGCTATAGGTCTAGCGAATTTTGGTCATGAGGTCATTATAGGTAGGCATAAAAATAATTAAAAAGTTCCAAGGTCTTTAATTTGGGAAAAATATTTCGGTTCAAAAGGATGTATTCAAATTACTGAAATACGTGATAAAATTGATCAAAATTCCAGAAGGTTTCTCGAAATGATGAAGATGATAAAGATGTTGTATCTTTACTCATCATGCATTTATTTTCTGTCTTTCTCTTCCCCCTAAAAATCCAACATGTTCCAATTCAATTCTTCCATTATGTCGACGAACTCGATGATTTGAAAGAATATAATTGGTCTAGAGCAGTTCACCAGTATATTATCACCGATTTGCTCGAGACTGCTGAGACTATTCAATCAGGAAAACGCGCAGATTTTTTAGGTTGTTCTCTAGCCCTTATTGTAAGTATTTCATTTGATAATTTTTTTTTAATATAATCTAATAATATATTTTTAATTAAAAATATTATTTTAATTTTTAGGTTGGTTTCTTTTGCCGTATCGAATCAATACCAAGAGATTTGGTACAATTTTCTGGTGGATATCCTGCGTATTACAATTATAATCTGAACCAGAAAATCAGACGCGATACAATTTCAACAATTTTTCGAAATTGCTTATCGAATAACATCAATACTGATACTGACAGAAAAGTACCTATTATTAATCTGATTATTTTGCCAGAATCCATAATAAAACCAACAACTCTGAAAAAACCGTCATTAATTCCTTACAAATCTCCTCTCTGTCCTTCCAAAAGAAAGAAACCAGATGATTTGAAGACCGGCCCTCAAAAAATTCCTCTTCCAAATTCGTCTTCTAGTCCAAAAAAAAAAGTAATTACAAAGAAGTTTTCTAGAAGAATATTAAAAGAAGATGCAATTTCTGATAAAGATGCTGCAGAGATCCTAAAAGATGTTATTGGTGATATTGCGAAAAATATCCCTCAAGATGCCATTTCTGAAAATATAGGTAATTGTTATATTTGTTTTTTAATATTTTTAAATTATTAATTCATAATTTTTGATAGCAGAGCCAAATTCTCAACTACTGGCAGTCATTGCTTCTCCTTTGCTTTTTGAATCTGCCGAGAATGTCAATACTCCTCCTCAACCAATGAAGTTAGCAGGTAAATTTCTGAAATTTCAATGTAATTTGCATAATCTTTTTAAAATAAACACTTAATTTATTTTTCTCTTAATTTAGTAGATCCTTCTTCTGTGCAAGTTTTACACGAAACGCATGCTCCTTCTATCGATAAAGGTAATAAAACCACTTATTTTTATCAATTATAATCATTAAAATATACAATTAATCAAAATATATGACTGAAAATAGCAAAATATATGATGTTGAGCTAAATATATGATTGAATATAGCTAAATATATGATAGAATTTACCTAAATATATTATCAAGTTTAGTTAATTCAATACTACAGATTAAAATGAGCAACTATTCAAATAATCAACTATTCAACTATCTTCGATACTATATTCTAATGATCTCATTTTTGATAACAGTGTCAGATTCTCAACTAATGGCAGTCATTCCTTCTCCTTTGATTTTTGACTCTGCCGAGAATATCAATACTCCTCCTCAACCAATCAAGTTAGCAGGTAATTTTCTGACATTCCAATGTAATTTGCTTAATCTTTTTAAAATAAACACTTAATTTATTTTTTTCTTAATTATGTAGATCCTCCTTCTGTGCAAGTTTTACACGAAACTTATGCTCCTTCTATCTATAAAGGTAATAAAACCACTTAGTTTTATCAAATATAATCATTAAAATATACAATTAATCAAAATATATGACTGAAAATAGCAAAATATATGATGTTGAGCTAAATATACGATTGAATATAGCTAAATATATGATAGAATTTACCTAAATATATTATCAAGTTTAGTCAATTCAATACTACATATTAAAATGAGCAACTATTCAAATAATCAACTATTCAACTATCTTCGATACTATATTCTAATGATCTCATTTACTTACAGAACAAACTACCTCTGAAGACGAAACGAGCTCTGAAGATGAAGTCACCATTACTGGATCAACACACAACGATATAGATGAATCTCGACTATCATTTGATGAATTCACAACAAAATATAATAATGAAATTAACAAGTATTATGTTTTGAGGATGCCACGAGAAAAATCTATATATCCAACTTACTCTGACCCTTTTGATCGAAACCACGTTCTATCATTTCAAAAACCAATTAACCCAATTCTATTAGATTCGATTCAATCAATTCTTCACAACATACCCGAATCAGTAGTTGTATACGAACGCCGCCAATCTTCCTTAGTAGCCTGCGAAACATTCAAAAGTTTGTTAGATCCTAACAGTCTTCTAATTGGATCGGTAAATATATATTTTATCTTTTATTTTTAATGATCAATATAAAATTAATTTACATTTTTATATATTTTTCTTTAGGTTATTAGTATCTACTTGTACCAGTTAAGTCGTGATATGAATTTTCCTGACTATCCAAGGTGGACCTACATATCTCCCGACTTTTATGTAAGTATTCATAAAAATAATCCATAAAAAATAATACAAACATATGCCAGAACTCATAATATGTTTATGTATTTATTTATATTTTTTTATGCAGAATATATTAAAGAAACCTAGAAGCGCAGAATATTTTCGAGGACTCCCACAACTATTGAACAATGATATTGAAAAATGCTATCATTTGTTCGCAGTGATGCATGTAAACGAAAATCATTGGATCTTGGCCCATTTAAAAATGAAAACTAAAAAAATTCAAGTATACAACGCTTTGAAAATTAATTATCGCTATGAGAAAGAAACAAAGAAGTATCTCAATAAATTAATTCAATTCTTGAATTGGCGTAATTCGGACAACAAATGGAAGGCCATTAATAAAGTAAAATGGGTTCCAAAGTCCGAAATAACCTTGCAAACTGGTGGGAGTGATTGCGGCTTATGTGTAATACGGTATTTAATTGCGATAATTACTGGTCAGAAACCAGTTTGGGCCCAGGTAATCATATATATTTTTACCTCTTTAAATTATCGTTTTTTTGTTTTTTAATACAATTTAATTTGCAGGATGATCTCTCTAATGATCGAATATTAATGGCCTATAACATACTTTTTGATTTTGAGAATGAAAAAAGATACCTTGCAATTGAAGGAGAAGAACCTCTAATACCAAAACCTCCTCATCTTCAGAAAGATTCAGTAGAATTCGTCAAACTTTAATTAACTAAACTTATGTCTGTTTTTTTTAGAATATTTAATCTGTAGTATTAAATTAACTAACGCTGTAAAAATATTATGTCTGTTTTTTTTAGAATATTTAATCATCTGTTTTTTTTAGAATATTTAATCTGTAGTATTGAATTAACTAAACTTGATAATATATTTAGGTAAATTCTATCATATATTTAGCTATATTCATCATATATTTAGCTCAACATCATATATTTTGCTATTTTCAGTCATATATTTTGTAAATTGAAACATATATTTTGCTAAATACACTCATATATTTTGCTATATTCAATCACATATTTTGCTAGATTCTATCACATATTTTGCTTTATTCACTCACATATTTTGCTAAAAACAATCATATATTTTGTTAATTGAATTATATATTTCGATAAATAGTATTATATATTTGCCTACATTGAATCACATATTTTTCTAATTCAATAATATATTTTGCCAAAAGTTAATCATATATTTTGCTAATTGAATCATATATTTTGGTATATTTAATAATATATTTTGCCAAATTCGTTAATATATTTTAGTAAATTTAATAATATATTTTGCTAATTCGATCATATATTTTGCTAAGTTAATAATATATTTAGGTAGGCTTAATAATATATTTTGCGAAGTTACTCATATATTTTGCTGTATTGAATCATATATTTTGGTAAAACTTAATAGAAAAAGATATTCTCTGAGGCCCATTAAGAATATGTTATTTTTATAATATTTTTTACTTAATAGAAAAAGATATTCTCTGAGGCCCATTAAGAAAATATCTTGAGATATAATATCTCTTCTTTTTATTTCTAAATCTATTCATTATAATAAAACTTTTCTTCTTAAGATCAAAATCATAGTTCCTCTTCGTCGGTTTATCTCAGATCGTCGGTTTATCTCAGATCCAAATTCGTCGGTTTATAGGGTAGCTGGTAAGGACATACGAACGAGAAGAAGAATAAGAAGAAAAGGGGGAAAAGAACATATCGAAGAGCAGAACCAGATTGAGTAATGCAATGCAGAACGAGACGATCAATTGTTCCAGCGATCGCAGTAATGTACGTAAATCACCGCCTTTAGTTGCTAAAGTTAGTTCTAGCGAACGTCGATCTAATAGAAAAAAACAAGGTAAATTCATTTAATTCAAATAGGAAATTCTTGTATTGTTTTTAATATTTTAATGAATTAACATATATTCAGGAAAAATTAATACTGAATCTCGTACAAAAGAAATCAACAATGAAATTTCAGGTAATTATAAAATTTAGTTAATTAAACATCATTCAAATAAACCATTTTTAACGATATATTCTATATAAAAAATTTTTATTTTTTACAGAAATTGTTCCTAACAATACAGTTGTTAAGACAATGTGCATCCCTAAATTAATTAAAGAGATTTATCTGAAAATTCCCAATCTAGATAGCCCAAAAATTATTGAAATTTTGCATTCCGCACCTTTCTGGCACTTCTTCGAAGATATGCCAGAAATTCACATGTCTCGTAGTTTGTTAAGCGAAATCATCTTAAAATTCGATTTGGATCTCAAAAAATTTCTATGGGATAGAAATTCAAATTACCAAATTTCTTTCACTTTGACACCCAGCGATATTTCCTATTGTCTTGGACTTTCTTATTCTGGAACCGATGTAAACATAATTAGAAATAAAAATAATGACAGTGTTCACAAGTCTGTTATTAGGGATAAATTTTTTCCAAATAATGCATCTATCGATAGAAAACAAATCCTTTCTCAGATTCAAAAACTCCTAGACCTAGAAAAAAAAATTCAAGAAGATTACAACAATGTTGTATCTTTACTTATCATGTATCTATTTACAGTTTTTCTTTTTCCACTAAAAAACGGTCACTTTCCAGTACAATTCTTCCCATATTTGGATAATTTAGATTAACTACATAACTATAATTGGTCCTGTGCTGTCCAACGTTTTATCATGAAAGGAATAGGAAAAACCGCTTTAAAATTTCAACAGGGTAAACCTGCATATTTATCCGGATGTTCCACAGCATTGATTGTAAGTACTATATATTAATCAATTTATTATTAAATAAAGTACATTATTTAAAACAATATACCTCTTTTGTTTAAATTTCAGGTGGCATTTATGAGCCGTCTTGAATCAATTCCCGAACCTCTCACACAATTTTCTGGTGGTTATCCTGCTTATCACAACTTCAATTTGATGGAATATTCAAAGCGTGAGAAAATCCAGGAATTATTCGAGAAAGTTTTGCCATGTACGATCAATACCAAAATTAATCGTACAATTCCAAATTTGGATGGAATAATTCAACCTGAATTTATCAAGAAACCCAAAATAACTTATCCCACCAAAATATTTGAAAATAATAAGGCTACAATTTCTATTCTAAAACGATGTGATAAAAAACGAAGCAATGCTGCAATCAACTTGCAGAAAGAAGAAATTTCACCAGAAAAATTCTCACCAATTAAAGGTAAAGATCTTAAAATTAGAAAATTAGTTTCTAATTTTTTCTATTGTTTCAGCCCCATTTTAGTAATTATAAAATTTCTGTCATTTATTGTATTGTACAACAATTCTTCATCTTCAGAAATGGTATTATGCGACGATACTTTGCCTTCAGAATTACCATTAGGTTTGAAATTAATTTTTATTCATAGTCATAATTTTAATTTCAATACTGCTAATTCATTTATTTATATTCCTACTGCAGCCATAGCAACAGATCAACTTTTTATTCGTCGTCGTTATTAATCATTTTGATTTTTCTGTTTAAGGTAATTTTATTATTTATAATATATGTTGGTCTTTATTTTAATATATAATTTTCATTTTCATTTTAATATTAATTATTACTTTTTTTCATATATCAGAAAATATCAATTCTCTTCAAGAGGCAAACATCGTTAAACCTCCAATCCCTTATCCGTACAAGCTTGAAAGAGAACAATCTCCAATTCGATATGAAAAATAGTCTTTAATTTTAATTTGCTTTTTATTGTAAACTAATCTCAGAGAATCTTTTATTACTCTAGTTCTAATACTTTTGAGAAAAAATTCATTTCATTTTAATGTTTTATTTAGAGCTATGATCAATGATGCCAAATTTATTCTTCAATATTCTTGTTATATTTTAAATTTCATCAAAATTTAACAAATAATTAAAATTAGTAAAAATAATTAAATTTAGCAAAATATGTGCTTGAATTTAGCAAAATATGTGATTAAATTTGGCAAAATATATCATTGAATAAAGCAAAATATATGATTACAATAAGCAAAATATATGAATGAATTAAGCGAAATATTTAATGAATTTAGCAAAATATATGAAATGAATTTAGCAAAATATATGATCGAATTTAGAAAAATATATAATTGAATTTATGAAAATATATAATTCAAATTAGCAAAATATATGATTCAACTTAACAAAATATATCATTAAAATTAGCAAAATATATGAATCAATTTAGCAAAATATATGAATGAATTAGCAAAATAAATAATTTAAAATAGCAAAATATATGATTGATTTTATTGAATTTAGCAAAATATATTTATGAATTTAGCAAAATATATGATCAATTTAGAAAAATATATGTTTGAATATAGCAAATTATATGATTTAGTTTATCAAAATTGAATTTGGCAAAATATATGATAGAATATATCAAAATATATGATTTAATTTAGCTAAAAAATTATAATAATTGAAGGACTTAGAAATAACAAAAAAAAAAACACGGAATGATTACTTTTAAAATATACTTCTTTTATTGTTTCAAACATTTCTTCGCCCATTCTACCCGCCTATCTCAGTCATCAACGATCTGAGCTCTTATTTTTCTCCTCCTCGGCAATCGATCTCAGTGATGCTATCCTTCGCCAATATCCGCCATGCTAGCCTTCGCTGATCTGAACCGATCTGATTCTATCCTTCGCCGATCTCTTCCTCGGTGATCTCAGTGATGCTTTCCTCTTTTTACAGGTATTATACTTTTGAGAGTTTTAATTTTATTTACTGTTAAAATCTTTCTAATAATTTTTCTGAAAAAACAAAATGTAATTACAAAAAATCAAAATATACTAATTATCTTCTGTTTTTTTTTTATTTTGCAGAATTTCTACTCGCTTTTTTAGCTTATTTCTCGCACAAATTCTTCCGTGAATTAATTGCTTTTCTTTCGGTAATTACAATTATCATCTAAATATATTTCTTAAATTCTTTTTAATTTCAATTCAATTTATTTAATTTTATTTAATTTATACAGATCTGTCATAATCGTAGCAGTTTATTCAGTTCAACTCAATTTGTGCATCGATACAACAGTAATATGGATCGACAAATAGCTAAATCGCATGACAAAGAACTTTACATTGAAGGTTAATTTTTCTTAAAATTTTATTTTTCTAAATTATTTTACAGTAGTTTAATAAATTAATATTTTTATTTCTTTTTACAGAAGCAGAATTTACAACTTCTTTAAAATCATCCTTAAAAAATGCTCTTTTAAATAAATTTGAAATTTCAAAAATACAAAAGAAAGTATGATTTAATCTACCCAGCGATCACTCCACATCTGGTACGTTATGTACTTTTGTCATTATTTTATTAACAATACATTTAAATAAAATTATAGTTATTTTTTAATTTTAAAAAATTATTTAGCAAAATATATTATTTTATTTATGAAAATACAATTTAATTCGTTAATATTTTATTAACAATTTAATTTTTTAATATATTCAATCATATTAACCAAAATATACTTTTGGTTAATCTTGGACTTTCTAATTTTGTTATTTTATAAACATTAAGAAATTATTTTAAGGGCAATTAAAAAATAATATTCATAGTTATTTCTTTAGCACACATACATATTATGAATATCCAATAGTTATTTCAAAATATAATTTTTCAAAATATACAATCTCTATTAATATCAATTTTTTCTTTATTTTCTTTTGCAGCACTTAAGAAAAATCCCGAAACTCTGTATATTCCAGATAAATACCTCGTTGATACTAATTGTGCACCGAATCTTATGAATCAATTTTTTTCTTCAATTAGCCAACAATTAACCGACGAACATTGGGATATATTATTCGATTTACCCTTCTAGCATTTTGTTTTCCATTTACCATAAATGTACCTGTCCCGTGATTCATTAACCCAAATTCTGAAATATTGGAATTATCACAACAAAATGTTCGTTGTAAAAGGAATAAATGTTCCTTTTTCTATTTCTGATGTTTCCTTATCGTTGGGTTTGATAACCGAGGGACATATATTGGAAACGACAACCCATAAATCCAAAATCCCCAAATATTTCTCTCGAATACATGAATTGTATTTCCAGAATAATCAAACAATTACCCACCAATTTTTGGAGCAAAAAATTAGAAACCTTCTAAATAATGAACGAAATCCTCGCGATGTAATTTCATTGATAGTAATGTATATTTTTACTATGTTCCTGTTTCCACAACCTAATCAATACGTCCCAATCCATTTATTCCATCTCGTCGATGATTTAGAATCTTTGAAGATAATCAATTGGTCCAGAGCAGTACATGATGTCATAATGAATGATATATCATCATGTGCAGAATCTGTTAGGTTGAAGAAGCCTACAAGACTCGCTGGATGCACAATAGCACTTCTGGTATTTTAGCAAAATTATGTTTCAAAATAATTTTTTTTATGAATCAAAATAAATCAAAAACTATTCAATAATATTTCCTTAATGAATTATTTTTCAGGTTTCTTTTTACGAACGAATTAACCCTAGACTTGTTAAATACACTGGAGGTATACCTCGTTATTATAACTGGAATTTGACCGAAAATCACAACAAGAAAAAGGTTATTTCTATTTTAAACGAAATCAATGTGAGTAACATTCACAGCAAAATAGATTTGATAAAATCAAAAAATGAAAACCTAATATCAAAAAATGGATTGTGTAAACAAAATTGGATCAATATACCAGTTAATTTGGAACGAATTCGGTTGTCATCGCCAATATTCAATAAAAGGAGAAAAATCAATCCAATTTATACTAATGCTCCTACGAACCAAGTCCTCTTACCTAATGACAAAAACCAAAACACACCGAAAAATACAATAGCTACTGATTATTCAGTTGGCGATCCCAGTTTTGATTTGGGTATAGATTTTTCATGTTTCGATTGTAACGAAAATGAGAATCATTCAGAAACTTCAAATTCATACAAAACTCCAGAAAAATCCAAAGATTCTCCTACCCAAGATCTTATAATCCTTGCTGATTTGACCGAAAAAAGATTTTTCGGTGATAAAAGTCTTCTTATCTCTGAAGCAATATCTGAAAAACCCAGAATTTCTTTCTTTGATTTTAATTATCATTTCATCGTTAAAAATGCTGTCCCGTTAAGAAGACAACGTTACCGTGCTTATCACAGCCCCTATACCAATCCATTTTTGCATATTTCAAAAAAAGAAAATAAACCATTAAGCAAAAAATTCACTTTCCCTAATTCCAATTGTACTTCTTCAAAATTACAAAAAGAATTGGACAAATGGACGAATACATTCCTCTCTTCTGATCGTTCGAACGAAGTAGTGTACTTCACACTTTCAAAAACCGTCACATTGACTGCTTCGCAAATTACTCGATTCCTCGATGGTCATAGTCTATCTACTGAGGTAAGTGTCATATATTGTTAATTTAATCAATAAAAATTTAATATTTTTCTCTTAACAGATAATGGAAGCTTGTTTGCATCTTCTCAAAAGGGATTTACGAGTATCCCCTCAAAAGAAATGGGTCTTCATACCTCATTATTATCTGGTAATTCTTTTTTATATTAAATTCAATATTAATTTTCAAATTACTCTAATTTATTTTTTACTTTAATGATATATATAAATGAATTTTTAATTATCATCACAAAATATACTACATTATATAAAAAAAATGTATTTTTCGTCTTACCAGAATAAATCATTTTTTTGCAAAATATACTACTTTGTTGTACAAAATCAACTTTTGTTTCAATCATCACACATTAAGCTTTTACCTAAAAATTCATTTACATTTAATATTTTACGAATTAAGTATTAATAAAAAAAAAATTGCAGGAATTCTTACTGACATCAAACAGCCATAGCGAAAATTATATTAGATGTCCATTTTTATACGATTCTACTATCGAAGATGCTAAACATTTATTTTTGGTGATGTATAAAAAAGAGCTGGATCATTGGTGGCTCGTTCATATTGATATGAAGAGTAGATTTCTGGATTCGTTATCTTCATTTGAAAACGATTCTTATCTGCACTCAGAAACCACTTCAGCAATAAATTGGGTCCACAATTTTCTTAATTGGAGATTTCCAAACAAACAAAAATACCTCATTCAGACTGATTGGTCGCATTCTTTCGAGTGGTCAAATCCATTTCAAAGGATAGCTCATAAAAATGAAAACGACTCAGGTCTTTTTGTTTTGCGATATATTACCTGCATTCTGAATGAAAGAGTTCTGAAATTCAGTGAGGTATTAAAAATTGATTATATTTAATATTATCTTTGCTAATATTAATCAATAATTGATGTTTTCTTTTTGAAATATTAATTTCAGCAAGGACTTAGATATGAAAGGATGATATTGGCTTATAATCTTTTATTTGATTATGAAAACCTCGCAAATAAGTCCCCTCTTCCTCACGCTCAGTTGTTGAATGAAGTATTCGAATCAGTTGCTGATTGAAACTATTTAGTCTACAGGTCGAGATATTTTTTTAATCTTTTGTAATATTTTTAGTCTTATATTCTGAACTTTGTTTACATTTTGCTGTAAAAAATAATATTTTGTAGTTTCTTATATTCTGAAGATATTTTGTCTACAGTTTCAAATATCTTTTTAATATTTTTGTAATATTTTTAGTTTCAGCAGTTTGAATCTTGTATTTTTAAAATATTTAGTCCACAGTTTCCTATAAGAAACAATATCATATAGAATTTAGCAAGATATATTATCAATTTAGGAAAATATATAATGTGAATATATGATTGCATTTAGAGCAAAATATATGATTGAATTTAGCAAAATATATGATTCAATTAGAAAAATATATGATTGAATTTAGCAAAATAGGGAATTGAATCTAGCAAAATATATGATGTGAATACAGCAAAAAATATGAATAATACAGAAAAATATATTATTGAGTTTAGAAAAATATATAATTGAATATAGTAAAACATATGATTGAATATAGCAAAATATATAATTGAGTTTAGCAAAATATATGAATTATACAGCAAAATATATGATTGAGTTTCTAAAAATATATAATAGAAATAGTAAAACATATGATTGAATATAGCAAAATATAAAATTGAATTTAGCAAAATATATTATTGAATTCGCAAAATATATGATTGGATTTAGCGAAATACATAATTGTTATTAGAAAAATATCTTATTGAATTTAGCAAAATATATGATCGAATTTAGCAAAATATATGAATGTATAAAGCTAAATATATAATAGAATTTGGCAAAATATATGATTGAATTTAGCATAATATATGGTTGAATTCAGCAAAATATATGATCGTATAAAGCAAAATATATGATGGAATTTAGCAAAACATATGATTGAATATAGCAAAATATATGATTGATTAGAGCAAAATATATAATTGATTTAACAAAATATATGATTGAATAAAGGAAAATATATGATTGAATATATGAAAATATATGATTGAATTTGCCAAATAACACTGTAAACTCTGTTATTTGCAAAAAGAATTCAAAAAATCATAGTATTTATTCAAATTATTTTCAGATTTCAAAAAAACAAACATTATCAACTTACAGTTTACAGGAATGTAATTAAAATTTTCAGGAATTTAATTAAAATATTATCCATTTACAGTTTACAGGAATGTAATTAAAATTTCAAAACTGTTCAATTCGAAATCAGAAAAGTTTATTTGTCAAGATTGAAGTTATTATCTCCATTGCAATTTTTCATCTTCTGCTCCGTAGCCGTCGGCATCATCGTCTTGTTCATTGTTTGTACCTGTCATCTGCTCTATCATCGTCTGCTCCGTAGCCGTCGGCATCATCAATTTCGCCATCATCGTCTGCTCCATGGTACCGAGGTCTGTGAACTATGATTTGAGTGCAAAAATTGAAGCAAAAATTTGTGATAGCCGCAAAAATTAATACAAGTACAGGACTGCAGGAATATCGAAAATACTCTCACACACTGAAACAAAGATTTGAGTGCAAAAATTGAAGAAAAAATTAATGAAATGTGGTGCGTATATTTCAATTCTCTTTTAACATGATAGCCATCATCAAATACTTCATTTGAATGCAAAAATTACCAAAAATTACCAAAAATTGAGTGCAAAAAATGAATCAATCATTGAATCTGTTTCTAAATTGAATCAAAAATTACCAAAAATTGAACTTCATTTGAGTGCAAAAATTGAAGAAAAAATTACTGAAAGGAGGATCGCCGTCATTCGAATACTTCATTCAAAGATTTTTGCTTCATTGTTCGTATTCGTTGTCAGGTTTGTCCATTTCGCCATCATCGTCTGCTCCTTAGTCGGCGCCAGAGGCAGCGTCGTCTGCTTTCGTCGTTGGTAGCCGTTCTCTTCATCATCGTCACCTCCTTAGTCGGCGCCAGAGGCCGCGTCGTCTGCTTTCGCCCTCTATTTCGCCATCTATTTCGCCAGCGTTCATCGCTAATCACCAGAGGGACTAATTTGCAAATAATCCATTTCGCGTAGCGTGGATTCGATTTGCGGATTCGTTTTATGGATTCTCCTTAGCACGGCTGTATATATATATATATATATATATATATATATATATATATATTTGACTTTCATATTTTTTTTACTGAAAAAATAACATAAAATAATAATAAGATGAACAATAATATTAAAAGAACACCTTGCAAATATTTAAAAATTAAAATATCATAGATCTATTAAAAACATACATAAAAGAAGAACGAAAATAAAAATAAAATATATGTTTAAAGAAATATTTTTCTATCAATATATTTTCAAGGTGTTTATTTTATTATTATGTGATGTTAGTTTTTCATGAATAATAAATGAAATATTAAAATTATACAAACACAACATTTAATAATTTTATTTTTGTGAAATCATTATATGTTAAAAATTATTTATGAATTTTCTTAAAACTAATAAAATTAATGAAAAAATAACAAAAATATACATATGAAAATAGAAGGATATTTTGGTCAAAAAAAAAATTTAACACCATCCATGGTTAGATTTAACCCCTATAGGGGGGTATTTGAAAATAAAAATTTGGTAGAGGGGTTTTTTGGAGTTTCCAAAAAGATAGGGGGTTTTTTAGAATATCCAAAAAAGATAGGAGGTTTTTTGAAAATTTCCCTTTTTGTTATGTTCGTTATAACTTTAGTCAAAATCCCACTTAATGGGATAATAAATCGTGTACACGAAAATAATTTTAAATAAAAAAATTATATTTCTTGTTATATAATAGGAAGCCTAAAATTTAATTGTGCAATTTGAATTTAAATAAAAGCAAAAATAACATGACTTAAATTCTTATAAAATAATTACACACAAATGTTATATACAATGCATCATTCATTGAGTAAAAGTGTAAAACCAATCCACGTCATATCATCTAAGAATTAAAAATATTGCTTAAATAACTACACAACAAAACAAATATCACAAACTTCAAATATATGCAATCAACATATGAGATTACATCAAATTAGAAAATCTAATCTAATATAATAATTATTAACATATGATCGTTCAAAAATAAAATGTTTGGGTTTTATTCAAAAGGCCGAATATATTGTATTAAAACCTTCTTTGATGGAAATTCAGTAGATAAAAGAAATACAGGCTAGGGTAACTTGTAAGCCTAATAAGTAATAACACATTCGGCCTATATCAGACTACAAAGGGAATGAAGTCCCGATCTTCTAAAATTCGGTAATTCAGTTCTGATTTACTCAAAATAACCCTGAATTAAAATCCTGGTTTCTTCGACCACCACAGAGGACACAGACTAACCAGACCGAACAGAGAAGACGTAAAAACTCGGTGAAAAATGCAAGGAGGATTCAAACTGTTCGACGCACACTGCCACCTACAAGACGCCCGCATCGCCGGCGTAGTTCCGCAGCTCATCCGTACCGCCGTCGACTCCGGCGTCGTCCGTTTCTCCGTCAATGGAGTCTCCGAGGTATCACTTCTCAGACTGTGATTTTTCATACATCATTCTTTCGATAAATTCCGAACTTGAATTGACGATTCATTCGATCGTCTTTCGTCGCAGAAAGATTGGAGTATAGTGAAGGACATGTCTGAGCAGTACCCATATATTATCCCATCATTCGGATTGCATCCATGGCAAGCACCTCTTTCCCCCCATTTCTCACCTTCACTCACTAAATGTAAACAAGGAGATAAACTGTGTGTAGGTATGTTACTGAGAGATCCTCAAACTGGTTCGAATTACTCAAGGGATTCTTTGTGGACACGCCTCATGCTGCCGTTGGCGAGGTATCCTCTCATCGAATCTCATCGAATCTTCACCATAAATTAGCTTATTATCTTCATTAACAATTTACAGTGTTTTCTAGATTGGGCTCGATAAGGGTTCCCATGGCAAGACCATAGAATTCGGAGAGCAGGTTTGTGAAATCAATTTCTTGAATTCAATCGTCTAAATATCTAATTTTGAACCGTTTTATAGGTTGAAGTGTTTCAAAAACAACTGGAGTTGGCAAAGGAATTAGAGAGGCCGGTATCGGTGCATTGTGTGCGCGCCTTTGGGGACCTCTTGCAAATATTAAAGTTAATAACTTTCTACCAATTTCATTTTAGTAAAACAAAAGTTGTATGTTTAATAGTTTTCTTATAATTTTGTTTTCCAGGAAAGCGGGTCCGTTTCCGGGAGGAGTAATTCTCCATTCATACATGGGATCAGCAGAAATGATTCCGGAATTTTCAAATCTCGGATCTTATTTCTCCTTTTCGGGATATATAACTTCCATGAAAGTGCAGAAAGCCAAAAACATGCTCAAATCGGTATGTACAATAAAAAACATAATCTTTTTTTATTTTCTTTGAATATTTGATATTGAGGTTGTTTAATTAGGTACCCAAGGACAGAATTCTGTTAGAGACTGACGCGCCTGACGGGTTGTCGACGTACAAAACAGAAACTTTGTTACTTGTCCCCGGAGGAGATGACGATTCTTCCCTTAATCACCCATTTAATATTCACAATGTAATTTCTTTTTTTTATTGATTTCAATTTTTTGTATAATTTAATTACACATTAATATTGTGGTAATTTAGGTATTGGAGTATGTGGCGATGTTGCTAGAGATGCGAGAAGAGGAACTTGCCGAGATTAGTTACCAAAATGCTTTGCGGCTTTTTTCTTATCCTGGATCTAAAGTTCATTCGCAAAGTTCAAATTCGTGAAATTCGTGTTGTAACCTTATATGAATGCTTTGAGTAAGCTCTAATAATCCTTGTAAATTTGTAATGTAGAATTTATATCCTGATTTTTAAGCTTATTTCAACCCCTTTGTGTGATTAGTGCATCTTTTTATTTGTTATTGGTTACGTAAAAACGGATTTCAAATTTTTGAAGGGTATCAACCAAATTTTGTTAGATATATTGCATATAAGTTTGTACAGTTCTTGTTCACAGAAAATCTGAATTTGATGTAAAATTTGCATGCAGACCCAGTAGAGAGAAAATATTCCATGTTTAAACTTTGATAGTTCTGCTCAACTTTGGCATTATCATCAATGGTTTTCTGTGTGGTCATCTATTTGATATATAATGTTTTATTCTCCAAGAATGTTAAATCATGGTATATGGCATATCATATTTATATCACGTTCATAGTTATGTTTAATTTTGAAATTAATATTTATTATCATGAATATTGATGCGGTGGCAACTAAGTTTAAACCACGTTCATCACGTGGAAATCGGTCATGGGGGGTTTTAGCTATTTCCACATTAACTTGAGTACGAGTTTGAATGTTCGATAATTTCTCTATAGCAATTGCGGTTTTTGGATCGTGTGAGGTTATGCTTGCGGAAACACTTGACGAAGCACCACTCAGTAAATGAACTTTTTTTTGTGCTACATGTCGCATTACAAGGTCGGCCGCATCTTGCAAGTGTTTCATCGAAATCAAATTTCTCGTCCTTTACTTTCTGACATACCCTAATACCCGTTCCACTTATTCGGAGTAAATGAGTTTTCATCTATGTTGCGCGGATACTTCAAAAAACCGAATTTTTTCGTATCGCCGTATATATATCGTATCATAAATCATATGTTAAAATGTCGTATCGTCGTATCCGATATGTGTCGCCGTATCGGCGTATCCGTGCAAGTTTTCACCCAATAATACGACCCACTTAAATGTCTCCACAAAACTTATATTTAAACCTTGTATTATCTCCGGCTAATTTTTTTCAAGTTTCGTAACATAATTTCTAAGTGGGATTGAATCGAAAGGACCGGTCAAGGCCGAACTACCACTAAGGTTAGAAGAACCACTCTTCGGTAATTGCATTTTTTATAATTACAAAGAAATATATTATCAATCATGAATTAATAATTTATGAGGTCAAAAATTTTAAAAATAAAATAGGGTTTGTAAAACAAATGACTAGAGAGCGAGAAATTTCGAATATCTTGGTTGAGATTAATGTATTTGCAAATATCACAACAAATTTCTGTAAATATTGAAGAAAATTTTCAAATTTCAGTGGGAACCATCATGAACATTGGACAACCTTGCTGCGGCATATGAATATTTCAAAATGTGTGGAGAATGAAAGCGGGGAGAGAGAAAGAAAGATATATTTTTATGGGAATTTTTGAATAGTAGACCAAAAAAGTTTCGGAATATCCGAAATAGTCAATTTAGTGTGAAGAATGAAAAGTCGAGAGCATGAAAAATTGTCGATTTTTCAAAAATCGAGACATTGTTGATTGTTAATTAAACTGTTAACCCTGCTAAACCTGTCGACTTTTGAAAGGTCGAGTGTTGCACTTTCCGAGACAGCTCTCCAAAACGGTCGACTTTTCAAAAGTCGAGACCCTGTTAAATGCACACAGATCCCCAACGTCCACCTGCTCTCATTAAAACCGGTCGACACCCTGTTATGAAATAATATCTCTCGACTTTTCAAATGTTGAGAACCTGTCAAATCAATATTTCTCGACTTTTGAAACGTTGAGAGCTTGTCAAATCAATGCCTCTCGACTTTTCAAACGTTGAGAGCCTGTCAAATCAATATTTCTCGACTTTTGAAACGTTGAGAGCCTGTTTAAGGCAGTTAAGTTGTTTGTTTGGCAGTTAATTAGGAATAAAAAAGGTCTCGACTTTTCAAAAGTCGAGAATTTGCCATGCTGAGTGTTAGTTTCCAAATTTCCAAACTAAGTTGGCTATTTCGGGTATTCCGAAACTTTTTTGGTCTACTATTCAAAATTTCCCTATTTTTATCAACTTTTTATTTTGGGTCGGGTCCATGAAATGATTTTACAAAAAAACAAAGAAATCTAAGTTTGCAAAAAATATATTAAAAAATATTGCATTCCTCTCGTATCGGTCCTGTATCCACCCATATCCCGGTAACCGGCCAAAGATATACATTTGCTGGGAAGCTCTTATCATACATTGCAGGGGAGTTTCTAATTTCTATTGTACACCCTTTTTAGAAAATGATATTTTAAACATTAGGGCAATTCTATGGTAGGATTTTTTTCCAATTCTTATATAAATTAACAAGGATATTTTGGTCATTTTTCAATCTTTTAGTTTGAATAATAATTAATGCAATGCTTGAAAAAAAAACTAATTTAATTACCACATTTTCAAAATAATTATTAATTCCCAAAATATCTTTTCGAAAAGGTCCTACCATAGAATCACCCTAAACATTAATATTTTTTTTACTTGTTTCTTCTTATACCTCAAAATTTTAACAATTATTTATCCCATCCATTTCACTTGTTTCCTTTTTTTTGCTTTCATCTTTCCATCAAGTTTTTGTTCTTTGAATTAATGAGCACTAATTTTCCTTTATTTTTTTGCTTTTCACTGATTTCCCTTCATTTTTTTTGCTTTGCACCAATTTTCCTTTATACTTTTGCTTTCCTCTGTTCATTTGTCTCATTTCCTCAAGTCAATTGAAAAATCTCACCATTTTAAATACATATAGCATAACAATACGAATAACAATCATCATAATAATACAAGATTAATATTAATATTATGATAAAATCCTATAACATCATTATATATATATATATATATATATATATATATATATATATATATATATATATATATATATATATATATATATATATATATGTATAAACAAATTCCATCTAAATAATACAAGGCAGTTAATTATCTTGAACAAAGTAAATGTATGTTGCTAATTTCTATTTCCTTTGTTCCATCTATTCATTCTCTCTTCGTTATTAGTATCATATATTCACATGCATGTCACATATTCACCTTTTAACACATAAAATATTTTAATTTAACTCTTTAATTGAAAAAAATATATATCATCTTAACAATATTCTTTTACAAATATCTTCTAGCTCACTCAATTCAGTTCACTTCAAATTCTTACTGAAAACTAGCAATTTAGATCAAAATAATTTTGTTGCAAAAAGAACAATATCAGTACTAATATTATTCAGATAAATTGTACCAGTATAAAAAATGGAAACAATATAAAAATTGGTACTGGCATAAATATTAGTTACATAAAAATAGGTATTTTATTTTAATTAAAAAAAAAAATCTCACGATTGTAAAAACGAAACGAAATCAGTGTTAAAAAACCTGTATTTGACATGGAGAAAGAAAAAACCTGTATTTTAATTAAAAAACCTGTATTATAAAAAAATAAAAAAAATCGAAACGAAATCAGTGTTAACAGATGGCAGATCTAAAAACGAGTCCAACAAGAAAGAAATGAGTTCGTTCAAAGTAATAAAGAAATTTGGGAGAAGGTTAAAATTACGATTGTATCCTTATTTTAGGGTGTATCATAATTTCTTTGACAAATTTTATCTTAGGTGCCTTAATCATGACCCTTGAATTGTTATACGACTTTTAATCTTATCCATCCATTTGAAAACATTTGAAAGGGTGTTTGATAAGTGAAAAAGAGGTGTACAATAGAATTCTCCAAAATGCAGATATGTTAGTGGTGTATCGGATATGTATTAGTGACACATCGGTAATGTATATGTATCCGATACGTATCTGATACGTCTACGACCGGTTTTTTTGGAGTATCCACGCAACACAACTGGTCAAACATCATCATTTTGTTGGACATATTGCATATGACCTCGTACTGGTTTTGTTCACAGAACATATGGATTTAATGTAAAATTGACATGGAGGCCCAGTAGAAAGAAGATATTCGAGTAATTCTACACAACATGCTCTCGCAACATGATTGATAGCAGAATAATGAGGTGTATGGTGTTGATTGAATTAAGTTGAACTAACTTTATAGTGTGAATACAATATCCAAAGTTGGATTAATATCCTGATGTGAGAGCATGTTGCGAGAGCATGCTGTGTACAATTACTCAAGATATTCTATTGTTAAACTTTCATTATTTTGTTCAACCGTTACATTATCCTCTTTAGTCTTCTGTGTAGTCATTTATTTGATATATAATCTTTTTACCTCTTAGAAGATGTTTTGAGTAAAAAATTATGTACCATTTCATCCTAGAAATGTTATCAAGACTTCATATGTTGTTTTATGTTTATATTTAAATTTGAAAAGATCTAATATCAGGTTTCGGTCATACAACAAAATACTGAAGTTTGGCAAATACAATAAAATAGTTGGATTTGTTGTAAATTCCTGAAAATTTAACGAGTGACTCAAATCATTCTGCTCATTTAAGCTCGTACTCGTATAGTTTACGAACATTCATTGGAATAACAAACCTCGAATCACCATTAACAAACTTATAGGCAATGATATTATTCATTGCTTCTGTTGGATGATACGCATCCCAAAACACATACTTCGATCGATCATCGCAAAATGCAGAGCTTGAGTTGACGCAAAGGAATGGAGGAAAACTTGCACCGCAACACGGCTCCTCGTAATTCCTAAATCCTAACAATTTCAAATTCGAACTTATTATTTTCAAACCAGAATTCTAATTTTAATATTAATGAGTGAGAGAGTAGAGAGAGGCTTACCATATCTTTGATAGTTCTTTAGCACTTGCATTACAATGTCAAAGGAATTTGCATAGACAAAAATACTTTCTGGTTTCAAATCATGATTAAGATGGTATATTGTTTGTCTTAATTTCATGTTGTAACCTTGGACTAACTTATTAGCTGTTGAAGAGCATTTTCCTATTTCAACTAATTCCATGGCGCGAACAAATGGAATGCATCCGAGTGGACCCACATCGACCACGAAGATCTTTCGCGCACCTAGCTCGTGCAACCTCTTCCAAATCATAAAAAGTCGAACAAAATTAATTAATTGGTTGCATGACGATAAAGATTAAATTTAAACCATTCGAATTATACCGATTTGTACCTTGAGATAAACGGTCAAGTTAGAAATCATCATATCTTGAAGAACTAATGGTGGTGGTTTCTCTGTGCTGAAGAAAGGTATAGAGGGTTGTATATAGTTCAAAATATCATTCGAACCGGTCGATAATGTAAATATCGCTTTCTTCAAGAACTCGATTGTGGCATTTTCTCCAATCCTATTCACAATTTGCAATCTAGTTTCTTCAAAGTATTCGATTTGGCGCCTCATTGGCAATCGTCCAATCTAACCAAACATATAATAAGTAATTAAAACGTATAATCATGATTAATAATCATTTAGATTACAATTTTAATATGAAATTAAGTTAGTATTTTTAATTAAGTACGTACAAAATAGGTGCCCGTTTCATCTAAGATACCCGAAGAACCAGAAGCATAGTTGATTCCAGACTGAATCATACTGTCGCCCGAATTCGGCGCTAGAAAAGGTGGCGGAAACGATTTTTGGCCTAATAGTTGACCTAAATCTCAAACAAAAGTAAAGACATATTAATCGATTCATTTGTTCAAAAACATTATCGAATTATATTAGTTTTAACATCTAACTAAATTACCAATTATATCTGAGATTGTTTTGCCATTGGTGAATCTACCAGTTGGTTGGCCTCCAGAGGGTCTGAAATCGATTCCATAAGGCGGCAAATTGGCTTTCGAGACGGTGAACAAATAATCGTTATTTCCCGAATCGACTAATGAATCTCCAAATATAAAGGAAACATAACAAAGTGAAGGAGAGAGATTAATACAGAGCACAACAAGTGCTAAGGCAAAAGAAGGAAAAATTTCTTTCATGAGAGCCATTGGGTTAACTCAGTAACTTAGTACATACATAGTATATATATTAACTTGCTCTATAGTATATATATTAACTTGCTCTTTATATTTCTCATTTGATTCTCTTTTTATATTTGTATCTTTTTGGTGAAATGATTTCAATTTGATTCAGTTGTAACTGCATGACTCGTGAAGTTTGTTACAATGTCCTTTTGATGAGATCATCTAATCATTTTTAATATATTTCAACATTGCATATGATCATAAATTTATAATCAAACAAAACTAATAAATCATATTGTTACATTGTACAATTATTAATGATTAATCAATCAATAATTCAATACCAACTTCGTCACACACACACACACACAAACACACATGCTTGCACACCATAAATTAATTAATCACACACTCATCTAAAAAAAAAAATCAGAACTACCAATAATATACACATTAAAACCAAACCAAACCAAACTAAACTCGAAAACCAAATTAAAAAATTAAAAATTTCTCAAACACAAGCTTGTCTTCCTTCGCCCGAATCCATCACGACAATCTCCCCATTTTTCTTCATGGATCGACTCAATTGAAAAACGGGGTGTCTACACAATCTTCCAACCCCTTTTCTAAAACTAAACCTCTCCGCATTGCCATTAATCAAACCATTTTCAAACCCCTTCACCGCGTCATCGTCAACGTTAACTAATTGGTCGAAAGTGGTTCGATCGATTACGGGGAAATCTTGACTCCTTCGACTTGAACATGACGTGTCGTTGTCATTTTTATTATCTATGCTAACGGGTTTAATATTATTGGGTTCGTCTTTGTGGTTAGGGGATTCGGAACATGACAAGTTTGGCCCGCTTGCCACGAGTTCTTCTTCTCTTTCTCTAATTGTTTTTAGTATTAATGTTTTCAAAAAATTCATTACTTGTACTGCGTGGATTAATGCCGTCAATGGATCTGCCATCTAGAAAAAAAAAAGGAAAAAAAATATATCAAATTTGCCCTTCTAAAGATCAAAAGAAATAACGACAAACCTGAGTCATGTTAGGGGCGAAAACCATGGCGATATTTCGAGCGTTCATTTTATTGAAACGTTCGAATTCGACAACGTCGGCCATGAGATTGACCGACCAATCAAGAAGCGCCAGCTCAGCAGGGGGGAGGGTGGCGGACAGACGAAAGCATTCTTCTTCGGTGTTGCAATCCATCACTTGTTCTGGACTCAAACAGTCCAACACTCCTGATGGTAGCTCTCTGAACCATGCCTACATAAAAAATAATTACTATAATATCATATTTATCCTTCGATTAATTAAATTAGAAGTTAGAAGAGAATAATTACCTTAATTAAGCCAGCTAAGCAGTGCAAGTCAACTGTGTCTGGAACGACTCCTCCGTTTAATTGTTCTCTCACTTCCACTTCTTGCCCATTTTCGGCGTTAATTCTGAATATGCCCTCAGCCTTCGATCAAAATAGAGAAAAAATAGGGTGTCAAAAGTAATATTGAAGCATACAAAGGGTTTATATGCAAATTGAATTTTATGTATACCTGAAGACCTCCATGGAGGTACAAGTGTCTTTGCATGGCGAGTAAAATCGACGGAACGCTATTTCCTCTTTTGTCGAACGAGCATTGCATTGAATTAGGCGATACTCCAAATACACTTACACTGTAAAATTGAGAAAAGGAATTTTAAAACCCAATGAAAGTTATTGATTTTGGTTTTAGTTTTGATAAAAAGAAACCCAATTTGGTAAAATTGAGATAGGAATTTATGAACTACCTGGCACTGGGGACTCGTCCAGGAAGCTCAGGCTCTAACTCGACTGGCAAGCCAAGAAATCCGTCGAAACGATCAAATGTGACGTGTGCTACGTGGCGTACGTCTGTGGGGTAGCCTATATCCATGGAGTTCCTCGGAGCCGGAACCATCACATCGTCAATTTCAGCCCCAACACTGCACATCACCAGTGATTTCCTCACGGCCGCTACCACCATCTCAAAAACAGAGAATTGGGTATTGTTGGTGCTTTCTTCCCTCTCTTCGCTCCCCTCTGAACTTGCTGGACATATCAATGGAGACGAAATTGCCACTTCTTCATCGTATTCTTCTTCCTCCTCCTCTTCTTCGCTTTCAAACTCTTCTTGGTCTTCGTATTCTTCTTCTTCTACCTCGGAATCGTCCTCTTGTTGGGTGTTGCTTTGTTGGGCAGGGCTGAACCCAAAACGGATCTGAAAGGGAGCCATTGTCGAATTGGGTTTATGGGTTTTCAGCACGGAGAGAGAGAGAGAAGTGAGTACTGTCGAATAAACGGAGAGAGGAGGTGTGGTAGAGAAGTGGTAGAGAGAGAGAGGGGTGGAGAGGAGGTGGTAGAGAAGAAAGAGAGGAGTGAGGAGATGGATTGGGACAATTAACACATAATCTAATCTTATTATGGCTTTGCTTTTTAATACACACATTATTTTTCATAGTATTCATATAATGGGTCATTTATTTATAAACTTTTTATCTTATTAACTGACCCTTTATATGGTTTATATCATGAAATTATGATTAATCCACTAGCATTGAGATTTTGAAATTATGATTAATCCACTAGCATTGAGATTTACTTATTAGCATAGTAAATCATTTTGTTTCATTTATTGTGTCTGCTTTCAAATAATGAAATCTTTGGTCCATTGTTTCAAAAATTTGAATTTGGTAATGCTTTTTAAAACCTATATTTTGATGTAGTTATTAATAATGGGTGTTTTAGATAGTAAATTCTCCTTTTTATATCATTCATTTCTCTCTTTTCCATTCACATGCTTTGATCTAGGACCATCATTTATTATAACGAAATTTACTACAAAAGAGGTAAACAATTAATATTTATAAATTTAATTTAATTGTGTAAAATCATATATCCTAGGAAAATTTTGGAAGAATGAATCTCAAGTTGCGTGCATAACGTGAAAAGTTGAACCTAGCAATTAAACAAATTTAATGGTGAATTAGTCCAATAATTATATTTCAAGTAGGTATATTTTAATTTAAATTAATATAATTTAATTACTTGATTTATAAGCAAAATTTAGTGGAACCCACCCACTTAAGTGTGTTGTTACTTGTAAGAAAAATTTGACGCGTGAAGTATTTTTGTAGTTGTTCTCTGCTTCAAAGCTGGTGTACCGGTTTTTGAACGTACAAGTCTTGTTTGGTACAGAAAATATTTATCCGTTACTTCATAATTGTGACACAATGATAAGTCAATGATGATGATGATGATCATTGGTTGTTCTTTTGAGTATATAATATAAATATAAATTGTTTTGAAACATTTGAAGGCTTTATGAAAGTATGTAAGGAATGGTCGGTTTGATAATCATGGACCGCACTTTTCTGTCTCACGTGCTAACTAGCTCGTTCTAGGTTTGTGTTATCTCGCCAAATCTTAATTTTCAATTATTCTTATTTATGTGTATCGAGATTATGTGGAGACGGATCCAGAATTAATATATAGGAGGGGACGAATTTTATAAGGAGAGATATGTGTCTCGAAAGTCTTGAACTCAAAGATTTTTTATTTCCTAAACATCAATTTTATCACTACATTATTTTAATTTTTGTGAAATATAAATAAATTTATCGTATTTATTACTTTCGAAACGAGTAAAATCATTTTTTTTCTTCTCTAACACATCGGTTCTTGATTTCATAAGGGAGCCGGGCCTCCCGCTCGCCCCACCTAGATCCGCCACTAATTATTTTGCGATGATAATAATAACATATGAAAAAAAATATTATATCACAATAATGACGTGGAGTGCATCTATTTTATTTTTACAAGTAAAATAATATTTAGTTTGTGATGTTTTAGTTATTAGATTTACATCAGAATTAATATTTTGTCATGAATTAAGCTTTTCTCTTTCTTGGTACGGTACAAAAAAATCCTTCACAACACGTTAATTTTGATACAAATCAAATTACTAAAAATTTACAAGTATAAATATGATTTCCTTGTATAATTAAAAAAAAAATACGACTGAAATACTTAATTAAGTATCATGTTTTTGATAATTATATTTTTTTAAACATTGGATTTTTTAAAATTTGTATTTTTCGTGATAATCATCAAAGTTTATGCGTATCATTAAATACACATATTTGTCAGAACATATTTAATGGTAAAGAAAAATTAAATACCGGGCTAGGTGATACTTAATTTAAGTATCTTAAACATCCTCTAATTAAAATATCATTAATCTAGTGATGTCAGCTAATTCTGATAACTTGTTTTTATATTTCATGACTATTTTACTTTATTCTAGAAACTACCCATTAAATGTTTAATTAAAGGATTTTTTTACAGAGATACTTCAACATGAACAGGACTTGGTACTTTTTTTTATTCAATTTTATGCAATTTTCCCATGCTACATCATTAGGTTTATTTCAATCATTAAATATTATGTAGCAAAATTTAGATTATTGATTAATCATTGATTTAAATTTAATTTTAAAATCCATCAAATATTTTCGTTTTATTTTTTCTTTATTTTGACATCTTATTAACATAGTTCGTACAAATCGTTTTCCATAATTTGAATTTGTAAATATATTATATAATAAAATATAGTGCAAAAAAATGCATATTTGCACAATAAAATTTTAAGTATTATGATTTATTTTTTAAAAAATTATAACTATAAGAATCTCATATAAAACTAAGTAGATTATATTTCTATTTCTGTTCAAATAATTTTAATAATAAAATTTAAAAAATAATTTATCTATCTAAATCACTTTTTCAAGTTATAAATAACTATCAAATAGTATTGTTATTTTTAAAAAGGAAATTCTTCAAAAAAACCCTAATTTTTCTTGAAATTATGAAAACCCCCTTATTTTTTCTTGAAATAATGCAAAACCCCCTATCTTCTTAGATTCTCCCAAAACACCCCTATATTTTTTGCTTCCTGAAAAAATCCCTAACATTTTTAGATTCTCTCAAAAACCCCATACTTTTTGTTATGTTTTTAAAAATGACAATTAAACCCCTCATAATTTTATTTTACAAATCTCTGTAATTTAATAACTAATAAATAGATATAAAAATATTATAAAAATATAAAAAAAAATTGTTAAAAGATAAATGATACATTGATATTAAAATATTATAATAAATAATACATAGATATTAAAATATTATAAAAAATAATACATCGATATTAAAATATCTTTCTCAACAATTATTACATCTTTTTGAAATTAAAATTAATATATATTTTTGAATAATATTATTATATCTTTTTCAACAATTAGTATAGGCTTTATGCATTTTTATATAATATTGTTAGTATCTAAATATTAATTTCAAATCATGGGAGTTTTGAAATTAAAATATTGATTTTAATTTGTATTATGTTAATGGAATAAATCGTGGAAATCAAAATTATTTTAGCAACAATTTTTTTCAAAACTTCTTTGTGCAAATATGTTGAAAAATTTGAAAAATGATATTTTAATATCTATGTATTATTTATTTCAATATTATAATATATTTTGTATTATTTATAATAATTTTTTAATATCTATGTATTATTTATTATAATATTTTAATATCCATGAATTATTTATTTTTTGTATTTTAATATCTATGAATTATTTATTTTCTGTATTTTAATATCTATTTATTATTTATTATTTATTAAATTATGAATATTTGTAAAATAAAATTATGGGGGAGGGGTATAATAGTCATCTTCAAAATCATAACAAAAATGTAGGGGTTTTTCAGGAAATCTAAAAATGTTAGTGGGGTTTTGGAGAAAACAAAAAATATAGAAAATTTTTGAGGGAATCTTAAAAGATAGGGGTTTTTTCATCGTTTCCAAAAAACTTAGGGGATTTCGAAGAATTCTCCCTTTTTAAATGTAAATTTTTATATTATTTATTAAATTACTTTTAGTATTAAGTTCCATATTATTTCTAATTTTTCATTATATTTTGAATCAATACAAAATTGTTAGTACTATATAATTAATAATGCGTTACTACATATGTCGTACGGTTCATTATTTTTATATTTGATATTATAAAAAATATTGTATCGACACTAATATAAGTATTATTATTTCATTAAAAAAATTTATTTAGAAATAACATCACATAATCTGATTGAACTGATAAAGATATTTTGAGAATTCTTAAACTTGCAAAAAAAAAATGAAGGATTTGGTTATATCTTATATGTATCCTGATTTTTGGCTTTTTGCTCGTCTTGTATCTTTCAAGTCTTAAAAGATAACAAAACAAGGTTTTGCTGAGATCGAACAAGTTTGCTACAGTAAAGAGAAAGTATCTACCTATGTGACTCTGTGTCCATTATTAAAAGAGTTTTTCAGCACGAGAGAACAATCAAATCACCAAGTACATAGTAACATAGTGACACCAAGTTAACCTAGATCAAATATTATATTATAGGAGCATTTCTGCATGATTCTTTTTTTGGAGCGAAACTCAAAAGAAAAAAGAAAAAGAAAAGAATTTAATATTTCAAATATAATTTGAAACGAATTTTAAAATTTCTTATGTACCGAATTTTAAAATCTCGGTCAGTTAATTGTCAAAAAATACCTGCCATGTCAAGTTTGACAGTAATAAACTAATAATACCGGGTTTTAAAATCCCGGACCATTAAATACTATATTTCTCCATAATATAATATTAATTTCATTAATATAATACAAATATAAATAATATATAGTATAATATAAAAATATGACCAGGTATTTTTTGGCAATTAACAGACCGAGATTTAAAAACCCGGTACATACGAGATTTTAAAATTCGTTTCAGATTATATCTGAAATATTTCCGAAAACAGAGTTATTTTTTTAATTTCCCTCCAAAAAAAAATCACATACAGAAATACTCCAATATTATATCATTACATATATTTGTTTTTTTTTAAGTAATAAGAGCAAGAGTAAGATTCCAATCAATAAAATTATCAAACTAGCTAAAAACTAAATCAATGAATGGTGGATCGACAAGTAGTAACCATTAACCAATTGTGATTAACAATTGGATGAGAATACTTTTGTTATTGACAAGGAATCCAAGTTTACAGCGAAATGCACTACATGCCATAACACTGAAACCATAGCAGATAAATTTCTTTTTTGAGTGTCACGGATTGCATGCAATTTTCTCCTCTCATGGGCTCAACTCAGTACGATGTCACGTCTCAACTATATTCTCACCTATCAACAATTTGTTTGATGCATACATGAAACCCTAATTCCTCTTTTGTCTATTTCATGTGATATGCTACTACTTTGTACGATTTTGTCTTATAAACATACATGATATACACACGAGGCGGATCCAGAATTAATTTATAGACGGAACCGAAAAAATAAAAAAATTCAAAATATGTGACTTGAGGATATCGAACTCAAGATCTCACAATTTTTAAACACATGTTCTATAACTACATCACTCTATTCTTGATCGCCAAATATTCATGTTTATGTTCTTGTAAAATATGAGCATAAAATTATATTTTTACCAAATCACTACATCACTCTATTCTTGAATATTGTTTTTATAATATTTGTTACTTGAACTAAGTTTTCTAATTTGAAATTGCACAATTTGGATTATGCCATCCTTTTTTTTTTTTTGCACAAACTTCGTACTTTTTAATTATTCGTAAAAAATGTATATATTCAAATTATTTGGCATTAACTTTTCTTTAGCCGAAAATCATGTTTTATTTCGTAACAATTGAAATAAGTTCGAGATTTTTTTTAATTCTTCGAAAAATAGGTATAGTATACGAGTATAATACACATCGGGACCAACTATACACGTATAATAAGCGTCTTGAACGAGTATTACGCAAGCTAAAAAAAAATCATTATTATTTTGAATTGTAAACTATCAAATTATCAAGTAAAAATATCCAATATTTTTTAAATTTTAAACACAGCACAATTATTTTGCCAAATTTAAAAAAAAAATCATTATTATGTGTCTTTACTGGATAAGTTAGAAGCATGCACCATTGCATGATCTGAATCTCTTACAAATTAAAATTAAAATTGATTTAAAATTTAAAATTTTGAAAGAGTGCATGTGTTTACACGACCAAAACAGAGCATGTGGAGATGAACTTTATGCATGCGTTAATTAGGTAATTTATACAACTACTACTATTAGGATATTTCATGCAGATTAATAAGTGTACATTTATTATACCAATTGGGTTGTATACAGCTATGATGGTGTTGAGAAATAAAAAAGATTCACCTACCTTTATTTATTTCATTGAAATATATTTTGATTTTGAGTCTCATTTAGTTTTCAAGACTACAATTTCAACCACTCAAGAGAATTATTTTCAATTAATGAGCATTCATGTCATCTTAAATGCCACTAAATCAGCATAGACTATAACAATTATTAAAAATTTGGTCTCTTGAATAAATTTGGATGCTTTAAACTTTTCAATTTTAAATTTAAAATTCAGATTCAAATTATTCAAATCTCGAATTACATTGAAGCCCATTAATTAATTAGACAGATCAAAAGGCCCAAATATTTGATGATTTTTAGTTAGATTACGGAGTCCTAATTAAAATCAAGCAAAATATGCACATTTTCTTTGAACAACAATAATCAAACCATCACTAAATTCACAATAAATCAAATTAATAATTGATATAATATATAAAAAAAATACTTACATATAATATTCATTTACAACTATTGACATAATTAAAAGTAAACTAAATTATTTAACCTTTCAAGGAATAACTCTTCCCACTAAACACTTGAAACTTTGCCTCTTCCTTCACCTCCTTCCCCGAACCCTAAAATTTAATAAAAAAATAAAAATAAAATTTATTCATTTCACTACAATTAGCAAAATAAAAATAAAAATAAAGAAATCAACATACCTGTTGTGTTTCCTTCGCGGAGCTATTATTATTATTATTATTATTACTGTTACTTGAAGTGGACCCAAAGACGAGTTTGCCAGGTGTCCTATTACGAGTGGGCGCACTAATTTGCTGTTTCCTCTTCGAACCAACAAGCGGATCCTTTATCGGATCGGGTACGATTTCCTTAGCGGGTTTGCCATCCAATCTTTTCCCTCCTCCTCTAAACGGCACAAATTTCGCCGCCTCAATCTCCTCCTCCTCCTCCTTACCTTAAATTTCAAAAGCAAGGGGTATTTTTGAAATATTTGGAAAAAACAAAGAGGGGTATTTATGAAAATTTGTAATAAATACCTTGTTGGGGGGGTGATTTAAGTAAATGATTTTGAGGTTTTGGGGGCTCAATATAATCGAGAGGCGGAGCGAAATCGACCTCGCAATCCGTTTCGATTATACTAATTGCATTTCGAGGCTTTGTTTCGATAATATTAATGTAATATTTTTTGTTATTGTACGAAACCATTATGCTATCTCCAGTTGTTAAACACGAGAAATTCCTCAAAGTCGTCTCCAATCTGAAAAAAAAAATGTTAAAAAGAATAGGGGCTTTTTCATACTTTTGAGAAATGTGGGGTCTTTTTTGCAAATATGACTAACATGGCTTTGGGATTGGAGATATCGAGAAAATCGGTGGTGTGAGGTTGAAGCTTCGCGTAAGTGCCTTTAGGTAGAGTTGCATTTTTTATACGCACAATATCTCCTTCTTGTAATACCATATTTTGCATCATCTACAAAAATGGGCTTTTGTGTAAATATGAGAAAATACAGGGTGATATGGTAAATATGTTAGTTTGGTACCCAATTAGGCATGTAGATCATTCCTTCTTCGGCAATGAATTCTAAAACGCCGCAATGTGAAACTCGTTGAGTTTTGTCGTTATGGACTTCGAATTGCATTGGGTATTCGATGCGTAAATATGCTAAAAAAAAGTGGAAATTATGAGTAATTGGGCTTGAATGTTAACTTGCAGAAAATAAGGGTTTAAATGTAAATTAGAATTACCGAGACGATCTAGAGCAGAGGGGGGCATTATCACTGTATTGTTGTAATTGAAGGAAATTATAAATGTATAAATCAAGTAATGTTAGAAAATTGAGAGAAAAAGAGAGGAATGTTGATAATTTGGATGTGGATTTGTACCTTTATCTCCATTTTCGAGATTTGGCTGTAGAAATAAAAAGGGAAAAAAATGTAATTATGAATTAAATGAGAGGATTTGATTGTATAGAGAGAATCAAAATTGTGTAAGACCTTATTAATCAAGGATGCTGGATAGCATCTGTAAGTCTGCTCGAAAGAATTTCCACCAAAAAACCGTCCCAAAAACTTCAATTTGAAGAGAAAATAAAAACGTTATTTACAACAATTTAAGATACAAAAAATCATCGAAAAAAATCATGCCATACCATTTCCTCTAGAGCTCTGATTTCACCCAAAAAATATCCTGTTCACAGCAAACCAAAACACAATTAATCTACAATTAAAATGGACCTCACGATCAATGCAGAACCAAATCATTCAATCGAAACACCAACAACAGATAGCAATTGATCAAATCTAGAAAAAATGGAAGATAATAAACAGATAAACCATCAACATACCGCTGAAAAACGAGAAAAAATCAATGAAGAAGAGAGAATCTCCGTTGAATCAATCAAGAGAGTGGAGAGGAATCTGCAAAAGGGGATAGGACAAAGCCACAAAAAGATCGAATTATGATGATCGACGTTATAAAGGGCGCGACGGTGACCTTGACTCCGTAATAATTCCTTGATAAGAGATTAAAAAAAAAAAAAAAAATAATAATAATAATAAAAAAAAAAACCAATATATAACTATAATTTTTCGGAATAAAAAATAAAAATTTGTGAAAATAAAAATCATATTGATTAAGAAAATTTAATGATGACAAAATTAATATACTGTTTTTAAATCCGACACGGTGTAAAATATTTATTTAATATTTTGATGCAACACATTAAAAAAAAAACAAATATCACTACAAAAATAATAAAATAACATGTGTGGACATAAATAAAAAGCAAAACTATACGATATTTTAAATTTTCATATCTAAAAATAAGAATAATAACATTGTAAAAGTTCAAAAAAAATTATTTGTGTCTGATAAATTATATGTTTCATGTTTATTATTGAAAAATATTATATGAGTTAAAAAAAATATTTGTGTTTAGTAAATAAATATCTTTCATTTTTATTATTCTTTTTAAAGTTTAACATGAAATTGTTTTAAGTAAAAATACAAATATAACATACCTAGTAGTATGTGCAAATTTTTTTAATTATAGTTTTAAAAATAATAATAATTAGGTTTACAAGTCATTAATGTAATTATATTTTTTTTTTGTATTTTTTTTTACATAATTGTTTTCATAATTTTAAGTTAGAGAAATATTGAATATATGATAATATGGATCTCAAAATAAAGATAAATTTCAAGTGAATATATTTCTTAATTTTTTTTAATTATATTATGAAAAATACTAACAATATTTGATGTATGTTTTATGATATTATATATTAATTCATTAACGTTAGACATTTAAACTCTTCACATTCTATTTGTATTCACAATTGATCATGTAACATATTGTGAAAAAATTTAAAATCAAATACAACTGGCCCAATACGAACCTAACGAATAATATTTTGACACATCATCAGTGTAAGGTGATGTAACATTCTAAAATTGGTTAAAACTATGTGTAAGATAAGGGATACATAAATATACAAATAAAACATAATCACATAAAATCAAAGGTTAATTCATGATTTTTTATGTTGCCACATATCATAATCTAATGATTAAAATAATTGTGATGATGTGGCATGAGAAAATTGCATAAAAATCATTATTGGGTGTTTTCAAAAAATATTGATAATAAATTCATGTATGAATGATAATAAGTTATGAACATATATACATTCATGTATGATAATAAGTTATGTGCATAATAGATAGGTGCAGAATAAGGGTGGGTAAATTAATCTAATATTTCTGTTTTAATTCATTACTCCGGAACATTTTTAAACTACCCCTTACAATTTATATATTATTAATTAGGTCCCTCTGCCGTCCCAGGAAGAAGAAAACAAATTTAGGTCCCTCTGAAATGGTCTTCTTGAATCTCCTTTTTATTTTTCCCCCCTTACAATTTATATGTTGTCTATTGTATATTAAGTTATTTGAAACATGCATATTTTATCTTTACTCTATTATTGCTAACTAAATCGTTTTATAACCAAGATAATATCTGATAACTGGTAAAAGCGTATAAAGTATGATACAATCAAAATCGTATTTAGTAATCTGCTATAAAACAATGAATTGAATTAATTCAAATGGTCCAATTCAATTTAGTAAATGAGAGCTGCTTGTGCTATGTCTTTGTCATTTTCAATTTCAATTTCTCGTGCTATTTTAGAGCAAGGCATGAATCACAAATATTGCAAAATCATATTATAATTATAATTTATATCAACAATCATGTAAGAAGGATTAGATAGTCATTTGAAACATAAATAATAGTAGTGGCGCGTATATGTAAATCATAATATATAAAAGCGAGTTAAAGCAATGCAAATGACACAAAATTGCTCAAATTCAAGCATAAATTATTAAACAATTTATCAAACAGTGTCTCCAGTTGTATCAAATGGGAGATTCCATTGCACAAAGATATACCGTATACACTTTTGCACAAATCGAATGGTTTGAAACAAATAATTACGGGGAGAGGGAAATAAATACGCAACACACTTGAAGCTAGGGGTGTCAATGGTTCGGATAGTGGTCATACCAGATCCATATTCATAATTTTTTTCGGATACGGGTTCGGATACGGAATTACCCGGATCCGGATATGGTTCGGATAATAAACGGATACGGATACGATTCGGATATTGTCGGATACGAATACGGATACGGTTCTCTTTCGGATATTAAAACGGATACTACGTTATCATAACATAACTTACTTTTTAGCAATAAATATATATAATTTGTGACATGAATGATAAATATGATTATATTTAAACGTAATTTTATGATTGTGACTTTAAATCACTCACAAATCATTAATTTGTATATGATTTTTCAACTAATATCAAATATAATACATAAAAATAATATATAATATACGTATCCGGATCCCGGATCCGGTTCCGGATACTCGAATCTGGTTCCGAGTATCTGGATCCTAAAAATACCCGGATCCGGAACACGAATCCGGTCCCCGCACCAAAACCGAATATCGAATTCGGTTCCGGATCCTAAAATTAGCAACCAGATCCATATCCGGATCCACTCGGATCCGGATATTTTTTTCGAATCCGGATACGGTTCGGGTCGGTTCGGACAATATCCACACCATTGACATCCTTACTTGAAGCGCGCCGTAAATTTATTTTGTTTCTTTAATTTATACATTTTATAAACTATATATTTTTTTAATATTCATGCATAATATATTTGAAAAAATAAAAAAAATCAATATCTACAATACAATCAAGGAAATGATTCAAAACCCCTATAATTTAACACGAATGTATAAGTTTGTGTTTGATTTGTGGTTCATACTTGACTAATTAATGTCATAAGTTTAGTCGTGCATGTCAAATTAGTGGTCGATTTTTGTGATATATATATATATATATATATATATATATATATATATAAATTATTTTTTTATTAAATAAATACATATTAAAAAAACATAAAATGTTATTTTATATTACCTTATAAAATCATATAATATTTTGTAAATAGTAAAATAAACTTCACAATATAATATTTGAAATAACACATCGTAAATATTATTTATTAATTAGTTTAATTGAACAAATACAGGTATAAAATAAATTATGTGGAGTATTCATTACGGTACAATTAATGAATGAACTTAATGAAAGAATAGAAAGACCTTCTCAATATGCATAAAGAGACGTGACATGATTAAATAAATGGTCAATAATGTCTGAACAATTCCAAATAAACAAAACAACAATACAGTTAATTAATTAGTGCACGAAATGTTAATATGTATATATATTGGCAATTAATTCATTAATATTATGCTACCCTAAACCGTAAATTAGTAACCCCTAAAACGCATCTACATAATTTATTTGGTTGAATAATTTTAAACGTGAACAAAACAGTTTTATGTTAGGCTTTAATTTTTAAGCCTTGCAGTAAATAATCAACAAACCAAATTGGTATCTAAATGAGTCCAAATTATTTTGATATTCGGCCAGAATGAGGCCTGCTAAAAGTAATAAAAATGAGTTAAACTTGATCAAGGTGTATTAAAAATGATTTAAAACAAAAAGGTATTTTTTTTGGCGATTTATAAATTGGCCTCACTTACCTGTTAATTATGCGAGTAAGGCTCGGTAGCCAATAATTAACTTTCAGAAATTGATAAATATCCAATAAATTTGGAGAGGCTAATTTTGTATATTTTTACATTTTTCAAATTTGGCACCACTTGATGCTTGCTATTGCTGCTTCAAATTTAAATCATTTGTGATTTTCTTGTAAATTTCATGATAATTAGACTTAATCTTGAATAAATTACTTATTTAATATATCTAAAGAATTTGAACAAAGAACTTTAGTTCTTTTGGAGAACCAAATTTGTTGGAAGTATCTGAAGTATGAAATGGAACGAAAGATAGTTTGTTAAAAGTTATTTCCCTTCTTTTTATTTTTCAAGTCCTAAAAATTCTTGGGGGAAATTTACAAAATGTAATTTCTTTCTTTTTTCTTCCAACAAAGTTATGTTCTTAGTTATAAAATGTACTTTCTTTCTATTTTGCAGGAAAACTTTTACAAAAAATTGTAGGCGTAAAGAAACTTTAAAATCTGATGTTTCTAGTCCTAAAAGTACTTTCGAGTCCTCAAAATTTATTTGATGTTTTAAGTTATCACTAATGCACTAGACATTTTTACCGAAATAACGGGATTAGAAATAAATAGACAAAAAATCTCCTCCACCCCAATTTGCACTCCGTTGGAGACACATGACACAATAGCACAAATATTAAGATGCCCCAAAAAAGATTTTCCGATTAATTATCTAGGAGTACCCCTAACCTACAAAAAAGCAACCAAAGAATCATACATACCCCTATTAAACAAAATCCAAAATCATATAGCCGCATGGAAAGGTAGATTACTCTCGCTAGGAGGTCGGGTAACATTGATAAAAGCAACGTTGAATGCGGTTCCAATATATCTAATGCAATCGGCTAAGTTACCAAAATGGGTCACGAACCAAATCGAAAAACTCATGCGATCATTTCTATGGAGCGGTCAAGAACAATATAAGGCGGGCAAAAGTCTAATTAATTGGGACACGGTATGCCTACCAAAAGCAAATGGCGGGTTAGGTATACTACACTTACGAACCATGAATAATGCTCTATTACAAAAATTCCTTTGGAAATTAGATAACGAACCGCAAAATATTTGGACCAAATATATGAGATTATTATACGGCATAGAGGATTCGGAATCAATGCAAATAGGTCCGACAACAACACAATCCTCTCTACAAAAAGATTTATTAGCCAACATACAAGCCTATAAGATATCAACGATGAAAAACCCCATCACACAAGAAATCACATGGAGATGGATTACAAATGGAAAATATAGTACCAAAACCGCATACATATTCCAAAGAAACCCCGGAATAAAAGTGAGTTGGCAAAAAGAACTTTTGAATACAAAAGCACCGTTCAAAGTAAGGATTTTTCTATGGCTAGTATTTCACGGTAAAATAAACACGTCCGACATATTAGCAATTAAAGGATTGCCAAATACCCCAACTTGTGTATTATGCCAACAAAACCAAGAAACGACCGATCACTTACTACTAACATGCCCATTTACCCAAATGACATGCAGACTAATTGAAGGAATCACTACGATAAAGATGCCGAGTGCCACTCAAACCACCGTAAAGGGAGCTTGGGAATGGAATTTAAAATCCAAAACAAAAGAAGAAAAACAAAGTGCAAAACGATAGCGGCGGCGATATTTTGGGAGACATGGAAAGAACGAAATAGGAGAATTTTTCAAAATATTTCCAAAACACCGCAAACACTAACAAACAAGATACTCGACGAAGCGGCCACGTGGAAAAAATACAAAAATTAACGAAGAAAAAACAAGCACAAAAGACGAGGATATAACTGATTTAACTTTAATATGAAAAATTTGTGTAAAATTGTAAATTACTACCTTCTTATGAATACAAATCTTAGGTTTGGCATTTTGCCACCTAATAAAAAAAAAAGTTATCAGAATTTCTTAAAACTTATTAGAGTCATCTTGATGATGTATGATTGATAAAGAGTTGGAACATCAAGCACCTATCATTTTGCCATTTTTTTAATGGTTTAAATTTGTTATATTTTTTGAGTTAATGGTTTAAATTGTAGCACGTTCATTCTACTTAAATAAAAAAGGAATATTATATTTGGAAACAACATAATTCTAACACAAGAAAATCTAATGAAAAGAGGATGGCCTCATATCACGGCTTGTGTTTTATGTTTGGAAACAACCGAATCGACGACACACCTATTCAACCAATGCATCTTTGCCAAAAATTGTTTCAATAACATCGGTTTTGACAACCGGGAGCACGCTGACCTCCTAGAGGCATGGCACCACATCCACCAGAAAAAACAACCAAAACCGGAAAGATCCCTTCAACAGCAAAAATGGGCTGCCACTATTTGGCTTCTATAGAAAGAAAGAAACAACATAATTTTCAATCGCAAAGGGAAAACACCGCTATTAGTGGCAGACAACATCAGAGAATTAGTCAAGGCTTGGAACCTAGCATTTAACAGCATATAAGAATTCAATTGCTAGTTCATCCTTAAGTTAGGATTAGATCCATAACATCGTATAGAGAATTAGTCAAGGCTTGGAACCTGGCATTTCCTCATGTTTAGGATACTTGTAATACTTGTAATTTTGATTCGCTTGTAAAACTGGCGCTTTGCGCACTTATATATAATCGGAGCTGCACGAGCACGTTTCGTGCTCTAGGCTCTCTTCAAAAAAAAAAAAAAAGAAAAAAAAAAAGAGGAATATTATATTACCGTTAATTATATTTTCTCAACTTTAAAAATTTGATTTTGTTGTATAGATCAATCTCCCGAACAGCCCATGTTTGTTAGATTATCTCAAGAATACAAAATAAATATATATATAAATACTTTATTTATAAAATTTACCAATTATTTCAAAAGATTCAAAATATTTTTATATGAAAAATGATATATTTAAATTCCTTAAAGGGAGCTTCTATCATAGATCAATTTTGCTAAAAAAGATATTTTCGGTATAGAAATATTTAACAAAAATAAAAAAATTCCATATCTCCATTCAATTTATAGTTGGACTATTCATTGATTATTCTTCTTATGTATAAAGTAAGAAGAATTGGAAGAAATCTGTGCTTCCACGTCACCAGGGCCCTCTTTGTAAAAAAATTTTAATTTAATTTATTTTTTGGTCCTTTTTTATTTATATTTTGGTCCTTTTTAGTTGAAAAAATTATATTTTGGTCCTTTTTATTTACATTTTGGTCCTTTCAAGTTTAAAAACTTACATTTTGGTCCTTTATATTTATATTTTGATCCTCTTTTATTTACATGTCGGTCCTTTTTTACATTTTTGAATTTACATTATAGTCCTTTTTATTTATATCTTGGTCATTTTTAGTTTTAGTTTACACTTTGGTACTTTTTATTAACATTTTGGTCCTTTTTTACATTCCTCCACGTCACTAGGGGCCTTTGTGTAAAAAAATATTTTTTAATTTACACTTTGGTTTTTTTTTTATTTACATTTTGGTCCTTTTTAGTTTAAAAATTACATGTTGGTCCTTTTTATTTACATATTTCAAATGTTCAGGTACTTTATTATATTTGCTATAAATTTCGAGCACGGTTTGCCATCTAAATTTCTTTATTTTTTTTCTTCTTCTCTTTCTTTATTTTTTCATTCGCCTAAATATTTAATGTTAATCAAATTTCATGATTATAAATTTGTGGCACCCGGATCCCGCTGCGCCAGAACGGACCCGGACCCCCCCCCTCCGGGTCCCGTCCCGCTTGGGCAGACGGACCCTCCTCCCTCTGGGTCCAGCTCCGCTTGGGCAGACCCGGAACCCCCCCCCCCCTCCGGGTCCCGCCCCGCTTGGGCGGACCCGGACCCCCCTCCCTCCGGGTCCCGCCCCGCTTGGGCGGACCCGGACCCCCCTCCCTCCGGGTCCCGCCCCGCTTGGGCGGACCCGGACCCCCCCCCCCTCCGGGTCCCGCCCCGTTTGGCGGACCCGAACCCCCCCATCCGGGTCCCGCCCCGCTTGGGCAGACCCGGACCCCCCCTCTCCGGGTCCCGCCCCGTTTGGCGGACCCGGACCCCCCCCCCTCCGGGTCCCGCCCCGTTTGGCGGACCCGGACCCCCCCCCCCCCCTCCGGGTCCCGCCCCGCTTGGGCGGACCCGGACCCCCCTCCTCCGGGTCCCGCCCTGCTTGGGCGGACCCACACTTCGACGGGCCTCGTTACCTACAAAAAAACAAAAAACATATAGTTAATACACACACACACACACACACACACACACACACATACACATGCACCACACGTACAGACATACATACAGCAAAGACCACACATACAGAGAGATATAAAATAACACACACACAGACGTTACATATACCCGTACATATCACACACGGAGAAAGATACAAACATTCTGTTACAAACATTATGTTAATGTTTTTCTTCCTTGGAGTATTTGCTGGAAAGAGCTTTACTGCTTGAATTTATTAGACTTTTGAGAGAAAGATTCCTTCATCAGAAAAGAGTCGATTTCGTCCCTTTTGATCTCAACGTTCTGTTAATGCTTAGCATATTTCAAGAAAAAATATGGAGATTAGTGATTACCATGATATTTTGTAACTTTACAGGGTATAAATGAAATTAGTTTGAATTAAGTAACCTGTGGAATACTTGTGCCGCTAGGCGAATGCATGAGCTTCTAGCAGGGAATCTTTGATAATAACCTGATAAATAAAATTGATTAGAAGAGTTACACAGTTATACTTTTGATAAAAAAAAAGGGTTACGACTAATGGTTTGTAATCGTGAATGATTCCAATCTATCGACAAGGTACATATCACAATTATATGAGAAGAAAAACTTCAGAAATTCAAAGTTTGGCCCAATAATTCCTTATGAGAGAAAATACAAAAATCAATCTGTGGAAAAAGATTTCGATAGATAAGAAAGATACAAGAATGATTCATTAACAATTATAATCTCCCAAACAGCTCAAAGCACGGATGATATACAAAAATCACAAATTTTCCCTTGGAAAAATGAAAATCATACAAATAGCAAGTTATTACTTCAAGTAAATCTACAAGAACCGAAAAAACAAGAATCAATTACCTACGATTCAGACCAGCGACGATCCTCAATCCTCATGGTTATCATCCTCAAATATATGAAGAACCATCTCTCTCCATTGTGAGCATCAAAAGCGAGCAGTTACTATTGCATAGAACATGGTTCGATTCTGATCTGGAACATTGAGGAACAAAGCTCTGATGAGAATTAAGTGAAGAAGAAGGTAGAATAAAACTCTGATGAGAAAGAGAGACGTTGAGGAAGAAGGAGAGGTGAGAGGGCTCTGTCTCTCTCTGATGGGGTGAATATATAGAGAAGACGCCAGATCCAACGTTCGGATCTGGAACATTCGATTTCCAACGTTCGAGATCTCCAGTTTTTGTTTTGATCTCCAGTTCTGGTGAACTGGACGTCTGGACTAAGACAATTCAAGTTTTACTTGATAATTAAGACGCAACGCATGTAATTTACCCACCTCCTTATTTTGCACTTATCTTTGAGCCTCCTCATGAAGCCACATCATCATTCTTATCTTGATTATTGACCATTAGATTGTGTGATGTGGCTTCATCATATGCATTAATATTATATTTGATCATTTAAGACATAAATTTTGTATATTATTTTTAAATATTAATTTGAACCATTAGATGTAGTGATGTGGTTTAATCTCAATCACTAATTTTTTGTTAGATTTTTTGAAGATCATATTTTGTCTAGTCATTTATGTGTTATTATTTTACACCATGTTTTAAGCATTCTTAGAAAACCACATCATCCTACATTAATGATGTGGCCTATTATTATTGGTTAGAAATATATTAGACCAAGTCTAATCAATTGTTTAACATTTCACATAAGATTACATGATCAAATGTGAATGCAATGGAATATGAAAAGTTTATATATGAAATACTAATAATTTAATATGTAATATTATAAAAAATACAACATATATTAGTATTATTTTGGAAATTTAATTTTATAAACCCATCAAATGCATTCATTTTATTTTTCTCTTTATTTTGACATCCATATTAGCATAGTTCATTTTCATAATTTAAATTTGTAAGGATATTATGTAAGAAAACACAATGCAAAAAGACACATATTTACAAAATATATTTTTAAGAATTTTATTTGCATAATAAAAAATTTAGGTATTATTATTTATTTTTTAAAAAAAGATTACAATAATAATCTCATATAATACTAAGTAGATTATATTTTTGTTTTTAAGCAAACAAAACTTTTTCAAAAAATAATAGAATTAAAAAAAAATTTATCCATCTAAATAATTTTTTAAACTTATAAACACATATCAAATTGTATTGTTGTTTTACAAAATGTAAAATAAAAAGAAATCATATGATATAAAATAATTTGTATTTATGTTTATTATAAATTAAATTTTGATATTATTTATTAAATTACTTCCACTATTAAGTTTTTATATTATTTTATATTTTTCATTGCATTTTGAATCAATAAAAATTATTACTACTATATAATTAGTAATGTGTTACTACATATGTGTTGTATGATTCATTATTTAATATTTGATATTGTATGAAATATTGTGAATAATGATATAACATTTGTTGTTACGATTTTCGTAAAATTTTATTATATATTATTATATAACGACACTAATATAAGTATTATTATTTGATTAAAAAGAAAATGTTTGCTATCATAATATAAAATAATTGTAAAATATATGAATAATCATATATAAATGAATTCAAATAACTTTATTTAAGATGATAGTATTAATATTATCATACAAATATATAATTGTATTACAATGAAAAACATAATTTACATGCTCGCCGCGTAGCGCGAGTATTCTCCTAGTTGACATATAAAAGGTACAGTGGAGAACTTGAGGTATACTCATATTGATAAATTTATACTCTACATATAAAATGACATTATGAAATTTTAAATATAAATGCCTAATTTGTATGTTACAAACTTACAATACATATATAAAATAGTATATTTCCATTTAAAAATGCCTATTAGTATTAAAAAATAAATAATTGGCATGAAAAATTTGGGTGTTGGGAAAGATATAAAGGACAATAGAAAATAAATTGGACCGTCAAAAATATATATATACAAAAAATCAACGTTATACATATAGAAATGGTATATTGACATTTAAAAATATATACTATGCATTTAAAAATCAACCTCGTACATATGGGAAATTATCCGCTAACGTCAACATTGTTAACTGATATGTATCTCCCATTTTTTTTCAAATTGCGACCGTCCGATCTTGATCGAAGGGCCCAAAATCAGAGGGCGACGTGGCTCACTGAGAGAAAGACAAAAAGGATTGCATTATATTAATTTAAATGCCTAATTAGTATGTTACAAACTTACAATACATATATAAAATAGTATATTTCCATTTAAAAATGCCTATTAGTATTAAAAAATAAATAATTGGCATGAAAAATTTGGGTGTTGGGAAAGATATAAAGGACAATAGAAAATAAATTGGACCGTCAAAAATATATATATACAAAAAATCAACGTTATACATATAGAAATGGTATATTGACATTTAAAAATATATACTATGCATTTAAAAATCAACCTCGTACATATGGGAAATTATCCGCTAACGTCAACATTGTTAACTGATATGTATCTCCCATTTTTTTTCAAATTGCGACCGTCCGATCTTGATCGGAGGGCCCAAAATCAGAGGGCGACGTGGCTCACTGAGAGAAAGACAAAAAGGATTGCATTATATTAATTTAAATAAGGTAGGGGGTAAATTACACATTGGGCCATATATTCCATTTTATCAGGCCTATATTTCATTTAATTGAGCCTTATTCCATAAGGCCATAAATCATTTAATCAGAACAATATTCTATTTAATTAGCCCATATAACGTTTAATCGGTCTATACAGAATATTTGGAGGCCTATTGGGCTTAACAATAAGAAAATAATATCATGGAGTATATATAAAGGGTAGAAGGAAAGGAACAAATCCGGATCTGAATATCTTCTCTCATCTTCGTCGTGGTCTTCTACTTCCTCCTCCTCTCCCGTACGACTTCTCTGCCGATCCGATCAACCTCGCAGTAGATCTCCATCGACGAAGATGTCTACTTCTTCCTTCAGTGGCGATGAGACTGCTCCTTTCTTCGGCTTCCTCGGCGCCGCTGCCGCTCTCGTTTTCTCCTGTAATTATTCTTTTTTTCTCCATTTTTGCTGTATATTCCTTTCCGATCAGTTAATTATACTTTCAAATTACAATTTCTAGTTTTGATCGCAAGTCAACATGTATTAGTTTCGAGAAATAAGGCTTGGATTTGAATCCCGATCATAGAATTGAATTTCTTAGATCTTTGTTGAATACTGATCTTCATTTACTAGTTTTCATTCCTTTTAGCTCGATTTAGCTATTTGTAATGATAGATCAGAGTTGATGTTATCCATGTGCGAAAATCTAGTACCTAACATGATAATTTTCGTTTGACACAGGCATGGGGGCAGCATATGGAACAGCGAAGAGTGGAGTAGGAGTGGCGTCGATGGGAGTGATGAGGCCAGAGTTGGTGATGAAGTCCATTGTGCCAGTTGTCATGGCTGGAGTGCTCGGTATTTACGGGCTCATCATTGCTGTCATCATCAGTACTGGCATCAACCCTAAGGCCAAGTCTTACTATCTCTTTGATGGCTATGCTCATCTCTCTTCAGGCCTTTCTTGTGGTCTCGCTGGTCTCTCTGCTGGTATGGCCATTGGCATTGTTGGTGATGCTGGTGTCAGGTACTAAAACAATTATTACTTATATGATGGAATATTTTATAAACCCCCAATCTCTCTAAATTTTTGAAAGAGCAAAGAACCTATATAGTTAACACGTGATACATAAATAACATCCACTTTAATTAACAATTCCTAATTAATATTAATTAATTGTTGATTATGTGTCCCTTGTTAATTGCCGTGTTAATTAAGTGTGTTAATTAGGCTATAGAGGATGTTTGTAGTGAAATCTGGGGGCAAAAGAAAAATTTTCCTTCTTGAAACTGATTTTTAGTCTCTTAAGATATGAAATGATTTTTGTTTAAATGTTATAAATGACATACTAATATGTGCCTGCGTAAAATCATAATTAGTGTGTCTCGGATAATAACAAATAAAATACCACTCATATCCAAGTATAATATTAACATGCAGGTTTTTCAAATGATTAACTGCTAATATCGATAACCCATAATATTTAAATTATTCTTATGAAATTTTCATGTGGCATATAGTGATACAAACCACACCTTATTTCCCCGAATTTTTCCTCACCTGCCAAGTGGCGAGATCTGAGCGGATGGTATAAAGTTGTGTAACATACACAAACCACTAGGATCTTGCCACGTGGAAGGTGGGGGAAAAGTTCGGGGAAATAAGTGGGGAGAGTATCATTTCTGTATTTCCAAGTCCCAAAATGAAATAACCTTCTTCCTTCAATTCATTTTTATGTGGCGAATTTTCTACAGATATTTTCAAAATAAAATACACCTCCTTAATTAGTCTAGTCATGTCTTTTTATAAAAAAATTAATTATCTATGATTGTGCATTGTAGTCCTTTAATATTGATATAAATGAGTCCTTCGAAAGTTTTTAAACGTACCATCAATAAAACCAACTTATTTTATTACCAGCTTTGCTGATAATAATTAAGACACCGCCTAACATCACTGAATATTTTGTTCAAACCCTTATATCTTTGAAAACTACATTTTAGTCCATGTAATGTTGATGTCATAAACAAAATAAAATATTATGAAAACATTGGATGAGCAGCATTTTGCGCCCTTAAACTTTGAGTCCTATATGTAGAAAAGTCAAACTTTTTGTTATTTCAAAATCAAAGTTTTGCATTATTTTTTCTATTATGTATTGAAATCAAAAAGTAAAAGATTATTTTTTATTTTTTGAAGGGCAAATGCGCAACAGCCAAAACTATTCGTGGGAATGATTTTGATTCTCATTTTCGCCGAGGCGTTGGCTCTGTACGGACTCATTGTCGGTATCATCCTCTCTTCTCGTGCCGGACAATCCAGATCCGATTAAGGTAATGATGCATCACTTGCATGATGATTAAATATTTCTTCGTTTCAATTTCTCGAGACAATTATTTCTTTTTTGTTTTTATTTTTCTTTATGTTGGTCGAGTCTGTAATTTATGTTGGTGGTATTATTAGTAAGGGGACTGAGTGAGTGTTTTTTGCTTGCAACAATAAAAACAAAGGTACATAAACTTTGCCACTTTTGAGAATGCATCTATTTGAATTAATTACTCTTATTAACTTGTTTTCATACAAGTTTTTATGTATTTATTTCTCTCTTCAATTCATTCTGATTTTTTTTCTTCGATAGATTAAAGGAAGATTTACAAATCTACCCTTTTAAAAATACAAAATATCATATTTACCCTTGATAAGCCCATTTATAATTTGAATCCATGGCCCATTTAAGCCTTTTTATGAAAAAGCCCATAATTCAAAATTTAAAGTTTCAAATAATTCATTTCTCCTTTAAATTTCCTTCTGATTTCTTCAAATATAGTAAATAAAAACTTATAAAATCCCTATTAATGGTAGGAACTAGGAAATGAGCATAGTGGCCAAGATGCGTGAAATTAGGAAGAATTTATGGAAAAACATATACATGCATGTTACTACTAGGCTTTGGCTTTCAATTTACCTACCAATTTGTCATGTATATTTATTATTTCATAAAGCAATTATAACGCACGAGGAATAGCAGCAGCTATTTCACCACCCACTCACTCATCTCCATTTTACCCTCCCTTCTATTTATACTCTCCTATTTAATGTTACCATGCATATATGATATATATATATATCTATAACATGCATTAGTTCTGACGTTATAAATATTATTATTCACTATAATAATATCCTAGTAATTATGAAATGTGATTATATTATACATATCTCAGACCCAACATTATCTATCTTATATATTTATGTCTGACATGAAGCCAATAATTATTTAAAAGGTTGCATCAAACGGTCACCTGCATGTTATTTGTCACTATTAGACATAACATAGGCAAAAGACAGAAATTATCACTCGTCACTGGGCCCAACCAATGAAACCATTCCACGTCAGCTAATACCATCAAATCCGGCGCTCTCATTGGCTGGGACCCTTTAAGTCTCATGCCAGCTAATAATTTCTATTTCGATCCATATTATTAAATTCCATTTCCAGAATAAAATAAAAGACAATACGATGGTCAATGAAGAAAAAAATGGTCCAAATTTTTCAATAAATGGCTCATCAATGTTACACAATCCAATACAAACAAATTAGAAACAACAATAATCTGATGATTACTAGCCGTTGAGATCATATCCAACAGCTCCCCTTGTCAGGTGGACTCAGGACCATCTCCAAATTGCCAAACCCCCCCAACGGATCCTTTTGGCGGGAACTAACAAACCCTAACTTTTTTACTCCCCTAAAATCTATCAAGCAGGTGAAGGCTGAGAAGTCGGGTCTGCCGAAGAAGGAATATCGGGTCCGACTCTACATCCTTCGAGCATGAAAACCACGTCGGTCATAGCGGGTCTGTCAAGCGGGTCTTGCGCCGTGCAAAGCAACCCGACTTTAACCCCGAGCAAAAACTCCTCCCACTCTGCCGATTCCGGGTCTAATTCTAACAAACCCGGCTCCAATAACTCCCCGATTTGTCCTCTCTGTAACTGCCTCTTCACCCACTTGACGATATCCTCTTCTTCTCCTTCGAACATTCCAGGCCTCCTCCCCGTCAAAAGCTCCAACAAAACTATTCCAAAACTGTACACATCACCTTCTTTACTCGCTTGTCCAGCCATGGCCGCGTCCGGCGCGACGTACCCCAATGACCCCACCGGAGTCGTCGCTGACGTGGACGCCGCCGCCGCTCCGGCGGCAGCGGCGGCTCCGGCGGTGACGACCATCGGCTCGAGTCCGAAGTCAGATAAGTGAGGCTCGAAATCCGCGTCGAACAAAACGTTCTGAGGCTTCACGTCTCCGTGAATAACCCCAGAAGTGTGGAGAAACGCGAGTCCTCTGGCCACCCCCAAAGCGATGAGGTGGCGCATCGGCCAGTTGAGTATATGCCCGTCTTGATGCGAAGCTTCTTGGAGTAAAGTCGCGAGATTTCCATTGGGCATGTAATCGTAGACCAACAATCGAACGTCTGGTGGTGGGCCCGCATAGTACCCTCTTAAAACCGTCAAATTTCTGTGCTTCACTTTTCCCAACGATTCCGCTTCTTTTCTAAACGCGCCTTCTTCGATGGTCACCGCTCCGTCTGACGAGGTCGAAGGGAGTCGTAAAATGGAGAGTACGGTTCCGTCAGAATAACACGCTTTGAAAACGAGCCCGTGTCGTCCGCGACTCAACACGTTTTCTTCGTCGAATATTCGAGTCGCTTCGCTCGTATCGGCATATGTTAACCGGTTGTTGAACATGATTAGTTTGGGCGGCGCGCCGGGTTCGGTACCCGTACTCGACCCGCTTCCTCTACCGGGGCTCCGTTTCTTTTTAACCCCGTTTCGACTGTCGACGAATCTTCGCCTCCATTTGAGAAGCGTGAATAGACAACAACATATGAATAGAAGGATTAGGAGTAATGCCGCGGAGGCAACGCCGATTATTAACGCCCATTTAGCGATTTGTTTTCGTTTGTGTTTTTTACTCGCGGCCCCGCATTCGGTGTTTAGCGGAGCGCCGCAGAGGTTGGGGTTGTTGGAGAAGGAGGAGGCGGACACGAATCTCGATGCGAGGATTGTTGGGATTTCGCCGGTTAGATCGTTGGACGACACGTTGAAGTTTGCGAGGCTCGGGATTTGAGCGAGTGCGGAGGGAATGGGCCCGGTTAGATTGTTCGAGGAGAGGTCGAGGGTATTTAAACTGGAGAGGTTTGAAATGGAGGAAGGGATGTCTCCAGTGAGATGGTTTCTGTCTAGTTTGAGAGTGGTCAAGGAGGAGCAATTCGAGATCTCTGGTGGGATTTCTCTTGAGAGAGAGTTTTGTCCTAGATCAAGAATTTCGAGTTCGGATAAACGAGACAGATCGGTGGGGATGGAGCCGGATAACTGGTTGGCACGGATCTCGAGGACGGTGAGGTTCGAGCAGTTGGCTAGCTCCGCCGGAATCTCGCCGGAGATCCGGTTGTTAGAGAGGGAGAGAACCGTGAGAGACTCGAGATATCCGTATGTTACTGGGATGGAACCGGTGAAGGAGTTACCTGAGAGGTTGAGTTGTTTCAAGCTCCACAGACTGCTGAATCCCTCAGGGAGATTGCCGGAGAAGGAGTTTCTGGCGAGGGAGACGTACTGGAGGTTCGGCAAACCGAAAATCTCAGCGGGGAGATTTCCAGTGAGGTTCTTTTGGGAAGAGAGATCGAGAGAGCGAAGGTTTGTCAGAGAACCGATTGTTGCGGGAACTTGACCAGAGAAACTGTTCTTACTCAGGTTTAGTGTTTGTAAAGCTGAGAGATTCCCAATGTTAATGGGGATTGTACCATTTAGCTCGTTTTTGCTCAAATCTAAGAAACTGAGGTTGCCGAGACGCGTCAGATCGTCTGGGAGATAACCGGTGAGGTGGTTCTGGCGGAGTGAGAGAGTCTCGAGTTTAGAAAGGTTGCCGATACTCACCGGAATCTCTCCGGAGAGAGAGTTTTCTCCGAGGTAGATGTTTCTGAGCGAGCTGAGGCTACCGAAGATGGCCGGAATCTCGCCGGAGAGACGGTTCTGCTCGAGGTCAAGAGTTTGGAGTGCACCGCACTTCCCTATCTCGATTGGAATCGCACCGGAAAAGGAATTTTGTCCTAATCGCAGCTCTTGTATAGCGGTTAACTGGCCCAAGTCTGGTGAAATAGAACCGGTAAAGTTGTTTCCAGAGATATCGAGTATGGTAAGGCCTGTGCCGGAGGACAACCATGCCGGAAATGGTCCGGCCAACTTGTTCTCCTTCAAGTCAACCACTTGAAGCTCGGAACTTAGAGTGGTAGAAGAAGGTAATTCAGAGAACTCATTATATGCCAGCTGAACTATTCGGAGAGACGAGTTGCTCTTAGGTCGAAAGATATCGCTCGGGATGGAGCCGGAGAGCTGGTTGTGGCTGAGCGCGAGGATTTGGAGAGACGAAATCGAGGGGATATCAGAGGGCAGAATGCCTCTCAACACATTGCCCTGTAAGCTAAGGTGGTAGAGAGAGGAGCAATTAGCAAGGGCGGCCGGTATAGGACCTTCTAGAAGGTTCCAGTCCAGCCATAGGTAATGGAGGTCTTGGAGAAGGCCAAGAGACGGTGGAATGGTGCCGCGTAGCCGGTTATATGAGAGGTTTATAAACTGGAGACCACGAGCAGAGGTGGAGAGGTTTGATGGTATTGTTCCGCTGAAGGTGTTTGATGAGAGGTCCAAGTAGTTGAGATTCGGTGGTAGAGAAGAAGGGATCGGTCCGGTTAGGAGGTTACTCGAGACATCGAAAGTCTGGAGGGTGGAGAGATTCGAGAGGAAGTAGGCCGGAATGGGGCCGGAGAGTGAGTTGAACTGGAAAAAAATGGAGTTGATACGGGGAAGACGAGAGAGAGAAGAGGGAATCTGTCCAGAAAAAGCATTAGAACGAAGGCTTATCTTTTGGATGTAAACAAGGTCGGCTAACCGGCCGGAAATGGGTCCGGATAGCCGGAGCCGAGGAAGGAGCAACTGAACCACGTGACCACCAGAGCAAACCACTCCTCGCCACGAGCAAGGAGCGGACGCAGAGGATGCATCCCACGTGGACAAAGTCGCTGCCGGGTCTTGTAACGCTCGTCGGAATGCACTAAGCGCATCGATTTCTGTTTGCACACCGGCCGTCCGGTTAGCCGGCGGCGGTAAAGCCGCCGGTTGAGCACCGACAGAAAGTAAAATGTTGAAAAGCAGAAGAAAGTGCAGAAACCCCTCTAATGGAATCATGGTGTTTGAAAAAAGCTTGCACAAAGTAACAATGGTAAAATGGTGAAACCCCCAATGCCAAGCCTCTTTATTCACTCATTGAGAGAGAGAAAGGTAAGTGGAACTGGATACTGGAGAAAGACAGAAGAGTACACTGCTCAACAGAGTGGAGAGAGAGAGAGAAGGGTTTTGGTATTCGCTCCTTTGATATGTTCGAGGGTGAGATTTTGAATTAATAAAGAGAGAGAGAGAGAGAGAGAGAGAGAGAGAGAGAGAGGGAGCATAAATGATAATTAATTAAATAATTAATTTACTGGAAAAGTTAACGTTAAGTAACTTTACTGTCCACTTGGACTTAGTGCGAGATGAATGATTCCTTGTTATCTGATCTGAACCGTGGATTTCAGATTGAACGGCGTGATGAGAAGAGGACGAAATATCCGTAGAGAGCGGAGGGAGAGTTTATACGTAGGTGGGTGTACTAGCCGTTTAATCGTAGGTTAGTGTGTATTTATCGGAGAGTGATTAAAGTAATAATTTGAGTCTGCAAGAAATCACGTGGGCTAAAACCCGTTATGAGGGAGTAAATGCGTTTGGGCCAATGATTGTGGTCTTTTCTTCAGAAGAATCAAGGATCCATTGACTCCAGATTAACTGTGATTTTATTTACCTCGTGTTAATAATTTGGAAGATTGAATCCGTAATTTTGAGATTTTTACTGGTGTTATGATATGAATGGATGATATATATGCGGGAGAAATGATGCGTTTAATTGTTTGTGTTGCTACGAGATGGATTCTTTTTTTCATGATTTAATGTGTTTGGTACTTTAAAAAGTATAATATGATATGATTGCAGTATATATCGGGTCATTTCAACTTGATTTTGAGTTCGTCGTGTTGTTAGGATTTCCGAATCGTTCGGATTGTAAATCATTCGGATTTCGAATTTTTTTTGGATATGGGTTACCAGTCAATTCCGGTATTGAACTAATGGAATGTTTAATTCAAGTCATCAGGGGTTGCTTGGCAAACGGAATTAGTAGAGTGGAATTGAATTCATTAATATTAGACACCTAGATTTCATATTTAAATTTTATCTAGATGTATTCGTGACAAATTATAGTGCATTCACATCAAATTTTTAAAAGGAAATTACATTCTGGCTATGTTGCATGGATACGGATACGGCGATACGGCAATTTTTGAAAAATCACGGATACGAATACGGCTATATAATTATTAATTTAATATATTTATATTATATATAATTAATAAATAAGTAATAAATTAAATAATAAATTAATAATATTTTTAAATTAAATATCATGACAATAAATAATATCAATCAAACAATACAAGTATCATAAAATTATCATAAACTTGTTCTAGAAATATTTTAGAACTAATCTAGAAGTATCATATAAGTATCCTATATAATTTATTTAAAAATATTATGGGCCAAAATATATAATGGGCCGAAGTATCATAAATGGAGTATCCCAGCCGTATTCTGAACGTATCCCCAGCCGTATCCTGCCGTATCCCTGCCGTATCCGAAAAAAATAAATATTAAAATATTCGGATACGCCACGTGACGTATCCGAGCCGTATCGCACCCGTATCCGTATCGGATACGCGTATCCTCGGGATACTTCTGTATTTTTGAAGTATCCGCGTAACATAGCATTCTGGATATTCCAAATTTAATCGTCACGTGTACTTCTAGATGCAAATCTAGATAAAATTTCTATGTGTTTATCATGGTTGAATTGGATTATAAGATGAAGTAAAAATTTCTGGAATTTGTAATTCTATAGTTTGTTTGGATGTTTGAATTATAAGATTCGGAAAAAAATATAATTTTTTGTCTGATTATTTATAAAATTTTGGAATTTTAATACTATAATAATATTAGAAATTATAAAGTAATTATATAATAATAATAAAAGTATTATATTATATTTATTATATCCATATATCAATATAACATTATATAATTATCTTATAAAAATAATAAATGTATTGTTAAATTATTATATTTGCTCCATATAATAGATGATAATATTCTCTGTAAATATATATATATATATAATTACTATATAATTGAGTTATTATTATAATATTGTTGTTATATTATTATAATTAATATTATTTTTATTGTTTTTATATTATGATAAATTAATAATAATAATAATTATTATTATTATTATTATTATCATATTATTATTAAATGAAATCATATAAAATAATTATTATTATATTAGTGATGAGAATTATTGTTATTATTTTTATGTATTAACTCCCTTTCTTCTTTTCCTCCACCTTGTCACTCCCCAAATTATTGAGATTACAATTTCGAGAATTTATGGGAAGAAGTAAATCCAAGAATAATATAATTTCACTATATTTTTTTTGTCAAACAAAAAATTAGATTGAGAGGAAGTATATAATTCAATTTTTTACCAAATTCCTTGTTGTCAAATACCCCCTTAGATTTGTATTTTGGTCATCCGGATTTATGATTCGGATTTTTTTATTTGTGATATGAATAATAATTTTATAGATAAATTAGTGAGTTATAAATTATACAAAAATATCATGTTATAATTTTTATTTGTGAGCTATACTAAATTTCGAATAGATCGAGTTATTTTCTGAAAATTATATTTAGCTATATTAAAATTAACATATCACTTTTGTCACAAATCGTTCGGTCGATGGGTCTTTCGGATTTCGAATCATTTGAGTTCTGATTATTCGTTTTTCGGGTTATTCGGTTCGATTTGTTGATTTTTCAATATTTTTCGAATCATGTCGTATTTTCAAGACACGTCGGGCCGACTTTATGGATCGGGTAAATTTTACCAGCAATAATTTCAGAATCTCACAAGTACATGTAAATGCAGTGAACTTATGGAGTGAAATGACTACGTTGGTTTAATGGAATGGTTGGTAAATTAAATTTGGTCCGTACGTGCAATGTAATTTTAATGATATTAATTGCAACTAAACACCAAAAAGGCTGAGTTATGACTATTTATTTCATTTATCATTTTATACTCTCTCTTTCTCTCTCTATCTTTGATGATTCATCGTAGAGACTTTATTGATATGTAATTTTGAGTAATGTCGCCAAAATGATGGAGACAAGGAGAATGCATACATAGCATACCTAAACTTTCTTTCGTTATCCATTCAAGGAATTGAGGGTTGTGTTTCACAAATTGCATCCCAAATTGCGGCTTTCAGCTTGTTCAACTCCTTTTCTCACTAAGAAAGTGACTCGAGTGATAGCGAAGTTCATTTAATACAACTATGATTGTGAATGTAAATTCAGTACTTTTTAATTAAGATTTTGTTGAAATTAACCATAATTATTCATTTTTTATTTGCATTCATTTTTTTTTATCCTTGTAAGAAACTACATCATTATACATTTCAGTTATTCGATTGTGCAATAATTTGATCTCATTTTTTTTTATAATAAATGAGAAAATTCATACACCATTCATTCATTGATGTCAATAAAAATAATATATGATTTTTTGTGTCTCGTAATTAACCAACTAGAATATGGGGGCTCATTGACACTTGATCTCATTTATTAATTATATATTTGATATTTTAAAGTTTATATTTGACTTGAATCATTTGCGAGTAGTAATTTTTAAGCCTAACGTGCTGTGATACTATTTTATATCATTCACTAATTGTATATCAAATATTTTAATATTTATCTATGTCATTATTCACATATTATTGGTTTACTAAAACTTGGAAGTAATATTTTAAGAGTAAATATACGCAATATTCTCTACCAACATGATATAAACATGATGTTTTGTTGGTGTTGTATTTTCTTAATGTGGTATAATGTGATTGGATGAGATTTCATACATGTATATGTCAAATTAGCATTATGTTGCCAATTCTGCTGCGCTATCCTGGTGTGTAATATTACTCGTATTTTAAGGTCATATTTCATTACTATTTTTTGATATACAAAATGTATAATTGGATTATGATGTTTAACATTTAATGATGGTTCCAAAATTTAGATGGTTATGTGTTTTAACACAAAATCAATTTATTATGATAGTTTGTGGGTCGGAGTCTCGTTAGAATTATATAAAAATTGAATTAAAAAATGAGCACGATTCGTGGTATATGATTCTTCCTCAAAAAAAACATTTGATGTATTTTTTATATGATAAAAAATATAAAACGGTTTTATTTTTAATTTGTGTACCCACAATTTATATTATATTATTTTGCAATACAACTTCTCAATTTGAAAGTTATGAATTGATGTTTGTTACGTAAGAACAAATAAATACGTTGTAAAATAAAATTGAAATATATTATCATAAAATATTTGTATTTGTATATATATTAAAGTGCTTGCATCTTAATTATGTGTTCCTTATCAATTATCTTTTAATTAGAATTTTTTTTTGATGCATAACATCCAAAATTGTCCAATTTGCAAGAATAGCACTTCAAGTTTCCAATTTTGAAAACTAACTCTTTCATTAGAAATTTTGGCAAAAAGTTTTTTGTTTTTTCCCAAATGATCTGATAGAAAAGCTTAATGATGGATTTTTTTTTTTTTTTGAGGGAGGAGCAAGTTGAACTTGCTACTCGAATAATTTCATTAAACATAAAATGTTTACATAAGAGGGTATGAAAAAGCTCTAATTCCTAATTAGGTTTAGCTAATCCTAATTAAGCCGATGACTGTCAACAGAGTACGGAAAGCCGTAGAACGTACTCGTCAACTGCCAAAGATATCAAAAGAAGATGAGCCATCGAGAAAAGAAAAATTGTCATCGTCATGAAAAAGCTTAATGATGGATTTGAGGTGTTTAGACCCAACTTGCAAATAGTCTAGCGAAAAACACCAAATTCAGAATTTTTTATCATTCAACCGACTAATTATATGTAGAGCCACTTTTTTTTTGAGGTACGATAAGCGAAGTGCCTATTGAAATTCTTTAAAAAAAAATGTGTACAAGAAATTATCAACTTGCACGTACACAAATAAATTAAAGAAAAAAGAAAAATGAATTCTATGCTAGCAATGCAAGATCCATTTATTGATTTCTCGAATTGTGGTTTGAGCCAGTATGGCGAATGGTCTCGGTCGACGGTCGAAAATTTTATTGTTTCTTTCTTTCCACAAAGTCCAACAACCTCCCATCACCGCGCAATCACCTTTCTTCGACTCATTGCCCAAGAATTTACGCCATCGTCTCCATTCTCGTAATAAGTGATTTCTTCCTAAATTTCCTTGTAAATTTAACGACCTAAATAAAGTTTTCCATAATCTATTTGTGTAAGGGCAAACGACAAACAAATGGTGTGTATTTTCAAGGGTTAATTAACCACATATTATGCAGTTATTGTCAACTTCGTTTGCGTAAATTCTCCACCGCGAATAGCTTGTTTTGGACGAGGAGCCACATGAATATCTTCACTTTCAATGAGATTTTTGCCTTCCATAACATTCTACTCCAGTTATATGTGGTGTCCAGCTCTATTAAATGTTTGTTACCGGAAGTTGTTGAGAAAAGACCATTTTGCGTCAATCTCCAATTGAGATTTAATGGATTATTGAAGATTGAATATGAGTAAAACTCCTTCATTTTTTTAGGTCTTTAAAAAAAATGATTGTCCGCTAGTTAACATAATGTAATGTGAAGAAGAACCACCATATAAATCTTGTAAGGTATCCAAGTGCCATCATTATCGTAATCAATTTTTCACAATCATTTTATTAAGAGTGATTTGTTTTGTTTTTCTAGGTCTAAAATACCAAGGCCGTCTCTATTTTTTGGTTTAACAATATTATCTCATTTAACGAGACAATGTTCCTATGTACACTTATTTTATCCTCTCCACAAAAAACTTCGTGTATTTAGAGCCACGTAAACATCCAAAATATATCTTTTAAGTTTTTTCACCAGACCCTCCGGCGAAAGACAATTTTTTTTTCATCAAGATTTCTTGCGAAATAACTAGTTCCCAAAATTGAGGAACTGGACTGCTCTTCTTGCAAATTGGGCTCTTTTGGATGCTATACATAAAAAAAATTATGTTAATTAAGTGCTTTAATTGTTTTTAAGTATTCGATTTGGTTAGTTTATTTCTGTTTAAAAACTTACGATCATGTTATATTTATCGGAACTGGTTTTTATGACTATTTATTTATCTTATTTGCTTTTAGTAGATCGCTAGTGATGCTTATAATATCTTTATTAAAATAATCTAGCATAGTATCAAAATCGAGATCTTTTTTTGTATTATCGTTCTGTTACACAGATGCAGATACAGAAACATTGGAAAAATCAATATTTGTTGGTTTAGTGGAATGTAATCACGCGTGTTCACGGGGACAATAATAGTAATAATAATAATAATAATAATAATAAAGCAACCATATACATATACTAATGATTTCTCATTTGATAATCTCTCTCTTTTCTTTTCTTTGATGCTTTACTTTTTTAACCAAAAACAATTAATTCCACTAATCTCATCTCTCTAATCATCATACCTAGTTAATTATATTTGCTCCTTTGTTTGCCATTAAACCACAACACAATTACTAATATATATTTGAGCCCATTTAATATCCCCCCTCCCCCAACACACACACACCACTTTCCCCCACACCTTGCCGATATAGATGATTAGTGATTAATCATCATCTTAATTAACAAAGGAAATATGAATTAATAATTAATTAATATATAATTAAGGTACATATGTATTAATTTTTAGTAATTAATATTTGTTAACTGTTAATAGAGTTTATTTGTGTTAATGGAGATGGCAAGATGTGGGGGGAATAATGGGGGGGAAGAGTAAAATTTCCCTTTATTTTTTAGAGTTGTAATATACTATATAAGGATGCCATCATCACAATTCAGTGATATGTGCTTTCTTGCATCATTAACAATAATTAGCCACTTCAAATTATCTGTTTTAATTTCTGAAAATTTCATTTTTGCCCCTTCGAAACTTAATTTGTGTTCAATCAACTTCATCGAATAATTTATTGGTGGGCCTTTTTAATGGGCTTGTTTTGCAATGACACGATCCTCAAAAGTCCAATCGATTGTATACAATATATTTATTTAACAATTTATTTCCAATTCAACAAACACACTAATGACAAACTCAAAACCTATAGAGCTAAATACATGTCCAATCCAAACACACTAAAATTTGTTTGATTTGGTCTTCAAAACCTAATATATAAAAGGAATAAAAGCGCGACGTGTTTGTGGATAGTCCTCGAACTTTTGCTTATACCATCTATGTGTTTCTGCTGCCGCAAACCCTAAATTCACCACCTGTATTATTCAGAATAAACAAAAAATTGAGGGATCAAAATGCAGAGTAAAATATTAGTTAAGTTTCGAGTTAAAACGTACCACAAATATGAAAAGCAGCCAAATTGTTATATCGTGTCCGCCACTTGCTACTAATATTCCAGCATAAATTACCTGCAAAATTATCACAAAAAATATACTAATAGATATCGCTATCTAAAATGAAGAAAGTAAAATACTTACTATTTCGGCGAAATAATGCGGACACGAAACATATTCGAACCAATCGCCATAAGGAATTACATATTCATCAACTCCTCTATTATCTCGCAAAGAACCCTAAAAAACCCAAAATAACAAAATTAATTAAAAAAAATGATTTAACATTCAAAACAAAAAATCGCTTACGAGTATCGCGTGGCATCTAAGTTGATGAATCCATCCCCAACCAAAAATCAACGCACCAATCAAATGGTGCCAGCTCAGCCCTAGAAGAGGCTTGACCAATCCAATAAAGTCAACTTTAATATCGGGCATTCTCTCTCTCCCCTTCACTATAAATTCCACTATTTGCGCTCGACTAAAAAACATCGCCTCGTTTATACACGGACTCGCAATTGTTATCGGCACCATTACATAATAACTAAAAAATCCAAATATAAATACATTAATTAGATAAAAAAAAAATTAAATAATTTAAAAATAAACTTACAATAAACCAGTTAAATAACCGAGTATATGAACTCGAGCCGAAGGGCTATAATGGAACACGTTTAAAGTCTCGTGTAATCTTCTAGAAACTTGAATTTCGAAGAGTAAGAGGAGGAATATAGTTTGCCAAACGAGGGTTTTCTCGTGGAGCGTGGACGAAGAGGACTTTTTGAACGAGAACGTGTGCGAACTTGAGGCTCCAGTTAATTGGCTAACGATGGTGGAATAGCTCATGGGATCCGAAGAGGACAAAGGTAAAGGGGTATATTTTGAGTAGCCGTATAGCCAGATTGAAATTAGTAAAATCGTTGCGAGGATTGCTCCGAGTATGTAGAAATGTAAGAAGAATCTTTGAGGAACGGTGAATTTCTGCAAAAATATTAAAATATCATATAAGAATCCAAGAGTATAATCTATTTGAATGAATTGATTGGAGGGTAAAACGGATGATATTTGAAATAAAAAAACACATAAGCTTCCCACGAGTTGGATTTTGGAAAACGGAAAAAAATAATCCGAATTTGGTATGTTTGGGCTCGAACTACAGAATTCAATTCTTAAAAACTCTCGAATTTGTTGAAATTAGTGGAAGTTTGACAATTAATTTTTGAATTTTGGGTTTTTTCTAGGAGTTGTATTGTATATGAAAGAAAAAAATTCTCTAAAAAGGGACAAATGAAATAGTCTCAATTCGGTAATAAATGTGAACCAATGAGACAAATTGAGAGTTGAATTTGACGAATTCGAACTCCAATTAGAGAGTAAACACGAACCCAGAACCAAACAAAATCAATTTCAAACTAATTAAGCTAGAGAGAGAGAGTTGGAGTGGGAGTGAGAGTGAAAGAACAACTCACAGTAGAATTCTTCATAGTCTTTCCCCTTGAAGAAAACCCAACAACTCGCCGATGCAAAAAACCCATGAAAGGCAACGGAATTGAAGCGATTACAATCGGCAAAATAGCAGCCACCCAGCCCAAACGCAGAAGATTCACGAGATTGAGCTCCATTGGTCACCCAAACAGATAACAAACAAACTGAAAATCAGAAACAAATACACCGCGTATTGGGCAGAGAACAAGGAAAGGAAGGAAGGAAGGAATCAGCATTAATGGCGCAAGGAGCACGCATTGAATCGATGCTTTGGTTGAAGAAGCAAAGCAAAGAAATATCCACTGATATGGATGTGTCGCCTCGTCACAGAAAGCACCAATCTTAAAGCATGATGGCTACTTAATATGGGCTTTGATTTAATGAATGAAATATACTGGGCTTTAAACAAAGCCCACAATTAATACTAATACATGGATTAGGGTTATAAGTATAAATAAATAAATAACAATAGAAAATATACAACATGAAATATATATATTTAGCAACAATATAGAGAGGAGCTCATTACAATACATGAAAAGAGCTCACTGCAAATAACATGCTCTTTTTCCTCTTAATGGGAAGGCCAACAAGCATGCAAATTATCCCCACAATCATAATACATATCATAAAAACAAAAACAAAAACAAGACTTTCGAAAAAGAAAAAAAAAAAATAGATTGATTTTAGGCGAAACATGTATTACGTTGCTTCGGAGCTTAGCAACTCGGTAAAAGTCGCAAACTCGTCTTTATCATTCTCTTGTAGTAGAAGTTGCACCTCTTCAGATTCATGGCCGAGGCCGTAACCGAACTCGACCTGATCCGAGCCGAATCTTTCTTCGGGACTCAGTTGTGAGGCGACGAACTTATCGAGTGCTCTCCAATCCGTTACCTTATTCGACGCGGGCAATGGATGTGTTTGAGAAATATGTACAGGAGTAGGGTTTTGAAGCTCTGGAATCTGCATTAAGTTGTTTGCGCGTGCTAAGAAAGCAAGGTTATCGAACTCGCTCTCCTTCTTGCAAAGAGGGCTAGTGTTCGGATTGTGTTGCAAGTATCGAAGCGGGTCTGGCATGGCCGAGTAGCTCGAGTCCCATATATCGCTTATACTTCTATGCGGGTAAGACGTTGCACGTTTTTTGAAAGCGCGGCAAATAACCCAGCCTTCTTCCTGTAAAAAATAAATCCAACATCAAAAGATTTATTTATGTAAGTATATACTAATTAATATATTAATGTAAACCATGCATTACCTGCGGTGGTGCATTCTCGTCGGTCTCGAGCCTATACTCGTGCATGATCCAGTCAGTCTTCTGGCCATTCGGCGCTCTTCCTTTGTAGAAAACTAGGGTTTTCCTCATTCCAATGAGCTTGTTCTTCTCGTGAACGGCTTTGTCTCGTCCTGTCGCCTTCCAAAATCCCGCCAATGTCGCCCTATTCGTTCTTGTTCCTGTAGGATATTTTCTATCCTTGTGACTAAAGAAGTACCATTCACTTTGTTCTTCATATCCAATCCTGCATTGTACTTCAAAAACACACAAAAAGAAAATGAATTGAAGGTCTGAATATTGGCTTATATGCAAAGGATTTAAGAATGTTTAAGTGAGGTAATTACCGGTAAGATCCCACGGCTCGATTCGGTAGAGATCAATGTCTTTGATAACATCGAGATCTATCTTTTGCGACGCCACCTTCTTTCTAAGGTAATAACCAACAAGTTCTTCATCAGTTGGATGGAACCTAAATCCAGGAGGAACACATGATTCCATTGACTCCACAATCTACATTAAATTCAAAATCAAACAGTCCCTATAAGTCATGAATGAACTAAAGTTAAATTTACTCAAAAAAGAAATCGTAGTAAAATCAATATGCATCATGGAGATTAGAACAAAATGGTTATTCTGTCGGCTTTTTGTTGGGTTTCAAGTTGGTGGCTAGAGACTAACAGTGATGGGTCACTTCAGTTTTAGATTGGTTGTAGTTTCCATGGATAAAGTCTGCAAAATGAAGTAGAGACATGGTGCAAACCTCATGATGATTTTGTCTCATGTATGAAATGGTGGAATTGGAAAGGAAGAAGAGAGCGAAGACGTGAACAAATTAGTCAACAAAGAAATTATTCCTCTATTTGATGGATTAAAAAGGCTATAGCACAAAAGATCACTAAAACAAAGAAAAATTTCTGTATGTAAATGCTGAGCATGCTCTAAAGAAACAAAAAGAAGAAGAAGAAGGGTGAAAGGAGGCCTCGAGCTAAAAAGCTTCCAACTTTTTACTGCACGGCTCTGACCTAATTGTTTCTTTGTCTTGGAATTTCTTGACATGGACGTGGTCCAAGTGGACCTTGAAAAGACTAACTTTGGCTAGTACAACTAGTTCTGCATTATAATATTCATGGAGATGAATGAGAGAAAGATTTTCCATCAGTACTTGTAGCTTCAAAAGGAACAGGAGAAACTGGATTATGAGAATACAAGAATGTATAGAGTGCATAATTAGAGGAACCATTTTCATGCTTGCTTTGTGAAGATAAACATTGTATTTTTCAACTTAGATTTTCTTTTTTATTCAAACATTTTAAATTCATTAATATTAACATAAATAGGGCATAGAGTTTGAAGAAAACGTATTGTAGAATATATATTCAAAACTTGTAGTTTTTATTGGATGAAAACTATATGTGTTACATATATAAATTCTAACAAATTAGTGTTATAATTCTATCTTCATTGTTTTTTTTTTGAAAGATATCTCTGTCATTTATAAATATGAATTGGCGAAAATATCCAAAAACTTGTAATAAATAAATATCACTAAGTTTGTTTTGTTTCTGATAATGAATTCCTAGATTTTTTCTGTTTAGCTTTGATTATTAAAGAATGAGTTAATGGATCCACTTAACAAAACCAAACAAGAAAGAAGTTTCAAACAATTGGATCATGGAAAGGGACTGTAACATGTTGGATCATAAATCTATGGTTTGTAATAATCGGATCAGACTTGGACTCATATTGAAATTTTAGGAGTTATTAGATTCCAATCATCGATTAAAATATATATAGGATCATAAATCTGTATTTACATATAAAAGATCATTAAGTTCAGATATATGCTTTGGATCTGTTGATATAGTTTGTGGCACAAAAGCTTACTCGCAACAAATTGTATATCAAAGATCTTAGATGTGATATAATACTTGTATGTTTTTAAGATCAAATACAAATATGAAATAGTCATGAAATGACATGCATGCTATTCCTGTTCTGAGTTAATTCAAAAGAAAACTCTAAATCTTCTCAAATTCAAAATCAATGATAATCTCAAAGAAGATTTATAGGCAAGAATTTGAATTAATGAGAGAAAGAAATCAGAGATCACCGATAAACAAAAAGCAGATAAATTAATGAGAGATCACCAAGATAAACGATCCGAAAAAAAAACTCGTGTTAAATCAAAGAAAGCTATGTAGAACTCACCTTATTAGTGGTTTAACTATAGGAGGATCTTCTTTGCAGAGAAGAGTATGTGAGGATGAGAAGAAAGGAAGAGGACAAGAAGAAAGTTTAGGTTAGAAGAAGAAGAGGCGAGAAGGGGAAAGGATGGACGGTATAAAAATGAGAAAAAGACGGGGGGATGAGAGAGAGTGGCCCGCTTTTGATTGCGCGTGGGTTGAGAGAATGAAATAACATGCCCCCACCATTGTTGACGTCACTCCCTCACCTTCCTCTTTCTCTCTCTCACCACCTTTTCATCTCCAAATGAACTTAGTACTGGCCGAGCCAATAGGCGCAAATTAGCCTAATTGGTTGAGAGAACGAGAGTAGATTAATATTCATTTTTTTTGTTAATTGCAAACAATAAAATGATTTTTTTGTAAAAAGATTTGAATAAATAAATAAAGGAAAATAGAGCAAACAAATGAGATACTATATATTTGGAGTCAACAATCCAACATCTTTATTGCAAGTTACACTGGTACTACATTTACAAAAGTTACTATGAATTAGTCGTGGGCAAGAGCCTATCTATATAAAGACCGAAATAGGGCATGCCTCTTCTCAATATTTTTGACATCATAATAAGCTATTGTGTGTAATGTACTATGCTAAAAGGAAAATGTTGGACATACCCATCTCTCCCAAAAAAATTGTCGACCTGAATATAATTTAACATCTTAAAAATTAACATCTTAATTCATAATTTTGTCAATCGAATAGAAGATTAGAAAGACGAATAATCCCTTTTTCTTAGAGAGTATCTTTAACTCTTTTTATTTTCCCCATCTTTGCCTTGTATTCTACTAGCATTACCCCCGCGCAATTGCGCGGGGCTGTTCGGATTTATAAGTAATGTAGTTGAAAAAAATTGTTGTTCGTTTTGTGTATGTGACTTTCTTTTTGTAATCATTATTATATGTGTAATTTAGTGTGTTGTGTGCGAGTGAAATTTTGTAGCAAAAATCGTTTGAAAATTTTAAGAGCCGGATTTCTTGAATAATTCAAACGGTTATTGCTAAAAAAATTATCTATATTTTATACTTCATAAGTAAAATAAGGAAAAAAAACGAATGAGTCGTCATGAAATTTATTAAGAACATAATAGTTCAGAAAACATTGCTGAAAAAAAGAGTGTTTTTAATTTCACAAATCTTTAATTTCGCTACATATTTAGTACAAAGATTTTTCGTCCTTTGTGTGGTCAGCCAACAACAAAGTTTGACGATGTCATCGCTAACCGTTTCGTTCGAATCTTTAATTTAAATTATGTCATGATTATTCGCACATCCATGATTTGGTATATTTTTAACCCCCTAATTTTTTTTGGATATTATAAAAAATTCTCTATCTTTTCGTAAACTCCAAAAAAAAAAAAACTCTTTACCAAACTTTTATTTTAAAATACTCCTTATGGATGATATTAATATTTTTTTTTTCCAAAATACCCTCCAAATCTCATATGTAATAATTAAAACTTATTTTTGTTATTTTTTATTAATTTTAAGAAAATTCATAAACACTTCTTAACACGTAGTGATTTAAAAAAATTTAAATTATTACATATTTTGTTTATATAATTTTAATATTACATTCTTTATTCATAAAAAAACTAACATTAAATGATAATAAATAAACACCTTGCAAATATATTCATAGAAAATATCTATTTAAACATCTATTTTTTATTTTAGTTTTCTTTTTATGTATTTTTTAATAGTTTTGTGATATTTTATTTTTAAATATTTGCAAGATGTTCTTTTATTAATATTGTTCAACTTATTATAATTTTATTTTATTTTTTCAAGAAAAATAATGAAGGACCAAAATGTAAATTTTAAAACTTCGGAGGACAAAAATGCAAATATAAAGGACCAAAATATGAAAAAAGGACAAAAATATAATTTTTTTTTAAAAATATGACCAATTTGAGGCCCCTGGACTAAAATGTAAATTTCAAAACTTCGAAGGGCCAAAATGCAAATATAAAGGACCAAAATGAGAAAAAAAGGACCAAAATATAAATTTTTTTCGAAAAAAGGACCAATTTGTAAATACAAAAGGACCAAAATGTAAATTTTTTTCGATAAAGGATCAATTTGTAAATCAAAAAGGACCAAAATGTAAAAAAAAAAAAAAAATTTACAAATAGACCCCTGGTGACGTGGCTGCCTGGACTAAAATGTAAATTTCAAAACTTCGAAGGGCCAAAATGCAAATATAAAGGACCAAAATGTAAATAAAAGGACCAAAATGTAATTTTTTTCGAAAAAAGGACCAAAATGCAAATATAAAGGACCGAAATGTGATAAAGAAGGACCAAAATGTATTTTTGTTTAAAAAACAGGACCAATTTGAGGCCCCTGGACCAAAATGTGAATATTAAAACTTCGAATGACCAAAATGCAAATATAAAGGACCAAAATGTAACAAAAATGACCAAAATGTAATTTTTTTTTTAAAAAAGGACCAATTTGATAAGACGAATAACACCTTAATTTAAGAATTCATTTCATGCAATTGAACCTTTTCAAAATGTTTCTTTTTCAACACCAAAAAGACTTGTGATAAAATCACAGATGTGAAGAACAACAAAAGGCCTTGGATGCGTAATGGATCTTGAAGTACTATTTCTGCATTTCCCTGACCAAAACCTCCTACATTGGGATTGCTTGTTAACGGTTGATCAACCTTAATGGATTCACCCTCTGAAACAAGAAGTTCGAGACCCGGAGGTATAATATCAACTAATTTACGTCCATCTGATGCATCCACTATGGTTATTTCATACCCACCTTTTTCTTTACGTACTATTTTGCTTACTATACCCGCAGATGTACCATTATAAACTGTATTGTTAGATGTTCAATCATAAATTAAAATAATCAAATCATAAATAAAAATGTTAATCATGTATTTATGTGTTAATTTTTAATATGTTAAATCATATCCATGTCATCAAGACTCTTGTGAGGAGAATACTAGAGAGTGTACATCACTATTCATACTAAAATTTCAAAATATTTGTATTAAATCGTTTTTGTCTTTCTCCTTCTAACCAGTGGTGGGTCTTTACTGTATCAATGACAGAGCGATAATCTAGAGTGCTAACGTGAGAAATTTCAAAAAAAAATTGGAGGAACGTTACACCTTTTAGTCCCTTAATAGATATGTCACTTGTCACTGTTGCTTTTGACTTCTAACAAATTTAACTTATATGGTTTTTTTTTCACATTTAGGGTCAAGATACACCACTAGTCTTGCGAAAAAACAGTGTGATTATAGTCGAATTAATTGTAAACTGACTGAGAATTATACATTCTTTTAAATAATTTATATGTATTGAATACTATTTTGTATACGAGTAACATTCAAAAACTAAATATTATCAAGGTCTAAATAGCATCCAAAACACAAATAAACCCTAAAATCATTGTTTTAAACATAAAATGCATCATCTTGCAACTCCAGTCCAAAAAATACATTCAAATTAGTAATAACAAATAAAATAATATGGAAATGGAATGCAAAAGAAGAGTTCACTAGTAGATCGGCATACGGCTTCCTAATAGACCCGGGAATAACCGTTTCGTGGCAAAAACCGCTTTGGAACTTAAAAATCCCACCAAAGATCCAAATATTCCTATGGTTGGCCTTGCAATCAAAAATTAATTTGTTCGATGTATTATCCAAAAAAGATGGACGGGTGGAAGGCAATGTGTTCTATGTCGATATGATGAATCGACCGAACATCTATTTCTAGATTGTACATACACTTACACGGTATGAAGATTAGTGGAGAGACTAGTGGGTGAACCGATTGCAAGATATTCAAAAACTTCCCAAGTGGAGTCATGGCTATAATAGGGCCAATCAACTGCCAGTACGAAGGGACTTATGGGACAAATGGTGGGCTTCGATAACATGAAATGTTTGGAAAACGAGAAACGAGAAATTTTTTGCTACAAAGAACATACTGCCAATGTCAATTGCGACGAAAGCTTATAACGAAGTAAGGACGTGGATGACCTTAGAAAACATTCATAGATAGAAATAGGTCCGTGTTTAATTACTTTATGTCTCAAACTATTGTAAATATTTTTTTGTTTTTTTTTATAAAAGTTTGTATTCCTTCAACAACAAAAAAAAAATAGTAATAACACCTCATGTAATTTGTAAAGGAACTTTATTTCTGTTAATAATATCGCCTTAGACTTAGAGTGTGAGATTAATTCACCTGGGATTATCTTTTCAGAAAATATAACAAACAAAAATATACCTAGAATTACAACTTGATATCCTTAAAAATAATATTGTAGTACTTTATTAACAACAATAAATTTGTCTTTTGAGAGAGAAAAAAAAATACAATTCATTTTAGCAAACAAAAAAAACACAACTATATATAAGTAATATAGTACACCAACATGGTTAAAAATATTTGTAAGTTCCATTACAAGAATAAATTATGGTCCATTTTCAGAAAGTTAATTAGTCTAACATCATGCGCATAATTGGTCGGAGATTAGAGCTTCTTGTAAGTCGTGCATATCCTGAATTTTATGTTGCATCTCTTTAATAATTTTCTTATTCTTTTTTCCCTTATCACATTGTATGAAATGAATCACTACTATAAAGTTCCAACTTTATTAATCAACCAATCTTTAATTCTTTATACATGAAGGGTCGCCCTCATTTGGCTGTACTAATTAATCTCATGATTATGACTAGTTAAAGTAAAAAGTTTCCACGCTGTACTAACTTAATTATTCCCTTTACCATAGACCTCTCAATTACTATACTAAAGTGATAATTAATTACCAACTTATCACTATGTTCATAATTAAAAAGTCTTAAAAGTGACATTACATTACATTACATTAAAATGCGAGTTGGTGTATTTGTGGTGCAACATGGAATTAATACGGAAAATATAAGGGTACTTAACTTACAAGATAAACAATAGATACGATCTTAGACTAAATTTGGAGTATTAGTAAAAGTATAAATATCTTTCCAGTCCAAATCAAATTAAGAAAGTAGATGATGAATGTTAGGACTTGTGTATGTTGTATTATTTGGAAAAAATATTTTAGCAAGTCTTTTTTTTTTTGAAAAGTTGGAAGCTTAAGCTTCCGTTAATACATTAAAACAAGATTTAATACATTGTTTTTTGGTTTTACATTAGAGGATGTAAAACAAACCGTGACCAAAATTTAATTTGAAATTTGAAATTTAAAATACAAGTTAAAGAGCAAGAAAAGAAAAGTTTGTGATCCTAATTAGTGGGGGGAGAGGTAGAAGAGGAGGACTTCCGGCCACCGTGAAAAAACCATTAACAATGCCGCGACCAATTTGTTTGCGCCCTCAAAAATGATCTGGGCCGTCGTGTTGGAGGCCGTAGCTCGTTTGTTCCTAAAAATTCTTTCGTAATATTTTAGTAAGTCGATCAAATATTCTGTAAAAAAAAATGAAAATGACCATAATTCATCAATTTGGCTATCCAAATATAGTTATATTTAGGGAAAATATACTTGGCTCCCCAAACTCATCTCAATATCCTTGATGAGTGGGTAAAAAATGGTTAGATGGCTTGATTAACTTTTCTAATTGACTAAATTAGATATTAATTGACACATAAATAATTTATAATATGTTAATATTAGTACATATTAATTGACGAGTCAATTTAACGATCAATTAAGTCGTTAATTGGATCAATTCATAATATTAATCAACCCACTTACCACTTCCTTGTCACCTCATCAAGGTCGTTTTTTTTAGTTTGTGGGGCTGAATATATAACCCCTTATATTTATTATATGCAATATAGATATAATAATCGGGATTTTTTGCTATATCGTATTTACATGAATATTTTAATCTAAAAGAGTTGAAAACTGTAAGTTATTTATGAAATAATATTTACTTCAGTTTATTTTCAAAAATATATATATTGGTGTTGATAATGTCATTATACTAGTTCGAAAGTTATATTATATTTTATTTTCATGAGTTTATTTAATTTTTAAACATAATTTTAGTACTCTAATATGTTCTTTTAAAATAACAACATAGTATGCAAATTAATATTATCTTGGATACACCAACGGCTCCATAGATTAGTGGTGAAATGATTAACACAAGATATCATATGTCTTGAATTCGAATCTCGTTGTTATTTATCAATAAAAATATGAAATCAACTATATTCACGATTCGTGGATTAAGTTTCTTTCAAAAAAATATATCTTGGATACAACTTGTATTAACATATATTATTCGAACTAATTTTGTATCATACAAGTACCCAATACAGAGAATAGTACTATGTGTTTGTGTATTATACAAAAAAAAATTATAATTGTCCTGGTTAATATTTCCTCGACATGTGGATGTGTTGGCAATAAATAATAAATGCATTGAAGGTAAATTTTTGCTTTAGATAATAAATCACGATATATGGCAAATCGTATTAATTATGTGATAAATCACATTGATTAGGTGGTAAACCAAATTATTAAAAAATGATTTGATTTATTTTATTTTGCACATGATAAGTCAAATTTATTTGAACAAATTTTTATTATTTTATCTTCATTTTTTTTAAATCAAGGTATTTCCATTTATATTTTACAGATTTTTGTGTAATTATCATTTTTATTTTCGTTGCTATATTTTTGTAACTTATTTTTTAAATTTTTAAATTTATAGTTGATTAATTATGGACGGTGATAAACAAACTTATTTAAAAATATAAAATACATTAATGGTGTGTGAAACGGTCAAAAAAAATTCTCATCTTATTCTATATAGGATAACAAAAATTAAATTCTCATGGTTTACCATTAGCATTTAATTCGGTGTCAACATATCAATCATGTTAGTGAATTCTAAGAATATGTATATCACCACTTTTATACAAATATTATTCGAACTAAGCAACTAGGGTTTATCTATGTTATTCTAAATATATATACAAATAAATAGGTTACTAAGTTGAATCCAAAAAGAATCCGTTAAAATAATTCATTAAACCGTCAACGCCGTGTCAACACGGTCAACGTCCGGTTCCATAAAACGTATATATTTCTTTAATTGTACATAAATTTAACCGATTGAGCACGAATATTGTGTTTGCGATTTCTTCCGTTTCTTAAAAAAACATCGAAGAATTGTATTAACCGCAAAAAGTGTATTATCATCTCGAAAATGTTATTTATATTCATACTAAAAAACATTTAACACTCAAAATAATTGCACTGAAAAAAAAAAAAAAAAAAAAAAAAACATGTATCATGAACTTTGGAGTAAAAACAGAAAGTCTTTCCATTGAATAAATGCATATAATGATATCACTAAATACTCAAGAAAGTACGCTGTCAATAAAGAAAGTTGTAATGATTTTTAAAAACATATAATGTGATTTATTTATTTTTATTTTTACTTTTATTTTTGAAAAAAAAAATGATCATATCTACTCAAAGTAATATATTCATGAAATCATCTTGAAATAGTCTACATCAACAATGCTTAACAAGTAAATATGAATGATAAGAGATCATACATATCATATTAAAAAAAAGAATTTATACTTATGAAATGTTCATATACCTTTTTTGTATTACATGTATAAACATTTTAAACCTTTTTTTGCCACACATAACGAGATTATTAACTACCTTAAACCCCAAAAAGCAATTACAATATCTAAAGTATAAACCATTTGCACCGTAAAATTATGATGCAAAAAGAAAACAATAACTTGTAGAAGGTCTCTCTCTCTCCTCTCTCTCCTCTCTCTCTCTCGCACTATTTTTTACGCGTTGCCTTGTGGGTGGCTGGGGCGGTGAGACGGTGACCCAAGACCGACACTCTCCATGATTAACCCTCTCCTTTTCATCTTCTTCTTCTCCCAAAAGAAACAGAGGAGTTTCAATGGAAACTCCAATTCCTCTCAGGCCTCATAAACACCATCAATGGCCTTCGTAACGAGTCATTAATCCATGGCTGTAATCTCCCACGAGTTCAATGGTGGATTAGTATTTGCCACAGAAGATTGAGAGACGAAAGTGAAGAAAAGCTCGAGGACCCACAAACTCCTCAATACCCTCTCCACTCAAACTGGACCCTCTTTATCTTATCAGTTATCTAATCCAAAAAAATACAAACCATTTTTATCTAGTTATGAGTAAATTTGTTCTCCCCACTGTCCTTTAACAACTTACATGTTTATAGTATTCGTATTTCAGAAATTCAAATTCGATTACTATCCAATTATTTGAACTAATTAGTCTTGACTCTTGAGCAGAACACTTGGTGTATACTCCTCGTCCCATATCTGGTCTTCTTGTGAGCTTCAAGCTTCTAACTTTCATTCATGGCGTATCATTACCCTCTCCGAAAATGATTGGACTATTGAAAAACAACAAAAGTAGCACCCAATTGTTTATTAATTACGATTACAAACGGTTCGTAAACCAGCGAAAATGGATCCGATATAGAAAGGGTTTTGCTATTTTGGCGATCGAGTTTGTTGATAAAGAAATCATTGCCCCAACAAGGAAGCCCTTAGAAGATAACGAACTTTTTATGATTAACGTTGTGGTGTGTGTAACAGATATTGTCTATACGTGTCCGTTGCACTAACAATCTAACATGCTTACAGAGTACAGACTTGTTGAAACATAATAAAAGGAGATGCATTATGCATACGTGTAGGAATTATATCAGGAAAAATATGGAGGGATTGGAAGAAGATGAGATGAGTCATGACAGAACATGGCTTGGTCCATTGTCTTGATTTCTCTTCTCGGATTGCAATGTGGGGTTCCATGAGAATTGTATGTGGGGATTAAATCTTGCAAGTCAACTTCACTTCATAATTTTTGCCACCATCACATATTCACATGCCTTGGTCCACAACTTTTCGGCCAGTTTTCACTCATGTTGGGCCTTGTTCATAAAATGGATAATGAAGGTCATAAATGATAAAACTAAAGGCCCTCATTATGATTTATGAATTATAATTTTATTTTATTACTAACTCAAAATTAAGTAGAGAAGTGACCATCAGGCAGTTCGGATCGTGAGTTACGAGTCGTTCGGGGATTTTCGGGCTTTCGGTTTGTTTGGTTTTTGGATCGTTCCGGTCCGAGTCACGAATTCTGAGGTATTCATTTTTTGGATCGATGAAATAACGAACATTTGATTTTTGGAGTTATTCATATTACAAAACATTTGATTTTTCGGGTCACTCGAGATACGAGATATTTGATTTTCGAGTTATGTATATTTCGCAACATTTAAATTTCGGGTTACTCTCAAACGAGTCAATTCAAGATTTAGATAAATGAATATATAATCTAGGTGTTTTCGGATCCAAAATAATTAGAAAAAAAAAAATTGGTATGTAAAATGAGTTAAAAACGTTTTTCGGTCAAACACGGTTAAAAAACATTTGATCGTTTTTTGAAAATTTTTTGCAAAAAAGATATGGTCTTCCGCCATAACATCATTTTTCGATCTTTTTTCGGTATTTTCGATATTTTTTACAATATTGGTCAGTACTAGGTCCCTCTTCTTAAATTTACTAATTTAATTATAACATAGAGAGTTTGGTGTGAAATTTTGGTGCAATATGAAATTTCACTTTATGTCTCACAAGTTGTATTTCATAAATATTTTAGTTGAGATCAATGTTTTAAATTGCGATATTTCGGTCCATTGCGGTCGGGTCTTTTTTGCAGCGGATTGCGTTTGCGGACGCAATTGCGGCGCAATAACCTTATTGCAGACAGTCGTTGCGATATTAAATTATGTAATAATAATAATTTGTTTAAATATATTTTTCACAATATTTTCTTCTAAAAAGAATAAAAAAATTGATTGTCCAGAAACATTTTCAGTATAAATAAAAGTTGATCATAAAATGTTCATTAAAATGACAATTATACGGGATATTTGGATTTGTATTTTGTTGAAGAATTTTTTGTCGACATCCAAAAATATCAAAACACTATAACTCAAATTTTAAATCGAAACATCAATGAAATACAATGAAAATTGTGAAATTCATACATTTATAGATGAAAATGACACATTTTATAAGTTATATATGTTATGAGCATATTTTTATCAAATATTTTGATAATAAAACACGGAAACTAAGTATTAAATAATCACAAAAATTATGTTATAATGTTTATATTAAATAATTCTCGACGAAATTAATTTAACGTGTATTTTGTGTTTAATTCAGGATAAAAGACAAAATTTCACAAATTCAAGTCCATCACTGCGTTCCTCTCGTCGAGACGAGCGATTTCGATATAAATTTCATGTAATTTGGTGGAAGGATTTGAAAATTAGAACGATTTGAATATTATCCCGCAATTTTACCCGCAATTAGCGCAATTTTGCCTGCAATTGCGCTGCAATGCCCGCAATTTTTCGAAAACGCAATATCTCGCTATATGTTATTGCGAAATTGCGATTCTAAATTGCCCACCGCAATTTCCGCAATTGCGCCGCAATTTAAAACACTGGTTGAGATTGATGTATTTCGTAAATATCACTACAAAATTAAACAAACAATTCAAGAAAATCATCAAATTCGAGTGAAGAGGAGTATTATTGGTCTTGGAGTTTGCTCTTCTGCCACACCGAGTTGTTTTAAAAAAAAAAAAAAAAAAAAGAAACGAAGACAATTGAAGAATCGTGACCAGGAGGGAAAATTATATTATATTTACTAATTACTAATTACTAATTTACTAATTGCTTCTATTTGGCCAGGCCCACAAAATGAGAGAAATGAAAAAATTTCATGCTCGTGTAATTTTCGTGATAAATAATGTATACGGTTGTATCTCTTCGGATCTGAACCGTATGTATCCATCCGTGGCCGATTCGTATCGCCCCGTATCGAATTCAAAATATATATTAAAAAACGTCAATACGTCACGTGGAGTATCGGATACGTATCAATGGCGTGTCCGTATCTGATATGCATACGGCTGATTTTTTGAAGTATCCGCGCAACATAGCTAACAACACGCGTGCACAAACAAATTTAATTTGTCCCAAGATCTTTCTGCCGAGTTCTCTATAATTGAATTAATACAGTTAATTAACATAATAATTAAAAATATATCAATAATAATCAATTGATATTTATTTAAATGCATGTTCACAATTAAATATTAATTATATGACATATGTTGATTATAATGTTAATTAAATGCGTTAACCAGAATATAAATATATTTTTTGTTAATTGAATTTCTCGCTGGATATTATGAACCCGGTCACTTTTTTATAATTTTATCGGATTTTTGAAATCCAATTTGAATTAGTTTTTGAATATTTTTTAGAATCGGATTATTTTTCGAATTATGTATATCCATTACAAAATTGCACGCAGAAATACTCCTAATTATAATTCAAACTTCAATAACAAAAACAAACATAAACATCGTAATTTTATAGTCCATATAACAATATAAATTGAACTTCGTTTAAACCTTAAATTAAATCAACAGTTAATAGCAATTTCATATTTATGTTTAGATTTACATTTTAATAGTACAATATTTTCATATATAATTCATGAGTAATAAGAAACAAGATATTTCAAACTGGAACAAAAGAGCATTACTAATTAATCTATAGCTACATCAGACAAACACAACTTTTTTACAATCCTAAAAACATAATCTAAAACACACTTAAATTGAAAAAACTAAGCTTTAGCTACTCTAGCTTTCTTGGCTCCTGGAGATTTGATCGATTTGGGCTTCTTTGCTTTGACAGGGGACTTGGCCACCTTCTTCACCTTCTTAGCAACAATGGCCTTTTTGGGTGCTTTGGCCTTTGCCTCGACCTTCTTCTTCGGCTTGGCAACAGTGGTTGCGCTTGGTGCTTTGCGCTTTTTAGCAACGGTTGAAGCCGCGGTTTTCTTCACCGGCTTTTTCTCCTTCACCTTCTCAGTCACCTTTTTCGCCTTATCTGCCTTCTTCGCTTCGTCAGAAAGCTTGAAGGAAGCTTTGACCTTGACGAGCTTTCCATTATTAGCACCGTTCCTCAACTGAATGGACAGCACCTTCTTGAAGCTGGCTGGGAGCTCACCCTTGTGATTCTCCTCCACATGCTTGGCTATGGCGTAAAAGCTCGAGCCAGTCCTCTCACGAAGAGCCAAAATTGCTTCTTTAATCATCTAAAAAAACACAAATATTAACTAAAAAGATCCAATTTCACAACCAATAAAATAAATTACGAGATTGAACAAGTAATTTACCTGGAAATAGGGGGGATGAGAACGAACTGGAGGGGTTTTGGAAGCCTTGGGCTTCTTCTCCTTGGTCACCTTAGTCACGGCTTTGGGAGATTTTGCTACTGCAGGCATGATTAACAATGAAGAGAGAGAAAGATTATGCTCAATTACACAAACTAGCAACTGCAATGAAATGAGGGATATTTCCAACAGGTAAAACCAACCGAATTTATAATGGACATGCGTGAATGAAGAAGAGATATTGAGTGCTTGGCTGTGATTGGTCGAAGATATAAACCCACGGATCGAATCCGGAGTGGAATATTTTGGAGTTGATCTTGACCGTTGAAATGGACGGTGGATTGGAAAGAGGATTGAACTGTCTGGTCAGGCTAAATTTGGGTTTTGGGATGTACGAAAAGAATCTTTGGATAAAGATGAAAATCTGAAAGGGACGTTACTTGCAGACTTGCAGTGAATGTGGGCTGGTTTGATGGGCCAGTGCGGATTGATGGGCCGAGTGTATATGACGGCTTGTATAACATGGATTTTGGTTTTCTATCTTTTTCAAGAAAATAAATAGTTTAGTTTTATATTTTTTGATATATGATAAATTGAAGAAAAATATTGGTTCATATTGTGCTTGATTGTTGCAAATCAATATTAATTTTACCGATCTAATTTAATTAAGCTCAATTATATAATCGTGAAATTATTACGTCGAGAACCACAATTGTTATGTTCGTGAACGGAACCGTACTTTGTAAATGAAACTATTTCGGTCACCTTTTCATCGAGAACAGATTGTCTAAGCATTCAGAGTCATTTCGTTTGCGAACTAAGCCCTTTCGTTGAGAACGAACGAAGCACCTTTCCTTATGAACTATAGCAGCCCCATTCATAACGGATCGAGTGAAATTTTAAATTGGAAATCGCTCTGTTTCGAATGAAAGTAACGATAATGTAATTATTTCAAGTCCAATTACTAGTTTGATCATGATTTAGTATTTTGGCCATATTTTTTCTCATGCGAACTCCAAATTAAACAAACTACCGCTTTCTAGAAAGCTAGGAAATGAGAGTTACGACTTTCATATAGAACACAAAGCATAATACAATGTATCTCGAAAGGTTACATTGGCTTTCATTTGTGAACGGATGGTTTTCGAGCAGGAGGGATCCTTATTGTTCTTTTACTAGCCTGGATCTGGATCTACCTAATTATATCACAAATCAAATTAATTTTTCGTCTAATTGAATCTTAAACAAAGCTCAGAACCAGTAATTGATAAAAAAGAATATGTTAATTATAAAGAATTGAGCAATATTTAGTTTTGATTTATGGGGGATTTACATATTTACCCTTTGTTAAACTTAAAATTACATATTTACCCTTCTTAAAATTAAAGAAAACATAATCAGTTTATCACTAGTAAATAAAGAAAACATAATCAACACTATCAATAGCAAGATCAAGTTTTGGGTAATTATCCAATTTTTGGGTACGCCAATAACATTACCAGTTTACCATACGAGAAGAGCGACCCAGTTTCAATGACAACAAATCCGGCAGTGGAACCCACTCGAAACATACTCACAGCTTTAATGGATGCAAGTTTGTTTAAGTCGTCTTGGGTCAAAGTAGTAGTGGGAACAGAGAGTGCTCGAATGGGGATGATGTTGGGTATCGGCGTCACTACCGAGCCCCGCGCAGCGGATTGAGAGGCCCGGTCCGACCCGATCCCGAGGACCACGTCAACGACCCGAAAGTACGAATCATGAAATGCATCTAACCTATGAAATTAACGCTTAATTCATAGAGAATCATACCGCGTGAAATTGATCACGGAGACGGGTTGACTCTGTTAGCTGCTGCTTGCTTCGATTCCGGCGACACGCACGTCCCACGCCCGCGCGATTCGACACCTAATACGAAGCTCCGATTTGTCGTATACAACCGGAATTTATCCGGTTCGTCTCCGACCTTGCTCGTCCTTGCTCTCGATTGATCACAGTCGAAGATCTCAGTTGAGATCTCTCTACTCGTATCCACCTCGAGCTAACGTCTTTCGGTTGCGGCGAATTCCCCTAAAATTCCCGCAAACTTGCTCAAAACAATCTCCAATTCTCCTTCACTTGTCACACAAGTTTCTCTCTTCTTCTCAAGAATTAGGTCTGGCAGCCAGAGAGAGAGAGGAAGAAGAATCCACAGATCTTATATTAATCTGAGAGTTAATGGTGTATTAATGAGTATCAGAAACTGCTAATCCAGAATTCGGATCACTGTGCGTCATGACGCACGATATGGTGCGTCATGACGCACAAGTCACATTTACTTGGATATAGCCGTTACACAGTGTACCGTCATGACGCACGATAACGTCCGTCATGACGCACCACTCATGTGTACCGTCATGACGCAAGATAACTTGCGTCATGACGCACTACTCACAGATTGGCTTTCTCAGAATTACTCTATTGTGCGTCATGACGCACAATATGGTGCGTCATGACGCACCATGTAATTTCTGCCAGATTTGCATAATCTTATTATGCATCCAATCGTTCCGACGAACACGTATGTTTGTCTACACTCATTTGTACATTCAACTAGTTGATCTGTAACTGTATTTCCTTCAGTCTCCCACTCAGTTCAAGATCCAACTAAAGAAAGTACTAGCGTACATCTCATGTACACATAACCTCAGAGATTGAAATTTAAGCCCGAAATAAGACAGCTCTATGTGTGACCGCGTAGGTTCGTATCAAGCAATGGTAGTGAACTTATGCCTAAGCTCACGGGCTAATGAGAGGGATCTAGGAAGAAATCCATCATAGCTTTCCCACGTTGAAAACGAAAATGATTGTGATCATTTATACCCATCTCGAACGGTGGTGTTTAGTTCTCTTGTTCACGATATCCGTCAATCAAAAGGCATGGTGATAGTCATCCTTATAATTTGATTGACTAAACTTATTGTTTCGATACCGAATTGAATCAACAAATACAATCGATATTAACAATTAATATCATTGACTCTGGCCAGAGATTTCGTTGATCAATTCATCGATAGGCCTAAGGGATATCTCTTTCTCTCGAAAGGAACAATTTCTATCTTGATGACTCACATCAAATTCCGTGTTTCAGATAATACCCGATCATAATCCCATGACCATCCTGTTACAGATAGTGGAAGATTATATCTAAGCATTATGTTACGCACGAAAAATGATCCATGATCATCTCAAGTGTGAAGAACTAAGACGCCATTCGTTACGATTCCATCTACAATGACTAAACCATGTCATGGTATCGCACTTTTGGTCAAGTCACAATATACATAATGTAATGCATATCCATATTCCCGATTTGACAAACTCTTTGTCCTATGATTAGCAAAACATAATCATCACCTCGGCTAATATGCTAGTGTACATGTTAGTCTATTATCTTATAATAGATATACTTATCACATAAGTATCCTAATCATGACTAGGGACGTTTTTGAAATATGACTTTTGAAATGTGACGGTTTTACTTAACATGATCACGTATCACGTAGACACTCACACAAGTCATAAATCAAGGTTCGTGTAATCAAATTATACAACCACGCACAAGTTTTCATATAAGTATAAATGCAAGTAAAATTTTAGAATTTTTTGAAATGCACTAATATAGAGTAAGTATTGGTTGATACAGCGTTTACACCTATAATCTCTGCTAGGATTATAATCTGCGATGACTATCGGTATTAGATAACTATACCTCAAATCTATTCCTCCTCTAGGTATCTCTATACCTATAGTCTTCGCATGACATTCATGCTTAACTAGGAAGAAAGCAGTTTTTGTAAACGGTTCCGCTACGTTCCCGTTAGTGTCAATTTTTGTTAGGTATCTAATACCTATTTAAATATAAGTTTGAGTGGTTATGTTATTTCAGTTTCTTTTGGTTTATTTTATTTCGACCATCGAAATAGATAACCAAAGAATCCTATTACTTGGGTCAATACCAAGTATGATCAACACCTTGATCCATAACGTTTCCATTTCGGCTTCGTAAGCCGCATTGAAATCAAATTCCATCGTAGAATTTTCATTTTTAGTTGTTGTGAAACTTTTTCATACAACTTCAATTTAATTTAAGCAAAATATGTACACATTTCGTAAATGTGTTGTATTTTTGGAAAAATGCTATCGGTATAATCCTTTCTAAAAGGATATTGTTTATTAATTTCAATATGAATCCGAGTTTTTAAATGTTGCATAACTATTATGCATGTGTAAAGTACAACCATATTAAATTGTTTTCGTTCGAACCAACCATATGAAGTATTCGAAACGAAATATTCTCTGGATTCGATTGATAATTACGACACTTAATATGAACAATATTTAAAGATTAGTACATATCATGGCGTATTTGGAATATTCTATTGTCGAAACATAAAATATCCAATTTTTACTTTTCTTTAACTCGATGTCGTACATCGATCCTCAGAAAAACTTCGCCATTCGACATTTGGAAGAAATCCGATATTGGATTTATGTACTGAAAACCATTTTCAGTGTTTTGTCGATGTACATACTTCAATTCAGATCGAGAAATTTTAAATCTATCTCATAGATTTTTATGCTTATCTCATAAGTTGTCTCGTCTGAATTTTCATAGCGAAACGACAATCGTTTCCTACGAATAATATATCGTTCATATATTTTAATATAAGAAATGTATGTGGCTCCCACTAACCTTCACATCTACACAAAGCTTTTCTTTTGCTCTTGATAATATTATAACTAATTATAATTTTATCAGAATAAAATTCCAATTTCATGAATTATTCTTCAATCCATCATATGAATCGTTGAAATTTGTATACTTTTCTTTTGATTCTTACGAATTCCTCCTTGAATCATGAGGACATCCCTAGCAACTCTTGCTTTGAGTTCCCCTTTAATGCCTTAAGCATCTTCGATTCAAAGCTCTTAAGCATCCTTATGAAGCTCGGGAATCGTCTTGTTCATCGAATGCATGTGATATTTCATCACGAAAGTGGAAAAAATCTGTGACAATGCACACAAGATCAAATCTTGTTGCATTATTGGTGACAGATTTTCTCCCAATTTCTCGAGACGATCAATCTACACTTGTACCTTTAACACGTGAGTACTAACCAAAGATCCGTTAGGCATCTTACAGTTAACCAACTCCTTTAATGTATTGAACCTTTCAATACGCTCTTGCTCTTGGAACATTTCCTTGAGCGCCGCGTTAATCTTGTACGCATCCGAATGAATCAAGCTTGATTATTTGTGAAACCTTTTCTTCATGATCATATCATGAATTCTCGAATCTCATAAACATTCTTGCTTTGTAAGTATACATATTCCAATCCACGTTAGCTTTCACTTTGAAAACTCACTTACATCCTATGGGTCATACCCTAAGGAATGTTTAAACCAAGTTCTAAACTTGATGACATGCATGGATTGAATCATGAATTCCATGGCACTATGCCATGTGAAATTTTTATACTTTATAGCATCATTTTAGTCCATCGACTCATCATGTATGAGATCGATTCGTTTGTCACATTCTTTGATAAATTCACAATTTATCGATTCGTGACGTGTCTAAATTGATCTATAAAATCGCTTTGTGACCTTGACTTGGATTCATCAACTTTTGATGAAATTCCAATCATATTCATCGGTTCAAATGTCCCGTTTCGAGTCTCGAACCTTTCGAGATCGATTCATCTCCCACTAGTCCGCATAGATATACGTGACATTAAGTTCCAAACTTATGCACATTAAGTCCTCCTCTAAGAAGGTATCTTTTCGAACTATGAAAATCTTATTTTCATTGGGATATGAAAAATTTGGCATTCTTTAATTTATTCAAGAATACTCAATAAATGAACATATTAAATTTGAGATTTAATTTATCCAAAACCAGTTTTCGGATTAAATCTTCAAATCTTACAAAAGATAATCATCGGAATTTTTTATTAACATTGAACTATTAACGTGCCCGACTTTGGCCTGAAACCACGTTAATCCTCAATTTAATTTCTTTCCGATCCATATCACATATGGGGTCTTTTGCACCGACTTAGAAGGTATGTGATTAACCTTTGTCTTAAGGGTAAATTTCCAAATCTTATTTGAAAAATTAATTTTGATTTATCATCTATCAAACAATGTCCAACAAAGTTTGATTCCTCTTTTCGAACACATTAATCTACATTGATGTTCCGAATTAATATAACTTATGAAACTTTTTCATAAATTTTCAAGATGATTATCATACTCATAGCTTAAAATGTTCGTCTCTTCGATCTTATCGAAAGACTTTGATTTTCTCGCTTAGTTGACTTCGTATTTCATTTCGAAACGTTTTTGAACCATTCAAAATTATGTTTCAAACGCATTAAATAGATATCTTTATATCTACAATAATCGTTAGTAAATATAATGGAATATTTGTAGCCTCCTCTTGCCTCCGAACTTACTTATTTACCTACATTCAAAATGTTTGGTTTTTGATAAGTCTTTGACCGTTTTTCCAACCTTTGGAATGACACTTTTATCATCTTGATTAATTAACAAGTCTTGTACTTGTCATGCGAATCTTATTCGAATAAAACTAGTATTCCATCCAATGGATTCTAGAAATGTATATCTCATACACATTTTCAAGATGATAATGTCAAAAGAAGCTATTTCTATCAACTTTTGGATTAATCCTCCTCGGATTAAACCTTTCTTTTGATATTGGGACAACAACTTGCCCAAATCCTTGATTGAGACAACGTTTGTCTTAATCACCCTTAGACTCTTGTTTCTTATAAATCTTCAAACTCCTTTGAAGGTTCGTGTCTATGTATGTCAACATTTGATATACAATATTATTTGACTTCTTCTCAAGTTTGTCAGATTTTTGCTTAAATTATTATTCTACATGAATTATGACATTGACAACTAACCGTGCGTACTTATTCTATATGCTTATATGATATGAAATATGTTATTTTTATCAAATCAATAACCCTAATATTGATTCGGGATTCTTAATCCAATAACACTTCAAGACCCATATTTCATGATCCTCCCATAAGTGACTTTGGCCGACAAATAGGATCTCACTATTTAGGTAGGATAAATCCAATCACATCCAATGTGACTCTTGACCCATTATAGGATTTCGGTATCAAACCATATCATATATGATTCGAATTCCGTTTGTGCATCCTAACTATGCCCCGAACCCCAATCGGATTGGCTTGGACGGTTAAGTCACAACCATATTCACGTATCGTTCAATTGAGCTACAAATGCGCCCGACTTTGGCCTGAACCCGCATTTGTCCCCAATCAACGCTTGCCTCTCACGTTGATACATACAACAATGCACGCCCGACTTTGGCCTGAAACCGTGCAAGGTGTGATGACCAACCTCGGAGGTTGTGAACATGGAAGGCATTTTATGACTTAAATATTATGCAGGGATTTATGTGATATAATCTAATTATATCATTGAGCAAGTATATCATGATGAATGAACATAATTAATAATTATTAGAACCAAAATAAATAAATCAGAAAAATTACATGGTGCGTCATGACGCAACATAACGTCCGTCATGACGCACAGTACTAAATTGGATTTTCTTTGACTTCCGTCATGACGCACAACTTGGTGCGTCACGACGGACCTCACTCGTTCGTCATGACGCCAGAGAGTGCGTCATGACGGACAATACAAAACAATTTTGTTGTCCAATCCAGAGAGTTTTTCAGGTCCGTCCGTCATGACGGTTGGTTACTACCGTCACGGCGGACTGTGACTGACCGTCATGACGCCAGACGGTGCGTCATGACGCACTGTACAAAACAATTTTGTCCAGTTTGCCAGAAACTTTTCAAGTTCTTCCGTCATGACGGTTGGTTATACCGTCACGACGGACTGTTCTGGTCCGTCATGACGCCAGAGGGTGCGTCATGACGCACTGAACAAAACCATTTTGTTCAGTTTGCCAGAGAGTTTTTGGGCTTCTACCGTCACGACGCACCAAACGGTACGTCATGATGGTACGAACTTACACAGTGCGTCGTGACGCACAACTTGGTGCGTCATGACGGACTGAGTAACGCCTCAGATCCAACTCTTGGATTTCCCGTGTGCGTCATGACGCACCATATCTTGCGTCATGACGCACCAGACCTGAAATTCAGTTTTATTTTGTAATTTTAACAGATTTTAATCGTTTCAAAAACGATTAATCATGAACAATTCATGATTACTTCTAGATTCTTTTGATCATCTCATGATCAAATACTAGTAAGATTTCTATGGTCCTAATTTTACAACTACATGATTATGTCCTAAAATTCTACATGAAATTCCGAATAACACTTATTCGAAATCGATTCGACGATCGAATCGTGACGATCGCTCTGATACCACTGTTGGGTATCGGCGTCACTACCGAGCCCCGCGCAGCGGATTGAGAGGCCCGGTCCGACCCGATCCCGAGGACCACGTCAACGACCCGAAAGTACGAATCATGAAATGCATCTAACCTATGAAATTAACGCTTAATTCATAGAGAATCATACCGCGTGAAATTGATCACGGAGACGGGTTGACTCTGTTAGCTGCTGCTTGCTTCGATTCCGGCGACACGCACGTCCCACGCCCGCGCGATTCGACACCTAATACGAAGCTCCGATTTGTCGTATACAACCGGAATTTATCCGGTTCGTCTCCGACCTTGCTCGTCCTTGCTCTCGATTGATCACAGTCGAAGATCTCAGTTGAGATCTCTCTACTCGTATCCACCTCGAGCTAACGTCTTTCGGTTGCGGCGAATTCCCCTAAAATTCCCGCAAACTTGCTCAAAACAATCTCCAATTCTCCTTCACTTGTCACACAAGTTTCTCTCTTCTTCTCAAGAATTAGGTCTGGCAGCCAGAGAGAGAGAGGAAGAAGAATCCACAGATCTTATATTAATCTGAGAGTTAATGGTGTATTAATGAGTATCAGAAACTGCTAATCCAGAATTCGGATCACTGTGCGTCATGACGCACGATATGGTGCGTCATGACGCACAAGTCACATTTACTTGGATATAGCCGTTACACAGTGTACCGTCATGACGCACGATAACGTCCGTCATGACGCACCACTCATGTGTACCGTCATGACGCAAGATAACTTGCGTCATGACGCACTACTCACAGATTGGCTTTCTCAGAATTACTCTATTGTGCGTCATGACGCACAATATGGTGCGTCATGACGCACCATGTAATTTCTGCCAGATTTGCATAATCTTATTATGCATCCAATCGTTCCGACGAACACGTATGTTTGTCTACACTCATTTGTACATTCAACTAGTTGATCTGTAACTGTATTTCCTTCAGATGATGTGGTCACGCGAGATGGAGAAGAGATGGGATGGCGACGGTTCTGTTGCACAATGCGGATCAGGTCAAAGTTTCGTTTGGAAAGGGGGAGAATCGGAGAAGTAAAGAGAAGAAGGCGTAATGAAAGAGATGGATTAATGGGTTATTTTTTTTATCGGGTTTGTTTACTCTACAGGTTGAGTTTTTCCCCAACCGTTTTGCTAGATGACTTGGCAGGAGTGTATATGCCACGTCAGCTGCGGGATGAGTGCGGGGTGATAGTTGCGTGGTGCCTAAACTTATTGCTAGTTTCATATATCCAAGGTTTTAGCTTAGTTTGATTAGTTTTGAAAGTTTCCTATCTTGAAAACTTGAATTCCTATGTACCCATCAAACACCTTATAGTTTTGTAAATCTAGATTCTTGCAAAACTTAACAAACTAAGCAATAAAACTTAGGTAGCAAACAGGAAGAGTTTTAGGTCCTGTTCGGACACGAAGTTTTCATTTTGGTTTTGTCTAGGATTTTAAGCTTCCTGCGTTTTCTCAAAAGTGGTGTTCGGATGACCAAAATAATCCCTAGGATGCAAGTACGGATGACTATAGAATTTATGGAAGTGACTTGTTTTGGTGGCTTTGGAAAATCTACTCAGACTAGATTTTTGCCTAGGAAAGAAGTGATACAAAATAAAATAATCAACACCTCTCTCTCCCTCACGACTTCAGTCCCTTTCTTTTTCATCTCTTGAGAAGCTCCAAAGTAGAGAAGTTGCGTAAGATGAACAGAAATGCTCTTGAAGTGTTTTCCGACGCCCCTTTTTGTGGAGCTCCAAACAAGACCAAGAAAGGTATGCTTTTTTCGTCTCTCTCTCTCTCTCTCTCTCTCTCTCTCTCTCTCTCTCTCTCTCTCTCTCTCACACACACACACTCACACACACACACACTCATAAACTAGGGTTTTTCCCATCTATAATCATGTTTTCTTTAGTTTTTTAACTTATTTAATGGTGATTTTGTCTTCAATTTTGGGTCTAATTTGAGTTGAATTAAGCTTATCATTTCATGAATTGTTCAATTTTGAATCTAATTTGTGTACTAAGTGGGTACTACATTGCATGTGTACCATTATTGAATGGGTACTGTTATTGACAAGTTCATTTTCATTGATTATTTGATTAATGCCCAACAACTTCATTGTTTTTTTTGAATGTTACTGTAATTGGAAGGGCATATTGGGTACTGTTATTTTCAATACTACATTGCATAACAATATCATTAGAAGGATATATTTTTTATAAAGTCAATTTTGTTTCTATTTAGGAAAAGAAAAAGATACCGTTAGAGATGAAAGAAAAAAAAGGAAATGAAAAATATGGAATGAGTGCGGCAATGAAAGCTTTCGAGAATTTAGAGGGGTTCACATTTGATGACTATGATAAAGCAGTGACTCTTTTCATGTCAAGTGTTGATTTTCGAGAGGCTTTTCTTACATTCGACTCCGTTAGAAGAGCACTTTGGATTAGGAAGAAGATCGATGATACTTGATATTAGTTAAATTGTATTTCTCATATAATTATCACATGGATCTATTTTGAAACTAGTTAGGTTTACACATGTATTTTGGTCATATAATTATCACATGTATTTGAAACTAGTTAGGTTTAAACATGTATTTTGGTCGAGGATTTTATAGATATGTTATCATTATTTATTGCTTGATTATCTTTCATAGATTTTAATTTTGCTTTGAAATGTATCATTTCAAAGTGTATGGAAGTTCTTGTCCTTAATTAAATCGATTGATATTAATACATATCAGATCTTAATGCATGGACTTCAAGTTAATTAAATCGGCAGATATTAACAATAATTATAATAATAATAAATTAATACAAAATTGAAAATATATTTAGAAATTATTATCAATAATAATCATAGAATTTTATAAAAATGTATATACTTTTAAAATATTTTATTCACTTCCTACATCTCTCCTATGATTTTCATCAAACACCTTTTAAACATCCTACATTCATAGCTTTTCAATATTCCTGCTATCGTAGTATCCTGATATCATATATTGGTTTCCTGCAACTATTAACTTCCTGCAACTATATAAAACTGTGATTTTAGAAACTTATGTATGAGTAAATTTATGGAAATAGATTTTGTACCGAGAGATATTTTTCTTTATTTTTCCTTTTTTTTCAAGTCGTGAAGAGAATGAAGTACAACTTTTCAAAGTTTTTTAATTTTCATTTACTCGTGCAGCCAAAATTTGTCTACAAAAATAGCTATTTATTTTATATTTCGCTTTATTAATATTACTTAACATATTTTATGTTTAGTTATATTACATATTATTATTATTATTATATATTAATAGATTTTAACAATATTTTTTAATTATTACTAGCATTACCCCCGCGCAATTGCGCGGGGCTGTTCGGGTTTATAAGTAATGTAGTTGAAAAAAATTGTTGTTCGTTTTGTGTATGTGATTTTCTTTTTGTAATCATTATTATATGTGTAATTTAGTGTGTTGTGTGCGAGTGAAATTTTGTAGCAAAAATCGTTTGAAAATTTTAAGAGCCGGATTTCTTGAATAATTCAAACGGTTATTGCTAAAAAAATTATCTATATTTTATACTTCATAAGTAAAATAAGAAAAAAGAACGAATGAGTCGTCATGAAATTTATTAAGAACATAATAGTTCAGAAAACATTGCTGAAAAAAAGAGTGTTTTTAATTTCACAAATCTTTAATTTCGCTACATATTTAGTACAAATATTTTTCGTCCTTTGTGCGGTCAGCCAACAACAAAGTTTGACGATGTCATCGCTAACCGTTTCGTTCGAATCTTTTAATTTAAATTATGTCATGATTATTCGCACATCCATGATTTGGTATATTTTTAACCCCCTAATTTTTTTTGGATATTATAAAAAATTCTCTATATTTTCGTAAACTCCCAAAAAAAAAAATTCTTTACCAAACTTTTATTTTAAAATACTCCTTATGGATGATATTAATTTTTTTTTTCCAAAATACCCTCCAAATCTCATATGTAATAATTAAAACTTATTTTTGTTATTTTTTATTAATTTTAAGAAAATTCATAAACACTTCTTAACACGTAGTGATTTAAAAAAATTTAAATTATTACATATTTTGTTTATATAATTTTAATATTACATTCTTTATTCATAAAAAAACTAACATTCAATGATAATAAATAAACACCTTGCAAATATATTCATAGAAAATATCTATTTAAACATCTATTTTTTATTTTAGTTTTCTTTTTATGTATTTTTTAATAGTTTTGCGATATTTTATTTTTAAATATTTGCAAGATGTTCTTTTATTAATATTGTTCAACTTATTATAATTTTATTTTAGTTTTTCAAGAAAAATAATAAAGGACCAAAATATAAATTTTAAAACTTCGGAGGACAAAAATGCAAATATAAAGGACCAAAATGTGAAAAAAGGACAAAAATATAATTTTTTTTTAAAAATATGACCAATTTGAGGCCCCTGGACTAAAATGTAAATTTCAAAACTTCGAAGGGCCAAAATGCAAATATAAAGGACCAAAATGAGATAAAAGGACCAAAATGTAATTTTTTTTCGAAAAAAGGACCAATTTGTAAATTAAAAATGACCAAAATGTAAATCTTTTTCGAAAAAAGGACCAATTTCTAAATGAAAAAGGACCAAAATGTAAATTTTAAAACTTCGAAGGACCAAAATGCAAATATAAAGGACCGAAATGTGATAAAAAAGGACCAAAATGTAATTTGTTTTAAAAACAGGACCAATTTGAGGCCCCTGGACCAAAATGTGAATATTAAAATTTCGAAGGACCAAAATGCAAATATAAAGGACCAAAATGTAAAAATGAAGGACCAAAATGTAATTTTATATTTAAAAAAGGACCAATTTGTAAATCAAAAAGGACCAAAATATAAAAAAAATATTTTTTTTTTACAAATAGACCCCTGGTGACGTGGCTGCATGGACTAAAATTTAATTTCAAAACTTCGAAGGGCCAAAATGCAAATATAAAGGACCAAAATGTAAAAAAAAGGACCAAAATGTAATTTTTTTTCGAAAAAAGGACCAAAATGCAAATATAAAGGACCGAAATGTGATAAAGAAGGACCAAAATGTAATTTTTTTTTAAAAAATGACCAATTTGAGGCCCCTGGACCAAAATGTGAATATTAAAACTTCGAAGGACCAAAATGCAAATATAAAGGACCAAAATGTAAAAAAAAGGACCAAAATGTAATTTTTTTTTAAAAAAAATACTAATTTGTAAATCAAAAAGGACCAAAATGTAAATTTTTTTTTTTTTACGAATAGGCCCCTGGTGACGTGGCTGCACCAGGAGGCAGCAAATCCCCTTGCATTAGTATATAGATAGATATTCAATTCAAAACGTAACTTGTATGTGGTTTCTTATTAAAAAAATGGAATAAACTTTTTACACGATTTAAAAAATTAATATATATTATATTTCTATAATTTTAATATTTTACTTATTACGTATTTTCTTGTGAAAAAACAAACATCAAATTATAATTTTTATATTACATATTTTCTTGGAAATGTTAGTAATATTTTATCATCAATCATTACAGAATTATATATTAATATGGTTTATTTATGTCATATCATTATAATATTTTGATATGATTGATAATTAAATATGATAGTTATAATATTCCACAAGAAATAATATAATTTTATAATATTTCATTCATTTCATGCATCTAATCCTATGATTTTCATCAAACATATTTTAAACATCCTACGCTCCTAATTATTAATAGTTCTAATCGGCTTGATTGGGCCGAAAGGAGCTGCTTCCACGTCGCTGGTACTGTAGCATCCGGTTACTGTAGCATCCCATAATAATTCCCCTCCCTCTTTCTCGTCATTTCTGAAACCCTAGCCGCATGACGATTTTCTCTCTTTCCGTACGGCGGTCGAGCGATTCAACATTTGATATTCCCGCACAACGCGTCCAGAAGAGAGAGAAACACGGGAAACCCTAGGATTCTTGCGGGATAGAAGGTCGGCGCGATTGGCAGTTCTTTAGACAGTTTTTTCGGTTTTTCGGCTGGAAAACACCAGTGAAACAAAAACCTAACTGCAAAAATGGGAGGAAATCGTGTCCGTGAGGAGCGACGAGGATGCCGGCTTCTATGGCTGCCGCCACACGACCTGTTGTTTCTTTCGCTTGCTTCCATGTACGAAATCTCAGCGAGCTAACCCTAAATATTGTTCCAATCGGGTAAGAGGTTATTTTTTCTATTGGATTATTGCCGTCAATCAACTCTGAAATGCAAATATGAAGTTTTCATGTTGGTTTCTTCAACAATTTTCAATATGTTCTTCGTAAGCTTATCAAATTGGGGTACATATGATATTTTTCCCATTTTCAGGTTTTTTTTTTTTTTTTGGAAAATTTATGAAATTCAGTACTACTTGCGATGTTTTCTGATTTACGGAGGTTCTACCAAATTCAACTATGAGCCGCGGCCGTCACCCTTCCAGATATAATTATATTCTCGCAAATTTTTCATTTCATCTCTGATTTTGTCCATTTGTCTTTGATATTTTTTTTTGGTCCTAAGTTTTGTATCGCTCAATTTCAGTACCCTTGCTAGAAGACCAAGGTATGTCATGTGCTTCTCTTTTTTACAATTAGTTATAAATACATGGACTAATCTGCAAATTTCCTTTTTGTGAATTTAGGTATAGAAATCGTTATCCTAACTATAATTGCAGCTCCAGCGAATATGAAAGTAGACTTCGAAGGAAATGTAGGTCCTGCTGGCGCGGTTCTCATGCCAAAAGGTTATAAAAGTAAATTAAGTAATTTTCATAAGAATAAAATTTGAAAAATATCCATGTCCAATTTGTTTACAGGAAGGATGCGGGATTAGCCGCTGCGGAATTAACATTGCCGATTTAAAAATATGTTTTCGATTCCAGATCAATTGATATTCTTGGCATCGTTGGTACCGTACCGAACATTCTGCAATTTTCAAGGTATTATTAATTTTTTTTGTTTGTCTAATCATAATTCACTCTCGAAAGTCTAAATTAGTTCTTTTTTTGTTTTAGTATATTCAAGGATCGGCAAAAGGTGTGCTGCGTATGACTATTTTGACTGCAACTGGAGGATCTTTAAAGTTGGGCATATATCTTTTTTGCAAAATCGTCCTTTTAGTTATACTATTTTACGTTTATAACCCTGTAGTTTTTTTTCATTACTAGATATTTGCCCGTGGAGAAATTGAAGGATGTTAAAGTTGCGGATGCTTTGAAGCACCCGAATTGGAGCATCGGCAAAAAAAATAACCGTTCATTCATTAACGCTCGCGTGGTCAACCAATATGAAGATATGACCAAGATACACATTTTGCAAAAATTGCGTAAAAACCCCATTACTTATTAATATTTTAATTTCCGTTGTCTGTGTCGATAAAAAAGAAAATAAGGAGTTTGGGTTCCACTTATGTGATTACAGTTGAAATTTGGATATCTGTTTTTGACAGAAATGTATCATGCAGGACATAGAAGGGACCACAAGGCCGATTGAAATTGAGGGTTCTTCGAGCAATTTATAACTCAGGGGGTTTTCTGCAATTTGGACATATACCTCGGTGTTTTTTGCAAATTCTATCAATGATAGTTTGTTATTGCTCAATTTTATACGAAGCAAGGTCAGGAGGGTTTCTGGACAAAGACAATTTGTTTTTTCTCAATCCTTGCATGGTTAGTGTATCTATTAAGTTTTATATTTGGTTCGTACTTAATTAAATTATGTGACTTACGTGTATTTACTTAATAATTTTCATCTTTCTTAATTAATTAATCGAATCAATACTTTTTAATCAATGTATATATGAAGCAATTTCGGGGAGTTTTCTCGCAAGGAAAGTTTTCGTTCAGTCCCTACATGGTTAGTGTATATATATTATTAAATTTTATATTTGGTTCATAATTAATTATATTATGGGATTTGAGTGTATTTAGTTAATAATTTTCAGCCAAATTTGATTGCTTGGCTACTCCAAACAGCCATGTCAGGATGGTATTAGTGGTCGTGAAGAGTAGCTCGAGAAAATTCGGATTGAGCAGTGAAATCGAGAAAAAGGGATTTGTTGCTTTTCTTTAGTCTGCACCTTGACACGAACACGGATGCGAACAGTCTGCATGGGAGAAATGGATCCACGACAAAATGGATCCGTGTCAGGTCTTTTGACAGGGAGGTTCCGGAAATATCGGGAGAGTGTGAGGACCAGAATGAAAATTGTGTGCAGTGGGTTGTGGCGGGGGTGTGCGCGAAGAATCTGGTTTATATGGTGGGGAATAACGACTCGCCTGGGTTTTGTAGGAAGAGTTGCAATGTTTGCCCCCAGTAATTTTGAGGTTTGTATTTATTTTTATAAAAATATGATAAGTTTGTATTAATTATGATTTGCGGTGTTTTCTATTGGTCTAATATGATTTATGGACTAGAAATCGTTGATATATGCTCCCTGTAGTGTTTATTTGACAAGTTTGGGTAAATGAAAAATTGAAAATTTTAGTCTTCATTTACATTTACAGGAGGGTTGAGTTTGATTTTTTATTGTTTGCTTTTATAACGGCATTCTTATTTTTGTTTTACTCACAATAGATACTTAAATCAATGCATTACATATTTTTCTCGGTTTCACTGCTCAGAAACAAATGTCTTCTCCTCATGAACTGCATAGACCAAAAAATAATTCACAAATTCTTCTACACAGAAAGGCACAAATTCAAGTACATAGAAAGAATACAAATGCAAATATCGATATGAAATGCATCTATGAATACAATTAGGAAACAAATATACGAATGAGAAATACAAACACAAGTCCTTTACAAATAAGAAATACAAACACGAGTACGGATGTAAAGTACAAAATTGAAATATGAATACCAATATTGACACAAACACATAAATGAAGACGAGTGCGGTTATGAATTATAATTTACAAAATTACAAATTTGCGAATTAGAAATTACGAAATAAATAATCCGAAATAACAAATGCAAAATACAAAATACAATTACATATACTGGAAAAAAAAAATACAAAATTAGCACAAAAATTACGAAATAAAAACATGAATACAAATATGATTTAAAACGAACCCGCGCAATTGCGCGGGTACCATGCTAGTTTATGTTTATTCCTGCTATCGTAACTTCATGATATTCATATATTAGTTTCCTGCAACTATACAAAACTGTATTGGCAAACACGACCTAAATCTAGATAGAAGTTTGTGATATGTTAGCAAAACCATGTCAATCCGTTAGATACAAATATAAATTCAAGAAAATGAGTACAGCGCTAAAAAAGCATAAGTTGTTTGTAAGGCAACTCATGAAAGTCGAATCAGTTGACCAAAGAGTAAAAGATAGTTAAAGTTATTCAAAATTCAAACAAATTACATGTTTCATAGCAAAATTGATGTAGTGATTTCCAAAAAATCAAACCTTACTATTAAATAATAAAAATGCAAACTCTACTCTTAAACATAACAAAACATAACAAAAGACAAATACTCAATTTTGTCATAAAATATGCCATATATGTTTTAAGTTAAAAAAAATTGTAATTTAATTTGGGAAAATTTAATTAATTGACAAACATAATATTCATATAAAATAAAATGAGATAAGATATCATATACTATTGGAAAGAAATAATAATGAATATGACAATTTAATTTAATAGCATATCATATAACTTATTATAAAAATAGAAATAATTAATTGAAAATTTGGAATTACATAGGCCGGGTTGAGTTAATATGAATTTTTAATTTCAAATTCATGACCCGATCCATATTTTCGGGTTTCTCAAAATCCCAATCTGAACATGTTACATGACTCGACAACTTCGAAATTCGCAAAAAGACAAATCGGGTTCAGATTGGATGGGTCCGACGAATTGAAAATTGTTGTGTATACTCATAAATTATAATATGTTGTGTTATCCACTTAACTATTCAACATTTTTTTTTAAATGTCAATATTCTTACGGTATTTCATTGCTTCCTTTTAAATTTGAATTCTGATGTATTTCGTATCTTCTTATTTTTCTTAAACTTTCAAAGAACTCAATGTATCAAATAAAATTGTTGATTGTTTATACTTTCTCATAATCATGACAACTTTTTAGGGATTTTTCTTTTCAAACCTAACAAAAGAAAAAACTAACGTGAATTCAACTAATTTCAAATAGAGCCGAACCAAATTAAATTTTGGACCGAAGCAAATATTTTTCTTTTTGTTTCCTAAAATCAAAACCAAAAATATAAAAACTGCATGTGAACTATAGAAAACTACAACCTCTTAGTTTAAACATGTGTTTTCTTTCGTTTTTTTTTTTGAGGTTTTTCCATGTTAAAAATATAAAAGCTCGATTACTTGAATCAACCATATAAATAATTTTTTAGTTTTGTTAAATGAAATCTAAGTAAGGTATTGCTTGCTACTTCAAAAACAAAAAAAATTGAAAAAAATTGAAACTGATGTCAAACAAATCTAAATTTCTTAATCAATTAGTTCATAACATAGTTGGTTGAGTGTGAGACATAAAAAATCTTATGTTGCGAGATATTTTGGGTTCGATCTTCATTGATATTAATGGATGAATAACATATAAGTCTTATCCGTTTATTATAAAAAAAATAAAAAACTGAATTTCTTATCAGCACAAAAGAAACTCTGGAGATCAATAGCAACGAAAAGATTCGGTCGAATGGGAACCCAGACCTGGTAGTAGCGGCCCCACAAGTCAGAGACTCAGAACTCATAAGACTCAAATTACGAAGAGAGATGAAAATACAGTAATGGGGGGCGTAAGATAAGAAAGGAGAAAAAACGAAGGCGGTGAAACGATTTTCGAAGATCAGCTATTTCTTCTCCTCTTAATCGGACTCGAAAGGTCAGTTCTTTTCGCCCCTTTCAGTACTGGGTACTTTTACTATTAAAACCTTTTGTTTAACGATTTTGCTAATTTTGGTACCCACTTGGTCATTTTTTTCCCGGTTTACTAAATCAAGTTTTTTGCCAGTGGCTTCACTCGTGTTTACTATTATTATCTGGTTTCAGTGCATGATTTTGCCTGAATTATCTTCCGAAAGACGAGAACGTTGCCAATTTCGCAGCTCTTGTAATTTTAATAGTATTATTTTAAGAACCACTTTTCTGATTTCTGAAATGTCTTTTGCGAAAGCCCTAATGAACAACAAAATTGAGAATTTCAGTGCACAAATTTACATTTTCAGACAATAATCTAACGTTTCAAAACTAAATTACTGATATTCATAAAACTGTGATCAGTTTGTTGTATAAAACCCCAATTTCATTTCCTGTCTCAATTTTGCAGTATAAACCTGACAAGAGAACATTGGTTCTCGAAATATGGATACCGGTACTGAAAGAGAGAATGGAAGACACAAAACAGACCATTACAAACACGCCCACATGGAGGTACGTTACAAAACCCCCCCTCACAAATCTCGAAATTCCCTTTATTTAACTCCCCCAAACAATATTTCCAAAATAGTGGATGGGCAGTTCGCAAGACATGAAGATAATGTCGCTAATAGCCGAGCGAGACCACGCGTTACAAGAAATGAACATCGCATTCGCCGAAAAGAAAGCTGCACTGGCCGAACGCGACATGTTCTTCCTCCAACGCGACTCAGCCTTGTCAGACCGCAACTCTGCAATTCTCGAACGCGACAAAGCCCTCTCTTCTCTCCACCGTCTCCAACAACAACAAAACCAGTATTACCACCCAGAGCTATGCTTCAATAACGAGTCATTCAATCACAACAACACGTCTTCGCCCAAAACCAAACGTAGCAAAAAACAACAACCCAAAGAACCGAAAAAGAAACAACAAGTGACGATCGCGACGAGAGAGAGACAACTCTCGACTCGGACGAGGAATCAGGAATGGAAAGAAGAAGAATTGGGGTTGAACGAAGTGAATTTCGACGAGTCGACCATGGCGGTGCCGGTTTGTTCGTGCACGGGGAAATATCATCAGTGTTATAAGTGGGGAGAAGGAGGGTGGCAAAGTTCGTGTTGTACGTTGAGCGTGAGCATGCATCCCTTGCCCGTGATGCCGAATAAGAGGCACGCGAGGATGAGTGGGAGGAAGATGAGTGGGAGTGTGTTTAAAAGATTGTTGAGTCGTTTGGCTTCTGAGGGGTTCGATTTGTCCGTGCCGTTGGATTTGAAAGATCATTGGTCTAGACACGGGACGAATCGGTATATTACTATTAAGTGAGATGAGGGTGTTTTGGGTTTTAGGGTTTGGATTTGTAGGATGATGTAGGATTGGTGGTTGTATATTTTCTTCGTGTTTGGTTCGCTTTGTTGTGATTTGGATAGTGTGGTCTAATTTTGCTAGGAAAGTTTGGAAACGTGAGCTTAATTAATTGTAGTTTGTTGCCACAAAAAGAAACTGTTTTTTTGTTTACAGGATTGATTGTACTCTTGTAGAGTTGGTATGATCCTTGCTTGTTGTTTTCATGATTGATTGAACTTAATCAATCATATAATTTTACTAACAAATCTTGACGAACTATCAACAGCAAGGATATGAATGATATTTCAAAGATTTTTGTAAGGGCATCCGTGAAATTTTAAAAGGGTATTTTCACGTTTTGTAAGGTATATTTGAAATTATGAGTTTTCGCAAGGATACATATAAAACTTTACAGGGGTACACGAGAAATCGTGAGATTGTAAGGTTTCGTAAGATACATATAAAGTTTTTTTTTTTGAAAAAAAATACATATAAAGTTTGATCTATAAATAATTAATAATCCATTTCATATATAATTAATATAGAAATTACATGGAGTGATTACATCTATATAATTAAACTTTCTTGCTTAAATTACATGGAGTGATTACATCTATATTTATACTAGTTTAAACTCTAATCTAAACCACACACATAACTAACTAAATCAATCCTAGCCATCCATTATAAACTCACTAACAACACTAATAACACTAACTAATTTCAGTTAATTATTTCCATTACATTATCAATGGATACCTCCATTTATATCTTCTAACAGCTACAAATAATATATCAACGTATTGTCTTTACCCATAAAATCAATTTTATCCGTATCATTTTTATCCATATCACCGTATCCGATTAGTATCATAAATCATATATTAAAATATCGTATATTAAAATGTCTATCATCATCATTTTTATCCATATCGCCCGTATCGGAATCGTATCATAAATCATATGTTAAAATATCCGATACTTATCGCATCGAATTCGTGCAACACAGTATATCAATTAATACATAATTGATACATGATTAACAGAACTTGAATCCAACAGTTTGATAAATAATGTCTGAATAAAAAGTAAAATAATAACATTCAGATTTAAGATACCATATTCTTTTCTAAACTTCCCCATGCATAACACAATAGTACAAAAATACTGGAGACAAACAAGCCAAACAAACATCCTTATAAAAGATCACACCCACTAATCACTCACTGTATATCACACCACAAACAAGCTAAACAAACACACACACCATAATTAAAAGTTAAAACTACCCAAAATTAATACGTGATTAAACCTAATAATACCATTCAAGTGACTCATCACTATAATAACCAGGAGGACTCTTAGGTGGACGCAAAATTCCATCAACTTCAAACTGGTACTCGTAGTCGTCCAAAGAGTCCTCGGGAAGCCTCAAGGTCTTGAGTCCACTGCGCCGGGCCCGCATGTCGGAGTCAATGTTCACATTCCGGCAATCACGTATGTCGAGCGTCTCTAGATGAGGTAGCGAAGCTCATGCATATTCTTTGCAATTTCAAAGGCATTCTCATTAGGTCTCTCTTCATTAACTCAAATCAAGTGAATTAGACCAACTTTTCCAATACTCATTCAGTTTAAATTTTATGAGCTTCGGTAATTCTCTCCCTACTAGTCCCGGCAGTTCACTAGAGAATTTGGAACTGATCTGTAATTCCTCCAAAAGCGGTTGTGCTTTTACCGTATCGAATAATCCCTTCTCTGGAATTCCAAGGCACGTTATCAACCGCAAGCTCTTCAATACGTTTGTCCTGACAGTATTTTCAACATATTTACATATTATAATCTTTGTAACTTTCACTCATGAAGGGAAGGAGGGATTGATTACCTATCACAGAGGTACTTGAGAAGATCGTCATCAACAAAATTGCTGATCCAGAACTCCTCCACTGTGTCTGTGCCCTTGCTCCGGTCAATAGCAAGCCTTGTCTGATTCTTCACGGAACCATAGTAGTAATCACCATCGTAGCCCGTCACGTCAATTTGTCTCCAAATTGCAGGCAGGCCCGTCTTCCGCAACATTTTGCCACGCACGACACACAAATTGAACCGTATTGAGGACATCAATCGCCCCCACCATCCTAAAAATCACCATTAATATGTCCCGGTTGAGCTCTGCCCAGTTACGTCGATCTTCTTTTTTCTCCATGCGATTGCGATCTGTAGAAACACACAATTGGCAAGGCGAGGTATCTCTAGACAATTACAAAGCATGACGTACGTGTAAAACGAATTTCTGAGAGAGGAATAAAGGAGAGGACAATTTTGCCTTTATATTTTTAATTCGGATGGGGCCTTCATTTCTTCTACACCAAGTATAATCCAAAAAGTTTCATATGATTTTTTTTATGTAATACACATATTTATATACCTAATAACATTAGGTATCGAACTAATAAATCAAATATAAATATTACGAAAATATTAATTTTAACATTTCTTCGTAGTGTTTTTGTTCATGTTCATCAATTTTCGAAAGTGAATGAACTTATTTCCTGGAAATGTTTTGGTAAAAATATTCGTCAAGTGATTTTCGAAAAAATATATCGTATACGTATACAATATAAAAAGTTATGGAATTAATAATTCCACAGTTTGTTTTGATGTCCAAATTATAAGATGATAGAAAATATAATTTTCTGTTTGGTTGTTTACAAAATTTTGGAATTTCGTTATTAGAAATGTAAAACTAATGTTTATTTAAAATTAATACGATATAATAGTATTATCGTAATATTAAGATATTATCATGTTATTATATTCTTCTTCTTCTTCTTCTTCTTCTTCTTCTTCTTATTATTATTATTATTATTATTATTATTATTATTATATTATTATAATATTATTATTATTGTTGTTGTTGTTGTTGTTGTTGTTGTTATTATTATATTATATTATTATTATAACAAAATTGGTTTGAAAAATTTAATAATATGATTATAATATGACATTATCGCAATATAAAATGATCATAATATTATTAATTGTAGTAATATTATAGTACTAATTTTAATAATATTATAATATATTATAATAATACTAATATTAATATTACTATTAAAATATTGTAAATATATTATAATAATACTAATACTAATATTGTAAATATAGTAATACTAATATTAATATTAATATTGTTAATATATTAATATTAATAATATTATTTATATTCTAATACTAATATTTTAACATATTATTATTAATAAATTCTATGAAAAATAATATTAATATATTAATATTTATATAAATATATTAAAATAATATTAACATATTAATATTAATAATAATATTAATATAATAATATTTATTATAATATTAATAATAATATTATTGTATTATTAATTAATAGTTTATTATATTATTGTTAATATTTTATATTAATAATAATAATAATATTTTAATATTTATATAAATATATTAAAATAATATTAACATATTAATGTAAAATATTATATTAATATTAATATTAATTATTAATATTAAAATTAATATATTGATATTGATATTAGTATTAATATTAATATTATTATTATTATTATATTAAATAGTATTAATGTTATTATTATTTTGTTAAATATTATTAATTATAATATTATTGTACTGTTAATTATAATATTAATACAATTATGATCAAATTATAATATTAATTATTAATTCAATAATTAGAGGAAGATGCTCCACTTTGAGACTCCAACTAATTTTGGAATTGAAATTTACCATTAAAATGGAATAATGAGATGCTCCACCATTTAATTCTTTTTCTAATTCTAGGATCCAAACAAAAAATTTGTATTTGAAGAATCTCAATATCCAATTCCACTACTAATTTCATGCATCCAAACACCCCTTTAGGAGCTGTGAAAGTGCCTACCGAATTTAGTCTGGTATTTATCCTGACCCGAGCACAAGGAATTTGAAATCTCTGACTTAGTCATACTCGGTACTTCAAATGGCAGTTTACATTGGAATGGGGCTTCAAAATAACAGATTTAACTTCTCGATTTTGCCCGGAATCATATTTCGGTCTCGACTTTCAACAAAACTAGAGCGTATTCTCGTCCCCTTTCGAAATTAAAGTTACCACTAATGACTAAATTTCTTTTATGGTCATACATTTTCACAAACTATAATTAATTATTGTTTTAGTACAAACTTCAATTTATTTTGTAGATTGTAAACAAAACTAATTTTCTAGTTTAAACATAATAATTTGAATTTAGCATGGGCTGTGCTGTGACTTTTCTTGCTGTTTATTTATTAATTCTTAAAATATTAAAATTTAAAGCGACTTAACTGGACCAATGATTGAGTGAAACTGGACTGTAATTTTTTTTATTTTTCCTTACTTTCTCTTTGCTATTCATTAATCTTTAAGGCAATAAAAATTGAAGTAACTTACCATTATAAATAAAAAACTAATTGATCTAATTATTGAGTTCAAAATTGGTCTAATTGTTGAAGCATCCAAGCAAAATCTACAAATAATATCGCAAACAATCAGAATTTTTTCGTCCATCTCGGGACTCGAGGTTAACTGGGCTAAATCTTGTTGGGTTGCTATTGGCATACCACAACCAGTCCGTAACAACGTAGCTCTTCTTCTCGGATGTTCACAAAAACAACTGCTAATTAATTATTTAGGCCTCCCTTTGTCATATAAAAAGCTGAAGAAATTAACATATCAACCACTAATTCAAAAAAATTAAATCCAAACTTAACTGTTGGCATGGTAATTTCTTATCACTTGGAGGCCGAATGACACTAATTAAAGCAGTTCTACATGCCCTTCCAAATTACTATATGTAGGTTTTCTTATTACCTAAATGGCTACTAAAAGAATTAACATATCAAGAAAAACTGCCAAACGGTAAAAGTCTTGCCGGTTGGAAAAAAAATTGCCTACCAATACAACATGGTGGACTAGGTATCTTGGATATTGAATCTCAAAATAAAAGCCTATTAATCAAATGGCTCTTTCATCTTGATTTCAAGAAAGACGCACTTTGGAGTTTGGACAACCCATGTCAAGAAATATACGGTGCATGTAGAACTTTGGTAACCTCGTAAGGAAAACCTCCTAGCTCTCTAATGGCTCTCTAGCTCTCTAGCTCTCTAGCTCTCCCTTCTCTCTCTCCCAAACCTCCTAGCTCTTTTGATCTCTTCTTCTCTCTTACTTTCCTCCTCACGTCATATGGCATTACAAGGCCCCTGGCCGCTTATCAGGCCAAATATGACCTACGCCACCCTTTCTCCTACGCATGCACATCGACAGATCCGAGCAAGGCTGGAAAATACGGTGCTGCTACAGTCCACAGATCCTCATCACATTGTCGATATTGCCACTGTTCATGAATATTTCGTCCATAACTATGGTGGCATAACCCCGGATTACAAATTCGCCCCTTATGAACGAGAAGCTTATCTTGTTGAACTACCTCAGTGGGTTCGAGTGCATCAAGTCATTGATGATACTGATCTCTGGGAAGGACAACTAAATCTCCTACCATTCCCGTGGCAAACTGCCTCCGTCACGATCCCTGCACAACAGCTCTTCAGAGTCCCCATCTTGATTCGAAACTTTCCGCTAGATTTTTGGCATATGAACTACTTCAAACAAGCTGTTATGGGGTTCGGCAGAATAATATCTATTGCGCACAACACGATCACCGGAGCAGATAAGAGGTTTGTGGAAGTTGACGTGTTAAGTCACTCACCGAACTTAATACCCGATTACGTAAGACTTTCCCATGGGACGAGTTACTCGGACCTACGAATCATAAGACACGAACCAATGCTCTTCGACCCTGAGTTGCCACCTCCTCCTCCCCCACCCAACAACAACATGATAAACGATAACATTAACTTCCAAGCAGGAATTATACCCCAACCAGATGACCCAAACAACAACAATGGTAATCTCGAATTCCCAGCATTAGTAGATTGGGAGGATGTCCCTGAAGTAATTGACCAACCACATATTATTCCTGGTGCGATCCCTACTATCATCTTAGAACGATCGGAAAAGATCCTAGAGGATCGATCAGCCATGAACATAGAAACTTCACCTTCACCTTGTTCAAACGGTCCGAAAATGACAAAACAAATGCCATGCAGACGACAAAGCTTTACAGTTCCCAACCTCGTCAGGCCATATCAGACAAGGACAACAAGCATGCTCTGTGATGACCATATCCTACAGCAGACACATATCTGCTATATGAGACAAAGTGACCCGTCTCATCTCAAAGATCCAAAATATGAAAACCAAATACAGCCCAGCCCAACTAACAAAGGCTACGACACAGATAAGAAGCAACCAATACAAAACCGACGTTTCAATTCGAATCAAATACGAAATTTGAGACATACCGTACACCCAATTTGTGCACGTAGTGACACAGAAAAAACAAAATTAGAAAAATCAATTTTAGGCCCAAAGCCCGATATTATTAAGCTTCTCTCGTACAAAGCTAATTCCTACGCTCTAGCCGCCACCACCTCATATAATCAGAATCTCCATTGTTTTAAAACAAACAAACCTCTCACTTCCTTCTCAATGGCAGAAACGAGTAAAACAAGCAATATGGATCAAACTACCATCTCAGATGAGGACCTCATTCTGAAACTTTCGAGCATCCATATACCATCATCTAGTCATCAACCTAAGGTGACTGTATCCCACAAAGGTATTAATACCAGGAAATGGGACCTAGCAATAGCGGTCAAAGTCATAACGAGTAAACCAATCTTCTAAGACTCCTTTGCGGCATCCATGATCCGAGCATGGGATACTTCTCCAAATACCAATTTTCATGAACTTGGCGGTAACAAATTCCTGGTGGAGCTACAAAATGAAGAAGAACTGCTGCGGGTGATAACCAAGAGCCCCTGGAATTACCGCAGAGATGTGGTGATTGTGAACAGGGTTGAATCCGAGAAAGAATTGCAAGAGGCCTCCTTTGAGAGTTTGGAGGGGTGGGTGCAATTGCACACCAACAAGTTCGAAGTATTATCTATCGAGGGTATTAAAGAACTAATGGCAACAGTTGGCCCGCTACTCTCAGACCCGATCCAAGGTTTCATCAATGGTCGAAAATTCTACAAGTTTCGTACCTTAATCCCGACTACTCAGGCAGTTCGAGATAAGTTCGAGGCCACCTTACCATCTGGAGATGCTTTTTGGGTTTTTCTAGTATACGAGAAACTTCAACGTATCTGCTCTTTCTGTGGGTGTATTGGGCATGAGATTCCTACTTGTCAAGATCATAGAAGGTTAATGCTGGTTGCCAATAAACAAACAAAACCCTTACACTCTATCATGCAACTCCTTTCGAAACGTTTCGGTAAATGGGTTAATGAACCCATTCTTGTGCCTCGAGATTTCATACCGGATCAAACCGATACTGGCCCTCCCCCACACAACCAGCCATCCAAACGTTCGATCAACTCATGCTCTCATGTCCAAGGCAGCGACAATCATACAGAGAATGATGCGAGTATGGAATATCATCGCTCACTCACCACGATGAACTCCTATCCCGCCACATCCTTCAAGAGAATCAAGGCGACGGATCCTCCGGGACCGTCGCTTCAATAATGCATCTCTTCTCTTGGAATGGCCGAGGTTGTGGAGGCTCGGCGACTATTCATTCCATTAAACGTTATCTTCACTGCACCATGGTCGATATCGCCTTCATCTTCGACACTAGGTGTAACGTCTCACGATCAAACCACATCATCTCTACCCTACCTCTCTATCACTCTTTTGTAGTACCTTCTGTTGGACGCGCTGGAGGACTCTGGCTGTTATGGAAATCGAACGTTTCGGTTACGATACTGGAATCTAGTAGATACTTTATTGTTGCAAGAATTTTAGTGAATGGACAAATGCCGTGGATCCTATTTTCAGTATATGGGGATCCGCACCATACAAATAATCTCCAAATCTGGTCCTCCATTGCACAATACGTGCAGAATCAAAGACTTCCATTGATGGCCGTAGGTGATTTTAATGCCACAGTGTCTGTTTCCGAAAAATGGGGTGGAATAAATAATAGGAATGATAATAATATGAGAGCATTCTCTAACACTATCCATACGCTTGGTTTAGTGGATTTAGGGTTTTCGGGTCCGGCTTATACATGGACGAACCGGCAATTTAATTCGAATTTGATTATGAAGAGATTAGATCGGGCTTTAGCAACGCAAAGCTGGATAAATATTTTCCCATTGGTTAAGGTTTTCCACTTACCCCAAATCTCGAGTGATCATAATCCAATACTGATTAAGACCCAGCCTACCAAAGAACAACATGTCAGAAGATTTAAGGTGGAAAATTGGTGGATGCTAACAAATGGATTCAATAACATGGCAGATAGATCATGTGAGGATAATACACATGAAGAATGGGATAATGGCATTCGGGCTATTACAAAAGATGTTAAAAATTGGGCCAAAACCTATAATTTCAATCCAAACTCTAAATTGAAACAAATAGAGGAACAAATCACTAAAGCCCAACAAGATTTAACTCTAAGCCCAATAAACTATGGACATAATCTAGTGAAGCTTCAAAATGAACATAGCCAATTATTGCGACTGCAAAATTCTTTCTGGTCGCAGCGTGCGAAAATTGATTGGGCAAAGAATGGTGATTTAAATACGGCTTTCTATCATGCAACAACAGTCAACAGGAGAAGATCTAATCGAATTGAGGCGATAAAAAATAGTTCGGGTCAATGGTTGACCAGTATGACGGCTATACGAAGAGAATTTGTAAGAGTATATAAGGATTTGTATACGTCTATTAATCCGAAGGATCTAACAGAGGTAATACCGCACCAAATTACAACTCTATTACCAAAATTAGCAAGGAATCATGGAATTGAATTAGTCAGAATACCTAATCAGGAAGAGATTACAAAAATAGTTAAATCTATGGGCCCTGATAAGGCTCCGGGCCCGGAAGGCCTTCATAACAGATTCTTTCAGCAAAATTGGGGTAGAATAAAAGAAATGGTTTTCAATGCTTCATCTGCCTTCTTCACACAAGGTATTATACCGAGCTCCTTTGGGAAAACAAGCATAACCCTAATTCCTAAAGTACCAAATCCTTCAGAGATATCTCAATATCGTCCGATTAGCCTGTGTAATTTCTTTTATAAGGTGATAACCAAGATAATTGCCACGCGTCTCAAACCTTATCTAAAGGATTTTATATCGGTCAACCAAACTGGTTTCATAGCTGGAAGGAATATTCATGATAATATAATTCTTCAGCAGGAAGTAATGCACTCCTTCAGAACAAATAGAACAATGAAACCGTCTTTTACAATGAAAGTGGATTTAAGAAAAGCCTATGATTGTATTGAATGGCGATTTCTCCATAAGATGATGGAACTATTAGGGTTCCCCAAGGAGTTAATCTCGTGGATTATGAGCTGTGTACATTCACCAGAGTTCTCGTTTAATTTAGGAGGAGGTTCATCTGGTTTCTTCAAGCCTCAACGGGGCATCAGACAAGGATGCCCCTTATCGCCATTCCTATTTATATTAGCTACAGAGCTTCTCTCCAGATTATTCCACTATCATGCTGCGAAAAACAATCTAAAAGGTATTTCACTAGGATCAAGAGGCCCCTTCATAACGCATTCAATGTATGCGGACGACCTGGTAATTTACGGCGAATGTACTGCTAATGAGGCATACTGCTTCCAGCAGATTTTCACCGATTTCTCATCCATATCTGGACTCCAAATTAATCCTTCAAAAACAAAGATTTGGTTTAGCGGACAAACCCCACAATTAATCCGAGACCAAATTATCTCAATTTTTGAAGCTACATCAGCAAATGCTGCGGAGCAGTATTTAGGGATACCAATACAGATGGATAGATTTAAAATCAGGGATTATAATTTTTTGATCGATAAGATAAGACAGAAATTGGCTGGCTGGAAATCAAAACTTCTTTCACAAGCTGGACGAACGGTATTAATACAAAGTGTACTCCAGTCGTTACCTATCTACTATTTATCTGTCCAATTAGCTCCGAAAAAAATTATTCACGAAATTAATTCTATAATTAAAGGTTTTTTCTGGGGAGTTAAAGAAAATACGAACCGATACATGTCTTGGTTGTCGTGGGACAAGATTACTCGACCCAAAAGAAAAGGTGGTTTAAACTTATTGGATCTAGGTATTTTGAACAAAGCATTATTAATGAAAAAATTGTGGGAATTTATGACAAACAAAGAAGCTCTCTGGGTCAATCAAATGCAAGCAAAATACCTACCAAGGTCGACAATTTGGGATACTCATAGATCCAACCAAATTTCGCCTATGTGGAAGATTTTCCTTGAGCTAAGAAACTTAATTAAAGAAGACTGTTTATGGATTCTTGGTGATGGCCTCAAATGTCAGGGATTGGGCCAACCATGGTTTCTTGGGGGGATGGATAGAATACCACGTAACATCAGGGAGAGGTCACTGAAAGTGAGAGACTTATTTGATGATATCAATAATGATTGGAACTGGCCATTAGTGAGCTCCCTATTCAGTAACACCCAAATATTAGGCATGACGGGTATAATTTTCAACCCGTTATTAAACGAGAATGTGGAAGACAAGCTCATTTGGGTGAAGAGCAAAAATGGATCCATTTCATTTAGGGAAGCCTATGATTTCCTAAGGGGCCCTGATCTTGATTTAAATTACTCACCTGCTATAGCATCTAATGAAATCTGGAGTTGGTTATGGCGAATCAAAATGGTGCAGCCAAGAGTGCAACTTTTTATGTGGAGAATTCTCAGAAATGCATTACCAACAAGAACCCGGTTACATACAAGAATAGTATCCATTAACCCGATATGCCCTATGTGTCAACAAGAACCGGAAACGGTCACACATCTCTTCCTCCAGTGTACTACAATTCAAACTCTATGGAATGAAATCGAGGTAAGCATACCATCTATGACGAATACAACCACTCCTACTATCCTCTTTTACCAATGGTTACAACAGAGGCAACAAAAACCGGTACAGTTTATAATGGAATGCCTGCATGAAATCTGGATAGCCAGAAATAATTTGATTTTCAACTCAATTCCGATTAATATAAATCAAATTTTATACAAGGCTGCCATGGGTTTCAGACAAGGAGGTATTTCTAATTCCAACCATGAAGATTGCTCTCTAGGTATTCCACATCTGTGTATTATAAAGGACTTGGCTTGTTTCTCCGATTTTTCAATGGATAATACAGGCAGAGTGGGGTATGCTTTTGTAATCAAGAATGGCTCGGGGAGAATAATGTATGTTAGGGCTAAGGGGTATTACTCTATCATGGATACCCTGGAAGGGGAATTTTTGGCAATGAAGAATGCAATATCGTTTGTTGGGGATACTTTTCCGGATAGAATTTGTTCTTTCTTCTCAGATAATTCGGAAGTCATAAACCTACTAAGCCAGGTTTCTGATCCTAATATGGTTAGACCAATGAGATGGCAAGCGATTAGGAATGCACGTGATTGCATACTGTGGAAGCGTAGAGTAAAAGATCCTACTTTTCACTGGATACCAAGAGATATGAATACTGAGGCAGATCAAGTGGCAAATTTGGCAAGAGTGTTGCAAACGACTTATGAGGATTCGGTTTTCCCAAGGTTGATATAAGGGGAGACATTTATCCACGGATGGACATGGGAGATTACTTCCTTTTTATTTTAGTACTTTTCTTTCTTTAGTTTAAGTTTTTAAGTTACTGCGAGGAGTAAGGTGTTTTGTAATTTTGATTAGGTTATTTTGTTAGGTTTGGTTTATGTTGTTTTTGATCTCTTATGTAAACAATTTTGGCTCCTTTTTCGAGCTTTTCTTCTTTAAAAATACCTACGGGTTTCTTTCAAAAAAAAAAAAAATCAAAAAAAAAAAAAAAAAGAAATATACGGTGCACACAATTCTTGGGAATTAAGAGAAATTAGTAATGAACTCACCTCATATTTTATTAATGATTTAATTTAATTTGGCTATCTCAAGCATATAGTGTGGCTCATGCAATCAACGCCACCTCTACTACAGACCAACACACCAACACTGATACACCTCATTCCACAAAATTGGTCTATAACCACATGATCCACCCAGGAGTGACGGTTAAATGGACAATAAACATTTTCAAGTTAAAAATTCCTCTGAAAATCAAAATTTTCTTGTGGCTTGTGGGCCATAATCGCATCCTAACACAAGAAAATCTTCTAAAACGGAATTGGCCACATGAGGCTTCTTTTACTCCGTGCAGCGAAACCATGGAAACCTCTTCACATTTATTCGCACAATGCGCATATTCTCGTGAATGTTTTGCAATATGTGGATTACCTACTACTCCTGCCGAGACCTTCCTGCAATATTTCGACATGGTTCGGGTGCTAGATCACAATTCAGGCTCCAATCCGAGCACTACATGGGCCGCATGCATCTGGTCATTATGGAAAGAGCGGAATAACAGAATTTTCCGAAAGAAGGGACGGATGCCGATTTCAATCCGGTCCGACTGCCTCAACACGACGCATACATGACGCGCTTTGAAGAATTCTTAAGTTCCTTGTGGGAAAGTTTAGAGTTTTCCTTTTTTATTTTGTGCGGATGGAATAAAGAGTTTTTATAGGAATCTAGAGAGAAGAATCAAGATACCTCTTGGTGTAAAATATATTGGAAATCTTGTAAACCCCAATGTAACCTATTTTCAAACAAGTTTCAATGAATATAAAAACCGCAAGAGCACGTTTCGTGCTCTAGGTTTTATTTCAAAAAAAAACTTTATCCCCCTTGTTTTCTCTGATGGTTTTATTAAAAATTTCAAAGCAATAAATAACATCAAACAAATAAACTATTTATCTGAGAAACTCTTATAAATATCTAAATTATAATTCCAATTCCGGAACGGAACACTCTAATAGTAGTAGTACCTTCTTCTTCTCCACTGCTTCAGTCTTACCAGAATATAGATTTGGATTCAATAAATATATATATATATATATATATATATATATATACTGTCCATCAAATTCATTACAAATTTATTAATGTGAGAGTTTAAATATTAAAAATCCAATTAGGCGTACAATTAATATATAAGGCATAATTAATATATAAATAAATATATAATTAGCAAAACTTGAATTCAAGAGCACAATAATTAGCCTCCCAAAAAAAGAAGCAAACCTTGTACAAAATAGTACAAAATATTGGACATAAATTATTCAGACACATCACAACTAAAAATACCCAGGAAGAAAAGGATAATTATACCATAACCCCTCATTTACGCACCAAATCCTCTATGTCACCAATTAATCATTAATTGGTGATTAATTAGCATAATCATTAACAAAAATACATCCGATTAACAGTTAATTGATATTAATTAAGAATTTTTAATGGATATGTATTTTAATTATATATTAATTAACTGTTAATGGGATGTAATTTTGTTAATGACCATATTAATTAACCATTAATTAAGGATATAGAGGAAGTTGTGGGGGAAATAGAGAGGTGCGGTATATGGCCTCGGAAGAAAATGTTTAAAGTGATTAAACTCATTACCATGATAAGTAACCATCATCTTTATAATATTCATCATTACGAAAATCGTCATCTACTTCATCATCATCATCAACTTCACGCTGGAACTCGTAGTCGTCCAGAGAGTCCTCAGGAAGCCTCAAGGTCTTGAGTCCGCTGCACCGGGCCCGCACGACGGAGTCAATGTTCACATTCCGGCAATTACGTATGTCGAGCGTCTCTAGATGAGGACACCCTTCTAGGATCGCTTTTAAACCCAGATTTGTCAGCCTGTCATGTTTTAAGTTTAAACATTTAATTAAGTACACCGCCAAATTTGATGTGGCAGGATTTTAAAAGTATGACAGGAAATTTCTCTGAATTACCCGTTACCAATAAGCTGGAGGTAGCGAAGCTCATGCATATTCTTTGCAATGTCAAAGGCGTGCTCATCAAGTCTCTCTTCATTATTCGAATCAAGTGATTCAGATTCAGACCAACTATTCCAATACTCATTCAGTTTAAATTTTATGAGCTTCGGTAATTCTCTCCCTACTGGTCCCGGCAGTTCACCAGAGAATTTGGAAGTGATCTCTAATTCCTCCAAAAGCGGTTGTGCTTTTACCGTATCGAATAATCCCTTCTCTGAGATTTTGTGACACGTTATCAACCGCAAGCTCTTCAATACGTTTGTACTGACAGTATTTAAAAAAAAAAAATTTCCATATTATAATCTCTGTAACTTTCACTCGTGAAGGGAAGGAGAAATTACCTATCACAGAGGTACTTGAGAAGATCGTCATCGGCGAACCCTCGGATCCAGAACTCCTCCACTGTACCCTTGCTCCGGTCAATAGCAAGCTTTGTCTGATCCATCAATATGGCATTAAATTTGGAACTATATTCACCGTCCCAAAACGAAAGCTTGTAGTAACTACCTTGATAGCCCGTCACTTCAATTCGTCTCCAAATTGCAGGCTCGTCTTTTGTAACCTTTTGCCACGCACGACACACAAGTCCAGCCCTATTGAGGACATCAATCACCCCCACCATCCTAAAAATCACCGTTAATATGTCCCGGTTGAGCTCTGCCCAGTTACGTTGCTCTACTTCTTTCTCCATGCGATCTGTAGAAAGCAAAGCGAGGTATGTCTAGACAATTACAAAGCAAGAGGTAGGTGTAAAACCAAGGAATAAAGCAGAGGACAATTTTGCCTTTATATTTTTAATTCGGATGGGGCCTTCATTTCTTCTACACCAAGTATAATCTAAAAAGTTTTATATAACTTTTTTTTATGTAATATTGACATGTATCTTTTATAATACACATATTTATATACCTAATAAACATTAGGTATCGAACTAATAAATCAAATATAAATATTACGAAAATATTAATTTTAACATTTCTTCGTAGTGTTTTTGTTCATGTTCATCAATTTTCGAAAGTGAATGAATTTATTTCCTGGAAATGTTTTGGTAAAAGTATTCGTCAAATGATTTTCGAAAAAAGAAATATCGTGTTCATATATATATACATGCTTGCAATTGTTAAGGAGAATCAGAAAAAGTATCCAAAAAAAATTCACGCATGCACGTTTTGTTTGATTGATCTTTTTCATCCTACCATATTTTTTTTTCGTGCACAAATGTACTGATGAAATTAGCAAAATATATTTTTCAAATCGGATTTTTTTTCGATCCGTTTGCACCTCTAGCCCGATTAGGAAAGTGGATTCCACACGAGTATGTGTTTAGTTTTTGTCGGAGCTGTGAAAGTGCTACTAAATTTTTGTTTTAACATTTTGTCGGCTCGAGCATAAGGAATTCAATGTAAATATATGTTTGAAATTTCTAACTTAGCCATTCTTAATACTTCAAATGACGATTTATATTGGAATAAGATTTTACTCTTATCATGAATCTAGAACATACGAGGACATATGACTCTACGAGGCTTTTCTATTTATTTATTATAAAAAACAAAAAAGATTTTGCTTTTATCATATTTGACTTATTGATTTAATGTGAAATCATTAAATCATATTGGGTCTCAACTTTCAACATAACTAGAGTATGTTCGTGTTTCTCTACGAAATTATAGTTATCATTAATGATTAAAAATATTTATCATCCGAAATTATCACGAATTATAAATTAAATGAATAAGGCTAAGGTCGCTCCCTCACTTTCTCATTCATTTTCTAGTGAATGACAACTGAATCATGTATATTAATTTTCGTAAAAGCTAGTGTGGGTTCCTCGTTATTGAGAGGAAAATTTTCGAATTCGATGATATTTTGGAGTGAATTTGGGAGATGATTTGAAAAATCCTAACACTGCACCAACTAAATATTGAGTGAAGAAAAAGACGGAAAAAGAAAAAGAAAAAGAAAAAGAAAAAGAGGAATATGAGTGGAGGTTGTGGGACAAAGTAGTTATTGAGTGGAGAATGTGTGTGGTGGTGAGGAGCACAACCGGTAAAAGATGAATATTTGGACAGGGACCGATCCAGAATTAATATATAAGAGAGTCGGATTAAAAAAAAAATTCAAAATATGTAGCTTGTGGGTTTCGATCTCAAAACCTCACACTTTCTAAACACATGTTTTACCACTACACTACTCTAATCTTTGTGAAATACAAACAAATTTATTATAATTATTATTTTTCAAACGAGCGAAATCATCTTTTTCTTCACTAATATTTCGTTTTCGATTTCATGGGGGGGGGGGGGGGGGGGGGCCTCCCGCTCGCCCCCTGGATCCGCCACTGGATTTGGGGTTGAACGAAGTGAATTTCGACGACTCGACCATGGCGGTGCCGGTTTGTTCGTGCACGGGGAAATATCATCAGTGTTATAAGTGGGGAGAAGGAGGGTGGCAAAGTTCGTGTTGTACGGATGAGTGGGAGTGTCTTTAAATATTGTTGAGTCGTTTGGCTTCTGAGAGGTTTGATTTGTCGGTGCCCTTGGATTTGAAAGATCATTGGTCTAGACATGGGACAAATCGGTATATTGAGATAGGGTGTTTTGGGTTTTAGGTAGGGATGTCAATGGTGTGGATATTGCCCGAACCGACCCGAACCGTATCCGAAGAAATATCCGGATTCGAAAAAAATATCCGGATCCGAGTGGATCCGGATATGGATCTGGTTGTTAATTTTAGGATCCGGAACCGGATTCGATATTCGATTTTGGTGCTGGGACCGGATCCGTGTTCCGGATCCGAATATTTTTAGGATCCGGATACTCGGAACCAGATTCGAGTATCCGGAACCGGATCCGGATACGCATATTATATATTATTTTTATGTATTATATTTGATATTAGTTGAAAATCATATACAAATTAATGATTTGTGAGTGATTTAAACTCATAATCGTAAAATTACATTTAAATATAATCATATTTATCGTTCATGTCACAAATTATATATATTCATAGCTAAAAAGTAAGTTAAGTTATAATAACACAGTATCCGTTTTAATATCCGAAAGAGAACCGTATCCGTATCCGTATCCGACAATATCCGAACTGTATCCGTATCCGTTTATTATCCGAACCGTATCCGGATCCGGGTAATTCCGTATCCGGATCTGTATCCGAAAAAAAATATGGATATGGATCTGGTATGACCACTATCCGAACCGGATCCGAACCGTTGACACCCCTAGTTTTAGGGCTTGTTTGGATGAGTACCGATCTCTAGTTTGGATGAGTAGTAATCTCTGATTTGGTGTAGGAATAGTAAGCGTTTCTCAAATTTTTACTTGTGCATGTTTGCATGCTATTCAGGATTTGATTGAGGAATTTCAAGTTAAAGAACTTGTAGGGTATTTTGTATACAAAAGAGTCAAAACTCAAAATTTAGCTTTTTGTTATGTATTTTGTAGTATATTTTTTGGAACTCATGAAATCATTATTTTATTGATGTAGAGCAACCAACATCATGCATATCATTAAAATCAACATTAACATTATCATGGCCATTATAACAATGAATGTACATACTTCCACAAAAATTTACTCATGGACAAAAGCTCAAGAAAACAAAGGATTGAATAGTATGATTCACACAACAAAACAAAAAGAAGTATGTATATAAGTTTCGATAACATATGCGAATATCAATTCCGTACACGATTTTTTTTTTTTGGTAATATCGATCTTATCATGAACAATGCGTTATAACTACAAAAATACAAATACAACTAGACATCAAAATGTAAGACCAAATACATAGACGAAATAAAAATGTGAATAATTAACTACAAAAATAAAAAGACAACTAGACATAAAATGCGAGACCAAAAACATAGATGCAATAAAAATGTAAATATATGGTATGAATATCTAATGACATTCCGAAAAAAATACAAATACAAAACACGGATACAAATACAAAATAAAAACACAAAATATAACTATGAACATAGAGACAAATACAAAATTTAAGAAAACAAACAATTCAAATGATTGAATATTATGATTCACACAACAAAACAAAAAAGCGTGTATATAAGTTTCGATTACATATGCGAATATCAATTGCGAACACGATTTTTTGTTGTTGGTAATATCGATCTTATCATGAATAATACGGTGTAACTACAAGAATACAAAGACAACCATCCATCAAAATGTGAGACCAAATACATAGACGAAATAAAGATATAAATAATTAACTACAAAGATAAAAAGACAACTAGACATAAAATGCGAGACAAAAAACATAGATGAAATAAAAATGTAAATAGATGGTATGAATATCTAATAACATTCCGAAAAAAAATACAAATACAGAACACGGATACAAATATAAAATAAAAACACGAAATATAACTATGAACATAGAGGCAAAGACAAAGCTTAAGAAAGCAAACAATTCAAATGATTGAATATTATGATTCACACAAAAAAACGAAAAAGTGTGTATATAAGTTTCAATTACATACGCAAATATCAATTATGTACACGAGAACAAATAAAAAATATATTGATAATATCGATCTTATCACGAACAATGCATTGTAACTAAAAAAATACAAAGACAACTACACATAAAAATGTGAGGCAAAATGCATAGACGAAATAAAAATGTAAATATACGGTATGAATATCAAATATCATTATTAAACATAAAAGTGAAATACAAGTACAAATCACGAGTACAAGTAGAAAATAGAAACACGAAATATAACTTCAGGAACTACGAACTACGAATCATCAGTTGGTGCAAATATCAATCTTAGTCGAAAGAATGCAACAAGAAGATCAAAATACAGACTCAAACATACATTAAAACATCAATATATATGCATAGATGGAACAGATAAAAAAATTGTTCATATGAAATATCATTGCAAAATATAAATACGCTGCCTATGATGTAAGCAATAAATCGTCATCGTCGTCATCATCATCATCTTCATCATTTTGCCTATGATGTATAAAAATAGATAAATTTTACAACACGAACTATGCAAGAATTGTACGTTTGCCTCAGTAAACATACATTAAGATATGAAAAAATAAGCAATAAATCGTCATCGTCGTCATCATCATCATCGTCATCATCATCATCATCATCATCATCATCTTCATCATTTTGCCTATGATGTATAAAAATAGATAAATTTTACAACACGAACTGTTTGAATTGTTCAAGAAATCCGGCTCATGAACAATTCAAACGACACATGCTGTAAAATTTATAAATATCATGATTTACTGAGGCAAACGTACAATTCTTGCATATTTTTTGTTGGAATGAAAATGTTTGTTCATTCGAACGTACTCAATTTTGTAATTTTTCGATAATTAAATTAATTAAAACTTTATATTATTGTAATTCTTATGTTTCTTTTATTATTAAATGTTATGTAGTGTTCTGTTTCTTTAGTTGCTGAATATTTATATTCTATGTAGTACATTCTTATATATCGCGTACATTATATTCATAATTTGTTGACAATATGCACACAATTAAAATGTGTGATGTATTTATTTAAATTTGAGAAAATATACTGAACTGCAACATTAAATACAAAATAAAATACCATAGAAAAAAAAGTAACATATCACAAAAAAAAAATAGTCACAAACTTGAGAACATCCCTGCAACTCCAATGCAATTGCGCGAGAAAAAAACGCTAGTTCATTGATTGTTAATTAATATGTTTACAAAGCAACCACCTACCGAACTATTACAAAGCAACCACCTACCATGAAATGGTAATATTTTAATATGTAGACAGATTAACTTTTTAATTAGTTGTTAATTAATATGTTTACTTAATTAATTGTTAATTAATATATTCAATTGACACATTAATAAATTACACGTCAATAAATTATGTTATTACATTTTAATTAACGTGTCAATTCATCAAGGCTATCTTTCAATAAATTATGTTATTATATTTTAGTTAGAAGGATTAATCAACCCATTTAACTTTCAATTGCCATTTCATCAAGGCTATCTTTTAATGTTATGGGAGCTGAATATATCATTTAATACATAAGTAGGGTCTGAACAATACATAAGATACAAATAATTAAGTAGTGTCTGAACATGATAAGTCAACCCCATAATTAATACAGAAGATACAAATAATATATCATTTAATACATAATCAATACATAATTAACAGAACTTGAATTCGAGAACATGATAAGTAGTGTCTGAACAAAAAGTAAACCTAATTCAGATTTAAGATAAGCATATTCTTTTCTAAACTTCCCCATAACACTAGCTATTACAAAAATACTGGAGACACAAGCTAACAAGCAGCCTTACAAAAAATCACCCACTATATATACTGGCATGATGACCATCAACGTATTAAAGAAAAACGAAGGAGCATTTCTATGATATGTCTACTGTGTATAACCATCACCATAATAATCAGGTTCAGATTCATAATCATAATACACAGGCTCATCACAATACTCACAGTAATCATCTATATCATTAACTTCAGACAGTAACTCGTACTCGTCCAAATAGTCCTCAGGAAGCCTCAAGGTCTCGAGTCCGCTGCACCGGGCTCGCATGTCGTTGTCAACACTCACATTGAGGCAAGCACGTATGTCTAGTGTCTTTAGGCGAGGACACCCTTCTAGGATCTCCTTTAAATTCATATTTGTTATCCTGTGTTATATAGTTTGACATTTTAATTAAATTACAACTTCAATAAGTCCAAGAGCAAATTTGATGTGGTAAGATTTTAAAATCACGACAGGAAGTTTCTCTGCATTACCCGTTACCGATAAGGTGTAAATCCTCCAAAAGCGGTTGTGCTTTTACGGTATCGACTAATACCTCTTCTGAGATTGCGGTGCACATTATCAACTGCAAGCTCTTCAATGCGTTTGTCCTGACAGTATTTTAAAAAAAAACATGTTTATAATTTTGGTAAACTTTCACTCAAAAAGGGAAGGAGAAATTACCTATCACGGAGGTACTTGAGAAGATCGTCATCGGCAAACTCTCGGATCCAGAACTCCTCCACAGTGCCCTTGCTCCGGTCAATAGCAAGCTTTGTCTGATCCATCAATATCTTGTCGATGTAATCATATTCATGATCCGATAAGGAAGCATCGTCGTCGTAATCAAGCCCATGGCCAGTCATGTCAATTCGTCTCCAAATTTCAGGCTCGTCTTTTGTAACATTTCGCCACGCACGACACACAAACTCAACGTTCTTAAGGACATCAATCACCCCCACCATCGTAAAAATCACCATTAATACGTCCTGATTGAGCTCTGCCCAGTCACGTTGCGATGCATGTTGTTCCATGTGGGGCCTTCCTTCGGGGTTCTAGATGTGGCTTGTTATCGTAAGAGGATCTGTAGAAAATACTAATAGAAGTGGCAAGGAGAGATATATCTAGACAATTACAATGTATGAGGTGTAAAGCGAAGCTAGAGGTGGCAGCTCGTGGTAAAATTTCGGTAAGGAGAGATAAATCCAGATAATTATTAGGGAAACAAGTTCTAGGTTTTCGTATTTCAGAGGGTTTTTTCTATCTTTGCATGCAAGAATCCTAGTGACGATTTTAAAGAAAATATTTAGATTTCAATTCAAGAATAGTATAAAGAAGTTGGGAGTTTTTTTTTGGAAAAATATCCGGTATATCCTTGCTAATTTCGTAAATTACATATTTATTCTTCTTAAGTAATAGAAAAAAAATTCAATTTTGTCCTCTAAATTCTTCAAAATTGTGCAACTTGCCCTTCCAACTTTAATTTGCTCACTATTACCCCTGAACTCTTCATTTTGTTCATTAGTGTCAATTCCATCAGTTAACTGATGAGTTGACACTGTGACGTAACATGTTTTGGATGATTTTAATAAATGACGTGACAATGTTCATTAAATATTTATAGAAGTTTTCTACTATGTCTCCCAATTTCACCCACAAAATCATGATACAATAATTCCCAAGGCAATTAATCCCTAATTACTTCCCTCTCAATTAACGATTAATCCATATTTATTAATAATTGAATATTCTTAATTAATCTTTAATCTAGAACGATCTTAATTATGTATTAAATTTTTAATGATTATAAATTAATTGTTAATTAACTTTTCTAATGATGAATTAATTATGAATAGTGATGTCATGGTGATGCAATCATGATTTTGTGGGGAAAAATAAGGGGCAAGGCATAATTTTCCATATTTAAATATCCATTGACATCAAACTCATTAATCATTATAATCTAACCCATTAACCATTATAACTCAACCAATTAATCATTAATCCTCACCCATTTAACATCAAACCTATTTTTTTTTATATAAATTAGATTAGCGATAATAAGCTTCTTTTCTTTGTTCTTATATTAATTTATCGGGGCAGTCCTACTGCCATCATTTTGCTTGCTATAGCACAAAATCTCCTTTCTATTGATTTCTATTCGGGAATCCGAATCCCACATTTCTTTTCTTTTTTGCATTGAACTTGATTCCCATATCCTTGTTACTGAAATTGATCCAAAGAAACGAATTTTTTAGATGCTTATTTCTTTTCATTTTCGATAGAATAGGTGCAATTTGGAGGCTTGATTGAAGAATAAGAAGCAATCACGGCTGCAGATTTGCTGCAAATTTCACAGCCATGGCAATTGATTTCCTACGAGCCAGGCTCCTTTCAGAGAGATCTGTTTCTAGAGCAGCCAGAGAAAGAGCAGATCAATTAGCCAAAAGAGTAAGTCTCCTTGAATTCCAACTTCATCAATTTTGTGCTGGTTCGTCATTTTAATGTGAAATAACTGAATTAGGTAATGGAGCTAGAGGAACAACTCAAAACAATAACAACTCAATGCAAAAAGCTGAAAAAGCCACTTCGGAGGTGCGAGAAAGAGAGGGCGCACGGGAGAGAGAGTTCGTGAGGGAGTACAGAGAGAGAGGGGGCATGTGAGAGAAAGATGGGTTAATTATTGGGTTTGAGTTTATTTTTGGTTATTGGGTTTGAGTTTAATTAATGGTTAATGGATTGGGTTATAATGGTTAATTGGTATCATTTAAATAAATATTTTAATATTTTTTAAATTTGTCACGTCATCTATTAAAATCATTTAAAAAAAATGGCATGTCACAGTGCCACACCTCAGCAGTTAATTGATGATTATGTAGTTAACTGATGGAAGAAACACTAGTGAGCAAAATGAAGAGTTCCGGAGATAAAAATGAACAAATTAAAGTTGGACATTTTTAAAAAGTGCAGGAGACAAAAGTAAGCTTTCTTCTAAATAATATCATATTTATTCCTACTAACATAATTAGTCTCAAATTTGTCCCTACTTTTGCCGAATATATGTTTCAGTGAATCCTCTCCTGATTTTCAACAAAAATTCTCCCTTTGATTTTCAATCAGTTATCCCTGTCTTAGTAACTCGTATGCTGATAATACTTAGTCTGATACAATCTGCAATTAGGCTAATAAATGGCTGAAAGTAGAATATAATAATAATCTGCTTGTTGCTGAAAGCTAAAATCTTACGACGGTCTGAGGCATTTTTCATATATCGCTATTTTGAGCCTCTTGAAATTTATAAATTGAATATAATAAATAAAAATATCGTTCCGTGTGTAATATGCTGCGTACCGCTTAAGAGGCCGCGTACTGCGTAACAGGAGCCGCGTACCTTGGCAATACAGGGCTTGTTTGATTTGAGGGATTTTGGTGTAAATGTACATTCAAATCCTGGATTAACCTCAAATCCATTGTTTGATTTTGTATCGTACTGTATTTGATTCTTCAAATTCCTGTATTTTGTCATCCAGTTTAAGAAGCGGGATAACAAAATACACGGACGGAGCTTCTCCCTGTATTTCATCACCAGCGCCATTTCTTTCTTTCTCGTTAATGGCTATTTGTTAGTGAAGTTAACTAGTGATTACTACTGGACCGATCTTTCTCTACTCTTCTCCTCTTCTCCATCTCTCCTCCTCCAATGGTTTCTCTCCCAATCCCGTTGTTTCTGCAGAAATACTGGATTCCAACAATACTCTTCAGTGTAGGACTCTTCTTCCAGCTCGTCGTGCTTCCTTCCTCTTATCCTCCTTCCCATTACGACGATTTTCCCTCTTTTGATCTCTCAATTTCTCATTTGTTTCGTTGATCTTGTTTCTAGAATAAAGTTTCGTTTAATACAGTGCTTGAATTGGGGAAATATGTGACGATTGAGGAAGTCTCTAAAGCTTACGAGGGGCTCTCGGAAAACTGGTACTTTTTCTCTCCATTTATATCCTTTTTTTTCTCAATAATTTCTTGTTAATTTTCTTCTTTATGTGATTTAGATCTTTATATTTACAACTCCAATTGATTTATTTGATTTATATGTGGTAAAATCAGTCTATCCGAGTCCAATCATCCAACCACAGCTGAATTCATTAAGGTCTGAACTGTGAAAATTCGATTTTATAATCTTGAACAAAATGAAAGAGAAATGATATCATCATTGAGTTCTAATTAGGCAATTAACATGATCGATCAATTGTTTTCTTTCAATGCAGATTAGATATGTCTACGAGCTATTGTCTGATCCAACATGGAAGAAACATTATGAACTTTTCTGCCTCGATGAACAACAGGTTCGATTCAATTTGTTTATACACTTTTACAATACCAATATAATTTCTAACCATTGCTTGTTCAAGTAAGCCTTTTCATCTTTATATGTTTTGAATTTATAAACACATTGAAAATCTTTTATAATCATAAAAACATTATTTTGTTTAATTCTGTTTATAATAAGGTTTATTCAAATGGGAGTCCTCGTTGTGCTAAGTTCATCTCTGATGCACGCTACTCAATTCTTCGACGGCTCTCTCTCGCAATACGTCAATGGTGCTCTCACTCCTCAACTCATCAATGATTTTCTTCCAATCAAGCGAAAAGGTATAATCTCCATTTAACTGATGTTTCATGCCTAAAATGAGAGTAAAAAATTGATGTTTTGTTGCTTTAATCACTGAACCATTGATTTCTTCAATTGTTCAAACTTAATTTTAAATCTCATCATCTCTAATTTACTCTCAAATTAATCTCTACTAAATGTTTAATCATCCAATTTTACCTCCCAAGTTAAACCAATGCGTAGTCCATGCACCCAACCAACTTTCAAGCCTCGCATAGCTAAATCAATGCTTAATTAGAATCATGAAGGAGTTGCAATTAGGGTTAAAATTTGATCGTACCTGTCCTGGGTCACAGAGACTGATACGTGATTTAGGGGTGTTTTTTTCTTATTCTCTATAGTGATCAAAATCTCAGATGTAATTGTGCGAGTTAAAGTTTTATTTATTTTTTCTTATATTTTATTAATATTTTATTATTTCAAATCTTTATTATTTCAAATATTGAATTTTTAATGTCATTTGAATGAGATGATTAATAAAGTATGGATCATTGTATAACTAACTCATAATTCATGGATTTCAAACTAAGAATCAAACAATAGATTTTGATATACATGATATTGCAATCCAACTAATCAAACAACAAGCATGGATTGTAAAATACATGAATTATCAAATCCATGTATATGCTATATCCATGTATTCCACAATCCCTCAAATCAAACATGCCCATAATTATAGCATTTCCCCGGAAGACCAAACAAAAAAATAAGGCAATATTAGCTCGAATATAATTAATTAATTAATTAATTAAGCAAAAAAATAGAACTAAATTCAGAAAATATGAAATGCCTCAGACCGTCCTAGTCAAGATTTTAGCTTTCAGCAACAAGCAGATTATATTCTACTTTCAGCCATTTATTATCATCACAGGCAAAATTAAAATTAAAATTCAAGTTAATATTAGTAGTAAAAATCAAAGAAAATAAGCAAATTGATAACGAAAAGCCTAATTGCAGATTGTATCAGACAAAGTATTATCAGCATACGAGTTACTAAGACAGGGATAACTGATTGAAATTATTTTTTCATCATATACAATCTTGCTTATGGCTATAAAAATCAAATCAATCAAGCACAAAAAAGAAATTATTTTAAAAAGAAATTAGGGGGATTATCAGTTCTTCCTATCAAATTGAAATATAAAGATCACCGCACCATGGGTGCTTTCTCTTTCGGTGAAATATCGTCATCTAATACCCACAAAATAACTCGAAAAAGAGATTAAAAAGAACCCAATTTTACCATCTTCAGAAAATTTTCATTTCACAAAATCGGAGCAAAGCTGGAGGATGGTTTGAAAAACTTGTGGCGACGGCAAATATAAAGGCGAGATGCGGCTTGTAAGCTAGGGTTTTGGAGCAGGAAAATCATAGGGCCTTATCAGGCCCAATTTAGGGCACATTATGTTGATTTGGGCCTATAAATTATTGGTTAATTAATCACATTGATACGAAATTAAGGATGAGATATTTCACAATTAACTTCATCACTTCCTTTCCATCATTTCAGTTTTTTTTTTCTCTGAACCAACTAATTATCAAATCTTTTTCACGAGATTTTTCTTTTTATAAAGCTAATTAATCAAGACTTTGCTTTTTTTAGTTCATTTTCCAGTTGGATATTTGGAGACTCTCAATGTGCTTCATAAATAAGGAACAAACAAACATTTCATTGTCTCCTTAGTACAATTCTTCATTTCTTCTAAACAATGTACAATTCTTGTTCCGTTTCGCAGAATCCATGTTACTCTTTCGATGCAAGCTCTCTTTTATCGTCTCCAATGTCGACGGCCTCGCCCTCCGTGGAACTCCACGGCGCTCTCCCCTATGCTTTAGCTTTACCGCCTCGTAATTCTCATCAAAGATCACAAAATTGTGGTGGTATATTTAACAATGACATTCAAGGAATGGAGATTAATAGGTATTTCACTCCTATGGAGATGAAAAAGATCATGGACACTAAGAACAAGAAACTTGTCGAAATTGCTTTGGCGGATCCAAAGCGAGTAAAAAGGTGATTATAAGTTCAAAACATTCTGATTTTAAAGTTATAAATAATTAGGTGATAATAATGTTGATTAACTCGGAATTGATTTCCAGGATTCTGGCTAATAGGCAATCCGCAGCACGCTCGAAGGAGAGAAAGACGCGATATGTTAAGGAATTGGAAGACAAGGTGCATATATTGCTTACCGAAACTACTTCATTATCGACGCAACTAAGTATCGTACATGTAAGTTCGGTTTATATGTTATAAAAATAAAATACTTGATTAATTGGCAAAATATTTTATAAAAGTAATCATGTTTAATTACTTTTGTACAGAGGGAATCAATAAGGCTTGCGAACCAGAATATTGAGCTAAAGATTCGCCTTCAAGCCTTAGAGCAGCAGTCAAAACTTCGAAAAGGTACAGTTAGTTTTGCGGCTAAATTTGATTTTAAAAGTTGAGAATTAAAGAATTTTAAATAGAGTTTTGTGTTTTTGCAGTTCTGACGGAAGCGCTAAAGTTAGAAGTTCAACGTCTCAAACTCGATTATGCAAACGGTTTGTGTTTTTGCAGTTCTGAATGAGGTGCAGAAGTTCTATGTCTCGAGCTCGGTTTTGCGAAGATAGCAAGATAAATCGGAAAATAATGATTTCGTTTATTGATTAAATTAGAGATAAAGATTTCTCTCGTGTAAAATCACTTGAAAATAAATTATACATTCTGGATTATTAATCCAGTTTTGAATTAAAATAATTATACATTGTATTATTGGCAGTTATTATAAACTATGTATTAAAATTATACATTTTCAATGTGGTGATGACACAAGTCCAGCTCCGAAGTCGTGTATATATAATTAAATGGAATATTAAAGCATGAAGATAATTTATTTAAATAGGCGGAAACTTTTCTTCTTCTGAGAATTGGTTTGCCTCAATTAATTAAATGGAATAAAAATGTGAGTAATATTACTATTACAAAATTAAAATTAAAAATGAAGATTAATTAATACCTTCAGTGTAGCGAAGGATCTTTTAGTAATAAAAGGCATGCCATTTTCTGATCGAAGACTCTTATTGTCCTAATTGGAGCCATACCATTTTTCAGTACCCAATCTTTTTGCTCAGGCAGTCGAAAGCATGCTACTTTCTCCGTACGAGTCGTACCGGCGGTACCAACCGTAACTGCAAATAAGAGAACTGGATGAATAGGAGATATTTCTTTTAGTGGTAATGCTAACTACCAAATAAGAGAACTGAATAGTGAATCAATATTTGCAAATGAGCCCCTGTGTTATTGGAAATTGAAGAAAAGCCCCTCCATTTTTGAGATTTTTATATTGAAGAAAAGGGTCTTTTTGTAAATTTCTCAATGATTAATAATAAGAAGGGCTGACATATCCTTTTAGCCCTCTCAGCAATTGCAATGGCCCGGTTATAGTACGACTAAAATAACAGTATCAAAATACAAAAAAACTTATCAATCACGAAATTAAAGCGCAAAGTACATTATCCAACAGAGAAAATGGAATTAAAATAAATACAAGAAAATGGTACCAGTTTATTCTCGATTTGAAAAGATATCACTTTCTCCTCGTCAACGAAAGGTCTTCTGCTGATTCTACACCAAATCTTTTTTTTTTACCTGTTTATAACATAATTAGGTTATTACAGGGATCATTATGTAAAAAATAGAAATTTTACAGGAATAGGTACACACTAATTAAGTTGTTAGTAAAAACAACAAAATTAAATTTATTATTACTGAGTTTAAAATTAACTACAACAATTAAAAAATACACTTATCAGATTATTCCAAACGACAGGCCTTCCACAGTTAAGAATGTAAGATACACAATTGATTCGTTACTTCCTCTTGAGATAACCTTCAAATAATCTACAATGAAATTAATAAAAAATTGCAAATATTAGAAATTTCGAATTTCCACTCTATTATTTTTAACAGATTTACATTATTTTTTCAGTACACATTTGAGTTTCAGAAGATTTGCTCCCAATTCTTGATGGAACCAAACTACAAGCATGGCTATATGTATAATAAACAATATAACATTAATTTTTGTATGAAGTAATAAAAAATAATTATTAGAACATAAAAGAGTATAACCTTTTTTAATTTTAATTGTGTAGTAGAATCTGTCCATCTCTCTCCCTGCCAATAAATAAATAATATAACATCAAATTTTCCTATTAATTTCGTAAAATAATAAATTTGTTAAAAACCAGGGGTAAAACTGCAAAAAGTAATAATAATTCAAGAAAAAATAAATTTAGTAATATACCCAAGATGTTGTACCAGGTCTGCCGTAGCAGTCGTACCAACGCTTGTTATTTAGTTTTCTTTACCAATTTTGGTAATTGCACAAAAGATTTCTATTCTTTAGTTGGCTTTGGAAGATTGAATTTGTTTTTGAATTGGAAAAAATGAAGATCAATTAATACCTTCACTCTAGCAAGAAGGATCTTTTATTAATAAAAGTCATGCAATTTTCTGATCGAACCCTCTTATTGTCCTAATTGGAGCCATACCCTTTTCAATACCCCATCATTGGTCAAACTGTCGAAAGCACGTGCCAGATTATTTTCCAGTGAGTATCTCCGTACCAATCGTACCGGCGGTACCATTGGTAACTGCAAGTTGTATCGCCGCAAAATTGCTCGAGAGTACTGCGATATACCTGCACATATGCACAAAAAAACATTGAAATATTTAATTCGCTTCGATTGCATTGCTGCATTAGCATTTTTTAACATCATGAAGTCAATGTCGTCAGAGATAAACTTGCTAATATTTAATTCGATATAGAAAATGGAAAAATGTGTTGATGAATCGAAGAACAATACCTCCTGTAGAACTAAGACCCAGTTGTAATAGCATCATGATTTTCTTTCGATTGCACTACTGTACCTGAATCATGCGAAAACTAAGCACTAAATCATGAATGTACTGGAAATTGGAATTGGAAATGAAGTGAAAAAGTTTGAGAAACCTTTTAGAAGCAAAATTAGAATATTCTGGAGAGAGCGACCCCATTTATAATGAAACATGTTGCAATGTCTTAGTGTGCTGCCAGATCCGAATTTCTCCAACGGTCGAATAAGAGTTGGAAATTCGAACGTTGGGGTTGACAGCTGGATCCGAACGTTAGACGCATGTATCCGCTCCCCTTTATAAGCATAAGCAACCCCTTCCATTCTCTCGCCAATTCACTTTTCAGATCTAATTTCACAAGAGAGCTCAGAGAGAGAGAGAGAGAGAGAGAGAGAGAGAGAGAGAGTCTTGACAACAACGAGAGGGATTCAATCAAAAGCGAGAGCTCAGCGCGAGAGAGAGAGAGTCTTGACAACAACGAGATGGATTCAAGCAAAAGCGAGGGCTCAGAGAGGGAGAGAGTCAAGCAGCTTCTTCCTCCCTCTCCGTAATTTCTAATTGTGGTCCGATAATGGAGTTACCCCTCGATGGATTCAACGAAGGATGCTGATGACGATAGCGAAGCACAAACAGGTAAAGAACAAGTTCTGTTCTTGATTTACAATTTTGGAATTTTGAAAAGAGATGGATAGCACTCTTCTCTTTCTCTCTTGCTCTCTCTCTCTCTCTCTCTCTCTCTCTCTATTTACTCTAGGCATATGAAAGTTTGATGATTATTCTTTTCTCTTTTCGTCTCTTCTGCTTGTATCTTGTTCCTTTTTTTCAAGTAATGTTTGTATCTTGTTGTTTTTTTATGTGGAAATATTTTGCAATTTATAATCCAGGAGGGTTCATGCTAATTACCCTATTATCTATCCTAATTTGTGTATTTAGCTGAAAAAGGCCCTGAATTATGAATGACACCCAAATTTTTTCTTGATTTTTGAAAAAATAAAAAGAAACACCTTTAACTTTCTGTTTCGTTAAAAGAAAAAACTAATTTTATGTTATGGCTTTTCAGTTATTGCTTTAAAAGAAAAAAACTAGTTAACTTTAGTGTTGTTTTTTAATGATCAATATTTTTTTATTATGGCTTTTCAGTGGATTAATTTATTTGCATATTTGGTTTGCAGATTGTTTCGTCTCCATGCAAAGATCCAACAAGTGGAAGGCCAATTACTGGTTTTGGGGGATGAATGACAAACCCAACATCTCTTGCTGGTTGCTATGCGTATGTGTGTGTATTTCTGTGTAGGCTGTATTTCTGTGTGTTACTGTGTATGGTGTATATGTGTGTGTTAGTGTGTATGTGTGTAGGTGCATGTGTACATATGTAATTTGTATGTGTTGTATATTTTACTTGTATTTGCAGGAGGTGGGTCCGGCCCAAAAGGGGGCGGGCCTCGGGAGGAGCGGGTCCGGCCCGAAAAGAGGCCGGGCCTGGGGGGCGGGGGGTCCGGCCCGAAAAGGGGGCCGGGCCTCGGGGGGAGGGGGGTCCGGCCCGAAAGGGGGGACGGGCCTCGGGGGGGGGGGTACGGCCCGAAAGGGGGGCCAGGCCTCGGGGGGGGGGGGGGTACGGCCCGAAAGGGGGGCCTGGCCTCGGGGGGGGGGGGGGTACGGCCCGAAAGGGGGGCCGGGCCTCGGGGGGGGGGGGTACGGCCCGAAAGGGGGGCCGGGCCTCGGGGGGGGGTACGGCCCGAAAGGGGGGCCGGGCCTGGGGGGGGGGGGTCCGGCCCGAAAGAGGGCCGGGCCTCGGGGGGGGGGGGTCCGGCCCGAAAGGGGGCCGGGCCTCGGGGGGGGTCCGGCCCGAAAGGGGGGCCGGGCCTCGGGGGGGGGGGTCCGGCCCGAAAAGGGGGCCGGGCCTGCCGGGGGGTCCGGCCCGAAAAGGGGGCCGGGCCTGGGGGGTCCAGCCCGAAAAGGGGGCCGGGCCTTGGGGGGGGTCCGGCCCGAAAAGGGGGCCGGGCTGGGGGGGGGCCCCGGCCCCGCCTGGGGGTGGGGGGTCCGGCCTGGGGCAAAATCGGTACTCCCAAACATTTCACAAGCACACAACGATTTAATAAATCAACGTATAATTGTGCTCAACCGACAAAACCGATAACTCAACCAAAAGATTACACAAACCATTTCAAATCTCATTTTGTCAAGAGTTCGGAAATTACAAATAAACCGACTCGCGCATTTTGCAACTATTGTTGCAATTTGGGACACATCTCAACGGGATGTCCTCTTCGAAAACCGCAACCAAATTCAAATTGGTTGTGGCTTCGAAAAGATCGAAACATGGCTAGCACGTCCACCTCAAATGGGGTGTGTCCTAAAGGTACTTAAAGTCATGTTTCCGCACTCCCTCATCCATGTTTAAAATTGGCCACAAGTTGAGGGGGAGTGCTGATACAAGAATTTGATCGCTAAACTCGGGTTTAGTTGATTCGGATTTCTTGACAATTTTTTTTATAATTCAATCATCTATACACTTACAAAAAGACGAGAAAGGTATTTTGACTAGTATGTAGGTATGCTAAATGGAAAACGAATCGGGAAGACGCGATAATATGTTAAATAAATATGCGTACCAAACTCAACATCATCACCTTGCACTATCAAGGGAGCTAATGTCTCGACATAGGTGGATGTTGAGCAGTGTCACTCGAGGAGTTGTGTGTTTTAGATCAAGACTCGAGTCCATGGCTCGAGCTAGGTATGCATTCTCTTGAGAATTCCATTTGAGTTTCAAAATTTATTACGTTTTCAACTATTTTTGAATACATCGAAAATGTTGAGAATCTTTGTTAAAACCTATTTTTACACTAAAAATCTTTTCATACATCTTTACAAAATGAAAAACTCAACATCAATTTGCGAAATTCATCTATATACAAGCCTAAAATTGCAAAAAGCAACGATTTAGGGGGAGCTTGTATGTAGGGGGAGCTTCTCGTATGATTACGCTCTATTCACTTTTGATCCTTTTCAAAAAGGGGGAGAAGAGAAAATCATATGGAAAGTTACTCGGTAATCGATTCAACTCTCCAAAATCGACATTATTTTGAAATGAATCAAAAGGGGGAGTTTGTTGGTTCAAATTTCCTAGGGTTTGATTATCTCAAAATAATGTCGATACTACTAACGAATTTGTGTAAGCATCAATTGTAGGAGATATAGGTATGCCCGCAAAAGGATCAAAAGAATAAATAATCAATCACACATACGCGAGCAAGATAACAAGAGCCAAGGAATATCAAGATCACTCAAAAAGACTCAAGACGTCGAAGAATCAAGAGGACATCAAAGAATAAAGATGTCGAAGAATCAAGGAATCAAGACATAGAAGATTCCGCAAGTTGGGAAATCATACAAATCACCAAAACAACTTATAGGTATCCCTAAACTTGTTTATGTATTATTAAGCTCAAAATTAGTCAAAGAAACATATTCGAAACTCATCAAATTGGTGAAATAATGAAACAGACTAAAAGTAGGATGTCCGTTACAACGGAACTCACTGTCCGTTATAACGGACATGCTCGTCCTATTCAAGATTGGAAAACACAGTATAGTCCGTTGCAACGGATCAACCAGTCCGTTGTAACGGACACCACCAAAGCGTTGTAACGGAATAATGTACGTTATAACGCTAATTAAATCCAAACTTGAAGGATGTCACAGAACTATGTCCGTTACAACGGACATATCTGTCCGTTATAACGGACATTGTTCTCACTTCAGTATAACACATTCCTCTGCATGTCCGTTGTAACGGATTAACCAATCCGTTACAACGGAAAGCCTCAGAACGTTGTAACGGAGTATTCTCCGTTGTAACGGACATTAAAATCAATCTGAAGTGAAGTCTCAGTACGATGTCCGTTGTAACGGACATGTCAGTTCGTTGCAACGAACTTCCTAACACATACTTCCGTTATAACGGACATGTATTCCGTTGTAACGGACTGTGTAATAATTCGAATATAACAGCCGTAACGGCTAGTTTGACTTATGGTCCGTTACAACGGACTTGCAGTCCGTTGTAACGGACTATGCAGAAAAAGCAAATTAAGGGAAGGGTCTATGTGTTCTATAAATAGAACTCTTCCCTCATTCTCTCTCATCATCTCAACTAATATATTTTCCCAATCAAAAGAGAGAATCCTAGCTTTAAATCTTGAGCTTAATCATCTAAACATTCTTAGAGATTATTAGATCCAATTTCAAATCCACTACTAAACGATTCCCAACTTGCGTGACCGATCACGACTAGTTCGTTAGTAGTACAATTGTAATAGGCTAGTTACTATTTGTAAAGCCGGCCATTGATCGATCATTTCGTGTAAATCGATCAAGGCAAAACCTTGTAATTGCTTGAGTTGGATATTCAATCAAAAACCGAAAAGGCGCAAGGGCATCCCGGAGACGTAGGTACTTGCAATCAATCGAGTCGGTCGATTGAGCAAGTAGCCGGTGAGTTAAAGCTACAAAGCAACCACCCACCGAACTCCGTAAACAAATATCGCGTGTTATTTGTTTCGGTATTGTATTTCTTTATCTAATTTATTTACGCTTCCGCACCAAATTGTATTTGTATCCATTACCGCGAAAATTGGACCTTAGGATTACCTATTCACCCCCCTCTAGGTCTCAATTAAACAACAATTAATTCATCAAATAATTAAGTTATTGTACAAACGAAATAATATTGATGGCATATACATATCGATGACACATTTTCTTTGTTGAGATTAGCAATTTTTTAAAACAAAATTATGAATTTAAAGTTTGTATAGTAAAAAGAACACAGATTGATGGCATATACATATAAAAAAGTATTGTACAAACGAAATAATATTACAATTACAAATGTATTTATTTATTATTTTTTTTTTTTGATTAATTGAGGCGGGTTCAAAGTCCCGCACCCAAACTATATTGATAATATAGTTACAATGTAACCATGGTAATTACAAGGGTATTTACAATTTCAGTTAGTTCTCGGTAACTGTACCTTATTACATTATTTTTTCCTATCTTTATTTAACTTCTTAGCTTGCAAGATAGTGTCGATCTCTATACGAATATCCATGACCAATTGTTTGTATGTTCTTTCCTTGTCTTGGAAAATGCGCATACATCTCTCCTTCCATATATTGTGCAATCCATATGCCAATATTATTTTTTTATCCTTTTGTATCGTAGTTAATATGAATTGCACTACATCATCTGTATGAAGAACCTGTAGATCATATCTTGCTTCCAAATACGTCCAGACCGCCACTGAATATGGACATTTGTTTGCCATATGATGTAATGTTTCTCCGTCTTGTTTGCATAATACGCATCTGTTCGGTATTTGCCATCCTTTTTTGATCAAATTGTCCATCGTTAAAATCGCCTTTTTAACACATAACCACAAAAAGCATTGTATTTTGGGTTGTGTTTGGATTTTCCATATATGCTTTTCAATAGATGATGTGTAAACTCCTCTTATCAAGAATCTATACATACTTTGCGTCGAGAATATTCCATTTTGTGTCCATTTCCATATGATATCATCTTCCTGGTTTCCGAAAATGTCAGGAGTTTGTTGAATAAATGTATGTAGTTGTATATATTCTATATCTGCTTGTCTTGATCTGGTTGTTCTAACATGTTGTATCACCTCGTCTCTCCATATATTTTTAAATAGTTCTTGACCTTCTTCTCGATAAGTATATAATATAGGGAATTGATACTTCATTGCTATTCCATTCCATTCATTGTCCCAGAATCTTATTTTATCACCTCCTCCTATCTTCATTTTAACGGATGTATTGAATGGTTCATATAATTTGTCGCATATCTTCCATAACCTTGATTTTATGTTACTTGCTTTCCCCAAATCGTCATATACTTTGGCTCCATATACCTCCATCATTATTTCCTTCCAAAGATTGTTACTCGGTTTATATAATTTCCATATCCATTTTGTTAATAACGCCTCATTGAAAGTTTTAATATTCAGTATCGATAGACCGCCATATTTTTTGGGTCTGCATACTTTTTGCCACGCAACCAATGGTATCCCTTTACCTTTTGGATCCGTTCCTTTCCATAGGAACTTTTTCATTATTTTCTCCATTTGTCTTATAAGCCATTTAGGTATTTGGAATACTGACATAAAATATATTGCCATTGAACTTAATACCGATTGTACCAATATCAACCTTCCTGCAAATGATAAAACATTTTGTTTCCATCCTGTTAACCTCGATGCCATTTTTTCTAATAGTTCTTGATAGTCTTGTTTTTTAAGTTTTCCTGGCTTTAACGGAAGTCCTAAATATTTGATTGGGAATTGGACTTGTTTGCATTGCAAAATCTGTTGGATCTGATTTGCAACTTGCGTATCTTCCTTCATTTTGACAAATTCCGATTTGTCATAGTTAACTTTCAAACCTGATCCTTGAGCAAAATGATCCATGATAAATTTAAACCTCCTTATTTGAGTCGGATCGCTCGGTAGAAAATATATAGAGTCATCCGCATAATATAAGCACGTACTTGATCCTCTGAAAATGTTATAAATAAACTGTTGCTGATTGGTCTTCTTGAATATTTGAGCCAAAACATCCATTGCTAATATGAATAATAGTGGGGATAATGCATCTCCCTGCCTGACCCCTCGTTCCAATCTGATGGATTTCCCCAACGTGTTATTCAGTAAAATTTTGGTATATCCACGAAGAATTGCATTATATACCCAATCGATCATTCTTTCTCCAAACCCTCTATGCTTCATAATGTTTATTAAAAAGTCCCATGATATAGTATCAAACGCTTTAGCTATATCTGCCTTGAACACAATGATATCCGCTTTGAATTGTTTAGCAGCATCTAACATAGTTTGTGCATAAGCGAAATTATCAATAATATTTCTTTTCTTTATGAAACCTGATTGTTTGTTGTCCACCATATTCGAAATGTGATTCTGAAGTCTGGTTGCTAATATTTTTGAGAATATCCTTTGAATTGCATTGATCAAGCTAATCGGTCTATAATGCTCCGGTTTGTTGGCCCCTTGTTTTTTGGGTATTAATACGATGAAAGAATCATTTAAGCCCTTTAATCCTTGTTGTCTGACCTCCTGAGAATTGTATATTTTCAATAATGTGTGCTGCATGATAGGCCAAAATTTTATGTAGAACTCTGCAGTAAACCCATCTGGACCCGGTGTTTTGTTGTTATCCCACGACCATATAGCTTGCTTCAATTCTTCCAATGTTATATCATTTTCCATCGATGTTAGATCTAAATGCTCTTCATATAACGCCAAATCAATTCCATTGACGTCGAGATTGTTGTCTCTTTTACCCATAATATCCTTGAAATGTTCAAATAATATTCTGGCCTTGCTTTTATGATCAGTGAAATCTGTTTCTTGTTTCTGAAGCACCGCTATTTTATTATTTCTATTGTGTCTTGTGGCCGTGTGATGAAAATATGCTGTATTTGAATCTCCCTCTGTGATCCACTTAGCTTTTGCTCTTTGCTTCCATATCTGCTCCTCATGTTTGCTGATTTCTAGAAATCTTTTTTTCATTTTACATCGTAGCCATTTTTCTATCTCTGTGAGTTGTACCCTTTCCATTTTGTGATCTATCCATTGAATAGTATCTTTGCAGTGTTGTAGTTGTTGATTTATATCTCCAATTTTTTCTCGACTCCATTTCTTGATTTCTTTTGCCATTGCTGAAATAACCTCTTTTAGCTTTTTTGTATCTGATATTTCTTCCTTTGTCCATTCTTTCTCCACTATCATTTGTATCTCTTTATATTGTAGCCAATAGTTTTCAAATCGGAAGAAATTGGGTTTTGGAAATGAAGTCCTCGCCGTATAAATCAATGGTAAATGATCCGAAGATGTATTAGTACCTGCTTTTAACTCTGAATTTGCAAACCTATTGGACCATGATGTAGATATTAGTATTCTATCCAATCTTGACATTGTTTGTCCTCTCGCCCATGTAAATTGATGTCCATTGATCGGCAAATCCATGACTTGTAGGTTTGATATAGATCTTGAAAAATTCTGCGCTTCTCTCCAGTCAAAATTATCAGTCGTTCTCTCCGATCTTGTTAATATCACATTAAAGTCTCCTAGTATCATCCATGGTATATCACTACTTGGCTTGGTCGTTCTCAATTCTTCAAAGAATTGATATCTTGTGGTTGATTCATGAGGTCCATACACTCCCGTTATGAGAAATTCTTCTAAGTTCCACTTACATTGCAATTTAACTGATAAGGTGAAGTTATTTCGGGTCACTTCCTTTCTTTCATACATTTTTTCATTCCATGCAATAATTATGCCACCTGCTGTGCCTCTTGCCGGATTTGCTTCAAATGATTTGAGTTGATTTCCACATATTTGCTTCTGAAGATCTTGATGCATGTCTTGTATTTTCGTTTCTTGAAGGCAAATGATATGAGGTTTTTCCATTACTATATTTTTCCTAACCGCCACTCGTTTATCTGGATGGTTTAATCCCCTTACATTCCACGTCATAATTTTGATGTTTCTTGTCTTCATGGACTTATGATCCTATACTTCTGTTCGGTCTGATTCTTCTTTGCAGCTCTAATACACCCTAATTTGCCTTTGTGATACATTCTCTCAAATATCCGTATAACCTCCTTTACTATGGATTTGGCAAATGCCATCTGTATATGTATGTTGGATATGACTAGTAACCCTATTCGACCTTGTCCCTCTACTGCTATACTGATATTCTTGTACCAATAAGTTCTCAACTTGGTACTGATATCCAGGTTAATAATTATGAGGCCATGACTACTACTTCCATAACTAACAAACAGCCTTAAATTGACCTTGGCATTAACTGACTCAATCATTAACCCAATCATAAACTCAATCATAAATCTACTCCTTAACTGACTCAAGAACATATTCCTTAACTGACTCCTCAACCGACATTTTCCAATACTAAATAACTGACTCAACAACCACAACTCTAACTGACTACTTAACTCGATACTTCTTAACTGGATACAAATAACTGACTGATGCATAAATAAAAACCTGACCCTAACAATAGACTCGATACAACTACTGAGCATTACAGCTTGCTCAGAAAAGCCTAATTCCTTCTCTTTTGCTATCATCTTATTCGGTCCCTCCTAAGAGCTCCAGATCTACCAGCTCTTCCTCAGCCAGCTTGATTCCAGTTATCTTCAGGATCTGTTTGACATCATCCACATTCAATTGTTCTTTTTTCTGATCCATCACCGGATTGTTGCTTGCCATCTTCTTCTTTCTACTCACACCAAGTTGCACAGTGCTAAACTTTTGCTTCTGTGCTTTCTCTAAGCTTGATTCGTAAGTTGCTTTCTCTTTCTTCTTGATTCTCGGACTCCTCCTAAGTTGTTGCACATCTTCTTCCATTTCTTTCTGCATCTGTATGGCTATCTCTTCCTCCCTATCCTCCTTCTTTTCTTCATCAAACACGATTAGCTCATGGTTGTTGAGATCTTCCGCCGTGTTTTCAATTTGTTTCCTTTCTTCTCCACTGAGAATGATCTGCTCACCCACTATCAATACTACTTGCAGTGCACAGCTAAACACTCTTTCCATGATGAGACCCTGCATTCGCTTTGGCTCCGCCAATATCTTGCAGATCCTCGTCACATTACCAGCTTTTACACTGATCCACCCTTTGTACCAGTTAATTCTCAAGGCGTCAAAGGTATTGTTCTTCCTTGTATACATCGGCTTGTTGATGTTTTGAGGAGGGCACTTGCTTATCACAGGAAGCTTGCTTACCACTACCATGGCCTGTTCCTCTCCAGTCTCTTTTTTCTTCCACACTTTGTTCTGTCCCTTTCTTGCTCCTGATTTGGTCTCCTTACGGACCCATATTCTTCTGATCGCTTTCTTGACTCTAGTCACCATCGTCTGAACTCGTCTTGGCCTTTTAGCTGGAGCACCTTCCCCCATCTGTCCAACAGATTGAGATGGTTGTCCTCCCGTATTTGTTTCCTGACCCGAGGGATTACTTCCTTGTCCAGCCTCTTGGTCACCCCCACCATTCATCTCCGAGTTACCATGTCCAACTCCCAAATTTGCATCATTTTGCAATGGATCCTGCCAATTGTCCATCATGTTTGGCCCAGGATACACCACTTGTATTATGTCCTCGATGACGACTTGAACTCTTCGAAAAAATTGCCCCTCTTTCATTTTTAGATAAAATGGAACCTCTTCAGGATTGTCGCATTCAATGGTGACCGGTACTTCCAGATAGTCGCCTTCTGGTTCGAAGTATGGACCGATATTGATCGGTGCCCCAGTTCCTTTCAGCAGTTGCGTGATATCAGGAGTATTTATTGCCCAGATTGGCATATTTCTGAGCTTGATATCGATTTCAAAGAACGGAGGCTCATGAAACATACCCCATCTTGGTGTTATAGCAACCGCTGAGAACTGTATCTCCCCCATCATGAAGTTTCTCCGCTCTACTACTCGATCCCTGGTTGCCGGTTGGTCGCAGATCAGAATGTAATCTGCAGGTTGCGTGCGATATACACGGTATTGCATCGCATGACCGCCACATCTCCTCCTCAGGTGCTCCGCTATTTCTCCGGCTAGTACGTAGGTTGGATTGCCTGATTGCATGGTAAGATAGGCAGCTCTGAACATAAAGTCGTTTTCAGGAGCTACGTGTCTTCTAGTAGGGAAGTAAACCGTCCTCTCAAGGGGCCTTTTATCAAGATCATACTCAATGTAAGCCATGGATGCTTGGTTTTCTGTCTTGAACCTTTTGTTAGGGTTTGGTGTCTTTGTGCTTTTCTGCTTGCACTGATTTGCTGTGTGTCCAAATCGCTTGCATGCATAGCATTTTATAGGCTCACGACAATCTTTTTTCTGATGATCTTTAGAAAGGCATCGATAGCATTTACCTTGAAAATCGCTCTGATTCAGAACTTTTTTGGCCAACGCATTTGAGTATTTGTTGCTTTTTATGTGTTCTTTCTTCAATGCAACTTTGTGATGATTTATTTCGCCTTCCAATACACCAGAGGTGAGAATCTGTGCAAAACTTTTTGCATGCTTTGAACCATCATATCTGAGGTTGGAAGCTGTAATTGGCTGCGATCGTTGGTTGGCCAAGTGCTGTGCTCTAGGCAGAGACTGAGATGGACCCTTCAATTTGTCTCCTCGTTTCTCCTTCTGCCGATTCGTCTTTTCGTCCTCGTCTTCTTCGCTTCCAAATCTATCTTGCTCTGTCAAGATCTTACCACCATTGGATCCTTTGTCGGCATTATTCCTCTTTGTCTCCTTAGATTCGCCATTAGGGTTTCTCCAAAAAGGCACTGGAATCGCCTTAGGGTTTCTCATTCCGCTCCTCTCAACCCATTGAAGGTATTTTAATTAAGAGAAATGATATGCACTACAAAAAAAATCATGTATTTATTTATTAACAATGAAAAATAATTTTTGAATAAATAATTCCGCACACGGGAGAGTAAATTTTTTAATAAATGAATTATGGACCTAATTTAAAAATACCATATGAATGTAAATAAGATAATGTCGAGGGACTATGATGAATAAGTTACAAAAAAAAATCAAAACCACCACGTTAAGAATAAGAAAGATAAATTATAATAGGACATTTCTAATTTTGTTGATTTTTAATTGGTAGGAATGCAACTAACTTTTTGCCTCATTCATCTTGAATAAATAAGTATCGATGACATTTTTTTTTGTAAGGATTTTACACGTGGACTTCTTTTTGTAAGGATATTGTTTGTCACTTGTCTTGTAATTCAAGCCAACTGAATTAATCAATGAACAATACGAAATATATTTTATTTCTTCAATTTTCATCGATTCAAATTAAAAAAGTACACGCTCATATTTCCAATCTCCATTTTAACCAGAAAATCCTAATATTAAATACAATATTATATACAATGTCGTTGATCTTAGTAAAACAATGTATATAAAGAGTGATTCAGTATATTTTATTAGTATAACAGTGCAAATTTTATTGTTATGTATTTTTTCATGTTCTTCATAAAATTATTCATTTTCATATAAGATCATATTTCTTTTTATTTACTAATTGTGTTCATAACAGAAATTATCAATAAAATAAAGTTTCATATTAAATAAATTTGCCTCCTTCTATAATATACAAATAATCATATTACAAATAAAGCAGTCTTACCAGAATCATAAATTATGGAATTAAACTTAACCGCATTAATTTGAATTTTCACCCCTAAATATAACATTTATATTAGTTTAGCGGATATGGTACTTGGTTAACTTCTTGTGCTTTATTAATACTAGGAGAATACTCGCGCTACGCGGTGAGATTGTTAATTATGTTTTTGATTGTAATACAAATTACACATTTATACGATGATATTAATTGTGTCATTTAAAAAAAATTTTATTTAAACTCATTCATCTATGACTATTTATATGTTTCACAATTGTTTTATACTAGGAAAATATCCGCGCTTCGTACGGATATAATAATAATAATTTTTTTTATTAAAATATTTGTACAGTTTATCCATGTCGTGTATATTCACATAATTTAATGTTTAGTATTATTTTTTATGGTTAGATAAGAGGTTGTTGGCATTAATACAGAAGTATACAATATTTGACGAGATATGAGAGTATTTTAATATAATTTTTTTTTTTGAAAGAAAAGCAAGCACGATACGTGCTCGATCTTTTCGTTTTGATATATTAAAAGAAAAAGTTTCGATACAAAAGATGCGAAACGAAAAAAGATACAAGGTGATCTAAATTGTTAAAATATTTCTAGCCATTGATGTTCATTGTCTTTGTCGTCGGAATTATGAAGGATGATGCTCTCGTCTTAGCCTGACTCGGTTTCCCTCGCGTCGGACCTGCCTCGCAGTCTTGCTGGATCTGCTATAACCTAGTACCAATCCATAACCGCCTATGCCATATCGATCGCGTCGCCAGAGAGATGCACTTCATAGCAACTCGGGTCGAGGATTACGCTATTTTGAAGATCTGACTCGGTTTCCCTCGCGTCGTCACTGACTCGGTCTCCCTCGTGGTCTTGCTGGGTCGGTTGTAGCCTAAAAGCATCCCATAACCGCCTATGCCGTCCCGATTGCGTCGCCAAGGAGCTAACAAATCCAATTTCTCCGATCGTTTGTTTTCGGAATTCGTCTCCAATAGATCTCAAAATTCGTCGTTAATTCGTTTCCAAAGTTCGTCCCGATTGCGTCGTCCTCGCGTTGTTCGGGATCTTTTCCGGTTCTTAATCGATCTCGAATTACTTAATTGTTAGGGTGAGTCCACTCGTCTGACAGCGACCCCATCTTCTGATCTGTCGAATGGTCGCATCGCGTCGCTTGTCTCGGATCTGTCGCATTGTCGCATCGCTCCACGATCTGAATTGAGTGTTCAGTCGTACCGGTATCTGAAGTGACTCGAGTGGGTTGGGGAAGATGACTCAGGGTTACTGGTACAGAGTGATGCCTGTACCAGTGGAGTGCTGATCAGAAAGTGGGTCTGACATCTGTTGGTTGGCTCGATTTCTTCTTGAGTGGGTTCGAAAAACCTTGATCTGAATGCTGGAATGGGTTTCAAACCCCTTGAATTCGACCACCAAAATCTCATCTTCGTCCACCAGAATGATGTTTGAGGGTTTTATCTCCTATCAATTCAACCTCTCGAATGTCAATTTGACCTTTTGATTAATCTAGGCGTTGATTAGCTTCTTCTCTCTTACAGATACTCGACTCCGTGCTCTCTGTGAGCGAAAAACGGATCTGGTACGTGTCGTCGGATCTGCTCGAAACAGATCGCCTCGTCGGACAGGTCGTCTCGTCGGCGGTGTACAGATCTCGTCTCGTCTCGTCGGTACTCCTCTGCAAGCGTCGTCGGACAGGACAGATCTCGTCTCGTCGTCGGACAGATCGTCTCGTCGGCTACGTTTAAGAAGGAGGGGTGGAGTTGGACATCGAGGAGGACTGAGGGGGTAGATGTTGGTTAATTCTAACCTAGAGGGGGGTAAATTTGGCAATCTAACTTACACTTAGTTTAGATTTAAACCTAATTTACGGTGCGGAATAAATAATAATTTAGATGATAAAGATGATACCGTACAAACACTTTGACACAAGATGTTTGTTTACGAAGTTCGGTAGGTGGTTGCTTTGTAGCTTTAACTCACCCTTTACTCGCTTAATTGACCGACTCAATTATTTGCGAGTACCTACGTCTCCGGGAATGCCTTGTGCCTCTTTTTGGCTTTCGATTGAATTCCAACTCAACTCGATTACAAGGATTTGCCTAGATCGATTTACACGCTTCTATCGATCTATAGCTTAGGCTCTTTACAATTTGTTGCACTAGCCTATTACACTTTTTCACTAATCGAGCTACAACGTGATCGGTCACGTGAGTGGGATACGATTAGTGGAGAATATCGAAAGTAGATCAACGATCTAAAGAGGTTTCTCAAGCTATCAATGGATATAGAAAATCACAGCTTAGGGTTTCTCTCTTTTTAGGTTTGAAAGTTTGAAATTGAGGAAGTGAGAGAGAGAGACCCATGAAGGATTCTATTTATACTCTCTATAGAAATCCTTCAGAAAACTTGTAGTGCGTTCGAACGCATACAGTCCGTTCAGAACGCACTTGAAGTTTGCACTAGCCGTTTCAAAATAACGTGCAAGTACATCTTGGGTCCGTTCGAACGGACAATGTCCGTTCGTAACGGACTCAATTATACATAGCATTTTGCGTTCACAGGAACAAGAGTCCGTTCAACGCACTGAAAAGTGGGTGAACGGATTCCAGGTTGTCCGTTTGAACGCACATGTGTGTTCGTTCGAACGCATACATCCCTGTGACATTTTCCGTTCACAGGAAGGATTGTCCGTTCAACGCACTCAGAAGGTGGGTGAACGGATTCTAATTATCCGTTCGAACGGACATGATTGTTCGTTCGAACGCACACATCCCTGTGACACGTTTGGTTCTAATCAAGCTTTAAAGTTTTGATATTTAGCAAGTCCGTTCTGAACGGACTTTGAGTTCGTTCAGAACGCACTTCCTGCTTGACTGAACTCTTTGTTATTTTGAACATGATTTTACTTGAGTTCTACTAGGTTTGTACCTATGGTTTATTTGTGGCGTATCCCACTCACGGAAGGCTTCAACATCTTGAGTCTTGATGTATTCCAATGGCCTTATGTATTCCAATGGCCTTCCTTGTGTTCTTCTTTTCTTGTTTATGTTGAGACTTCATGTCCTGATTCTTGATGTAATCCAATGAAGTCTTCCTTCACAAGTCCTCCTTCATCTTCGTATCGTACCTATGTTATCCTGCACTTTTCTGGATGTATACATTAGTACTGACAGTGTTTTGAAATAATCAAACTATCAGGAAATTTGAACCAACAGTAGAGATGGAGGATGTTGGGGGTGGGGCGAGGTGGAGGACGGCTGAGGGGCGGAGGTGGGGGTGGAGGCTGAGCGCCCTCCACCCCAGATTCAACTTTTCGCTTTTCTTTCTCGCTTTTAATATAATTATGTGGACAAGATATGAGACACATATCTGACATTGTAATTTCATAATTCGAAATATTTTATTTACGGTGTCATAATTAAGGTTGTAAAATGAGTTGAAACATATACATCATCATAGATGAATATAATCACCTTTGCAAATATCCAGCGGAGCCATTGATGAAGAAGCTGGCAAATACAATTAAATAATATTATTAAATATTTTAAAATATAAATAAAAGTGATTAAAATGATTAAATGACTATTTTAATCTCGACAAATGCAAATATTATTAAATATTGATGACAAATCAAGTGATACTTTAATAATGAAGTTGTACATTTTCCAGTACTTGAGTTTAGATGATAGACATTACATATCTAACATAACCATTTTGGTAAAATCATGACATTCTATTGTCCATAAAAAATACATGTCTACATTAATAAATTTCGCAAATTTCTCACGTGTTCTAGCCAATTAATCACTAAAAAAAATATTTACTTATATACAATATTATTATGATCATATTATTTCAGTTCGATCTAAAGATAATATGATAATTAGTTCATTTATTTTTTTTTTGTTTATTTCGCATACTATTTGAAATAGAGGAAAAAAATGCCATAAATGTTTGTTATATACCATGTATTTTTTTGTACATATAAATCTTGAAATTCCATAATTCAATTGCATCAAACCAAACATAAAAACTATAAATCCAGTAGTTTCATTTTCATTAATCCAAACATTAAAACTTAAAGTGAAATTCCGAAAAGTCGACTTGTGAAAGGTTAATTTACTTCATGTAATTTCTAATACGGCCACCAAAACATGCCCTTAATAGAGCAACGCCAGATTTTTATTCCACTAATTAATCCTACTGTAACATTTTACAAACCATTTTCTGCATCCTAATTAAGCCACGTCAGATTTTTATTCCACTAATTAAATCTGATTATGCTAATAGATGCCTCTCTTTCTCTCTTTAATTCTATGCCCCTCTTCCTCACGACTCAACAAGACTGGAAGAATCTTAAGGGGGCGTTTGGTTCGTGCTTTAGAATTTCTATGTCTTGGCATCCATCATAATTTATTTCATTCTCATGTTTGGTTCAGACATTAGGTAATAAAGTAACGTCAGATTGTCTTTACGAGCTCACAATTTCATTTGATTATAAATGATCCGAAGGAGGCATGAATGGATTGTGAGAAGCACGAGAGTTTCATGGGATGGGAGACGTTGTAACCCCACTGCTGGCTTTTACAGGTAATGTAAAATACCTTTGTACATCTTCTGTTAATATTTATGAAATTTCCCGATATTTCTCTTTATTCCCTACATAAATTCTACAAATATTTTTTCCCAATTAGGTCCTCGATGCAACAGAAGATACATGGGACTCACATGGATGTACTCTTCCAGAAATTGCTCAACACAGAAAAGGTATATTGCTGTCTTTTGCGGGTAATATATGGTGCCTTTGTACATGTTTGGTTAATTTTATCTAATTTTCTGTTATTTCTCTTTTTTCGTTAAGTAATTCTTGAAATATTTTTTGCAGTTAGGTCTTCGACGCAATAGACGATGAACTGTGGGACCCACATGGATCCGCTGTTTCTTAAATCGCTCAAGAAACAAAAAAAATAGCATGCTCAATTCTTTTAATCATTATAATTATGAATAAAATTCCACGAACACATTTATTATTTATTATTATACTTAAACTTCCTACAATTCAAAGTGTCAATTGATATCGAATGCATATTGGACACGACTCAAGAAAATGCTATGTGATGCCATGCCTACAAGGTTAATAATTCATTGTTTTATAATCATAAATTCGTACTTTTATGCATACAAGTGAGCACTTTCTTGAAATTTGTTTTTTTTCAGCAAATTGGAGGGTGTCTTGACTAAATCTGTCTGTTTAATATTAACAAGCATAATTGCAAGGTGAATTTTCAATAATTATCAAACTGTTTTTGGTTATTTGTTATAAATGACATTAAGAGGTTTGCAGTTTATACATGATATTAATTTTTTTTTCACTTTTTTTTTCAATTATATGCATAAATTTTCAATTTCGAACATTTTAGATGGGTTTTTGGTAATTTTTAGCCCTTTTCAGAATTTTTTTGATAGCAAATGAATGTAAAATATTTGTTACTGTTTTTTTATGCTCAAGCATATTAATTTGTGAATTGACTTGGATCTATTTTTTTGTTTTTCTTGTAATTTCTGAAATTGGGAGTAATTTGTACAAATATATCTATTTGTACTTTTTTTTGAATTTTTTTGGATTTGCAAAACTGGGCAATGTTTTTGTTTTTTTATCAAATTTCAACATTATTTGGATTTTTATTAAACAAAAAATTATGTTCGATAATTGGTATGCATTATCGAATTTCAGCAATCATTACAACTATTTTTTGCAACAAATAAAATTTCAAGGCTGTTCTTCAATTTTCAGCATTTTGGAGGTATTTTTGGAATTTTCCTGCATGTTTCATTTTTTTTTTTTCAAATTTCAGAATTTTGAGGATAGTTCTTTCAAATTTCATAACTTTTGAGGGTTCTTCTCTATTTTTATGCAATAGTTAGTATTTTGATATGAAAAAAATGTTGGGGAGTATCCTCGACCCTGGGCCCGCGCAGCGGAATGAAGGCCCGGTCCGATTCCCCGATTCCCGAGATCACGTCACGACTTCGACGGGTACGATGCAAATAAGAAGATTAGATTCATACCAGTGCAAAATTGATTGCACACGAAGGGTTGATTACTATTCTTCTTTTCCGTGTCACGTTGGTGACAATCCGCGCGTCCCACACCACGCGTCTTTCACCGTTTGTTGACTTCGCCGATTCGCTTGATTTCGTCTCCGACTGAATTCACGCATCCGAATCGATCACAATCGTGAGAGCCTCAGTTGTTGCTCATCTACGTGTATCCACCTTGAGTCGCAAGACGTCGGTCACGGATGCACCAGCCTAGACGATGCACCGGTGAACTTGCTTAATCGAATTGATTCTCCAAACCGTAAAACACCTTTTCACGGTTTCTCTCTTTTACACCTTTTCACTCTCTAGAAATTTGTCTCACAATTTTCTGGATAATTCTGAATGAATTGCTTAGTTAAGATGAGAGAGAAAATCCTATTTATATCTAATAGGATCAGGATTAGCCAAAAGGCATGTATATCCAATATACAACCTCTCACACAGAAAACTGCATGAACCTGGTCAGTATTCTGTCCAGACGAAATTGATAAATTTCTCTGACAGAAAATCAACCAACACGCAAGTTGTAGATAATCTCATTATCTACACAACCCAATTTGGCCCAGCCCAATTGGAGTTCGTATGCAAAAGTTATGACTGTTTTACTAACTGTATGTCATACTGTTGCACCCTTTCGGTATTTCACAGAAACGACACTTATACTTCGTTCATATGAAATATATTTCTACATGAAGGTTATAGATAATCTAATTATCTATCTTACCCAATTTGAACCATTGAAATCGGATTTTCCTACTGAAAGTTATGGCTACGAATGTACGACTACATTCGTTTATCCTTGTGTACACTTTTACGGTTGATCCTGAAACTGTATTTCCTTCAGTCTCCCACTCAATTTCAGATCTACCTAAAAGGTACTCATACATATCCAATACGCATGATTTTAGAGAATATAGCTCGCATATCAAATACCAAGCTATGCACATCCAATGTGCCAATTTTATGATCAAGCCCGACTTAGTACGACTGGTTGTGTGACCATGTAGGTTCGACTTAACGATGGCAGTAGGTTGTTTCCAATGCCTACAAGCTCATGAGCGGGATCTAGTCACTCCATCATAGCTACCCATGTTAAACGAATAATGATTGTGATCATTGTGCCTATCTCGAATAGCGGTTACTAGTTCTCTTGTTTGCGATATCCGTTAATCAAAAGGCATGGTAATAGTCATCCTTATAATTTGATTAACTACACTTATTCCCCGATTCCGAGTTGAATTAACAAATTTCAATCGATATTAACCATTAATATCATTGACTGCGGCCGCAGATTTCGTTAATCGACTCATCGAGCGGCGCCTAAGAGATATCTCTTCCTTTCGGAATAAACAATTCCTATCTTGGAGACTCACATTGAATTCCGTGTTTCGGACAATACCCAATGCTGACCCTTTTAACTCCCTGTTACGGTGAGCGTAAGATCATATCAAAGCATTGTGTTACGCACGTAACGCAATCAATGATCTCCTCAAGTTTGAAGAACCTAAAACCCCATCCGTCGCAAGTCCATCTTTAATGACTAAACCATGTCATGGTCTCGCGGCTTCGGTCATATCCAATACATGTAACCTAACATATATCTACGTTCCCGATTCGACAAGCACCTTGTCCCATGATTAGCAAAACATAATCATCTCCTCGGCAAACGTACTAGTGTACGCGTTCAGTCTATTATCTAATAATAGAAATGCTTCTCTCTTAAGCAAGCTGATCCGCGACTAGGGATGTTTAGAAATGACACTTTAAGTGTGACGGTTTTGCTGCACATAGTCCTCAACCATGTCGACGTCCACACAAGTTTAAATCAAGGTTCATGTAACAATCATATTACACAACCCCGCACACAGTTTTCATATAAGATAGATGCAAAAATGAAATTTTTTTTAAAATTCTGAAATTGCATTACTATAAGATAAGTTTGGGGTGATACAACGTTTACTAATCTATTAGACTAATCTCGTCCTACGAAACTATCGTTTTAGATAACTAACTACTCTCTTCCTCCTCTAGGTATCTCAAACCTATAGCTTTCGCATGATAATCGTGCTTAGCTTGCGAGAGTGGCTTAGTAAACGGGTCCGCAACATTCCTGTCAGTATCAATCTTTTCAATGATCACATCCTTTCTTTGCAAAATCTCACGGATCAAGTGAAATTTTCTGAGTATGTGTTTGGAGCGGTGATGTGCCCTCGGTTCCTTGGACTGTGCTATTGCGCCCGTATTGTCGCAATACACAACTACAGGTTCCGAGATGCTCGGGACTACACCAAGATCCGACACAAACTTCTTGATCCAAACCGCCTCCTTTGCCGCTTCGGAAGCCGCAATATACTCCGATTCAGTTGTAGAGTCTGCTATCGTGGGTTGTTTGGAACTTTTCCAAACTACCGCTCCACCATTTAGACAAAACACGTATCCGCTTTGTGATCGAAAGTCATCGACACATGTTTGGAAATTGGCGTCGGTATATCCATTAATGACCAACCCGGATGTCTTTCCACCATAAATTAGAAATTGATCCTTAGTTCTTCGTAAGTACTTAAGGATGTTCTTAACCGCGATCCAATGCATATCCCCTGGATTAGATTGGTAACGCGAAACGACGCTCAATGCATACGACACATCGGGGCGCGTACAAATCATGGCATACATAATTGATCCAACCGCCGAAGCATATAGAACAATACTCATCGCATTCTTATCTTCGCTCGATGTCGGACATTGAGCTTTAGAATACGATATGCCACTCGACATTGGAAGAAGTCCTTTCTTCGAATTTTGCATTGAAAACCGTTTCAACACTTTGTCGATGTACGTGCTTTGACTCAAGCCGAGTAACTTCTTGGATCTATCTCTATAAATCCTCACGCCTAATATATAAGCGGCCTCGCCCAAATCTTTCATAGCGAAACGAGTATTTAAATACTTCTTAACATCCGTAAGTATCGGAATGTCGTTTCCTATGATTAAGATGTCGTCTACATATAGTACAAGAAATACTACGCGGCTCCCACTAACCTTCTTGTATACACAAGGTTCTTCTACGTTTTTCACGAAATTATATTCTCGTATAACTTCATCGAAACATATATTCCAACTCCGAGAAACTTGCTTCAATCCATAAATGGATCGTTGCAACTTGCACACTTTATCCGGACTCTTTGAATCGACAAAACCCTCGGGCTGTGTCATGTACACATCCTCCTCTAAGTTTCCGTTAAGGAATGCGGTTTTGACATCCATTTGCCAAATCTCGTATAATACGCAGAAATAGCAAGTAAGATCCGTATGGATTTTAAGCATTGCTACGTGAGAAAACGTTTCTTCATAGTCTACACCATGAATTTGTTTGAAACCTTTCGCCACAAGCCGTGCTTTATAAGTGTTTACATTCCCATCCATGTCGGTCTTCTTCTTGAAGACCCATTTACATCCCACTGGTTTAACCCCGGGAGGTGGATCAATCAAGTTCCAAACTTGATTATCGTACATGGATTGAATCTCGGATTTCATGGCAGTTTGCCACTTATCGGAATCCTCGCTTTTCATAGCCTCGCGATAAGATATCGGTTCATCATCTATGAATTCGACTTCATCGTCATTTGCCACGATAAAACCATATCGTATAGGCTCTTGACGAATCCTACCCGATCTACGAACTGCGCCTTGTGCACTTGACTCCGGATCCTCAACATTTGAGGAAATCGGATCAACGTTCATCGGTTCAACATTCGTTTGCGGTTCTCGAATTTCTTCGAGATCTATTTCATATCCATCCATTCTTTTAGATATAAATTCCTCTTTAAGGAAAGTACCTCCACGAGCAACAAACACTTTGTTCTCATATGGATGATAGAAATAATATCCCTTTGTTTCCTTGGGATAACCAACAAATAAACATTTTTCAGATTTGGGATCGAGTTTATCCGCGATTAATCTGCGGACATAAGCTTCACATCCCCAAATCTTAACATAAGACAATTTCGGAACTTTTCCGGTCCATATCTCATATGGTGTCTTAGGTACCGATTTAGAAGGTATGCGGTTTAATAAGTAAACCGCTGTCTCTAGGGCATATCCCCAAAATGATTTTGGAAGGGAAGTTTGACTCATCATAGATCGAACCATGTCCAACAAGGTCCGATTCCTCCTCTCGGACACGCCATTCCATTGTGGCGTTCCAGCCGGAGTCCATTGTGGAACTATTCCACAATCTTTTAGATGATCTTCAAACTCATAGCTCAAATATTCGCCACCTCGATCCGATCGAATGGCTTTAATTTTCTTGCCAAGCTGATTTTCAACTTCGTTTTGAAGCTCTTTGAACTTTTCAAAGGTCTCCGATTTAGTACGCATCAAATAAATATATCCATATTGAAAGAAATACAGTTTCGGATCAACCGTAAAAGTGTACACAAGGATAAACGAATGTAGTCGTACATTCGTGGCCATAACTTTCAGTGGGAAAATCCAATTAGAATGGTTCAAATTGGATTAGATAGATAATGAGATTATCTACAACCTTCATATAGAAATATATTTCATATGAACGAAGTATAAGTGTCGTTTCTGTGAAATACCGAAAGGGTGCAACAGTATGATATACAGTTAGTAAAACAGTCATAACTTTTGCATACGAACTCCAATTGGGCTGGGCCAAATTGGGTTGAGTAGATAATAAGATTATCTACAACTTTCGTATTGGTTGATGTTCTGTCAGAGAAATTTATCAATTTCGTCTGGACAGAATACTGAACAGGTTCATACAGTTTTCTGTGTGAAAGGGTGTATATTGGATATACATGCCTTTTGGCTAATCCTTATCCTATTAGGTATAAATAGGATTTTCTCTCTCATCTTCACTAAGGGATTCAGAAGTAATTCAAAGCAATATCTGCCCAAGACACAAGAAAAAAGAGCAAATTCAGATTTGATCTTTTGTGAGTGAAAAGGCACGAAGAGAGATTAATAGAGAATCGATCGAGATCAAGCAAGTGCACCGATACATCGTCTAGGCAGGTGTATCCATGTCCGGCGTCTTCCGACTCAAGGTGGATACGTGTGGAGGAGCAACACTTGGGGCTCTCCGTTGTGATCGAACCGAAGGATTGAAGAACGGGAACGAACGGTGAAGGACGCACGGTGTGGGACGCGCGTAAAGTCACCAACGTGACCGGAGGAATAGGAGGCAGCGATCAACCCTTCGTGTTCCATCAATTTGGAACTGGTATGGATCTAACCTTCTATTTGCATCGTACCCTCGAAGTTGTGGCGTGATCTCGGGAATCGGGGAATCGGACCGGGCCTACATATCCGCTGCGCGGGCCCGGGGCCGGGGATATTCCCCTACAGTGGTATCAGAGCGATCGCCATCGATTCGAGGGTCGAATCATAGTCGTATATTAGATATACGCACGGGTTATCAAAGTTCGTACCCGTTTACATGATGTTACATATTTAGAATGTCAAATTCCATTAAAATCACAAGTGAAATTCGCTAGAGATCGATCAATAGTTGATTGAGAGTATCTAGGAATAATCGTGAAAAGGTTTCATGATTGATCGTTTTGGAAACGAGCGAAAACAGCAGTTCAAAAATCGCATAGTCCGTTATAACGGACTTGGTGTCCGTTGTAACGGACCCTGTATAGGATGCGAGGGTGTGAGGAGGACCGTGAAAACTGCATATTCCGTTGTAACGGACTTGGAGTCCGTTGTAACGGACCTTGTATCTGATACGAGGTTGCGGGGATGCCTAGGGTGTCTATTGGAGTCCGTTGTAACGGACTGGGTCCGTTGTAACGGAGATCTACACAGTTGGTCCGTTGTAACGGACTGTATGTTGCGTTCTAACGGACTGGTCTCTGGAAATTTGGACGAAAGTTTGCAGAAAATAGCGTTGTAACGGACCTAGGTTGCGTTGTAACGGACATGTTTCTGGCAAAATTTGGCCAAACTCCGAAATAAATAGCGTTGTAACGGATTGGACTTCCGTTGTAACGGAGTTCCAAGTATACTGGATGTCCGTTGTAACGGACTATGTTGCGTTACAACGGATGGGTTTCTGGTTGCTGATTTTGTTTTCGTGATAACTTTGGCTACACAACTTGGAATTTTGAGTTCTTTATATCGATTTGATCGGCATCAATCATACTAGCATATAATTAGATAATTATTTAGAATAATTAGACTCCCAAATAAATACATATGCATTTATGAAAATTTTGTGATAGTGATATAATTGGATTATGTCACGGATTTAGAAACATGCAATGGCATGATCCCTCATAATATTTAAGTCATGGAAATGCCTTCCATATTCACAACCACTATGATCGGTACTACGTCTCACATGGGTTAAGGCCAAAGCCGACATGGGTTATTGTAGTCATCAATGGGGTGGCAAGCGTTAAATAGGGACTGATAAGGGTTAAGGCCAAAGCCGACTTATTAGTAGTTTATTTGAACGATACGCTGAGTATGGTTGTGACTTAACCGTTCAAGCCAGTAAGGGTTGAGGCCAAAGCCGACTTGATTGGAAGTTCGGGGCATAGATAGGATGCACACACGGAACTGGGATTGTATTGGATACGATTCATCACCGAAATCCTATAAAGGTTCAAGAGTCGCATTGGATGCGATTGGATATAATTCTACCTAAATAGCGAGATCCCATTCGTCTGCCAAAGCAACTTATGGGAGGATCGTGATATATGGATCTTGAGTGTTATGGACTTGGAGTCCCGTATCGGTATGAGGGTTATCGATTCGATAAAATAACACTATCATATAATTATCATATAAGCATATAGATTAAGTACGCACGGTTAGGAGTTAATCTTCATCATCCGTTTAGAATTATGTTTTCAAGCAACACCAAATATATCGATTAGATCGATATGATAGATGGCTTTTGGGCCGGAATTACCGTTATTCACCTTGATAGTCAAAGAATAGTTCTTAGACTTAAAGGAACGTGTTGGACACGGAAATAGTAGATTCGGGGCTCGAGGCTTTGGCTTTAGAGAAAGCCGGGTTCGATAAACTTAAGAAGGAATCGAACAATATTACGTGCCTTGTGGTGGCATGTATAGACGCAAATTTCTCAAAATTGTTTTGAGAATTCGGGTGTATATGAAAGTAAAACACAACGCTCATGAAATAGTTTCAAGAGCTAGAGCGCATTGAATGACTCAATGCGGCTCAAAGAGTAGGTTAATTTTGAGACGCCTTATGGGTCTTTGATTAACACTCGTGTGTTGATGGTACGAGATTTGATCTTTGTGACCGAATATCATATGCATTCGATAGATAAGTCGATCCCTGAATGGCATGAGATGCGATTTAAAATTGAATTGGAGATGCTTGGAGTATCCGAAGAATCCAATGCATTAAGATGCGTGGATGTCCTTGTAATTCAAAAGGTGGGATCGAAAGAAATGTATGTCTAAGGGTATTTTGGAAAAATGTTTTCCAAATAGGAAGTTCGGACAAGGAGTTGTCCAAACTAATGACTCAAAGAACGGTGAAATCCGAGGAGGATTAAACCTAGAAGTTGATTGCTTCTTTTGGCATTGCCGTCTTGGCCATATAAACGAGATTCGCGTATCTAGATTCCATATGATGGATTGCTAAAATCATTCGAATTAGATTCGATTGAACAATGCGATACTTATTTATTAGGCAAGATGACAAAGGGCATCATTCTCCAAAGGTTGGAGAAAGATCCAACGAATTATTGAAACTTACATTCACATGTAGATGTTCCGATAAGTTCCGAGGCAAGAGGAGGCTATCGGTATTTTGTTACGTTTATGGACGGTTAAAGTAGATATGAAAATATCTATTTAATGCGTGCCGAAACGGAGACTTTTGAAAGATTCAAAGAGTTTCAAAAACGAAATACGAAATCAACTAAGCAAGAAATTCAAAGCTTTTTGATAGGATCGAGAAGGCGAGTATTTGAGCTAAACCTTTCGATAGGATCGAAGAGGCGATATTTGAGTTATGAATATTGATGATCATTTATGATTGTGGAATCGTTTCACGATTGCCTTTATTCGGAACATTGAGATGTGTCCGAAAAGAGGAAATGAACGCATGTTAGACATGGTTCGATAAATGATAAGTCAATAAGATCTCCCAAAATATTTTGGGGATACGCCCTTGAGACAGCGGCACTAATGAATGGTTGCATATAAGATATGAACCATAAACCTTCTAATCGGTACAAAAGACGACATATGAGATATGGATCGGAATGGTTCCGAAGTTGTCATTTGTACAAATTTGAGGATGTGAGTGTATTTCGAAATTTGTTTCGGTTAACCTCAATCCCAAATTTGGAAATTGTTCGTTTATCCTTAAGGAAACTAAAGGGTATTAGTTCTAACGTCCCGACGAAAATGAAATTTTCGTGACTCGAAGAGATGCCTTCTTGGAGGAGGACTAGATGCGCACAAGTTTGGAACTTGGTGCCATTTATCTCTATGCGGGCTAGTGGGAGTAGAATAAATCTCGAAAGAGTTCGAGATCTGAAAATGAACATTGTACCGATGAAAGTTGACATGGCTTCATCAAGAATTGATGAACGCAAGTCGAACACACAAAGCAATTTTTCGTAGATCAAGTAGGCTATATCATAAACCGGTAAATACGGATTTATCGTGGCTAATGATGATAGATCGAAATCATATGATGATTCGATATCCTACAAGGATGCTATGAAAAGTTGATTCCACATGACATGGTGTCATGAAATCTGAGATTCGATCCATGTAAATTATCAAGTTCAGAACTTGATTTCATCACTTTCTGGGTTAGACCCATGAAATGTGAGTAGGTTTTTCAAGATAAAGAACCTACATGGATAGGAATACGCATATATATAAAGCGAGGCTTTTTGCGAAGAGTTTCATGCAATTCATAGTCGGACTATGAAGAAACGTTTTCGCATGTTGCCATGCTTTCCTATTCTCGAAATTATGCTTGCCATAATCGCGAATTATGACTATGTGATGTGGCAAGATGGATGTCAAAACCGAATTTCTTAACAGAAATTTTATTAAAGGATGTGTACTTGACACAACCTTACGGTTTTGCCAATTCATAAGAATTGGAATAAGATATGCACGCTTTAACGATCCATATGATGGATTAGAGAAAGCTTCTCGGAATTGGAATATTCGTTTTGACGATGTTATAAACTGTTATAAAATTGTCGGAACGAATAAAAACTTTGTGTACACATGAAGGTTAGTGGGAGCCGCATTATATTTCTTGTAACGACAAAGGATTTAGGCGAGACCGCTTAGGAAATAAGCGTGAAGATCTATATGATAGATCTAAGAAGTTCCTCGTGCTATGTTATAGCACATATATCGACATATTGTTGAAATTGGTTTTCAACATGTAAACTCCTTGGAGGAGTTAAAACGAAATATCGAATGGCAGAAATTTTCAACGGCTCGATGTGAGACATAAAACAGCGCGAAAAGTAGTAATATGATGCCTTACATTTGATGTTAGGATCTATTATATCTGTCATGATATGTATGTGGCTATCTGTCATACAAATAAAGCGTCTAGTTCACCGTCAATACAATTCATGGGAATCACATGAGTTTGAATGTAATTCGATTACATGAGACTAACTCTTGTGAATGTATAATGGTTATACAAGTATATACATAACGGTTATGTATATTTAAACCCATCGGGATTTGTATTGATAGAGGTGAAGTTTATCCTTGAATACTTTACGAAAGAATTCAGGATTTTTATCTATAATGGTGTGGAGGACGTGTTGGTTATAAAGAGTTATAACAACAACAGTTTCCAAAGATTAAGCACGTCCAAATATGTAGCACGACTTTCGATCACAAAGTGTGTACATGTTTTGCTTAAATGAAAACACGGTTATGTGGAAAGGTTCCACAAGACCAATAGTTTATGATTCTATTTACGGTGGCGAGTATATTGCGGTTATTAATCGCAAAAGGAAGTGGTATGGATCAAGGAAACATGACCAAACTCTCGTAGCCACGAGTTATCGGATTTATGGTTGTTTATTGCGTGAAACGCAATAGTACAAGCCAAAAATGCCGAGGTCACCACCACTTCTAGCCAATACTCAGAAAATTTCATTTGATCCATGAAATTTTGTGAAAAGATGTGATCGTAGGTATTGGAAATGTTCCAATCCTGTTTGAAGATTTACACTAGCGGGAACGTGCGGACCCGTTTACAAAACCGCTCTCTCTAGTCACGCGTGACTGTCATGCGATAACTATGGGTATGGAGATACCTAGAGGAGGAAGAAGAGAGTAGAGTGTAGTTATCTAATACGATAGTCCTCGCAGGTTATGGGTATGGAGATACCCATAGGTAAACGTTGTATCACCCAAATACTTAGTCCATATGAATGCATCCCTTTTAAAATTTTTGTTTACTTAAATTAATATGCATTCACCTTATATGAAAACTGTGTGCTGGGTTGTGTAATATGATTGTTACATGAACCTTGATTTGAATTTGTGTGGACGTCGACATGGTTGAGGACCATGTGCAGCGAAACCGTCAAACTTAAAGTGTCATTTCTAAACATCCCTAGTCGCGGGTCAGTTTGCTTAAGAGAGAAGCATTACTATTACAAGGGAATAGACTGAACGCGTACACTAGTACGTTTGCCGAGGAGATGATTATGTTTTGCTAATCATGGGACAAAGGAGTTTGTCGAATCGGGAACGTAGATATATGTTAGGTTACATGTATTGGATATGACCGAAGCCGCGAGACCATGACATGGTTTAGTCATTATAGATGGACTTGCGACGGATGGGGTTTTAGATTCTTCATACTTGAGGGGATCATTGATTGCGTTACGTGCGTAACACAATGCTTTGATATGATCTTACGCTCACCGTAACAGGGAGTTAAAAGGGTCATCATTGGGTATTGTCCGAAACACGGAATTCAATGTGAGTCTCCAAGATAGGAATTGTTTATTCCGAAAGGAAGAGATATCTCTTAGGCGCCGCTCGATGAGTCGATTAACGAAAACTGTGGCCACAGTCAATGATATTAATGGTTAATATCGATTGAAATTTGTTAACTCAACTCGGAATCGGGGAATAAGTATAGTTAATCAAATTATAAGGATGACTATTACCGTGCCTTTTGATTAACGGATATCGTAAACAAGAGAACTAGTAACCGCTATTCGAGATAGGCACAATGATCACAATCATTTTTCGTTTAACATGGGTAGCTATGATGGAGTGACTAGATCCCGCTCATGAGCTTGTAGGCATTGGAAACAACCTACTGCCATCGTTAAGTCGAACCTACATGGTCACACAACGAGTCGTACTAAGTCGGGCTTGATCATAAAATCGGCACATTGGATGTGCATAGCTTGGTATTTGATACGCGAGCTATATTCTCTAAAATCGTGCGTATTGGATATGCATGAGTACCTTTTAGGTAGATCTGAAATTTAGTGGGAGACTGAAAGAAATACAGTTTCGGATCAACCGTAAAAGTGTACACAAGGATAAACGAATGTAGTCGTACATTCGTGGCCATAACTTTCAGTGGGAAAATCCAATTAGAATGGTTCAAATTGGATTAGATAGATAATGAGATTATCTACAACCTTCATATAGAAATATATTTCATATGAACGAAGTATAAGTGTCGTTTCTGTGAAATACCGAAAGGGTGCAACAGTATGACATACAGTTAGTAAAACAGTCATAACTTTTGCATACGAACTACAATTGGGCTGGGCCAAATTGGGTTGAGTAGATAATAAGATTATCTACAACGTTCGTATTGGTTGATGTTCTGTCAGAGAAATTTATCAATTTCGTCTGGACAGAATACTGAACAGGTTCATACAGTTTTCTGTGTGAAAGGGTGTATATTGGATATACATGCATTTTGGCTAATCCTTATCCTATTAGGTATAAATAGGATTTTCTCTCTCATCTTCACTAAGGGATTCAGAAGTAATTCAAAGCAATATTCTGCCCAAGACACAAGAAAAAAGAGCAAATTCAGATTTGATCTTTTGTGAGTGAAAAGGCACGAAGAGAGATTAATAGAGAATCGATTGAGATCAAGCAAGTGCACCGATACATCGTCTAGGCAGGTGTATCCGTGTCCGGCGTCTTCCGACTCAAGGTGGATACGTGTGGAGGAGCAACACTTGGGGCTCTCCGTTGTGATCGAACCAAAGGATCGAAGAACGGGAACGAACGGTGAAGGACGCACAGTGTGGGACGCGCGTAAAGTTACCAACGTGACCGGAGGAATAGGAGGCAGCGATCAACCCTTCGTGTTCCATCAATTTGGAACTGGTATGGATCTAACCTTCTATTTGCATCGTACCCTCGAAGTCGTGGCGTGATCTCGGGAATCGGGGAATCGGACCGGGCCTACATATCCGCTGCGCGGGCCCGGGGCCGGGGATATTCCCCTACACATATCTACTATGATCGTCCGTAAACGTACCAAAGTATCGATAGCCTCCTCTTGCCTCGATGCTCATCGGTCCACACACATCGGAATGTATGAGTTCCAATAGATCGTTGGACCGCTCTCCGACCTTGGAGAATGGCGCCTTAGTCATCTTGCCAAGCAAACAAGATTCGTAATTCCCAAATGAATCCAATTCAAATGAGTCTAGCATTCCATCTTTATGGAGTCTAGCAATGCGTTTCTCATTCACATGACCGAGACGACAATGCCAAAAGAAAGTCCGATTATCAACTTTAGGTTTAATCCTTTTTACATTAACGTTATATATGGACTTATTATTTCCGTGATCGAAATCCAACACATAAAGACCATTTTCTAACAGAACATTTCCATAGATAATAGAATCCTTACATATCGAAAACTCATTATTCCTAATAACGAATTCATAGCCATCATTGGCCAGTTTCGACACACTTATTATGTTCTTACATAATGTCGGTACATAATAACAATTATTTAGTACTAAAATAAGTCCACTAGGTAAAGTCAAATTAACTACTCCTACGGCAAACGCAGCAACTCTTGCTCCATTCCCGACGCGTAGATCGACTTCACCCTTTTCCAACCTTCGACTATTTTGAAGAACCTGCATATTTCGACAAATATGAGTCCCACAACCGGTATCCAATACCCAATTAGTCATAGTTGAAATATTAACTTCAATAACGTTAATACCTGAGAGGCCGGTCGCTGAAACCGCCTTGCCCTTCTTCACCTCCTCGAGGTAAGACTTGCAATCGCGCTTCCAATGTCCAGCCTCGTGACAATGAAAGCACGTCTCATCCTTGGATTTCTCCTTTCCCCTTTTATTCGGCTTCGAACGTTTCTTAGCCGAACCGCCCTTGGACTTTGATCTCTTACGATCCTTATTCTGAATTGTGAGAACATTTCCGGCAACTCTTGCCCTGTTCTCTCCGGACGACTTCAACGTCTCCGATTCAAAATTTTTGAGCATTCCGTGAAGCTCAGGGATCGTCTTATCCATCGAATGCATGTGATAGTTAGTCACGAACGGAGAAAACATTGGAGGAAGTGCACACAAGATCAAATCTTGTTGCATAATCTTCGACAATTTCTCTCCTAGCTTCTCAAGACGGTCTATGAGAGCTTGCACCTTCAAAACGTGAGTACTCACTGAAGACCCCGAAGGCATCTTGCAGTTTACTAACTCCTTGAGCGTACTGAACCGTTCAATACGCTCCTGCTCTTGGAACATTTCCTTGAGCACAACGTCTATGATGTGCGCATCCGAGTCCTCAAACTGCTTTTGAAGACTAGCGTCCATACATGCCAACATGAGGCACGTAACATCATTTGAGTCCTTCTTAAGTTTCTCAAACGCGGCCCTTTCTTCGGCCGTAGCATCGGGGCCCGGTTCTACTAGTTCCGTATCCAATACGTGACTTTTGCCCTCTTGCCTAAGAACTATTCTCAGGTTTCGGTGCCAGTCAAAGTAGTTCCGACCCACTAGCTTATCCTTTTCTAAAGTCGATCTAATCGACATGGTGTTGGTGTTACTAGAAGACATATTCTACAAATGAAATAAAAGATTGATTACTAACGTTGCGTACTTATCTTATAGGGCTTATATGATGATTATATGATAGTGTTATTTTATCGAATCGATAACCCTCATACCGATACGGGACTCCAAGTCCATAACACTCAAGACCCATATTTACGATCCTCCCACAAGTTGCTTTGGCAGACGAATGGGATCTCGCTATTTAGGTAGGATTATATCCAATCACATCCAATGCGACTCTTGAACCTTTATAGGATTTCGGTGATGGATCGTATCCAATACAATCCCAGTTCCGTGTGTGCATCCTATCTATGCCCCGAACTTCCAATCAAGTCGGCTTTGGCCTCAACCCTTATTGGCTTGAACGGTTAAGTCACAACCATACTCAGCGTATAGTTCAAATAAACTACTAATAAGTCGGCTTTGGCCTTAACCCTTATCAGTCCCTATTTAACGCTTGCCACCCCGTCGATGACTACAATAACCCATGTCGGCTTTGGCCTTAACCCATGTGAGACGTAGTACCGATCATAGTGGTTGTGAATATGGAAGGCATTTCCATGACTTAAATATTATGAGGGATCATACCATTGTATGTTTCTAAATTCGTGACATAATCCAATTATATCACTATCACAAGATTTTCATAAATGCATATGTATTTATTTGGGAGTCTAATTATTCTAAATAATTATCTAATTATATGCTAGTATGATTGATGCCGATCAAATCGATATAAAGAACTCAAAATTCCAAGTTGTGTAGCCAAAGTTATCACGAAAACAAAATCAGCAACCAGAAACCAGTCCGTTGTAACGCAACATAGTCCGCAACATAGTCCGTTACAACGGACCTCCAGTATACTTGGTACTCCGTTACAACAGAAGTCCAGTCCGTTACAACGCTATTTATTCTGGAGTTTGGCCAAAATTTGCCAGAAACATGTCCGTTACAACGCAACCTAGGTCCGTTGCAACGCTATTTTCTGCAAACCTTCGTCCAAATTTCTAGAGACCAGTCCGTTATAACGCAACATACAGTCCGTTACAACGGACCAACTGCGTAGAGCTCCGTTACAACGGACCCAGGCCGTTACAACGGACTCCAATAGACACCCTTGGCATCCCCGCAACGTCGTATCAGATACAAGGTCCGTTACAACGGACTCCAAGTCCGTTACAACGGAATATGCAGTTTTTCACAGTCCTCCTCACACCCCCGCATCCTATACAGGGTCCGTTACAACGGACTCCAAGTCCGTTATAACGGAATATGTGTTTTTCGCAGAATTTCCCAATTTCCTGTATCTGCTACAGTGTCCGTTGCGACGGGTCGGGTCGGGCATTACCCGCACCATTTACATCCCTAGTTATAACGGACTATGCGATTTTTGAACTGTTCAGTCTGTTTTCGCTCGTTTCCAAAACGATCAATCATGAAACATTTTCACGATCATTCCTAGATACTCTCAATCAACTATTGATCGATCTCTAGCGAATTTCACTTGTGATTTTAATGGAATTTGACATTCTAAATATGTAACATCATGCAAACGGGTACGAACTTTGATAACCCGTGCGTATATCTAATATACGACTATGATTCGACCCTCGAATCGATGGCGATCGCTCTGATACCACTGTTGGGGAATATCCTCGACCCCGGGCCCGCGCAGCGGAATGAAGGCCCGGTCCGATTCCCCGATTCCCGAGATCACGCCACGACTTCGACGGGTACGATGCAAATAAGAAGATTAGATTCATACCAGTGCAAAATTGATTGCACACGAAGGGTTGATTACTATTCTTCTTTTCCGTGTCACGTTGGTGACAATCCGCGCGTCCCACACCACGCGTCTTTCACCGTTTGTTGACTTCGCCGATTCGCTTGATTTCGTCTCCGACTGAATTCACGCGTCCGAATCGATCACAATCGTGAGAGCCTCAGTTGTTGCTCCTCTACGTGTATCCACCTTGAGTCGCAAGACGTCGGTCACGGATGCACCTGCCTAGACGATGCACCGGTGAACTTGCTTAATCGAATTGATTCTCTAAACCGTAAAACACCTTTTCACGGTTTCTCTCTTTTAAGCCTTTTCACTCTCTAGAAATTTGTCTCACAATTTTCTAGATAATTCTGAATGAATTGCTTAGTTAAGATGAGAGAGAAAATCCTATTTATATCTAATAGGATCAGGATTAGTCAAAAGGCATGTATATCCAATATACACCCTCTCACACAGAAAACTGCATGAACCTGGTCAGTATTCTGTCCAGACGAAATTGATAAATTTCTCTGACAGAAAATCAACTAACACGAAAGTTGTAGATAATCCCATTATCTACACAACCCAATTTGTCCCAGCCCAATTGGAGTTCGTATGCAAAAGTTATGACTGTTTTACTAACTGTATGTCATACTGTTGCACCCTTTCGGTATTTCACAGAAACGACCCTTATACTTCGTTCATATGAAATATATTTCTACATGAAGGTTATAGATAATCTAATTATCTATCTTACCCAATTTGAACCATTCAAATCGGATTTTCCTACTGAAAGTTATGGCTACGAATGTACGACTACATTCGTTTATCCTTGTGTACACTTTTACGGTTGATCCTGAAACTGTATTTCCTTCAAAAAAAAACATTTAATTTTCGGTAATTTTCATCTTTTTTATATTTTTCAACATTTTTGCAGGCTTTATTGGAAATTCCAGGATTTTTTGGGGTCTTTCATAATTTGCAACAATATTTGATTTACTTTTGGAAATTAGCAATTTTAATTTTTCTTTGGAATTATCAGTATTGAGGAGTTTTTTTTGGCAATGTTTAGCATTTTTGGGTTTGTAGGTTAATGATCATGCAAATTTTTCAATACTTCTTTTTTCCTACAGCGGACCGATGCGTAAAAGCGCAATGATCTACAAGGTTAACATTGTGGTAAATAAATCATATTTGAATTAATACTTTAAATGTTCGCTCATATGATTGATTTGTTGTCCTTCTCAGTGGGATTTTTGTTGTTTAATTACAAAGACTCCAGAATATTTCTTCTAAAGTTATACTTCTAATTGTTCAATTACAGATTCGAGTGAAAAAATTGGTGAATCAGTTTTATTATTAAGAATAATACTTAAAAACGAAGAATCATTATTTCATATAATAAATGGTTAACATAACTGTGTCAATTGATAAAGTCGTAGCGTTCAAACAATTAAGAAAACCCGCAGCGAAGTCGCGGGTAGTTTACTAGTTAAAAGTAATACATCTTAATTTTAAGAGCTATTTTTCAATATACCAAACTTTTTTTTCCATCGTCCATTTGCTTTGATTGTACAATCCATATTACTAATGTTAACCTGATAAAGTTAATGAGCCGGTTAAAAGCTCTCGATAATTGTATTGAGCCGGTCATCAAAATAATTAAAATTGAAAGAAAAGGGTACATGAGTAAATACACTTGTCTAGTTGTATGTCCTTTAGTACCCGTTCGGCAACACATGGAATAACGAAAGATTGGAAGAGTGGAAGAAAACTAATTCTATTTTATTATAAGAGTGTTCGGTAGATTAAATAGTGCAACAGTGGAAGTAAAAATTAAATTAATATTTTTTATTGAGGATAAATAGAGAGAGAAACAGAAAAATTCTTCTATTCCTTTTTCTTTCACTCTTGCACCTCCTCCCTGGAATAGAGTTAAATCACTCTATTTCATTTTATTCCACTCTAATTTCTAAAGAAGCCCTTGGAGTTTTGGTACAATAAAAAATGGACACGTTCCTTTCCCGTAGTATCTTGTCATCCTAGGAAATCACCAAAAGAAATAAAGTGGGTTGGTTGAATGTGATTTATAATTGGCTAAGTAGTTTAGGAAAAAAAAAGATTTTTTTTTTAGTTTTGTAATGGATGAAGTTCGATTTGTCAAATAAATCTCTATTTCATACTTTCAAATAAAAACTAGATTTCAATAAAAAAAATGCATTATAATTTATTAAATGACTAAAATACTAATAAATGAAAATTAAAATAAAATATTTTTACATATAATATCAATTAATGTAATGGCACATACAAGGCATACATGATCAATTCAATGGAATATAAACATTTCTAAATAATAAATGAATTCTAATTCAGTAGTACATAAGCAATAAACGTACCAACAATAAATAAATCAATGTAACAATCATTAGATAAATTGGTACACAAAATCAATGCAAATAAACTATCCCACAAAATCATATAAACATAACTAAATCATAAGATTAATACAAAAAATGAAAAACAAGAAACAAGCACAAGATATAATCATACATTAATCTCAGACTACATCATTTAAAAACAAAACACATAATATTCTCAACAGAACACACTTTTAAACAAAACAATCAATATCTCGGAATCAATTCACTGCCATGAACTCACTTTGCATCCCAAACCCTACAAAAAGTGAAAACATGAAACTTCAGGGGATAAAATGAGAAATCACCTCTAATTGTAGAAATGAAGCATAATTTTGAAATACTATTACAAATTCAACATGAAGCTCACATCGACAAATCAAATTGATGCAGAAGAATATAAATCCAATTGAAGTAAATATCGGTAGCACTTCTTAAAAGAACTAAATTAATGCATACAAAAGATGCAGGTCGAATTGATTGAGAAACATGGACGGAGTAAATGACGAATTGAGATGTACTACGAGAGGCGATCCCCTCGAATCAATGGCGACAGAGTAACCAGAGCGATTCAATGGCTATTTGAAGTCTCCACAAGAGGAGATGGATGGTCTAGGATTTCATCTTAGAGAGTACGCTGAAGTTGAGAGGGAGAAACAACTAGTGTACGAGAAAGAGAGAGGAGGGAGAGAGAGGCGAGATTTTAGGGATTTCATTCCTAAATTAGCGATAAGAGTATATGTTAAGTTGTTAACGGAGAGTTAGGTTCATCAAATAAAATCAGATCATGATATCAATCGGACGGTGAGTATGGTGTTTGGACAAAGTTTGTGCCCAAATGATTCGGCAAGTCCCGGACCCAAAAAACCCTTGCCTTTTTGTCCATTGCCCTCCATTCCGCAATTGCTTGAGTCTTTGAAGAAATGAAGTGGAAATGTGATTAGATGATGGAATAACTAGCAATTCGACAAGGATAAATAAAGATGGAGTAGCTTATCTTAGTTAATATTTAGCTAAAATTTTCTTTTATTCTCGTAATGTCGATTATGATAGTCTTAAGTCTATTTATCTAGCTTTCGGTTTGGCTTGAAATTGAGCTGTTAAGTCTCGGTACCAAGTGCTCGTACGTGAACGTAATATTACGGTACATATTAATCATGTAATGATTTCAACTTGATGAATTAAAGCCTGCGAGCAATTTGATAAAAAAAAGAAGTCTTCCACAAGAAACACTGCCCTATCTTTGTTTGCACTTTGAATAAACTCAGAAGGCCAACAAATTTTATCTTTTGTTGTATCGTTGAGTTGCAATTAAATAACAAAAGCTTTTCTATTGAAAAACATTGTTTTTTTTTTCTTTTTTTGTTAAAAAGGACAACCTATGTTTGTCCTTTTAAAAAAAATGAAAAAAATTGTTTTCATAATGGATGAAATAAACAAGTCGAATTGTTTTCCTAATGGATGAAATAAACATCGACTTGTTTATATTCGAAGCTAAAGGTTTTATGCAAGTACTTTATTTTGGAAAATGTTAGATATATCCCATTTCTTCCCCAAGAAACTTGATGATGTGAATATTGTTTAATATTTTCATAATTAAAAATTTAATTCATGATTTGACATTTTAATTATGTGTCCAATCATAAAATAAATTAATTAAATCATAAATTAGATACATGAAACCACATATTTATGAATTAATTTTTAAGTGTTAATTAGTAACCACGTCCAGAGATGAATCTTAGTAGGGGCCAGCGGACCGCGTCCCTCCAAGATTTTCGCCGAATAGTGTATATAACTAGTGATTCAGTGTATTTTATTAGCATAGAAGTCTAAAATTTACTGTTTCCCTTCCCCCTCTCCTCCCTCAAAAAATACGTACAATGTAATTTCAGTCTTTTATTTGTCTACCCAAAAGAATCTTAACAAAATTCGTCACTGCCTACATCATCAAGATTCTTCGAGAACAGTTTCAGAAAAAGTACAATCACTATTCTTTTATTTTCACGAATACACAAACTCCGATGATTTTTCATTCACTAAAACAAAAAAAAAAATACATTTGAGAAAGCATTTTGGCAACACAACACAATAGATATACGAACTTAATTACATATATTATTATGTTATATGAGTTGTTCAAAATGTATTTCTCTTCTTGAGCTTGACCATATATTTTCGTCAAAGGATTTGACGAAAGTGGTTAAATTGATTTTGGTCCATAAACAAGGTCAACATACAATCAGTATGGAGGATACAAAATCTTGGCTTTGCATTTTTGACTGTATTGATTATATTTGATCCATGTTCACAATCCTAAATTCATTTAAGCATTTTCGTCAAGTCCTTGACGAAAGTTGTTAAATTTTCGTCCAAGTTAGTTGGAAGAGTGTTAGTTATGCATTTGGGTTAGTTTAGTGTTAGTTTTGTAAATTGAATTTTATTTTTGACAAATAAAGTTGGTAATTAAGAAAACTATATAAAAAATTAGCGATAATTGAGATTTTTTCTCTAAATAAAATGCTCTTAATTATCATCTCTGTTCCGTAGATAAAGAGGGGGGGGGGGGGGGGGGGGGATTGGAGAATCCTGAATGGATTATAGAGGTATATAAATAGAGAATTGAGGTGCATTTGCAATCTTCGAAACATTGTCCTTTGGGGAAGCAGCGCGTTTGGAAGTTGCTCGAAGGTGCATTTGCAAGACAGTCTTAGCATTAATGACGCGAAACAAATTCGCAAAGCGAATTGAGGTGGAGGTGCAGAGTTTCGGGTCATGGGTGTGACTGCATACAGAGAAAACAACCTGGGTCGATGACGCGAAGGACCAGAGCGGGTACGACAATAGTAGGAAAAGAACGAGTTGTGTTGATGTCTTCATTGTATCTTTTGCAATTGATCTTGGTCTCGATATCTCACTTCTTGGATCAAAGACACTTGGACAGAAGAGGAGATGATTTATAAGAAGGAAAGAGGGATGGTATTTATAGGATTCGAGATCGTCTAAATTTAGAACCTGGAACGGCTATGAGTTGTATTATTGTTTTTTGTTTGTCTAAAACAGCTCATATACATATATTTACACGTTAGTCTCCTGACCATAACAAATAACTAAAGTTGGCTATATATATATTTTTTCTGGAAAATAGAGTTGACCCCAATGTCCATAAGAACATTTCTAAAGAGGTGGCCAAAAATGATTAAATGGGTTAATTAACCTTTTTAATTGACTCAATTAAATATTACTTGACACGCAAATCATTTATAACATACTAATATTAAGAATAATGTGTAAATCTACGTATATGAAAACGACCAGATTGAAGACCTTGAGACCATATTTTTCAAGGTAACTATTTTTTTTTTTTTTTGAGTTTTTTGACTGAAATTGTAATTTTGTTCTAATTTTTTGTTTTTTCAATTTGTTTTTTTTAGGGAAATGGACATTTTGTTCCAATTTCTAGTTAACTATTAATTCACTACAACAAAATATGTATTTTTATAACTTAAATATTTTCACGTGCCTTATCCGATCCTTGTCGGTATCCTTAAAATACATCGTTATTTTAGATGTATAATGTGTGTATATCAATTCAAAATACGCAAACTAATTAATAATGGTTTTTCTTATTAAAACTGTTTGTGATAAATTTTCTTATTAAATCAGGTAGTCTGCAAGGATATTTTATTTTCACGAATACACAAACTCCGATGATTTTTCGTTCATTAAAACACACAATATATACATTCGAGAAAGCATTTTGGCAACACAACACAATAAATGTACGAACTTAATTACAGATATTATTATTATTATGTTATATGAGTTTGTTTAAACTGTATTTCTCTTTTTGAGCTTGACCATGAGGCCATCTTTCATGTGGAGCATAATGGAAAGCTTGTGCTGAACGACGTGTCCTTTGATGGTTTCGAAACAGAAGTTGGAGAGCATGGCAGATGTGACGGCCTTCATTTGCGTAAGCGCCATGTCTTTTCCCAAACAAGTCCTCGGTCCCGAATTAAACGAAAGAAATTTATATGAAGGTTCATATTTTATCTTACCTTTTTCATTAATCCACCTTTCAGGCTTGAATTCCTTACAATCCTCCCCCCACACCCCTTCCATCCTCGCCATCACATATGTGGCAATGAAAATTCTTACCCCCGGCTTCACTATGTGCCCACTCGGAAGCATATCCGTCTTTATGACCCCTTTGCTTTCAGAATGAACGGGAGGGAAAAGACGTAGGGACTCGCATATTGCTGCGTGTAGATAGTTTAATTTTGCGAGGTCGTCAGAGTCGAAGACTGCCAGGCCTTCAGAAGTTAAGGTATGAGGAATAGATTTTAGTTCATCCAGAATATTTTGTTCCACGTGAGGGTGTTGAGAGAGGAGCCAGAAAAACCAGGTGAGGCCCGAACCGGTCGTGTCTCGACCCGCTAGCATGAAGTTAATTGTCGTGTCTCTCAAATACTTGTTGATTTTACCGGTCTCGTTATCGTCTATATAAGAAGATAATAAATCTGGAAAAGCATCACTTTCCTTCTTCTCCACCCTTCTTTTCTCGATGGTTTCTTCTATGAAATGATCAATCGCTCTACATGCATTCGCGTGCTTCTTTTCAGGACCAACATTTAGTTTCCTCATAAATTTCCAAAGAAAAGACGGTAGTGAGTTCCGAAGAAACAAGGTGCCCATCGCATCATCCATTCCTTGAGCAAAAGGAATAGTCGGCAAATCTTTAGATAGACAACCCGGATCGACACCGAACACTAACTTAGTAGTAGTATCAAAAGTTAGCCTAAAAAACACGTCTTGCAAGTCGAATGCTTGCCCATGCCCCTCGGTTTCGACGAGCATAGGAAGAAGGCTATTTACGACCTTTTCCCTACTCGTTCGGGCCACATAGGCACGAAATTGTGTGTGAGACATGAGATGTTGTGCCTTGATACGCTGAGAGCGCCATGTTTCTTCATCAGAGTTAAAGATGCCATCACCTAGTATATCGAAAATTTCCAAAAATTCCTCGCCTTTCGGGTAGTTTTTGAAATTCGACGTGAAAATATGTTGAATATTCGCAAGATCGCTGGTGAGTAAGAAATTCATGTTTGAAAACCATGGACCGAAAAACCAGAAATTACACCTGGTTTCGGTGAGGATTCGTGTGATCCAGTCCTGATAATTGGATAAATTCGAGAGTAATCCTGGCAACATGCCTAAAATTGGCCAATTTATCGGAATCGACGAGTTTCGGTATTTGGACGTGAAAATATGGCGATAGTAATATATCAGGAAAAGGAGACAAGGGATGGAGAAGATCAGAACCTCCAAGGAAGAAAAACTTTGAAAAGCCATTGTTGTTTTGATGAGAACTGAGAAAGTAGGAAGGATTATATGAAGGGATGACTGGAGGTGATGTGTATATAAATTTTTTTATTAGTTTTGTAATTTTCCATTTGAACTTATTTGAAGAGAAAAAAAACAATGATTGTTTCTATCTATTGTTTGGGCTAGTATTTCACAAGAAACACTGCCTTATCTTTGTTTGCACTTTGAATAAATTCAAAAGGCCAACAAATTTTATCTTTTGCTGTATCGTTTAGTTTCAATTAAATTATAACAATCTTTTCTATTGAAAAAATAGTTTTCACAATGGATGAAGTAAACATGAACGTGTTTATATTTGTTTCCGACAACCATATATCAGTGTAGTATTTTGATCGTCTACTTCTAAGGAAGATTTGTAGTTTTGGCCTAATGTTTTCATAAAATTATTTGTTAAATAGAATTCTTTTAACAAGAAATAACTCATTTTACATCAAATTATTTTCGAGAAAATGATAGTCACTATCCTTCAATTACTAATTAAATGTTATCCATCAATTTTATATTTTTCATATATACTTTTTATATGTTTGCCGTACCTTTATAATTTGTGCATTACACTTTTTTTTTTAATATTTTGGATATTCAAATTACATATTAGACTGAGCATATACTTTATGATCTATGGATAATATCTATTTATTGTGTCTTGTTGGTCTATTATGCATTTGTTATGGTACCTTTTGTAAAATCAACTATGTATTTTATTAATGATGTCTTTTTGTGATAAGGTTATAAATTTCTCATTCGATTCAATTGAATTTTTTTATTTGGTATTTATATCGGTTCAAAATTTAGTTCGGTTCGTTTTGATTTAGTTGGATTCGGTTTGAATATGCTTGGTGTTTTTCGATTCAGTTTGAATCGAATCGAACCGACCGAATATACATCATTAATCATATTTGTCTGACTAGGTGAGCTTGTCTGATTCAATTGAATCATTTTTTTGCACATATCGTGATAATTAATCTAAAACAAATATACAAGTGTTATCTTTATTAGATTAAATTAATAATTTAATTTGCAATATTATTATCAAATATGTATTTTGCGATGTATTAATTTAAGTTATCTGTACAACTACATATGTTCTAATAAATTAAATATAGTAGTAAATATGTCACCGTTATTCTATGCATATAATATGTTCAAGAACATTACAATTTTTTACATATGTTTGTGAATATTAGTAAATAGTAAATACTAGCAAAACCCCGCGCAATTGCGCGGAAACTTTATTTCTTTACAAATTTATTATTTGATTCTTTAATTGTGATATTCTTTAATTTTGTTTAATGTTGTATCTATGTTGAGTTTAATGTTGTAATCTGTATTCATTTCGGTCAATCATTATTTTTTAATCAATGTCTTTTTAAAACAAATTATTACATGCTTGTTAAACTACATTTAAATCAAATTATTTATTGTACTGATAACATCCACGGAATAAGCATCACATATCACATCAACAGAATATTAGGCAAATAAAATCAACCACTTCAATTCAAGTTACACATACTAATAAACATACCAAAAAAAGATCTGTTACTTATGCTATTTTAGTGAATAGTTAACTATAGAATTTGGTCAGATCAATATGGGCTCAATTGATTTTATAGTTTTTCATTTTCTCGTCTTTTTCTTTTTCTGTAGTAAATGATTAAGATTATTCGACACTTCCTTTCCAATAATTTCGGTACAATATACTTCGTCCACTTCAGGGACTAAACTGCATAAAAATAACTTTAATCACAAAATAGTCCATTTTTTATTTATGTTTAACTTGATATATGCAAATGACCCCATGATAATTATAGACTACCTTTCATTTATATTTTCAGGAGTAGAGTCCTCATAAAATAATGTCGATGTGTCCGCATTATCTTCTGTCCCATGTAAAAATAAAACAAAGTTAAGGGACCTAAATGAAATTTTCGACATGTTGAACAAATAAACATACCAATTACCTGAATTCTAGAATTCTCAAACAATATTTTGAACAAAATATTTTGCATGTCCTCGACCCTGTCCAATGCAATAGTTAAAATATTACTTGTCTTCATTGACGTCATTTCGTTTAATTTAGTGATCCTCTCCAGTGCTTTCGTCTTCTCTCGGCATTGCAATCTATGATATTAGTGCCTCAAATCATTAAAATTACAGAAATACCCTTTGGATAACAGATAAAATAGTATTTTTGTACCTCGTTTCTAGCGTCTAATATCTGATTCTAGGGGTGCGATAACAGATTCGACTGATAAAATGTCTGGCTACCTTGCTTTCGTTTTCGTCTTTGTTCTTGTTGGTCTCTTCGTCTAGCGACTCTCGACTCAGCAAAAGGTGGGAGAAGGAAAAAAGAACGATACAAAATGGCCGAATCCAGTGATGAATAATCATACTCAAGCCTGGATTTTGACTGAAAAAGACATTAAATTAGGTCTTAATATCACGAATTTAACGTCCTGTTGGGAAAAAAATCACTATATATTTCGAATTTAAGAAAAATGAATGAATACCTTGTCAAATGTCAAATGATTAAAATTTTATGCTTAATTTTTCTTTGTCCTAATTTTTTTGGGAAATACAAAGCCAAGCCAGTGACAAAGTTTGATGCATCCACCTCTTTTAATACCAGAATAAACAACCTCTTCTCTGAAAATCACAGAGCATCAGCTTTTATTCATTGTATCATTTAATATATATTCTTGAACTTATTCTCTGAAATTCGAAAAACAAAATTGTAGCCCCAAATTAATCAATCAAAAAAATTTAAACAACTCATCAAAATACCAGTAAAAACTCACAAATAATATACACAGTCGAAGAAGAAGAAGAAAAATAAATCCTAACCTTAACTCCCCTTCTCTCGCAATCCAATCGATCTAGTGACCGTGTCTGACCATCCGGTTGCTTGTGTCTGTGTCTTCGTGCTCTTTCTCGATCGATCGACGAAGTTAGGGTTTCAGGCAGCTTTGTATTCAAAGAGAAGATTCGCGAAAAAAATTTGTCGTTCATTCACACATCATTAAAACTCAATGGAAAAGTGACTTCTTTTCTGGTCGGATCATGCCAGTTCGTCTCTCCGGCTAGGGTTTCATGCATCTCGGGTTTCAGGCGGCTGAGATTTCTCGAAAAAATGAGAGGAAAGAGAGAGCACAGGGGTATATGCAATTTAGAAGAAATAATTTGAATGGTTCTGGAGCACGGTGGTCCACGTTTCTGTGCTGTTTTATTTTTCTTGTTTCACGTGAACTGAGTCTAGATAAGTTTAAATCAAATCCGACCCTTTATTTCTGATCCAAGGGCTGAAAAATGTTTGGTGACGTGGACAAACCAAATCACACCAAAATTTTGTATATAATTATTTAAATATAATTAACGCGTGTGCGAATAAAACCGTATGTGTTTGAACTAAATTAATCTAATCATGACATGTTTGCAAATATCATGATGCCAATAGATGCATAAGGTTCATGAAATTATTCTACCACAGATATTATTTTTTAATATAATTTGTATAAATTGCAATTGTTCAGGTGCTTCAAAAATCGATTAATATAATCAGGACATATTCGCAAATTTTAATATGTATGTAAAATAGGAAAAAAAGACCAAATGTAAAAAGGACCAAAATATAAAATAAGAAAAAACGATCAAAATGTAAAAAATGATCGAATTGTAAATTAAAAATGACCAAAATATAAATAAAAAAGACTAAAATGTAAATTAAAACTAAAAAGGACCAAAATATAATAAAAAGGACCAAAATATAAATTGAAAATGTAAAAATGGACCGAAATGTAAATAAAAAGGACCAAAATGTAAAAAAAAGGACAAAAATGTAAATTAAAACTAAGAAGGACCGAAATGTAAATAAAAAGGACCAAAATGTAAAATAAAAAATGTAAAAAAGGACCGAAATATAAATAAAAAGGACCAAAATGTAAACAAAAAGGACTAAAATATAAGGAAATTTTTTAGATGTAACCAAGTTTTTAAACTTTATACCCGAAATAACCATGTTTTGAATATAATTCTCAAAATGTCTTTTGCGGGGTACCATTCAGCGCTTTTTTTAAATAGCGGAGAACCATTCAGCGCCTTTGTTTACGGGAGTAATTAAGGCAGTTAAATAAAGGCGCCGAATGAAACAGCGCCAGGCGGAGAACCATTCAGCGCCTTTATTAAAAAAATATATATATTCCACTCCAAGATGTACCCGTCGAATTCTCCATTATTTAGTTATTATGTTCAATTATATTGATAATTAAGATATACAATTAAATATTCAGTAAAATTTATTCAAATTTATAAATTTGAATGAATATTAATTATGTATTAAGTTAACAGCTAATATGTAATGGTTATTATTTTAATTAAATATACGAATCGAAATTATCCAAATTTTATCATAACATTTCTATGTTATAATTAATATATTTAATTAGAATTATAACCAAAACATGTTAGCTGTTAACTTAATATGTAATTAATAATTGTTCGAATTCATAAATTTGAATAAATTTTACTGAATATTTAATTATATATCTTAATTATCAATATAATTGAACGTAATAACTAAATAATGGAGAATTCGGCGGGTACATTCTGGAGAAAATTAATTTTTTTATTTTTAATATCTAACATACGCACGTGACCATGTGGAAAAAATATGTAAAAAAATTAAACCCCTCCAAAGTGTACATGCCGAATTCTCCATTATTTAGTTATTACGTTCAATTATATTGATAATTAAGATATATAATTAAATATTCAGTAAAAGTTATTTAAATTTATGAATTCGAACAATTATTAATTATATATTAAGTTAACAGCTAACATGTACTAGTTATTATTTTAATTAAATATACTAATTATGACATAGAGTAGTTATGGTAAAATTTGGATAATTTCGATTCGTCTATTTAATTAAAATGATAACCAGTACATGTTAGCTGTTAACTCACGTGATTCACAAATCTAAGTCGTAGCAAAGAGTTTAGCGACGGCCCGTCCCAAAAGGTCTGACACCAGCATCGCTGCACACAGTCACGTCAGGTAGCTATTTAGCGACGGCCCGTAGCAAAATTCCCCGTACCAATAAGCTTATTGGGACGGTCCGTAGCTGATACGTACTCCCATTGTTGGTACGGATTGTTTGGGACGGCCAAACGTGCCAATAAGCTTGTTGGGACGGTTTGGGATGTTATTGGGACGGTTTTTCCCCGTACCAAAACTCTGTATATGTTGTAGTGATGATCATTAACAAATTATCTTCTACCGTTGACATGACATACAAAGCGTAATGTTTGATAAAACAAAATCTGCATATGAAAAAAAAATTGAATTATGCAAATCGTAAATATCAAAAAGATTTGTAAATGAATTTAGTTAAATGTACAACAAGTAATACTCATTTTCATGAAAGTACTAATGAATGTGAAACCTTGATTGGATATTCATCTTTGCACAATTTGCAATTTCTTGAAAAATAAAAATACTCTTTTGCCTTGCCAGTGATGTGTACAAATGTGATTTTTTTTAATGTGGATGAATACTACACATGGAATCTGTTTTCATGTCGCAAATATTCACGATGACACAAGTTCTAATTTTTGAAATTGTGTTCCATTGTTGTCTTTGATGTATAAAAGACAAATAAATGTGCAAAAACCGATTTTGATTGTCATGATTTCAGCAAAAAAAAAAAATTATGTCCCATTGTCGATGATGTATAAATATATATAAATAGTTGTAAAGTGAGAAATATTTTAATTGTTCAGGAAAGTCGGATCCTAAACAATAAAAATATTTTCATTTTATAATTGCCAAAAAATTAGAAAACCTATCCACGTTTTGACTATCAAGTAATGATCATTCACAAAATATCCTCTATCCATCCATCACATGATGTGAAAAGCGTAACGTTTGATAAAAGATAAGCTGATTATAGAAAAAAAATTCAATTCAATTGTACATGTATTTTTGAATGGTAGATATCAAAAGAAGAACACGTGTTACTATTGAATGCCATGGCCATTCACAAAATATTCTTTATTGGTTGCATGATGCGCAAAGGACAATGTTCAATAAAAAAAATCTGAGTATGCAAAAAAAAAAAAAAAAAATCAATTGAATTGTGCATGTATTTGCGAATTGTGAATTGTGAATATCAATAAAATTCGCAAATAAGTTTACCAAAATGTATAACAAGCAATGCACCTAGCATGAAGTGCTCAGAAATTGTAAATTCTTGACGTTGTACTTTTTGCAGTTTGCTTAAAAAAAAAGGAAATTTACAAATACCTCCCTAACTTTTCTTGAATTTAGAAAAAACCCCCTAACTTTTGGAAGAAACTCCAAACAAACCCCTACATACAAGATTTTTTTTTCAATTATCCCTTTGTATGGTATTTCATGGTATTACAATTTTTTGGACCAAAATATCCTTATATTTTCATCTTTAAATTTAATAAACATATTTTTGTATTATTTTATTATTTTAAAATCACTATAAATATTTTTTAACATATACTAATTCGAAAAAACTGTATGTCATATACACAATTTTAAGCTTTTATTTAATATATATTTTATCATAGAAAATTAAAATTAAATTAAAATATGATATAAAAAATATTTTTGGAAATGTCTTGACATATTAATATTATTATATTATTTAATTTTAATATTAAATAGTTATTAATAAAAATAGTTACATAATAGTGTTTCTTACCAAATTAACAATGAATGAATGAAAGTTAAAACTAGGATTAAATAATATTGCCGCTGATTTTAATTTCAACATCTATTTTAATTTCAACAGCTCGTTTTGTAATAACTATTTTTATTTCAGTAGCTAGTTTTTAGTAACAATTTTTATTAACAACTATTGATTTCATCAGATAATTTGCTAATAGTTTAACAAAAATTATTATCACTGAACAAGCTGCTGAAATAAAACTAGATGTTGAAATTAGAACTAACATCAATATTATATTAATGCTAGTTTTGATGTTCACTCATGTATTGCTAGTTTTGATGTTCACTCATATTTTTATTTAATTATAGTTTTCTATGATAAAATATATAATAAATAAAAGATTTAAATTATGTATATGTCATATAGTTTTTTTAAATTATTATATGTTAAAAATATTTATAATGATTTCAAATTAATAAAATATGATTTCAAATTAATAAAATAATATAAAAATATGTTTATGTCGAACAATTATGATATTTCTGTCTTGCAATTTCCGAAGATCCATATATACCGCGACAATTAATCATGATGATTTATAAATAGCTAACGATGATGAACATATAATTCATCTTTTATGTTCATGTCGAACAAATATTTGCGGATTTGTTCCTACAATCTTAACTTTCTCCTAACAAAAATATATGTGATCTTATACTTGCTTCAAACACAAAAGAGTCATGTTGAAAACATTACACGCAACTTCAACTTCTTTGCCAAAAAAAGATATTCATGGTTCCATCTTCGCATCCATATAAACAAAAGATACTTACGATTTAATCTTAATATTAATATTAATATACAAATAAAACATAGACAAAATACATAAACACACATTATTTCAACCGTGCACAACCGTCACAAAGTCTTCTATTAAGAAGTATTTTGAGACAACATGAAAATTAAGCATTTTGCCCGTGTTACAATTTAATTTCAACATTTTTAAGAAAATATGATAATTGACTTTTTTTTGAAGGTGTTATATATCATTTTTGCATTTTTAAGAAATTTTTGAAAAAATAGAAATTTGTGTGTGTTAGTCTTCTATTACGAAGTATTTTGAGGATAACATGAAAATAAATCATTTTGCTCGTGTTAAACTACAATTTTAACATTTTTTGAAAAATATGATAACTGACGTTTTTTATGGTGTTGTACTGCATTTTTGGATTTTTAAGAAATTTTTGAAAAATAGAAATTTGTGTGTGTTAGTCTTCTATTACGGAGTATTTTGAGAAAAACATGAAAATTAAGCATTTTGATCATGTTACACTTCCCCTTTAACATTTTTAAGAAAATATAATAATTGCTTTTTTTTATAAAGGTGTTAGAATTCACTTTTAACATTTTTATTAAATTTTTGAAAAATAGAAATTGGTGTGTTTTAGTCTTCTGTTACGAAGTATTTTGAGGACAACATGAAAATAAATCGTTTTGCTTGTGTTATACTACAACTTAACATTTTTACTAAAATATGATAATTGACTTTTTCTGAGGTGTTAGACTTCATTTTTGCATTTTTATTTTATTTTCGAAAAAATAGAAATTTGAGTGTGTTAGTCTTCTATTAAGAAGTATTTTGACACAACATGGAAATTATGCATTTCGCTCGTGTCACACTTCAATTTTAACATTTTTAAGAAAAAAGGATAATTTACTTTTTTTTAAGGTGTTATATATCATTTTTGCATTTTTAAGAAATTTTTGAAAAAATAGAAATTTGTGTGTGATAGTCATCTATTACGAAGTATTTTGAGGACAACGTTAAAATAAAGCATTTTCCTCGTGTTACACTTCAATTTTAACATTTTTAAGAAAATAAGATAATTGATTTTTTAAAGGTGTTAGACTTCATTTTTGCATTTTTATGAAATTTTTGAAAAATAGATATTTGTGTGTGTTAGTCTTCTATTACGGAGTATTTTGAGGATAACATGAAAATTAAGTATTTTGGTAATGTTACACTTAAATTTTAACATTTTTAAGAAAATATGATCATTGACTTTTTTTTTAAGGTGTTAGACTTCACTTTCAACACTTTTAACATTTTTAACATTTTTGGTAATGGTAGACTTTTTTTTAAGGTGTTAGACTTCACTTTTTTTTATTATATTTCACCAATATTTCATTTGGCCCTAGTATTTCACTATGAATATATATTATAATTAACATGATAAATAAAATATTAATTAAATTATTAATATCAAATATCAATTTTTCTTTGGCACATATATTTATAAATTATCTGGCCCCGCATGGGCAGGACCCCCCCCCCCCCGAGGCCCGGCCCCGGTTGGGCCGGACCCCCACCACCCGAGGCCCGGTCCAGCTTGAGCCGGACCCCTCCCCCCGCGAGGCCCGGCCCCGTTTGGGCCGGACTCCCCCCCCGCGAGGCCCGGCCCCGTTTGGGCCGGACCCCCCCAGGTCCGGCTCTGCTTGGGCCGGACCCCTCCCCCCCGAGGCCCGGCCCCGCTTGGGCCGGACCCCCCTCCCCCCGAGGTCCGGCCCCGCTTGGGCCGGACCCACCCACCCCCGAGGCCCGTCCCCGCTTGGGCCGGACCCCCCTTCCCCCCGAGGCCCGGGCCCGTTTGGGCCGGACCCCCCTCCCCCCGAGGCCCGGGCCCGTTTGGGCCGACCCCCTCCCTCCCAAGGCCCGGCCCCATTTGGGCCGGACCCCCTCCCCCTCCAAGGCCCGGCCCCGCTTGGGCCGAACCACACAGACACACATACAATGACCCACACACACACACAAACATACACACACATACACATACAATGACCCACACACACACACACACACACACATACATATACAATGACCCACACACAGAGAACATACACGCCACACATACAAAGACACAAAAACACAATTAAGAGAACTGCCATTTTTTTGTGCTTAAAAAAGTTTTCTTTTTCTGGTTCCATTTCTTCATTTATTTGTATTCTTTGGGACCCTGCACAAAAAAACCAGAACTATAAATTATAATTTCATGGAAAATGAACAATAAATCACAATTAAGAGAGAAATATAAAGACCAAGTTCACAGTCCACACGCACCTAATTGTATTCACGTCTTGTTGAATAATCATGGGCCTTCGAATCCTGGTAACTAATGCAAGGTCAAAAAAGAATTATTTCGAAATTATTATAACTGGAACTTGATAAGACAATTATGTTGTTAATTTCAAATTCGTAATACCTTGTCAGCTTTCATCTCCACACCACCAAAATCGCATAAATTCATGACAGCAGATCTAAGAACTTGAGTTCAAGCCTGAAAGCACAAAAAGCAATTGTTAAGCCTACAATATCAATCAAATGTGTTCCTAAATTAGTTATCGAAAAACTTTTCAAACTAAGAAATCATTCATAAACATGGACGCTTATAGTTATTCGAAGGCAGAAAGTACAAAAAACAAATTATTTATGAGTTTTAAGGAAACGAAGCAAGATGGCAGATCTAATCAAACTTGGATTTAGGATATTCAGGATAAAAATGAATGTGCCCCTAAAAAGTTACAAACTATAAAATCAATCATAAAAATAGACTCAGATGATCAATAATCCATGAGGATTTCATCATTTATAACAGATCAAAGAAATCAAATATGTATTTTCAATGCAAAATTGACAAGAAATTCGTATGTGTATGAGTTGAGAGATACTAGAAAGCGATAGATAATCAAGAAATGAGAATAAAAAACCAAAGAGAAACAATTACTGCCTTGATTCGGTGAGAAACAGAACCATTTAATCAAAGATCAAAGAGAATAAAAATACAAAGGTGCATGAGAATTACTTACATCCTCGAGCAGTATGAGTCCACAAAGAAGAATGTTCTCGTACCTCAATTGACCGTTTCTATCGGGTTGGTCGATTGATTTCTTTTCTGGTAGCGAAAGAAGAAGTTGGAGAAGAAGAAACACAATAGGCGATATAGAACTGTGAGGTGAGATTCGCTGTTAAGTATCTTGATCCATTCCATGGTTCCTCAATTTCATCGTTGGAAAGAACAGAGAAGAGAAGGGAGAAGGAAAGAGGTTTTCTTGTGAGGAGAGAGAACGGTAATGGCTAATTTGGGGACGACAGAGATGAAGAGGGGTGATGGGTTCTTTATTTATCGACGAACTATAGGAGCGGTGCTGAAATAATTTACAATCTTCCTAAAAGCGGCGTACAGGTTTAAGATATATACCATGTGAGAATACTAATCTCTTTACTGTCATTAAATCGTGGACCAAGTGTATTGTGTTTAATATGGAAAAATGTTAACGTTACAATTAGATTGTGATAATCTTAGCTGGATTATATTAGACCGTTAGAATTGGATTATGTTATCTAAGAGACTAAGACCAAGAAGTACACATAATAGGATTTCATGGGGTCTGATATTTGATTTGGTGTTTATAAGTACTATGTTTGTATATATTTAGTAATATGTTTTTAAAATAAAATTATATGTATTAAACCAATTCAAATATTTCAGTTTAATTTGGTACTCACGAGATAAACATATATTTCTAGGAATTTAAGATTTAATTTATCCATAATTTATTTTGATGATTATGGATTCAATTTAATGTTTTAGGATACATTTCATGATGTTTGAGTATTTTATGGTGTTGATTTATGCATGTTTGAAAGTTTTAAAGATGGCGTTTAAAGTTATTTATGAATATGAAAATAGTTTTATAAAAAATTTGCTATAATTTTTGTTATTTTTATTATAATTATTTTTTATTAAATTTGTTTTGTTAAATTTTGTTCCAGATTTTCTGATAAATTTTCAAAAAATGATGCTGAATTATTGTTATAATTAACCTAGATATTTGTATTTAATTTGTATTTGATTCCGCGCGTCTATGTTCTAATTTGTATTTAATTTTTGAAGTAATTAATTGAACAAAGATATATGCCAAACTCATGTTTATATTTGAAGAGAAATTAGTTGTTTATTTATTTGCAATGTGTCTTATTCCTTGTCATATTTGCATTCAAAAGTTCAAAACATCAGATTTATCTTCTCAAATAAAAAATATCATATGTATTTTCTCAAATTTTGGAATATCTCATATATCTCTGCAAAAATCTGAGATGTAGTATGTATTCTTTTAAAAAATCTGAAACATTGTTTTTATCTTTTAGAAATTTTAAAATATCATCATATCAATGTATATTTCATTTTAATAAAGGCAATTTCACGTGTTTTCTCTTTCCGACCATGTTTTAAACAACATTTACAAAAAAAAAAAAAAACATAGTGACAAAATGCATTCGTTTCTATCATTGAAGAGAACGAAATCATGATTCGATTGGAGAGTTCTTGATGACTGAGGAGTCCATTCTCCAATTTAAGAGATGAGGGAGTAAATATTTACATTTTAACCCTTAAAAAGTTCACTAATTAATAAAGCATTGCGAGTAAAAAGGTGATTAAAGTTCAAAACATTCTGTTTTTAAAGTTATAAATAATTAGGTGATAATAATGTTGATTAACTCGGAATTGATTTCCAGGATTCTGGCTAATAGGCAATCCGCAGCACGCTCGAAGGAGAGAAAGACGCGATATGTTAAGGAATTGGAAGACAAGGTGCATATATTGCTCACCGAAACTACTTCATTATTGACGCAACTAAGTATCGTACATGTAAGTTCGGTTTATATGTTACAAAAATAAAATACTTGATTAATTGGCAAAAGATTTTATAATAGTAATCATGTTTAATTACTTTTGTACAGAGGGAATCAATAAGGCTTGCGAACCAGAATATTGAGCCGAAGATTCGCCTTCAAGCCTTAGAGCAGCAGTCAAAACTTCGAAAAGGTACATTTAGTTTTGGGGCTAAATTTGATTCTAAAAGTTGAGAATTTAAGAATTTTACATGGAGTTTTGTGTTTTTGCAGTTCTGACGGAAGCGCTAAAGTTAGAAGTTCAACGTCTCAAACTCGATTATGCAAACGGTTTGTGTTTTTGCAGTTCTGAATGAGGTGCAGAAGTTCTATGTCTCGAGCTCGGTTTTGCGAAGATAGCAAGATAAATCGGAAAATAATGATTTCGTTTATTGATTAAATTAGAGATAAAGATTTCTCTCGTGTAAAATCACTTGAAAATAAATTATACATTCTGGATTATTAATCCAGTTTTGAATTAAAATAATTATACATTGTATTATTGGCAGTTATTATAAACTATGTATTAAAATTATACATTTTCAATGTGGTGATGACACAAGTCCAGCTCCGAAGTCGTGTATATATAATTAAATGGAATATTAAAGCATGAAGATAATTTATTTAAATAGGCGGAAACTTTTCTTCTTCTGAGAATTGGTTTGCCTCAATTAATTAAATGGAATAAAAATGTGAGTAATATTACTATTACAAAATTAAAATTAAAAATGAAGATTAATTAATACCTTCAGTGTAGCGAAGGATCTTTTAGTAATAAAAGGCATGCCATTTTCTGATCGAAGACTCTTATTGTCCTAATTGGAGCCATACCATTTTTCAGTACCCAATCTTTTTGCTCAGGCAGTCGAAAGCATGCTACTTTCTCCGTACGAGTCGTACCGGCGGTACCAACCGTAACTGCAAATAAGAGAACTGGATGAATAGGAGATATTTCTTTTAGTGGTAATGCTAACTACCAAATAAGAGAACTGAATAGTGAATCAATATTTGCAAATGAGCCCCTGTGTTATTGGAAATTGAAGAAAAGCCCCTCCATTTTTGAGATTTTTATATTGAAGAAAAGGGTCTTTTTGTAAATTTCTCAATGATTAATAATAAGAAGGGCTGACATATCCTTTTAGCCCTCTCAGCAATTGCAATGGCCCGGTTATAGTACGACTAAAATAACAGTATCAAAATACAAAAAAACTTATCAATCACGAAATTAAAGCGCAAAGTACATTATCCAACAGAGAAAATGGAATTAAAATAAATACAAGAAAATGGTACCAGTTTATTCTCGATTTGAAAAGATATCACTTTCTCCTCGTCAACGAAAGGTCTTCTGCTGATTCTACACCAAATCTTTTTTTTTTACCTGTTTATAACATAATTAGGTTATTACAGGGATCATTATGTAAAAAATAGAAATTTTACAGGAATAGGTACACACTAATTAAGTTGTTAGTAAAAACAACAAAATTAAATTTATTATTACTGAGTTTAAAATTAACTACAACAATTAAAAAATACACTTATCAGATTATTCCAAACGACAGGCCTTCCACAGTTAAGAATGTAAGATACACAATTGATTCGTTACTTCCTCTTGAGATAACCTTCAAATAATCTACAATGAAATTAATAAAAAATTGCAAATATTAGAAATTTCGAATTTCCACTCTATTATTTTTAACAGATTTACATTATTTTTTCAGTACACATTTGAGTTTCAGAAGATTTGCTCCCAATTCTTGATGGAACCAAACTACAAGCATGGCTATATGTATAATAAACAATATAACATTAATTTTTGTATGAAGTAATAAAAAATAATTATTAGAACATAAAAGAGTATAACCTTTTTTAATTTTAATTGTGTAGTAGAATCTGTCCATCTCTCTCCCTGCCAATAAATAAATAATATAACATCAAATTTTCCTATTAATTTCGTAAAATAATAAATTTGTTAAAAACCAGGGGTAAAACTGCAAAAAGTAATAATAATTCAAGAAAAAATAAATTTAGTAATATACCCAAGATGTTGTACCAGGTCTGCCGTAGCAGTCGTACCAACGCTTGTTATTTAGTTTTCTTTACCAATTTTGGTAATTGCACAAAAGATTTCTATTCTTTAGTTGGCTTTGGAAGATTGAATTTGTTTTTGAATTGGAAAAAATGAAGATCAATTAATACCTTCACTCTAGCAAGAAGGATCTTTTATTAATAAAAGTCATGCAATTTTCTGATCGAACCCTCTTATTGTCCTAATTGGAGCCATACCCTTTTCAATACCCCATCATTGGTCAAACTGTCGAAAGCACGTGCCAGATTATTTTCCAGTGAGTATCTCCGTACCAATCGTACCGGCGGTACCATTGGTAACTGCAAGTTGTATCGCCGCAAAATTGCTCGAGAGTACTGCGATATACCTGCACATATGCACAAAAAAACATTGAAATATTTAATTCGCTTCGATTGCATTGCTGCATTAGCATTTTTTAACATCATGAAGTCAATGTCGTCAGAGATAAACTTGCTAATATTTAATTCGATATAGAAAATGGAAAAATGTGTTGATGAATCGAAGAACAATACCTCCTGTAGAACTAAGACCCAGTTGTAATAGCATCATGATTTTCTTTCGATTGCACTACTGTACCTGAATCATGCGAAAACTAAGCACTAAATCATGAATGTACTGGAAATTGGAATTGGAAATGAAGTGAAAAAGTTTGAGAAACCTTTTAGAAGCAAAATTAGAATATTCTGGAGAGAGCGACCCCATTTATAATGAAACATGTTGCAATGTCTTAGTGTGCTGCCAGATCCGAATTTCTCCAACGGTCGAATAAGAGTTGGAAATTCGAACGTTGGGGTTGACAGCTGGATCCGAACGTTAGACGCATGTATCCGCTCCCCTTTATAAGCATAAGCAACCCCTTCCATTCTCTCGCCAATTCACTTTTCAGATCTAATTTCACAAGAGAGCTCAGAGAGAGAGAGAGAGAGAGAGAGAGAGAGAGAGAGAGTCTTGACAACAACGAGAGGGATTCAATCAAAAGCGAGAGCTCAGCGCGAGAGAGAGAGAGTCTTGACAACAACGAGATGGATTCAAGCAAAAGCGAGGGCTCAGAGAGGGAGAGAGTCAAGCAGCTTCTTCCTCCCTCTCCGTAATTTCTAATTGTGGTCCGATAATGGAGTTACCCCTCGATGGATTCAACGAAGGATGCTGATGACGATAGCGAAGCACAAACAGGTAAAGGACAAGTTCTGTTCTTGATTTACAATTTTGGAATTTTGAAAAGAGAGGGATAGCACTCTTCTCTCTCTCTCTCTCTCTCTCTCTCTCTCTCTCTCTCTCTCTCTATTTACTCTAGGCATATGAAAGTTTGATGATTATTCTTTTCTCTTTTCGTCTCTTCTGCTTGTATCTTGTTCCTTTTTTTCAAGTAATGTTTGTATCTTGTTGTTTTTTTATGTGGAAATATTTTGCAATTTATAATCCAGGAGGGTTCATGCTAATTACCCTATTATCTATCCTAATTTGTGTATTTAGCTGAAAAAGGCCCTGAATTATGAATGACACCCAAATTTTTTCTTGATTTTTGAAAAAATAAAAAGAAACACCTTTAACTTTCTGTTTCGTTAAAAGAAAAAACTAATTTTATGTTATGGCTTTTCAGTTATTGCTTTAAAAGAAAAAAACTAGTTAACTTTAGTGTTGTTTTTTAATGATCAATATTTTTTTATTATGGCTTTTCAGTGGATTAATTTATTTGCATATTTGGTTTGCAGATTGTTTCGTCTCCATGCAAAGATCCAACAAGTGGAAGGCCAATTACTGGTTTTGGGGGATGAATAACAAACCCAACATCTCTTGCTGGTTGCTATGCGTATGTGTGTGTATTTCTGTGTAGGGTGTATTTCTGTGTGTTACTGTGTATGGTGTATATGTGTGTGTTAGTGTGTATGTGTGTAGGTGCATGTGTACATATGTAATTTGTATGTGTTGTATATTTTACTTGTATTTGCAGGTACATACGAGGAGGTGGGTCCGGCCCAAAAGGGGGCGGGCCTCGAGAGGAGGGGGTCCGGCCCGAAAAGAGGCCGGGCCTGGGGGGGGGGGGGCCGGCCCGAAAAGGGGGCCGGGCCTCGGAGGGAGGGATCCGGCCCGAAAAGGGGGCCGGGCCTCGGGGGGGGGGGGGTCCGGCCCGAAAGGGGGGCTGGGCCTCGGGGGGGGGGGTACGGCCCGAAAGGGGGGCCGGGCCTCGGGGGGGGGGGGCCGGGCCTTGGGGGGGTTCGGCCCGAAAGGGGGCCGGGCCTCGGGGGGGGGGGGGGTCCGGCCCGAAAGGAGGCCGGGCCTCGGGGGGGTCCGGCCCCTCGGGGGGCCGGGCCTCGGGGGGGGTGTCCGGCCCGAAAGAGGGCCGGGCCTTGGGGGGGGGGTCCGGCCCGAAAAGGGGGCCGGGCCTTGGGGGGTCCGGCCCGAAAAGGGGGCCGGGCTAGGGGGGCGGGCTGTGGGGGGCCCGGCCTGGGGCGGGGCCGGGGGGGGGGGGGGGGGGGGGGTCCGGCCCGAAAGGTGGGGGGCAAAAATTTTCAAAAAAACTGTGACAAAAAATATCAAGATACAAATAATTTGACATTTCTTGAAAACAAATATATTTTTCAATGTCGGAATATATGAATATAATTAGAAATATATTTTATTTTATAATATTAATTGTTTGTTATATATTTTAATATGTTTTTCAATGTGGGGGGTGTTAGTTTTTGAAGAATAATAAATGAAAAAATAAAATTATTTAAACACAACATTTAATAATTTTATTGTTTCGAAGTCACAACTTGTTAAAAAAATATTTATGAATTTTCTTAAAATAAAATGAATATAACAATTTTTTTTATTACTAGATATGTAAATAGGGTATTTTGGTAATTTTTTTTAACATCCACCAATAGGGGTATTTGAAAATAAAAGTTTTGTAGAGGGGTTTTATTGAAATTTCCAAAAAGATAGAGGGTCTTTTAAAGTATCCAAAAATGTTAGGGGGTTTCCTGAAAATTTCCCTATAATAATATGACGCATCTTTTTTGTACCCAAGTTTTCAAATATTATCCCAAAAATAATCAAATGTTGAAGTTAATTACAGAAACAACCAAGGACGGAGTTACGAATGTTGTCGTTAGTAAAATTGGCGGAGTCCCAAATTTCGCCAAAAGTTTAGTAAAATCAACCCATATCCGGAATCTGATATCGTATTCGTATCGGATAACGGATACCGTATCGGAAATCGATTGTTTTTGTATCAAGTTATTTCAATTAAATATCCTTTTTCGTAACAAATTAATTCATCAAATAATTAAGTTATTGTACAAACGAAATAATATTGATGGCATATACATATCGATGACACATTTTCTTTGTTGAGATTAGCAATTTTTTAAAACAAAACTATGAATTTAAAGTTTGTATAGTAAAAAGAACACAGATTGATGGCATATACATATAAAAAAGTATTGTACAAACGAAATAATATTACAATTACAAATGTATTTATTTATTAACAATGAAAAATAATTTTTGAATAAATAATTCCGCACACGGGAGAGTAAATTTTTTAATAAATCAATTATGGACCTAATTTAAAAATACCATATGAATGTAAATAAGATAATGTCGAGGGACTATGATGAATAAGTTACAAAAAAAAATCAAAACCACCACGTTAAGAATAAGAAAGATAAATTATAATAGGACATTTCTAATTTTGTTGATTTTTAATTGGTAGGAATGCAACTAACTTTTTGCCTCATTCATCTTGAATAAATAAGTATCGATGACATTTTTTTTTTGTAAGGATTTTACACGTGGACTTCTTTTTGTAAGGATATTGTTTGTCACTTGTCTTGTAATTCAAGCCAACTGAATTAATCAATGAACAATAAGAAATATATTTTATTTCTTCAATTTTCATCGATTCAAATTTAAAAAGTACACGCTCATATTTCCAATCTCCATTTTAACCAGAAAATCCTAATATTATATACAATATTATATACAATGTCGTTGATCTTAGTAAAACAATGTATATAAAGAGTGATTCAGTGTATTTTATTAGTATAACAGTGCAAATTTTATTGTTATGTATTTTTTCATGTTCTTCATAAAATTATTCATTTTCATATAAGATCATATTTCTTTTTATTTACTAATTGTGTTCATAACAGAAATTATCAATAAAATAAAGTTTCATATTAAATAAATTTGCCTTCTTCTATAATATACAAATAATCATATTACAAATAAAGCAGTCTTACCAGAATCATAAATTATGGAATTAAACTTAACCGCATTAATTTGAATTTTCACCCCTAAATATAAGATTTATATTAGTTTAGTGGATATGGTACTTGGTTAACTTCTTGTGCTTTATTAATACTAGGAGAATACTCGCGCTACGCGGTGAGAATGTTAATTATGTTTTTGATTGTAATACAAATTACACATTTATACGATGATATTAATTGTGTCATTTAAATTTTTTCTTATTTAAACTCATTTATCTATGACTATTTATACGTTTCACAATTATTTTATACTAGGAAAATATCCGCGCTTCGTTACGGATATAATAATAATAATTTTTTTTATTAAAATATTTGTACAGTTTATCCATGTCGTGTATATTCACATAATTTAATGTTTAGTATTATTTTTTTTGGTTAGATAAGAGGTTGTTGGCATTAATACATAAGTATACAATATTTGACGAGATATGAGAGTATTTTAATATAATTATGTGGACAAGATATGAGACACATATCTGACATTGTAATTTCATAATTATAATTCGAAATATTTTATTTACGGTGTCATAATTAAGGTTGTAAAATGAGTTGAAACATATACATATCATCATAGATGAATATAATCACCTTTGCAAATATCCAGCGGAGCCATTGATGAAGAAGCTGGCAAATACAATTAAATAATATTATTAAATATTTTAAAATATAAATAAGAGTGATTAAAATGATTAAATGACTATTTTAATCTCGACAAATGCAAATATTATTAAATATTGATGACAAATCAAGTGATACTTTAATAATGAAGTTGTACATTTTCCAGTACTTGAGTTTAGATGATAGACATTACATATCTAACATAACCATTTTGGTAAAATCATGACATTCTATTGTCCATAAAAAATACATGTCTACATTAATAAATTTCGCAAATTTCTCACGTGTTCTAGCCAAAATCACTAAAAAAATTATTTACTTATATACAATATTATTATGATCATATTATTTCAGTTCGATCTAAAGATAATATGATAATTAGTTCATTTATTTATTTTTTTGTTTATTTCGCATACTATTTGAAATAGAGGAAAAAAATGCCATAAATGTTTGTTATATACCATGTATTTTTTTTGTTTATTTCACTAAAAAAGTTCCATAATAAAATACCGTCGTCACTATCGATGGATACACCATCGCAACTAACATTCAGGTCTAATTCCTTGCTGTTTGTAATCTTCTTAATTTTAGGGGCTGTTTGTTTTGCAGTAAGTGTGGCGGTTAGTAGTTATACATACCGTAATTTGCTAAATTTTTTTTGTTTGGCATGATGTATTCATCAAACTCCTGCAGTTTCAACTTCCATGAAACCCCTCTAATGCTGCAACTCACTTCATCTCAAAACTACAAGGGTCCAAGTTGCAGGAAAAATAAATTGACGGGAAAAACATTCAACTACCTCCACTCTTCTTAATTATCTCCCTCTTACGACAAAGCAGGTCCGTTCTTCGTTGACAAAGCAAGGTTGTGCGACGAAGCTAGAGTTTTTCTTCGATTTCAGGTAAATCAGATTTTTGTTAGACAAGAATTTATGTTAGGCAAAGCTAGGATTTTTCGTAAATCATCAAAATTAGGGTTTTTATTAATCATATTTTTGTTAGACAAGATTTTTGTTATACAAAGCAAGTCCGTTTTTCTTCAAAGAAAAGACGAAAAATTCTTATTGACGCTAACCAAAGAAAACAAAAAAAACAAATAAATTAGTGGATTCGCTAAACTGGGTTAAGAAACAAAAAACATACATCTTAACACTCTGGACACATAAATAAATTAGCCATGTCACACCAAAATACAATTTTTACAAATTAGCGATGAGTCTCATGCAATGAATTACTTTATTTTGTTATTTTTTTTGGATTACGTAAGAGCTATTTTTTGGATGATTATAGTTTTTTGGAATTAAATTGATTACGTAAGAGTGATATTAAATTGATTACGGAAGGTGATAGATTGTGATATTAAATTGATTACGTAAGAGTTATTTTTTTTTGGATTGTAATGTAATGTAATGATTTAATTTATTTATGACATGATATGTTTTGGATGGTTATAGTTTTTTGGTTAAATTAAAATTTTATGTCAAATAGTTAATGGTCAAATTTATTTGAAAATTTTAGTACATATAAATCTTGAAATTCCATAATTCAATTGCATCAAACCAAACATAAAAACTATAAATCCAGTAGTTTCATTTTCATTAATCCAAACATTAAAACTTAAAGTGAAATTCCCAAAAGTCGACTTGTGAAAGGTTAATTTACTTCATCTAATTTCTAATACGGCCACCCAAACATGCCCTTAATAGAACCACGTCATATTTTTATTCCACTAATTAATCCTACTGTAACATTTTACAAACCATTTTCTGCATCCTAATTAAGCCACATCAGATTTTTATTCCACTAATTAAATCTGATTATGCTAATAGACGCCTCTCTTTCTCTCTTTAATTCTATGCCCCTCTTCCTCACGACTCAACAAGACTGGAAGAATCTTAAGGGGGCGTTTGGTTCGTGTTTTAGAATTTCTATGCCTTGGCATCTATCATAATTTATTCCATTCTCAAGTTTGGTTCAGACATTAGGTAATAAAGTAACGTCATACATATGCCCATGGATATATTTCATGGGAATATGATTACCCCAAAAATTGGTGGCTTTTGTCTATTCCCATGGGCATTCCATCTCTTTAAATATTAAAATATAAAATTATTCCAAAAAAGTTATTTATTTCACATAGTTTCTAAATTTGTAGGAAAATAATATGTATGAACCAAACATGACTATTGTGTATGTCATGGAATACTATTCCACGGAATGAAATTACTTGGCGTATAATATTCCATGGCATATTTCAGGTTCAACCCCCTCTTTCTTCTCCCTAAACTATTCACCTCCCTCTGCAACTGCCAACTCCCCGTTTCTTCTCCATGAACAATCGTCCGCCGCCTCTCTTCACTCCGCAATCTCCCTCTTTTTCCATCTTCCATCTTTCACCGTATGCACTATGCAGTTACTTTTTTTTTGCAAATCCCCCCGTTGCTTCTCAATTCTTCTACAAATGATGCGCTTTCTCTGTTGCGAGAAAGGAAAGCAGCCGTTCTTGGATCTGAGTGAGAAGAAACCCAAATTTCGGCAATCCTCTTGAAGATGCTATTCCTACGGTTAGATTTGTGCCCAGTTCCTAAAATCTGCTAATTCATTCGTGGAATTCGATGAGTATAAAGATGGTTAGTCATAATGGATTTATATGGTTGCGGATTAAATTTGATTCGATTCGATTTGTATGGCTGCTTATCTATTCGATCAATTTTGAGAGCAATCTTTTGTTCTGATTAACCATGGTTTTTCTCCTGATTGTCTTTATGAGCTCACAATTTCATTTGATTATAAACGATCCGAAGGAGGCATGAATGGATTGTGAGAAGCACGAGAGGTTCATGGGATGGGAGACGTTGTAACCCCACTGCTGGCTTTTACATGTAATGTAAAATACCTTTGTACATCATCTGTTAATATTTATGAAATTTCCCGTTATTTCTCTTTATTCCCTACATAAATTCTACAAATATTTTTTCCCAATTAGGTCCTCGATGCAACAGAAGATACATGGGACCCACATGGATGTACTCTTCCAGAAATTGCTCAACACAGAAAAGGTATATTGCTGTCTTTTGCGGGTAATATATGGTGCCTTTGTACATGTTTGGTTAATTTTATCTAATTTTCTGTTATTTCTCTTTTTTCGTTAAGTAATTCTTGAAATTTTTTTTTGCAGTTAGGTCTTCGACACAATAGACGATGAACTGTGGGACCCACATGGATCCGCTGTTTCTTAAATCACTCAAGAAACAAAAAAATAGCATGCTCAATTCTTTTAATCATTATAATAATAATTATGAATGACGCAGCGCGGGGAATCTCACGTGAGCCGACTCATGTGGTCTTCCCTCTTCCTAAGGACTACTCTCACCCGGCATGGCAGATGGTCATCGAGCGGTGGGCTGTACAAAACCAAGGAGATGCTCGAATTGCGGCAAAAGAGGACACCTCGCAGCAAATTGCAAAATTCCGGAGAAGCCGATCCCTCCATACAACCCTCTCCGACCAAGAGGAAAGGTGGGACCCAACTGCCTGCCGACGGGCCGCCCCAAAACAGTAGCGTGTTTCCACCCACAATCTTCAAGGATGCAAGAGTTCGCGGCGAATATGAAGCAAACGATAGTCGTGGATGGAAGACTCGCACGGGGTCACTCACTCCCGAAAGTACGACAAATATTGCTTAGCATTCGTAAATGGACATCACCGGTGCATGTTGCATTCCTAAGCGACAATCGGTACATAGTAACATTACCCAATTATGTTAACCGAAATGAATTTGTATCGACCGAACTCCAAACTTTCTTAAAATTCGACTATGTTTTGTACCCGTGGGAGTTTTCGGTTGATGCCTCACCGACCAATTACCGCTTCAAGGCGTGGCTTCGCTTCAAAAATCTGCCTTTATATTGCTTTTGCGAGGAGGAATTAGCTCGACTCGCGATTACCTTTGGGGAGATTCTCTTTCATGAACCACTCGTGAACGTTTCATATCTCGACTCAATCGATGTCCTCGTAGGTACGCCAAATCTAATGCTTATTCCGGACTCGGTTTCTTCGTTTGTTATCGAAGGTAGCCAGGAAGTGGAATTGATGCCGCTAGGCGCGATTGACGAACCAATAAAATCTGTCCTAATCAAGGATCCAACCCCGTCGAACGAATTCTTTGAATCACACATGAACAAGATCATACTGGGTAAGCAATGGATGAATCAAACCGAAACCGAAACCGGAGAGACATCAAACATGCAATTGGCTGTGCCGCTCAACCCAACCAAAAAAGCAAGAACGAAATCTCCGGCTTGAGCCGGATCCTCTAATCATGATGAACAAGCTGTCCAAAGAAAAAGTGGTGGGGAAGTGTGGAGAATCCGCGAGGAAACTAAATCCGATAAGGGAGTCGAACCCGTACCCGTTAAAATCAATGAGGTACAGGGCTCTTTGGGGAATGTCAGTATAGGTATGGATGGTGAGGGGCAAAAACTATCATTACCGTTAGGGGGCGTTTGGTTGGAGCTTTGGATTTCGAATGCCTTGGAATACTTTCTTATAGATTCCATTCCCACGTTTGGTTTACACGCTCGGTAATAAAGTAATGGCATACTCCATTCCCTAGGGAATAGTTGATGGGAATATGATTACCACCAAAATTGGTGGCTTTTCTCCATTCCCATGAGGAGGGAATACATTTTATTTTAATTTCCAAAAATAAATATCTCAAGGTTTCTATAAATAAACTCTTTTTTACATTTTTAGAGTATCCCATGGAATAAATAAACGTACCAACCAAACAAGGTATTAGAGGATGCCATGGAATAATATGCCTTGGCATGCGATTCCTTGGCATACTTCATGCCAAGGCATTCTCCAAAGCACGAACCAAACGGCCCCTTAGGGACTAAGTTCCATAAGGTCAAATCACTGTTTATGGCCTACTCTGAAAAAGTCAGTAAAGTGTGTAGAGAGGGTGCAGTGGCATTTAATGCAAGCTATACTATAGCAGTGGAAAAACCAGTACAACGTGAGGAGGACAAGGCTGCTCAATTAAAAGGAAAACAAATGGTTGGGCCTGAGGATTTAATTCGGCCCAAACAAATTACCACCCCATTTTCTTCAAAGCTAATCCACGAGCCCACAAGTGACCAATTAAAATCTGAAAAATTGGCAGTGCAAATGGAGACTAATCTCAGTGCCCCATCAGGCCCTGCCCATAACCGCAACTCTTCTTCCTCAAAGAACCCGACTTCCAAGCAAGCACAACCTGTCATGATGGAAACCAAGGGTGATGACGCAAGTGGAGCGGCCAAGAAAGTGGTATATCGGCGACGATTAGAGAGAAAACCGGGTGCACGAGTGGAGGGACAATCCGTGGTGATAAGCGCTGACAGGGAGGCAATCGTGACTGAGGCAGGGACAATGGAGGTGGCAGTGCCTGTGGCAGCGGTGGCGGACGAAAGCAGGGGCGGTCCCGATGGTGACAAGGAAGAGGGTGGGCAGTCCGAGGACACTGACGGGGGAGGCGATTCAATGGAAGATGACTGGGCAGGCAGGATGCTAAGGGACTATGGAGGTATGAATTCTATCTCAACCTCATCAATTAAACCTATTCTTCCTTCGAAAGGAACATTCTTTCTCCGAGAAAATATGATCAAGAATGCGGTTTTTAACACAAAAAAATCAACACGTCTTAAATCACAACCGAAGGGTTCAGATGGATCATGTATAACAAGGCCAACAAAAAAAGAGAGGAATAAGGGAGTTCCAAAATCAATAAAAGAGGCTCTGAAAAAATCCAATATTTTACAAGCCTTAAAATTAGATGAGTCCGAGCCGAAGGAATTAGACCCGGACATGTGCAAACAAATTGAATTATTATGTAACATTACTCGAAATGAAATTGAACCAAATAGTGATGTAAACGTTTTAGAAAAAAAGTTGCTGTTCGGCGACAACACCACTGCTGAATTTAATTCATTACATTTGACTAGCTCAGAATCTAATGAAGAGTCTCAATCTAACATTATTGCTTGTAACAAATTATTAGCGGACTGCGGGATGCTTGACGTGGAGATGGAAATGGCACCCGGCAGGGAGGAGGGCTTGGCCGAGAAAGATGAGGAAATTGACGAATGATCAGTAGAGTGATGTTAGTTTAAGCTCCATTATTTTGGGTAGAGTAGGGAGTTATTTTTAAGTTCACGTTTGCATTTGTTTAATGACTTTTAAAAAATTAGATATTTTGTGTTGGAATGTGAGGGGTTTAGGAGCAAAAGAAAAATGTAATTTGGTTAAGAATGAAGTCAGAGAGGCCGGATGTGATGTAATATGCTTGCAAGAAACGAAATGGTCGAATCCTAATCATTTTAACATTCGTTTAGTTTGTACATCTAAGTTTAGGAATGGTAATTTTCTTAATGCGAATGGTGCGAAAGGTGGTTTGTTGACGGCATGGTCCAACAAGCTAACGTTGATAAGTTCGGTAACCGGAATATACACGTTAACATGTATGTTTAAGAGAGGCAATGAATCCGAATTTCGGATTTGCAACGTGTATGGACCGGTAGAGGATGAAGTAAAAAAAACCGAGTTCTTAGGAGAACTACATGATATAATGAGAACAAATATACCAACGTTGATGGTTGGGGACTTCAACCTTATTAGAGGGGCGCATGATTCCACGGGGATGGGGCACTCAACCTCCTCCATTAATGCGTTTAACGATTTTATTGAAACAAATTCACTAATAGAGGTGGTATTAACAAATAAACAATTTACATGGTCTAGTCGTCGCCAAGCTCCAACACTATCAAAACTAGACCGAATCCTAATTTCCGCTGAATTTCTAACAACAAATAATAAATTTAGGGTCGTTGACCTACCAAGCTCAACCTCCGACCACATCCCATTGAAATTCTCCATCATTAATACAAAAAAACCGGCAAATCATTTTAAATTTGAGCGATTTTGGCTAAAATTTGCGGACATAGAGGAAGTTGTGCGTTTGAGTTGGGGTAATGGGGATTACAATGCTAATGATGTTATTGGGAGTTTCTTATACAAACTAAAAGCCACGAAAAAGGCATTGATGGAGTGGGCCAAGAATAAGTTTAATAACCATGATGGACGGATACTAGATTGCAAAACGATAGTGCAAATATTAGATAGATGGGAGGAAACTAGGTTGCTTAACAATGAGGAATTTAAACTTCGAATTAAATTACGGGAAAAATTATTCGAACTAATTAATCTAAAATAAATAATGTGGCAACAACAAGCCTCTATTAATTGGTTAAAGTTGGGGGATAATAATACGTCGTATTTCCATGCCTTCGCGGCTAATCGCCGACACATCAACTCCATATCGGGGTTGTTAGTGGATGGAAGGCAAATCACGGACGAAGAGGAGATAAATAAATGCTTCACGTCTTTCTTTCGACACTCATAGACTCCATCGAACACATCCACTACGGTGGATGTGCAAGGATTATATAGTCGTGAAGCTAATGGGGGCGTTGATCTCGCCGCACTCTCGGAAATCATTACGGAAAGCGAGATTAAACAAGCGCTTGACGCACTAAAGATGGGTAAAAGTTGCGGACCCGACGGATTTCCGAGTGAGTTTTTTCAACATTTTTGGTTAATTATAAAACAAGATCTAACTACGTTGATATCTCAATTTTTTGAAAATAATTTAAACATCAATAGAATAAATAAAGCTTCAATCCAATTATTACCGAAAATAGAGGAAGCCGTCCAAGTAGGTGACTTTAGGCCAATTAGTATCATAAGTGCTCCCATGAAATTACTAACAAAAATATTGGCGTTACGTTTACAACCTTATATGCCGTTACTAGTTAGTCGTTGTCAAGCCGCTTTTATTAAAGGACGAACAATTACGGAATTACTTTTGACATCGCGAGAAATGTTAACATATTACCACAAAACGAAAATTCCAATGATTATGTTAAAAATCGATTTCAAAAAGGCGTTCGATAATATATCATGGAATTTTTTGGAGAAAATTTTGGTGGCGCGTAATTTCCCGACTAAATGGATTGAATGGATGAATCAATTACTAAGTTCCTCAAGCTCGTCGGTACATACTAATGGGACACGCGGGCCCCATTTCGTGCATCATAAAGGCTTACGTCAAGGGGACCCCTTGTCGCCGCTTCTATTTACAATAGTAGTAGACGCCTTACAACGAATAATGAAGAAGGTGGCACCATTGCTTACTAGACCAATTGTATTCGCGCCTACCACGTTACAATATGCGGATGACACGTTGTTCTTTATTGAAGCGCACCCCCAAAATATCCGTGTCATTATGCATGCAATCAATTTATTTTCTAAAATCTCCGGTTTAGGAATCAATTGGGCAAAAAGCGGCTTTGTTCCAATAGGAATTGAAGCCGAATTACATGATCACGTGGCAACACTTGTCGGTTGTAGCAAAAAGCAATTACCAATTATGTACCTCGGTTTACCTCTTTCCATCAAAAGACCGAGAAAACTCATATTTAAACCATTACTTAATAAGATGAGGAAGAAAATCACAAGTTGGAAAAATAAATTACTATCATTAGGAGGCCGCCTTACTTTGGTTAAGTCCGTGTTAGCCGCTTTGCCGAACTTTTACATGCAAACTATGCTTTTACCAAAAGGAGTAATAGCGGAGATTAACCAACTCTTGCGTGCCTTTTTTTGGAAAGGGCAAGAAAAAGTATCGGGGGGTCATTGCTTGATTAATTGGAGAAAAATTTGTTTACCGAAACTACATGGTGGTTTGGGGTGCATTGAGATTGAAAATCAAAACCGAGCACTTCTAATGAAATGGTTATTTAAAATTGAACATGAGCGAGAATCACAATGGGCGACCACATTAACAACCCTATATAACGTTAACTCGGCCTTGGAAATTACGAATATTTCACGTAATCATATGTCATATTTCATGAAGGATCTATGTGATCTAGTGCCACTATACCGGTCAATCAATGGAATCACACGCGAGATAAGCCCAAACCAACCCGTGTACCACACGGCCATGGTATACGCCCGTTTAACTCATCCGGGAGTATCTTGCGATTGGACTCCAAGCCTCTTTCGGATCAAAGTACCGACCAAAATAAAGGTGTTCGCTTGGTTGCTTCTCCAAGATAAAATACTCACGGCAATTAATCTTCAAAAACGAGGGTGGCCTCACGATCCGACATGTGCCCTTTGTTCGGAAACATTAGAGGATGCCGATCACCTATTCGTGCGATGCGCATTCACAAGAGAGCTATGGGTGAGCATGGACCCCAACATTGATCTAAATGCCCCATCTTTGTTGAATCTTTGGACGGAACACCGTCATAAACTAACGAAGGAAGATGCTAAGCAATGGAATGTTATTTGGTTGGCAACGATTTGGACCGTTTGGAGAGAACGTAATAACCGTATTTTTCAAAGGAAAGGACGGATGCACGCTCTAGTCTTAAGTTGCATAAAAGAGCAAGTCATTACATGGAGAACTCTTAGTAGTTAGTAATTGTGCGCACTCTAATGTAGCACTTTAAATGGTTACCGACATTGTAATTATTGGATGTTGTATTTTTTGTTTATTTATAAAAATGATCGGACCGAGCGCGTATCGCGCTTGCCTTTCTTTCAAAAAAAAATAATAATAATTATGAATAAAATTCCACCAACACATTTATTATTTATTATTATACTTAAACTTCCAACAATTCAAAGTGTCAATTGATATCGAATGCATATTGGACAGGACTCAAGAAAATGCCAGGTGATGCCATGCCTACAAGGTTAATAATTCATTGTTTTATAATCATAAATTCGTACTTTATTCAATTATGTGCATACAAATGAGCACTTTCTTGAAATTTGTTTTTTTTCAGCAAATTGGAGGGTGTCTTGACCAAATCTGTCTGTTTAATATTAACAAGCATAATTGCAAGGTGAATTTTCAATAATTATCAAACTGGTTTTGGTTATTTGTTATAAATGACATTAAGAGGTTTGCAGTTTATACATAATATTAATTTTTTTTTCACTTTTTTTTCAATTATGTGCATAAATTTTCAATTTCGAACATTTTAGAGGGGTTTTTGGTAATTTTTAGCCCTTTTCAGAATTTTTTTGATAGCAAATGAATGTAAAATATTTGTTACTGTTTTTTTATGCTCAAGCATATTAATTTGTGAATTGACTTGGATCTATTTTTTTGTTTTTCTTGTAATTTCTGAAATTGGGAGTAATTTGTACAAATATATCTATTTGTACTTTTTTTTGAATTTTTTTGGATTTGCAAAACTGGGCAATGTTTTTGTTTTTTTTCTCAAATTTCAACATTATTAGGATTTTTATTAAACAAAAAATTATGTTCCATAATTGGTATGCATTATCGAATTTCAGCAATCATTACAACTATTTTTTGCAACAAATAAAATTTCAAGGCTGTTCTTCAATTTTCAGCATTTTGGAGGTATTTTTGGAATTTTCCTGCATGTTTGATTTTTTTTTTCAAATTTCAGAATTTTGAGGATAGTTCTTTCAAATTTCATAACTTTTGAGGGTTCTTCTCTATTTTTATGCAATACTTAGTATTTTGATATGAAAAAAAAACATTTAATTTTCGGTAATTTTCATCTTTTTTATATTTTTCAACATTTTTGCAGGCTTTATTGGAAATTCCAGGATTTTTTGGGGTCTTTCATAATTTGCAACAATTTTTGATTTACTTTTGGAAATTAGCAATTTTAATTTTTCTTTGGAATTATCAGTATTGAGGAGTTTTTTTTTGGCAATGTTTAGCATTTTTGGGTTTGTAGATTAATGATCATGCAGATTTTTCAATACTTCTTTTTTCCTACAGCGGACCGATGCGTAAAAGCGCAATGATCTACAAGGTTAACATTGTGGTAAATAAATCATATTTAAATTAATACTTTAAATGTTCGCTCATATGATTGATTTGTTGTCCTTCTAAGTGGGATTTTTGTTGTTTAATTACAAAGACTCCAGAATATTTCTTCTAAAGTTATACTTCTAATTGTTCAATTACAGATTCGAGTGAAAAAATTGGTGAATCAGTTTTATTATTAAGAAAAATACTTAAAAACGAAGAATCATTATTTCATATAATAAATGGTTAACATAACTGTGTCAATTGATAAAGTCGCAGCGTTCAAACAATTAAGAAAACCCGCAGCGAAGTCGCGAGTATTTTACTAGTTAAAAGTAATACATCTTAATTTTAAGAGCTATTTTTCAATATACCAAACTTTTTTTTCCATCGTACATTTTCTTTGATCGTACAATCCATATTACTAATGTTAACCTGATAAAGTTAATGAGCCGGTTAAAAGCTCTCGATAATTGTATTGAGCCGGTCATCAAAATAATTAAAATTGAAAGAAAAGGGTACATGAGTAAATACACTTGTCTGGTTGTATGTCCTTTAGTACCCGTTCGGCAACACATGGAATAACGAAAGATTGGAAGAGTGGAAGAAAACTAATTCTATTTTATTCTAAGAGTGTTCGGTAGATTAAATAGTGCAACAGTGGAAGTAAAAATTAAATTAATATTTTTTATTGGAAATAAATAGAGAGAGAAACAGAAAAATTCTTCTATTCCTTTTTCTTTCACTCTTGCACCTCCTCCCTGGAATAGAGTTAAATCACTCTATTTCATTTTATTCCACTCTAATTCCTAAAGAAGCCCTTGGAGTTTTGGTACAATAAAAAATGGACACGTTCCTTTCCCGTAGTATCTTGTCATCCTAGGAAATCACCAAAAGAAATAAAGTGGGTTGGTTGAATGTGATTTGTAATTGGCTAAGTAGTTTAGGAAAAAAAAAGATTTTTTTTTTAGTTTTGTAATGGATGAAGTTCGATTTGTCAAATAAATCTCTATTTCATACTTTCAAATAAAAACTAGATTTCAATAAAAAAAATGCATTATAATTTATTAAATGAATAAAATACTAATAAATGAATATTAAAATAAAATATTTTTACATATAATATCAACTAATGTAATGGCACATACAAGGCATACATGATCAATTCAATGGAATATAAACATTTCTAAATAATAAATGAATTCTAATTCAGTAGTACATAAGCAATAAACGTACCAACAATAAATAAATCAATGTAACAATCATTAGATAAATCGGTACACAAAATCAATGCAAATAAACTATCCCACAAAATCATATAAACATAACTAAATCATAAGATTAATACAAAAAATGAAAAACAAGAAACAAGCACAAGATATAATCATACATTAATCTCAGACTACATCATTTAAAAACAAAACACATAATATTCTCAACAGAACACACTTTTAAACAAAACAATCAATATCTCGGAATCAATTCACTGCCATGAACTCACTTTGCATCCCAAACCCTACAAAAAGTGAAAACATGAAACTTCAGGGGATAAAATGAGAAATCACCTCTAATTGTAGAAATGAATCATAATTTTGAAATACTATTACAAATTCAACATGGAGCTCACATCGACAAATCAAATTGATGCAGAAGAATATAAATCCAATTGAAGTAAATATCAGTAGCACTTCTTAAAAGAACTAAATTAATGCATACAAAAGATGCAGGTCGAATTGATTGAGAAACATGGACGGAGTAAATGACGAATTGAGGTGTACTACGAGAGGCGATCTCCTCGAATCAATGGCGCAGAGTAACCAGAGCGATTCAATGGCTATTTGAAGTCTCCACAAGAGGAGATGGATGGTCTAGGATGTCATCTTAGAGAGTACGCTGAAGTTGAGAGGGAAAAACAACTAGTGTACGAGAGAGAGAGGAGGGAGAGAGCATTCCTAAATTAGCGATAAGAGTATATGTTAAGTTGTTAACGGAGAGTTAGGTTCATCAAATAAAATCAGATCATGATATCAATCGGACGGTGAGTATGGTGTTTGGACAAACTTTGTGCCCAAATGATTCGGCAAGTCCCGGACCCAAAAAACCCTTGCCTTTTTGTCCATTGTCCTCCATTCCGCAATTGCTTGAGTCTTTGAAGAAATGAAGTGGAAATGTGATTAGATGATGGAATAACTAGCAATTCGACAAGGGTAAATAAAGATGGAGTAGCTTATCTTAGTTAATATTTAGCTAAAATTTTCTTTTATTCTCGTAATGTCGATTATGATAGTCTTAAGTCTATTTATCTAGCTTTCGGTTTGGCTCGAAACTGAGCTGTTAAGTCTCGGTACTAAGTGCTCGTACGTGAACGTAATGTTACGGTACATATTAATCATGTAATGATTTCAACTTGATGAATTAAAGCCTACGAGCAATTTGATAAAAAAAAAGAAGTATTCCACAAGTGATAAGAGGAAAATAAAGCACCTTTTTGATATCTAATTTGGGGATTTTACAATTGTTCATATTTGAGATAACAAGAATATTTCTTCACTAAGTGTGTTTTATTGCTTAATTACAGATTTTGGGGGGAAATTCTCGGCAAACCAAGAGTGTAGTTGCCTTCGTCTCCTCGCGCCGTTAAAATCGATATATCATACCGACCAATTCGGTACACGTGTGAAGGAGAAGGCAAATAATCATCAACATAAGAGATTGCACCAAACTCTACTCGAAAACCACTCACACAATTGCCACTCTACAGCCCCACCTACCTCACCTACCACCCCCAACTACCCTCAATCCTCTCACCCATATCTCGGCCAATGGGAAAGCCCCAATGACACTATAAATAAGACCCCAAGGCCTATGGGCAGCCACCCCCTCTCCCCCGCTCTTCGGAGCACTTCTCTCTCTCTCTCTCTCTCTCTCTCTCTCTCTCTCTCTCTCTCTCTCTCTCTCTCTCTCTCTCTCTCTCTTTTAGCAAGTCCAAGAACCTTCAAGAACACGCAAGAATTGCAAATACGAACGATAAATTCTCTAAGATCGATCACCGAATAGAAGCTTACTTCATTCGGTGAATTGGTCTACACTTCGACGAAGATCGAGTTGCGAGGATTAAGGTGGAGCTTTCTTCATCCGAATCCGCGCAAGCAAGGAGTCAAGCTTACTCTATTGCACTCGGGAGCTTTCTTCCAATTGGACTTCTTGCAAATCTCGAGTTCACTCAACCGGTACGGAGCTTACTTCGATTGGCGAGTGGATTGGTACGAAAGGAACACGTTGTGCGAGGCGACTAGCTCACTAGCATCTCGAGGCAACGGAGAAGGCATCCAAGACAAGACTCGAAGCTCACTTCATCTCTCTAGGTGTTTTCTTTCCTTTCTTGTAATTCTTGTAGTTTTAATTGAATTGGATTTGTGTAAAGAAGTTAAAGATTGTGTTGAATCTAGTTTCTTTGTTCTAAATCTTTGTTTCTTGCATTCGATCTTTTGCTCTCTTTGTGTTCTTTTGTTGCTCTCCCTTTACTTACATTTTAGTGCTTAATTAAGACATTAATTAATCTCTGATCCAATCTTAATTCAAAACCCCAAAGAAAATACTCAAACTGAATTCCAGCATATATTCCGTTATAACGGACTCACATTGCGTTACAACGGACTAGACGGTTGGTCCTTTAATATTCAGTTGGTTATACTTCCGTTGTAATGCACCTAGAGTTCCGTTGTAATGGACTATTGAGGAATTTCATACAATAGGATCAATACAAGTCCGTTGTAACGGACATCTCGGTCCGTTGTAACGGATTAACCAATCCGTTACAACGCAACCACTGTTCGTTATAACGGACAAGTATAGTGTGTTATAACGGAGTTTCATCCGTTGTAACGGACGTTCATCTCACTTTTAGCGCCAGAATTTTTACTCAAGTCCGTTGTAACGGACCTATATTGCGTTATAACGGACTATCTTCTGTGAATTTTCTTTGCTATTTCTTGTCTAGTTTTGATTCATTATTTGACGCATATACTCCTCGTGGAACGAACTTTCATATTTTCCACTATAACACATATAGTTCTATACTTGTTGATTGAATCGGGTTTTCGAATACAACGATAATTTTACACGCCAAAAACCCGCTCATCAAATGGCGCCGCTGCCGGGGAGTAATGTTTAAGTCTAATTTTGAATCAAACTTGCAATCTCGAGTGATATTTTTAATAGATTTGATAAATTTGAACTTGATATTTCACTAATTTCGAAAATTTTCTATTCTTGCAAGGTACACGAAGTGAAGCAAGATGGATCATCAAGAAAGACCAAGATCGCTTCGGGAGTTAATACGTCTCGATAAAGCCGCAAAAGGATATCCGGACTCCATGACAATTCAAGAGATTGTCGAGCTAGAAATACAAAAATTAGAATTTCAAGAATGGGAAGAAATGGAAGAAAGGAAAGATAGAGAAGAAGACGAAGCTCGAAAATCCATGGAAGAACGAAGGCTCGGTTTGCTCTCAAGTTCCACCTCAAATCAATACGAAGAATCACACACCGAGACCCTTTATCAAAATCCCATCTACGAAGCTCACGAATACGAAAATGAATCCCCATGGGGTTATGAGACACAATCCTATGCCGAAACCGCTAACGACTACACAAACCCCATGTACTCAAACCCCATATACAAACCTTCTCAAAATGAACTCGAATATCAACACGAATTTGAATACCAAGATCAACCATTTCAATCCCAAATCGAAGATCCAAATCAAGAATTAAAAAGAATGATGGAGGAAATGATGGCAATGATGATATCCTTTAAACAAGAGTTTAAACAACAATGCGAAGAAATCAAACAAGATGTCGAAGAATTCAAACAAGAGATAAGTGATATCTCGCATGAGATTAAAACCATTTCTCCTCGACTCGAAAATATTCAATCGTTCATGAATGATCTAGACAAAAGAGTGACTAACCTCGAATTAGAGTATTCAAACGAGGAGATCATGGAGATTGAAGGCGACAAGAGTTCAAGTATGGGGGGATTCGATGAAAGCATTGGAACGATCATTGAACAAGAAAAGGTGTCATTGGATTCGACTCTCCAAAAGACGGTTCAACTCACTCCAATCGATGAAAACAAGCAATTATCAAACAAGCAAGAAGAAAAATCTACCATTCTCCAAGGTGAATTCTTTCCATATATCATCAATTTTAGTTCATTTAAGAACTATGATGCTTCTCATGATAGAAATTCACCTTGTGTAGATTTATCAAGGAAGTCAAATACATTTGAGACACTCACGCCTCTCACAACTCCTCTTCATCAAACTCCAAGCGATGAAGCAATTCGAAAAATTCGAAGCAAGATTGAGGAAATATTGTCGCCACTTTCGACATATGCAAAACGAGTGATACACACGCCGATTTCTCTCATCTCCAACATCTCAAAGGGAGTATTTCGAGGCGGTCGAAAAGTAGCGATCCATGTTAGTGCTTCGTTTAATTTTGAAGGAGGATAACATCGGCATGGTCGAGCTCGAGACCATAAACGAGAGCGCTAGCGAGGGAGGCAAACCCTCGTACCAACGGTGCAAGGACTACATGCTCAAGCTCAATTGGTGTGACCAAGACACGAGAAATGCAACAAGATGGATGGAGGAGCAACAAGTCGAAGATGATCAAGCACCACGCATCAAAGGTTGTGTCTCTCCTTAACTTCTTTATTTTTTTCTCTTTATTATCGCTTGAGGACAAGCGAAGGAATAAGTATGGGGGGGATATACACACAGTCTTAGATTTTAAAAAAAAAAAAAAAAAAAATTTGGAACTCGGTTGTAACGGACCTAAGGTCAGTTACAACGGAACTGTTTCTGGCGAAATTTGTTTTTTGCCTAAAAATATGAAAAAATGAGCTTTTAATTGAATTTTTTGACATTCTAAAATTTCTTTGAGCATCAAGGATATACAAGCAAATGATTTTATGCAAGTTAAAGGTTTTTCTCCACCTCATTGAATAAATCATCGATTTTTAAACAAATTTTCACCAAACTAGCATAATTTTACTCTCAAATTTGAAATTTTCACAAATATTTGAAGGAGTTGATTGAGATCTTGAAGAGATTCTTTTAGGGATTCAAACCCTAATCAATGAATTCACTAAATTCATAAGTTTTTGACAAATTGATCAATCCTTGATTTACATGACACACCATTTTCAATAAATAAACCCATTTTAAACTTGGAATTTCTAAAAAGTTTTGTTTGAACCAATTTAGTAAGTTTTGCTTGAATCTTAAAATTTGACCATTTGCACTTAAAGGGCCCGACCGTTCATGGGGATTCGAAATTACACTAACGGGAACCAATTTGCGCTCAAGGCTTGATTCGATGAGCTCATGGCGAAATTTTTTTTTGCCTAAAAATATGAAAAAATGAGCTTTTAATTGAATTGTTTGACATTCTAAAATTTCTTTGAGCATCAAGGATATACAAGCAAATGATTTTATGCAAGTTAAAGGTTTTTCTCCACCTCATTGAATAAATCATCGATTTTTAAACAAATTTTCACCAAACTAGCATAAGTTTACTCTCAAATTTGAAATTTTCACAAATATTTGAAGGAGTTGATTGAGATCTTGAAGAGATTATTTTAGGGATTCAAACCCTAATCAATGAATTCACTAAATTCATAAGTTTTTGACAAATTGATCAATCCTTGATTTACATGACACACCATTTTCAATAAATAAACCCATTTTAAACTTGAAATTTCTAAAAAGTTTTGTTTGAACCAATTTAGTAAGTTTTGCTTGAATCTTAAAATTTGACCATTTGCACTTAAAGGGCCCGACCGTTCATGGAGATTCAAAATTACACAAACGTAAACCAATTTGCGCTCAAGGCTTGATTCGATGAGCTCATGCACCTTGATTAAGTAATGAGTAGTGTGAGTCATGACCACTTGTTGGCTAAAGGGGTGCATGAGTTGTAGTAAACCAAAGTAGCCGGTTCTTGGTGTGAGTCATGATCAAGAGTCGATGCAAAAAAGTTTTCTACAATCACGGATTAAAGCGCTTTCGATTGTCGAGTCCGCGCGATTGTTTAAGTAATGCGTGGTGTGAGTCATGACCACTTGTTGGCTAAAGATTGCGCGGATCCATGGAGTTTTACTAAGTGATGAGTGGTGTGAGTCATGATCACTTGTTATCCCAAAGGACACACATGGGGACCATCGAAAGCAATAACGAACAAAAGAAAAGAAATAAAAAGAACAAAAGAAAAGAAGAAAAGAAATAAAAAGAATAAAAAGGCAAGAAAAGGAGTTCAAAAATCGAGCGCAAATTGGGAAAATTTAGTAGAAATCGAAGATTAACCAAGTACTAACGTACCGAACGGTTCAAAAATCGAGCATTTTGGCATTTTGGCAACACAACACAATAGATATACGAACTTAATTACATATATTATTATGTTATATGAGTTGTTCAAACTGTATTTCTCTTCTTGAGCTTGACCATATATTTTCGTCAAAGGATTTGGCGAAAGTGGTTAAATTGATTTTGGTCCATAAACAAGGTCAACATACAATCAGTATGGAGGACACAAAATCTTGGCTTTGCATTTTTGACTGTATTGATTATATTTGATCCATGTTCACAATCCTAAATTCATTTAAGCATTTTCGTCAAGTCCTTGACGAAAGTTGTTAAATTTTCGTCCAAGTTAGTTGGAAGAGTGTTAGTTATGCATTTGGGTTAGTTTAGTGTTAGTTTTGTAAATTGAATTTTATTTTTGACAAATAAAGTTGGTAATTAAGAAAACTATATAAAAAATTAGCGATAATTGAGTTTTTTTCTCTAAATAAAATGCTCTTAATTATCATCTCTGTTCCGTAGATAAAGGGGGGGGGGGGGGGGTTGGAGAATCCTGAATGGATTATAGAGGTATATAAATAGAGAGATGAAACAATGGCCAAATTCCTTTATAAAATTAAGTATTTAGTATACAAAAAGACTACAAGTACATTGCAACGCAAAAACAAAAAAACAAAAAAAAATTGGCAAGTGTTCGTCATATCATATTGGTTAGATCATTGCAGTTAGTCGACATCTTTAAGAGGGAGGCATCGAAGCGCGTCATTGGATTCTTGGCTATCATCCTTTGAAAAGACAAGTCGCATTGTTGTATCGATTGGGTGACCTCCGAGAGACTGATCTGTACCATAATCTTTGTTTGTGGGTCGTTGGCATCGATTGCCCGTATGCAAACTCCGATCAAGTCGATGATGTTGTCATATAAGTGTCCACAAGATCTGAATGCATTGCTGATTGCAAGAGGATACCTGCCAGCAATCTTCGAAACATTGTCCTTTGCGGAAGTAGCGCGTTTGGAAGTTGCTCGAAGGTGCATTTGCAAAACAGTCTTAGCATTGATGACGCGAAACAAATTCGCATAGCGAATTGAGGTGGAGGTGCAGAGTTTCGGATCATGGGTGTGACTGCATACAGAGGAAACAACCTGGGTCGATGACACGAAGGACCAGAGCGGATACGACAATAGTAGGAAAAGAACGAGTTGTCTTGATGTCTTCATTGTATCTTTTGCATTTGATCTTGGTCTCGATATCTCACTTCTTGGATCAAAGACACTTGGACAGAAGAGGAGATGATTTGTAAGAAGGAAAGAGGGGTGGTATTTATAGGATTCGAGATCGTCTAAATTTAGAACCTGGAACGGCTATGAATTGTATTATTGTTTTTTGTTTGTCTAAAACAGCTCATATACATATATTTACACGTTAGTCTCCTGACCGTAACAAATAACTAAAGTTGGCTATATATATATTTTCTGGGAAAATAGAGTTGGCCCCAACGTCCATACCAACATTTTTGATGAGGTGGCTAAAAATGATTAAATGGGTTAATTAGCATTTTTAATTGACTCAATTAAATATTACTTGACACGCAAATCATTTATAACATATTAATATTAAGTATATGTTACTTGACATGTCAGGAGACTAATGTGTAAAACTGTTTGTGATAAATTTTCTTATTAAATCAGGTAGTCTGCAAGGATATTTTATTTTCACGAATACACAAACTCCGATGATTTTTCGTTCATTAAAACACAAAATATATACATTTGAGAAAGCATTTTGGCAACACAACACAATAAATATAGGAACTTAATTACAGATATTATTATTATTATGTTATATGAGTTTGTTTAAACTGTATTTCTCTTCTTGAGCTTGACCATGAGGCCATCTTTCATGTGGAGCATAATGGAAAGCTTGTGCTGAACGACGTGTCCTTTGATGGTTTCGAAACAGAAGTTGGAGAGCATGGCAGATGCGACGGCCTTCATTTGCGTAAGCGCCATGTCTTTTCCCAGACAAGTCCTCGGTCCCGAATTAAACGAAAGAAATTTATATGAAGGTTCATATTTTATCTTACCTTTTTCATTAATCCACCTTTCAGGCTTGAATTCCTTACAATCCTCCCCCCACACACCTTCCATCCTCGCCATCACATATGTGGCAATGAAAATTCTTACCCCCGGCTTCACTATGTGCCCACTCGGAAGCATATCCGTCTTTATGACCCCTTTGCTTTCAGAATGAACGGGAGGGAAAAGACGTAGCGACTCGCATATTGCTGCGTGTAGATAGTTTAATTTTGTGAGGTCGTCAGAGTCGAAGACTGCCAGGCCTTCCGAAGTTAAGGTATGAGGAATAGATTTTAGTTCATCCAGAATATTTTGTTCCACGTGAGGGTGTTGAGTGAGGAGCCAGAAAAACCAGGTGAGGCCCGAACCGGTCGTGTCTCGACCCGCTAGCATGAAGTTAATTGTCGTGTCTCTCAAATACTTGTTGATTTTACCGGTCTCGTTATCGTCTATATAAGAAGATAATAAATCTGGAAAAGCATCACTTTCCTTCTTCTCCACCCTTCTTTTCTCGATGGTTTCTTCTATGAAATGATCAATCACTCTACATGCATTCGCGTGCTTCTTTTCAGGACCAACATTTAGTTTCCTCATAAATTTCCAAAGAAAAGACGGTAGTGAGTTCCGAAGAAACAAGGTGCCCATCGCATCGTCCATTCCTTGAGCAAAAGGAATAGTCGGCAAATCTTTAGATAGACAACCCGGATCGACACCGAACACTAACTTAGTAGTAGTATCAAAAGTTAGCCTAAAAAACACGTCTTGCAAGTCGAATGCTTGCCCATGCCCCTCGGTTTCGACGAGCATAGGAAGAAGGCTATTTACGACCTTTTCCCTACTCGTTCGGGCCACATAGGCACGAAATTGTGTGTGAGACATGAGATGTTGTGCCTTGATACGCTGAGAGCGCCATGTTTCTTCATCAGAGTTAAAGATGCCATCACCTAGTATATCGAAAATTTCCAAAAATTCCTCGCCTTTCGGGTAGTTTTTGAAATTCGACGTGAAAATATGTTGAATATTCGCAGGATCGCTGGTGAGTAAGAAATTCATGTTTGAAAACCATGGACCGAAAAACCAGAAATTACACCTGGTTTCGGTGAGGATTCGTGTGATCCAGTCCTGATAATTGGATAAATTCGAGAGTAATCCTGGCAACATGCCTAAAATTGGCCAATTTATCGGAATCGACGAGTTTCGGTATTTGGACGTGAAAATATGGCGATAGTAATATATCAGGAAAAGGAGACAAGGGATGGAGAAGATCAGAACCTCCAAGGAAGAAAAACTTTGAAAAGCCATTGTTGTTTTGATGAGAACTGAGAAAGTAGGAAGGATTATATGAAGGGATGACTGGAGGTGATGTGTATATAGATTTTTTTAATAGTTTTGTAATTTTCCATTTGAACTTATTTGAAGAGAAAAAAAACAATGATTGTTTCTATCTATTGTTTGGGCAAGTATTTCACAAGAAACACTGCCTTATCTTTTGTTTGCACTTTGAATAAATTCAATTGGCCAACAAATTTTATCTTTTGCTGTATCGTTTAGTTTCAATTAAATTATAACAAAATCTTTTCTATTGAAAAAATAGTTTTCACAATGGATGAAGTAAACATGAACGTGTTTATATTTGTTTCCGACAACCATATATCAGTGTAGTATTTTGATCGTCTACTTCTAAGGAAGATTTGTAGTTTTGGACTAATGTTTTCATAAAATTATTTGTTAAATAGAATTCTTTTAACAAGAAATAACTCATTTTACATCAAATTATTTTCGAGAAAATGATAGTCACTATCCTTCAATTATTAATTAAATGTTATCCATCAATTTTATATTTTTCATATATACTTTTTATATTTTTGCCATACCTTTATAATTTGTGCATTACACTTTCGAGAAAATGGATATTCAAATTACATATTAGACTGAGCATATACTTTATTATCTATGAATAATATCTATTTATTGTGTCTTGTTGGTCTATTATGCATTTGTTGTGGTACCTTTTGTAAAATCAACTATGTATTTTATTAATGATGTCTTTTTGTGATAAGGTTATAAATTTCTCATTCGATTCAATTGAATTTTTTTTATTCGGTTCGCTTTTAAATCGGTTCAAAATTTAGTTCGGTTCGTTTTGATTTAGTTGGATTCGGTTTGAATATGCTTGGTGTTTTTCGATTCAGTTTCGATTCAGTTTGAATCGAATCGAACCGACCGAATATACATCATTAATCATATTTGTCTGACTAGGTGAGCTTGTTTGATTCAATTGAATCATTTTTTTTCCACATATCGTGATAATTAATGTAAAAGAAATATACAAGTGATAATCAATCTCGGGACATATTTATTTCTTAGGATTTATTTGTTCTGCTATTCGTCATTTTTTTTGGTTCCATCTTTTGGTTCTTTTTTTTTTGAGAAAAATAGAGTAGGCTCTTAAGTCCTACATCTATTATATTTATTTATAAATTCTCAATGTTTACAATCATACAATTAATAAGATATTTGTCCTAATCTAGCTAAAAATACTACTCCTAAATATCTTAGTTTATAATTGCATAATAATTACAATTGAAAATTTATAAATAATATTAATTCAAATTAACCGAATTAGAATTCGGTATTTGAATTCCTGGTTTTGTAGAATTATGGATTGAAAATCCTCTCTTTTCTACTTCTTCCTCTTTCCTTCTTTTGTTTCCTTATTCTTTGCCACTTAACCATCATTATTACATCTTCCTCCATTCTCTCGATCCCCTTTCTTCCACCCGTCTCTCGATCCCCTTTTCAACCTGGATCATTAAGATTAAGCAAAACCCTAGATTATCTGTCCTCGGAAATTTGCTGCTGTTGCTGAGAGTTATGAACTGGAGATCTAGCTTGGGGGTTTCCTTCACATACAATTTGCTCCAGATTTGAAAATATTCTTCTTAAGGTATGTATTTCTTCTAGAATTTGTGTTCCTTGATCGTTTATATTTTCGAATCCCTCCTGATTGAAATCTTCTTGTGTTTGCAATTCTTCAATTGATTCTGAATTGTCTTCCCTTCTTTCTCCTTGCTCCTCTTCTAGATTCTCTCTGATTCCAGTGTACCTATTCCCTGTTGGATTTGAAAAATTAGTGTAGTATGCACTGTTATAACTATCAACTGTTTCAATTGAGTCCTGTCCAGAGTAATTACATGATATAGAATTAGTATCTTACTCTGAGTCTATCAAAGTATTAGAATTTCTAGTTTGATTTGTATGAATTTCATTATAAATATATTCATATTTACTGCTATTTCTTAATAATAAACTTATTTTGTGTTCATAGATTATATGATCAATAAGTTGCCAGTCAGAGAATTTGATGTTTGAGAAGGTTCTTCTACATCTCTCTAGCCAAATGTGATACAAGAATATTGAGATAAGTGCTTGGTAATTTTTTGATTCTTTTATATCAATAATTATTTTTAAAGGGTTTAATTGAGTATTAATTTGTAGTTCACTTAAAAAATCTAATTTCTTTGAACTTTTAGACCCATATATACCAGTAATTTGAAATTGTAAATCATCCCATCTTTTGGTTCTGTTTGCATGATTTTCTGTAGAAATTTATTCTTTGCACCAAAAATCAATAACAAAGTCTGAGATTTAGAATAACATGAATATGTCCAGAATTATTTAAATTTTCACATGAACATAACTCATGGAATTATTTAAGTACATTGTAACATGAAAAATGTCTTAATTGTTCAGAAAATCCGTATCTTGAACAATTAAGATATTTCCATCTCGAAAGGTACGAAACAAGTACATGCATGACTGTCAAATATCATGATCATTAACAAATTATCTTCTACCGTTGACATGACATACAAAGCATAATGTTTGATAAAACAAAATCTGCATATGAAAAAAAAATTGAATTATGCAAATCGTAAATATCAAAAAGATTTGTAAATGAATTTAGTTAAATGTAAAACAAGTAATACTCATTTCATGAAAGTACTAATGAATGTGTAAAACCTTGATTGGACGTTCATCTTTGCACAATTTGCAATTTCTTGAAAAAAATATACTCTTTTGCCTTGCCAGTACTGATGTGTACAAATGTGAATTTTTTTAATGTTTGAATGAATACTACACATGGAATCTGTTTTCATGTCGCAAATATTCACGATAACACAAGTTCTAATTTTTGAAATTGTGTTCCATTGTTGTCTTTGATGTATAAAAGAAAAATAAATGTGCAAAAACCGATTTTGATTTTCATGAATATTTTTCGGCAAAAAAAAAAATTTATGTCCCATTGTCGATGATGTATAAATATATATAAATAGTTGTAAAGTGAGAAATATTTTAATTTTTCAGGAAAGTCGGATTCTTAACATTAAAGATATTTCTATTTTATAATCGCCAAAAAATTAAAAAACCTATCCACGTTTGACTATCAAGTAATGACCATTAACAAAATATCCTCTATCCATCACATGATGTGCAAAGCGTAACGTTTGATAAAAGATAATCTGATTATAGAGCCAACTAGAGTTAGCCTAGTTGGTCACACCTCTTGACTAGGGAGCGAGAGGTGTGGGGTTCGATTTCCGACGGGGACGCTGGATTATAGATTAAATGTTAAATGAGTGAATAGAGTGTGTGGCCTACGGGTTTGTAATAAAAAAAAAAGAGATTGTGTTTGGAAGGGGGACTTTGAGCCCTCTCCGAATTTACTCAAAAAAAAAAAAAAAAATCTGATTATAGAAAAAAAAATTCAATTCAATTGTCCTTGTATTTTTGAATGGTAGATATCAAAAGAAGAACACGTGTTACTATTGAATGTCATGGCCATTCACAAAATATTCTTTATTGGTTGCATGATGCGCAAAGGACAATGTTCAATAAAAAAAATCTGAGTATGCAAAAAAAAAAAAAAAAAAAAAATCAATTGAATTGTGCATGTATTTGCGAATTGTGAATATCAATAAAATTCGCAAATCAGTTTACCAAAATGTATAACAAGCAATGCACCTAGCATGAAGTGCTCAGAAATTGTAAATTCTTGACGTTGTACTTTTTGCAGTTTGCTTAAAAAAAAAGAAATTTACAAATTACTCCCTTACTTTTCTTGAATTTAGAAAAATCCCCTAATTTTTGAGAAACTCCAAACAAACCCCTACATACAAGCTTTTCTTTTCAATTATCCCCCTGTATGGTATTTCATGGTATTACAATTTTTTCGACCAAAATATCCCTATATTTTTCATCTTCAAATTTAATAAACATATTTTTGTATTATTTTATTAATTTAAAATCACTATAAATATTTTTTAACATATACTAATTTAAAAAAACTATATGTCATATACATAATTTTAAGCTTTTATTTAATATATTTTTTATCATAGAAAATTAAAATTAAATAAAAATATGATATAAAAAATATTTTTGGAAAGTTTAGGATTAAAATAAAAATTAAATAGTTATTAAAATTAGTGAATAGGATATATATTTTATCATAGAAAATTAAAATTAAATAAAATTAAAATTAAAATATTTTTGACAAATTAATATTATTATAGTATTTAATTTTAATGTTAAATAGTTATCAATAAGAATAGTTACTGAATAGTTTTTCTTGCCAAATTAACAATGAATGAATGAAAGTTTAGGATTAAAATAATATTGCCGCTAATTTTAATTTCAACATTTATTTTTATTTCAGCAGCTCGTTTTGTAGTAACTATTTTTATTTCAGTAGCTAGTTTTTAGTAACTATTTTTATTAACAACTATTGATTTCATCAGCTAATTTGCTAATAGTTAATAAAAAATATTATCACAGAACAAGCTGCTGAAATAAAACTAGATGTTGAAATTATAACAACAATATTATTTTAATGTTAGTTTTGATGTTCACTCATGCATTGTTAGTTTTGATGTTCACTCATGCGTTGCTAGTTTTGATGTTCACTCATATTTTTATTTAATTATAGTTTTCTATGATAAAATATATAATAAATAAAAGATTTAAATTATGTATATGTCATATAGTTTTTTTAAATTAGTATATGTTAAAAATATTTATAATAATTTTAAATTAATAAATTAATAAAATAATATAAAAATATGTTTATGTCGATCAATTATGATATTTCTATCTTGCAATTTCAGAAGATCCATATATACTACGGCAATTAATCATGATGATTTATAAATAGCTAACGATGATGAACATATAATCCATCTTTTATGTTCATGTCGAACAAATATTTGCGGATTTGTTCCTACAATCTTACCTTTCCCCTAACAAAAATATATGTGATCTTATACTTGCTTCAAACACAAAAGAGTCATGTTGAAAACATTACACGCAACTTCAACTTCTTTGCCAAAAAAAAGATATTCATGGTTCCATCTTCGCATCCATATAAACAAAAGATACTTACGATTTAATCTTTATATTAATATTAATATACAAATAAAACATAGACAAAATACAAAAACACACATTATTTCAACTGTGCACAATAGTCACAAAGTCTTCTATTAAGAAGTACTATTTCGAGATAACATGAAAATTAAGCATTTTAACATTTTTAAGAAAATAAGATAATTGATTTTTTTTAAAGGTGTTAGACTTCATTTTTGTATTTTTAAGAAATTTTCGAAAAAATAAAAATTTGTGTGTGTTAGTCTTCTATTACTGAGTATTTTAATGACAACATGAAAATTAAGTATTTTGCTCATGTTACACTTCAATTTTAACACTTATATGAAAATATAATAATTGACTTTTTTTGTAGGTGTTAGATTTCATTTGTAACATTTTTAAATTTTTTTGTAAAAAATATAAATTTGTGTGTGTTAGTTTTCTATTACGAAGTATTTTGAGGACAACATGAAAATAAATCATTTTTCACATGTTACACTTCAATTTTAACATTTTTGAGAAAATATGATAACTGAATTTTTGCATTTTTAAGAAATTTTAGAAAAAATAGAAATTTGTGTGTGTTAGTTTTTTATTACGAAGAATTTTTAGGACAAGAAGAAAATAAAGCATTTTGCTCGTGTTACGCATTGATTTTAACATTTTTAAGAAAATATGATAATCGACTTGTTTTGAAGGTGTTAGACTTCACTTTTAGCATTTTTAAGAAATTTTTGAAAAATAAAAATTTGTGTGTGTTAGTCTTCTATTACGGAGTATTTTGAGGACTACATGAAATTTAAACATTTTGCTCATGTTACACTTCAATTTTAATATTTTTAAGAGAATATGATAATTGACTTTTTTTGAAGGTGTAGACTTCACTTTTAACATTTTTAACAAATTTTTGAAAAATAGATATTTGTGTATGTTAGTCTTCTATTGCGAAGTCCTTTGATGACAACATGAAAATAAATTATTTTGCTCGTGTTACACTATAATATTAACATTTTTAAGAAACTATTATATTAGATTTTTTTTCAAGGTGTTAGACTTCATTTTTGCATTTTTAAGAATTTTTTGAAAAAATTGATATTTGTGTGTACTAATCTTCTATTATGAAGTTTTTTGAGGGCAACATGAAAATTAGGCATTTTGCTCGTGTTATACTCCAATTATATAAATTTCTAGAAAATATGGTAATTTTTTTTTTGAAGGTGATAGACATCGCACTTAGCAGTTTTAAGAAATTTCTGAAAAATAGACATTTGTGTTGAAGGGGAATATCCCCGACTCCGGGCCCGCGCAGCGGAATGAAGGCCCGGTCCGGTTCCCCGATTCTCAAGATCACGCCATGATTTCGAGGGTACGATGCAATAAAAGGATAGATTCATACCGGTGCAAAATTGATTGCACTCGAAGGGTTGATCGCTGTCTTCTATCTCCTGTCACGTTGGTGACAATTCGCGCGTCCCACACCACGCATCTTTCACCGCTCGTTGACTTCGCCGATTCGCTTGATTTCGTCTCCGACTCAATCTACTCGTCCGAATCGATCACAACCGAAAGAGCCTCAGATGTTGCTCATCTACGTGTATCCACCTTGGTTCGTAAGACGTCGGTCGCGAGTACAACTGCCTAGACGATGTACGGCGAACTTGCTCGATTACTTGATTCTCTATCTCTCAAGAAACTCCTTTCTCGATTTCTCTCTCTTCGCACCTTTTCACTTTGAGAAAGATCAAATCTGAATACTCTCTTTCTTTTGGTGTCTTTGGCAGAATGAATTGCTCAATTAATTAGTTTGGATGAGAGAGAAAGTATCCTATTTATATCAAATAGGATTAGGATTAGCCAAGAGGCATGTATATCCAATATACACCCTTTCACACAGAAAAGTGCATGAACCTGTTCAGTATTCTGTCCAGACGAAATTGATATATTTCTCTGACATAATATCAACCAACGTGAAAGTTGTAGATAATCTTATTATCTACACAACCCAATTTGTCCCAGCCCAATTGGAGTTCGTATGCAAAAGTTATGACTGTTTTACTAACTATATGTCATACTGTTGCACCCTTTCGGTATTTCACATAAACGACACTTATACTTCGTTCATATGAAATATATTTCTACATGAAGGTTATAGCTAATCTCATTATCTATCTAACCCAATTTGAACCATTCAAATCGGATTTTCCCACTGAAAGTTATGGCTACAAATGTACGCTTACATTCGTTCATCCTTGTGTACACTTTTACGGTTGATCCGAAACTGTATTTCTTTCAGTCTCCCACTCAATTTCAGATCTACCTAAAAGGTACTCATGCATATCCAATATGCATGATTTTAGAGAATATAGGTCGCGTATCAAATACCAAGCTATGCACATCCTATGTGCCAATTTTATGATCAAGCCCGACTTAGTACGACTCGTTGTGTGACCATGTAGGTTCGATTAACGATGGCAGTAGGTTGTTTCCAATGCCTACAAGCTCATGAGCGGGATCTAGTCACTCCATCATAGCTACCCATGTTAAACGAATAATGATTGTGATCATTGTGCCTATCTCGAATAGCGGTCATTAGTTCTCTTGTTTGCGATATCCGTTAATCAAAAGGCATGGTGATAGTCATCCTTATAATTTGATTAACTACACTTATTCCCCGATTCCGAGTTGAGTTAACAAATTTCAATCGATATTAACCGTTAATATCATTGACTGCGGCCGCAGATTTCGTTAATCGACTCATCGAGCGGCGCCTAAGAGATATCTCTTCCTTTCGGAATAAACAATTCCTATCTTGGAGACTCACATTGAATTCCGTGTTTCGGACAATACCCAATGATGACCCTTTTAACTCGCTGTTACGGTGAGCGTAAGATCATATCAAAGCATTGTGTTACGCACTTATCGCAATCAATGATCTCCACAAGTTTGAAGAACCTAATACCCTACTCGTCGCGAGTTCATCCATAATGACTAAACCATGTCATGATCTCGCGACTTCGGTCATATCCAATATATGTCACCAACACTACAACAGATTTTAGTTTTACCGACGGTTTTACCCGTCGGTAAAAAAGGCAAAAACCGTCGGAATTGGTTTCTCCGACGGGCACCCGTCGCTGAAAGCCCGTCGGCAAAGAGGGCGTCGGTGATGCTGGTTTCTGCTACGGGCCGTCGGTGATGCTAGCTTCAGCGACGGTAATTTTCTGCTACGGGCCATAGCAAATACGTATTACCGACGGGGCATAATTTACCGACGGTTTTATTTTCTGCTACGGGCGGTAGCTGAACATCTGCTACGGGCGGTAGCTGAAAACCATTTTCAGCGTCAGTTTTTGTTTGCTACGGCCCGTCGGTAATATTAATATTAATTAATTAATTAATTAATTAATAATTAATTAATAATTAAATAATTAAATATTAATTAATATATTCATATGAAATATTCAACTAATGAATTAATATATAAATTATTCATTACTAATTAATATATTAATGCAAAATATTCATATAAAATAATATGAAGTACTCATAAAAAAATACATAAAACATCACAATTCAAACATAAGCAAACACAAATAAAACTTAACAGTCCACAAGACACAAATGAAAACATAACAGTCCACAAACACACAAATAAGAAACATCATAGTTCATCAGCTCCAATGTTCCGCAGAAAATCACTCACCGCTCCCGACGGTTGCGACAACCCCGTCTCCTAAATAATGATATGTGAATTAAATTAAATTCAAGTTAATACTTAATTATAATTAACAGAATTACCGGCCAAATGGACTGATCGTGAGGGGCAGGATTCACATTCGGCGGCGTCGGGTACGTGGGCTGAGGGCCGAATAGTTGCTGCTGCTGTGGAGACCTGAACAGACTCTGAAAATCTGAGCCTGCCGAGTTCTGAAGCGGAGGAGACTGGTACAACCCGGGATTCTGCTGCGTACCGTCGAAAACTCCGAATCCTGATCCTATCGATCCGGATCCTGAGCCCTGTCCCTTTTGAAACAAATATATATGCATATAAGACATTAATAAAAATTTAAAATGAATTTTATTTAACACCTACTTACCTGTTGCGACCTCTGCTGCGACATCTGCACAATCATAGCCTGCATAGCTTGCATGCTTACAGCCATCGAGCGCTGCGTCTCCTCTGTCCTGCGCAACGCCTCCTCAGACCTGCGTTGCGCCTCCTCTGTCCGGCGTTGCGCCTCCTCTTTCTTTCGAAGATCATCTTGCATCTTCTGATTCTGCTCGATTTGTACTTGAAGTAAATTGTTCAATTGCTCGTATCTGGAATCGTCATCAGGCTGGCGAGATGATGTTGCGTGCTGACTTGGGGAAGCGGACCACGTCGAGGAGACGGGCTGGGAGATATAGCTCGGATCAATAATGCTATCAATCGTATAGAAACGCCCATGCGCTCTCCCGCCGGACGCGGCGACATACAAGTCTGTGTCGTCGTCGCGTTCCTGCGCCCAATTCTCACCATATTTCTCGGTCATGTGTGTCTCATAACTCTCCTGCACAAGAAATATAGACAATATGATATATAATATATTAATATTATGAACCTTCGACTTCTGATCGATAAATGTCAATGACTAGTACCATTTTTTTTACAAAAATATAAGATATACCTTGACTGTCAATGACTTCTGATCGATAAATGTCGTTCCACCTTTACGAACCTTCGACTTCTTCAACAAGTCCAAGAAACGGACTGGATGACCCGGATTTTCCTCCTCCTGAACACATGAACGAAATAAATTATGATACCGTATTTACGTGTTCATAATAAAAAATTACTAGTACCATTTTTTTTTTGTGAGCAGGCATAGAAATAGACCCCGAGGTACTATGACCGCGCTCGTCTCCGCAGTTACGATTTGCTTTGTTCCGATGGGATGACTCCAGCCAAGTCGGATTATTGATCCATTTCGTAACCATATTAGTCCACGCTACCGTCGTGAAGTCTGGTGGCGTGGTAAGAATAGCATTTTCTGGAGATTGGATCCACACTCGTAAATCATCACCTAATTTATCCTTAGCGGCCTTACGTGCATCATTCGTGATATCCTTCCATATCTTTCCAGCCCAAGAATTCAAGCGAGTATTGCAAGCACGTACATTCTCGCCATCTGCCCAACGATATCGCCTCTGTAACAAAAATAAATTAGAAATAAAAAATATTATAAATTATGAATTTAACACATTAAAAATACCAAGAAATCCTTGAATACTTCCTCCTTCACAGTCGGATCCCAATCGTGTGCCCAACTGGTATAACCTACTACGTTGAACCCCTTCATGATACGATTAAGGTCACGAGGCGGTCTTTTGCCATAGTTACCTATTTAAAAAATCATTACACTTTTTCGAAATAAAAAACGCGTACAATTAATAAGAAATTAATTACCTGGCGAATCAACCATGAATGTCGTACCACTCTGTCTCAGAGGTAGTGTCACACCGGTAATCTTCGTCAACGCATTAGGTCCACGACCTTTCCTACGAGGTGGAGCCAATTCCTCCTCGTCATCATTCGCACTGCCATCTTCCTCGACTTCCGGCGGTATCACCTCATCCTCTTGGGGTGGTGGAATCACCTCGTCCTCGGTCGCTGGGGGAATAACCTCATCCTCCTCTGATCGGAGTCTATGGTGTGCACGTCCTCGAGTAAAAACCATAATCTAATAAAATGAACAGTATACCAAATAATAAGAATAATATCAAATATTATCAAAACACAATTCGAGAACATTCATAAATATCAAACCCAAAACTACACTAAACGGACTAATAATCTTAAACTCAAAATACAAACTTAACTAACCAACTAAAAAACACTAAACTCGAATACAAACTTTTACTAAACCAACTGAAGACCCTAAATCTTGAACTCGAATATTACACACTAATCCAACCATAAATCATCCTCAGCCAACACAATCTCATCTTCTTCCTCTTCTACGGGTTCGACATCATTAATTTCATCCAAGTCAACAAGTTCAATGACACCCGATACGTGTAATGATCGATTCACTTCTTCAATAGAATGATCGGGCTCGATTCGAACTTGTTCTTCTTCTTGGAAATACTCCGTTGATGCGGTTTCAAGTTCCGATACGACCAATCGTGGCTTCGTGGTCGTAACAACTGACCAATCACGACGATTACGTGTTTGTGCCGGATACTTCATGTAATACACTTGTTTGGCTTGGTGTGCAAATATGTATGGCGCAAAAATTGTCCGTGAGCACGTGTGTGAAATCGATATCCATTACAGTCATATCCCTTGTATGTGTTTACTCGCCTATTTGGTCCAACAACGATATTACGCACTATTTCTGAGAAATCATTTGCATTCTCAAAAACTCGTGCGTTCAGCCATTGCGGCAATTCTTTTTCTCTAATCTTGAATCGGTTTCTTTCCGGTACATTACGATGAATAAGAGTCTGATCGAACTCGCTACAAATTTTTAATTAAACAATGTATTAGCTACTATTTATTTGAATATATTTGTAATAATAAACTTACTCGACAAGGTCGCTTAATTCGGGACAATTCAATATGACGTACATATGTGCCGCATTACTATCTTTGTCGTCTAAATCAGCAATTCCAGGACACATAGAACGACCAGGATAATCGAATATCGTGTACTCATCGTGTTTCGAGCCCACGGCAACATCGAAATGACGATCAGGCTGATTCGCACGAGTTAAAACCTTGTGATCAAAATACAAGGCGCAAAAATTGGAAACCTCTTCAATTAGATAAGTTTCGACAATTGAACCCTCAACACGTGCTTTGTTTCTAACTTTTCGTTTTAACCTCCGCAAACATCTCTCAAATGGATACATCCACCGATACGAAACAGGCCCACCGACTCGAGCCTCGTATGCCAAATGAACCACAAGGTGTTCCATCGAGTCGAAAAAACTAGGAGGAAATATTTTCTCCAATTTACACAACGTTACAACAATACTTTTTTCTAATTCAAGCAGATGTGAAGGATCCAATTCAGTGGCACAAATGTCACGAAAGAAATTGCTGAGCTCGGTCAGTGGTTCCCAAACACTATCCGGGAGTACGTCTCTCAACGCAACCGGCAGCAACCTTTGCATGAAAATGTGACAATCATGACTTTTTAAACCGTGCACATTCAAGGTTTGCATATTAACGGACCTAGTCCAATTGGCTGCATAACCATCGGGAAATCGCAACTGTTGCAACCACTGATAAACCAAAATTTTTTCATCCTTGTCAACGGAATAAACGGACTTTGGTTTTCCCAAACGACCATTGGGTTGTGGTACAAGTTCCAATTCCGGTCGATTGCAAAACAAAGAAAGATCGAGTCGAGATTTTGCGTTATCTTTCGTTTTAGTTTGCACGTCAAAAACTGTGTTAAATACATTACCGAAAACATTCGCTTCGATATGCATCACATCCAAATTATGACGAATTGAGTTCGTCGACCAATAAGGCAAATCCCAAAAGACACTCCTTTTTGTCCAATTATGGGTCTCTCCGAATCCTGGAATTTGTAACTTTCGAATGCCATTTTTTCTAACAACATTTTTTTTGAGTTTGGCAACTCGATCCACAATATCTCGGATCTGAAGACCCGATCGACGTGGTGGAGGGCGGTTGCGATCAGTTTTGTTTTTCCTAAATGAATTTCTTTGATTACGAAATTGATGGTGCTGCGGTAAAAATTGTCTATGACAATCAAACCAACTCTGTTTTCTACCATTTGTGAGAGTAAAAGATTTTGTATTTTCCATACAAATAGGACACGATAATCTACCGTGTGTTGACCATCCCGAAACCATCCCATACGCTGGAAAATCATTTATGGTCCAGAGAAGAGCCGCTTTCATATAAAAATTATTTCGACGATATGCGTCGTACGTGAGAACCCCATTTTCCCACAACATTTTGAGTTCATCAATCAAAGGACTCAACAATACATCAATATTATCACCCGGATAATCTGGTCCGGGAATGACGAGAGCCAAGAAAACATTCTGATCTTTCATGCTCATTCCGGGAGGTAGATTATACGGAACAACAAAAACAGGCCAACACTAATAAGGTTTGCCGCTTGAGAGGGTATATGGGCAGAAACCATCGGTGGACAAACCAAGCCGCACGTTTCGAGATTCGGAGGCAAATTGGGGGTAAGTGGAATCAAATTCTTTCCACATTTCCCCATCCGAGGGATGAATCATGACTCTAGGATTTTCACGAAAACCATCGCAATGCCAAGTCATTTGTTGAGAGGTTTGTTTGGCCATATACAACCTTTGTAGCCGAGGTGTAATAGGAAGATAACGCAATACTTTACACGGAATGGGTTTTCCTTTTTTTCCCAATTCCATGGGTTTGTATCGAGCTTTTTTACACTTATCGCATTTATCTTTCGAAATGTTATTACCATAGAAAAGCATGCAGTTATCCGGACAAACGTCAATTTTCTCATACTGCATACCCAAACCTTTGACCAATTTTTTGGATTGATTGAAATTTTCAGGAAAATCATTCGTAGAAGGAAAAGGAATAATAAAATTCTTAATGATATACAAAAATCTATCGAAGGCAATTTTGGTTACTTCGCAATCAGATTTTACATTCAACAACATGGTAACGACTGACATTATTGAATTATCAGAACCGGCGAGTCCCTCCCATAAAGGTTGATCGGAAGCACGAAGCATCGCGAAAAATCGAGCAGCTTCAGAATTCGGCTCCTCTTCATTTTCATCCCCATTCCATTCGAAAGAAGGACCGGCCGCATCACGCACCATTTCTTCCATACGGTTCATGTTTCTCGAGTTCGATGCTTCAAAATTTGGTGAATCGGATACACGAAAGGATAAATTTGATTCTCCATGTTTTGACCAAACATAATAATTTGGTATGAAACCCGAACTACTCAAATGGGTCGCTATTACGTCATGTGAATGAAAAGAAACATTCTGACAATCGATACAAGGACAACGAACACACGTACGTCCCTGGGAATTAATTCGAATATTTTCCGAACGAGAGAAAGCAAATTGAAGGAAACCAATCATTCCATTCCAAAAATCATTACTAACGGAACGATCCACTATACGATTGTACATCCACGAACGATCAGACTCCATAGATATAAATATTCTACGATTGAAGAAGTACAATGTTAAAACATTATTTTTAATGACGTAAAATATTGGAATTGGACAGAACTATTAAGAGCTACGAATTATTATTGAAAATGAAGACGAAACGAGAAACCAATATTGGAAACTTTTCTTTGAAATTATTTAAAATATAACTTGACATCAATGGATACAGAATATTTGTCCAATTAATTTCACATCATAATAACCACTAATTATTTGTATAATGTTATAGCCAACATTAAAATTATTTACTTGTAACATAAATTTCAAGTGTCCGACACCTTAAATCATAATCAAACTAAAAATACATACATAATACCTAACAGCAATTAATACATACAATACAATCAAAATACGAATTCCTACAACAATTGAAAATTTAAATAATTACCAACCTTTATTGGAAGCTGAAGAGTTGTACGTTTTTGAACACCACTTGATCTTTTCCTCGAAATCTCGTTTCTTCTCTGCAACAAGTGACCTAAATACACAATTTAAATTAATTATATAAACAAATATTACACAAGAGTATCATACATATCTTAAACCTTTGTTATAATCAAACTAATTAATCAGAATTAAAAAACAACCTTATCTTTACTAAAAACAGGAGAGTTGAGCTTTTTCGAGAATCACTTAATCATCCTTAAAATCTTGTATTTCTGCCACCAAAACTTGACCTGAAAGCACAATGTTGGGAGTTTAACTACTGTGATTAAATTGAAACAGATGCAAAAAAATACAAGTATAAACAAATAAAATTTGTATAAATCCAGGATTTCAAAAAACAGGAAAAAAAACCAAAGAATAAAAAACAAAACTACAAAAATCTGAACTTAATATTTATATAACACAATAAAAATCAGCATTTGAAATTTTAAAAATCAGAATTAATAAACAGAATTAATATGTATACACATATACAATAGAAAACCAAAAAAAAGATTTTAAATTAAAAGCCACATTTAAATAAAGGCATACTTAAAAAATAATTCAACCAAGAAACAGAATTTAAAAAATAAGATTTAAATATATATAAAAAAATTTAAGATCTACAAAACAGAATTTGAAATTAAAAAACACCAGAAAAAAGAAGCGAAAAAAAGAAACAAGATTTAAATTTAAAAAGAAAACGAAAAAGTGAAATTTAAAAATTAAAGATCCAAACTCAATACAATTTATAAATAGATAAGTAGAATAAAAAATAGGTTTTCAAATATAAAAAAAGATTAAAAAAAAGCAAAAAAACTGAATAATAAACCTGGATTATTAGAAAAAAAATCTGAAACAATATTCATAAAGAAACAAGATTTAAATAAGAACAGGATTTAAATTGAAAAAGAAAACGAAAAAGTGAAAATTCAAAAATAATGATCCAAACTAATACAGTTTATAAATAAATATGTAGAATAAAAAATAGATTTTCAAATAAAAAAAGAAATTAAAAGAAAGCAAAAAAACAGAATTAAAAAGCTGGATTTATATTAGAAAGTAAATCAGAACCCATATTCGAAATAAAAAATGTTAAAACAGGATTTTTGATAAAATCAAAATAAAACGAATAAATTGCCAATTAAATTCGAAATAAACTGATATAACAATGCAAAAATTGATAAAGAAAGTGGATCGAACAAAAAACCGAAAAAACCATCTCGGTTTACAAAGCATTTCACAAACACAAGCATTTATAACAAAACAAGAGAGGGAAAATATATACGTAAAACAAAAACATAAGATCTATCTCGAAAATAAGAGAGGGAAAATACCATAAACGACTGCAAAATAGAAGTGCTCCAATCTCGACTAGTGATCTCGGCTCAAGTTCTATCAAAGAAGAAAATAGGAGAGAGGGAACCAATCTCGGTTCATCCCGAGTTCTATCAAAGAAGAAAATGGGAGAGGAGGGAACAAAGAAGAAGGGGGTAAGAAGGGGGTAAATGAGAAAAGAGGAATGGTAAAGGAGAAAAGAGGAAGCAATGGCTGCCGAGAGGGGGATATATCCCTCGTATCACCGACGGGCCGTGGGGGAAGGGGTTATTTGCGACGGGCCGTAAGGGAAGGGGTTATCCGCGACGGTTACATCTGCGACGGGCCGAGGCAAGAACACATTTGCGACGGGCCAATATCTGCGACGGGCCGAGGTAAAAAATTATTTGCCATGGGCCGTAGCGGATACCCATTATCGACGGGCCGACGCAATAAAAGTTTGATTATTGCCGACGGGCTGACGCAAAATAACCGACGCAAAAAGAGAATTACCGACGGTTGGTCGCAGTTATGTGACCCGTTGAGTCATTTCAAATCATCACCTACGGTCCGTCGGTAAAAAATAATTTATCAGCTACGGCCGGTAGCAAAAAGGCCAACAAGAGTGACGGGCGGTAGCTGATAAATAGATCTGTTGTAGTGCAAGCATATATCTACGTTCCCGATTCGACAAACACCTTTGTCCCATGATTAGCAAAACATAATCATCTCCTCGACTAACGTACTAGTGTACGCGTTCAGTCTATTATCAGATAATAGAAATGCTTCTCTCTTAAGCAAGCTGATCCGCGACTAGGGATGTTTAGAAATGACACTTTAAGTGTGACGGTTTCGCTGCACATAGTCCTCAACTATGTCGACGTCCACACAAGTTCAAATCAGGGTTCATGTAACAATCATATTACACAACCCGCACACAGTTTTCATATAAGATAGATGCAAAAATGAAAATTTTAAAATTCTGAAATTGCATTACTATAAGATAAGTTTGGGGTGATACAACGTTTACTAATCTATTGGACTAATTTCGTCCTACGAAACTATCGTTTTAGATAACTAACTACTCTCTTCCTCCTCTAGGTATCTCAAACCTATAGCTTTCGCATGATAATCGTGCTTAGCTTGCGAGAGTGGCTTAGTAAACGGGTCTGCAACATTCCTGTCAGTATCAATCTTTTCAATGATCACATCCTTCCTTTGCAAAATCTCACGGATCAAGTGAAATTTTCTGAGTATGTGCTTGGAGCGGTGATGTGCCCTCGGTTCCTTGGACTGTGCTATTGCTCCATTATTGTCGCAATACACAACTACAGGTTCCGAGATACTCGGGACTACTCCAAGTTCGGTCATAAACTTCTTGATCCATACCGCCTCCTTTGCCGCTTCGGAAGCCGCAATATACTCCGATTCAGTTGTAGAGTCTGCTATCGTGGGTTGTTTGGAGCTCTTCCAAACTACCGCCCCACCATTTAGACAAAACATGTATCCGCTTTGTGATCGAAAGTCATCGACGCATGTTTGGAAACTGGCGTCGGTATATCCATTGATGACCAACCCGGATGTCTTTCCACCATAAATTAGAAATTGATCCTTAGTTATTCGTAAGTACTTAAGGATGTTTTTAACCGCGATCCAATGCATATCCCCTGGATTAGATTGGTAACGCGAAACGACGTTCAATGCATACGACACATCGGGGCGCGTACATATCATGGCATACATAATTGATCCAACCGCCGAAGCGTAAGGAATAATACTCATCGCATTCTTATCTTCGCTCAATGTTGGACATTGAGCTTTAGAATATGATATGCCACTCGACATTGGAAGAAGTCCTTTCTTCGAATTTTGCATTGAAAACCGTTTCAACACTTTGTCGATGTACGTGCTTTGACTCAAGCCGAGTAACTTCTTGGATCTATCTCTATAAATCATCACGCCTAATATATAAGCGGCCTCGCCCAAATCTTTCATAGCGAAACGAGTATTTAAATACTTCTTAACATCCGTAAGCATCGGAATGTCGTTTCCTATGATCAAGATGTCGTCTACATATAGTACAAGAAATACTACGCGGCTCCCACTGACCTTCTTGTATACACAAGGTTCTTCTACGTTTTTCACGAAATTATATTCTCGTATAACTTCATCAAAACGTATGTTTCGACTCCGAGAAGCTTGCTTCAATCCATAAATGGATCGTTGCAACTTGCACACTTTATCTGGACTCTTTGAATCGACAAAACCCTCGGACTGTGTCATGTACACATCCTCTTCTAAGTTCCCGTTAAGGAATGCAGTTTTGACATCCATTTGCCAAATCTCGTAGTCATAATACGCAGAGATAGCAAGTAAGATCCGTATAGATTTAAGCATTGATACGGGTGAAAATGTTTCTTCATAGTCTACACCATGAATTTGTTTGAAATCTTTCGCCACAAGCCGTGCTTTATAAGTGTTCACATTCCCATCCATGTCGGTCTTCTTCTTGAAGACCCATTTACATCCCACTGGATTAACCCCGGGAGGTGGATCAACCTAGTTCCAAACTTGATTATCGTACATGGATTGAATCTCGGATTTCAAGGCAGTTTGCCATTTATTGGAATCCTCGCTTTTCATAGCCTCGCGATAAGATGTCGGTTCATCATCTATGAATTCGACTTCATCATCATTTGCCACGATAAAGCCATATCGTACAGGCTCTTGACGAATCCTACCCGATCTACGAATTGCGCCTTGTGCACTTGACTCCGGATCCTCAACATTTGAGGAAACCGGATCAACGTTCATCGGTTCAACATTCGTTTGCGGGTCTCGAATTTCTTCGAGATCTATTTCAGTCCCATTCACTCGCCTAGAGATAAAGTCCTCCTCAAGGAAGACTCCTCTTCGAGCTACGAAAACTTTATTTTCGATTGGAAGATAGAAATAATATCATTTTGTTTCCTTAGGATACCCGACAAATAAACATTTTTCAGATTTGGGTTCGAGCTTATCCGAAATCAATTTTCGAACATATGATTCACAACCCCAAATCTTAACAAAAGACAACTTTGGAGATTTTCCAAACCACATCTCATATGGCGTCTTTTGTACCGATTTAGAAGGTATGCGGTTCAATAAGAAAGCCGTTGTCTCTAAGGCATATCTCCAAAACGATTTTGGAAGGGATGTTTGACTCATCATGGATCGAACCATGTCCAACAAGGTCCGATTCCTCCTCTCGGACACGCCATTCCATTATGGCGTTCCTGCCGGAGTCCATTGTGGAACTATTTCACAATCTTTTAGATGATCTTCAAACTCATAGCTCAAATATTCGCCACCTCGATCCGATCGAATGGCTTTAATTTTCTTGCCAAGCTGATTTTCAACTTCGTTTTGAAACTTTTTGAACTTTTCAAAGGTCTCCGCTTTAGTACGCATCAAATAGATATATCCATATCTACTATGATCGTCCGTAAACGTAACAAAGTATCGATATCCTCCTCTTGCCTCGATGCTCATCGGTCCACACACATCGGAATGTATGAGTTCCAATAGATCGTTGGACCGCTCTCCGACCTTGGAGAATGGTGCCTTTGTCATCTTGCCAAGCAAACAAGATTTGCAATTCCCAAATGAATTAAATTCAAATGAGTCTAGCATTCCATCTTTATGGAGTCTAGCAATGCGTTTCTCATTCACGTGACCGAGACGACAATGCCAAAAGAAAGTCCGATTATCAACTTTAGCTTTAATCCTTTTCGCATTAACGTTATACATAGACTTATTATTCCCGTGATCAAAATTCAACACATAAAGACCATTTTCTAACAGAACATTTCCATAGATAATAGAAACCTTACATATCGAAAACTCATTATTCCTAATAACGAATTCATAACCATCATTGGCTAGTTTCGACACACTTATTATGTTCTTACACAATGTTGGAACATAATAGCAATTATTTAGTGCTAAAATAAGTCCACTAGGCAAAGTCAAATTAACTACTCCTACGGCAAACGCAGCAACTCTTGCTCCTTTCCCTTTTTATTCGGCTTCGAACGTTTCTCAGCCGAACCGCCCTTGGACTTTGATCTCTTACGATCCTTTTTCTGAATCGTGAGAACATTCCCGGCAACCCTTGCCTTGTTCTCCCCGGACGTCTTCAATGTCTCCGATTCAAAATTCTTGAGCATGCCGTGCAGCTCAGGGATCGTCCTATCCATCGAATGCATGTGATAGTCACAAACGGAGAAAACATTGGAGGAAGTGCACACAAGATCAAATCTTGTTGCATAATCTTCGACAATTTCTCTCCTAGCCTCTCTAGATGGTCTATGAGAGCTTGCACCTTCAAAACGTGAGTGCTCACCGAAGACCCCGAAGGCATCTTGCAGTTTACCAACTCTTTGAGCGTACTGAACCGTTCAATATGCTCCTGCTCTTGGAACATTTCCTTGAGCACAACGTTTATCGAGTATGCATCCGAGTCCTCAAATTGCTTTTGAAGACTAGCGTCCATACATGCCAACATGAGGCACGTAACGTCATTTGAGTCCTTCTTAAGTTTTTCAAACGCGGCCTTTTCATCGGCCGTAGCATCGGGGCCCGGTTCTACTAATTTCGTATCCAATACGTGACTCTTGCCCTCTTGCCTGAGAACTATTCTCAGGTTTCGGTGCTAGTCTAAGTAGTTCCGACCCACTAGCTTTTTTCCCTTTCTAATACCGATCTAATCGATAAGGTGTTGGTGTTACTAGAAGACATGTTCTACAAATGATAAAAGATTGATTACTAACGTTGCGTACTTATCTTATAGGGCTTATATGATGATTATATGATAGTGTTATTTTATCGAATCGATAACCCTCATACCGATACGGGACTCCAAGTCCATAACACTCAAGACCCATATTTTACGATCCTCTCATAAGTGACTATGGCCGACAAATGAGATCTCGATATTTTAGGTAGGATTATATCCAATCGTATCCAATACGACTCTCGTTCCTTTATAGAATTTCGGTGACGAATCATATCCAATACAATCCATGTTCCGTGTGTGCATTCTATCTATGCCCCGAACTCCAATCGGATTGGCTTGGACGGTTAAGTCACAACCATATCCAACGTATCGTTCAATCGAACTACTCACGTGCCCGACTATGGCCTGAAACCACGTGAGTCCCCAATTAACGCTTACCACCCGCACCAATATATACAATAGTACGTGCCCGACTATGGCCTGAAACCACGCACTATGTCATATCAATCTCGATGGTTGTGGATATGGAAGGCATTTCCATGACTTAAATATTATGAGGGATCATGCCATTGCATGTTTCTAAATTCGTGACATAATCATATTATATCACTATCATAAGATTTTTGATATGCATATGATTTTATTTTGGAGTCTAATTATTCTAAATAATTATCTAATTATATGCTAGTATGATTGATGCCGATCAAATCGATATAAAGAACTCAAAATTCCAAGTTTTGTAGCCAAAGTTATCACGAAAACAAAATCAGCAACCAGAGACCAGTCCGTTATAACGCACCATAGTCCGTTACAACGGACCTCCAGTCTCCTTGGCACTCTGTTACAACGGAACTCTAGTCCGTTACAACGCTATTTAATCGGGTGATTGTCCAAAATTGCCAGAAACATGTCCGTTATAACGCAACCTAGGTCCGTCACAACGCTATTTTCTGCAAACCTTTGTCCAAATTTCCAGTAACCAGTCCGTTATAACGCAACATAATGTCCGTTACAACAGACCAACTGCGAAGGCTTCCATTACAACGGACTCCAAAAGACACCCTAGGCATCCCCGCATCCTCGTATCATATACAGGGTCCGTTACAACGGAACTCCAAGTCCGTTGCAACAGACTATGTGATACTGGCAAATTTTTCCCAATTCCTGTATCCTATACAAAGTCCGTTACAACGGACAAACCAGTCCGTTATAACGGACTATGTGATTTTTGCGTTGTTCAGCCTGTTTTCGCTCGTTTCCAAAACGATCAATCATGAAACATTTTCACGATCATTCCTAGATACTCTCAATCAACTTTTGATCGATCTCTAGCGAATTTCACTTGTGATTTTAATGGAATTTGAAGTTCTCTACAAGTAACATCATGCAAACGGGTACGAACTTTGATAACCCGTGCGTATGTCGAATATACGACTATGATTCGACCCTCGAATCGATGGCGATGGCTCTGATACCACTGTAGGGAAATATCCCCGACCCCGGGCCCACACAGTGGAATGAAGGCCCAGTCCGGTTCCCCGATTCCCGAGATCACGCCATGACTTCGATGGTACGATGCAATAGAAGGATAGATTCATACCGGTGCAAAATTGATTGCACTCGAAGGGTTGATCGCTGCCTTCTATCTCCTGTCACGTTGGTGACAATTCGCGCGTCCCACACCACGCGTCTTTCACCGCTCGTTGACTTCGCCGATTCGCTTGATTTCGTCTCCGACTCAATCTACTCGTCCGAATCGATCACAACCGCCTAGATGATGTACGACGAACTTGCTCGATTACTTGATTCTCTATCTCTCAAGAAACTCCTTTCTCGATTTCTCTCTCTTCGAACCTTTTCACTTTGAGAAAGATCAAATCTGAATACTCTCTTTCTTTTGGTGTCTTTGGCAGAATGAATTGCTCAATTACTTAGTTTGGATGAGAGAGAAAGTATCTTATTTATATCAAATAGGATTAGGATTAGCCAAGAGGCATGTATATCCAATATACACCCTTTCACACAGAAAAGTGCATGAACCTGTTCAGTATTCTGTCCAGACGAAATTGATAAATTTCTCTGACAGAAACTGAACCAACATGAAAGTTGTAGATAATCTTATTATCTACACAACCCAATTTGGCCCAGCCCAATTGGAGTTCGTATGCAAAAGTTATAACTGTTTTACTAACTGTATGTCATACTGTTGCACCCTTTCGGTATTTCACATAAACGACACTTATACTTCGTTCATATGAAATATATTTCTACATGAAGGTTATAGATAATCTCATTATCTATCTAACCCAATTTGAACCATTCAAATCGGATTTTCCCACTGAAAGTTATGGCTACAAATGTACGCTTACATTCGTTCATCCTTGTGTATACTTTTACGGTTGATCCGAAACTGTATTTCTTTCATGTGAGTGTAGTCTGCTATTACGAAGTATTTTAAGGACAACATGAACATTAATAATCTTGCTCATGTTACTCTTCAATTTTAACATTTTTAATAAAATATGATAATTGACTTTTTTTGAAGGTGCGCTAGACTTCACTTTGAACAATTTTGAGATTTTTTTTAAAAAATAGAAATTTGTGTGTGTTAGTCTTCTATTATGAAGTATTTTGAGGACAGCATGAAAATAAATCATTTTTCTCGTGTTACACTTCAATTTCAACGATTTAAAGAAATATGATAATTTAATTTTTTTTTAAGGTGTTAGACTTCATTTTTGCATTTTTAAGAAATTTTAGAAAAAATAGAAATTTGTATGGGTTAGTCTTCTATTACGAAGAATTTTTAGGACAAGATGAAAATAATGCATTTTGCTCGTGTTACACTTTAATTTTAACATTTTTAAGAAAATATGATAATTTACTTGTTTTGAAGGTGTTAGACTTCACTTTTGGCATTTTTAATAAATTTTAGAAAAAAATAGAAATTTGTGTGTGTCAGTCTTCTGTTACGAACAATTTAAGCAAAATATGATAATTGACTTGTTTTGAAGGTGTTAGACTTCAATTTTAGCATTTTTAAGATATTTTAGAAAAAAATAGAAATTTGTGTGTGTTAGTCTCCTATTACGAAGTATTTTGATTACTACATGAAATTTAAGCATTTTGCTCATGTCACACTTCAATTTTAACATTTTTAAGAGAGTATGATAATTGACTTTTTTTGACGGCGTTAGACTTCACTTTTAACATTTTTAAGAAATTTTTGAGAAAATAGATATTTGTGTCTGTTAGTCTTCTATTGCGAAGTCTTTTGAGGACAACATGAAAATAAATCATTTTGCTCGTGTTACACTACAATTTTAACATTTTTAAGAAAATATTATCTTTGACTTTTTTTAAGGTGTTAGACTTCATTTTTGTATTTTTAAGAAACTTTTGAAAAAATAGATATTTGTGTGTGTTAATCTTCTATTACGAAGTATTTTGAGAACAATATGAAAATTAGGCATTTTGCTCGTGTTACACTCCAATTATATCAATTTCAAGAAAATATGATAATTGAATTTTTTTTAAGGTGTTAGACATCACTCTTAGCATTTTTAAGAACTTTTTGAAAAAATAGGGATTTGTGTGTGTTAGTCTGCTGTTACGAAGTATTTTGAGGACAACATGAAAATTAAGGATTTCGCTCATGTTACTCTTCAATTTTAACATTTTTAATAAAATATGTTAATTGACTTTTTTTGAAGGTGCAAGACTTCACTTCTAACATTTTTAAGAATTTTTTTAAAATATAAAAATTTGTTTGTGTTAGTCTTCTATTACGAAGTATTTTGTGGACAACATGAAAATAAATCATTTTGCTCATGTTACACTTCAATTTTAACATTTTTATGAACATAAGATAATTGACTTTTTTTATGGCGTGAGGCCTCATTTTTGCATTTTTAAGAATTTTTTGTAAAAATAGAAATTTGTGTGTGTTAGTCTTGTTTCACGGATTATTTTGAGGACAACATGAAAATTATGCATTTTTTTTCATGTTACACTTAAATTTTAACATTTTTTAGAAAATATGATAATTGACTTTTTTTAGAAAATTATGGCGTGAGACCTCATTTTTGTATTTTTAAGAATTTTTTGTAAAAATAGAAATTTGTGTGTGTTAGTCTTGTTTCACGGATTATTTGGAGAACAACATGAAAATTATGCATTTTTTTTCATGTTACACTTCCATTTTAACATTTTTTAGAAAATATGATAATTGACTTTTTTGGAAAGTGTTAGAATTCATTTTTAAATTTTTATTCTATTTTCGAAAAATAGAATTTATGTGTGTTAGTCTCCTATTAAGAAGTATTTTTAGACAACATGAAAATTAAGCATTTTGCTAGTGTTACACTTCAATTTTAACATTTTTATGAAATTTTTTTATTTGACTTTTTTGAAGGTGTTAGACTTCATTTTTGCAATTTTATGAAATTTTTGTCAAAATAGAAATTTGTGTGTGTTAGTCTTCTATTGCGAAGTACTTTGAGACCAACATGAAAATAAATCATTTTGCTCGTGTTAAACTACAATTTTAACTTTTTTTGAAAAATATGATAATTGACGTTTTTTGATGGTGTTGGACTGCATTTTTGCATTTTTAAGAAATATTTGAAAAAATAGAAATTTGTGTGTTAGTCTTCTATTACGGAGTATTTTGAGGAAAATATGAAAATTAAGCATTTTGATCATGTTACACTTCACCTTTAACATTTTTAAGAAAATATGATAATTGATTTTTTATAAAGGTGTCAGAATTCACTTTTAACATTTTTATTAAATTTTTGAAAAATAGAAATTGGTGTGTGTTAGTCTTCTGTTACGAAGTATTATGAGGACAACATTGAAATAAATCGTTTTGCTTGTGTTATACTTCATTTTTGCATTTTAAAGAAATTTAATATAAAATAGAAATTTGTGTGTGTTAGTCTTCTATTACGAAGATTTTTGAGGAAAACATGAAAATTAAGCATTTTGATCATGTTACACTTCACATTTATATTTTTAGGAAAATATGATAATTGACTTTTTATAAAGGTGTTTGACTTCACTTTTAACATTTTTATTAAATTTTTGAAAAAATGGAAATTGGTGTGTGTTAGTCTTCTATTACGAAGTATTTTGAGGACAACATGAAAATAAATCATCTTGCTTGTGTTACACTACAATTTTAAGCTTTTTCATAAAATATGATAATTGACTTTTTTTGAAGGTGTTAGACTTCATTTTTGCATTTTTATTCTATTTTCGGAAAAATAGAAATTTGTGTGTGTTTGTCTTCTATTGAGAAGTATTTTGAGACAACATGGAAATTAAGCATTTTGCTCGTGTTACACCTCAATTTTAATATTTTTAAGAAAATATAATAATTTACTTTTTTTTAAGGTGTTAGATATATCATTTTTGCATTTTAAAGAAATTTTTGAAAAAATAGAAATTTGTGTGTGATAGTCATCTATTACGAAGTATTTTGAGGACAACGTTAAAATAAAGCATTTTTCTCGTGTTACACTTCAATTTTAGCATTTTTAAGAAAATAAGATAATTGACTTTTATTATGGTGTTAGACTTCATTTTTGCAATTTTAAGTAATTTTTGAGAAAATAAAAATTTGTGTGTGTTAGTCTTCTATTATGGAGTATTTTGAGGACAACATGAAAATTAAGCATTTTTCTAATGTCACACTTCAATTTTAGCATTTTTAAGAAAATATGATAATTGACTTTTTTTTAGGGTGTTAGACTTCAATTTTAACATTTTTAAGAAATTTAGTAAAAAATATAAATTTGTGTGTGTTAGTCTTGTAATACGTAGTATTTTGAGGACAACTTGAAAATAAATCATTTTTCTCGTGTTACACTTCAATTTTAACATTTTTAGGAAAATATGATAATTGACGTTTTATAAAGGTGTTAGACTTCACTTTTGACATTTTTATTAAATTTTTGAAAAAAAAAATAGAAATTGGTGTGTGTAAGTCTTCTATTACGAAATTGTTTGAGGACAACATGAAAATAAGTCATTTTGCTTGTCTTGAACTACAATTTTAAAATTTTTAAGAAAATATGATAATTGACTTTTTTTGAAGGTGTTAGATATCATTTTTGCATTTTTAAGAAATTTTTTAAAAAATAAAAATTTGTGTGTGATAGTCATCTATTACGAAGTTTTTTGAGGACAACGTTAAAATAAAACATTTTTCTCATGTTACACTTCAATTTAACATTTTTAAGAAAATAAAATAATTGAGTTTTTTTAAGGTGTTAGACTTCATTTTTGCAATTTTAAGAAATTTTTGAGAAAATAGAAATTTGTGTGTGTTAGTCTTCTATTACGGAGTATTTTGAGGACAACATGAAAAGTAAGCATTTTGCTAATGTTACACTTGAATTTTAACGTTTTTAAGAAAATACGATAATTGACTTTTTTTTTAGGGTGTTAGTCTTCACTTTTAACATTTTGACGAAATTTAGTAAAAAATATAAATATGTGTGTGTTAGTCTTGTAATACGAAGTATTTTGAGGACAACATGAAAATAAATTATTTTTCTCGTGTTACATGTCAATTTTAACAATATTAAGAAAATATGACAATTGACTTTTTATAAAGGTGTTAGACTTCACTTTTAACATTTTTGTTAAATTTTCGAAAAATTAGAAATTGGTGTGTGTGAGTCTTATATTACGAAGTATTTTGAGCACAACATGAAAATAAATCATTTTGCTTGTGTTACACTACAATTTTAACATTTTTAATAAAATATGTTAATTGATTTTTTTTTAAGGTGTAAGACTTCATTTTTATATTTTTATTCTATTTTCGAAAATATAGAAAATTGAAGTGTAATAAGAGCAAAATGTTTAATTTTCATGTTGTCCTCAAAATACTCCGTAATAGAAGACTATTACAAAAAAATTCTATTTTTTCAAAAATTTCTTAAAAATGCAAAAATAAAGTCTGACACCTTAAAAAAAGTCAATTTATCATATTTTCTTAAAAATTTAAAATTGAATTGTAACACGATCAGCAAAATTATTTTCATATTGTCCTCAAAATACTCCGTAATAGAAGACGGACACAAACAAATTTCTATTTTTTCAAACATTTCTTAAAAATGGTAAGACTGAAGTCTAACACATTAAAAAAAAGTCAATTATCATAATTTTCTTAAAAATGTTAAAATTGAAGTGTAACACGAACAAAATGCTATATTTTCATGTTGTCCTCAAAATACTTCGTAATAACAGACTAACACACACAAATATCTATTTTTTTTAAAATTTCTTAAAAATGCAAAAATGAAGTCTGACACCTTAAAAAAAAGTCAATTATCAAATTTTCTCAAAAATGCCATAATTCAAGTGTAACACGGGCAAAATGCTTTATTTTCGTGTTGTCCTCAAAATTCTTCATAATAGATGACTAATACACACAAATTTCTGTTTTTTCAAAAATTTCTTAAAAATGTTAAAAGTAAAGTCTAACACCTTAAAAAAAATCAATTATCATATTTTCTTAAAAATGTTAAAATTGAAGTGTAACAAGGGGTTTCTCGATAGTTACAAAATTGTCATGCGAACCTCTTTAGTTTCCGCTTAAGTACAAATGTCAAAATGCAGTTTTAACAACGTAATGAAAGCATTTAATGGTTAATGGCGCCTTTTGCTTAAGTAACAGCAGCATATAGCCAAATGCTAGAAAGCATATAGCCAAATGCTACTGTTGTTGTAGTGACTATAGAACACAATACTATAGCTAAAACCACCACGGCCTTGTGGTTTCTTATAGTTTTCCAGCCTCAAATTTTAATCGGTTTCAATGATAAAATTTTAATCGGTTGTAGTGGGGGGAATGTCTTGACAATCCTACCAAGATGTTTTTGCTTGCAACATTATTTGCTTTTTCTTTTTATATCTAATGTAATAATTAATGTGTCTTTTACACTAAAATTTCGGTGGGTAGAAGTTCTCATAGAACTAAATCCCACGAAATTTTTGGCTCCCCGAATTAATCGGCAAATTTGCTTTCTCCATCCACAATCACAAATTGATCAAAGTAATTTTAGTTAAACAAACAAACACATAATCAGATGCAAAAAAAAAAAAAAAAAAATTGAAGAAGCTACAACGAGTAGTCATTGCTTTAATTTTCATTAAAATGAGAATTCATTACAAAGTGTTTAGGGTCCTATAGCAAAAGAAAAAATATATAAAATATTAAATTGACTAAGAAAGATATCAGTACAAGGGATCTACAGGATACATGGAAACTAATCACACAATATAAACAAAAAAATATCACGCTTTATCAGGACAAAAATATGTTGAAGGGTGAAAACATCAAAAAGTTAGGGGGTTTAAAAAATTTCCCTAACTAATTTGTTCGATTTGGGTAAAAAAAAGGAATGCCCAATGTGAAGTATAGAACAACAAAACTCCCTAAAAAATGAAGAAGTAGCGCGTGTCAATATTTCAAATGCACGATATCAATCATTCTAGTTTCATAACGAATACTCATCAAGCGCCTTTTGTGTACGTCGACAATTCATCTTCCTCTTAATTTCACTCGTTATCTGCTAATAATAATCCGCCAAGTGGCACTAGAAATAGTTAGGGGGTGGGGGGAGATTAATTCATTAATCTTACTCTTGGCTTTTCCCATCGCATTTCACGCCATTTCTGAGAACATTATTCAACGTTGGTATTTAAAAAAAAAAGAAATTATATTTAACTAAATACCTTTTGTGTGCATTCTCTAATTCATCTTCACGCATTTTGGAAAGCTTCTCAAACATGTGACGAAACTTGATCTCGATTGCTTCAACTTCAGCCTTGAGATCCTCGTCGATCTTTTTACCGATGTCCAAATTGCACCCATCTAGAATATTCTCCAAACAAAACTGATTCACGGCTCCCTTTTGTTCGCCATTCTGCTTCGCGCATTTATCATTGGGGCGCCATTCAGGGACGAGATTAATCAGGAGATCTTCGATGAAATTAGCAATGAATGCCATGTCAAAATATTGTAATTCGCGATGTTCGACCATCTCGCTTGCGACGGACGAACCAGTGTCCGCGTCCAAGAAAAATAAAAAGTGGATATTTTTCCTTTCACCTAATCGGTAATATTCATTATAAATTTAGTTAAATTTAATAATGTATAAACATAGGAAAATTATTTGATTGTGTATTATTGTACCTTGGGAATCATTCATGCTCAAGACGAGGGATACAGAATTACGATCCTTTCTCTCTCCTTTGAGTCTGAACGTGTTATCCTTATTGACTCGATTGTATTCCAAAACCCGCGAACCGGGACCTGGAAATGGCGGCAACATTTTGGAGGAGTGAGGAATGGAGTTGTCCATTTCGTTGCTGTACTGGAGAAATGGGTCTTTTAGGAGCTCTTTCGCACACTACTGGGAAAGATGAAACCCAAAATAGTTCACGCCTAAAACAAGAATCAGAAATCACACGAAGTATCTTCTTATTATGCAATAAAATCGATGAAATTTGAGCTTTTGGAAGATATCTAAAACCATAGTCCCAGAGAGGCTTTTAAAGGCGCAAAGGATGGTCGAGAGAGCTCGAGAGGTAGTGGCAGTTCTCAGCTCATCTTTCGTAAACTCGGTGTATATTAACTGACGCTCTTTACGCACTTTTCATTGAATTGGTTTATGAAATGATTCCCAGTCGGTGCATATACACCAGGTGTGGGTATAATCAGTTTAGTATTTTGCTATTTTTAGGAGGAAGGAAAACCTGGAGAGTGGGAGTAATTTCCCGTAGTCAGTTTCAGGAACAATACGCAATACGCTATTTGTTTGTCTTTAAACCACATCATACGATATACATTCAATTAGTTTAAATGTTGTTAAATAACACAAGCAGTTTTTTGGTAATAATTGTTCATTGATTTTTTGATATAATTGTTGTTCTTTCTATGTTAAATAACACATCATACGCAATACGCTTCGATGCGGGTTTTTTTATATAATTGTTCAATGATTTTTTTTTCTAATATTCTTTTGTATGTAATTTGTTATTTATTTTCTTGATAATAAAAAAAAATTAAAAATTAAATTTTCTTATCAAAGATCATTTTTTGCTCATTGTCTTCATAATCATAAAATATATTAACCAAAATAACAGACGCAGGACAACTTTACAAAAAAAGAATATTATAAGTTATTTTAGTTTTTTGTTTGAATAACACAATTTAACAGCGGAAATTATTCAGAAAATTACAATTACAATAAACAATAAATTAACAAAGTTTGACATATGCGAGCGATACCTTAAGTAACCGGATGAATCAACACGATATTATGCGCACACAAGCAGAACGGGTATCAGAGGAGTCACACCTCGAATTGCTAGTCGCACAAGTACAATGAAAAGGGAATCACACCCTCATATTACAAGACATAACTAAAGAGAAAGTTTTTATTCTCCGATGATCCTTTGTTTTTTTTGAAGGATTGGCAAGCGCGATACGCGCTCGATTCATTCTTTTGTATAAAATGAAAATAAAAAAAATTTGTACATAAAGATATTTACATGAACTCCTCTAACAAAATATGAAATATCTAATCTAACAAAATCTACCCCACTTGTTAGTTAGGTCTCTCACTACCGAAACAAAGAAGCATTGCATCCGTGTCTTTCGTCTAAATATGCGTTGATTTCGTTCTTTCCAAATGGTCCAAATTGTGGCGAGACATTGTGTATCCCAAAGACGTGTATCGGTGAAAGTTAATTGTTGTCTCCGTTGAAACCACATTTCTTCAATCGAGAGAGCCGAAGTACAAATGACCAGGTTCACCATGAGACAAAGAGTCCTAACAAATGGACAGTCGTATAGAAGATGATAGGAAGTTTCTTGCGATGTTGAACAAAGTGTGCAACTTGGCTCGTGAGGTCATCCCCTCTTGCGCAAGTTATCCGATGTTAAGATGCGGTTATTCATCACTAGCCAACCAGAAATTTTGACCTTCAAGCAAGGACGGAACTAGAGAAATTACACCCGAATGTATATATAGAGAAATTATATATGTTATTATAATTTATAGGTTAAAAATTGTATTGAATTACTCGTTCTCGGCCCCCCCTATCATTCCGGCCCCCCCTATTATTCCATCCTGGTTCCGTCCCTGCCTTCAAGGGAGCTCTAATTTTGAAGAGGAGGTTGGTCCACCGACACTCAAGCCCGGATGAGACTTTCTTTCATAGATCATTGCCGAACTAAATCTCGGCGGGTTGTCATTATTCCTATGAAATATGGATCCTTGCAGGGAGTTCCCTAATAGGGAGTTGTAAAACGGCAACAATTTTTGTAATTCCCGAAAATAGAATGAAGCGATGTTAGTCGGCACATTTGTTAGATCACCGGCACAATTAATATGAAATAGGTTTCTCATTGTCACGGACCATAAACAATCTCTATCGAAATCAAGTTTGTAAAGCCATCGAATTGTGAATGCTTGATTTTGGTTACGGATATTAATTATCCCAAGCCCTCCATTTCTTTTTGGCAAGCACATTTTTTTTCAATTCGCGAGGCAATGCCTCCCGTGACTTTATTTGTGCCTTTCCAAAAGAAAGCACGTGTAATTTTATTAATCTCGTCTAGGACTCCACTTGGAAAAATAAAAGAATGCATTGTAAAATTTGAGAGGACACTCAATACCGATTTAACAAGAATAGTGCGATCACCTAATGATAAAAACTTATTTTGCCAACTATTTATTCTTGGATTCATCTTATCGATAATTGGTGCGAGTATATGAATTGTCAATCTGCCCTGATGTGAGAGTTAGATAGGGACCCGAGGGAAGACTTGAAAAAGATGTAAAAGCTAACATGTCGAAATCAAAGAAATACATGTTTGAACACAAAGATAGAAAATTCAAAGCGTGCATGCTTCATAAACTCTAGAAAACAAAGAAATAAAACCCATAACTCACATGTCGAAATCACTATTTTTTTTATTAAGGCACGAATTGGCTTTTTCTGTGATTACTCCACTCAGGGCCGTTTGATTAGTGGGAATGAGAGAGAAAAGACACATGTTTCCGGGACAATACCATTATCTTTTGTTTGATGGATCATGAATATGGGATTATGATAGACATTGTTTTCTCACTCACATGTCCATCTTCATTTTTTTCCTTCATGTGTGGTCTTGCAAAAATTATGGAAAAACACTAGACTTTGAGTTATTAATTAAATTATGTCTATTTTGTTTAATATATTAATATATAATTAATTTATACTTCAAATTTTATTATTATTATTAATTATTAGATTAAGCATAACTCAAATTAATTATTAAAAACTATAATATATATATATATATAGGTTCAATGGCCAACACCCTTGTTTGCCCAACTCGGCCAACAACGTTTATTTCTCAAATTATATAAATGAAAATTAAATTTTAACCGTATAGATGCAATATATATCATTTAGATATGTTGTAGAACAAATTTTGTTTCGTTTGCATTTTTCTATCTAATAAAATCGATAAGCTATTTTCAAAACCGTCTATTTCGGTATTTTTTAAGATTTCGATGAAAGAAAAGTCGAAACATTGTAAAAATTAATCTAAAGTCTATCTATATAATTTAAATTAAATCCAATGAAAAAAATTCGAATTTTAAAATTGACTTCATGATGAATCATGTCGTAAATATTGTCATCCGTCAATATCTTTACGTATCATGATGGAGATGATAAAAATATTTATTTTCCATGAAATTAAATCTATAACATTCTCAAGTGATGTATATCACATCTATGCGGTTGGATTTTTATTTTCATGTATATATTATGAGAAATAAACGTTGTTGGCCGAGTTGGCCAAACAAGGGTGTTGGCCATTGAACCTAGCCCATATATATATATACTAGCGTTGTCCCCACGCAATTGCGCGGGTTTTGTTCTATGTTCTAAGTTAATATATTTAATTAGCATGGTAATTAACACATGCTAGTTATTAATTTAATACGTAATTGGCATTAGTTCGAATTTATAAATTTGAATCAGTATTAATGAATATTTAATGATATGTTTTAATTATCACGTTAATAAAATACAATAACACAAATATGGAGAATACGGATGGTACATTTTGGAACTTCATAAAATTATATATATTTTTTATGAAAAGTACAACTGATATTCCAAAATGTACCCGTCGTATTCTCCATGTTTGTACTATTGCATTTAATTAATGTGATAATTAGAACATATCATTTAATATTAATTAATATTGATTTAAATTTATGAATTAGAACTAATGTCAATTACGTATTAAATTAATAGCTAACATGTGTCTGTTATCATGTTAATTAAATATATCAACATGTGATAATTAGAACATATCATTAAATATTAATTAATATTGATTTAAATTTATGAATTCGAACTAATGTCAATTACGTATTAAATTAATAGCTAACATGTGTCTGTTATCATGTTTATTAAATATATCAACATAAACATACAACATGTTATGGTAAATTTTGGGGGAAAATATCAATTATTCAATTCAAAAAAAAAAAAAAAAAAAAAGCCACGTGTCACCACATGGTGATATGTTCAAGATTAGTACTAGTAGTAATATGGGCTAGGTTCAATGGCCAACACCCTTGTTTGGCCAACTCGGCCAACAACGTTTATTTCTCATATTATATAAATGAAAATTAAATTTTAACCGTATAGATGTAATCTATATCATTTATATATTTTGTAGAACAAATTTTGTTTCGTTTGTACTTTTCTATCTAACAAAATCGATAAGCTATTTTCACAACCGTCCATTTCGGTATTTTTTTGGATTCCGATGAAAGAAAAGTCGAAACATTGTAAAAATTAATCTAAAGTCTATCTATATAATTTAAATTAAATCCAATGAAAAAAAATTCGAATTTTAAAATTGATTTCATGATGAATCATGTCGTAAATATTGTCATCCGTCAATATCTTTACATATCGTGATGGAGACGATAAAAATATTTATTTTTCATGAAATTAAATCTATAACATTCTCAAGTGATGTATATCACATCTATACGGTTGGATTTTTATTTTCATGTATATATTGTGAGAAATAAACGTTGTTGGCCGAGTTGGCCTAACAAGAGTGTTGGCCATTGAACATAGCCCTATATATATATATATATATATATATATATATATATATATTGTTGGTTCAAATTTCCTGATAGTTTGATTATTTCAAAACACTGTCATTACTAATGTATACATCCAGAAAAGTGCAGGATAACATAGGTACGATACGAAGATGAAGGAGGACTTGTGAACGAGGATTTCATTGGATTACATCAAGAATCAGGACATGAAGTCTCAAGATAAACAAGAAAAGAAGAACACAAGGAAGGCCATTGGAATACATCAAGAATCAAGATGTTGAAGCCTTCCGTGAGTGGGATACGCCACAAATAAACCATAGGTACAAACCTAGTAGAACTCAAGTAAAATCATGTTCAAAATAACAAAGAGTTCAGTCAAGCAGGAAGTGCGTTCTGAACGAACTCAAAGTCCGTTCAGAACGGACTTGCCACATATCAAAACTTTAAACCTTGATTAGAACCAAACGTGTCACAGGGATGTGTGCGTTCGAACGAACAATCATGTCCGTTCGAACGGACAATTAGAATCCGTTCACCCACCTTCTGAGTGCGTTGAACGGACAATCCTTCCTGTGAACGGAAAAATGTAACAGGGATGTGTGCGTTCGAACGAACACACATGTGCGTTCGAACGAACACACATGTGCGTTCGAACGGACAACCTGGAATCCGTTCACCCACTTTTCAGTGCGTTGAACGGACTCTTGTTCCTGTGAACGCAAAATGCTATGTATAATTGAGTCCGTTACGAACGGACATTGTCCGTTCGAACGGACCCAAGATGTACTTGCACGTTATTTTGAAACGGCTAGTGCAAACTACAAGTGCGTTCTGAACGGACTTTATGCGTTCGAACGCACTACAAGTTTTCTGAAGGATTTCTATAGAGAGTATAAATAGAATTCTTCATGGGTCTCTCTCTCCCACTTCTTCACTTTCAAACATTCAAACCTAAAAAGAGAGAAACCCTAAGCTGTGATTATCTATATCCATTGATAGCTTGAGAAACCCTCTTTAGATCGTTGATATACTTTCGATATTCTCCACTAATCGTATCCCACTCACGTGACCGATCACGTTGTAACTCGATTAGTGAAAAAGTGTAATAGGCTAGTGCAACAAAGTGTAAAGAGCCTTAGCTATAGATCGATAGAAGCGTGTAAATCGATCTAGGCAAATCCTTGTAATCGAGTTGAGTTGGAATTCAATCGAAAGCCAAAAAGAGGCACAAGGCATTCCCGGAGACGTAGGTACTCGCAAATAATTGAGTCGGTCAATTAAGCGAGTAAAGGGTGAGTTAAAGCTACAAAGCAACCACCTACCGAACTTCGTAAACAAACATCTTGTGTTAAAGTGTTTGTACGGTATCATCTCTATCATCTAAATTATTATTTATTCCGCACCGTAAATTAGGTTTAAATCTAAACTAAGTGTAAGCTAGATTGCCAAATTTACCCCCCTCTAGGTTAGAATTAACCAACATATATATATATATGATCAATGGCCAACACTCTTGTTTGGCCAACGTCGGCCAACACCACTAATTTCACTAAATCTAAATATTATAATCGAATTTTAACTGTATAGATATGTTTTATATCATTTAGATATGATGTAGAGTAAATTTTGTACAATTTTGATTTTTGTATCTACCAAAATCAATAACATATTTTCACGACCGTCTATTTCGGTAAATTTATAGATTTTCATGAAGAGAAATTCGAAACCTAGTAAAAATTCATCCTTAGCCTATCTATATGATTTAAAATACATCCAAACAAAAAAAAATCGAATTTCAAAATTTATTTAATGATGATTCATGTTGTAACTATTTTCGACCGTTAATTTTTCTTTATGTATTATGATAAGTATGATAGAAATTTTTATTTTTCATTAAATTGAATCTACAACATTCTCAAGTAATATAAATCATATCTATACGGTTAAAATTCGATTCTCATGTTTACATTTAGTAAAATAAGTTGTGTTGGCCGACGTTGGCCAAACAAGAGTGTTGGCCATTGATCATATCCCTATATATATATGAAGAAGGCTAGCCTACTTAATTAAGTATCAAAGTTTTGGTACTTAATGTTTTTTAACCATTGGATTTGCATTGAGATTTTTGCATTTAATGATGTGCACAAAATTTCATGATCATCATGAAAAAACACAAATCTCAATGTAAATCAAATGGTTAAAAAATATTAAGTATCAAAATTTTGATACTTAATTAAGTAGTTTAGCCTTTATATATATATTAGTAGTAGTAGTAGTAATAATAATAATAATAATATTATTAAAAGTAATATATATATATATATATATATATATATATATATATATATATATATATTGAGCATGCAAAGAAAGCTTAGTTCACAACAATGGTGAAAAATGATTAGGAATATGAGAAGTTCACGGGAGAAAGAAAGAAAGAGTGGGGGAATAAGAAATGGGGAAATGAAAAGTGATAAGACATTTAGTTCTTTTGTGAATTTATGATGTGTAGTTTAAATTTTTTTTATAGTAATTTAAACAAGAAACATTAGATATTTTAAAATAGAATCACAAAAGATCTAAAACTGTAGGATCTATCATTGATTTCTTTTCCCAACCAATGACAGTGTCCTATATTAAAAAATTATTATTTTGAAATGAAGAGTTGTTTACATTAAAAAGTACTATTTTGCATTAAAAATTATTATTTCATTATAAACAACTCAAAGATAAATTAATAAAGAGTATTTTACTTCTTAAACATAATTAATGTTTAAAATTTAAATTTATTTTTCATGTTGGTATTCATTTCCACTTTGTTTTAATCTTTACTATTTTTGCTAGCAAAATCCAATGGTTAAGTTATATACAATCTTTAATTAACATTATAGCAAAAGTATCAATGGTCCAATATCTTAATTAGCATGTTAATTAACATGATAACATAAATATCAATTTTGTCAATTTTTGAAATATTTATTTATTTAATTTTTCATTTTTACCGATTTTTTTACTAACAGTCCGATTTTTTTTTTCCGAGTCGACGGGACTGGCCGAGTCCGAGTCCGAGTCCAATATTCAGAACCATGATTATTATTATTATTATTATCATCATTATTATGTCTTAATTTATCGCATAATCTTTATGCCAAATTGGTTTGCGTGTGGCTAGACGCGATATTATCGGTTCACTATTTGTTATGGTATTATGCTCCGCATCAACTCTCCTCGGCTTGGAACGATTCATCTCCGATGAGCCTTTTTTATAGGACTCGTACAATTCTTGATTAATTTCACGAAATTCTTGTTCAGTAACCCATGTGCAGTCAGATATTGGTTTGTCCTGCCACTTAACTAGAAATTGGTGCCCTCCATTTGCTCAATCTTCGTCAAAATCGGTGGCTGTAATGGTATTAGATCGGTGGATTGGTATTCGGTAACAACTGTATCGTTTGTTTGGTATTGTGAGTCTCGAAAAGGAAGTAGATCTTCTACATTAAACGTACTACTAATAGCCATGTCAGATGGAAGCTCCAACATACATGCATTAGCACTAATTTTTCTCACCACTTCGAATAGACCCATGCTTTTTGCAAGCAACTTTCGAGGGGCCCCTCTCCGTACTCTTTCAGGTCGTATGCGTGCTGTCACCATGTCGCCTTCCTGAAAGTCTTGGTACCTGCGATGAACATCTGCAGCAGACTTGTACAATTCATTGCTTAATGATATTTTCTTTTTAATTTCCGCATGTAAATCATGTATGCATTTGACAAAGAGGCCATTTACTGTGGGGGCGCCCCCCTCCATTTCCTCCACTATTCACTATTCACTATTCATTGGGAGGCTAATTGGTCTCTCCAAAATTCTCCCAATCAATTCAATTAACCGTTAATTAAAATTATTAATTATGTTGATGATTAATACAATTGTATTAATCGTTAATTACATTGAATTAACAGTTAATTGAAAACGTGGATACAAATTGGAGAGACCAATTAATATCATACTCCACTATTGACAAAGAGGTCTTCTACTCTTTCCCCATATTTCAACAAAAACTTGTTGATGCAAGTCCCAATGCAAGTGGGGTGAAATGGAGCTCCAATTTACATCCCAACTCTTTTTCAATTAAAATTTTCTTTAATTAATTCATAATTAATTATGTTCTAATTAAACTAATGAATGGTGCCATCAATTAAAATTATCATATATTTGGATTAAAAATTAATTGAAACTCGATTGGAGTGCAAATTGAGAATACGAAGGAGTAAACACTATTTTCATGATGTCATGCTTACTCCGTCATGAAAGTGATATTGAATTTGGGGCAGAGTATAGTTTTCCATTGACAAATTGGGTACAGATGGACGATTTTCTAGCGGAATGGGAATTAAATCGATGGGACGCCTAGGTTTGTAACCAGTAACAATCTCAAATGGGCTATAACCAGTGGACCTATTGAGATTGACAGATTCATTGTATGCAAATTCAGCCATAGATAGGGTTTGGTCCCAACTAGAAAGATGACCACCAACACCTGTTAACAACTTCTGTCTGACCATCAGTTTGAGGGTGAAATGTAGATGAAAATTGTAATTTTGTGTTTTAACATTTTCCAGAGAGTCTTCCAAAAATAACTTACAAATTTAACATCCCTACCAGATACGATACTGTTCGGTAAACCATGCAAACGTACAATTTCTTTGAAAAATAATTTTGCAATGTGAGAAGCATCATTTGTTTTACTACATGGAATGAAATGAGCCATTTTTGAGAATCTATCTACTACAACCATGAACCATGACTGAGTCATGTTTCCTTACGGTGCAAGCTAGTCCCAATATGAAATCCATGCTTATATTTTGCCATGGTGCATGAGGGACTGGTAATGGTGTGTAAAGGCCAGTGTTTTGTTTTCTTTGTTTTGCAAATTGACATGTGTGACTGTGACTAACAACCCTAGCAGTGTCTCTTTTTAATTGGGGCCAAAAGAACCTATCTTCATATTATTATTATTATGTCTTAATTTATCGCATAATCTTTATGCCAAATTGGTTTGCGTGTGGCTCGACGCCATATTATCGGTTCACTATTTGTTATGGTATTATGCTCCGCATCAATAACTAACATTGCCAAGATTAATTAAAAATATTAACCAAAATAACTAAAACTGTTATCACTAATTATGACTGTAGTAATTAAAATACAAATGGGCGAAACATCATCCTACTCCAATATCTTTCTTTCCAATATTTGTCCAAGCGCGGATATTATGTTCCCTTTCCTTGCTCATGTAAGCATAGTACATGCATAAACTTCTTGGTAAAAATCTAGTCACACACGTATATATTGAACAGAGGGGAAAGCTATGTTGCGCGGATACTTCAAAAAATGAACCGTATCCGTATCGGATACGTATCGGATACGGATATGCCACCGATACGGTACCGATACGTATCCGATACGCCACGTGGCGTATCGGACTATTTTAGTATATAAATTTGAACCGGTACGTTTCCGATACGGCTGGATACGGTTTCGATACGGCGGGATACGGTTCCGATACGGCTGACTCATTATTTTTTGTTTTTTTGTCCAATTTAAAAATAGCTAATACTTTTACTATTCAATAATATTTGACATCACATATTTTTTTATTTTATTTATTCGTAAAATATCCAAATCGATGTTACAACATCTTAATTTTTATTATAATTTAATAAAATTATTTAAATATATATATTAATTATATTAAAATAATATTAAATAATATACATATATAACGTATCGTATCCTAGAATTTTCAAGAAATGCCGTATCGTCGTATCCATATCGTATCGGATACGATACTCGTACCCGTATCAGTGCAACATAGGGGGAAAGTTAAAGAACTACATTTTTCAAAGTGCCTGCCACATGAGGAAAAACGAAACACAAACATACATCTCATAGGGAAATTCTATCTTGAAACCCACTTATCCATTTCCATCCTCGATGACTAGGCAAAAGCCTAATTAACCCACTTAATTAACATCTCGATTAACAAAAGACATTGAATTAATAATTTTTAAATACTAATTATCGTTTATCAATCCAAATAGATGTTAATTATCACGTTAAGTGGGTTAAATTAATTCATGTGTGTTAATTCACAAGTTAATTAAGTGGGTTAAGATGAATTTTGATGAGTCATCGAGGATGGAAATGGAGAAATGGATTTCACAGTATAGGCCCTCCATCTCATATGATATAGGTATGTGCAACTATGCAAGAAGATTAAAAAAAAAGAGGTATAACATGTCTTTAAGATTATCTTCTTTCAAAGAGAATATGTAGATTAACAATGATGACCGAAAATGCACTTGTTACTTGTTAGGTTTATTTATAGTTATAACCTAGAGATAAGAATGCATGAAGCGATTTTGATAGTTTATATATAAATATGTAGGAAAATGTAATAAAGATATGATGAACATTGTGTTGACGCGCAACAAAATAATACACGAGTTGACAAAAATAATAACTAATGGATTAAAATTGAGGGAAATAAAGAAAAATGCATGAATGAGTGAATTGAGGAGAAAAAAGAACATGACATGAAGTTTTTTTATTTGATTTTGAACATCAAGGGCACAAGTACATGCACTCGAAGAAAAGGAAAGATGAAATCCATTAAAGTATTATGTTTATACTAGCGTGCTACCCGCGCTAATACACGGACTTGCCGTAAAATATGTCGATAAACTCAAGCCCAAATTAATAATGATCATGTTTAATAAGCCCAAATAATTTTAGGAAAAAAATATTTTAAGAAAAGTAATTTACAAAATAATTAAAGGAACAAGTTTCATTCTAAGGAAAGTAATTTAGTAAACAATTATATGGCGAGTTTTTAATACCTTGTAGTGCAAGGATTAGTGAGCTTATAAATAGGCCTTAGATGTTCAGCATTTCATATCAAAAATATATCAACTCAGAAAATACAAAAAAGACTTGTAAGAGTTTATTAAAATTAGAGAGTGTTTTGTTGATTAGAAATTTTATTTTAAATTCATATTTGAATACCACAATACCAACAAATTGGCATCAGAGTGAAGGCTCTGTGAGTATTTTTGGCCATATACTGTTGCCGCGATTGACGAAGATAAATTACGAAGTATGGAATATCCAGATGCGGACATTACTCGGTACGCAAGATGTTAGGGAGATAGTCGAAGCTAGCTAAACAAAACCCGTTGCCGAAACGGATCAGATGGTAAACCAGTTGAAAGCATTGAAAGACAAACGAGTGAAGGACAAGACCGCTATGTACTTGTTGTACCAAGTTATTCATGTGGCGAGTCAGGACCAGATAGTAGACATTTTTATGAAGCCCCTTCCGACAACACTGTTCGAGAACTTCAAGACGATGATCAGGATGAAGAACATGCTTGAGCTTAAGGCATAAATTTGTTGATAAGCACAAGTCCGGATTAATAATTATCATGTTTAATAAGCCCAAATAATTGTAGAGAAAATTTATTTTAATTAAAACAATTTAGGAAATAATTATAGGGCAAGTTTCATTCTAAAGAAAGTAATTTATGAAACGATTATAGGGAAACATTTGGATACATTGTAGTGCAAAGATTAGTGAGTCTATAAATATGCCTTAGATGTTTAATAATTCATATCAAATAAATATCAATTCAGAAAATACAAAAATACTTGTAATAATCTATTAGAATAAATAGTGTTTTCCCTATTATAAATTTTATTTGAATTCATATTTGAATTCCGGTAAACCGACAAAATATTTTCTTTTTTATTATCTTATTTTGCTTTTTCTTATTTGTGGTGGTATTGGCTTCGTGAGTTGCGATAATTTGCGTGATCTAATCGAGATAGTTCAGATGCATTGTATGTGGAAAATGTTACAGGTTGCTTGGGCTAATATATATTGATATAGATTGACAGATCATCTATGTTACGCGGATACTTCAAAAATGCTGAAGTATCCTGAGGATACGCGTATCCGATACGGATACGGGTGCGATACGGCTCGGATACGTATCGGATACGCCACGTGGCGTATCCGAATATTTTAATATTTATTTTTTTCGGATACGGCGGGGATGCGGCAGGATACGGCAGGATACGGCTGAGGATACGTCCAGGATACGGCTGGGATACTCCATTTAGGATACTTCGGCCCATTATATATTTTGGCCCATAATATTTTTAAATAAATTATATATGATACTTCTAGGATACTTCTAGATTAGTTCTAAAATATTTTTATAACAAGTTTATGATAATTTTATGATACTTGTATTGTTTGATTGATATTATTTATTGTCATGATATTTAATTTAAAAATATTATTAATTTATTATTTAATTTATTACTTATTTATTAATTATATATAATATAAATATATTAAATTAATAATTATATAGCCGTATTCGTATCCGTGATTTTTTGAAAATTGCTGTATCGCCGTATCCGTATCGTATCGGATACGCTACCCGTATCCGTATCCGTGCAACATAGCAGATCATATCATCAGAAGATAGGTTCAACTACTACATATTACTCGAGGTTACTCTAAGTTGTATGCTAAATAATCATCATAGTTACTCGTGCTTATTGCTTTTTATTTTTTTTGTGCCTGTTGCTCTTTTTCGTTTTGTTCTTTTTATACGTCCAAAAATAGCAAGTATGCGTAGCTTGATGAGAAATTATTATTGTGTCATTTATTTGTATTTTGTTTGAGAAAAGAAGCTATACACTTGTCAAGCCAAAAAATCATTATGGAGTCGTATCGATCAATCATATATTCCGCGTGTTTATTCGGTTACAAAAGGGTTACAAAAGGTTTACATCTGCGCTTCATCATCATATATGGCTCAATGTTTACTTTAAATTTGTGTTTTTTCAAAGTCAAACAATGATCGATTTGACATGCATTCCTGTTATGTTGTGCGAATGAGATGAGCAAACACAGAATACGACAGGTACAATAATACGTTCAAACTCAAAGGAGAGAGTAAGGATCGTAATTATGTATCCTCGTCTTGAGCATGAATGATTCCCCAGGTACAATAATACACAATCAAATAATTTTTCTCTGTTTATACATTATTAAATTTGACTAAATTTTGAACGGATATTACCGATTAGGTGAAAGAAAAAATATCCACTTTTTATTTTTCTTGGACGCGGACACTGCTTCGTCCGTCGCAAGCGAGACGGGCGAACATCTCGAATTACAATATTGTGACGTGGCATTCATTGCTAATTTCATCGACGAATTAATCTCGTCCCTGAATGGCCCTCCAATGGTAAGAAAATGTCCATTTTTCTAGGGAGTTTTGTTTTTTTTTGAAGGAATACCAAATCGATATTCGGTCTATTTTAAATGTAAGAAAATGTTTACAATGTGTTTGAAAGAAAATATTTTAAATTTCTAGGGAGTTTTGTTGTTCTTTACATTTGGGCATTTCCTTTTTTCTACGTGATATTTTTTTGTTTATATTGTGTGATAAGTTTGATGTACCTTGTAGATCCCTCCCTTGTACTGATATCTTTCTTAGTCAATTTTATATTTTATGCTTTTTCTTCTTTTGCTATAGGACCCTAAACACTTTGTAATGGATTTCATTTTAATGAAACTTAAGAGCAACGGCAACTCGCTGTAGCTCCTTAAAAAAAAAAAGTTTGCATTTGATTATGTGTTTGTTTAGCTAAACTTGCCTTGATCAATTTGTGATTGTGGATGGAAAAATTAAATTTGACCCAATAATTTGGGGAGTCGGAAATTTCGTGGGATTTTGTTCTATGAGAATTTTTACCCACCAAAATATTTGTTTAAAAAACACATTAATTATTACATTAGATTTAAAAAGAAACAAATAATGTCACAAGCAAAAACTTCTTGGTAGGATTAGGAATGTCAACGAAACGGATCGGCTTCGGATAAGTCTTCTCCATACCAAAATCTGAATTTTCGGGTATTATCCGAATCGGAATAAAAAATACACACCGGTAAAAAATCATATCCAAACGTGAATCCGAACTCGTTACCCGAAAATCACCAATAAAAAATTTACAGAATTATTATACAATACGTAAAATCATCAACAATTTTAAATACATATAACAATTAACTTGTACAAAATACATTGAAAATTCAAATATTACCGGTGATTAATTCGTAAAACATCAAAAAAAAATCTCCAAGCATGATAAATTGTTTGAGCGTCGGCAGTTGTGATTTTTTTCTTTCGGAATTTCCACGTAAAAATATGTGTTTGCATGTGTTGTTCTTTTGTGCTTTTTTGTAGTGCCGATCCTAACAATTATTAGTCGCAAAAGAGATGGATAATCATTTTCGATTCAAATATGTCACTTTGGGAACAAATTCAAGAAAATGATTTAAGAGAATTGAACAAAGAAAGAGACTCGAATAAAGGTTTTGGACAAGTTCTAGGACTTTCGGATTTAGCTATTTTTCACGTGGTATTGGTCTAAATGGGACATGGATTTGATAGGCATTGGCCTTATTTGTGGTTTCGGATAGGTAATTTCACCCCTCGGTCCCTCGTTTAACGAAGATTCACGAAGATTAATACCTGGAAGATTTTTACGAGTTGGATCATCGCAAAACCTTCACAAATTCACTATTAGGTTATCCCATATTTTATTCATGATTAATTAAGTTCAAATTATAATTTACAAAATCATAAAACTCTTTGAAGTGCAAAATGGTTTTAAGTTACAATTAGACAAAATTTTCTTTGGAACAGAAACCATTCCGTTTGTTCGAGTGAGATGAGATCAAATGGAGAAGTTACAGATATCATTTCAATGCTTAGTTATTCCGCTCAAACGGAATACCTTTTCGTTCGAACTATATTCTAAATTTTTCTGAGAAGAGTTGAAATTGTTGGCTACTGATATCGTTCGAACGAAATACTTTTTTTTTTTTTTTTTTGAAGAAAATAGAGTAGGCTCTTAATTCGTAATTCTATTATATTATATATATAAATTAATTGTCCATACAAGTTAAGAAAGTATTTGTCCTATCTAGCTAAAATTATCTACTCTTAAATACCTTCTAAACCTAACTTACATGAATTAATTCATATAATCCGGAATTCAAAAGACTACAACCATAAAAAACCCAGAATTGAATTCTAGGAATCTTATTCCGGTATATCTTAAAAACCTGAAAACTTAAAGCGGTGTATGAAAGGCTTGACCCATTATCTCTCTCTTCGCAGCCGCCTTAATCCATCTTCTTCCTCGAAACTCTCTGTTGTTCTCGCTCCAACTATGAGAGAACAAACCCTAGATCCTCAAGTTCTTCGAAATTTCTCTACTCTAGATCTCTAACAGTCATTTCTTCTAGCCTCGTGTCCATTACCTGAAGCAGACTAACCGAATTTACTGCAGCACGTCTCTCATCAGGACTGTTGATGAGATTTTGCACATCATCAGAGATCATCTGCAAGATATGTGAGTCTTCTTTACTCTCTCTTTCTTTATTCGAATTCCTTGCTGATCTTCTTTCGTCTTTTGTTAGATCTGAATCGAACCACCAGATTTGAATATTTTGTCGATTAGTTCCTTGTTGATTTGTTTCATTTTGCATCTCATCTTCAATTTGCATTAAACATGTGCTTGCTGTACTATTATCTGCATTATTAGAGTAATTAGTGTAATAATTATCTTCCTCAAGTAGTCCAATTGAATCAATTGTATCACTATCAGTACACAAGCTTTCATCTGAATTGAATTGTTGATTGTTTTCATTATTGTATGTTTCATAATATATATATGAACTTAAGTTAGATAAAGTATTAAGTTTATGTTCATATAAGATGACGTAATCAATTACTTGCCAATCTGTTAATTTGTTATTAGAGAAAGATCTTCTACATCTCCCAAGCCATACATGATATAGTATTACACAAATTAAAGTTTTATATTCATGTTTATCAGAATCATTTAGGATTATTTTAAGTGGATTTAACTGATGATTTGATCTGAAACCTAATAAATTATGAGTTTTATACCATATTGACTTAATATATTCACACTCAGAGATGAGATGCATAATAGTTTCTTCATGTTTATGACATAACACACATCTGTTAACCAATTGCCATCCTCTTTTTTTCAAATTATCTATTATAAGGACCTTATTCTGAAATACCAACCATATAAATAATTTAATTTTTAATTCAATTTTTAATTTCCAAAGTTTATAATAATGTGCTCTAATAAATACACCATTAACTAATGTTTTATATGTACTTTTGCAGGTATAAGCTTTGCTTTTGTTCCACATCCATTCAAGAGCATCCTTCTGTTGAAAATTTATATCAAAAGTGTTGCAAATGTGCTCAAGTTGAACAAGTTGATTAGAAGCCACATTATATAAGGGTATGTTAATTCCTAAACTAGTATAAAGATTTTGTTCATTCATAACTTTTAGAAAATATTTTAAGGTACCAGTTTTATTTTCTGAAAAATAATATAATTCTGAAAACTTATAAATTAATGGCTTTTCACACCATCTAGCTTTCCAAAAAATTGTTTTTGACCCATTACCAACTATTATATTTAAACATTGATTAAAAAAATCTATGTTTTTCATGACATCTTTCCAAAAATAAGAATATTTTTTATAATTTAATTGATCTAGATCATTATCCTTATTTTGGTTTATTATACTGTACCAATCTAGCTTGTTTTCTGAGCTATAATATAACCATAACCATTTTGTTAATAATACTTTATTAAATATATTTAGATTAATTACTCCTAAGCCCCTTTTTCTTTAGATTGACAAACTGTATCCCAATCAACTAAGTTATAACCTGTATTATTTTTGCCTTTCCAAAAAAAGTTTTTCCTAATTTTATCTATTTCTTTAATTGCGCACTTAGGAAATTTAAACACATTGAAATAGTATATAGGCATAGATGTCAATACATAATTCATTAGGATTAATCTCCCAGCTTTACTAAGCATAGCCCCTTTCCATCCAGATAGTTTATTACTAATTTTATCTATTAAATTTTTATAATCTTCTTTAGTGGGCTTTTTATAATGTAGAGGTAACCCTAAATATTTTAATGGTATTGAACCAATTGGACAATTTAATTCTTTTGAAATTTTTCCCTTACATTTAACCCTATCACTTCAGATTTAGTAAAGTTCATTTTAAGTCCTGACTCTTGACCAAATAAATTTAATATATATTTTATTCTTTTAATATTATTTAAATCTGGCTTAAGAAATAAGATAGAGTCATCAGCATAAAATAGACTTGTGTAAATATTTTTAAAGGGTCTTAATATAAATTTTTTATCACTGAAATCCTCTAATAATTTGGATAATACATCCATTACTAGTAAGAACAAATGAGTAGATGTAGGATCCCCTTGCCTTAGCCCTCTCTTTAAGTGAATATATTTACCAGGATTCTCATTTAATATAACTCTAGTAGTTCCTGGTAATACAGACTTTTTTATCCAATTTATAAATTTTTCCCTAAAACACCTTGCACTTAAAATATTTAATAAAAAATCCCATGAAACACTATCAAATGCTTTATGTATGTCCAGTTTTAAAATTATCAGTGGTATTTTATTTCTATGTGCTAAACATATCACTTCTCTAGCATATACATAATTTTCTGCTATATTTCTACCTTTTAAAAAACCAAGTTGATTTTTAGATATCATTAAATCAATATAAGGAGATAATCTATTTGATAAAATTTTTGAAAACAATCTCTGTATACTAGATATTAAACTTATAGGTCTGAAATCTTTAAGTCAGAAATACTTTTCTGTTCGAAAGATTAATCAACATACCATTTTTCAGATAATTGTCTCGTGCAATTATGTGTAAACGTAATAACCAAACGTTCGAACAAAGACATAATAGTCAAGTAAAAAGTAGGGATGTCAACGGGACGAGCCGGGTTCGAGTAAGCCTCCCCCACATCTCAATCCAAATTTTCGAGTATTATCCGAAACCGAACCAAAAATACCCACAGATAAAAAATCATATCCGAACCCTCGGAGCGGGAATACCCGAACCCGAACCCGTTATCCGAAAATCACCAAAAAAAATCTAAACGAAATAAATAAAAATCGAAAAAAATATTATACAAATATGTTAGATCACCAACAATTTTAAATACATAAAACAAGCAACGTGTACAAATACATTAAAAATTCAAATATTCCAAATAATTAATTCATAAAACATCGAAAGTGTTTAAATTATTGGGTACTTTCGGATATTTTCGGATTTGGGTTCAGGTCGGATATTTTCCGGGTAACGAGTATACCTGCGAGTAAAATTGTACCCCCATACCCGATCTGAAACCGGATCGGATATTTTTTCGAGTATTACCTGACTCATTGACATACCGGGCGGTATTTTTTTCGGGTATTATCCGCCCCGTTCGGGCCGGATACCCATGGGTTTGGGTTTTACCCGACTCATTGACATCCCTAGTAAAAGACATATTTTTATTCAAAAATGTATATAACATCTAAAAAATATCTTAGTAAAGACAAAATATACAATTAAAAATATAAAGGTAAAGTATAAAATATATTCGCAAAATATATAAATTTCTATTATAAATAGATTTGTTGTTATTTTCGGAAAAAGAATAAATTTCTATTATAAATATATATACTAGATACTTTCAAAAAAAATATAATAGTCACATAAAAAGACATTGCAATTAAAAAAGCTACATCACATATTTAAAAATATATAATGCAAAAAAAGATAGTAGAATTTTCAAATCACCCCAATTTTTTTTTTTTTTTTGAATTTGTAAACAAAAACCAGTTTTTTAATACTCCAAAAAAATCCTCCACAGAAGTTAATGTCAACAATTCATGGTATTCAAAAAATTCGGACCAAATACCCTTGTATTTTTCATATTTAATTTTATTAAACCTCTTTTTGTATTATTTTATTAATTTCAAATTTTTCAAAATATTTGTTAACACATACATAATTTTAATATTTTATCTATTATATATTTTTTCATACAAAACTAGTATTAAATTAAAAAATAAACACGAAATTAAACATGCATTAGATTTAGTTTTAATACTAGTTTTGCATTTAGTTTTAATTGTCAATAATTGTTAATATTGTATATCATACGTCTAAAAAAAATCTCAAAACAAAAAAACCAAACACATAAAAATTGTATATCATACATCTAAAAAATATACTTCAAAACCAAAAACCAAACATGCGTTGTACTTTACAACGATAGATCATGCATATAAAATGATATAACACAACTAAAAAGATATTTGATGCATCGGAAAAAAGTACATCACACACAACATGTATTGTACTTCAAAAAATACCATACGTATCATACATATAAAAAGATATATTATATGTTTACAAAGTGTATTATACGTATAAAAAGATATAATTCAGGCAAAACATGCATTGTACTTTTAAAAAATATATCATACATATTAAACAACATAACGAACAACTAGAAAAGTATATTTTTATAAAATATATTGTACTTTCAAAAATATAATGCAATTATATTTTTATAAAATAATCAACGCTCCAATTCATATTTACAATGAACGAAGACCCGAGTGACAAACAAAAGTTAGTAGCTCTGGTCAATCAAAATTACAGCAAAGCAAAAGTTACCAATTTCTCATTAGGTCTCTCTCTTCTTATAATTAATTAATTAATTTATTAATTAACCAACACAATTTAGGTCTCTCTCTTCTTAAGCATATATCGCAACAGTACCTTATCCAATTCTTCGTTGCGCTTCTTCATTAACTCTTCTTTCATGAGTTGATACTTGGCTTCTATGTATTCCTTCTCGACCTCCAAATTCACACCCTCTGCCCCATCTGCCCCATCACTGATAAATGCCGAAATGGTAGAATCCGGCACGCTGACATCATCAGTGGATACATATTCCGCCGTGGATCTGTTTTCAACGTTGGACCTTTTACTAACGTGCTGCCAGTGCGGAACGAGAGAAGAAATTAAATCATTAATTAAAGCAGCAATAAAGGCGACGTCAAAGGAGGCATCGTAATCGTCAGAGTCGAGCTGCTCCGCCATCTCGGTTGCCACGGACAAAGGCGTGTCCGTGTCCAAGAAAAATAAAAAGTGGATACTTCTTACATGACCTAAAAAATGCCATTAAAATAACCATACCATTAGTATGTATTTAATTGATTTAATATAATATTATTATATACTTAAGATTAGAGAGACGGAATTAGCGTCGTTTTGCTGTCCTACGAGTCTGAACTCGCGATCCTTGTTCACTCGCCTGAACTCAAGAACTTGTCGATTCGAGTTGAAATCGATTGCCTTAATCTCGGAGTCAACATCAGTGCTAGTAGAGGCATCGCTTGAGTTTAGAGATTCTGCGGTTGGACTGCCAACATGGATGATATTACTGGAGACGTCCAGTTTGTCGCTGCACTGGAGAAAGGGATCATTTAAGAGCTCTTTGGCCGACTTTCTTTCAGAGGCTGGAACCAAACATTTCTCTATGAATTCTCTCGCTTCGTTATTGATTATCTTCTCCAGTGCTGCCGGTTTTAATCCCTGTAATAATAAAAATAAATATTTAAATTAGTAAATTAATCAAATAAATATATATGTATTCGTCTTTGACTGAAAGATGAGTAAATCTTTACTGAGATAACGTGCGTGTAAATTTGGCCGGCATTTCTGCACTCGCAATAGGGATAATCGAGAGTGAACATTTCGAGTAAGCACATTCCAAATGAATATATATCTGACAATTCAGTATATTCTTCTCCGTAAAGCTCTGGAGCCATGAATTCAGGGGTTCCTGCAACACGATTTTCTTAAGATGAAGGGCCTTTTTGCAAATTTACTAATCAAGAAAAACAGGGGAAAAGGAAAATAAAATCTAACCGACAAAAGCCTGGACTTCGGGTTTGTGCATGATGGTAGTCAAACCAAGATCTCCAATTTTAACCTTTCCGTGATTTCCATTAATAAATATATTATCACATTTTAGATCTCGATGGATTATGGGAGGATTATGTCCGTGAAGATACTCTAATCCCTTGAGTATTTGTCTAGCCCAATGCTTTATCACCTTCATATCCATATCCTTGTGTTTGTTCCTATACCTGTTAACAAAATATTATTATAAGTTATGGAGAAATCAAAAATTTAAGGATTAAATGTTCATTAGGCTTACGATTTTAAGCTCCCAGAGGTGAAGAGTTCGGTGATGATGTTAAGAGTTCTTTTCTTGTGGTCGATCCATGCGGTGTAGAATTTTAGAATGTTTTCGTGTTTCAGATTCTTAAGAAAATGGACCGTCGAATAGATTCTTCTGAGGTTCTCCGGTGAATCAAGCATTTGGTCTAAACTCACTTTGTTCCACGCTACCTCCATTCCCTCGATCAAATCGAACCCCTTGTAACTTTAATTAAAATACAAAAAAAAATTCAGTAAAGGCATAAATTAGAGGCAAAAAGAGGAAATTTGTGATTATGTATGCTTACACTCGCTTGAACGCCCCCTTCTCCAAAAGCTCATCATACTGCAAAAAATTATTGTTAACTACAGCTAATTGATACAAATATAGGAATTCCATCAAAAGAAAGAAATTAGGATTCTGATTAATGAAAACGTACGCAGATGTATCGCTCAGATGGATCAACCTCACAGCGATCCTCATCAGGGGAGGTACAATCGCTTCCATCCATTTCCAATTAAATCAACAATGACGAAAAGCGAGATCTAAAGACGAAAACTCACGATTTTCACAAAGAAAGAAACTTAACTTCGGAGATGCTGAACGAAAAAAAAATGTATGAAGAATTTGGGATGTACATATAAGAAACTTGCTAGAAGTAAGTTAGAGGGGGGAGGATGAAGATCGAGAATGCAGGAACATTCGTTGGGGAAGGAATGGACGGGAAGAAGTGGAAACGACGGTCGCCCAAGCCCAAGCCCAAGCCCAAGCCCAAGCCCAAGCCCAATATACAAATGTGGCGTTATTATCATCATATACATATATATTAACAAAATATATATGAACTGAAATTAAAGAAAAAAAAAATTATGCTAACTTTTATTTTATTGCATAAAATATTTCATCATTAATTCATTTATTATTAAAATAGATATGAAATAAAATTAAAGAATACAAATTTAAATTATGCTAAATTTTATTTTTATTGCATAAAAATATTCATCATTGATTTATTATTAATATATATGAAGTAAGATTAAAGAATAAAAAATTAAATTATGTTAAATTTTTTTTTACTCATAAAAAATATTTCATCATTAATATGTATTATTAAAACAGATATGAATTAAAATTAAAGAATACAAATTTAAATTATGTTAATTTTTTTTATTGCATAAAAATATTTCATCATTGATTTATTTATTATTGAAATATATATGAAGTAAAATTAAAGAATAACAATTTAAGTTATGTTAAATTTTATTTTTATTGCATAAAAAATATTTCATCATTAATTTATTTATTATTGCTAATTATTTAATTCGAGCTCTGTTATTATCCAGATGGAGGAACCACATGCACTTCATTCCTAAATAAAATTAATAAAAATAAATTAATCATTCCTTAGTTTTCAATAATAAAAATCTTAACATTTGATAATCATAATTTAGAAATCCAAATAATCAACGAAATAAATCTAATAACCATACTTTTCAAATAAACATGCGTTTGATGATTATCTTTTTTCTCTCCAATGCTTCGTCTCTTTTCCATGATATCTCAGATGAGAAATTCTTCCTTAAGTGTTTTTAGCGGGCCTAAAGAAAGAACTCAGATCCGATGTAATCATCACTCGACCGAGGGATCTAAATGAAGCTTACGAAAATTCGATGCAGAAAGAAGCGGCTGAGATGGAAAACAAAGGTCGATCGTATTCCAAATCCACTTACTATCACTCGAAAACCGCCACATTTCAACAAACACCTAGACTTCAAGAGAAAGAAACATAACGAGAGAGAAGAAGGCGAGAGGGCAAATGTTATCACTGTGAGGATAAGTGGTCTTCCTCACATGTATGTCCTAACCGAAGAAAGAACACGATTCATGTGATAAAACGAGGTACACTACAAGAAGATAGTGATAGTTCGTCATCAGCAAGTGAGGCAGCACTTGATGAGCAAGTTAAGGAGGGGTCAATGGAGATGACGGTGTTTGCTCTTAATACCGCTTCTAACAACCAAACCATCAAGATTAGAGGGTGGTGTAAGAAGAAACCCTTATCCATCCTCATCGATAGTGGGGCATCTCACTCATTCTTGGACCCAAAATCGCGAGACTGGTACACGCTTCGACTACTATCATCACACCACTGTTGGTATCAGTGGCTAATGAGTCACAAATTATGACGGACATTGTGTGTCCAAGATTTGAATGGGAGATGGATGGACATTCGTATAAACACGATCTCAGATTGCTTGAGCTGGGATCAGTCGATATCGTTCTAGGAGTATATTGGATGAGGATAGTAGGGTAGGGCCAGTGAAGTTTGATTATACAAGTAGGCGGGTATCTTTTAAACTAAATGGTCATCGGATCCTTTTAGTTGATGGAGGCGCTAAATCCGAGAACTCATCAGTATCCGTTCACGTGATCGAAGGGCCACAATTAAAGCAATTAATCACGAAGAATCAGGTTCGTTGGATTGCCCACATGTTCAAGCTGGAAGCTGATTCTGGGGTCCCCACTGAAAATCCGGATTTACAAGCCCTCATCCAAAAAAATAGCAAACTTTTCCAAGAACCCAAATCCTTACCTCCTCCGAGAGATTGCAATCACCAAATCGAGCTGGTTAATAGAGCAAAGCCAGTGCAGCAAAGACCATATCGTTATGCTCATTATCAAAAGGAAGAAATTGAAAAGATCGTCAATTAGATGATGCAATCTAGTATTATCAGGGAGAGTAACAGCCCCTTTGCATCGCCAGCCATTTTAGTGGGCAAGAAAGATGGAACATGGCGATTGTGTGTCGATTACCGCCAATTTAACGATGCTACCGTGAAGAATAAATTTCCAATCCCGATAATCGACGATTTGTTGGACGAATTACACGGGGTAGAGATTTTTTCCAAGCTCGATCTTCGCTCTGGGCACCATCAAATAAGAATGGCGTCTGGTGATGTCTTCAAGAGGGCATTTCGGACTCGCGGCGGCCATTTTGAGTTCCTTGTATTGTCATTCGGATTGACGAACGCGCCAGCAACCTTTCAAGCCTTGATGAACAAGATTTTCAAGCCTCTACTTCGAAAATTTGTTCTCGTTTTTCGACGATATACTCGTTTACAGCCCTAACATGAGCAGTCACATCGAGCACCTCACTCGGGTATTCAAAATCCTTTCTGAAAACAATCTTTTCGTTAAACTCTCTAAATCAAGGCGATGATCGAATGGCCGAGACCCAAAACATTGAAGCAATTACGTAGTTTTCTCGGTTTAACCGGATACTATCGTAAATCAGGGTGGGGTATTTTAATGATCATGGGATCATTAAGAGAATAAAATAATGTTAGGGGCTTTTGTGCATATTTTTGCAATTAAAAGAATAAATGACCGGGAAGCAAGAGAATAGTAAATGGGACTGGTGTTGCTATAGAGGTACACCAAGCTCATGAATCATTCTTGTACTTTCTGGGGATCCTGTTTGCTATAGAAGGAATGTCAGAGTTTGTTAGAATAGGGAATTAGTCATCCTATAAATAGGAAAGTGAGGTAAGAAAGAGAGTATCGTATAGTTATCTCTTGTTGTGAGGATTACACGATCATAAACTCAGTGAAGAGCTTGTTCTTCACTGAGGTGAGAGGTAAGATTGATTGAATAATCAAAGTGTGAAGTTAATTGAGTTGAATTTTCAGAATTGGGTGTGTGATATTGTGATATTTCGAGCAGATTCATAACATTCATTTTCTCAAAACCCTAACGCACGGGAACATTCTGAAATTCTACAATTATTGGGTCGATGATGAGAAAAGGAGCATTAACATAATTACCGAGCTATTCACTTCTGGGTGCTTAAGAACGTAAGCCCCAATCGTCCAATTGCACACACTCCTTAAAAATTAGAAACGTGAAATTTATCATAATTTTTGTGAAATTTTAGATATCGACATAAGCACAAGCATGTTGATTTGAAGGCGATGAAGAGCTGGGCTAGGCAGGTACTAAAAGTCCTTGAGTATCTCCATGGACAAAATCCTCCTATAATCCATAGAGATCTGAAATGCGATAATATCTTCGTGAATGGATATAATGGAGAAGTCATAATTGGAGATCTCGGCTTAGCTACCATGCTTCAACAGACCAAAGCCCGTTATGTACTTGGTTAGATTGAACTCTTTTATCATTAATTATTTTAATCGATATTTTAAAGTAATTATTTATAATCTAAGACATTATTAATTATATGTGCAGGAACCCCTAAATTCATGGCTCCAGAGCTTTACGACGAAGAATATACTGAATTGGTAGATATATATTCCTTGGTTAGATATATATTCCTTTGGGATGTGCATGCTTGAAATGATCACTCTCGATTTCCCCTATATAGTGAATGCCAAAACCCTGCCCAAATTTTCAAACACGTTATAAAAGTAATGATCTACTCATCTTTTGACCAAACAAGAATAAATGATATATTATTCGAATTTTAAAATATCATTTTTACTGTTACAGGGAATAAAGCCGGCTGCACTGGAGAAGATAAGCGACCTAGAAGTGAAAACATTTATACTTAAATGCTTGGCTCCAGCCACGGAAAGAAAATCGGCCAACGAGCTCTTAAGAGATCTGTTTCTCCAACTGGACGAGTTCATTTCGAAATTGCCGAACTGCAGTGCTGACTCGAGTTCACACAACGATGCATCGGTAAACAAGTCGGGCCAAGTTAGTGGCAATTCTGGGTCCAACCATGTTGTCCCATGTTTGGAGGTCACGAGGATCGGTCAGGACAGTGAGTTCAAACTCAAAGGAGAGCGAAGTGAACAGAACCAAGTCTCGTTGATCTTACGTATCACTGACTTCGCTGGTGCTTTATTATTATTTTTTAATTACGCAAGCAACCCCTATAAAATGAATATATAACACCTCCAACATTATTATCTTTTAGGGGAAGTGAGGAATATCCACTTCTTGTTTTTCTTGGAATTGGACACTGCTTCGTCCGTCGCAACCGAGATGGTCGAGCTTCTCGAATTGGAAGATTATGACGTGGTATTTATTGCTAATCTCATAGATGATCTCCTGATTAATCTCGTTCCTGAGTGGCTCCATGTTAGGCCTGTTAAAGGCATCGCCTCCACTACCGCAACGTGTAACGGTAACATATCCGCAACTAAGAATGGAAATGGATCCGTAATGGATATGGAGAAACCGAATGGCGAATCTGACGGGTCGTCTGCTTCCGTGCAGACGGATAGTTCTTCTGCTACAGAATGCCACGGCAAAATGGGAACGGGTATGAACAAACATGTTAATGGGTATGGTTATGGCGAGGCGGATATCCGCAAGAAATTATCGAACTGGTGCACTTTGGGCAAGGAAAATGCGGTTGTGACTGGGGATGAGGATCTGAAGTCTGAGGTTGAACGCATAGAAATGAGTCATAATCAAATGTTCAATAAACTGATGAGGATGCGAGAGGCTGCTTTGATGAACGTGCACAAGAGAGTATGTTTTGAAGAAAAGCGATGCCTAATTTTTGTGAGTTCCTTTTCTTTATTAGAGACGTAACGAGCGGTTTTGAATGCCAATTTTTTTAAGTCGTGTGCGTGTTGTTGATAGATGTTTAACTTTACTAATTCAATTGATTGATGATTTGTATTACAAAATTGAGAGTTCATAATTTATTACTACATACTGAATGTTCTCATATTTCTTTTCAATTTAATACCTACAAAATGCCTAAATATGACATGAGAAAGTAAGGGTGTAAATGAAGCGGATATTATCTAGAGTGTTGGGTATCGGCGTCACCGAGCCCCGCGCAGCGGATTGTGAGGCCCGGTCCGACCTGATTCCGAGGACCACGTCGACGACTCGAAAGTACAAATCATGAAATGTAACTACCTATGAATATAACTCTTATATACATAGACATACCGAGTGAAATTGATCACGGAGATGGGTTGTTCACGTAGTTGCTGCTAGCTTGCTTCGATTCCAATAACACGCACGTCCCACGCCCGCGCGATTCGACACCTTGCTTGAAACTCCTTTTTGTCATATACAACCGGAATTTCTCCGGTTCGTCTCTGACCTTGCTCGACCTTGATCACTACAGAGAATCTCAGTTGAGATTTCTTTTTCAGTGGGGGATCATATTTTCAGTGACGATACTGCCAGTGATACAAATATCAGCGAGGATACTCACACTGATAATTTTGCACCGCCACTGAAAATCAGGTTTCTAATAGCATGAGCAAAATGCTTAATTTTCATTTTGTTCTCAAAATACTCCGTAATAGAAGACTAACACACACAAATTTCTACTTTTCCAAAAATTTCTTAAAAATACAAAAATGAAATCTAACACCTTCAAAAAAAGTCAATTATCATATTTTCTTAAATCTTTTAAAATTGATGTGTAACATGACCAAAATTCTTTAATTTCATGTTGTCCTCAAAGTACTTCGTAATAGAAGACTAACACACACAAATTTCTATTTTATCAAAATTTTCTTAAAAATACAAAGTTGAAGTCTAACACCTTCCAAAAAAGTCAATTATCATATTTTCTTAAAAATGTTAAAATTATAGTGCAACACAAGAAAAATGATTTATTTTCATGTTGTCCTCAAAATACTTCGTAATAGAAGACTAACACACAAATTTTTATTTTTTCAAAAATTTCATAAAAATGTTAAAAGTGAAGTCTAACACCTTTAAAAAAAGTCAATTATCATATTCTCTTAAAAATGCTAAAATGGAATTGTAACACGAGCAAAATGCTTTATTTTTATGTTGTCGTCAAAATACTTCATAATAGAAGACTAACACACATAAGTTTCTATTTTTTCAAAATTTCGTAAAAATGTTAAAAGTGAAGTCTAATACTTTCCAAAATAAGTCAATTATCATATTTTCTTAAAAATGTTAAAATTTAAGTGTAACACGAGCAAAATGTTTAATTTTCATGTTGTCCTAAAAATTCTTCGTAATAGAAGACCAACACACACGAATTTCTATTTTTTCAAGAATTTCTTAAAAATGCAAAAATGAAGTCTAACACCTTCAAAAAAAAGTCAATTATCATATTTTCTAAAATATATTAAAATTGAAGTGTAACATGAGCAAAATGCATAATTTTCATGTCGTCCTCAAAATATTCCGTAAAAGAAGACTAACACACACAAATTTCTATTATTACAAAAAATTCTTAAAAATGCAAAAATAAAGTCTAACACCTTAAAAAAAATTCAATTATCGTATTTTCTTAAAAATGTTAAAATTTTACTGTAACACGACCAAAATGCTTAATTTTCATGTCGTCCTAAAAATTCTTCGTAATAGAAGACTATCACACACAAATTTCTATTTTTTCAAAAATTTCTTAAAAATGCAAACATGAAGTCTAACACCTTCAAAGAAAGTCAATTTTCATATTTTTTTTTTTAAATATTAAAATGAAGTGAACATGAGAAAAATGCTTTATTTTCATGTTGTCCTCATAATACTTTGTAATAGAAGACTATCAGACAAATTTCTATTTTTTTCAAAAAAAAATTAAAAATGCAAAAATGGAGTATACCACCTTCAAAAAAAGAAATTATCATATTTTCTTAAAAATGTTAAAATTATAGTGTAACACAAGCAAAATGATTTATTTTCATGTTGTCCTCAAAATACTTCGTAATAGAAGACTAACACACAAAAATTTCATAAAAATGTTAAAAGTGAAGTCTTAACACTTTTAAAAAAAGTCAATTATCATATTTTCTTAAAAATGTTAAAATTGCAGTGTAACATGAGCAAAATTCTTAATTTTCATGTTGTTCTCAAAATACTCCGTAATAGAAGACTAACACACACAAATTTCAACTTTTTCAAAAATTTCTTAAAAATGCAAAAATGAAGTCTAACACACCTTCAAAAAATGTCAATTATCATATTTTCTAAAAAACGTAAAAATTGAAGTGTAACATGACAAAAATGCTTAATTTTCATGTTGTCCTCAAAATACTCCGTAGAAGAAGACTAACACACACAAATTTCTATTTTTACAAGAATTTCATAAAATGCAAAAAATGAAGTCTAACACCTTAAAAAAAGTCAATTATCTTATTCTCTTAAAAATGTTAAAATTGAAGTGTAACACGAGCAAAATACTTTATTTTCATGTTGTCCTTAAAATACTTCGTAATAGACGACTAACACACACAAATTTTTATTTTTTCAAAAAATTCTTAAAACTGCTAAAAGTAAAGTCTAACACCTTTACAAAAATTCAATTATCATATTTTCTTAAAAATGTTAAAATTGAACTGTAACACGAGCAAAATGCTTAATTTTCATGTTGTTCTAAAAATACTCCGTAAAAGAGAACTAACACGCACAAATTTCTATTTTTACAAAAAATTCTTAAAAATGCAAAAATGAAGTCTAACACCTTATAAAAAAGTCAATGATCTTATTTTTTTTAAATGTTAAAATTGAAGTGTAACACGAGCAAAATGCTTTATTTTCATGTTGTCCTCAAAATACTTCGTAATAGAACACTCACACACACAAATTTTTAATTTTTCAAAAATTTTATAAAAATGCAAAAATGAAGTCTTCAAAAAAAAGTCAATTATCATATTTTCTTAAAAATGTTAAAATGAAGTGAGCACGAGAAAAATGCTTCATTTTCATGTTGTTCTCATATTACTTCGTAATAGAAGACTAACACACACAAATTTTTATTTTTTCAAAAATTTCTTAAAAATGCAAAAATGAAGTCTAACAACTTAAAAAAAAATAAATTATCGTATTTTCTTAAAAATGTCAAAATTCTAGGGTAACACAAGTAAAATGATTTATTTTCATGTTGTCCTCAAAATACTTCGCAATAGAGGACTAACACACACAAATTTTTATTTTTTCAAAAATTTCATAAAAATGTTCAAAGTGGAGGCTAACACCTTTAAAAAAAGTCAATTATCATATTTCCTTAAAAATGTTAAAATTGAAGTGTAACATGAGCAAAATGCTTAATTTTCATGCTGTCCAAAAAATTCTTCGTAATAGAAGACCAACACACACGAATTTCTATTTTTTCGAGAATTTCTTAAAAATGCAAAAATGAAGTCTAACACCTTAAAAAAAAAGGCAATTATCATATTTTCTAAAATATATTAAAATTGAAGTGTAACATGAGCAAAATGCATAATTTTCATGTCGTCCTCAAAATATTCCGTAAAAGAAGACTAACACACACAAATTTCTATTATTACTAAAAATGCAAAAATAAAGTCTAACACATTAAAAAAATTCAATTATCGTATTTTCTTAAAAATGTTAAAATTGAACTGTAACACGAGGAAAATGCTTAATTTTTATGTCGTCCTAAAAATTCTTCGTAATAGAAGACTATCACACACAAATTTCTATTTTTTCAAAAATTTCTTAAAAATGCAAACATGAAGTCTAAAACCTTTAAAAAAAATCAATTTTCATATTTTTTTTAAAATATTAAAATAAAGTGAACATGAGAAAAATGCTTTATTTTCATGTTGTCCTCATAATACTTTGTAATAGAAGACTATTAGACAAATTTCTATTTTTTCAAAAAAAAATTAAAAATGCACAAATGAAGTATACCACCTTCAAAAAAAGAAATTATCATATTTTCTTACAAATGTTAAAATTATAGTGTAACACAAGCAAAATGATTTATTTTCATGTTGTCCTCAAAATACTTCGTAATAGAAGACTAACACACAAAAAATTCCTAAAAATGTTAAAAGTGAAGTCTAACACTTTTAAAAAAAGTCAATTATCATATTTTCTTAAAAATGTTAAAATTGCAGTGTAACATGAGCAAAATTCTTAATTTTCATGTTGTCCTCAAAATACTCCGTAATAGAGGACTAACACACACAAATTTCAACTTTTTCAAAAATTTCTTAAAAATGCAAAAATGAAGTCTAACACCTTCAAAAAATGTCAATTATCATATTTTCTAAAAAATGTTAAAATTGAAGTGTAACATGACAAAAATGCTTAATTTTCATGTTGTCCTCAAAATACTCCGTAGAAGAAGACTAACACACACAAATTTCTATTTTTACAAGAATTTCTTAAAATGCAAAAAATGAAGTCTGACACCTTAAAAAAAGTCAATTATCTTATTCTCTTAAAAATGTTAAAATTGAAGTGTAACACGAACAAAATACTTTATTTTTATGTTGTCCTCAAAATACTTTGTAATAGACGACTAACACACACAAATTTTTATTTTTTCAAAAAATTCTTAAAACTGCTAAAAGTGATGTCTAACACCTTTAAAAAAATTCAATTATCATATTTTCTTAAAAATGTTAAAATTGAACTGTAACACGAGCAAAATGCTTAATTTCATGTTGTTCTAAAAATACTCCGTAAAAGAGAACTAACACGCACAAATTTCTATTTTTACAAAAATTTCTTAAAAATGCAAAAATGAAGTCTAACACCTTATAAAAAAGTCAGTGGTCTTATTTTTTAAAAATGTTAAAATTGAAGGGTAACACGAGCAAAATGATTTATTTTCATGTTGTTCTCAAAATACTTTGTAATACAACACTCACTCACACACACAAATTTTTATTTTTTCAAAAATTTCATAAAAATGCAAAAATGAAGTCAAACACCTTAAAAAAAAAGTCAATTATCATATTTTTTTTAAAAATGTTAAAATGAAGTGAGCACGAGAAAAATGCTTCATTTTCATGTTGTTCTCATAATACTTCGTAATAGAAGACTAACACACACAAATTTTTATTTTTTCAAAAATTTCTTAAAAATGCAAAAATGAAGTCTAACAACTTCAAAAAAAATCAATTATCGTATTTTCTTAAAAATGTCAAAATTCTTGGGTAACACAAGTAAAATGATTTATTTTCATGTTGTCCTCAAAATATTTCGCAATAGAGGACTAATACAAACAAATTTTTATTTTTTCAAAAATTTCATAAAAATGTTCAAAGTGAAGGCTAACACCTTTAAAAAAAGTCAATTATCATATTTCCTTAAAAATGTTAAAATTGAAGTGTAACATGAGCAAAATGCTTAATTTTCATGTTGTTCTCAAAATACTCCATAATAGAAGACTAACACACACAAATTTCTACTTTTCCAAAACTTTCTCAAAAATGCAAAATACCTTCAAAAAAAAAGTCAATTATCATATTTTCATAAATCATATAAAATTGAAGTGTAACATGAGCAAAAAAAAATATTTCCATGTTGTTCTCAAAGTACTTCAGAAGACAAACACACACAAATTTGTAATTTTTCCAAAATTTCGTAAAAATACAAAGATGAAGTCTAACTCCTTCAAAAAAGTCAATTATCATATTCTATTAAGAATGTTAAAATTAAAGTGTAACACGAACAAAATAATATATTTCCATGTTTTTCTCAAAATACTTCGTAATAGAATACTAACACACACAAATTTCTATTTTTTCAAAAATTTCACAAAAATGTTAAAAGTGAAGTCTAACACCTTTAAAAAAATTCAATTATCATAGTTTCTTAAAAATGTTAAAATTAAAGTCTAACACGAGCAAAATGCTTTATTTTCTTGTTGTCCTCAAAATACATCGTAATAGAAGACTAACACACAAAAATTTCTATTTTTTCAAAAAATTCTTAAAAATGTTAAATGTGAAGTCTAACACATTTAGAAAAAAAGAAAAAGTCAATTATTATATTTTATTAAAAATGTTAGAATTTAAGTGTAACATGAGCAAATTGTTTAATTTTCACGTTGTCCTCAAAATATCCATAACGGAAGACTAACACACACAAATTTCTAATTTTTGAAAACTTTCTTAAAATGCAAAAATGAAGTCTAACACCTTAAAAAAAAGTCAATTATCATATTTCCTTAAAACTTTTAAAATTGAAATGTAACATGAGCAACAAAAAAAATATTTCGTGTAGTCCTCAAAGTACTTCGTAACAGAAGACTAATACACACAAATTTCTGTTTTTTCAAATATTTCTTAAAAATGCTAAAAGTGAAGTCTAACACCTTCAAAAAAAGTAAATTATCGTATTTTCAAAAAAAAAATTAAAATTGAAGTGTAACAAGAGCAAAATGCTTAATTTTCATGTTGTCCTCGAAATACTCCGTAATAGAAGACTAACACACACAAGTTACTATTTTTTCTAAAATTTCTTAAAAATGCAAAAATTAAATCTAACACCTTCAATAAAAGTCAATTATCATATTCTCTTAAAAATGTTAAAATTGAAGCGTAACAAGAGCAAAATGTTTTATTTTCATGTTGTCCTCAAAATATCCGTAATAAAAGACTAACACACACAAATTTTTAATTTTCAAAACATTTTTAAAATGCAAAAACTGAAGTCCAACACCTTCAAATAAAGTAAATTATCATATTTTCTTAAAAATGTCAAAATTGAAGTGTAACACGAGCAAAATACTTAATTTTCATGTTGTCCTTAAAATACTTCGTAATAGAAGACTAACACACAAAAATGTCTATTTTTTTAAACAAATTCTTAAAAATGCTAAAAGTGAAGTCTACCTTCAAAAAAAGTCAATTATCATATTTTCTTAAAAATGTTAAAATTGAAGTGTAACACATGGGAAATGCTTAATTTTCATGTTGTCCTCAAAATATTTCGAAAAAGTGGAATAACACACACAATTTTTTATTTTCTTAAAAGAATCTTAAAAATGCTAAAACTGAAGTCTAACGCATTGAAAAAAAGGAAACTATCATATTTACTTAAAAATATTAAAATTGAAGTGTAACACGAGTAAAATACTTAATTTTCAAGTTGTCCTCAGAATACTTCGTAATAGAAGACTAACACAGACAAATTTCTATTTTTTTTTTATTTCTTAAGAATGCAAAAATTGAAGTCTAACACCTTAAAAAAAAAGTCAAATATCATATTTTCTTAAAAAGGTTAAAATAGTGTAAAACGAGAAAAATGCTTAATTTTCATGTTGTCATCAAAATGCTTCGTAATAGAAAGACTAACACACAAATTTCTATTTATTCAAAAAATTCTTGAAAAACAAAAATGAATTCGAACACCTTAAAATAAGTCAATTGTCATATTTTATTAAAAATGTTAAAATTGTAGTGTAACACGAGCAAAATGATTTATTTTCATGAAATTTCTATTTTTTTTTTATTTTTTGCAAAAATACAATATGTTAAGTATAACACCTTACAAAAAAATCAATTATTATTTTTCTTCTAAAAATGTCAAAATTGATGTCTAAGACGAGCAAAATACTCAATTTTCATGTTTTTCTCAAAAAACTTCCTAACGGGAGACTAACAAACAAATTTCTATTTTTTCTATAATTCCGCAAAAATACAAAAAATGAACTCGAACACTTTCAAAAAAATTAATTATTTTATTTTTCTAAAGAATGTCAGTTGAATTCAAACCCAAGCAAAATATTAAATTTTCACGTTGTCTTAAAAATACTCCGTAACTGAAGACTAACACAACCGAATTTTTAACTTATTTCAATAATTTCGCAAAGTGCAAAAAGCGAAGTCTATGGACCTTCAAAAAAATCAATTATCATATTTTCTAAATAATTTCTAAATAAATTTCTAAAACGAGCAAATTATTCAATTTTTCATGTTGTTTTTCTTACCCAAATATTGAATTGACTTGTACCTAACACTAAATATTCCGGAACGCGAGTAACTCGAAGAATATCACGGAATCCGGTTGACCCGAAGTCAAATGTCAAAATACATGAATGACCCGAAACACGAATGACTTTAAAACCAAATTTTCAAAAACTCGAATAACCCAAAAACTAATTTTTCAAAAATCCAGATGACTCGGAGATCAAATTTTTCCAAACCTAAATGACGCGGGGCCGAACGACCTGAAAACTAAAAGGACCCGAAATCGAAAGACCGGAAACTGAAACGACCCGAAAAAAATTACTTGAAATTTTAACCGATCCGAAACCAAATGATCCGCAGAATGAACAACCCGCTACACGAATGACTCGCAAAACGAAATGACCTAATCTGAAACCGATGAAATTAAAAATTAAATCCTTATCCCACAAAATTTAAACATTTTTTTTTATGTGTTCAACTGAATTTCTTTTACTAATTTGTCACCTACTTATATAATTCTTACTCATATATTAAAATATATTAAATTGGATCTATTTACACATTTATTCCCTTCGTATTTAACATTTAAATATCAAAATTTCAGCTCATCCATACGGTCAGCAGATTGTGACTTGCAAGGGTTCCAACTTCCATTATTCCATATCCCCCCCCCCCCATTCCAAGAAAAAACATAAACAAATAGAAGGACAAAACAAAACGTTCTTTTCACACGTTTGACGTTATGATGAGAACTTTGCTAGGAAGTTGCTAGGAAACTCGTTCACCAAAAAATTGCCTTTGTATGTAGTATTTAAATTGCAGTCCAGATTGACATTTTTCTTAATTCATTTGTAAACTTGGAAGTGAACAAATGGATATTATGGACCTGAAAATGAGGAATCCTATTCCTGCACCTTCAAAAGTTGGGGTAAAAGCCTCTACATCATTAACTTGTAAGAGGTCTGTTTCTCTTTCTCCCTATTATTTGTTCTGTCAATCCAAATTAGGTTAATTATCACAGTAATTTTAGCCTTAATTCGTTCAGCAAAACCACCGTGGAGAAAATCAGAAGCCTCAGACTAATCACAGGCATGAAGACCCCATTTCTTCCAAATGGCGGAATCGACATAGACGCTTACGAATACATGATGAATTTCCAAATTGCCAGTGGAGTCGAAGGCGTGTTAGTGGGATCCACAGCAGGAGAGGGCCATCTTTTGAGCAAGGACGAGCACATGATGCTGATTCGTCACACAGTCGAGCAATTTGGCAAATCCATTTGCGTAATTGGTTGCACAGGTAGCTACTCAACTAGTGAGGCTGTTCGTATGACCGAGGAAGGTTTCTCACTCGGCATGGATGCCTCTCTTCAAATTAACCCTTACTATGGAAAAACCTCCATTCAAGGGTTAGTTGCGCACTTCGAAGCCGTGCTTAATATCGGGCCTACTATTATATACGATATTCCTTATCGAACTATGCAAGATATACCCGCATTCGTTATGCAGGCCCTCGCAAAGAACAGTCCCAACTTTGTGGGGGTGAAGGAATGTGCTGGAAATGAAAGGGTTAAGCAATATGTTGATAAGGGAATTGTTATTTGGAGCGGTATCGATAGCCAATGCCACGAAGCCATGTGGCATTGCGGGGCTAAAGGAGTTACTTCTCTTGCGAGCAATCTTGTTCCTCGGCTAATGCACGAACTCGTGTTTAAAGGGGAGAATCCTGAATTAAATGCTAAGCTTATGGTTCTGTTCGAGTGGATGTCTTGCGAACCGAATCCTATTCCGATCAATACCGCTTTAGCCCAATTAGGAATAGTAAAGCCAGTTTTCAGGTTGCCGTATTATCCCCTACCCGTAGAGAAGAGAGAGGAGTTCGTGGAGATTGTAAAGTTTATTGGACGAGAAAATTTTGTCGGTGATAAAAATGTGCGAGTTCTTAGTGATGATGAGTTTATACTGGTGAGCGTAGTTCCGAAGAAAATAAAAGACTTCGTATTGGTAAGTAAATGTTGATGGAGTGAACTTGTGTAATTCATGGCTTTAGTATGAAATAAGCTATCTGTTACAATAAAAATAGCTTGCCATGTAAGAATAATCAATTACTACATGAGAAATACAATTCTACTTGATTTTCCTCTATTCAAATCTACATGCTGAGCAAATATTTTATATTTTCAATTACAATATAACTTTCTTAATCTATATGTTTTTATTTACCGTCTGAATCCTTATCACCGGAACTGTTCTTGGTAAGGGAAGAAACCAGGGAAAATGGTCCTTGTTTCGCCCAGCGTTTTATATCGTAGGACTTCTTCGAGGCTTTCGTCTCTTTGCCATGAGCTTTAGCTCCATTGGCGTTTCTGTTTCTATCCTTGGTAATGGCGATAGCAAGATCATTAGGGAATAAGGATCTCCAAACAAAAGCATGCAAGAAAGTAGACACAAAGAGAAAGGAGACCATTGTAGAGGACACGATAGAGAGGCTTAGTGCCAAGCTTTTGCTAAAGAAGCAAGGAACTTCTTCTGCGTATTTAATGCTGGCCACCGATACTGTTGTCATAGGGAACGTGTATGACCACCACGCCACAGAAAACCTGTAAACCAAAAGGAAATTTGAACAAAATTTAGTCCATGGATAAAAATTAATCAATGTAAAAAAGAGGATAGTCGAAATAGGTCCTTACTTGAACCCTCTGAAGAAATTGATCCTGACAACTAGTGAGACGTAAAGGAAGAGCGCGACAAAATAAAACGTCCTTGCGACGGAATCAAACTCCCCATAAATAGCCACCCACGCGATACTTGCGGCCGAAGGGGTGGCAATGAACATGGAGTAAACAGGATGCAGCTCCTTCGGCAGCGCCTCATTGGTTGGAAGCCGCTGGTACAACGTAACAAAAACACAAAGGTAGTGCGCCAGACCAATACCCCATAAAAACCTGCCTGCCTCCATCCATCCAACTCGCGCGGCCAAAATGGCCCCCACGAAGTTTCCTACGACTGAAAGGTGAGAAGAAGGATTCGCAACTTTACATAGCCTTCTTTTTCCTCCTGATAACCATTGGCCGTATATTTTTAACTGCAGAGCGAAAACCGGCGCCATGAGTATGCACCATACTGCAGGGTTAAGTTGTTTGGTTGGTGATATGACCGCGTGTGGGAGACCGATAGCCAAAAACATGCACGAAAGCCATGGAGCAAAGAAGAAATTGACTCTGACTGGGTGGAAATATTCGCGACGAACCGCCTCAAAGTAGAAGATGCATTTGAGGGAATAAGTTGTTGCAATGAATATTAGCATGGCTAGGGCGAGGAACCATAAGGCTAGGTTTATGATTGGGGTGACGTGGAGGAATGACATGGCGGGGCTTGACGAAATTGCGCCCCATAAGATGGCTTGAGTACCGAGCCCAAGACACATACCAAAGCAACCAATTGGGAAGCGAAGGAGAAACGGCCATGTTTCGTCTTTAGGAAGGAGGATATCCTCAGAGTCCTATTTAAGCAAAAATGAATTTTATTATAAAAATAAGATCATTATAGTGAATCTAAAATTAATAATGGAATAAAATAAGCGAGAAAATTTTAATTATTACCCTAACTTGGTCGAGCTCGGGGCCTCGAAGGGCAGCAAAGTATCGTCCAGCAGGGACGCTCATGTTAACAAGATCTTCTTGCCTAATTCCTCCTGAGATACCATCCAAGTTTTGCAAATCAAGCTCCCTAGCAGGAAGCAAAGAGTTTTGCTTGCTCAAAGTCGATTTCGTTCTGAATATACTGAAGTCCCCCTTGCGAACCCCACCATCGTAGACGCCTTCTCTAATCGGTCCACTTAAGCTCTTTCCGCTCCGTGGAAGAGCCATTGATTCATCTTTGCGATAATTACTACCAATGCCACTCCCTAGAGAGGCTTGGCGATTGAAAGTCTTGTTGTTCATCAGAGGCTTTTTATCTCCACGGAATTTCGAAGGATTGTTGTTTGGCTTCTTGTTCCTTTTGGTTTGGTTGTCTACTTCATTTTCGTCGATGGCGTGAATATCGACAAAGTGGTGATCAATTTGGGAAGAAGACTCTGCCGCCATTGCTCTTTCTCTTTCGAATCAATTACTTGGTTGTGTTTCAGGGCAATGCATTGAGTGTTATTTAAGGGGTGGACTTGCTATGTCTTGAATTAACATTATAAGTTCACATCATGTTAATTAAGACAAGGGACAAATGTCTGGAATTAAGAGGTTGACCGTGATAAAATGGACTAATTATTCATCTAAAATATCACCAAAAGTGTTTGGTAGTTGGTTGATAGGTGCAAAGAGAGCATAGCCATGGCTTTTCCATTAATGGTGATGGCAAGGTCATGAACTCACGAGCAAGCATTTACAAACCACAATTAGTTCGTGGTTAAAACTCACAAACGGGAAACAAGGAGTCAACGATAGAGAGAAAAGAACCTCATTCACGTGTCGAGCAAAATGAGCGATCGAAAACCCACAAGTGTAACATCGCCAAATAAACAACCAATATATTCTTAAATAATAATGTATGAATTTATCTTTTTCTCGACAACTAAAATTTAATAAATATTTGATATATTTAGTGATCTTATAAAGACTCGCCATGAACATGCATACAAGTAGGGCTACAATACTTAAAACTATACCTATGAAAGGGCACTTTTCCCTCCAACGAAGCTCGACAATACGAACACCCATTCTCACTCCTCTCTTCCAATCTCATCCCCGCCATTCTCCTCTCCGCAGCCGCCGCCCTCTTCTCTCTCTCCTCCTTCAACTTCCTCTCTCTCTCCTCCTAATCACACAAAAACTCAAAATTAACGACGACACAATCATAATAGTTTTTACAGATCTAACCTCAGACAACACAGATGGCATCCACGATGGTTTCGCCTTTTCCTTTTCCCTTCGAATCGTCTCTTCTCGTTGCTTCGCTTCTTCTTCTTGCTTCGCCTTTTCTTTTTCTTTTTCTTTGTCGCGAGCTTTCTTGATTTTTTTCAACTCTTTAGCTCTGGCTTTTCGCTTGGTGTCCTTCTCGGCTTGCTTCGCGGCTTGAGATTCCTCCATTTCGGGCGTCAGAGGGCTCGGCACGTTCGCTGCGTGCCAATCCCACTTGTCCAGATTCGAAGCCATGAATCTTCGAAACCCATTTCGAACCTCCTTATCGTTCGCGACCATATACGCAGTCTTTCCTCTCTCGTCCTTCGCGCAAGGATCGATTCCTCCTTCTAGAAGCTCTAACACTTTTGCCACGTCACCGCTCCTCGCAGCCACGTGTAATTCCGTTGACTTCGACTCCTCGCTGATGTCAGCGTTGTCAGAATCGGATAAACTCTCCGTGATTTCTTCTTTTACAGTTTCTTTTATTGGTTGTAATTGACGGGCAGCAGTGGTGGTGGTGGTGGTGGTGATGATGTCGTCTATTTTGTCTTCTTGTGGCTCGAACGAGAATTGGGAGAGAAGCTCGTAAATACGTTTGGTTTCTTTGAAAGTGGGTCTGCGGACTGTTAAGGGTACATTGCGTAGAATTCTTTTCTCCGCAATTGCGGAATGGAGGAGCTTGTCTCCATCGAAAAGAATTCTACGCAATTCTAACGGTGCGTGAATCATTACAGATTTACAGTTATCAAAGTAATTCTTCCACGAAACCATTAACTCTTGAATTTCCTACAGAAAGGACAATAATATGTGAATATTTGTTTGATAAAATATAATTCATGAAAATATTGTTCAATTACTTTTTTTAAAGCAGCTTCGTTGTGTCTACGAATAGAGGAGCCTGCAGAATGAGCGACTTTTCCAGTTCCATCCTTGGAAGATTGTTTTTTTCCCGCTTTTGCCCTCACAACATACCTGAAGAAATAAAAGAATTAATTGTAATTATTGCAGAAAGATAATTTGCGAATTTTGAGAGGGTTACCTGTGAAATGTTTTGTGGGCTAGGATAGATTTGCCATCGAATACAGATCCAGCGAAATGGCCTCCACTTGCAAGTAAAACTATTCGTAAACTCGTTTTGTCTCTTGGTTCAGATATTAATTTCTTCAATCTGGTTAATATTTCTTCTTGAGAAATAGTATTTGGTTCGTCGATTTGGGAGGAGGAATAAGATATATGCTCTGATTCGTCCACGAGGAAACATTTGTAAACCGAAATTGTTTCTCCAGTTGGGTGGCTGAAGTAGAGTTTTTGTTTGAAGTTTTCTTTGTTTTTTAGTGTGAGTTTCACGGGGAGAGATTGAGATTCGTCTTCCTCAGATTCGTCTTCTGAGCCTGATATGCTCGAGACTTCGAGCTCTTCGAGAAGAGAATTGCTGTCGAGATCTAGTCCTTCGAAATCCTCTTCTTTGATACATTTTTTACCAGCTAGACTCAGTTTTACCTAGAAAAGTTAACGAATTGGGTAATTTGCGCAACTTATCGATACAAAGATTGTCCTTTCTTGGTACCAATTGATTCAATTATAACTGTGATGTAATAAGGAAGAAAGAAAGAAAGTACGTTTAGGCGATGGAGGTCGGATTTGAAGTGGGACCGTTGGTCATGGAGCGACTCGAACTCACCACGGCAAGTATGACATGTCCATCGCGACGACGACACGGGTTCCTTTCCTTTCGAATCGTTTCTTTTCTCAACGCCGGCGGCAGAATCACCTGTAGTCTTCGAGGACTCGAGGGGGGCATCGAATGTGGGAGGAAGAGAAGATGGCACAGAAGGGTGGGCAGAAGAACGCTTTGAACGGAGAAGCGTGATGGAATCGGAGAAATCCGGTGAAAGGTCGAACAAGGAAATGGGTTTCTTCTCGACTCGAGTTTGCTCCGCTGCCGCCATTGCAGAATCAGAGAAGATGGACGACGTGTGATTCCTTCCTTTCCAACGGGGGAACTTGTTAAAACCCCTAGGCCCTACCAAACATTGCACGGGCTCCCTTTCCCGGTTTTTCCAAAACCCGAGAATATGTTTCCTGATTTTAAATACCGAAGCCATGGCCGGCTCAATATCTGGACATTTTCGGCCCAAAAAGATTATGCAACTTGTTTTGTAATTTTAAATACAAAGACAATATTTTTTTTTTTAATAAAATTACTCTTATTTTTAAGAAAACATTTTACAAAAAGAATTATTTTGAAAATTTTACTTCATGTTATATTATAATTTTTTATTTTTAATATACATTTTCATCCAAAAGTTTCGTTCATATTCATAACAGCCAAAATATCACTCTGCCAATAATCTCTTTTTTTTTCTTTCTGACCTGACAAGTCTCATGATGCAAATAATTGAATATGCTCATTTACCCTACCAGTACTACTGTACCAGGTCCACCGCCGAAACAGGCTGAAATCACACATGAAAAGCTTATAAACCCTAAACTATTCAACACATTTCATGTTTCCATTGAGGGTGCAAAAGAACGACTGTTTTTTCAAACAAGACATTGATTGATCGATACATAAGAGTTAGCTAGCTTTCCATCCCAAAAAGCATATGCCAGCAACTCTTCTATGAAACAAATAATCAAACACCTGATCTACAACCCAAAAACTAAAAAGATAAAATTCAATCAAATGCTCAAGCACTCTAAAATCTGCTCTGTTTACAGGACACTGGTCGGCGAGAATGCAAGCCCAGGCGGAGAAATACTATTGGTACTCGAACTATTGCTTCCTCCGGCGAGAAACTGTATGCCGGCAGCCTGAACAGCGATAGAAAGCTCTGAACCTCCATTATTGGTGTGATAGATATCCTTTGACTGAGCAGGCCTGGGAACTAAACCATGAGAGGTGACGCCTGTAGCTTCCACAGGCTTTCTTGAACGGCCACGTCCACGGTGTACGTGACGGTCACAGTACTTCTGACCGGGTACCACCTCCCTCGCACACCGCCATTTCTTCCCGTCTGTTCTCCTGCACCTACCCGGTTCCGGCTCCATGCTATTCCTGAAGTCAAAACAGAGACTCCCTAACCCCATCACTGTTTCACCCACAGAGAACCATTTAACAAGATCAGTAAAATGAAAACAAAAGGATAATGGAAAAGAAGAGAAAAAGGGGCGTACGAGAAGGAAAGTGATGAGGTCCAAAGGAGGAGGTGGCGACACTTTTCCAGATGGGGAGAACGAGATGTACCGGTACCGGTACACCCGCAGACATGTACTTGTAGATCAAAGCTTGATGCTCCAGCTCTTGCAGCTGCATAAACGTGAAGGAAGGTCTCTGAGCTCGACTCCCTTGCCCATTGCCGAGACCCAACCCTAGGCCAAGACCCAATGTCGAACAACCCGCCATTGTTCTATGCCCTCCATTGTGTTCCAAAGACAAACGTGGCTGTTTAGAGGGAGGAGGCAAGGAGCTCATACGAGGGTCTTCGTCTTTATCATCCACCATGCTATCGCTGTTTTGATGCTTACACTAGAGTGACAGAAACAAGGGTTTTGTTTTGCTTTTGCCTTTCAGTTTCTTATGAGAGAAAGGAAGTAAAGTAGGCCCTGAATTTGCAGTGAGAAATAAAGAGTGAAGATAACGAGGCTAAAGAATGGAAAAGATAGGAAGACAGAGAAGGGAACATACATACATAACGCCGCTGTTTCCATGTAACGGCTTTCTGACGGCATTTTAACTGTTATTTCAGACCTTCCCAATACATACGTACATAAACTATCAAGTATTAACTATATTTAATCATATTAAGATTAACTATATTACAATCATGTATGGAATAATTAAATTTAGTCATAATATTAATCAAGTATTAATCAAGTGATGAGTGATATAACGAGCATGGGAACGTAGTACACACGTAGGTATGCACTGTACTGACTAGGGACCAGTTCTTACACATTGTCAGACTTTTCTTTTCATCTTTCTAAATTCTCGTGCCATATTACATCGGCATAATCCATCTCGTTGGTTTGCCAAATGCCTGCTAATGAACAGTCCAGATTAATCCTGCCCGAAGTACGGACTATAAAGTGTAATCCAGAGCTGATATTGCATGTAAAGCAAAGCACTCAAATCCACCGTTTAATTTGCAATGTTGGTAAATCGGTACCGATCAAGTGATATGGGAATCTTTGGGACCTCGGGTCGGCGTGCGATATCTATCGGGATTGTGGTGGATAAGAAAAGTTGGGTGGATCTGGGCCGTTGATTGTAGTATGGGTGAGTTATGTCTTGGGATCACGTGGTGCTCGAGGAGGTTCTGACATTGTGTCAGTGGTTCTGCAGCCTTTTGTTGTCTTATCTCGGTTTTCTCTTTTCATCGAAGTTAATGTGTCTTATCTTCGTTCAAATGTATGGAAGACAAAAATTCGATTAGGGGCGTCAAAAGCTTGGTTTCTTACTATATGGAATAATCTCAAGTGATTATGCGCCATATTTGGCCTTGTTCTCGTTGAATTTTTTAATGGAAAAAAAATTATTTGAAAATAATGTTGGTTTTTCAACATCAAAATAATATTATTATATCAGAAGCAAATTACTATATGTTATAGAAGTAAAAGAAAAATATAGAAAAATGAAAGAGATGGATGAATAGTTTTTATTGAATTCAAATATTGGAGTTATTTTTTTTAAAACAATTTATAGTTATACGATATATTCAAGCAAGGAATTATAACAAATTACATTAATTAAGAAAAAAAATGATCCATAACAACATCCCCATGGTCCAATTAGGAAAATAAAACAATTAGGGTTAGCCACCATAAGTGAGGGTCGTCACCGTCGTTCTTCTTGGATTTGTGTATTCGCTGGATTAATATCCTCATTAGTATTTATTTTCATAGAATCTTACGATTCGAAATATGATTTTACGATTCGATTCGATTCTATCCCTAAACGATTCAAGATAAAATTTCGATTCTCATAATCTTGGTGTGCACGCACGCGTAAAATTTCAAAATAAACCTAATTTATTATAAATGCATTCATATTTATAACACTTGTCTTAAATGTACTTGATTTGTACGTAAGAAATATATCTCCTTAAAAATCATGTAAGAAAATTTAGTGGGATAAAACCACAGTAAAAAGAGGGTTAAGGTTCATACTATGTCTCCTCCTCTCGTATAGAAATATCTTCATGTTATCACTTGATTGAATATGTTGACCATCCCTCTCACTATATTTTTGAAGATTATGCCTCGGAGAGAATTTTGGAGAATTGTGGCTGGTTTTATATCCTTTAATATATATGTCCTTTATTTGAGAAACATGTGCATAGTTATATTCATATATCACGATTCGGTTTTATTTGATTAATATAACACCGCCCAATTCTTGTATATTTTAATCATTAATCCAAACTATAGTCTTTTTCATTTGTTTCACAAAGTGATACAACTCAGTTGTTGCTGTAGCCGCTAATGTTTATTTAGTTGATCACCAAAATGTATCATTATTATCATATATCCAGCACCCGAACACCTAATCAATTATGATTCTTTAATTTTTATGTATGATAATCACATATCAACTATTCATCAAAGATAACAAAATATATGTTTATTATCACTGAAAGGTCTTCGAGTTGGACAGAAATAGGTCTTTCCAAACAATTAACATCAAGTGTTACATTACGCAATGTTTTATTAGCAAAATACAGCAATGCACCAATTGAACTCGAATATGGTAATTCTCAACCAAAAATGTCTTGATTATATTTTATAAGACGAAAATAATCATTCTTTGTCCAGAGATGAAACCACCATATACGAGCTCAATGAAAGATATTCGTCCATATTAAAATGTATCAGTATATTATTTGATAATCGATTTATCAACCAATACAAAAAAAATTCCTTGGTTTGTCATTTTGAATTTATTTTTGTAAATGTGTGGTAGTATTTTCAAGCACTCATTGAGTTTGTCCATCGATTTATCAACCAATTGAACTCAAAAAAAATTCCATATTAAAATGTATCTGTGATATTCAAATCATCAACCTATATCACCGAAATGATGACAAATCCATAATGTGATCTCTTCGTAAAAACACATTTACTAATCAAATATTTTTTATATCCTTCATTTATAAAGTACTCGTATGGATGGCCGTACAATATTCTTTCAGATTATTTACATCCATATAAACTTTTTTATTTCATAGAATACATATTTTGATATATTTTATTACATGTTTCAAGCAATTTTATTCTTCATGGACTTTGTTGTAAATATCATTGTCAAGATATCCGTATAAATATGATGTTACAAATCCAGATACCCATTTGGAGTTCTTCAAAAATTGCCAAACTAATAAAAAATAGAATGTAATTGCGTATAATACCGGAGAATATATTTCTATACAATCTATAAAGCCTTGGACTACAAGTCATGTTATAACTTACAATTTTATTATTCTGTTTTCCTGCAAACACCTATTTATGGTCTACATGTTTTATACCTGAACTACATTCGTGTTTTTCAAGTGAATTTAATTATGTTTGAATTGATTTCTTCCATTTTGGTTAATCTTTTCTTTGTCGAAATTCTTCAATTGGTTTTGATTCTAGATCCTCGTGTTCATTTACGATAGGAGCAGGTTTGCATGTAATCATGTATGGGCACAAAATTCGAAAAATAACTCAGTTTTGCAACACATTCCAAAACTGAATCCAAAGCGGATTTTAAATATTCGGTACCGCCGGATTTTAAAAATCTGACGGGTGAATTAGATGAAATACTGTGATATGTATATCACAAAAATTATGTAGTGGGTTAATTAGGTTCAATTCAATAAACTAATAGGTGTCCCCGAATTTTACAACAACATTATCTATGTACTGGTTAACATATCCAATTAACATGATAACTAACACATGTCATATAATTATTAATTAATTAATATGTAATTAAAATTAATTAGAATTCATACATTTGAATGAATTTGAATTAATTATTAATTTGTGTAATTATAATATTAATTAAGTATGTTAATTATACTGTAGAGAATTTGGTGGTGAAATTTTGGGAAAAAATATTCACTTTTTATTGGTGCATGCGTGTATTGTCATATGATTTGGTGTTGCAATTTTGTTTTTGCTTCGATTTGTTGGGATTTTAGACCTATAAGTGACATACTTGGACAATGGAATCATCGCAAACCCTAGACTAGAATCCCGGTTTAGTATAGAGGTATGGATTAAAATATGGAGCATTTCTGCATGTGACCCTTTATGAAAATTAATTCAAAAAATAACTCCTTTTTTCGCAAATATTCCAAATATAACCTGAAACTGGTTTTTAAATCCCGCCGGTACCGGATTTTAAAATCCCGGTGCGGTAATGACCTTAAAAACCGTGTGTGTCAAATTTTGCAGTATTAAACTAATACTACCGAATTTTAAAATCCCGCCGTGTTATTTAGCACTAAATATAGGACTTTAAAAACCCGCCGTATTATTTAACACTAATTATCGGATTTTATAATCCCGTAAAAATAATTAACACTAACCGGCGGGTTTTAAAAACCAGCCGGTTTAATTCTTAATTAAATCATGATTGTGACAGGTGGTACAACTTACCAGTTACCAGGCAGCATAAGGACCGGGGTTTATAATATCGGTGAATAAATGAATTTATTTAATAATTATGTCTCTCCATATTTGCCCCACATCTTTGATGATTTTTTTTAACGTGTTTAATTAAATGATAAACCTACAGGTCCTATAATTAAACAATAACAAATACAAATATATATCATATATTCTCAATAAATTTGGATTAATAATTTTTAATTAATATTAATTATGTAAAAAATATGTATTTTTGTATTATCATGAAAATTATGTGTGTTAAACAAAATAAAAATAATGTTGTGGGGAAAACTTGGGTCAAAATAAAATATCTCATTTGTTCTTGCATGTGAGTGTCAGAGTTTCAATTCGAGCTCTTTTATGTTTCCCCAAGTTCCACAAACAATTCTCTCTATTATACTATTTAAAACATATATTTGACATAATAAATTGAGAAAACATATAATTATCACAAAATTAATATTAACTAAAACTTAGTAATTCAAATAAATTTTAATTATATATTAACTAATTATTTGATTTTTAATTATATGTTATGTATTTGTTTTCATTTAATTAAACATACTATTGAGTTCATTTTGAAAATACAAAAATACATATTTTTTACATAATTAATGGTAGGTTTATCATTAGACATACTATTGAATTCATGATAATCCAAAAATACATATTTTTTACATAATTAATATTAATTAAAAATTATTAATCCAAATTTACGGACAATAGATGATATATATGTGTATTTGTTATTGTTTAATTATAGTAGGTTTATCATTTAATTAAACATGTTAAAAAAAATCATCAAAGATGTGGGGGCAAATATGGGGAGACATAACACGGCGGGTTCATTTATTCACCAAGATTATAAATCCCGGTCCTTATTCTGACTGGTAAATTGTACCACATGTCACAATCATGATTTAATTAAGAGTTAAACCGGCGGGTTTAAAAACCCGCCGGTTAGTGTTAATTATTTCTACAGGATTATAAAACTCGGTAATTAGTGCTAAATAATACGGCGGATTTTTAAAGTCCGATATTTAGTTCTAAATAACACGGCGGGATTTTAAAATCCGGTAATATTAGTTTAATACTGCAAAATCTGACACACACGATTTTTAAGGTCATTAGCGCACCGGAATTTTAAAACTCGGTACCGGCGGGATTTAAAAACCAGTTTCAGGTTATATTTGCAATATTTGCAAAAAAAGAATTAATTTTTGAATTAATTTTTCATAAAGGGTCACATGCAGAAATGCTCCTTAAAATATTTAACATGATTCATTCATATAAACTCATATGCTATGCATTCAAACCAGTGTTTTAAATTGCGCCGCAATTGCGGTATGTAATTTGAAATCGAACATCGCAGTCATATATTGCGAAAGATAGCGTTTTTGGAAAATTACGGAAATTGCGACGATATTGCGGATAAATAGCAGTAATTGCGGTGTTAATTGCGGTTATTGAGTTGGTTTGAATACGTTTTGTGACCCGTTATATTAAAATCCTTGTAATTTTCTCATTCTTCCACCAAATGACATAAATTTTATATCGAAATCGCTCATCTCGACGCGAGGAACGTATCCATGGGATTGGATTTGGGAAACTTTGTGTTTTTACCCGGAATTAAACAGAAAAGACATGTTAAAGTAATTTCTTCAAGAATTATTTAATATAAAAATTATAATATGATTTTGTGACTATTTATTATTTAATTTCCATATTTTATTATCAAAATATTTGATAAAATAGGCTCATAACATATATAACTTCTAAAATGTGTCAATTTCATCTATAAATATATGAATTTCATAATTTTCATTGTATTTCATTGATGTTTCGATTTCAAATTTGAGTTATATTGCTTTGATATTTTTAGGATGTCGACGAAAAATTCTACAGCAAAACCCAAATCCAAAAGTCTCGCTTGGGAGTGTTCTTATCGCGCGGACCCTACTAACTCGTTGGTATTGTTAGTGTTATTTTGGAAATCTCATGTTTTAATTATGGACAATCATCTTTTGCGTATTTTAATTATGAACAATGAACTATTAGAAGGGGCATTCTTCAAAAAAACCCCAACTTTTTTGGAAATTCTGAAAAACCCCATGTACTTTTAGAAAACTCCCTATCTTTTTTAGATTACCTCAAAAACCCCCTATATTTTTTGTTTCTTCAAAAACCCCCTAACTTTTTTAGATTCCCTCAAACACCCCCTATATTTTTTGCTTCTTCAAAAATCCCCTAACTTTTTTAGATTCTCTCAAAAACCCCCTATCTTTTTATTATGTTTTTTTTAAAAATAACCATTATACCCTTTAGTTTTATTTTTTAAATTTCTATAATTTAATAAATAATTAATATATATTAAACTATTATAAAAAAATTAAAAATAAATAATACATGATATTATAATATTATAATATATAATAAATAATATATTGATATTAAAATATCAATTTCATCAATTATTATAATATTTTAATATCAATATATTATATATTTATTATAATAATTTAATATCTATGTATTATTTATTATAATATTTTAATATCAATAAATAATATATGATATTAAATTATTATAACATTTTTATTGATATTTTAATATCAATAAAATTATAAAAAATAAATAATGCATGATATTATATTATTATAACATTTTTATTGATATTTTAATATCAATAAATTATAAAAAATAAATAATGCATGATATTATATTATTATAACATTTTTATTGATATTTTAATATCAATAAAATTATAAAAAATAAATAATGCATGATATTAAAATATTATAATAAATTATACATATATATTAAATTATTATAATAAATTATATATTGATATTAAAATATTATAATAATTGTTGAAAATGATATTTTAATATCAATATATTATTTATTATAATATTTTAATAATTTATATTATATATTATAATATTATAATATCATGTATTATTTATTTTTAATTTTTAATTTTTTTGTAAAAGTTTAATATATATTCATTATTTATTAAATTATAGAAATTTAAAAAATAAAACTAAAGAGTATAATGGTTATTTTTTAAAAAACATAATAAAAAGATAGGGGGTTTTTGAGAGAATCTAAAAAAGTTAGGGGTTTTTCGAAGAAGCAAAAAATATAGAGGGTTTTTGAGGAAATCTAAAAGTACAGGGGGTTTTCTAAAAGTACAGGGGGTTTTTCAGAATTTTCAGAAAAGTTGGGGGGTTTTTGAAGAATTCCCCTATTATTTAACTAAGTTATTGTTATTGTTATTCGATATTTGATTAAGTAAGAAATTTCAAATTATTGTTATTTAATTAAGTTTTTTGTAAAAAAAAATGTAAAATGCCTCTGAAAAATGTCCCGGTAACGAATTGTCATATTAATGGAGATTTTATGATCAATTTTTTTTGTACCCTAAAAATGTCCACGGACAGTCAACTTTTTTATTATGTTTAGAAGAAAATTATAAATTTTTTTTTACGATATTAATGGTGACAAAAAAAAATATTGTGAAAATATATTTCAACACACTATTATTATTACATAAGTTAATATCACAACGAATGTTCGCAATAAGGTCATAGCGTCGCAATTACGCCCGCAATCGCAATTCGCTGCAAAAAAAGGCCAGACCGCAACGTACCGCAATATCGCAATTTAAAACATTTATTTAAATTTTAAGCTGATATGTTATGCGTTTAAACTGAAGGAAATAATGCCCTAGTCTGAACGAAATAATGCCCTGGGCAGAACAGAATAATACCCTTGACTGAACTGTTTAGCTTGTATGTAAACGAATGATCATTATTATTTATGTTTGTTGATCTAATATTTTAATATTTGATTAAAGTTTCATTTAATACGTGTACTGATTATTTAACATATTTAGGAATATGTGAATAAGCCTTGAATTGTATCACTAGTTTATGCATCATCATAATATGTGATTATGATAGTAAAACTGTAACAATGAACGTAATACGATTCTAAATGTCCCTGATCATATATATGATGTATATAGAGATATACATGTCTAAGGAAATAGAATATATGTGTACACCAGTATATTCGCATATGAGATGATTATGTTTTACTGATCATGGACATGGAATACATAGAGATGTAGTGATGTCAAATATGGAATATAGATATGTATTAGAGACTACATATTGGACTGACCAACTTATGAGAATATACATGGTTATTGTCATTATATATATTCTCATAAACAAATAGAATTTTAGTCCTTTGACCTGAGGTTATCATTAGATTTCTCACCTGTGAATTGTTAATACTAATTGAACATTCAATCTAATTCTATATCGGGAAAGAGTTAAGTTGATTTAGAAAGTATGACATTTGACCATGTCTTTGATCAACAGATATCGTATGAACAAGAGAGCTAGTAATTTGTTTATTTAATAAATAGGTTATGATCACAAATCATTTATTTAATTTGGGTAGTCATAATGCCTTGCTAGAGGCCAATTATGATTTGCATATTTAAATAGAGATTTAATATGCTGCCAACATTAAATAAACTTATAGGGTCACACACAAAGACAAGTTTGGATTGGACACAGAAAATCAAATAAAGATGAAGAGGTATAAAGCATTAATCGAATGCTACATGCATGTATGGATGCATGGTATTAATATTCAGGATATTATTCATTTGATGAAATTATTTTGTGAGCATTGGATACCACAAAAGTGGTTGGAATTCTAAGAGTTTTCCACTTGATTATAGATTCACTCAATCTCTTGGGCAGAATTTTACACTCAAGAATTTCGAATTTAGAGAGTAAAAACTTAGAGAAAATAGTTTTCTTAGAGAGAAAGAAAAGAGTGAAGCTTGGCTGAATTTCTTTGTGAAAGAAAAGAGAAGCAAGCAGATTTTCTGAAGGGAGGAAGAGACCGACTAGAATCGGGAGTCTTCACGTCTGAGGTATAAATTTTGAAACTCTTCCTTCATATCTAATTAGCGATACACAGATCCATGGCTTAAGGGGTTCGGGTAAGTTCCGCTGTGCAATAAGGTTGCCCGAAAACCTAACATAAACTCACATGCTATCTGTTTAAACGAATAGTGAACATAATTTGTTGTGACTTTTCTATATACATCCAATGTTTATATTATCCATTTAATTACGTATATCAAATATATGTATGTATGTCCGACATACATATTACTTGTTTCATGTTCGGTTATTATTGATCCAAGGTGTGACCGTGTATGTTCGTTTAGTGCTAGCAATGGCAGACAATCTATTGATCATGGTTGGCTCCTAGACAAACACCGTGAACACCTAGATTAAATCGAATTATGATCATTATCATAAACCTAATTCAAATAGCAATAAGTAGTCCTTTTATTATACAATATCTTGTTGATCGTAGGCATATTGGTAATACTCATCCTTTATTTGACCAACATTCACTCTTTCCCGAGTTCGAATTAGACTAAATCGTAAGACGACGTCTCATCGAGTATAGTTATACCTTTCTTTAGTCTCAATTCATCGAGGAGCCCGAAAAATATATCTTTTTGATATAAAAGAACAAATCCCATCTTGACTAACTATATCTTAAGTCGAGCTTCGGATAATAACCAAAATTGCCCTATCCATCTGTTTACGGATATAAGAAACATATCAAAGCATTATGATCCACCTACCAAAAATACAATAACCTCAAGTCGATGAATTAATGTTGTATTTGTTATGATAATATTATTTATGACTTAACCATGAAATATTCTCATATGATAGTCAATTCAATACATAGTCTCCCACGATATATCTACATTTTTATAAGTTTCATGATCATAGAAACGTGATTATCTCTTGTGCAAATGTATTAGTGTACATATCATAGTTCCATTTAAATTATCTGGACATGTCAATCTTTGACAACTATATATGACTAGGGATGCTTATAGTAGTATACCTATTATTTGACGGTTTCCTTATCATAATCGTTTAATAATGATGACGCTCAAACAATTATACAATTAAAAATTTATTCGATACTTCAACAATATAAAATCAAATAAGAACACACTTTATTATATAAACAATTATATGCAAGATAATAATACATATCACAACATAGTACACTATGTGATACCTAAGCAAAAAATTTAGCCTAGAACATTGTATCTTTCATGATTGTGTATCCCTAGCTAACGAGTCTTGCAATTAATGGTTCTCTTACTTAACTTTGAAAAAATTATTTAAATATATATGTATGTTTATAAGTATTTTCAATGATTTTGGAACAATATTGATTATTTTATTCCCAAATAATTAAATTATATCCAATTCTACTCTGTTTTTTGCATATACACTTGTTACAAAATAACTATTAATAACTTGTGTCAAATTAAGAACAAAATAATTTCAATTTGAAACTCAATGTAGAACTCTACTTGTACCAGTAATAATTATTTTCAAAATAGGCGTTAAAACTAATCCTAATAAATATAATATAATTATTCCAAAATATAATTTAGCTATATTTCTCAAATATAAGTAACTAAATCATTTTAAAATTAATTATCATCCATTTTTTGCCTAAGCTTTCTCTTTCCAAAAATATAATTTGAGTTAAGTCACGGAAATTCGATATTTGTGCTATGAATCCAGGTTTTCACAGTTTTGAAAAAATAAAACTTCACTCCTTACTTGTAAAAGAGAACGACAAATAGTTTTGCAAATTTTGATCCATAAAAACTAAATTTCTATAGGGTGGGCATTCGGTTGAACCGAACCGAACCGAATAAGTGCAAACCGAACCGAACCGAATAAGAGCAAACCGAATTAAACCGAACCGAATAAAATTTGAACCGATTTAAAACCGAACCGAATAAACCGAATTTATTATTCTGTTTATTCGGTTGAACCAAATTAGAAATTTTATAATGTTAAAATTCAAATGTTATTTAGAAAAAATATATAAAAACAAATCATATAAAATATACTTATGTTATTTCTAATTTTACAATATTTAATTTTAAATTTTTTAAATGAATATAAATTTTTTTTTTTTTTTTTTTGCATAACAAACCCGTAGGCAATTAAATGAATATAATAGAAAAAGTAAAAACTAGTATTAATTTGGTCCGTTCAGTTTAGTCGGTTCTGAAAGTACCAAAACCGAACCGAACCGAATAAACCGAACAATATCAATTTGTGAACCGAACCAAACCAAACCAAATAAATCGAAAAAACGAACCGATTAAATCGAATTCGACCGGTTCGGTTCGGTTCCCAAATAAACCGAACCATCGTCAAAACTTAACCAGCAAACAAGGGCCTAAATGAGTAACCTGAATTTTTATAATTTTAATGCTATTGATGGTGTCATGCTCATCAATTTCATTATATTAGGTCCATATGCCACACATCTGGTTAAAATTTCAAAAAATATTTCAGACTCAAGAGGCCCAAACGCTGAAATTCATTTCCATCAGGCTTGAAGCCCTCAATTAACTATTTCTTCATCAGACAGTCAAGCAGCACAGCACATCACAACATCCACATTTTCTACGGACTGAATCTTTCTTCGACTTCTGTCTGGACTCATGTCCTTGCTTTCCCCCCAGTTTTCAACATATCTCCTCCGTTCGATCACAAACTTAACGCCTCAATACCTAATCTCCACCGTTTCTTTATTGGGCAACATCACGTGTCCGCTTTTCTGCTTCTGCGTCTGTACTCTCCAATTCCTAACCCAAGATAACTTAACCATGGTTACTTAACCTTCACCTCAGGTTAAACTAAAACCCTTAACCCCCTTGGCTCAAACCCCCATGAAACCACCTTTACAACCACTAAGTCACCACTCCACCTTTCGTCTCCTCACTCCATTGTTTCCCCAGCTTCAACACTTCAGCCATGGCTATCTACTACCTCCCATTTTTCCTTGTACTAACTCTTTTCATTCAAACTTCCTACGCTCACAACATCACCGCCATACTAGATGGATACCCTGAGTATTCCGTCTACAATGGTTACCTCACCCAAACCAAGGTCTGTGACGAGATCAACTCGCACGAGACCGTCACGTGCCTAGTCCTCTCCAACTCCGCCATGACCGCTCTCGCCGACAAGCAGAGCTTGGCCGGGATAAAAAATGCTCTCCGTCTTCTCAATCTTTTGGACTACTTCGACCCTCAGAAGCTGCACGACCTTTCACGCGGTTCCACTCTCACTACAACCCTGTTGCAAACCACCGGCAACGAACCGGGTAACCTCGGGTTCGTCAACATTACCAACCTCCGTGGCGGCAAAGTTGGTTTTGCCTCAGCTCAACCTGGTTCGAAGTTCGACGCGACGTACACCAAAACGGTGAAGCAAATGCCGTACAATCTCTCTGTTATGGAGATATCTGCACCCATCACCTTCCCCGGTCTCATGGACGCATCAGATTCGTCAAACCTCACGGCCCTTCTAGAGAAAGCAGGCTGCAAGACCTTTGCTTCTCTAATCACATCCTCTGGCGTGCTCAAAATGTACCAATCCGCCATGAGCAAGGGCTTCACCCTCTTTGCACCGAATGACGAAGCTTTCAAAGCCGATGGTGCGCCTGATCTATCATCTCTCTCAAGTGCTGAACTTGTTACCATACTTCAATACCATGCACTCCCTTCATACTCCCCCAAGGCCTCACTTAAGACCTCCAGAGGGCCAATAAGCACCATGGCGTCAAGTGGGGCCGGTAACTACGACCTCTCAGTCGTCTCTCATGGCGACGACGTGTCCCTAGATACTGGTTTCGATACCTCCAGAGTTGCATCCACGGTGCTTGACGAGACTCCTCGCTGCATTCTAACTGTTGATAGCTTATTACTTCCTGTGGAGCTATTTGGAGGAGCACCAACTCCGGCACCCGGACCTGATTCAGTTGCTCCGGCGCCGGGACCCATCAGTGAGGCTCCTGCCCCGTCTCCAAAAGGGAAGAAGACGAAGAAGGCCAAGGCACCGGCTCATTCGGCACATTCTCCACCGGCACCACCAATGGAGTCTCCCGATGCGGCACCTGCTGATTCTCCGGCAGAGGCTGACAGGGCTGACGTGAAGAAGGATACAGCCGGAGCATCCATGGTTGTTCAACGTTTCTGGAGTTCGATTCTTTCTGTGATTTTTGTGATTGTTTTGTTTATGTTAGATTAGTTTTTTGGTGCATTGTGTTGGGAGGAAGATTGTGTTGTTAGTGATCATTTTCTTTCATTTTTATTGTTCACTCATTAAGAATTTTTTTTGTTGGTGAATTGATCATGGTGAGAGTGTTTTGTTGGTTTTATATTTCATTGTTTAGGTCTGTTTGAACATTTAATTATATACTTATACTCATTATGGGCATCCCACTAAATTGAGAGGAGAAATCTGAGTTCAACGTAGTAATGAAAGTTTGGTTTGGAATTATTGTTGAAGACGACTTATGTTTGTTTGGCATAGAAATCTGAGTTCAACGTAGTAATGAAAGTTTGGTTTGGAATTATTGTTGCAGACGACTTGTGTTTGTTTGGCATGATCAAAACGACTTATGTTTGTTTGGCATGATCAAATCACGTGCCATCTTATGGACCCGAGTTTTGAAATTTGAATGATTTTGGTTCGATTTGGAGGCAACTTCAGCATGAAGAGCCCTCTCTTTGGTCGAGCCATCCATTGGCTCAAAACTGCAAAGGACTGCTGGAATTCCTTTGCTTTGTGACTTTGTACTTTAATCTCTCTTTTTATTGCTGGATTATGTGTTCTTAATATATAATTGCTACTTTAAATATTATTAATTAGCTTAAAGAGGAGATGGAATGTCGGTCATAAAGAGTAAAGAATAGAGAGTATGTATTATGGTCCTATGGACCCCTCGAGCATAAAACAATATTTTAAAACTCAAGTACTTAATTCTGGTTGGTGGAAATAAATAGTTTCTGTTCTAACAAAGATAGAAAAAACATTTCTATGGTTACAGAATCATAAATGTGTGCAAACAATACAATCAGTAGAAAGGATAAGTCGGTGCATGCCTAATGCGTTGCAATGGTTGTAACATGTGGATTAACATTGCTATGAATATGAATGAGTCGTCTCATGTTGGGTTGGTCCACTTCTTGCATGATGGTCATGATTGTTGGTGGCACGAGTGATAATTGCTCAAAACCGTAGTAGTATCACGAATAATACGATACGTAATACGCATTCAGGCCCGGCCTTGGATTTTGGCCAGTTGGCCCGGGTCACATGCCTCCATTTCCCATAGACCATCATTTTTTACATATAAATCAATTATACCTATTACTAATTCCGACCCATTAACTCTTATATGCACCGGACCCGTTTGTGCTAGGATCCGGATCCGCTACCTTCAGTCCTGCACGCCCCTGACATAAGCAAACGAAACCCTAGCATCATTGCGGCAGTGCTTCGAGTTCACACGCTTCAGATCCTCTTCAGTTCTTTGTCATTTTTTCGCTGCGGCAGTGATTTTCGTGGGGTTTTTCATCAAATTTGTCAGCTCTCTTCGATGCTTCACAATCTTCGGTGTGCGGCGCTCTCCTCTTCGAATTGCTTTTCAATTTAGTGTAATTTCTCTTCAATTTATGTTGCAATTTCGTCATGTTTGGTTGAACAATTATAATTGCAAGAGAATTTCTATAATTTTTGTTGCAATTTCGAGCCAATTTTCCGTAATTTCTGTAAATTGGTGTAAAAGAGAAAAGATACCCATTCCTTACTAATGGTGTAAAAGAGGAGAGATATCCATTTCCTGTTTCTCTGTCGTATGAGAAAACTGAAATTGGCCTTTTGATAAGGGTGACGCTATTGCAAGAGCTAACATGGCTAAATTGAGAACGATTTCATTTTTAAATATTTATATATTATTTATGGTGATTGATATTTATTATACTTATATAATATTATTTATATCTTCCATGAATAATACAAAAATATTTTTCGTAATATTATGAAAAATATTTAAATATATATGACATGTTACAATTAATTATTTTTTATGATGAAAAAATTAAGAATAAAAATATTTTTTTATATATGAAAGATTTTATTTGCATGATTTATGGAAAATAATAAACTAATAGATACATGTAAGAAAGATCAATCATCAATTCATCATTAACAGGATATAACGGTCATTTGGTAAAACAAAATTGAAATCGCTCTCAATTTAGCCATGTCAGCTCTTGCAATAGCGCCACCCTTTGATAATAAACGAGATTTCTTCAATTTGACTGCTAATCAAAACTTTAAAAACTTTAATTTTCTTATATTTTGAATTCCAATTCGTAAAATATGAATCTTTGAGTTGTGATTTCTTTGTAAAGTTAATACAAACGGAAAATCACAAATTTTTCATGACAAAATTGAAAGTCACATTTTTTTCCTCCTCAATTATCGTTTTGTCCCAATTAATTGCTTTTCTACATATGTATTTTCCATGCATGGTCTCTCCGAACATATGTAACCAAAATTTTCTAATTCCACCTTTTATATTATCCTTTTCTACATATGTATTTTCGTGGGGTTTTTCGTCAAATTTTTCAGCTCTCTTCGATGCTTCACAATCTTCGGTATGCGGCGCTCTCCTCTTCGAATTGCTCTTCAATTTCGTGTAATTTCTCTTCAATTTCTGTTGCAATTTCGTCATGTTTGGTTGAACAATTATAATTGCAAGAGAATTTCTGTAATTTTTGTTGCAATTTCGAGCCAATTTTCCGTAATTTCTGTAATTTCGAGTAATTTGTGCAATTTTCAGTATATGTTTGCTTGCTCTGACTATAAATCTGTAATTCATGTGCAATTTCGAGTACATGTCTGAAAAATTGTATATTTGGATTGGGTATTTATGTGTGCAATTCTCTGAATTGTGTATTTATGTGCAATTTCGAGTACATGCTTGAAAATTTCGACCCCTAATATATTTTCGACCACTATTTTCGAGTAATTTTCTGACTGTGCAATTCTCTTAACTCATTGTATGTTTGGACTTCAGCCCCCAATATATTTTCGAGTTTATGCTTGAAAATTGTTGGTTAATGTTTTGTATTTGTAATTTATGTGCAATTTCGAATATATTTCTATGTAATTTCTGTCATTTTTTTTGCTCGATTCAATTAAGAGAATTTGTTGCAATTTTTCATGATAATTTCTAGAATTGAGGGGGAAACGATAATTTGGTTAGTGAAAATGAAAAATTTATTAATATTGATGATTCCGTTAATTGGGCGGGGTATTAGCCAACAATTTCGAGATTTATTAGTAAAAAAAAGTCCCATTAAAAAAAATACGAACCATGTTGTTAATTTTCCGAGTTTTAATTGATGTATAGATGAATATGGAAAGATTAAACGTATTAGTACTGTCAATTCGTGTAAATATTAGATTGTGCGAATTTAATTGATGCAGTTGCCTTCAAAAATGTAAGAAGAGTGATATTTAAATGAATATGCTAGTTAGATGGTTTGTAATATTTTGAACTCACATTATTATTATGTATTTTATTTTACATTGAATTTTTTTTATTTTTTTTAAATGATATGATTTCGTAATTGTGGATTATCGTAACATCATGTCACAGGCCTCCAAAAACTCAGGATCGGGCCTGTACGCATTTGTGTATAATTCGGATCAAACGTTTTTCAAGTCTGTCAAATATTCGGTCAGATAAAACGCAATACGCTAATAATTTGTCAATTCGCTTATTCATCTATAGTTATGTTTATTTTACGTAATACGGAGCAATAATTCGGTATATAAAAGTGAAGGAAATACAGTTTCAGGATCAACCGTAAAAGTGTACACAAGGATAAACGAATGTAGTCGTACATTCGTAGCCATAACTTTCAGTAGGAAATTCCGATTTGAATGGTTCAAATTGGGTAAGATAGATAATTAGATTATCTATAACATTCATGTAGAAATATATTTCATATGAACGAAGTATAAGTGTCGTTTCTGTGAAATACCGAAAGGGTGCAACAGTATGACATACAGTTAGTAAAACAGTCATAACTTTTGCATACGAACTCTAATTGGGCTGGGCCAAATTGGGTTGTGTAGATAATGAGATTATCTACAACTTTCATGTTGGTTGATTTTCTGTCAGAGAAATTTATCAATTTCGTCTGGACAGATTACTGAACAGGTTCATGAACTTTTCTGTGTGAAAAGATGTATATTGGATATACATGCCTTTTGGCTAATCCTAATCCTATTAGATATAAATAGGATACTTTCTGGCTCATCCCTATGCTAATTCATACAGAATTATTCTACCCAAAACACAAGAGAAAAGAGCAAATTCAGATTTGATCTTTTGTGAGTGAAAGGGTGCTAAGAGAGAGAGATAGAGAATCAATTCGATCGAGCAAGTTCACCGGTGCATCGTCTAGGCAGGTGCATCCGTGACCGACGTCTTGCGACTCAAGGTGGATACACGTAGAGGAGCAACGTCTGAGGCTCTTTCAGTTGTGATCGATTCGGACGCGTGAATTCAGTCGAAGTCGTGGCGTGATCTCGGGAATCGGGGAATCGGACCGGGCCTACATATCCGCTGCGCGGGCCCGGGGTCGAGGATATTTCCCAACAGTGGTATCAGAGCGATCGCCATCGATTCGAGGGTCGAATCATAGTCGTATATTAGATATACGCATGGGTTATCAAAGTTCGTACCCGTTTGCATGATGTTACATATAGAGAAAGTCAAATTCCGTTAAAATCACAAGTGGAATTCGCTAGAGATCGATCAAAAGTTGATTGAGAGTATCTAGGAATGATCGTGAAAAAGTTTCATGATTTATCGTTTTGGAAACGAGCGAAAACGGACGAAACGGCAAAATCTGCAGAAAGTTAGAATACGAAACAGTGAGTAAAACTAAGATAATTTTCAGTGGAAAACTCCAAATTGATTGGATCATATTGGTGTAGTTAGATAATGAGATTTTCTATGACTTTGATACATAAAGTTTTTCCATTTGAACGAATTATCAGTGTCGTTTTTATGGAATACTGAAAGGGTGCGACTGTTTGACATACAGAGACTAAAACGTCCGTATATATCGCATCGAAACTCCAATTGAGTCCAATCCAATTGGGTTAATTAGATAATAAGATTATATAGAACTTTCGTTCACGTTAAAAGTCGGTTGGAACAATTTAATATTTTTTTTTCAACAGAATACTGAAAATGTGTCTGTAGTTTTCTGGTTGAAAAGGTGTATATTGGATATACTTACCTTTTCGTTTGTTCGTATTTTACTAAAACTGGTATAACTTTCTGTAGAAAATTCCGATTTGAATGGTTCAAATTGTTTTAGTTAGATAATTAGATTATCTAGAACTTTCATGTTGTAATATATTTTATTTGAGCGAAGTATTAGTGTCGTTCTAATGAAATAACGAAAGGGTGCAGAAAAATAATTTTTCTGCCGCCTCGGGGGCAGTTTTTGGCGCCCCGGACGCGTCCCGGGCGAGGTTTTCTCGCGCCCCACGGCCCTTGCGTTACAACGGATGGGGAAGTCCGTTATAACGGACCCTTCTCTGGATGCTATTTTTGTTTTCGCGATAACTTTGGCTACGAAGCTCGGAATTTTGAGTTCTTTATATCGATTTGATCGGCATCAAACATTCTAGCATATTAGATAATTAATTATTTAGAATAATTAATCTCCCTAAATAAATCATATGCATTTACAAATCTTGTGATAGTGATATAATATGATTATGTCACGAATTTAGAAACATGCAATGGCATGATCCCTCATAATATTTAAGTCATGGAAATGCCTTCCATATCCACAACCATCGAGATTGATATGACATAGTGCGTGGTTTCAGGCCATAGTCGGGCACGTACTATTGTATATATTGGTGCGGGTGGTAAGCGTTAATTGGGGACTCACGTGGTTTCAGGCCATAGTCGGGCACGTGAGTAGTTCAATTGAACGATACGATGGATATGGTTATGACTTAACCGTCCAAGCCAATCCGATTGGAGTTCGGGGCATAGATAGAATGCACACACGGAACATGGATTGTATTGGATACGATTCGTCACCGAAATTCTATAAAGGAACAAGAGTCGTATTGGATACGATTGGATTTAATCCTACCTAAAATATCGAGATCTCATTTGTCGGCCATAGTCACTTATGGGAGGATCGTAAAATATGGGTCTTGAGTGTTATGGACTTGGAGTCCCGTATCGGTATGAGGGTTATCGATTCAATAAAATAACACTATCATATATTCATCATATAAGCATATAGATTAAGTACGCACGGTTAGGAGTTAATCTTCATCATCCGTTTAGAATTATGTTTTCTAGCAACACCAAATATATCGATGAGATCGATATGATAGATAGCTTTTGGGCCAGAATTGCCATGATTAACCTTGATGGTCAAAGAATGGTTCTTAGACTTAAAGGAACGTGTTGGACACGGAAATGGTAAATTCGGGGCTTGAGGCTTTGGCTTTAGAGAAAGCCGGGTTCGATAAACTTTAAGAAGGAATCGAACGATATTACGTGCCTTGTGGTGGCATGTATAGACGCATATTTCTCAAAATTGTTTTGAGAATTCGGGTGTATATGAAAGTAAAACACAACGCTCATGAAATAGTTTCAAGAGTTAGAGCGCGTTGAATTATTCAATGCGGCTCAAAGAGTAGGTTAATTTTGAGACGCCTTATGGGTCTTGGATTAACACTCGTGTGTTGATGGTACGAGATTTGATCGTCGTGACCGAATATCATATGCATTCGATAGATAAGTCGATCCCGAAATTGCATGAGATGTGATTTAAAATTGAATTGGAGATGCTCGGAGTATCCGAGGAATCCAATGTATATAGATGCGTGGATGTCCATGTAATTCAAAGAAGGGATCGAAAGAAATGTATGTCTAAGGGTATTTTGGGAAAATGTTTTCCAAACAGAAGGTTCGGACAAAGAGTTGTCCAAACTAATGACTCAAAGAATGGTGAAATCCGAGGAGGATTAAATCAAGAGGTTGATTGCTTCTTTTGGCATTGCCGTCTTGGCCATATAAACGAGATTCGCGTATCTAGATTCCATATGATGGATTGCTAGAATCATCCGAATTAGATTCGATTGATTAATGCGATACTTATTTATTAGGCAAGATGACAATGGCATCATTCTCCAAAGGTTGGAGAAAGATCCAACGAATTATTGGAAATTACATTTAGATGTAATGTTCCGATAAGTTCCGAGGCAAGAGGAGGCTATCGGTATTTTGTTACGTTTATGGACGGTTAAAGTAGATATGAAAATATCTATTTAATGCGTGCCGAAACGGAGACTTTTGAAAGGTTCAAAGAGTTTCAAAAACGAAATACGAAATCAACTAAGCAAGAAAATCAAAGCTTTTCGATAGGATCGAGAAGGCAAGTATTTGAGCAAAACCTTTCGATAGGATCGAAGAGGCGATATTTGAGTTATGAATATTGATGATCATTTATGATTGTGGAATCGTTTCACGATTGCATTTATTCGGAACATTGAGATGTGTCCGAAAAGAGGAAATGAACGCATGTTGGACATGGTTCGATAAATGATAAGTCAATAGGATCTCCCAAAATGTTTTGGGGATACGCCCTTGAGACAGCGGCACTAATGAATGGTTGCATATAAGATATGAATCATAAACCTTCTAATTGGTACAAAAGACGCCATATGAGATATGGATCGGAATGGTTCCGAAGTTGTCACTTGTACAGATTTGAGGATGTGAGTGTATTTCGAAATTTGTTTCGGTTAAACTCAATCCCAAATCTGGAAATTGTTCGTTTATCCTTAAGGAAACTAAAGGGTATTAGTTCTAACGTCCCGACGAAAATGAGATTTTCGTGGCTCGAAGAGATGCCTTCTTGGAGGAGGACTAGATGCGCACAAGTTTGGAACTTGGTGCCATTTATCTCTATGCGGGCTAGTGGGAGTAGAATAAATCTCGAAAGAGTTCGTGATTTGAAAATGAACATTGTACCGATGAAAGTTGACATGGCTTCATCAAGAGTTGATGAACGCAAGTCGAACACACAAAGGAATTTTTCGTAGATCAAGTAGGCTATATCATAAGCCGGTAAATACGGATTTATCGAGGCTAATGATGATAGATCGAAATCATATGATGATTCGATATCCTACAAGGATGCTATGAAAAGTTGATTCCACATGACATGGTGTCACGAAATCTGAGATTCGATCCATGTAAATTATCAAGTTCGGAACTTGATTTCATTACTTTCTGGGTTAGACCCGTGAAATGTGAGTGGGTTTTTCAAGATGAAGAACCGACATGGATAGGAATACGCATATATGTAAAACGAGGCTTTTTGCGAAAAGTTTCATGCAATTCATAGTCGGACTATGAAGAAACGTTTTCGCTTGTTGCCATGCTTTCACATTCTCGAAATTCTGCTTGCCATGGTCGCATATTACGACTATGTGATGTGGCAAAATGGATGTCAAAACCGAATTTCTTGACAGAAATTTTATAAAAGGATGTGTACTTGACACAACCTTACGGTTTTGTCGATTCATAAGAATCGGGGATAAGATATGCACGCTTTAACGATCCATATGATGGATTAGAGAAAGCTTCTCGGAATTGGAATATTCGTTTTGACAAAATTATAAACTGTTATAAAATTGTCGAAACGAATGGAAACTTTGTGTACACATGAAGGTTAGTGGGAGCTGCGTTATATTTCTTGTAACGACAAAGGATTTAGACGAGACCGCTTATGAATTAAGCGTGAAGATCTATAGGATAGATCTAAGAAGTTCCTCGTTCTATATTATAGCACATATATCGACATATTGTTGAAAATGGTTTTCAACATGTAAACTCCTTGGAGGAGATAAATCGAAATGTTGAATGGCAGAAATTTTCAACGGCTCGATGTGAGACATCAAGCAGCGCGAAAAGTAATAATATGATGCCTTACATTTGATGTTAGGATCTATTATATCTGTCATGATATGTATGTGGCTATCTGTCATACAAATAAAGCGTCTAGTTCACCGTCAATAAAATTCATGGGAATCACATGAGTTTGAATGTAATTCGATTACATGAGACTAACTCTTGTGATTGTATAATGGTTATACAAATATATACATAATGGTTATGTATATTTAAAACCCATCGGGATTTGTATTGATAGAGGTGAAGTTTATCCTTGAATACTTTGCGAAAGAATTCAGGATTTATTATCTATAATGGTGTGGAGGACTTGTTGGTTATAAAGAGTTATAACAAACAACAGTTTCCAAAGATGAAGCACGTCCAAATATGTAGCACGACTTTCGATCACAAAGTGTGTACATGTTTTGCTTAAATGAAAACACGGTTATGTGGAAAGGTTCCACAACACCAATAGTTTATGATTCTATTTATGGTGGCGAGTATATTGCGGTTATTAATCGCAAAAGGAAGTGGTATGGATCAAGGATACATGACCAAACTCTAGTAGTCACGAGTTATCGGATTTATGGTTGTTTATTGCGTGAGACGCAATAGTACAAGCCAAAAATGCCGAGGTCACAACCACTTCTAGCCAATACTCAGAAAATTTCATTTGATCCATGAAATTTTATGAAAAGATGTGATCGTAGGTATTGGAAATGTTCCAATCCTGATGATGATTAACACTAGCGGGAACGTGCGGACCCGTTTACAAGACCGCTCTCTCTAGTCGCGCGTGATTGTCATGCGATGACTATGGGTATGGAGATACCTAGAGGAGGAAGAAGAGAGTAGAGTGTAGTTATCTAATACGATAGTCCTCGCAGGTTATGGGTATGGAGATACCCATAGGTAAACGTTGTATCACCCAAATACTTAGTCCATATGAATGCATTCCTTTTAAAATTTTTGTTTACTTAAATTAAATATGCATTCACCTTATATGAAAATAGTGTGCGGGTTGTGTAATATGATTGTTACATGAACCTTGATTTGAACTTGTGTGGACGTCGACATGGTTGAGGACCATGTGCAGCGAAACCGTCACACTTAAAGTGTCATTTCTAAACATCCCTAGTCGCGGATCAGCTTGCTTAAGAGAGAAGCATTTCTAATATTGGATAGACTGAACGCGTACACTAGTACGTTTGCCGAGGAGATGATTATGTTTTGCTAATCATGGGACAAGGTGCTTGTCGAATCGGGAACGTAGATATATGTTAGGTTACATATATTGGATATGACCAAAGCCGCGAGTCCATGACATGGTTTAGTCATTATAGATGGACTTGTGACGGATGGGGTTTTAGGTTCTTCATACTTGAGGGGATCATTGATTGCGTTACGTGCGTAACACAATGCTTTGATATGATCTTACGCTCACCGTAACAGGGAGTTAAAAGGGTCATCATTGGGTATTGTCCGAAACACGGAATTCAATGTGAGTCTCCAAGATAGGAATTGTTTATTCCGAAAGGAAGAGATATCTTTTAGGCGCCGCTCGATGAGTCGATTAACGAAATCTCTGGCTAGAATCAATGATATTAATGGTTAATATCGATTGAAATTTGTTAAATCAACTCGGAATCGGGGAATAAGTGTAGTTAATCAAATTATAAGGATGACTATAACTATGCCTTTTGATTAACGGATATCGCAAACAAGAGAACTAGTAACCGCTATTCGAGATAGGCACAATGATCACAATCATTATTCGTTTAACATGGGTAGCTATGATGGAGTGACTAGATCCCGCTCATGAGCTCGTAGGCATTGGAAACAACCTACTGCCATCGTTAAGTCGAACCTACATGGTCACACAACGAGTCGTACTAAGTCGGGCTTGATCATAAAATCGGCACATTGGATGTGCATAGCTTGGTATTTGATACGCGAGCTATATTCTCTAAAATCGTGCATATTGGATATGCATGAGTACCTTTTAGGTAGATCTGAAATTGAGTGGGAGACTGAAGGAAATACAGTTTCAGGATCAACCGTAAAAGTGTACACAAGGATAAACGAATGTAGTCGTACATTCGTAGCCATAACTTTCAGTAGGAAAATCCGATTTGAATGGTTCAAATTGGGTAAGATAGATAATTAGATTATCTATAACCTTCATGTAGAAATATATTTCATATGAACGAAGTATAAGTGTCGTTTCTGTGAAATACCGAAAGGGTGCAACAGTATGACATACAGTTAGTAAAACAGTCATAACTTTTGCATACGAACTCTAATTGGGCTGGGCCAAATTGGGTTGTGTAGATAATGAGATTATCTACAACTTTAATGTTGGTTGATGTTCTGTCAGAGAAATTTATCAATTTCGTCTGGACAGATTACTGAACAGGTTCATGCACTTTTCTGTGTGTGTGAAAGGATGTATATTGGATATACATGCCTTTTGGCTAATCCTAATCCTATTAGATATAAATAGGATACTTTCTCTCTCATCCCTATGCTAATTCATACAGAATTATTCTACCCAAAACACAAGAGAAAAGAGCAAATTCAGATTTGATCTTTTGTGAGTGAAAGGGTGCTAAGAGAGAGAGATAGAGAATCAATTCGATCGAGCAAGTTCACCGGTGCATCGTCTAGGCAGGTGCATCCGTGACCGACGTCTTGCGACTCAAGGTGGATACACGTAGAGGAGCAACATCTGAGGCTCTTTCAGTTGTGATCGATTCGGACGCGTGAATTCAGTCGAAGTCGTGGCGTGATCTCGGGAATCGGGGAATCGGACCGGGCCTACATATCCGCTGCGCGGGCCCGGGGTTGAGGATATTTCCCAACAAAAAGTATATAAATGTACATTTGTTTATCCATAAATAATTCATAATTCATAATTATTTTATTAAACAATATTTATTTTATTTCAAAATCATAAATTTATATATTATTATTGATATTTTGATTTTCTTAATCATTTTTGGAAATTTATGTTTGTTTTTATTTATTTAAAAAAATATTATATATTTTTTCTTCTAAAAAACGTATTATACGGAAATACGTGTATTAATCGTGTTTTTTTTAAAACAATTATAAAATACGCGAATTATTCATCAGGTTGAGTACGGAAACGTCAATACATGTATTATTCGTAACACGTAATTATTCGTAAATTATACGCGTATTATTCGCGAATTGAACAACTATGCTCAAAACTTAACATAAATTCCAAAAGAGTGGTGACGCATGTCTCCCTTAAAATTCCCTAGATTGATTGATGTGTTGGCGTCTGCATTAATGATGGTCGTAAATCATGATTATTTAATTTTTTCCATCATATATAGGAAAAGAAGATAAAAAAGATTCATCGTTTCACTCATCATTAATTTATTTAATATTTTTAACAAGTTTGTTTACCATCATCTATAATTAATGAAATTTAAATCTATAAATTTGGAAAAGGAATTATTTGGACTAAATTAATATACCATTTAACATGTGTTAAATGGATACAAATGAATAAAATCATCGTAAAAAATAAACAAAAATATAATAATGAAAATGAAAATAATAATTTTGCAAAAATTAGAAAATGAAAATGAAAATATTTTTCTTTTAAAAAAGATTGAAAATAAAATAATAAAAATTTGTTCAAATAAATTGACTTATCATGTGTTAAATTAAATATAATAAAAATATTAAATAAATAAAGTTATTTTTTTTATAATTTGATTTACCAATTAATAAATACAGTTTGCCACATAATTAATACGATTTGTCACAAATTATGACTTATTATTTAAAATAATTTTAACATTTAATGCATTTATTATATATTGTCAACGCATCAATACATTAGGGGAGGGGACAAATATAATTTGGGAAATTTTGGTATCTAGACCAAATAAGTTTGGTATTACCAAAAATAGACTAACTAGTTTCAAAATTTGAGAAATAACAATCTCGACCTTTCAACAGTCGAGAGATTGCTAAACTACTCGACCTTTCAAAAGTCGAGCATTTTTATGCCTTAATTAACAGAACTAATTACTTCAAAATAACGCTCGACATTTCAAAAGTCGAAAGCTTTTGCTCGACTTTTCAAAGGTTGAACGATTTCTTGATTTCTGTGCCCTCCTCGGTAACCGGTGAGAATTTATACCCAACACCCAACTCCCACCCGCTCAATTTTAGAGGATTTTTGAAGTAGATATATTTTGCTGTTGTTTAACTAGTATAGGTTAGGGTTAGCATACTATAAATAGAGTGACTTTTCATTGTAACAGTAATTAAGTGGAATAAAATGAATTTGTATAAAATATAATCCTAATAGAAGGGTATATTTGCAAAATTCACCTGTTAAGAGTTCCATATGGCTGGTTTCAATTGCTAAACAAGTCATTAAATCGCCAAAAAATCTCGTGATTATGTATATACCTCTCATACTCCATTACACTCCTTAAAAAAGATAATAAACTGATTATATGAATCTAAACTGACATCAGTTGCTACCAAGTTGTGTTGTTTGGATACGGCGATACGGCGATGCGGTTACGCGTATCGGATACGGCGATACGATAATTTAACATATGATTTAGGATACGATACGCGTATCGGATACGGATAATACCAAACTAGTTGGTCTATACTTCTTCATGGTAATATACTTCTTCATGGTAATACCAAAAATAGTTGGTCTATACTTCTTCATGGTAATATACTTCTTCATGGTAATACCAAATTATAATTTGGGTAATATACTTTATCTCGTCATGGTAATTAACATGAAGACGTATAGACCAACTGCAATGATAATTTGGGTAATATACTTCTTCATGTTAATTAAGGCATATGTTACGGATAATTTATCTCGTCTTGGTATTACCAAAAATAGACCAACTGCAATGGTAATATACTTCTTCATGGTAATTTGAAGTATCCGCGCAATATAGCTACCAAGACGAGATAAATTACCATGAAGAAGTATATTACCATTGCAGTTGGAGTTGGGTGGGAGATAAATTACCATGAAGAAGTATAAATTACCATGAAGACGCAATATAGCTACCAAGACGCAATATAACAAAATATATCTACTTCAAAAATCCTCTAAAATTGAGCGGGTGGGAGTTGGGTGTTGGGTATAAATTCTCACCGGTTACCGAGGAGGGCGCAGAAATCAAGAAATCGTTCAACCTTTGAAAAGTCGAGCAGAAGCTTTCGACTTTTGAAATGTCGAGCGTTATTTTGAAGTAATTAGTTATGTTAATTAAGGCATAAAAACGATCGAGTTTTGAAAGGTCGAGTAGTTTAGCAATCTCTCGACTTTTGAAAGGTCGAGAATGTTATTTCTCAAATTTTAAAACTAGTTGGTCTATTTTTGATAATACCAAACTTATTTGCTCTAGATACCAAAATTTCCCATATAATTTTTCATTTCAAAACTACAGCCCATAATTTCAAATTTCAAAACTAGATTATGGGCCGAACTAAATTGGGGCTAAGTGTTGGACCATTGTTAGCCACAGAGAGCTCGTGGCCGCCACACAATGGAAGGTTCAAAATCTTTCTTTATCTCCACCCTACACCCCAATTCCACCTACCCACCACTGTACCACACTGCCAATACTTAGTAATCGGAGCTAAGCAATCGAACAAATGGCCTCGTCGATCGCCAGCTTAGTAATCGGAGCTCAGTTCTCTTACTCCTCCTCGACCACGACGCTTGGTCAGAAAATCCGCCGCCGATCGGTTGCCGTACGCGCCGAAGGAGGCATAAATCCGGAAATTCGCAAGGACGAAGCTAAGGTAGTGGATTCCGTTGTTGCCAGCGAGCTTGCCAAGCCTCTCACTGCTTATTGCAGGTATACCCAAATCTCTCCCCTAAGCTTTAATCTCTGTTAATTTATCCTTTTTTCCTATTTTCTTTTTGTACAAAGGTGCTGGAGATCTGGGACTTTCCCTCTTTGCGATGGAAGCCATGTGAAGCACAACAAGGCTACTGGAGATAACGTTGGGCCATTGCTTGTGAAGAAGTAGAGAACAAGGTCTTCCTTAGTATTCTTCTACTCTTGATTATTGTAATGTATCCTTTTTTGTACTAGTAATACATTTATATTGTTAGTATATACTTTTGTGCACGTCTCACAGTTCATACTTGACTAGTATTTAACGCACACACGTCTATCGCCAAATGGAATAGAACTAGTAATCACGTCTTCAAACAAGGTATACAAGATTAAATTTGTAGTTGCCAGTTTTACTCAAATTAAGAATAAAACATACCATAATTAATAGTTTATACCCCTACATAACATAATTAGTAGTTTAAAGGGGATCAAATTACAAAACAATTTCTCTTTCTTTGTGGTACACGCAAAGAAAGATTCAAAATAGTGCCTCCTTTTGTGGGTAGGCTTCATCTATATCCATATAGCACAAAACTATACCTATTTTTCTTCTGCTCTTCTTTGTCTCTGAGCTCTTACAATGTGGATTTCCACTAAAAGAACGAACGAAGCGTCTCAAATTCTGTTCAAAGCCGCTCTTCTTCTATCCTTTCTCGCTATCGAGCTCGTACTCTTTATTCATGCTCGGCGCGCGAAATTCCTCGGCCTCATTCCGCAACCTTCTTGTGAATCTGGACTCGTGTATGTATACGACCTTCCCCCCCAATTCAATATCGATCTAGTCAATGCTTGCGACTCGATTTTCCCATGGACGTCACTCTGTCCATTGAACAATTCTGGTTTCGGACCAGCCGCCTCGTTAGATTCAGAGTTCTCTATGCTCGTCCCCTCTTCTCTACTTCAATCATGGTTTTCGACCAATCAATTCGCCCTCGAGCTAATAATCCATCAGCGAATACTTAATCACCAATGCCGAACTCTAAATCGATATCAGGCTTCTGCATTCTACATTCCTTTCTATGCCGGCCTTGCAATCTCAACGCATCTTTGGCCGCTTAATTCTAGCACTGCTTTAGATCGAGACAGAGATTCTTTGCAACTCTTTGAATGGCTCGAGAAACAAGAGCCGTATCAAAGATCACGTGGCTGGGACCATTTTATCACGCTCGGTAGAATCACTTGGGATTTTCACAGGACAACCGATGCTGGTTGGGGCAGTAGCTTTCTCAACATGCCTGAAATGAAAAACATGACTCGCTTCTTAATCGAGCTAGATCCAAATGACGAAATGGATGTGGCTATACCTTATCCAACTGGGTTCCACCCAAAGTCCGTAGCCGAAATACAAGAATGGCAAAACTTCGTTCTCAACCGTGAAAGATCAACACTCGTTGGCTATGCTGGTGCGCCACGAGCCGGGTCCACAAATGATTTTAGAGGATTGCTCAACGCAGAATGCATTAAAGCGGGAAGTAAGTGTAGAACCGTAGATTGCGGAGGAGGCAAGTGCTACATAAGTAACGCAGAACCAATGGAACTATTATTGGATTCTGAGTTTTGCTTGCAACCTGCTGGAGATAGTTCCACGCGAAAGTCATTGTTTGACTGCATGTTGGCCGGTTCGGTTCCGGTTTTATTCTGGAAGGAAAGTGCGTATTTGCAGTATAAGTGGCATTTGGTTAATGGAGAGGAGACGGAGTGGTCCGTTTTTGTTGACTCGAAGGATGTTACAGAGAAAAACGTTAGTATCATGGCGGTGTTGGAAAACATTGAACCAGAGAAGACTAGAAAGATGAGAGAGAAAGTAGTTGAGATGATTCCGAGATTGATTTATGCAGCCGAAGAGCTCGGTGATGAAATGGATGATGCGTTTGATATTGCACTGCAAGGAGTTTTAAAACAGGTCAATGACCGTCGTTTGAGTTTGCAATTAGGGATCTCGAATTAACAATGTTTTTCTTTCCTATATTCTTTTATGGTTGTGAGTTAGTTTTAGGGCTGGAGGAATTCAGAACATCTCGACAAGTTTTTTTCTGGGGGGGGCGTATCGAAGAGTTTTCAATTTGTATAAATATATATTGTTTGCGGCAGAGTAAAGAAATCAACATGATTAATAATTAAATTAAGCTGAATTTCAATCTGAAGCATTTTTTTTATTGACCAGGAGGTTTTTTTTTTTTTGCCTCGCATCCATTATTTGTTATCGATAAGAATGACATGTGACTTAGTTTGCCGTATAATTTTCTATATTCCGAAAACTCGGAAAATCAATTCGACCCGATATCTTATCGAGTGGAATCATTTTGGAGCTCGTTTAAAAATTTATTGAGTTTGTAACATAATAACTCATTTATTATATAATTTTAGACATTTTATATGCCAGAATTTTTGATGAATTAGTCAAATATATGAAGCTATTTAATTTTATAGTCAAAACAAAATTATCCATATCATGTATAATTAGAGGTGGCAATGAGGTGTAATCTCATAAGGATCAAGTCGTGTCATTTCGGATTCGGATTGTTCGGATCATTTTTGTTTCAGCTAATTTTGGTTTCGGGTCATTCGGTCTCGGGTTGTTCGGTTTTCGAGTTGTTCGGTTCTAGTATTGTTCGTTTTTCAGGTTCTTCGGTTTCGGATTGTTAGAAATTTGATTTCCGAATCATTTTGATTTCAAAGACATCAAGTCATCCGAGGAGTCTCCACAACCGTGTCGAGCATATAACTTTCCTTGTATGAGGGCCCGAGAAGGGCACGGGCGCGCCTTAAAAGTGGTTGAAACAGGGGCAATTCACACCGGCGCCCAGAAGTAGGTTCGGACGCGCTTGTGAAGGGCACATGCGGAAACTTGGGGATCCTGTATTTCGCTGACATAGATCTAGTAATTTAGTCATAACTTCTTCAGTTCACTGGGCATCATGTGAGCAATGTTACAGAAATCGCTAGGCGCTAGTCGGACGGACGGACACCGTCTAGCGTCTAGAGGGATTAAATCGGGAATTAATCGGAGATTAATCGGATCTAGCCGGATTTGTAATTTTACATAGTTTTTTTTCATATTTTTTAATTTTTATATATTATAATTTGCGCTACAACTTTTTATACTAAAAACAATGTATATTGATTTTATTTAAGACAATGTACAAACAAATAATAACATGAAATCTACAACATAACATTAACACAAATCCAAATAAATCACAAAATAAAGTTACTAAAAATAGAAAGAAGAAAAAGAGAAGGGTGCAGGCCTTAAAAAAAATGTGCCGTGGGCTTAAAAAAAAGAAAAGAAAAAGAAAAATTAAGTGGGATGGGCCTGGCGGAATTAGTCGGCGTCTAGACGGTATCTAGACGGGCCTAAGCTGAATTTCGCCTAGACAGAAACGATTAGGGTAAACCTGTGCGTTTGGTCGACGCCTAGCGCCTAGGCGGCCGTCTAGGCCGATTTTTAGAATCTTGCATGTGAGAGTGTTCAAATATGGACTGGAAATATAAGAGGAAGATTTACAACTTTCATATACACCTCAAAAACTAATTCGAAATCGACTTTGCGCATGTGCCCAAGTTTTGAACATAAATAACATGTAGATTTCGTTCTTGCATACAAACAAAGATTTGTTAATAAAAGTCCTCGCCCAACTACTCCCGTTTTTTCACTCTTCTCTGCAGAGCCAACCGGAACACTCCCGAGGATCTTTTACTACATCTTCCGCGTACCGCGCACTAAGCAACCCGGCCATTACCTCGGCTTCCAATGAACTTCTATGGAAACAACGAGTTCCAACCAAGGTTCGTTTTTTTTTTGTGTGGCTTGCTCTTAATAATAGGATTCTCACGGCGAAGAATTTAGAAAAAAGAGGATGGCCCAATTGCGGAGGGTGCGTCCTTTGTGCGCAACACGCCGAAGACATTCAACATCTTTTCTTTCACTGCCCATATACAAGAAGAGTACGGGACCTCCTGCTCGAGCAAGCATCACTCGACTCTGCCACGGATATCCTATCCTTTGTGCATTGTTGTCTTCTTTTTTTTTTCAATTGGTTGTACTCTTATGCTGGTTCTTGATGAAGCTTCAAACCCTTTTTTATTTTATTTATATCCAGTGGTAAATCTTTTATATACTAATCACTGAGCTCTTGGCCCCAGGAACACTTGTATTATGAATTTATTTTCCTACTTATGTTTGATTTCTTTGACTATATTACAGTGAGATTCTTTCCTTTACTTCTTAATAGTCATCTTTAATCTAATTTTGTGATAACATAAATTATGGAATTATACATCAAGTACTCACCAGTCACCAGTGTTTGACATTTTTATTTAATTTGACACAATTATTTTTAATCTAATTTTGTGTTTATAAATAATTCAACAGTACGGACTATTTAAAAAAAAAAATTTAAGTTCGCTCTGTTATTTTTCAAAACAGAGGACCAGGTGTGCCTATAATCCTCCACTTATGTTGCACAATCCGATACTATACGAAAATAATGATATAACTAGGATATGATATGTTTTATATATAGTACATACATTATTTAATATTATTTTAATACATTTAATTATATATTTAAACAAATTTTAATAAATTATAAAAAAGATCAAGATGTGTTTTTTTTATTGGATATCTTACTAGAAACAAAGAGAGAAATATGTGATATAATAAACTTTTGGGTAATAAAAACTCTCGGTATTTTTATGTTCGGTCAAAAAATAAAAAATAATGTGATCAATCGTCACAGATCCAGATACATCCATATCAAAACATATGCACCGGTATCGAAAATGTATCATGTGGTATATTAAAAAATGTATCCATTCACATTCTAATATTAAAATAATTCGATAGACCACGTAACATATTGTATATGTATCTGTACCGAATTTGTATTCGATATGTATCGGATACAAATATGGTCGATTTTTCGAGGTAGCTGCACAACAGAGTCCTCCCCCCTCTCCCCCTCTCCCCTTTTATTTACACATTTCCAGTTGAAATGTTGAAAATAATGGATGAGTTGATGAATTGAAATGGATTTGACGACCTAACGTGCTCATAGAAATGATGATGCATGCCAATTGCCATTGTCCATCCGCAGTGAGCCCATCTGCCCGTGCGACTCCTCACTTTTTTTTGTTTGAATTCCTTCAAATATTTCTCCCATACATGATTAATCTCTGTTCTTTGTGGTCTACAAATTCTCTCTCTCAAGTCTCAAGTCTCAAGTCTCAACCATGAGATCTGATCTGTTGGAAACTTGGACTTGCATATTATTGAGCACGTGTCATTATAGCATTCAAACTTGTTTTGTAATCCATGTTGCATATACCTTTTTCTTCTTGGCTCTTGACAAGAAATACTTATATGACATTTTAGATATTCTTAAATTAATATTTAATTGGTTCTACATACAAAAATTAAAAAATGATGAAATGCATTCTACCTGATACTTGGGTTTAGGATTGTAGATCAAAATGATTAAATTAATTCTAGATATATGTTAAAAAGATTTATCCAAACATTCTTGATGCGTCAATAAAAAATAATTAATTAAAATAATTAGAATTTTAATTAATGATTAGTTGAATTGACAGGTTAATTAACGCGTACTAATATTTACATATTAAATTGAACTGACGTGTTAATTAGTAATTGGAATCTTAATCATTCTCACTCTAATTAATTACATCTCGATTAACACGCATAGAGAGTGTGGAGCACTATAGCATTTCCTTTTAAAAAAAAAGGGGATTTACATATTTGCCCTTTGTTAAACTTAAAATTACATATTTATCCTTCTTAAAATTAAAATATCATATTTACCCTTTCATAAATCTAAAATATCATATTTGTCCTAAAATTAAAAACCATCCAATTTCTCCGTTAAACTTAACGGTCAACATTTAAAATTACTATTTTACCCTTTGTATATTTACCCTTCTAAAAATCCAAAATATTGTATTTACCTCTTTAAAAATAAAAATATCATATTTATCCTCTCAACAATAAAAATAACGTATGTACCCTTACTCACTCAACAAGAAGAAATCACACCCTACAATTTAATAATATTTTTAATTATGATTATACTTTTGCAATTAATCTATATTTTTTACATTTTTGTTTTTGTCATTTGAGATTGGTAGAATGATTATCTTTTAGAATTTTATTGATGTATTTTTTGTGTTTATATTGTTATCTATGAGATTACATTGTTATATTATTTGAGTAAATATGATATTTTTATTTTTAAAAAGGTAAATATGATATTTTGGATTTTTTTGAAGGGTAAATATGTAAGCGATAAAATAGTTGACCGTTAATTTTAACGGAGAAATTGAATGATTTTTTATTTTTGGGTAAATATGATATTTTAGATTTATGAAAGGGTAAATATGATATTTTAATTTTAAGAAGGATAAATATGTAATTTCAAATTTAAGAAAGGGTAAATATGTAAATCCCCCTAAGAAAATGAATAACACTAATCTATTAATAGATATAATGCAGAACAATTTGCTGCTCCAGCATTCAGCCACGTCGCCGTTACTGTTCATATGTACTGTGCATAAATACTGTTCATAAATACTGTACACAAATAATGTGCATACATACTGTTCATTTGTACTGTTCATTCGTTCCTGTTCATTCGTTGCTATTATGGTAAATAAATTCCCACCCTTTTTTTTTTTTCATTTCCACGACCAAACCCAGAAAAAAGATAAAAGAGAAAACAAAAAATGGAGCGTCGAAAAACCCAAGCGTCGAAACCTAACAGCCAAAACGTGACGGAAGATTGGCCAGGATGAGAAGAGCCATGAACTTTTTTACCCTTTTCTATTTCAGATTATTAGTTTTGTTAAGTCATTTTTTGTCTTATTTTTTTACTCTTTTTTTGTTCATTTGTTTTTCCTGCAGGGTCTGGTTCCACAGCCTTATTTCAGATTTTGGCTCGATTGCAGCAGGTATTTGTCGTTTTTCCCTTTTTCCAGTTCTTTTTTCTGTTAAATTGTCAATTAGGGTTACGATTAGGACAAAATATGGAATTAGGTTCCTATTTTATTGTCGATTGACGTTTTTTTTTTCAATTCTTTCTCGGCTAAATTGTGTAATTAGGATTTCTAATGGGACAAAATGTCGAATTAGGGTTTCTATTTGGTAATTATTGCTAATTTGAACATGTTTTTCGGATTCGTGATGATTATGGCATGTTTTTTTTTCTCACAGGATTTTTCTGACGAACTACCTAAATTTCATCTGGGGGGCGGTCCGGACAGAGCCCGTGCGGCAACAGGTATATGAACCGTGATGGTAGACCACACTATTTTCTCGACCAGGAAACTAAATCCAGAGACAGTTTTCTGATGGGCTTGTTTTTCGAGGTAATTAACTATTTATTTTGAAATATTAATGTTCAATAAATGCTAAATTTCAAATATTTTTTGGAAATAGGCTCCGTATCGATGAATTATATGCCATCTAGGCCAAAAGAGATGATATGGAGCCCACTAAGGCCCGTGATCGACTTCCAAGCAGCCGCATGCCAGAACATTTGGATTTGAGAGAAGATCACGTTATGCAGATTGAGTACTGTCTACGTGAATTTTTCAAATATAGGGGTTTTTTGTGATATTTCCCATATTATGGCATTAATTTCTGATTTTAAAAGGTTATACATGATAATTTCAGATTTTTTAAATATTTCTCATATTGTATCATTAATTCAGAATTTTTTATAAGGGTAAATATGATAAAAAAAAATTTTCCAGAGGTATGCATGCTAATTTTTTATTTTTTCAAATACAGTTTTTATTTTATTTCACATATTATATCATTAATTTGAGATTTGTATAGGAATATATATGATAATTAATATTTTTGTAGGGGGATACATCATAGTTTCAGATTTTTTAAAACATAGAAGCTTTTTGTGGTAGTTCTCAACTTCTCATATTATATAATTAATTTCCGATTTATATTAGGATATATATATGATAATTTCAGTTTTTTGATACATGTTAATTATATATATTTTTCAATTTTTTTTTTTGTTAATATTTCTCATATGATATCATTACTTTCATATTTTTATAGGGTTATATATGGTAATTTCAGATTTTTGTAGGGGTATTCATGCAAATTTTAGGTTTTTTTAAAATATACACTTTTTATATTTGTCAAATTATATCATTACTTTCATATATTTATACGGGTATATAAGTCTCATATTTACTAGGGATATATGTGATAATTTCATTTTTTTTAAAAGACATGGTTTTTTTGAAATATTTGTCGTATTATATCATTTTTTGTAGATTTTAATGGTAATTATAATTTCATAAGTAAACCAGATTCGGAAAAACGTTGGGACTTTGCTATGTTTCAGGAAATCGAAAAGAGAGAAATAAATTCGAGACCTTTGCATGGCCAGGGTAATATGGTAATTTTATCCTGACTCGAGACCATGATTTTGATTATAATTGGTGCAACCGAAACGAGTTCGTTCAGGCAGAATGGAATGGCTTTGAGTGCGAGGGAGATGGAGAGCAAAATTAAACCCACAAGGCTACATAAAAATGTCCACGATACTCAGTCGCATTCAACGAGGGGTATTTTCGTCATTTATAATATTTTGATTATAAATGTTGATAATTTCTTTCGTGTTTTAGGCAGAATGGAATGGTTTTTGAGTGCGAGGAGGTGGAGATCAGTATTATACCCGGAAGACTACTTCAAAATGGCCACAATACTCAGCCACATTCATTGAGGGGTAATTTCGTCATTTCCAATATTTTGATTATGACCGTTGATAATTTTTTTCATGTTTTAGGCATAACTTTTATTGCGAAGAGATGGAGAGCAGCATTTAATCCAAAAGCTACTTTGAAATGGCCGAGATACTCAATTGCAATTTGTATTCATCGGATCTAAATATTCCGCGACAATTCAATTTTCACAAGAAACTACACTCAATTACAACATCACGTAAATAAATATAATGCATCAGATACAACATAAAAAAATGAAGTTAAAAAAAAAATTACACAACACAAAAAATAATCGTTATTAACTCGAAAACTCCCGCGCAATTTGCGCGGGCCAAAAGCTAGTAAGTAATAAGGAAAATGTTGTACATACACAACTCCCCTCCCCCCATGCCTTGATGACGTGGATAGCGCTTAACACCTCAAGAATTAACACACAAATACATGATTTAACATCTTAATTTGCGCTTTTATTATCTTATGTTATGATTAAACACCCAAATAAGATGTTAAATCATAAATTTGTGTGTTAATTCTTGAGGTGTTAAGCGGTATCCATGTCATCAAGGATGTTGGTGTAGGTTGGGGGATGTACATCACTACTCAAGTAATAACAAACAAAAATTCCGCCGGCATTTCTCTGCTCATTAATTCTGTATTGAATTGGATGATATCTTCTCTCTTCTCCTCTTCCATAGACGCGTACGTGTCCATTTCTCTCTTACTCCGGGGTATAAGCACTAGGAACAAAATTCAAAATAACAGACCCGCATATTCCTCGCATAACGCTTCTATGTTCTTTTCTTCTCTCCACTCTAGTTGCATTGCAGAGCTTAACAGCAATGGCACTTTCATTATCTCTCCGTTGTGATTCTCCCAACAGAGCTACAATTCATCTACTTCCCGAGAGCTCTAAAGACACTCCTCCTCTATCCCCCACAAAACCCAACAATCGAGCGTTTACAATCTTCAATCGTACAACCATTCTTCTCTCCTTTCTTGCCATTCAGCTACTTATCTTTCTTCATGTTAAACCAATTCAATTCTTCAGCCACCGCCGACCACCGGCCTGTAGTTCTGGACTCGTTTACATATACGACCTGCCACCCCAATTCAACACTGATCTAGTCAATTCCTGTGAAACACTCTCTCCATGGAGGTCGATTTGTCCTGCCTTATCCAACTCTGGTTTTGGACCTTCTGCCACCTCAGATCCACAATTATCTGGTCTACTCCCCTCTTCTCTTCTTCAATCATGGTATTCGACAAACCAATTCTCCCTCGAGTTAATATTTCACCAGCGAATGCTTAATCACCAATGCCGGACACTAAATCCATCTGAAGCTTCCGCATTCTACGTGCCTTTCTATGCTGGTCTTGCAGTGGGAAGACACCTTTGGTCGCGTAATTCCACTGTTTATGACCGTGATAGAGATTGCTCGCTACTCCTCAAATGGCTCGCGAAACAGGAGCCCTATCAAAGCTCACGTGGCTGGGACCACTTCGTCACAATTGGCAGGATTACATGGGATTTTCGCCGGACCAAGGATGGCGATTGGGGGAGTAGCTTTCTCCACATGCCCGAAATGGAAAACACGACTCGTTTGTTAATAGAGGGCAATCCTTGGGACGAAAAGGATGTGGCTATACCTTATCCAACCGGGTTTCACCCGAAGGCAATGACCGATGTGCAAGAATGGCAACGATTTATTCTCAATAGTAAAAGATCAACACTTTTTGGGTTCGCCGGGGCCCCACGAGCCGAGATCAAAAACGATTTCAGAGGATTGCTTTTGAATGAGTGCACTAAAGCGGGGAGTAAATGCCGATCCGTGGATTGCAGCGAAAATAAGTGCTCGAAAAGCGGTGCAACCGCAATGGAGCTTTTTTTAGATTCTAAGTTCTGTTTACAACCAAGAGGGGATAGTTTCACACGCAGGTCAATGTTCGACTGCATTCTAGCCGGGTCTGTACCGGTTTTATTCTGGAAGAGAAGTGCATATTTGCAGTATAGATGGTACTTGCCTAATAATGGATACGAGTCGGATTGGTCGGTATATATTGACCGGAGAGACGTTAGAGAAGGAAATGTTAGTATAAGTGCATGGTTGGAAGAGATAGGAGAGGAAAAAATAAGAAGGATGAGAGAACGAGTAGTCGAAATGATTCCGAGATTGCTTTATGCAGCTCAAGAACATGGCGATGAGATGGCCGATGCATTTGATATTGCACTTGAAGGGGTTCTTCGGAGGTTTAGGGAGCATCGTTTGAGATTGCAATTCGGTATGGCGAATTAAATAGGGCAATTTTTGTTTTATAATCTCTTGTTAGTTACTAATGCGAAATGAATTAGAACATCACCATTGTTAGTTTCTAGTGGCACGCTTGAAGATCAGCATTTTTTTTTAAAAAAAAAATTTGATAATAAATTGAGAAGCTTATTTTTCTCAAAAAAATAAATAAATTGAGAAGCTTATATGTATTATATTCATTAATGTTAATGAAGATTGAATTCATAAGCTCTCACAATACATGATTTTTCGTATCTCATACGTTTTCGGATCGTAAAATCGTATTTTGAATCGTAAGATTCTATGACAAATAAATATTAACTAGAAACATAATCTAATGAATACAATTTTCTAAATAAAAGGATATAGCTTAGTTGATATAGTATATTTTGTTCATTTTAATCAGTGTAATCATAAACAATACATTATAAAGAGACAACAAAAAATGAATTTTTTGTAGCTATGCAAATGTCATTCACAACCAAGCAAAACATTAAGGACTAATCAAAATAGTATACAAAATAAGTTAAGAAAACTTTAAATAAAGTATAAAAGCAAGTTATATTATTCTTGCAACATTACGTTATCTCGCAATATGTACATCTTTAATTTTGTATTCCAAATTACATAATTAGATCTGGATTAATAATCATCTTGGAAATTAAATGTTTTGTGAGTCATGCTAGTGAAATCGTAGAATTGTAAATATAGAAGATTTTACTAGATTATACGCCTTGAATCGAGATTCTACTAGGATTCTACCAAATTAAGATTCTACGTCAATTTTGAATCGTTTTGTGCAATTGGAGTCGTAGAATAGAAAATTATAAGAATTGAATCGGGATTTTGACAATTATGGACTCAACCAACTCGACTATGATCTATGTGTCCATTTGATATTTTTCTAATGTTAGAGAGCCACTATCCATTGAAACAGAAAATCAGATTTTTTTTTTTTTAAATTTCGAGATGCTACAATCTTTGTAATGTATGGCGCCCTTCAACTCTTATCAATGAATACGAATGATAGTTGCAAATTGTATTTCGATGTTGATAAATAAAAAAAAGGAAAATATATTGTTCCCCTACTTCCTCTCCAACACTATTGAATATTATGGAATATTGATGCGTCAATCGATAATATTTAATTATAGTGATTGGATTTCTTGATATCATTAACTTGGATGCTAATCAATCCAATTAAACACTTTCGATTGGCGCATCGTGTTTGACGAGAGTGGGGAAAAACCATATATAATCCTATAAAAAAATATCACATTTTTTAAAATAATCAAGTTTTGTAATTTTATTAAGAAGATAATCCAATTTTAAAGGTAATTGAAAAATATCCATGTGTGGGATCTGGGATCGTTAATTTCCAAAGTGGCGGGATCTCAAAACCACTCAAACTTAAATATTCAATTAAACCTTAATTAAACTTATTACACATAAAGACATGTTGGGAATAAAAAAATAATAATCTGATTAAATAATTCTTAACTAACCTTTAACTAACTGATTTGATTAACTAATTTAATTTTGGATGATTATTTTTTGTTTTTAGGAGATTGGATTGAAATAACAAATTATTTTCTGATTCTGATCTTGTAATATTTTCCAATAAATTCAATCAAAATAACTACACAAACAAAGTATATACATATGATTAGTAAACATATTTATAAAACTAAAATAAATTTCTTACTTGTACTATTTTTCTTGTTAGTTTTGAGTGGACTCTTGTATCGACGACAACTTCTACCTCCGTCTTTTTTCTAATACCCTTTGGCACTTTAGCTTGCTCTGGATCTAGTTTCCCTGCCCTCTTCTTGCTTAAGCGTCTCGACTTTAGACATTTAACTCATTCGTAATTTCGAGCGAGTACATAAAAGCCCTTGGATTTTGTGATGCACTCGAAAAAAATAAAGTTATACACTCTGAACATCGAACTATAACGGTTTGATATATGACTTGATCTTCACTTTTTTTTTGCAAAATAATCGCTGCATTTTATTTCGATAGTAAAAAAGCCCCATGAATTGATCAATAATCCTAATCCAGTCCCAAACAACCACAATTCAGCATAATTTTAAGTAATTCATTTGAAAATGAATCCTAACAAGTAAGAGGCTGAAAAAAAATAAGTCAAAATTTATACCTTGTAAAATTCTTGGATTTGTTAATTCTTGGAGAGAGGGATAATCATCCACAAGCGTTGATTGACTGAATTGTTTGAGCACACACGGATCTGATATGAAAGATGAGACTTTGCGAAACCGAAATATTCTACAAATAGACCACGCTTTGTTCAGTCGAGAAGGAGAAAGATGTTGTATTATTTATTAATAATATCATCAAATTTAAAACTTTGATATTTGACTATTAGACTGATTTTTTATTTCAAATAATTAAATTTTATTTGCATACAAAATGTATGTTGTTTGGTACAAATATAATATGTAACAATATTAATATTTGTTACAAAATAATAAAGAGGGAATATGTGAAGAGAATTTACTAGGAATAAATTCCATAAATGATTTCAGTTTTTAAATGCAAATAATATCACTAACAAAACCGAAATTGGATTTCAGTTTTGTGTCCCTATATGTCTATTAATTGCAAACCAAGAAAGAGAAATAGAGTAATATATAAATGGCTCTTGGCCTCTGCTCTCTGATGAATAGTGTAATCAGGCAGATACGAAACTTTTCGGGATTAGAATCTTGGAGGCAGATAAACGACAATCCCTACATACAAGGACGGAAACCTACATTTAGGACAGCAGTGGCTGAACCACGCGGTTATGCACATATTTATTTCCTCATACTTTTAATTTAATTATTATTTGGTTAATTATTTTATTACAGATTTTACAAATATAAACAACAAAAGAAAAAAAGAAAAAAAAAGCCCCATGGTAACTTTCCTCTGAGGAAGCGCCAAAAAAAGGAAAAAGAGGATTTAACTTAGAAGAGAAAGAAAACAAAGCCGCCGATAAGTATCATCTGAATCTGAGGATGCGTTTTTTTTGTTGGAGAGCTTATGTGGGATGAATCTGAGGAGGTGCCCTTGTGTGGGAGGCGGTTCCGTGGGAGACGTAATGAGTAGAGAAATGGGACCATTTAATTAGAGTTTAGCGTGTGTGTTTGAAATCCGAATTAATATGATTGGATAAAAAAAAAAGACGTGTGTGTTTGAAATCCGAATTAATATGATTGGATAAAAAAAAAGGACGTGACATCAAGATATTTGATAAAATTGTTTATAAATTTTATAAGTAAGATTGAATTAATACGTCAATTATTAATATGAGACCATTTAATTTGAGAAAATGTGCTCAATTAATCAAGGGCTAATATATGGAGCTCCTCGAATACAAAAAAGTAGCTTTGATAAGATGGTAATAAAAGGTTAAGTGGACTGATTAGTATTATTAATTGATTTGATTAACGATTTAATTTATCGTTTAATTGAATTGATACGTCAATTAATATGTATTAATATAATTTATTGACGTGTCAATTAACAATTAATTAAGTCAATTAAATGAACTAATCGATCCATCTAATATTTTTTGTCACCTCATAAAAAAATTGGAAAGAGTTTGGAGACCAAATATATTCACCCATTAAACAATTCAATTCAATTCAAACAAAAGAGTCCAAATACTCTACCATATAAACTATGATAAACTGTCCTTGCAAAACCGTGACACAAATCTGCCTCCAATCTGAGGAAAATGTGAAACACTTAACATGTCAATGTTTATTTACATTAAGAATATTTGAAAAATTACATGGTGTATTAGGAATTAAAATAAATCATCCAATCGATCCATTGAAATTATTACTTGATAAAACAAAAACAAAAAATTATAAAATACTTATCTCATTATTTTTATATCATATCTGGCTGGAGAGATGCAAACGAACTTTCACCAATTCTATATCTTCTGATTGGCAAATAATAGACCTGATAATTTATGAATACAAATTAAATTTATTAGTTTTAAATTCAGGAAATTATACATATGTATATAATGAAATTGAAAATTATGCTAATCGAGGAAGAAGATCAAATTCAAATGCTAATCATACAGATATTAGTTCAGATAGTTCTGACTGTTCATCAAATGAATTTGCATATTGCACTAATCAATCTTATGATACAGGAAATACATCAAATGAAGCACACGATGAGATGCAGCAACATGAGGTGGAAGTTCAACAATTCATGCAAGGGAGAATTCAACTCGAAACCCAAAATGAACAAATTTGGTGGTTTAATGCTGATCTGACTGTTTCGGAAAGAGAAATTATGGAGAACCGACAAGTACATCGACAAAATCAGGAGTTCTCAAATTTGCAAATGGTGGTAGAAAGTTTAGAGGACCTAATCGGTCCTAATCTAGAAGATTCAACTACAAACCTCAACGAACCTATAATTCCTCTTTCGACTCACAATCCAAATCAAGGTGAATGCAATTTCACTATGGAAGATCTCGGTTTTAAGTTGTTCTAATTAGAAATTGAGAAGGGAGAAGAAATTTATGAAATTAAGAAGGGTGTAGAAGATAAGAGAAGGAAAAAATTGAACAGAAACTTGAGTGCGCAAATAACTCAGAAGAGAGAAAGGCAAGAAGATCGAATCGTTTTGTGAAAAATAGCGAGAAAAAAGCTCAGAAAAGTGACCCGAAATTTTAATCGATTTGAGTAAAGTGTGTGCAAATAATCCAGAAGAGAGAGAAGGAACTATTACCTTGTTGAAGTCTCTAACAGCCTAACAACCTTCAGATCTAGACTGTACCACAAGCTACATCTGAGATCCATGTTCTGGGGCAATACTTCCAGGTAGCAGACAAGGATATAAAGGCGGTAAAGAGTTAAGAAGGTGGTTTCGTTGAAGAACTGAAAGGAGATCTACTATCTCCATAACTACTCAGAGAAGTATCGCCATGAGAGAATAGGCGGTAGCATCGCAAACCTAAGAGACAATAGTTGAGAAGGTCGAACGAGAAAGGAATAGACGGAGTAAAATGAAGATGAAATGAAGAGGATAAAAATCGCCATGAGAGCTATTCAGCGGTAGAAGAAGAAACGAGGAGGAAAGAGGAAAAAGTAAGGCGGCTAAGAGATGAGTAGGTATTTATATCTAGGTTAAGATGAGTAAAGGATTTCATTGTGCGGGATTATCAAGTTCAAATCTCTTAAATCCCAGGAGTTTCTAGTGATGGACAGTCCAGAATTTCATTTTCTGGAAGATGTAATGTTATGTAAGTTTAATTTGTTAATATAAGTGTCAAATAGAGGTATTTAGGAGTAGTATTTTATAACAATTAGGGCAAATACCTCTAGCTTGTATTAAATGAATTAATATTAATAAAATATAATAGAAATAGGGCATAAGAACCTACTCTATTTTTCTCAAAAAAAAAAAAACCGTGACACAAATATTGGACGAACTCGTGTACTAATATCTTATCTTCTTATACGCGCCCTACTTCCGTATGATCCACAAGAGACTACACGGAGGCATTATTTATTTATTCATCTTCCACGATGTCTCAGCAAAGATATCCGAGGACCGAGCCCCAGTTCTAGTTTATTCTTCTCTCGACTAATTCCATGGATTCCTCCTCTCCAGTCTCTCTCGTAGCCATGGCCATTGCTACTCTGATAATTTCCTTGTCGGCGGCCAGGCTCCTGTTTTTACGTTCAAAGAGGAAACGGAATTATCCGCCCATCGCCGGCACAATTATTCACCAGCTTCTCAATTTGCACCGAATTGCGGATTATATGACGGAAGTATCCAAGAAATACAAGACCTTTCGTATGCTTGCGCCTTCATGCAACTATGTCTACATCGTCGATCCTGCCAACGTGGAGTATATCCTCAAATCCAATTTCTCCAATTACGGAAAGGTAAGAACGGGCCTTGCAATGTAATTATTTGGGTTAGTTTCGAAAGTAATTTGGTGAAATGCAGGGAGATTTCACTCACGATTTGATGAGCGATTTTTTGGGAGATGGGATATTTGCGGTCGATGGACACAAGTGGCAGCAACAGAGAAAAATTGCGAGCTTGGAGTTCTCTACCAAGGTTTTAAGGGATTATAGCAGTGTTGTTTTTCGAAGCACTGCCAGCAAGCTAACTAAGATCATATCAGAGTTGGCCTCGTCCCATCAAATGATGGATATTCAAGTAATTACTATCTTAATTTCATGCTTTTTTCCATTATTCATGTATGTGAATATTCATTTTTAGTTCTTGTGAATTGGTTTAGGATTTGTTGATGAAATCAACATTGGATTCGATATTCAAAGTTGGATTTGGGATTGAATTGGGAGCTCTGTCTGGCTTGGAAGAAGGAAAAGCCTTCTCGAAGGCATTTGACGAGGCAAGTTTTCAGATTCTTTACCGATACTTCGATATATTCTGGAAGGTTAAGAGATTCTTAAGTGTGGGTTCAGAGGCAAGAATGAAGAAAAATCTTCAATTGATAGATAATTTCGTCTATGCAATAATTGAAAGAAAGGCCGACCAAACAGCCAATCCGCAACAAGACAATGTAAGTCATCTTCTATTTACTCAGGAGTGGTGCTATTGCAAGAGCTAACATGAATTAATTAAGAGCAATTTAATAAAAAATCAAACAAATGACCATTTTACCCTTATTTATGATGATTGTTTTTTATTGTTTCGTATGTGTGAACAATATTATCCTTTTTAATGTAAAAAATGAAATATAACAAATATAGAAAAATAAATAAGTAAATTTACACTTTTTTTTCTCATGATAATGAATATTATAACACAAAATAAAACAAAATACGCTCTTCAATTTTTAGAATTTAAAATTCAATCTTCATATTTGAAAAAAAAAAAAATCTTTGCTAGCCAAGGATATCATATTTGAAATTTGAGAAAGTATTATTTCTAATATATTGATTTAATAAGAATTTAATAATTTGTTTTCTAAAGATTATGATTTTTACATATGAAAGATTTCTTGCACAATTTATGGAAGATAATAATATTAACAAATAAGAGTACAAAATAGCAATCATTATAAACGAGGGCAAAATAGTCATTTGTTAGATTTTTTTAGAAAATTGCTCTTAGTTAAGAATTTCCTGTTTTTCAGATGGGCAAAGGAGATATTTTATCGAGGTTTCTTATAGAAAAAGAGAAAGAATCGAGTAATATCGATAATAAATACCTCAGAGACATAATCCTGAATTTCGTGATTGCTGGGAGAGACACCACAGCCGGCACTCTCTCCTGGTTCTTCTATCTACTCTCCATTCATCCACATGTACAAGAGAAAATCTCGAGAGAAGTGAGAGAAGCGACTAAATTGGAAAATGAGAACATAAGCATTGAAGAATTTCCAGCTTTTTTGACCGAAAAAGCAATTTGCGACATGCAATATCTCCAAGCTTCTCTTACCGAGACTTTGAGACTCTATCCTGCAGTGCCTGCAGTAAGTTCGATATTTTTGTATCAACACGAAAAATATAGAAATCATGATTGCTTTTTCTCGTGTATGGATAAGGATGTGAAATGCTGCAACTCTGACGACACATTGCCGGATGGATTCGACGTAAATAAAGGTGACATGGTGACTTACCAGCCTTATGCGATGGGGAGAATGGAGTTTTTATGGGGAGCCGATGCGGAGGAATTTCGACCAGAGAGATGGATTAATAAAAAAGGTTTCTTTGAGCAAGAAAACCCTTTCAAGTTTACTGCTTTCCAGGTTAGAAATTGAAATTACAAACTTTTTGAATTTGTGAGTTGATTAGTTTGGTTTTGTGATTGATAGGCTGGACCGAGAATTTGTTTGGGTAAGGACTTCGCGTACAGACAGATGAAGATAATGGCGGCGACTTTGTTGTATTTTTTCAAGTTCGAGTTGTGGGACAAAGAGAGAGAAGTGAGGAGTAAATCATTGATTACTCTTCAAGTTGACGGAGGACTTCAACTTCGTGCCGTACACAGATAATTTTACGCATATTTCAACACAATACTCTCTTATCATCACATTTAATTAACATGATAATTTACAAGGGATGCGTTATGAACAACTTTTTAATATTACATGGTTGTCGATTTCCTAACATTTCATTACTAATTTACTTTGATCCATTTTCCTTATTCTTGTTTGTTACTGTGCTCATTTTCGCTTTTAACTACTGGCGTGTGCATTTAAAAGAAAAAAATAAGTGATTCGAGAAAAATGGTTAATTGAATTGACGTGTCAATCTAGAATGGTTAATTGAAGTGATTCGATTAATTTAATCGATCGTTTAATTGAATTGACGTGTCAATTGACATGCATTAATATTTACATATTAAATTGAATTGATGTGTCAATTAATCATTAATTGGAGTGTTAATCACTCTAATTAATCACTCTCATTCGAATTAACTACTTCCCAGGTGACCGGATGTTGAAGTGAGAGTGGATCGCACTGTAACATGTTCCTTCTCTGACAATCTCTTCTGTTTTTTTTTTTTTTTTTTTTTTTAACAAACCCGTAGGCTAATCATTTATCAAAGAAAGAGAAAGTACACATAACTCATTGCAGAAAAGTAAACTAGACAAACCCTAAAAACGTCATAAAGATAAACGTTATAAAAATAAACTACCAAAGAACTACTTAACAAACCAAAACCTTAAATTAACTCGGAAGCCAAACATATCTTCCTGTTACCAGCAGATGAATACACTGTCCTTCAATCCAAAAGTGGTAGGACCGAGTCTTCATAATCAGATTGCAAAAGGCGGGCCATATTGGCAAGATCATGAGCTTCGAGATTTTCATCTCTAGGCGTCCAGTGGAAAGTGGGGTGTTTAACTCTCATCTTTTTAGTTGGGTAGACTTTTAGTCTTTTTCCAAGTTGCTTTTAATTATGAGGCCATTTATCAGGCGCAATATTTCATTAGAGGTGGCAATCGGACGGATCGGTCGGGTCATTTCGGGTCGTTTCGGTTTGCGGATCATTCGGGTCATCGGGTCGTTCGGGTCGCGGGTCGTTGGGTTTTCGGGTCATTGGGGTTCGGGTCGTTTCGGTTTTCGAATCATTCGGTTCCGGATCGTTTCGGGTCATTCGGGTCTTGGCTATTTTGATTTTCGGGTCATTCGGATTTTGCAAAATTTGATTTCGAATCATTCGATTTTTCAAAATTTTAGTTTTTGGACAATTCGAGATTTATTTTATTGATTTCAAGATATTTTAGCAATATTATATTGATTTTAACAATAATATTTTAATTTTCAGGTCATTCGGATCGCGAGTTTCGGGTCATTCGGGTCATGAGTTGCGGGTCATTCGGGTTCGTTCGGGTTTCGGGTCGTTCGATTTCGGATCGATTTCGGGTTCGGGTCATTCGGTTTTGGATCGATTTCGGGTTCGGGTCATTCGATTTCGGATCGTCTTCGGGTTCGGGTCATTCGGTTTCGGGTTCAGGTCGTTGACTTTTCAACATTTTCGGTTCGGGTTCGGATTTGGATGGGTCGGGTCAAATTTTCGGGTCGAGTCAGATTTTGCCAGCTCTATATTTCATCATCACTTCTTATATATCATAATTAACATACTAAATTAACGTGATAATTAACACATATCTCATAATTAACTAATAATTAATATGTAATTAAATTTTATTTTAATTAAAAATTCTTAATTAATATTAATTATTTATTAATTACGTTTTCTTTGTTAATAATCACATTAATTAAGTGTGTTAATTAGAATATATAAGATATAGTGATGAGGTCTGGGGCAAAAAAAAAAAGTCCCTATAATTGTAGAGCCATATATATATGAATTAACATATTAATTAAAAATCGCAAATTTTGAAAGTGTTAGTTATAAACAACATCAAACATCAAATATATTAAAATACACAAAAATTCTTGACATACAAAAATACAAAACAATTTATCCAAAATCAAACAATTAACAAACAACATTCCATTTAGAAAATTCAACAAAAATGTATATCCAAAAAATTTATACCCACAAAAAAAAACTACATTCTCATATAAACAGAAATCCTACTAACAAAACAATGCCAACAATTCGAATAAACCCGCGCAATCGTCCGGAGATTTTCTTAGTTTGAGATAATCACAGACTGAACATTATCATTATTAAATAAAGCCCAATTAACAAAATTCAACAAATTTATAATTCTTAAGCCTGTGCAAGAAATAGCTCTATTTATCCTTTTCGAAAATCTCAGCCCATTTTTGACTTGAGATGGAAAAAAAGGAAAATTTGGAAAAAAGAAGAAGAAGGGGAAAGAAGATGCCAAGTGACAATAAATACAGATCTGGGTCCATTCGTTAGCTAAGTTACGAGTCTCTGTCTTGGGTCAGTAATTAATTTTCCTGCCTTCAATTCAATTCTTGCATTAAATGGATCAAGTGTAGGTGAAGTTAGGTTAAAACTAGTCGTTGAATTCCTCCTATACAATGTTTATTTTCTGTCACGGTAAAGATTGAGATGTGTGGACACGTTTTATTAAAAAGACAACACATGCTCTTCTGGCTCGTTGTGATGGCACAAAACTTGCAGAAAACCGGACCAATTTCCAACATGGTTTGTGTTGCAGAAACGATACTCTCAATTTTTCATCTTCTCGTTTTTTTATTTATTTCTAACTTCGATATTGTTGTAAAATCCCTCATCTTGACACGACCAATATAACGTACATGATTAAAGCCATCTTATACCAAGTTTTTTCACATAATTCCATGAATTATCATACCCCACCATGTTCATTATTACTGTGGCATCGGATTCTTGTACAAGATGCCTCAAATTTTGCCAGGAAAAGTAGGGACAAATAATTTTATTTCAAATTTGAAGTACTCTAAAATCCCAAACCCATACAATGGTACAGTGCACCGTACCTATCCGGTTTGTACCGGAAGCGGTATGTATTTATCACAGTTACTTCACGGAGTGGCACCGCACAGACGAATAAATTTTCTACCAGAGCTGCAACCACCCTCTTCATTACGCCATTAACGGTGCCAACTCACTCCAGACTTATCTACTTATATCACTATATCCTCTTCTCGAAACCCCTATTGTTTCTCTCTAAGCCCTAAAACCCTTGTTTCTCTGTTCGCCCAAAATGGGAATTTTCTCAGAGAGGTGGACATGGCTATCGTTCGTACTCCTACTATCCATTGCTCACTATCTTTTACCCTGTCTTGCTACTTCAAACCCTCAAAAAGTATACATAGTTCAGATGGCTAAATCTGAGATGCCCAGTCCTTTCACTCACCATCATGACTGGTATGCTTCTACCCTCAAATCCGTTACATCTCGCACAACCCTAGAGTCTGAAACGGAGGACCAAGACTCCAGTAAAAGGATTATATACAACTACGAGACTGCTTTTCATGGTTTTGCTGCTCGATTGACTGAAGACGAAGCCAGTCAACTGGAGAGCATTTCGGGTGTGATCTCTCTCCTCCCTGAAACAGTCTACGAACTCCACACGACAAGAAGCCCAGACTTTCTAGGCATAGGTCCTGAGGTGGCCAATAACATCTGGGCCTCTGCTCTGGCCGATCATGACGTCATTGTGGGCGTTTTCGACACTGGCATATGGCCCGAAAGCCCGAGCTTCAGCGACAAAGGGTTGGGACCCGTGTCGGCACGCTGGAAAGGTGCTTGCGAGGTTGGCCGTGGATTCACAGCCAAGAATTGCAATAGAAAAATTGTGGGAGCTCGAATCTTCTACCGTGGATACGAGGCTGCTGCTGGATTGATAAACGAGACAAGGGAGATCAAGTCGCCAAGGGACCAGGACGGGCATGGGACTCACACGGCCGCAACTGCGGCTGGGTCTCCGGTGATGAACGCCAATTTGTTTGGTTATGCTTCGGGAATAGCTCGTGGCATGGCCCCAAGAGCTCGTATTGCTGCCTATAAAGTGTGCTGGACTGGGGGTTGCTTTAGCTCTGACATATTGGCTGCGGTGGATAGAGCGGTCTCAGATGGGGTGGATGTTATGTCCATCTCTCTTGGAGGTGGTGTTTCCTCTTATGCACGCGATAGTTTATCTATAGCTGCTTTTGCAGCCATGGAGATGGGTGTTTTTGTCGCATGCTCTGCTGGTAATGGTGGACCCGACCCGATAAGTCTCACGAATGTGTCACCATGGATCACTACCGTTGGAGCGAGCACCATGGACAGGGATTTTCCTGCCACCGTAAAGCTAGGCAATGGTATGAATTACACAGGAGTGTCCCTATATAAGGGGCAGAACAACCTCTCACCGATGAAACAATATGATGTGGTTTACATGGGCGGGAATTCTAGCTTGCCTGATCCGAGGTCTCTTTGCCTCGAAGGAACATTGGATTCACACGTCGTAGCTGGAAAAATCGTTATTTGTGACCGTGGTATTAGTCCACGTGTCCAAAAGGGACAAGTGGTTAAAAATGCAGGCGGTATAGGCATGATTTTGGCGAATACTGCTGCTAATGGTGATGAGCTCGTTGCCGATAGCCACCTCTTACCGGCCTTGGCTGTGGGATTTACCGCCGCAAAAGCAATCAAACATTATAGTAAAGGAGTTAAACGACCTACCGCTACTATTTCTTTTCAAGGGACCAAAGTTGGTATTAAACCTTCCCCTGTGGTCGCGGCTTTCTCCTCGAGAGGGCCGAATTTCTTAACCTTGGAGATTCTAAAACCAGATGTGATCGCACCCGGAGTCAACATTCTAGCTGCATGGAGTGGCAATTTGGGTCCATCGAGCTTGCCAACCGACCAAAGGCGAGTCGACTTTAATATTTTATCAGGAACCTCTATGTCTTGCCCGCATGTTGGAGGTGTGGCCGCTTTGATTAAAGGGAGCCACCCAGACTGGAGTCCATCTGCTATCAAATCGGCTCTCATGACCACAGCCTATGTTCACGATAACACATTTAGCGCATTGAAAGATGCGTCAACGAGCGAGCCATCGACGCCATATGATCACGGTGCGGGTCACATTCACCCTCTAAGAGCTCTAAACCCTGGATTGGTATACGATATTGAAGCCGATGATTATTTCGAGTTCCTTTGCACCCAAAGGCTAACTCCGTTGCAACTCAAATCGTTCTCCAAGACGAAGAATAGAACGTGTAAAAATAGACTCGCTTCAGCTGGTGACTTGAATTATCCGGCCATTTCTGCAGTTTTTGAGAAGTCTACCTCTGTTGTCACTCAACACAGGATCGTTACTAATGTGGGCCCGTCACTTTCGACCTATCACGTCAAAATTACACCATTCAAAGGTGTAAGTGTTGTGGTTGAGCCTAACGTGCTCAAGTTCACAAAGGCTAATCAGAAGATTTCATATAAAGTTTCGTTCAAGACCAAAACCACCATGTCTACGCCCAAATTTGGTGCTCTAACATGGACTGACGGTACCCATTCGGTGCGTAGTACAATTGCTCTTACATGGCTCTTACCCCTGTAAAACAACATCGAGTCGAATGGAGTAATTGCGCCCCACGAAACTAGGATAAATCCCAGTGTAAACATATGGAAGATCTTCACGGATATTAAATTAGAGTAGAGGTATTAAAAAGAGGATTTCATTTTGAGAGGGAGAGTAGTAGCTGAGTTTTACAATAAGTTCGATCTTTATCAGATCTATGTTCATTCCGTTATTTTTCACTGTAATGTTTAATTCTACAAAACTAGTCTCGAAAAAATTACAAAAAAAAAAAATATCATTATTCATAATACATAAATTCTTAGCTTGATTCCCAAATTGTAACACCGTCACAAGTGCACAACTTCTTATAATTCTCTCCAACACCAGCACTTCTCGCTATAACGGCTGCGGCAATACCCTCGTCCTTATCCTCACTCTCGTACAAAACAAGAGATCGACCAATCAAATCAGCTACTTTCATCTTCTCCTTTACCCCGGAGAACTGGACTTCTCCAGTCTCCCCAACTTCCAGTGTTCCCAGGTCGCCCAATGGAGGATTGAATACTTCGCCTGTACTTGCAGCTCCTCTGGTCAAGTCACCAAACTCGTTTATTGACCATGCGTGTTTGCCACGTGTCAATCCGCTGAAGTTTGCTTCGATTCTGGCTAACTCCATGTTCACTTGGGCGAAACGCACCACTCCAAATATTTTCGGTCCTTTAAACTCCGCCACCGATGCAGATATCAAAAAATCTAAGATTGAAACAAACATATTAGCAGAGTTATTATATTTTGGAAAGAGAATATTTGGAATTAACATTACAAACCATTTGGATTGCCTTGACCGATTAGACGTGCGTTTCGGCCTGTTTGTTCTAGTGCATCGAGCATTGTTTTTACTGGAAGAGAACCAAGGACTCGAACCACTTGATTGGTCAAGTCTACATCAACACCTTTTATTCCTGGTATAAAAGCTTAGAAATTAGTGATTAATTTTTGGTGATTAAGTATTTATTTTAATTACCATCGAGAGTATTGAGCTTGTTCTTGACTGATGAAACGCATCCATCACAATGCATATCCACCATGAATTCGGTCTGAAAGGCAAATGGAAATATTTCGAATAAGGGAATTATACATTAGTCTTCAAATTAAGCTAATTATAAGCAACAAATTGATATCAATAGTACTTAAAGAATCCCTGTAATTAAACATTCAAACATACCAGAAGTTCCGGAAGAATTTCATCCTGTAGCAAAGAGCCACAACTAAACCAATAAGTATGAAGAACCCAAATCGGAGAATCAACAAATTAAATCAATTGAAAAAATAGAAAAAAACAAACCTTATCAGAGGCAGTTGAATGGATAATCGGAGAATCCATCTGCACGGCAGAGAAAGCAAAGTTGGATCCTCTAAAGGACTTGTTCGCACAAACAGAACGCAAGGAAGACCTGAAAGGAAAATTGGCACGCGAAGGGAACTGAGAGGAAGAAGAAGAAGAAGAAGAAGAAGAGGAGAAAGAGACTGCTGCGAGCGCCGCGGGAACCACAGAGACCACAGTGAGGGCTCTCGCCAACGTGACCATTGTTATTCTTCTCTTCCAGCTCTACTTGTACAAGTCGAATAAAACTACTACATTTTCTTTCAGTATGTTCTAGAATTACTCACTGGGCTAAAATTTGTATGATTAGTGGCTTTGTTGAGCCCATGAAACTATTGGGCATTTTCGGCCTTTATACTCTCATTTATGGTCCATTGCATCTAAAGTTTATTTTGTACTAGATTTTTTCCTTCTTCGAATTTGTCATAATTTCATTTTTTCTAATATATTATTGAATTCTACTTTATTTTGTTTGATTGTTCACACATATGTGTTTTTGGTGTACTTTAACTCCTAACTTTTTTGAATATTGTAAAAAAATGTCTATTCTTTTGTAAACTCCAAACAAACCCATCTATCAAACTTTTATTTTCAAATGTGCCCTTATTATTTTTTTGACCGAAATACCTTTCATTTTTCGTATGTAACGATTAATTTTTTTTGTTATTATATCTTATGTATAATTCTAAGAATATTCTTGCTTTCGTAGAATGCCACATCATCAAGTTAACATAGACCATTAGATCTTGATCAAAAGATCTAAATTAGTTGATTATTCATTTGAACATGGTCCATATAAACCAAATAAAGTAAAAGTTATATAATTTTGGTCCATTGTGGACCAAGTTCATTCATATTTTTTTTTATCTCAATTAAATATGAATTTTTTTCAAAATCCCTACGTAATTGTACGGAGATAAACCTAGTTGTTAATCAATCCGAATAAGTAAACTTATGCTTTATTACCGAATATGCCTCAAATTTACTTATTCGTGAATAGTACAAACAAGTTGAAGAAAATGATAATTTTGTAATATATATTTCTTCTTTGAAATATTACTTAAAATGCATATATTTTCATAGTGTCGATATGATATTCATTTCGGCGGATATCTTAATAAATAATCGATGAATTGGGAGAGAAAAATAATTGTGCCCCATTTAATATTCAATATTCATCTCATTCATAAATTTTTTCAAAGCTTTTTATTAAATTTGAACTACCACGAATGGTGTTCCTTTTCCTTACTCATAATCAAATGAGAGAAACAAATAGTATTTTCCAATATGATATGCGTAATACCACTATAACAATATAAGGCATATCTCTTTTTCGTTTATATGGCAAAAAGAATATTCATCCATATTCTTAATAACAAAAGAAATTAAAACATAATATTTTGTATAAATATAAAATAATGAAAATCAAACCAAAAAATGATCTTGAAAAGATCTATTTTTTCTTCCTTTTATAAAACAAATATAATAAATAGTTTTCTCTTCTAATTTTGTTAAATTTGCCATAATGAAAACTTTGTTGTAAAAGAAAAAACGATTAATATTTCTACCTTCACCCAAAATCTCAAGATTAAAGGAGATAGATCTTCGTACTGATAACGTGTTTTGAAATTAACAACAAAACTAGAGAGAAAAATTAGAATCAACTCTCAAGAGAAATGAGAAGAGAGAATCATACAAATTTTATTTCTCGATTTTTTATGTAATAACATCACTACAAGGGGGTTTATATAGTATACAACATTCATATGCACACTTACTATGTATGTATGTTGTCATGATATGAGAAATTAAATACATGCATATAGACACATATAAACATATGCAGGGACGTATCCAGATGAGTTTATAAAAGGGGGGGGGGGGGGGGGGGTTGAATTTTTTTCCTAAATATGTGGCTAGAGGGTTTCAAACTAGGGACCCCTTCCAAAGCACATAATTTAACCTTACACCACTCCAATTTTTGTAAAATATAAACAAATTTAACGTAATTATTATTTTTAAAGCAGTAGAATCCTCATTTTTGATTGATAATAGCTCGGTTTCGATTTCATGGGGGGGGGGGGGGGGGGGGGTCGCTCGCCCCGTGAATCTGCCACATGAATACTACATGAATAAATAGAAATCAGTGTTTTAAATTGCGGCGATATTGCGGATATTGCGGGCTGAGATTTAGAATCGCTATATCGCAATGAAGTATTGTGAAAATATCGTTTTTTGAGAAATTGCGGATATTGCGGCGAGATTGCGGCGAAATATCGATAATATTGCGGCCATATCGGGTCAAATATTGCGGATAATATTCAAATCGTTGTAATTTTCTCATCCTTCCATCAAATTACATGAAATTTATATCGAAATCGCTCGTCTCGACGAGAGAAATGCAATGATGGGCTTGAATTTGTGAAATTTTGTCTTTTACCCTGAATTAAACACATACACGTTAAAGTAATTTTATCGAGAATTATTTAATATAAATATTATAACATAAATTTTGTGATTATTTAATACTTAGTTTTCATGTTTTATTATCAAAATATTTGATAAAATATGCTCATAACATATATAACTTCTAAAATGTGTCATTTTCATCTATAAATGTATGAATTTAGTAATTTTCATTGTATTTCATTGATGTTTCGATTTAAAATTTGAGTTATAGTGTTTTGATATTTTTAGGATGTCGACAAAAAATTCTTCAACAAAATACAATTCCAAAGATTCCGTATAATTGCCATTTTAATGGAAATTTTATGATCAACTTTTATTTACACTGAAAAGGTTCCTGGACAATCAACTTTTTTATTCTTTTTAGAAGAAAATTATGAAGAAAATTTTACGATATTAATGGTGATAAAAAATATTGTAAAAAATATATTTAAACAAACTATTATTTTTACATAATTTAATATCGCAACGACTGCCCGCAATAAGGTCATTGCGCCGCAATTGCGCCCGCAAACGAAATCCGCTGCAAAAAAAACCCGAGCGCAATGGACCGCAATATCGCAATTTAAAACATTGATAGAAATACATGTACACGTACGTGAACTTGGATTTTGATCATAAATTACTATATGAATAATAGAAATACATGTACTATATAGATCTGCCACAAAACTTTCATTATAAAAATACATGTAAACATACATCTCATGTATGTTACATAAAATTAAATTATAAAAAATAAATATAATAAATACATCCATGTTTATAATAGAAGTCATACACGAATAATTATTTAGTGACTATATGTCGATAAATGTGTGTATAGATATTTTTTGTCAATTTTTCTACTTATATTTCAAAATGCTTATTTTAAATATTCATCTGAGAGGTTATTTTTAAACTAATTAGCAAGGTTTAAAAATTTCGGTCAGTGTTCACATTTAAATCTTGACTTTCTTGTTGGATTTGAGTTTGGTATTTTGATGTTCTGAATGTGCACTTGGATTTCGATCAGATATTACCTAGGGGCTAGATCCAACCCTAATTAGACAATTGTAATTCTAAAAAAAAATAGCTCGTTCAACGGTGCAGTCAATGAATTCTTAGAAAGTGGTCAAAACGATTTATTGCAATTTATGTATTCATTTATTTATTTATTTATATCTTTATATTCAGTAAAACCAAAACAAAAATACAGTCAAAATTGCTAGTGTGCAATAAATTTTACATTTAATTCTTCATTTAGTAAAAGTTCTTTCATTTGACCATCTAATATTTAATTTTATTTAAGAAAAAATATACTTGTCCCCTTTAAAATCCTCCAGAAAGTTTGATGTGTTGGCAAAGATGTATTTAATAAGTTTAATAATAGTAAATTTTACATCTTAGGTTTACCAGGTGGTAAACCTAACTTATTTATTTTATTATATTTTAATTAATTTTTACACGTTTAACATGTGGTAAATGGTGAAATCGATTCATTGAGTCAAATTTAATGTTCTTACCAACACATCAATTGTGCTAGGGGATTCTAAGGGAATGTCTATCACCACTCTTTATTTAATATGAAATTTGCTAATATGAAGAAGAGAAGTACAAAATATTGCAAACTAACAAAAACAACCAGGAAATAAGGGTGTTCATTCAATGTTTGATTCAACATGATTGCAATTACATAGGCAAAACCATGCATTTAATCTAATTAAGTGCTGAACAAAATAAAAAATATTTGAAATTAATGATATTAAATATTAAAGTAGGCCTTTGACCAATTTCAGTGCTTCACTCCAGTGCTTCATAATTGCATTCCTAACAATTGAATTGCAACACCCATCCTAGAACGCCTATAAATTCAGAACCAAACTTGCTCATGACATATAACCAACATACAATACTTTCTTAATCCTTTTTCCCACTTCCATGGATCCAAACACAAATCCCCTTTCTTTGTTTCTTGCTATTTTCCTCCTCATATCCACCTCACCTATCATATTTGGTTTAGATGTTTCTTCTTCGAAAATGGACACCATTCATTCTGATACCACTGAACTAAAAAGATACATTATCCGTGTACAACCGCCAAACAACACCACAATGGCCCGTTCCGAGAATCTCAAAACATGGTACGAATCATTCTTCCCACCTTCAAACCCTACGTCCACAAGCTCGCGGATTATCTACTCATACACTGAAGCCATGACTGGTTTTGCTGCAAAACTCACAGACGAAGAACTGAAATACATGGAGAAGAAAGCGGGTTTCTTGAAGGCTTACCCCGATGAGGTGTTACCTTTATTGACAACCCACACTCCAGACTTTTTGGGGTTACATATCGGGGATGGGATTTGGAAAAACTCCGGTATGGGAAAGGGTGTTATTGTCGGAGTCCTAGACACGGGAGTTTTTCCTGATCATCCATCCTTCAATGATGAAGAAATGCTCCCCCCTCCTCCTAAATGGAAGGGCCGATGCACACATGAAAAGTGCAATAAAAAGTTAATAGGGGCTCAAACGTACCTCGGAACTCAGAAATTTCCATTGGACCAAAACGGTCACGGAACTCACACAGCAAGTACCGTTGCGGGTAACTTCGTAAGAAATGCTAATGTTTTTGGAAGTGGAATGGGGACTGCTGTTGGCATGGCACCAAGAGCACACCTTGCAATCTATCAAGTTTGCTCGAACGCAGGTTGTCCGCAGGTAGATGTCCTTGCTGCGATTGATGCAGCAGTTAGGGATGGTGTGGATGTGTTATCTCTCTCCCTTGGTGGTACATCTGTTCCTTTCTATAGCGATGTCATAGCCATTGGTGCTTACGGTGCGATCAAGAAGAATATTTTTGTTAGTTGTGCAGCTGGCAATTCTGGTCCTGGTGTTAGGTCGCTTAGTAACGAGGCACCGTGGATCCTCACGGTAGCGGCAGGCACCATGGATAGAAAAATTAAGGCAGTGGTTAAATTGGGCGATGGTCGAGAATTTGAAGGCGAATCGGCTTTTCAGACCACCAACCTTCCATCGAGCCCTCTAATTTGTCCTAGCTCGTGTAGTCGTTCCTCGTTAGGTCCTGAAGTCCGAGGTAAAATAGTTGTTTGCGATGTTGCTGGCGGTAGAATTGAAATTGGTAACCTTGTACGCCAAACTGGTGCAGTTGGAATGATATTGGCAAATAAAGTTACCGATGGATACACTACATTGGCAGAAACTCACCGCCTCCCTGCATCTCACATAAACTACGCAGATGGAACAACTATTAAGTCATACATAAAACAAACTCAAAACCCGACCGCCTCGATTATATTTAAAGGAACAAGTGTTGGAATATCTCCAGCTCCAACAGTTGCTTACTTCTCATCTCGAGGACCTAGCCAACAAAATCGTGCAATCCTTAAACCCGATATCCTTGGCCCCGGTGTTAATGTTCTTGCAGCTTGGCCTTTCCCGGTCGGACCAAACACCGTAAACAATACTGGCCCAACATTCAATGTCATCTCCGGTACTTCCATGTCAACCCCCCATCTAAGTGGCATAGCAGCGCTTATCAAGAGCATTCACCCAGATTGGTCACCAGCTGCAATCAAATCAGCTATGATGACAACATCTGATGTTATAGATAATAGTAAAAAGATGATCTTGGACGAGAAACTCCAGCCTTCAAACTATTTTGCCATGGGAGCGGGTCAAGTGAACCCCTCCAGAGCGGTTGACCCCGGTCTGGTATATGATATCGGTTTAGAGGATTATGTGGGTCTTCTATGTGGAATGGGATATTCGGATAGGGAAGTACAAATAGTCACTGACGAGAAAACAATGTGCGGGAAAGAAAGGAAGGTGAACGAAGTGGAGTTAAACTATCCATCTATAATAACCACTTCCGAGTCGGGAAAACTTGTCGTAGAAAGAACCGTTACTAATGTCGGGCATCCAAATGCGAAATATACCGTCAATGTTGATATGCCAAGAGAAGTTTCCGTTACCGTGTCACCATCGGAACTACAATTCTCGAAAGTAAACGAGAAGAAGACCTATACGGTGAACTTGAGTTGGAATCCTCAAATAAGTTATGCTGCTGGTAGTTTGAGTTGGGTTTCTGGTGGATATATTGTTAGGAGTCCAATTGTCGTCTTTAGGTGATCATAAGTGTTGTAGCTGTTTAATGGTTTGGACACTATGTTTAGTGGATTGAAAATAATGCCTTGTTTTATCATGTCTTTTTGTGATTCAAATTTCATTGCTTGTTCATCATGGTACACTTATCATATTTATAAATTAAATATGGCAACAATATTTATTCGTCAAGAAAAACAAAAAATCAGCTGACAGAAAAATAAGAAAAAGATGTAAAATCATTCAACACATTAACAAGATGAAGAAAAAAACAATATTGTTATGTTTGATTTGGGTTACAACTCAAGTTCTCAAAAGAAAAAAAAAATGAATTAATGGAGACAAATTAATAATCCCAAATACAAATCCTGTGTTGTATGTTTGATTTATTATTGTTATGTTTTAAGATATTTTGGCATTTAGAATAATTTTTGCTTATTCGCAATTGTTACAATATTTTTAATTAAAATTCAAGTTGTTTTTTTAATTGAATTATTGCTGACCGAGTCGAGATAGTTCGAATTAGAACGAGTCGAACTTGAGATTGTTTAGCTCGAATCATAATTCTAAACGAGCCGAACCAGGTCGAGTAAGTTCCGAACCGAGCTTGAGCTTCGCACAGTTCGCTCGAGCTCGACTCGTTTGCAGCCCTAGGAATAATATCCTCTGTTTAAACACGAGATTATTATGTATGCCCATCGTTATTCTGAGTTACGCAACCTTAGTATGCCCCATGTAATACTGAGTTACCTCCTTTTGTATGTATGTTTGTAGGATATGAGTTACGCTACCTTATATCACAAGGACAATTACGCAATGTCCTTTTCAAATAATAAAAAATTGATACATAATTAGCAGTTAATAGTCAAACGATCAAAAAATTACAAATGAGTCCAAATCTCTAAGAAAACGACCAAAGAAAGAAAACAAAACCAAAATTGGCAAAAAATCTCCAAATAAACGATCGAAAAAATGGAGTATTTAACCCCTAATTACCAGATCTGAAATACGAATTAACAAAAAATGAGAAAGAACACAAAAAAAAAATCTGCAATATATCTCTCAATTACAAGATAAACAAACCCTCATTTACCATTTAAAAAACACAAATCTGAAAACTCTAACGAAAAAATTTAAAGTCCATGCGAAAAAACATGAAATCCACAAAAAACACGAAATCCACTGTCATGACTTCGAAAATCGCTATCAATCGACTTGAAATTGACCGCAATTGTGTTTGATCTAGAGGAGATATGACAGAAAAGAGAGAGGGAGAGAGAGAGAGGCGGCTGGAAATGAGAGAGAGAGGAGAGAGAATGTTAGAGTTTGGGTATATATATGAGTCTGTTCAGAATTAGCTGTTAATTCGGGGCCGAATTAATTCGGAGCACCGCGCAATTCTATATATGAAATGATTTTTTGGCCCGAATAATTTCAATTAACAACACACGTCATGCTGATTCAATCAACATGAGCAATAGAAGGACGTCATATATGCTCTCTTGTTAGTTTGAGGTGTGTTAGATGGCTCAACAACACCCATATTTGGTGTGACATGGCTCAGTTGGGGCCCATTTAATTGGTTTGTTTCCTTAAAAACTCCCATATCCTCTGCCTTCTGGAAAAAATTTCTTCTCCTTGATTTCTAACGTTGAGAAGTCTTTTTTAAGAGAAGTGATCAATTAAATTGTGAAATTAAGTTGTGAATTCCTTTGAGTAAATTACCTTTTTCAAATTTATTTGACTTAATTAATATATGAAGTGATAAATTTATCAAACTTCATAATATTTGATTGCTTGTTTTAGGATTTGTAATTTCATCATTTAAAATAATCACGTGATGATCTCTCATTTAAATCTTTAAAGTTGCATGGAAGTTTTTCTTGGCAATTTCATAATTAATTGATGATTTTCACGGAGAAAGCAAAATCATTAATTGATTTAACGTTTCATGTAATGAACTTTCACTTGACTTTGCAAATTATGTGGACATCAATGGTTTTGCTAAGTGAAGTTATCATATGAGCTTAATACTAACAACATGATGTCAGTTTTCTCGATTTCTCCACTGGTGAGAAGTTCGGGTGAAAGCCTTTAGGCAATTGATATTACTAAGCAGCGTTACAGTTTTAGGCATAACTTTCATCATTACAAAAAAATTTAAGCTTAACCTCCTCTCTCAGAAATACCGCTCAAAAACTCTAATAAAAACGATAAGACTTAGGAAATTATTTATATATAACCAATTGTTTTCAGATTATTTACGAAATAATCATCTCATAAACAAATATCCCAAAAATGACTTTTGCGGAGTTTCCAACTCCGCCAATTGCTTTTGGCAGACTTTTGAATACCGCCTATTCCTAAAAAATATTTAACGCCTAATGACAATTTAATGGGTTATGGTTATTTTATTCAATCCTTGATTATTTTCCAACTCCGCCAATTATTCTCTGATAAATTAGAAAAATAATAATATTTCATGCAATACTTCATGCAAACTTTTCATATATATACATGTATATTATTCATGTATATATATGTATGTATATTATAATTTTATTTTATTTTAATATTTTATTCGCATTCGATATGTATTCGTGTTCGAAATGGAATATCGTAGTCGTATCCGTATTCGAAATTGGATATTGTATTTGTATCCGATATCGTATTCGTGTTCGAAATCGGATATCGGATATATCATATTCGTATTTGAAAACATATATCGATTATTTTATTCGTATTCGGAATCGGATATTGGCTACGATTGTATTCGAAATCGAATATCGATTAACATATTAGTATTCGTATCCGAAATCAGATATTGGATATCCGGATACCACCGCATTCGTATTCATATCCGGGTATCGGATATCCGATTTCTAATACGATACGAATACGATAACCGATATTCGATTCGGAATATGAATACGATAATCGATATATGTTTTAAAATACGAATATGTTATATTCGATATTCGATCTCGAACGCGAATACGATATCGGATACAAATACAATATCCAATTTCGAATACGAATACGACTACGATATTCGATATTCCATTTCGAATACGAATATATATATGAATACGATATCGAATGCGAATAAAATATTGAAATAAAATAAAATTATAATACATATACATATATATGAATAATATACATGTATATATATGAAAAGTTTGCATGAAGTATTGCAAGAATTTTTTTTTATTTTAATTTATCAGAAAATTGGCATTGGCGGACACTCCAAGTCCGCCAATCAATACCAACCACTCCGAAATGAATAAAATAATCAAAGATTGAATAAAATAACTATAACCCATTAAATTGTCATTAGTCGTTAAATATTTTTTAGAAATAGGCGGTATCTAGAAGTCAGCCAAAATGACAATCGGCGGAGTTTCAAACTTTGAAATATTTTTTATGGAATGGTTATTTCGTAAATAATCTAAAAAGAATTGGTTATATATAAAAAATTGCCTAAGACTTAAGGAGAAGAAATACAGAAATTTAAACCTAAAAACATATGTAAAAATTGTCTTAAGAAAGTGAAGTATAGTATGAGACAATTAACCCACTCCTCGTCTGTGTGTTAAATGTAGCGGGTATGTATGGCCTTGTAATTCCGTGTTTGCCCATATTGCTGCCTTTGTTATTTGATCAGCTTTCTCATTGAATTGTCGGCTTGTGTAGTCGATCGTTATGCCCGGTTCCTGTTTTTAGCCATTTTTTGCATTTGATTAGTGTTTCGTATGCTTTCCAGTCTGGTACTTCTTGCATATCCTTAAAAGGTTTTCTCATTGTTATAATATTCAAATTTGTTTGTAATTATGCTATTAATCTTATGTATAAAGTAGACAAAATCCTTGCAATTCTAAGCCTCAACGTCATCAGGGACTTTTTTGTAAAAAAATATTTTTTAAATTTACATTTTGGTCTATTTTATTCGTCATCAGGGGATTTTTTGTAAAAAAATATTTTTTAATTTACATTTTGGTCTTTTTTAGTTTGAATTTACATTTTAATCCTTTTTGTTTACATTTTGATCCTTTTTATTTACATTTCGATCCTTTTTTACATTTTTTTATTTACATTTTGGTCCTTATTACATTTTGGTCCTTTTTAGTTTTAATTTATATTTTTGTTCTTTTTATTTACATTTTGGTCCTCTTTTATTTATATTTCGGTACTTTTTTACATTTTTAATTTACATTTTGATCCTTTTCATTTACATTTTGGTCATTTTTAGTTTTAATTTACATGTTGGTCCTTTTTATTTATGTTTTCTTCTTTTTTAATTTATATTTAGATCCTTTTTTACATTTGATCCTTTTTTCTTATTTTACATTTTGGTCCTTTTTTACATTTGGTTTTTTTTTCTTATTTTACGTACATTATATTATATCTTATGTATAAAGTAGACAAATTTCTTGCAATTCTAAGCCTCCACGTAATCAAGGGCTTTTGTGTAAAAAAAGTATTTTTTAATTTATATTTTGGTCATTTTTAGTTTTAATTTACACTTTGGTCCTTTTTATTTACATTTTGGTCCTTTTTTATTTACATTTAGGTCCTTTTTTATATTTTTAATTTACATTTTGGTCCTTTTTAATTTTAATTTATATTCTGATCCTTTTTATTTACACTTTAGTCCTTTCTAATTTACATTTCAGTCCTTTTTGTCATTTTTAATTTACATTTTGGTCCTTTTTATTTACATTTTGGTCCTTTTAGTTTTAATTTATATTTTGATCATTTTTATTTATATTTGGGTCTTTTTTTACATTTTGACCCTTTTTCTTATTTTACATTTTGGTCCTTTTTTACATTTTGTCTTTTTTTCCTATTTTACATACATATTTAAAATTTGGTCTTTTTTCCGATTTTAGAAGCACCTGAACAAATGCTATTTATACAAATTATATTAGAAAATAATATCCGTGATAGGCTAATTTCATGAACTTTATGCATCTATTGACATCATGATATTTGCAAATATGTCATGATTAGATTAATTTAGTTCAAACGCATTTTCGTTAATTGGCACATGCGTTAATTCTATTTAAATTGCGTATATAAAAAACATCCCGCGCAATTGTCCTGAACAAATCAGCTAAATTTTGACACGTGTCACATTTGATAATTATATTAAATATCAAGTATAGACTAAAACGCTTTGTAGTGCAGATGGTTAAGAGTTCATGCTCTTTATGACGAGGTTTGGAGTTCGAATCCGTCTGGGCTCAACTTTTTTGTTCAAACAATGCATATAAACAGTTTAATAAATACATTAAACATCATATATTGTCACAAAAACATCGTAGCTCGGATGATGATGAGTCTATGCTCTTTAAATTGAGGTCCCGAGCTCGACTCCCTCTTGTTGATCCAAATATCCTAAGGTTTGATTATATCAAAACACTGTCAATACTAACGGTTTCAGTTAAGACCAACTTGTAGGAGAAGTAGGTACAACGGACTAAGGATGATCAAAAGAGACGATTGAAGAATTCAAGACGAAGATCATCCGTGAAAGGAAAGGCGTCAAGACGTTGAAGAATTCAAGACGTCGAATCCTTCCGTGAGTTGGGATCATCAAAATAAACCCTAGGTATTCCAAAGAACATCTCATATTTATCAAGATCAAAAGATAAATTCGAAACACGATGATCAACAAGGAAAATCACCATACAAGTGTATGGTTCGTTCGTGAAGGAAATACAGTTTCAGGATCAACCGTAAAAGTGTACACAAGGATAAACGAATGTAAGCGTACATTCGTGGTCATATCTTTCAGTAGGAAAATCCAATTTGAATGGTTCAAATTGGGTTAGATAGATAATAAGATTATCTACAAATTTCATATAGAAATATATTTCGTACGAACGAAGTATCAGTGTCGTTTCTATGAAATACCGAAAGGCTGCAACAGTATGACATACAATTAGTAAAACAGTCATAACTTTTGCATACGAACTCCAATTTAGCCAGGCCAAAGTGTGTCGTGTAGATAATAAGATTATCTACAACGTTCGTGTTGGGTGATTTTCTGTCAAAGGAATTTACCAATTTCTTATGGATAGAATACTGGGCAGATACATGCAACTTTCTGTGTGAAAGAGTGTATATTGGATATACATGTCTTTTGGCCAATCCTAATCCTATATGATATAAATAGGATTTTTCTCTCTCATCTGGAGTGGTTAATTCAGTTAATTAATTCAGAATATTCCAGAGAATTGTGAGACAACTTTCTATAGAGAGAAAGGGTGTAAAGAGAGAGAACCGAGAAAAACTGTTTTTCTCGGAGAAGAGAATCAATCAATCGAGCAAGTTCGCCGGTGCTTCGTCTAGGCAGTTGCACCCGTGACCGACGTCTTACGAGTCAAGGTGGATACAAGTAGAGGAGCAACATTTGGGGCTCTTTCGGTTGTGATCGATTCGGAGGAACGAAATCTGCCGGAGACGGAAACGAGCGAATCGAGTAACGGGCTGTGGAAGCATGCGGGCATGGAACGCACGAAGACAACCCGAGGCGTGTCAAGACGGTGGGAGACGTGCGGTATGGGACGTACGGGCTAGTCACCAACGTGACACCGAAGGAAAAGAAGGATGCGAGCGATCAACCCGTCGTGCGTGATCAATTTCACGCTGGTAATCGTCTATCCTACTTTGCATCGTACCCTCGAAGTCATGGCGTGATCTTGGATTTAGGGAACCGGACCGGGCCTTCATATCCGCTGCACGGGCCCGGGGATGGGTGAATTCCCTACATTGGTATCAGAGCGATCGCCATCGATTTGAGGGTCGAATCATGGTCGTATATTCGATATACGCACGGGTTATCAAAGTTCGTACCCGTTTGCATGATGATAGATATAGAGATTCCAATTTCGTTAAAAATCACAAGTAGAATTCACTAGAGATCAATCAAAAGTTGATTGAGAGTATCTAGGAATTATCGTGAAAAGGTTTCATGATTTATCGTTTCAGAAACGAGCGAAAACGGAAGAAACGGCAAAATCTGCAGAAAATTAGAATACGAAACAGAGAGTAAAACTAAGATAATTTTCAGTGGGAAACTCCCAATTGATTGGATCAAATTGGCGTAGTTAGATAATGAGATTATCTATGACTTTGATACAGAAAGTTTTTTCATTTGAACGAATTATCAGTGTCGTTTTTATGGAATACTGAAACGGTGCGACTGTTTGACATACAGAGACTAAAACGTCCGTAGATGTTGCATAGAAACTCCAATTGCGTCCAATCTAATTGGGTTAGTTAGATAATACGATTATCTAGAACTTTAGTTCACGTTCAAAGTCGGTTGGAACAACTTAATATTTTCGTTTCAACAGAATACTGAAAATGTGTCTGTAGTTTTCTGGTTGAAAAGGTGTCTATTGGATATACTTACCTTTTCGTTTGTCCGTATTTTACCAAAACTGGTATAACTTTCAGTAGGAACCTCCGATTTGAATGGTTCAAGTTGGGTTAGTTAGATAATGAGATTATCTAGAACTTTCATGTTGTAGTATATTTCATTTGAGCGAAGTATCAGTGTTGTTCTAATGAAATACCGAAAGGGTGCGACAGTTTGATATATATTCAGTAAAACGGCCGTAACTTTCGGGTCCGAACTCCAATTGGGCTGGGCCAAATTGGGTTGGAAAGATAATAAGATTATCTACAATTTTCGTGTTAGTGGATTTTCTGTCAGAGGAAGTTACCATTTTCGTTCTGACAGATTACCGAAAGGGTGTATGCAGTTTTCTGTTTGAAAATGTGTATATGAGATATACATACATTTAGGCCTATCTTTATCTCTAATCAATTAATTCAATCATACTAGCATATTAGATAATTAATTATTTAGAATAATTAGTCTCCCTAAATAATTCATATGCATTTAGAAATCTTGTGATAGTGATATAATATGATTATATCACGAATTATTTAAACATGAATGTCATGATCCCTCATAATATTTAAGTCGTGGAAATGCCTTCCATATCATCAACCATCGAAATTGGTATCACAATATGTGTGTTTCTAGGCCTTCGTCATGCACACATGTTGATGGTATTAATGGGTGGCAAGCGTTAAATGGGGACTTACGTGTTTCTAGGCCTTCGTCATGCACGTGAGTAGTTCATTTGAACGATACGTTTGATATGGTTATGACTTAACCGTCCAAGCCAATCCGATTGGAGTTCGGGGCATAGTTAGAATGCACACATGGAACTGGGATTGTATGTGATACGATCCATCACCGAAATTCTAAAAGGTTCGAGAGTCGCATATGATGCGATTGGATTATATCCTACCTAAATAAGCGAGATCCCACTCGATAGGCCTTCGTCACTTGTGGGAGGATTGCGAAATATGGATCTCGAGTGTTATGGACTTGGAGTCCCGTATCGGTATGAGGGTTATCGATTCGATAAAATAACACTATCATATAATTATCATATAAGCATATAGATTAAATACGCACGGTTAGGAGCTTAATCTTCATCATCCGTTTAGAATTATGTTTTCAAGCAAACACCAAATATATATCGATGAGATCGATATGATAGATGGCTTTTGGGCCGGAATTACCGTAATTAACCTTGATAGTCAAAGAATAGTTCTTAGACTTAAAGGAACGTGTTGGACACGGATATGGTAGATTCGGGGCTCGAGGCTTTGGCTTTAGATAAAGCCGGGTTCGATACACTTTAAGAAGGAATCGAACAATATTACGTGCCTTGTGGTGGCATGTATAGACGCAGATTTCTCAAAATTGTTTTGAGAATTCGGATGTATATGAAAGTAAAACGCAACGCTCAAGAAATAGTTTCAAGAGCTAGAGCGCATTGAATGGTTCAATGCAGCTCAAAGCGTAGATTAATTCTGAGACGCCTTATGGGTCTTTGATTAACACTCGTGTGTTGATGGTACGAGATTTGATCTTCGTGACCGAATATCATATGCATTCGATAGATAAGTTGATCCCGAAATTGCATGTGATGCGATGTAAATTTGAATAGGAGATGCTTAGAGTGTCCGGGGAATCCAGAGCATAGAGATGCGTGGATGTCCTTGTAATTCAAGGATGAGATCGAAAGAAATGTATGTCTAAGGGTATTTTGGGAAAATATTTTCCAAACAGAAAGTTCGGGCAAGGAGTTGTCCAAACTAATGACTCAAAGAACGGTGAAATCCGAGGAGGATTAAACCTAGAAGTTGATTGCTTCCTTTGGCATTGCCGTCTTGGTCATATGAATGAGATACGCGTATCTAGATTCCATATGATGGATTGCTAGAATCATTCGAATTAGATCCGATTGATTAATGCGATACTTATTTATTAGGCAAAACGACAAAGGGCATCATTCTCCAAAGGTTGGGGAAAGATCCAACGAATTATTGGAAATTACATTTAGATGTAATGTTCCGATAAGTTCCAAGGCAAGAGGAGGCTATCGGTATTTTGTTACGTTTACGGACGGTTAAAGTAGATACGGTAATATCTGTTTAATGCGTGCCGAAATGGAGACTTTTGAAAGGTACAAAGAGTTTCAAAAACAAAATACAATATCGACTTAGCAAGAAAATCAAAGCCCTTTGATAGGATTGAGGAGGCAAGTATTTGAGCTACGCACTTCGATAGGATCGAAGAGGCGATATTTGAGTTATGAGTATTGATGATCATTTATGATTGTGGAATCGTTTCACGATTATCTTTATTGGGAACATTAACGATGTATTCGAAAAGAGTAATTGAACGCATGTTGGACATGGTTCGATAAATGATAAGTCAATATGATCTCCCAAAAAATGTTTTGAGGATACGCCTTTGAGACAACGGCACTAATGAATGGTTGCATATAAGATATGGACCATAAACCTTCTAATCGGTATAAAAGACGCCATATTAGATATGGATCGGAATGGTTCCGAAGTTGTCATTTGTACAGATTTGTGGATGTGAGTATATTTCGAAATTTGTTTCGGTTAAACTCAATCCCAAATCTGAAAATTGTTCGTTTATGACATATATCCTTAAGGAAACTAAAGGGTATTAGTTCTAACGTCCCGACGAAAATAAGATTTTCGTGGCTCGAAGAGATGCCTTCTTGGAGGAGGACTTGATGCGCACAAGTTTGAAACTTAATGTTGCTAATCTCTATGCGGGCTACTGGGAGTAGAATAAATCTCGAAAGAGTTCGAGATCTAAAAATGAACATTGTACCGATGAATGATGACACGACTTCATCAAGAGTTGATGAATACGAGTCGAACACACAAAGGAATTATTTGTAGATCAAGTAGGCTATATCATAAGCTGGTAAATACGGATTTACCGTGGCTAATGATGATAGATCGAAATCATATGATGATTCGATATCCTACAGGGATGCTATGAAAGGTTGATTCCACATGATCACATGATGTCATGAATTCTGAGATTCGATCCGTGTAAAATTATCAAGTTTAGAACTTGATTTCATTACTTTCCGGGTTAGACCCGTGAAAAGACAATGGGTTTTCAAGATGAGAACCGACACGGATAGGAATACGCATATATGCAAAGCGAGGCTCGTAGCGAAGAGTTTCAAGAATTTCATAGTCGGACTATGAAGAAACGTTTTCGCATGTTGCCATGCTTTCACATTCTCGAAATTCTGCTTGACATGGTCGCGTATTATGACTATGTGATGTAGCAAAATGGATGTCAAAACCGAATTTCTTGACAGAAATTTTATGAAAGGATGTGTACTTGACACAACCTTACGGTTTTGTCGATTCATAAGAATCGGGGATAAGATATGCACGCTTTAACGATCCATATGATGGATTAGAGAAAGCTTCTCGGAATTGGAATATTCGTTTTGATGAAGTTATAAACTGCTATAACATTGTTGGAATGAATGGAAACTTTGTGTACACATGAAGGTTAGTGGGAGCCGCGTTATATTTCTTGTAACGACACAAAATTTAGGCGAGACCGCTTATGAATTAAGCGTGAAGATCTATAGGATAGATCTAAGAAGTTCCTCGTTCTATATTATAGCACGTATATCGACATATTGTTGAAAAAGGTTTTCAACATATAACTCCTTGGCGGAGTTAAATAGAGATGTCGAATGGCAGAAATTTTCTACGGCTCGATGTGAGACATCAAGCAGGGCGAAAATAAAAAATATGATGCTTTACATTCGATGTGAGGATCTATTATATCTTTCATGATATGTATGTGGCTATATGTCGTATAGATGAAGCGTCTAATTCACCATCGATAAAATCCAAGGAATCACACGAGTTTGAATGTAATGCGATTACATGAGACTAACTCTTGTGAATGTATAATGGTTATACATATATATATATATATACATAATGGTTATGTATATTTAAATTCATCGGGATTTGTATTGATAGCGGTGAATGTTATCCTTGAATACTTTACAAAAGAATTCTGGATTTTATTTTATCTATAATGGTGTGGAGGACGTGTTGGTTATAAAGAGTTATAACAACGACAGTTTCCAAAGATTTAGCACGTCCAAATATGTAGCACGACTTTCGATCACAAAGTGTGTACATGATTTGCTTAAACGAAAACATGGTTATGTGGAAAGGTTCCACATGACCAATAATGATTCTATTTACGGGGGCGAGTATATTGTGGTTATGAATCACAAAAGGAAGCGGTATGGAACAATGATACATGACCAAACTCGAGTAGTCACGAGTTATCGGATTTATGGTTGTATATTGCATGACACGCAATAGTACAAGCCAAAAATGCCGAGGTCACAACCACTTCTAGCCAACACTCAGAAAATTTCATTGATCCATGAAATTTTATGAAATGATGTGATCGTAGGTATTGGAAATGTTCCAAACCTGATGTTGATTAACACTAACGGCAACGTGCGGACCCGTTTACAAAACCGCTCTCTCTAGTCGCACGTGACTGTCATGCGATGACTATGGGTATGGAGATACCTAGAGGAGGAAGAAGAGAGTAGAGTGTAGTTATCTAATACGATAGTCCTCGCAGGTTGTGGGTATAGAGATACCCATAGGTAAACGTTGTATCACTCAAATACTTAATCCGTATGAATGCATCCCTTTTAAAAATTTTGTTTACTTAAATTTTCATGCTTTCACCTTATATGAAAACTGTGTGCGGGGTTGTGTAATATGATTACATGAACCTTGATTTGAACTTGTGTGGATGTCGACATGGTTGAGGACCATGTGCAGCGAAACCGTCACACTTAAAGTTTCATTTCTAAAAATCCCTAGTCGCGGGTCAGTTTGCTTAAGAGAGAAGCATTTCTATTACAAGGGAATAGACTGAACGCGTACACTAGTACGTTAGCCGAGGAGATGATTATGTTTTGCTAATCATAGGACAAAGGTGTTTGTCGAATCGGGAACGTAGATATATGCTAGGTGACATATATTGGATATGACCGAAGCCGCGAGACCATGACATGGTTTAGTCATTATAGATGGACTCGCGACGAGTAGGGTATTAGGTTCTTCATACTTGAGGGGACCATTGATTGCGTTACGTGCGTAACACAATGCTTTGATATGATCTTACGCTCACCGTAACAGGGAGTTAAAACGGTCATCATTGGGTATTGTCCGAAACACGGAATTCAATGTGAGTCTCCAAGATAGGAATTGTTTATTCCGAAAGGAAGAGATATCTCTTTGGCCACTCGATGAATTGATTAACGAAAACTGTGGCCACAGTCAATGATATTAACGGTTAATATCGATTGAAATTTGTTAACTCAATTCGGACTCGAGGAATAAGTATAGTTAATCAAAATATAAGGATGACTATCACCATGCCTTTTGATTAACGGATATCGCTAACAAGAGAACTAATGACCGCTATTCGAGATAGGCACAATGATCATAATCATTCTTCGTGTTAACATGGGTAGCCATGATGGAGTGACTAGATCCCGCTCATGGGCTTGTAGTGCTATGGAAACAGCCTACTTCCATCGTTAACCGAACCTACCTGGTCACACAACGAGTCGTACTAAGTCGGGCTTGATTATAAAATTGGCACATAAGATGTGCGTAGCTTGGTATTTGATACGCGAGCTATATTCTCTAAAATCGTGCATATTGGATATGCATGAGTACCTTTTAGGTAGATCTGAAATTGAGTGGGAGACTGAAGGAAATACAGTTTCAGGATCAACCGTAAAAGTGTACACAAGGATAAACGAATGTAAGCGTACATTCGTGGTCATATCTTTCAGTAGGAAAATCCAATTTGAATGGTTCAAATTGGGTTAGATAGATAATAAGATTATCTACAAATTTCATATAGAAATATATTTCGTACGAACGAAGTATCAGTGTCGTTTCTATGAAATACCGAAAGGCTGCAACAGTATGACATACAATTAGTAAAACAGTCATAACTTTTGCATACGAACTCCAATTTGGCCAGGCCAAATTGGGTCGTGTAGATAATAAGATTATCTACAACGTTCGTGTTGGGTGATTTTCTGTCAAAGGAATTTACCAATTTCGTATGGATAGAATACTGGGCAGATACATGCAACTTTCTGTGTGAAAGAGTGTATATTGGATATACATGTCTTTTGGCCAATCCTAATCCTATATGATATAAATAGGATTTTTCTCTCTCATCTGGAGTGGTTAATTCAGTTAATTAATTCAGAATATTCCAGAGAATTGTGAGACAACTTTCTAGAGAGAGAAAGGGTGTAAAGAGAGAGAACCGAGAAAAACTATTTTTCTCGGAGAAGAGAATCAATCAATCGAGCAAGTTCGCCGGTGCTTCGTCTAGGTAGTTGCACCCGTGACCGACGTCTTACGAGTCAAGGTGGATACAAGTAGAGGAGCAACATTTGGGGCTCTTTCGGTTGTGATCGATTCGGAGGAACGAAATCTGCCGGAGACGGAAACGAGCGAATCGAGTAACGGGCTGTGGAAGCATGCGGGCATGGAACGCACGAAGACAACCCGAGGCATGTCAAGACGGTGGGAGACGTGCGGTATGGGACGTACGGGCTAGTCACCAACGTGACACCGAAGGAAAAGAAGGATGCGAGCGATCAACCCGTCGTGCGTGATCAATTTCACGCCGGTAATCGTCTATCCTACTTTGCATCGTACCCTCGAAGTCATGGCGTGATCTTGGATTTAGGGAACCGGACCGGGCCTTCATATCCGCTGCGCGGGCCCGGGGATGGGTGAATTCCCTACAGTTCGAACTAACAAACAGTGCGTTCGAACGAACCAAGACCTGGCATGGTGAGGAAACTCACAAAACTAGACACAATAAATATTCGTTCGAACGAACAGATACGTTCGTTCGAACGAACATTTATGGTTCGTTCAACTCAAGAACGAACCATGAACCACTCTAAGTTCGTTCGAACGAAAAGAATAATTCGTTCGAACGAATCGAAACCTGGTGTTGTGATAAAAATAAACAAAACTAGACACAATAAATATTCGTTGGAACGAACCGCTATGTTCGTTCGAACGAACCAAAAACTGGTGTTGTGAGAAAAATAAACAAATCTAGACACAATAAATGTTCGTTGGAACGAACCACTATGTGCGTTCGAACGAACCTCCATGGTTCGTTCGAACGCATTCGTAGAACGAACCATGATCAAGTCCATGTCCGTTCTAACGAACATCTTTGTTCGTTCGAACGAACTCATCGTGTTTATGAAAATTCCTTTGAAACGGCTAGTTCAAATTAAAGTTCGTTTGAACGAACCAAGCAGTACGTTCGAACGAACTATGTAATTTTTACACAGTTTGAGTGGTTTCTATGGATGATATAAATAGAACCACTCATACCTTCTCTCTCTATCCTTTTTGCAAAATTCATTCTACATCTGAAAGAGAGAAAGAACTAGCTTTGATCTTCTTCCAAATCTCTTGATAAGTGTGAGACAACCTTCTAGATCAAAGATCTACTTTACGAAATCCCTCTTCTATACGGTTCCCAACTCACGTGACCGATCACGTTGTAGTGCATATTAGAAACGTGTAATAGGCTAATTCTTGAATTGTAAAGCCCGCCATAGATCGATAGAAAACGTGTAAATCGATCTAGGCAAAACCTTGTACGAGTGAGTTGGAATTCAATCGAACGCCGAAACGGCACAAGGCCTTCCCGGAGACGTAGGTACTTGCCACTAATCGAATCGGTCGATTAAGCAAGTAACGGGTGAGTTAAAGCTACAAAGCAACCACTTACCGAACTCCGTAACAAACATCGTGTGTTCATCTCTTTCGGTATTTGCATTATTTTATTTAAATCATTTTAAGCTTCCGCGTAAATTAGAATCGGTATACCTTAGTCGAAAATTGTACGTAAGGATTACCTATTCACCCCCCTCTAGGTTAGAATTAACCAACTGTTGGTTCAAATTTCATGATAGTTTGATTATTTCAAAACACTGTCATTACTAATGTATACATCCAGAAAAGTGCAGGATAACATAGGTACGATACGAAGATGAAGGAGGACTTGTGAAGGAGGATTTCATTGGATTACATCAAGAATCAGGACATGAAGTCTCAAGATAAACAAGAAAAGAAGAACACAAGGAAGGCCATTGGAATACATCAAGAATCAAGATGTTGAAGCCTTCCGTGAGTGGGATACGCCACAAATAAACCATAGGTACAAACCTAGTAGAACTCAAGTAAAATCATGTTCAAAATAACAAAGAGTTCAGTCAAGCAGGAAGTGCGTTCTGAACGAACTCAAAGTCCGTTCAGAACGGACTTGCCACATATCAAAACTTTAAACCTTGATTAGAACAAAACGTGTCACAGGGATGTGTGCGTTCGAACGAACAATCATGTCCGTTCGAACGGACAATTAGAATCCGTTCACCCACCTTCTGAGTGCGTTGAACGGACAATCCTTCCTGTGAACGAAAAAAATGTAACAGGGATGTGTGCGTTCGAACGAACACACATGTGCGTTCGAACGGACAACCTGGAATCCGTTCACCCACTTTTCAGTGCGTTGAACGGACTCTTGTTCCTGTGAACGCAAAATGCTATGTATAATTGAGTCCGTTACGAACGGACAATGTCCGTTCGAACGGACCCAAGATGTACTTGCACGTTATTTTGAAACGGCTAGTGCAAACTACAAGTGCGTTCTGAACGGACTTTATGCGTTCGAACGCACTACAAGTTTTCTGACGGAGTATAAATAGAATCCTTCATGGGTCTCTCTCTCTCACTCCTTCACTTTCAAACATTTAAACCTAAAAAGAGAGAAACCCTAAGCTGTGATTATCTATATCCATTGATAGCTTGAGAAACCTCTTTAGATCGTTGATCTACTTTCGATATTCTCCACTAATCGTATCCCACTCACGTGACCGATCACGTTGTAGCTCGATTAGTGAAAAAGTGTAATAGGCTAGTGCAACAAATTGTAAAGAGCCTAAGCTATAGATCGATAGAAGCGTGTAAATCGATCTAGGCAAATCCTTGTAATCGAGTTGAGTTGGAAGTCAATCGAAAGCCAAAAAGAGGCACAAGGCATTCCCGGAGACGTAGGTACTCGCAAATAATTGAGTCGGTCAATTAAGCGAGTAAAGGGTGAGTTAAAGCTACAAAGCAACCACCTACCGAACTTCGTAAACAAACATCTTGTGTCAAAGTGTTTGTACGGTATCATCTTTATCATATAAATTATTATTTATTCCGCACCGTAAATTAGGTTTAAATCTAAACTAAGTGTAAGTTAGATTGCCAAATTTACCCCCCCTCTAGGTTAGAATTAACCAACACCAACACCTCTGAGATTAATATTTTTGTTGAAACAATGTTCTCTCACATGAGTTATCTTTATAAATAAAATAAAAATTACGTAATTTACCAAAATCTTTGTAGAGCAGTTGGTCCTTCAATCAAGAGATCTTGAGTTCGAGCCTGTGTGAGCTCATTATTTTTTCCTAAAATATAATTTCATTTCCAAACCAATATTACTATGTTAATTAATTTAGGAAAAAAATAAAAAAATAGTATTTATATTCTCCAGAATCCAGATATTATACTATATCTATTAAAAATTTTCATTTTTTGTCCATTTTTATTTGTCCATTTTTTTGATTTTTTGTTAATATTATACTATATCTATTAAATATTTATATTCTCCAGATATTATACTATATTTATATTCTCCAGATATTAAAAATTCCCATTATTTTTTAATTAATTTTATTTTTATTTGTCCAAATCCAGATTACTATGTTAATTAAGTTTATTTGTCCATTTTTTGGATTTTTTTGTTCTATCATTTATGTAGCCAATTGCGTAACGAGTCACGATGATGGGCAAGATTTACTATTCTTTCTCAAATTAAGCAAATGGACAGTTCATCAGTTTCTTATTTCATATTATATTATATTAGAGGATGAGGCCCATAATATGAAAGTATGCCATGTATAAATTTAATAAAAGGCTAGGTATAAATTTAATAAATTATTTTCAATTTTTAACGAATATATATTCTTTTCAATTTTTAGCGAATATATTTTTTAAACATATGATATGTTAAACATGCATCTTAAAAAAAACACAATTAAAAACAATTTAATATCGTATTAAATTGTTTGACAATTATACTTTTAAATTAATAATAATAGCGTATGTCATTAAGTTAAGATCACATGATTTTCTAAAATTATTAAAAATTAAAGGAATGAAATAAGAGGTAAATATTGTATTTATATCTTTATTTTGTTTGTGTAGTTTATATTTTCTTTCATTCATATATGTTTTTTATTATATAAATCCTAAATTTATATCATCAATTTAAGCTCTTGCAAATATTTTCTTTAAAATAAAAAAGTTATGTCAAATCTTATTTATTTATATTCTAGGAAAAAATAATTAAAAAAAATTATATATACAAGAAGCATTGTTCCGCAACGGAGCAAGGAACCCGCTAGTTTATATTAAATTTCTGATTACTCCTTCGTGTGTTCTATAATATTGAAATTTTACGATAATCAACTTCAGGTGCAGAAATAAAAATAAAACTATAACATAAAAAGTAGTGATGTACATCCCCTAGTACTTTCTCCAAGAGCCTTGATGACGTGAACATGTATTAATACCTTAAAAATTTACACATAAATACATGATTTAAAATCTTAATTTATGGTTTAATTACCTTAATTTATGATTGAACATCCAATTAAGTTGTTAAATCATGAATTAATGTGTTAATTATTAAGGTATTAAATCATATTCACGTCATCAAAGTTCTAGAAGGAGAGCTGGGGGTATGTCCAACATTTTCCTAATATAAAAAATGTTCGTTTTAACAATAATTAAAGTTACACATAAAAGTCCAAACAATAAAACAACAATTATAAAAAAATATCAATAATTATAAATTGTACTTTTTGGAATAATTTTTTTATTATTTAAATCTTGAAATACTAAGTTAATTAGTGTTTCGTGTTCATAACGTGTTATAAAATAAATTACAAATAAGAAAAAAAAACAAGATATAGAAAAACAAAACTTCTATTCCATTTTATCATCTTCATAGTACATAACATGATCCCTATTTGAAGGCAATGCAAATTCAAAAATAATAATGACATGAATTACATTTAATCATATTTAATCATATTGATTGAATAAGAATGCCAAAAAACCTATGCATGTGCATGAATATTGATACCTATATTATTATTCATAACATTATAATTTAATTTATTTATTTCCAAATTTTTGACCGGTTGAGTGGATCATCGTTTATTTACTTCACAGAAGAATAGCTTGAATAAGAGTAATGATATGCCCACTCCCTCCCTCCCTCCCTCTTTCCCTCCCTCTCACATGAACAGTGCATTTTGTGGGTCCCACACGAATTAAATTTTGTAAAAGTAGATGTGGGTTCCACATGTCAATGAATATAGGGAGTGAATTTGGGAGTGGATTTGGGAGGCACTGTAGCACCGCCCCTTGAGTAAACCTGGTTTATTGTCAAATTTGCTAATAAAAAGAAGAGAAGTACAAAATATTGCAAACCAAACAAAAACAACTAGGAAAAATGGGTGTTCATTCAGTGTTTGATTCAACATGAATTGCAATTGCATAGACAAAACCATGCATTCAATATAATTAAGTTCTGAATTAAATGAAAAATATTTGAAATAAATGATATTAAATATTCAAGAAAACATTTGACCAATTTTAATGATTCACTCAAGTGCTTCATAAATTCAGTACTAACAACTGAATGGCACTCCCCCTCCTAGAACGCCTATAAATTCAGAACCAAAGTTGCTCAGGACATATAACCAACATACAATATCTCAATATTTTTGAATCTTTTCCCACTTCCATGGATCCGAATAAAAATACCCTTTCTTTGTTCCTTGCCATTTTGCTCCTCATATCCATCTCACCTGTCATATTCGGTTTAGATGTTTCTTCTTCCAAAATGGACACCATTCATTCTGATACCGCTGAACTAAAAAGATACATTATCCGTGTACAACCGCCAAACAATACCACAATGTCCCGTTCTGAGAATCTCAGAACATGGTACGAATCGTTCTTCCCACCTTCAAACCCTACGTCGACAAGCTCGCGGATTATCTACTCATACAGCGAAGCCATGATTGGTTTTGCTGCAAAACTCACAGACGAAGAAGTAAAATACATGGAGAAAAAAGAGGGTTTCTTGAAGGCATACCCTGATAAGGTGTTACCCTTATTGACAACCCACACTCCCGACTTCTTGGGCCTACATATTGGAGATGGGATTTGGAAAAACTCCGGTATGGGAAAGGGAGTCATTGTCGGAGTTCTAGACACTGGAGTTTTTCCTGGTCATCCGTCCTTTAATGATGAAGGAATGCTCCCCCCTCCTCCTAAATGGAAGGGCCGATGCACATTCGAGAACTGCAATAAAAAGTTAATTGGGGCTCAAACGTTCCTCGAAAACCAGAAAACTCCGTTGGACCAAAACGGTCACGGGACTCACACAGCAAGTACTGCTGCGGGTAACTTCGTCAGAAATGCTAATGTTTTTGGAAGTGGAATGGGAACTGCTGTTGGCATGGCACCAAGAGCACACCTTGCAATCTACCAAGTTTGCTCGAACGCTGGTTGTGCGCAGGGAGATATTGTTGCTGCGATTGATGCAGCAATCAGGGATGGTGTGGATGTGTTATCCCTCTCCCTTGGTGGTGCATCAGTTCCTTTCTATAGCGATGTCATAGCCATTGGTGCTTATAGTGCGATCAAGAAGAATATTTTTGTTAGTTGTGCAGCTGGCAATTCTGGGCCTGGTGTCAGGTCGCTTAGTAACGAGGCACCATGGATCCTCACGGTAGCGGCAGGCACCATGGATAGAAAAATTATGGCGGTGGTGAAATTGGGCGATGGTCGAGAATTTGAAGGTGAATCGGCATTTCAAACCACCAACCTTCTGTCGAGGCCTCTAATTTGTCCTAGTTCATGTAGTCGTTTCTCCTTAGGTCCTGAAGTCCGAGGTAAAATAGTTGTTTGTGATGTTGCTGGTGGTAGAGTTGAAATTGGTAACCTTGTACGCCAAACTGGTGCAGTTGGAATGATATTGGCAAATAAAATAACCGATGGATACACTACCTTGGCAGAAACTCACCGCCTTCCTGCATCTCACATAAACTATGCAGATGGAACATCCATTAAGTCTTACATAAAACAAACTCAAAACCCGACCGCCTCGATTATATTCAAAGGAACAAGCCTTGGAATATCTCCAGCTCCAACAGTTGCTTACTTCTCATCTCGAGGACCTAGCCAACAAACTCGTGCAATCCTTAAACCCGATATCCTTGGACCCGGTGTTAATATTCTGGCAGCTTGGCCTTTTCCGGTTGGATCAAACGCCGAAAACAATACTGACCCAACATTCAATGTCATCTCCGGTACTTCCATGTCAACCCCCCATCTAAGTGGCATAGCAGCGCTTATCAAGAGCATTCACCCAGATTGGTCACCAGCTGCAATCAAATCAGCTATGATGACAACTTCCGATGTTGTAGATAACAGTAGAAGGATGATCCTCGACGAGAAACTCCAGCCTTCAAACTATTTTGCCATGGGAGCGGGTCAAGTGAACCCTTCCAGAGCTGTCGACCCCGGTCTAGTATATGATATCAGTTCAGAGGATTATGTGGGTCTTCTATGTGGAATGGGATATTCGGATAGGCAACTACAAATAGTCACTGACCAACAAATTGTGTGCGGGAAAGAAAGGAGAGTGAAGGAAGTGGAGTTAAACTATCCATCTATAATAACCACTCCCGAGTCAGGAAAACTTGTCGTAGAAAGAACCGTTACTAATGTCGGGCATCCAAATGCGAAATATACCGTCAATGTTGATATGCCAAGAGAAGTTTCCGTTACCGTGTCACCATCGGAACTACAATTCTCGAAAGTAAACGAGAAGAAGACCTATACGGTGAACTTGAGTTGGAATCCTCAAATAAGTTATGCTGCTGGGAGTTTGAGTTGGGTTTCGGGTGGATATATTGTTAGGAGTCCAATTGCCGTCTTTAGGTGATAATAAGTGTAGTAGCTGGTCAATGGTTTGGGCACTTTGTTTTGTGGATTGAAAAATAATGCCTAGTTTTATCATGTTTTTTTGTGATTTGAATTTCAACGCTTGCTAATCATAGTATTATTTAGACTCCTTAGTTACCTTATTATTGTCAAAGTCATAATTAAATATCCTTATTTGTCTAAAAAAAATATTCGGTACTTCGTTTTTTTAATCTAGTTCAGTTCGATTCAATTTAATTTGAACCGAACCAATTAAATTCAGATATTTTAGAATAAAATATATCATTATTCTCAGAGGATAGATTGACTTCCTCTCGGAGCATAGATTGACATCAACAAGGAAAATTTTGTATTCCCCCATCCCCTTAACACACACACCCCCCTCACATTTCTTGATTTGCTGATATACAATATTAAATGACACGTGTCAAATCGTATAGTTAAGTGATAAGTCATGTTTATCATGTCATAAGTTCACACACATCAATTGTCATCATTACACTGTAAAATTTATACTTTACGATAATCCTGCACATATTTCTTGCCCCACATAAAACCACATCATCAAGATAATCTAAGTCCTTGAATTCAAGATCTAATGATACAAATAAAATATAGTGTTTTATGTATTTAAATTCAAATAAACATTATTTTTGTGCACCAAAGAAATTAAAACAACAACAATTATTAATACATGTAGAATATGCCTACGTGCATTATCATGTTCTCTTTTTTTTCTACACATTTTTATTTGGAAAATTTTCACCAAATTGTACAAACACTAAGAAAATTTTCTTTTCAATTTATAGCAATCTTTTTACGCTTTGAGGATTTCAAATAGCGTGTTTTAGTTCATTTGTATCGTATCTTTTACTACATAAATTTTCACCAATTTTACAAACACTAAAAATATTTGTTTTTCGATCAAAACAATTTTTTAATGCACCGAGGAGTTCAAATAACGTGTTTTGAGATGGTTTGGATAGAATCTTTTACTACGTAACTTTTCACCAAATTGTACAAACACTTAGAAAATTTTCTTTTCGATTCATGGCAATCTTTTTACGTTTTGGGGAGTTCAAATAACGTGTTTTTATATCATTTCTATCATATCTTTTACAACATAACTTTTCACCAAATTTTGCAAACACACCATGAAAGTTTGTTTTTCGATTCAAAACAATCTTTTAAAGTTTTGTGGAGTTCAAATAATGTGTTTTTGAGATGGTTTGGATCGAATCTTTCACTATGTAACTTTTCACCAAATTGAACAGACACTAAGAAAGTTTTCTTTTCGATTCAGTGCAATCTTTTTACGCTTTGAGGAGTTCAAATAACGTATTTTTAGCTCATTTGTATTGTACGTTTTACTATATAAATTTTGACCAAATTTTACAAATACTAAAAAGTTTGTTTTTCGATTCAAAACAATTTTTTAATGATTCGAGGAGTTCAAATAACGTGTTTTTGAGATGGTTTGGATCGAATTTTTCACTACGTAACTTTTCACCAAATTTTACATATGTAGGGTTACGCACACGTTTATCAAAGTGTGCAGCGGAAGTTAGTTCACGTGCGTAACCTAATTCTACCGGGATCACGCCCGAAAACCACCGAAAAAGGAAGAGTTTCGGAGAATTACCTCGTACAAGTTAGTACGTGTCGATTACTTCTCCAAATCCGTGAACCTTCTCCAAGGAATGCTAGTGCAGTCCCTCTACTCGTGTCCACCTTGATTTCGACCGATCGGAAATCACCAACGCCGTTCTAGTCGACGTCACGATTGAATCTCTCAAATCCTTTTCTCAATTCTCCCTCTCAATCTCTCAGATCTAATCTGAATACTGTGGAAGAAGAAGAAGAGAAACGACGGCTCAAAACCCTAGGTCAGAAAAAGACTTTTCCTAAAACGAAATCAGAATTTCATATATATAGAACTTAAGTCCGTTCTGAACGCACTTTAAGTGTGCGTTCGAACGCACACTGTTCTGACTTCAGATAGGAAAGTCCGTTCGAACGCACTCCAAGTTCGTTCCGAACGGACATACTTCTGACAGCAGATTTGTCTATTTATATAAATTATTCCAAGTCAATTCTTAAGCCATATTTTCTTTCAACATACACTAAGAAAATTTTCTTTACGATTCCAAACAAGCTTTTAAAGCTATGAGGAGTTCAAATAATGTGTTTTTGAGATGGTTTGGATCGAATCTTTCGCTACGTAACTTTTCACAAAATTGAACAAAACTAAGAAAGTTTTCTTTTCGATTCATCGCAATCTTTTTACGCTTTGAGGAGTTCAAATAGCGTGTTTTTAGCTCATTTGTATCGTATCCTTTACTACATAAAATTTCACCAAATTTTACAAACACTAAGAATGATTTTTTTTCGATTCAAAACAATCTTTTAATGCTCCGAGGAGTTCAAATAACGTGTTTTTAGATCATTTGTATCGTATCTTTTACTACGTAAATTTTCACCAAATTTGACTAACACTAAGAAAGTTTGTTTTTCGATTCAAAACAAGCTTTGAAAGCTCTGAGGAGTTCAAATAATGTGTTTTTGAGATGGTTTGGATCGAATCTTTCACTACGTAACTTTTCACAAAATTGTACAAAAACTATGAAAGTATTCTTTTCAATTCATCGCAATCTTTTTACGCTTTGAGAAGTTCAAATAATGTATTTTTAGCTCATTTGAATCGTATATTTTCTACATAAATTTTCACCAAATTTTACAAACACTAAGAAAATTTGTTTTTCGATCCAAAACAATCTTTTAATACTCCGAGGAGTTCAAACAACGTGTTTTTGAGATGGTTTGGATCGAATATTTTACTACGTAACTTTTCACCAAATTTTACAAACACTAAGAAAGTTTTCATTTCGATTCATAGCAATCTTTTTATGCTTTGAGGAGTTCAAATAATGTGTTTTTGGTTCATTTGTATCGTATCTTTTACTACATAAATTTTCACCAAATTTTACAAATACTAAGAAAATTTGTTTTTCGATTCAAAAGAATCTTTTAAAGCTCTGACGAGATAAAATAATGTGTTTTTGAGATGGTTTGGATCGAATCATTTACTACGTAACTTTTCACCAAATTGTACAAACACTTAGAAAGTTTTCTTTTCGATTCATAGCAGTCTTTTTACGCTTTGGGGAGTTCAAATAACGTGTTTTTAGATCATTTGTTTCGTATCTTTTACAACATAACTTTTCACCAAATTTTGCACACACTATGAAAGTTTGTTTTTCAATTCAAAACAATCTTTTAAAACTCCGAGGAGTCAAATAATGTGTTTTCGAGATGGTTTGGATCGAATCTTTCACCACATAACTTTTCACCAAATTGTACAAAAACTAAGAAAGTTTTCTTTTCGATTCATAGCAACTTTTTACGATTTGGGGAGTTCAAATAACGTGTTTTTAGATCATTTGTATCGTATCTTTTACAACATAACTTTTCACCAAATTTTGCAAACACTATGAAAGTTTGTTTTTCGATTGAAAACAATCTTTTAAAGCTTTGAGGAATGCAAATAACGTGTTTACAAGATGGTTTGGATCAAATCTTTCACTAAGTAACTTTTCAACAAATATTATAAACACTAAGAAAATTTTCTTTTCGATTCATAACAAGCTTTTAAAGCTCTGAGGAGTTGAAATAATGTGTTTTCTAGATGGCTTGGATCGAATCTTTCAGTATGTAACTTTTAACCAAATTGAACAAAAACTAAGCAAGTTTTCATTTCGATTCATCGTAATCTTATTAAGCTTTGATGAGTTCAAATAACGTTTTTAGCTCATTTGTATCATATCTTTTACTACCTAAATTTTCACCAAATTCTAGAAACACTACGAAAGTTTGTTTTTCGATTAAAAATAATCATTTAATGCTCCAAGGAGTTCAAATAACGTGTTTTTGAGATGGTTTGGATCGAATCTTTTACTACCTAACTTTTCACCAAATTGTACAAACACTAAGAAAGTTTTCTTTTCGATTCATAGCAATCTTTTTACGCTTTGAGGAGTTCAAATAACGTGTTTTTAGTTCATTTGTATCGTATTTTTTACTACATAAAATTTCACCAAATATTACAAACACTAAGAATGTTTGTTATTCGATTCAAAACAATCTTTTAATGCTCCGAGGAGTTCAAATAACGTATTTTTGAGATGGTTTGGATCGAATCTTTTACTACGTAACTTTTCACCAAATTGTACAAACACATAGAAAGTTTTCTTTTCGATTCATATCAATCTTTATACGCTTTGGGGAGTTCAAATAACGTGTTTTTAGATCATTTCTATCGTATCTTTTACAACATAACTTTTCACCAAATTTTGCAAACACACCATGAGAGTTTGTTTTTCGATTCAAAACAATCTTTTAAAGATTTGATGAATTCAAAGAATGTGTTTTTGAGATGGTTTGGATCGAATCTTTCACTACGTAACTTTTCACCAAATTGAACAGACACAAAGAAAGCTTTCTTTTCGACTCATCGCAATCTTTTTACGCTTTGAGGAGTTCAAATAACGTGTTCTTAGCTCATTTGTATTGCATGTTTTACTACATAAATTTTAACCGAATTTTACAAACAGTAAGAAAGTTTGTTTTTCAATTCAAAAAAATCTTTTAATGCTCCGAGGATTTCAAATAACGTGTGGTTGAGATGGTTTGGATCGAATCTTTCACTACGTAACTTTACAACAAATTTTACATACACTTAGAAAATTTTCTTTTCGATTCCAAACAAGCTTTTAAAGCTATGAAGAGTTCAAATAATGTGTTTTTTGAGATGGTTTGGATCAAATCTTTCACTACGTAACTTTTCACCAAATCGAACAAAACTAAGAAAGTTGTTTTTTTGATTCATCACAATCTTTTTACGCTTTGAGGAGTTCAAATAACGTGTTTTTAGCTCATTTGTATTGTATCTTTTACGACATAAAATTTCACCAAATTTTACAAACACTAAGAAAGTTTTTTTTTCGATTCAAAACAATCTTTTAATGCTCCGAGGATTTCAAATAACGTGTTTTTAGATCATTTGTATCGTGTCTTTTACTATGTAAATTTTCACCAAATTTTACAAACACTAAGAAAGTTTGTTTTTCGATTCAAAAGAAGCTTTTAAAGCTCTGAGGAGTTCAAATAATGTGTTTTTGAGATGGTTTGGATCGAATCTTTCACTATGTAACTTTTCACCAAATTGTACAAAAACTAAGAAAGTTTTCATTTCGATTCATCGCAAATATTTTTACGCTTTGAGGAGTACAAATAATGTGTTTTTACCTCATTTGTATCGTATCTTTTACTACATAGATTTTCACCAAATTTTACAAACACTAAGAAATTTTGTTTTTCGAATCAAAACAATCTTTTAATACTCCGAGGAGTTCAAATAATGTGTTTTTGAGATGGTTTGGATCGAATCTTTCACTACGTAACTTTTCACCAAATTTTACATACACTAAGAAAATTTTCTTTTCGATTCCAATCAAGCTTTTAAAGCTATGAGGAGTTCAAACAATGTGTTTTTGAGATGGTTTGGATCGAATCTTCCACTACGAAACTTTTCACCAAATCGAAGAAATCTAAGAAAGTTTTCTTTTCGATTCTTCGAAATCTTTTTACGCTTTGAGGAGTTCAAATAACGTGTTTTTAGCTCATTTGTATCGCATCTATTACTACATAAATTTTCACCAAATTTTACAAACATTAAGAAAGTTTTTTTTTCGATTCAAAGCAATCTTTTAATGCTCCGAGGAGTTCAAATAATGTGTTTTTAGATAATTTGTATCGTATCTTTTACTACGTAAATTTTCACCAAATTTTACAAACACTAAGAAAATTTGTTTTTCGATTCAAAACAAGCTTTTAAAGCTCTGAGGAGTTCAAATATTGTATTTTTGAGATTGTTTCGATCGAATCTTGCACTACGTAACTTTTCACCGAATTGTACAAAAAACTAAGAAAGTTTTCTTTTCGATTCATCACAATCTTTTTACGCTTTGAGGAGTTCAAATAACGTATTTTTAGATCATTTGTATCGTATCTTTTACAATATAAATTTTCACCATATTTTACAAACACTAAGAAAGTTTGTTTTTCGATTCAAAACAATCTTTTAATGCTCCGAGGAGTTGAAACAACGTGTTTTTGAGATTGTTTGTATCGAATCTTTTACTACCTAAATTTTCACCAAATTGTACAAACACTAAGACAGTTTTCTTTTCGATTCATAGCAATCTTTTAATGCTTTGAGGAGATCAAATAACGTTTTTTTAGTTCATTTGTATCGTAGCTTTTACTACATAAATTTTCACCAAATTTTACAAACAGTAAGAAAGTTTTTTTTTCGATTCAAAACAATCTTTTAATGCTCCGAGGAGACAAAATAATGTGTTTTTGAGATGGTTTGGATCGAATCTTTTACTACGCAATTTTTCACCAAATTGTACAAACACTTAGAAAGTTTTCTTTTCGATTCATAGCAATCTTTTTACGCTTTGGGTAGTTCAAATAACGTGTTTTTAGATCATTTGCATCGTATCTTTTAAAACATAACTTTTCACCAAATTTTGCAAACACAATGAATGTTTGTTTTTCGCTAAAACACAATGAATGTTTTAAAACATAACTTTTCACAAAAACAATCATTTAAAGCTCCGAGGAGTTCAAATAACGTGTCTTTTGATCATTTGTATCGTATCTTTTATTGCATAAATTTTCACCAAATTTTACAAACACTAAGAAAGTTTGTTTTTCGATTCAAAACAAGCTTTTAAAGCTCTGAGGAGTTCAAATAATGTGTTTTTGAGATGGTTTGGATCGAATCTTTCACTATGTAACTTTTCCCCAAATTGTACAAAAACTAAGAAAGTTTTTTTTTCGATTCATAGCAATCTTTTTACGCTTTGGGGAGTTCAAATAACGTGTTTTTAGGTCATTTGTATCATATCTTTTACAACATAAGTTTTGACCAAATTTTGCAAACACTATGAAGGTTTGTTTTTCGATTCAAAACAATCTTTTAAAGCTCTGAGGACTTCAAATAACGTCTTTTCAAGATTGTTTGGATCGAATATTCCTCTACGTAACTTTTCACCACATTTTACAAACACTAATAAATTTTTCTTTTCGATTCAAAACATGCTTTTAAAGCTCTGAGGAGTTTAAATAATGTGTTTTTGAGATGGTTCGGATCGAATCTTTCACTACATAATCTTTTCACCAAATTGAACAGAAACTAAGAAAGTTTTCTTTTCGATTCATCGCAATCTTATTACGCTTTGAGGAGCTCAAATAACATATTTTTATCTCATTTGTATCGTATCTTTTACTACACCAAAATTTTCACCAAATTTTACAAACACTGAGAAAGTTTTTTTTTCGATTCATAACAATCTTTTAATGGTCCGAGGAGTTCAAATAACGTGTTTTTGAGATGGTTTGGATCGTATCTTTTACTACGTAACTTCCCACCAAATTGTACTAACACTAAGAAAGTTTTCTTTTCGATTTATAGCAATATTTTTACGCTTTGAGGAGTTCAAATAACGTGTTTTTAGATCATTTGTATAGTGTCTTTCGCTACATAAATTTTCCCCAAATTTTCCAAACACTAAGAAAGTTTATTTTTCGATTCAAAACTATCTTTTAATGCTCCGAGGAGTTCAAATAATGTGTTTTTAGATCATTTGTATCGTATCTTTTACTACATAAATTTTCATCAAATTTTACAAACACTAAGAAAGTTTTTTTTTCGATTCAAAACAAGCTTGTAAAGCTCTGAGGAGTTCCAATAATACGTTTTTGAGATGATTTGCATCGAATCTTTTACTACTTAACTTTTCACCAAATTGTACTAAAACTAAGAAAGTTTTCTTTTCGATTCATCGCAATCTTTTTATGCCTTGAAGAGTTCAAAAAACATGTTTTTAGCTCATTTGCATCGTATCTTTTACTACATAAATTTTCACCAAATTTTACACACACTAAGAAAATTTGTTTTTCGATTCAAAACAATCTTTTAATCCTCCGAGGAGTTCAAATAACATGTTTTTGAGATGGTTTGGATCGAATCTTTTACTACATAACTTTTCACCAAATTGTACAAACACTTAGAAAGTTTTGTTTTCGATTCATAGCAATCTTTTTAATCTTTGGGGAGTTCAAATAATGTGTTTTTAGGTCATTTGTATGGTATCTTTTACAACATAACTTTTCACCAAAATTTGCAAACACTACGAAGGTTTGTTTTTCAATTCAAAACAATCTTTTAAAGCTCTGGGGACTTCAAATAACATCTTTTCGAGGAGTTCAAATAACGTGTTTTTAGATCATTTGTATCGTATATTTTACTACATAAGTTTTCACCCAATTTTTCAAACACTAAGAAAGTTTGTTATTCGATTGAAAACAAGCTTTTAAAGCTCCGAGGAGTTCAAATAATGTGTTTTTGAGATGGTTTGGATCAAATCTTTCACTACATAACCTTTCCCCAAATTTTACAAACACTAATTAAAAAGTTTGTTTTTCGATTCAAAACAATCTTTTAATGCTCCGAGGAGTTCAAATAACGTGTTTTTAGATCATTTGTATCGTATCTTTTACTACATAAGTTTTCACCACATTTTACAAACACTAAGAATATTTTTTTTTCGATTCAAAACAAGCTTTTAAACCTCTGCGGAGTTCAACTAATGTGTTTTTTAGATGGTTTGGATCGAATCTTTCACTACGTAACTTTTCCCCAAATTGTACAAAAACTAAGAAAGTTTTCATTTCGATTCATCGCAATCTTTTTACGCTTTGAGGAGTTCAAATAACATGTTTTTAGCTCATTTGTATCGTATCTTTTTATACATAAATTTTCACCAAATTTTACACACACTATATAAGTTTGTTTTTCGATTCAAAATAATCTTTTAATGCTCCGAGGAGTTCAAATAACATGTTTTTGAGATCGTTTGGATCGAATCTTTTACTACGTAACTTTTCACCAAATTGTACAAACACTTAGATTGTTTTCTTTTCGATTCATAGCAATCTTTTTATTCTTTGGGGAGTTCAAATAACGTCTTTTTAGATCATTTGTATCGTATCTTTTACAACATAACTTTTCGCCAAATTTTGCAAATACTATGAAAGTTTGTTTTTCGATTCAAAACAATCTTTTAAAGCTCCGAGGACTTCAAATAACGTCTTTTCGAGATTGTTTGGATCGAATCTTCCTCTACGTAACTTTTCACCAAATTTTACAAACACTAAGAAAATTTTCTTTTCAATTCAAAACAAGCTTTTAAAGCTTTGAGGAGTTCAAATAATTTATTTTTGAGATGGTTCGTTTCGAATCTTTCACTAAGGAAACTTTTCCCCAAATTGAACAGAAACTAAGAAAGTTTTCTTTTCGATTCATTGCAATCTTATTACGCTTTGACGAGCTCAAATAACATGTTTTTAGTTCATTTGTATCGTATATTTTACTACACCTAAATTATCACCAAACTTTACAAACACTAAGAAAGTTTGTTTTTCGATTCAAAATAATCTTTTAATGCTCCGAGGAGTTCAAATAACGTGTTTTTGAGATGTTTGGGTCGAATATTTTATTACGTAACTTTGCACCAAATTGTACAAACACTAAGAAATTTTACTTTTCGATTCATAGCAATATTTTTACACTTTGAGGGTTCAAATATCATGTTTTTAGATCATTTGTATTGTATCTTTTGCCACATAAATTTTCCCCAAATTTTACAAACACTAAGAAAGTTTGTTTTTCAATTCAAAACAATCTTTTAATGCTCCGAGGAGTTCAAATAACGCGTTTTTAGATCATTTGTATCGTATCTTTTACAACATAACTTTTCACCAAATTTTGCAAACACTATGAAAGTTTATTTTTCGATTCAAAACAATCTTTTAAAGCTCCGAGGAGTTCAAAAAACAAGTTTTTAGATCAATTGTATCGTATCTTTTACTACATAAATTTTCACCAAATTTTACAAACACTAAGAGTGTTTGTTTTTCTATTGAAAACAAGCTTTTAAAGCTCTGAGGAGTTCAAATAATGTGTTTTTGAGATGGTTTGGATCGAATCTTTCACTACGTAACTTTTCCCCAAATTTTACAAAAATTAAGAAAGTTTTCTTTTCGATTCATCGTAATTTTTTTACGCTTTGAGGAGTTCAAATAACGTGTGTTTAGCTCATTTGTATCGTATCTTTTACTACATAAATTTTCACCAAATTTTGCAAACACTAAGAAAGTTTGTTTTTTGATTCAAAACAATCTTTTAATGCTCCGAGGAGTTCAAATAACATGTTTTTGAGATCGTTTGGATCGAATATTTTACTACGTAACTTTTCACCAAATTGTACAAACACTTAGAAAGTTTTCTTTTCGATTCATAGCAATCTTTTTACGCTCTAGAGAGTTCAAATAACGTGTTCTTAGGTCATTTGTATCATATCTTTTCACCAAATTTTGCAAACACTACGAAGTTTTGTTTTTCGATTCAAAACAATCTTTTAAAGCTCTGAGGGCTTCAAATAACATCTTTTCGAGATTGTTTGGATCGAATATTCCTCTATGTTACTTTTCACCACATTTTACAAATACTAAGATTTTTTTTTTCGATTCAAAACAAGCTTTTAAAGCTCTGAGGAGTTCAAATAATGTGTTTTTGAGATAGTTCGGATCGAATCTTTCACTACGTAATCTTAGCACCAAATTGAACAGAAACTAAGGAAGTTTTCTTTTCGATTCATCGCAATCTTATTGCGCTTTGAGGAGCTCAAATAACATATTTTTAGCTCATTTGTACCGTATCTTTTACTACACCTAAATTTTCACCAAATTTTACAAACACTAAGAAAGTTGGTTTTTCGATTCAAAACAATCTTTTAATGGTCCGAGGAGTTCAAATAACGTGTTTTTCAGATGGTTTGGATCGAATCTTTTACTACGTAACTTCTCACCAAATTGTACAAACACTAAGAAAGTTTTCTTTTCGATTCATAACAATCTTTTTAAGCTTTGAGGAGTTCAAATAACGTGTTTTTAGATCATTTGTATTGTATCTTTTGCAACATAAATTTTCCCCAAATTTTACAAACACTAAGAAACTTTATTTTTCGATTCAAAACAATCTTTTAATGCTCCGAGGAGTTCAAATAACATGTTTTTAGATCATGTGTATCGTATCTTTTACTAAATAAATTTTCACCAAATTTTACAAACACGAAGAAAGTTTGTTTTTCGAATAAAAACAAGCTTTTAAAGCTCTGAGGAGTTCCAATAATATGTTTTTGAGATGATTTGGATCGAATCTTTCACTACGTAACTTTTCCCCAAATTGTACAAAAACTAAGAAAGTTTTCTTTTGGATTCATCGCAATCTTTTTACGCTTTGAGGAGTTCAAATAACATGTTTTTAGCTCATTTATATCGTATCTTTTACTACACCTAAATTATCACCAAATTTTACAAACACTAAGAAAGTTTGTTTTCCGATTCAAAACAATCTTTTAATGCTCCGAGGAGTTCAAATAACATGTTTTTGAGATGGTTTGGATCGAATCTTTTACTACGTTACTTTTCGCCAAATTGTACAAACACTAAGAAAGTTTTCTTTTCAATTCAAAACAATCTTTTAAAGCTCCGAGGAGTTCAAATAACATGTTTTTAGATCAATTGTATCGTATCTTTTACTACATAAATTTTTACCAAATTTTACAAACACTAAGAAAGTTTGTTTTTCGATTCAAAACAAGCTCTGAGGAGTCAAATAATGTGTTTTTGAGATGGTTTGGATCGAATCTTTCACTACGTAACTTTTCCCCAAATGGTACACAAACTAAGAGAGTTTTCTTTTCGATTCATCGCAATTTTTTTACGCTTTGATGAGTTCAAATAACGTGTTATTGGCTCATTTGTATCATATCTTTTACTACATAAATGTTCACCAAATTTTGCAAACACTAAAACATTTGTTTTTTCCGATTCAAAAGAATCTTTTAATACTCCGAGGAGATGTTTTTGAGATCGTTTGGATCGTATCTTTTACTACGTAACTTTTCATCAAATTGTACAAACACTTAGAAAGTATTCTTTTCGATTCATAGCAATCTTTTTACGCTTTGGGGAGTACAAATAACGTGTTTTTAGATCATTTGTATCGTATCTTTTACAACATAACTTTTCGCCAAATTTTGCAAACACTATAAAAATTTGTTTTTCGATTCAAAACAATCTTTTAAAGCCGTGAGTACTTCAAATAACATCTTTTCGAGATTGTTTGGATCGAATCTTCCTCTACGTAACTTTTCACCAAATTTAACAAACACTAAGAAAATTTTCTTTTCAATTCAAAACAAGGTTTTAAAGCTCTGAGGAGTTCAAATAATTTGTTTTTGAGATGGTTCGGATCGAATCTTTCACTAAGTAAACTTTTCCCAAAATTGAACCGAAACTAAGAAAGTTTTCATTTCGATTCATCGCAATTTTATTACGCTTTGAGGAGCTAAAATAACATGTTTTTAGCTCATTTGTATAGTATCTTTTACTACACCTAAATTATCACCAAATTTTACAAACACTAAGAAATTAGTTTGTTTTTCGATTCAAAACAATCTTTTAATGCTCCGAGGAGTTCAAATAACGTGTTTTTGAGATGTTTGGATCGAATCTTTTACTACGTAACTTCTCAAGAAATTGTACAAACCCTAAGAAAGTTTTCTTTTCGATTTATAGCAATCTTTTTACGCTTTGAGGAGTTCAAATTACATGTATTTAGATCATGTGTATCGTATCTTTTACTAAACAAATTTTCACCAAATTTTACAAAGACTAAGAAAGTTTGTTTTTCGATTCAAAACAAGCTTTTAAAGCTCTGAGGAGTTCCAATAATATGTTTTTGAGATGATTTGGATCGAATCTTTCACTACGTAACTTTTCCCCAAATTTTACAAAAACTAAGAAAGTTTTCTTTTTGATTCATCGCAATCTTTTTACGCTTTGAGGAGTTCAAATAACGTGTTTTGGCTCATTTGTATCATCTATTTTAGGACATAAATTTTCACCAAATTTTGCAAACACTAAGACATTTGTTTTTTCTGATTCAAAACAATCTTTTAATACTCCGAGGAGTTCAAATAACATGTTTTTGAGATCGTTTGGATCGTATCTTTACTACGTAACTTTTCATCAAATTGTACAAACACTTAGAAAGTATTCTTTTCGATTCATAGCAATCTTTTCACGCTTTGGGGAGTTCAAATAACGTGTTTTTAGATCATTTGTATCGTATCTTTTACAACATAACTTTTCGCCAAATTTTGCAAATACTATGAAAGTTTGTTTTTCGATTCAAAACAATCTTTTGAAGCTCTGAGGACTTCAAATAACTTCTTTTCGAGATTGTTTGGATCGAATCTTCCTCTACGTAATTTTTCACCAAATTTTACAAACACTAAGAAATTTTTCTTTTGAATTCAAAACAAGATTTTAAAGCTCTGAGGAGTTCAAATAATTTGTTTTTGAGATGGTTCGGATCGAATCTTTCACTAAGTAAACTTTTCCCCAAATTGAACAGAAACTAAGAAAGTTTTCTTTTCGATTCATCGCAATCTTATTACGCTTTGAGGAGCTCAAATAACATGTTTTTAGCTCATTTGTATCGTATCTTTTACTACACCTAAATTATCACCAAATTTTACAAACACTAAGAAAGTTTGTTTTTCGATTCAAAACAATCTTTTAATGCTCCGAGGAGTTCAAATAACGTTTTTTGAGATGTTTGGATCGAATCTTTTACTACGTAACTTTTCACCAAATTGTACAAACACTAAGAAAGTTTCCTTTTCGATTCATAGCAATCTTTTTACGCTTCGAGGAGTTCAAATAACATGTTTTAGATCATTTGTCTTGTATCTTTTGCTACATAAATTTTCCCCAAATTTTACAAACACAAAGAAACTTTGTTTTTCAATTCAAAACAATCTTTTAATGCTCCGAGGAGTTCAAATAACGTGTTTTTAGATCATTTGTATCGTATCTTTTACAGCATAACTTTTCACCAAATTTTGCAAACACTTTGAAAGTTTATTTTTCGATTCAAAACAATCTTTTAAAGCTCCGAGGAGTTCAAAAAACAAGTTTTTAGATCAATTGTATCGTATCTTTTACTACATAAATTTTCACCAAATTTTACAAACACTAAGAGTTTTTGTTTTTCTATTCAAAACAAGCTTTTAAAGCTCTGAGGAGTTCAAATAATGTGTTTTTGAGATGGTTTGGATGTAATCTTTCACTACGTACCTTTTCCCCAAATTTGACAAAAATTAAGAAAGTTTTCTTTTCGATTCATCGTAATTTTTTTACGCTTTGAGGAGTTCAAATAACGTGTGTTTAGCTCATTTGTATCGTATCTTTTAGTACATAAATTTTCACCAAATTTTACAAACACTAAGAAAGTTTGTTTTTTGATTCAAAACAATCTTTTAATGCTCCGAGGAGTTCAAATAACATGTTTTTGAGATCGTTTGGATGGAATATTTTACTACGTAATTTTTCACCAAATTGTACAAACACTTAGAAAGTTTTCTTTTCGATTCATAGCAATCTTTTTACTCTCTGGGGAGTTGAAATAACGTGTTTTTAGGTCATTTGTATCGTATCTTTTACAACATAACTTTTCTCCAAATTTTGCAAACACTACGAAGGTTTGTTTTTCGATTCAAAACAATCTTTTAAAGCTCTGAGGTCTTCAAATAACATCTTTTCGAGATTGTTTGGATCGAATATTCCTCTACGTTACTTTTCACCACATTTTACAAATACTAAGAAATTTTTCTTTTCGATTCAAAACAAGATTTTAAAGCTCCGAGGAGTTCAAATAATGTGTTTTTGAGATAGTTCGGATCGAATCTTTCACTACGTAAACTTAGCACCAAATTGAACAGAAACTAAGAAAATTTTCTTTTCTATTCATCGCAATCTTATTACGCTTTGAGGAGCTCAAATGACATATTTTTAGCTCATTTGTATCGTATCTTTTACTACACCTAAATTTTCACCAAATTTTACAAACACTAAGTAAGTTTGTTTTTCGATTCAAAACAATCTTTTAATGGTCCGAGGAGTTCAAATAACGTGTTTTTGAGATGGTTTGGATCGAATCTTTTACTACGTAACTTCTCACCAAATTGTACAAACACTAAGAAAGTTTTCTTTTCGATCCATCTATAATAACCACTGCCGAGTCAGAAAAACTTGTCGTACAAAGAACGGTTACTAATGTGGGGCAGCCAAATGCGATATACACTGGCAAAGTTGATATGCCAAGAGAAGTTTCCGTTACCGTGTCACCACCAGAGTTACAATTCTCGAAGGTAAACGAGAAGAAGAGCTATACGGTGAACTTGAGTTGGAATCCTCAAATAAGTTATGCTGCTGGGAGTTTGAGTTGGGTTTCGGGTGGATATGTTGTTAGGAGTCCAATTGCCGTCTTTAGGTGATACTAATTGTTGTAGCTGTTTAATGCTTTCAATATTATGGTTTAGTGGATTGAATAATAATGTCTTGTTTTATCATGTTCTTTTTATGAATTTCAATGTATTGATCATAGTATTATTTGGACTCCGTAGTATCATGAGAATTTATGAATATCCGTAATTACCTAATTTTATTAATATCCTTAGTAACCTAATTTTTTTCTCGGTTCAATTCGTTTGAATCTGAATTTAGTTTGGTTTAGTTTAAATCAATTTAATCTTAAATGATTTTCTGTTTGTTAGGATAACAAATTTTCACGAATATAGTGCATCCATAATTAATCAATGGATTCAATTTCATTCTCATAAAATAGATTGACATCCCTATATGCTTAATCCCTAAAAGATGCACATTTCAATACACTTTTTGGTTTCTACTGATAATATATAATCCAAACATAATTGAACCAAGGGATCATTTCCCATTATTAAAACTGTCCCCATAATAATACAAATTCATTTCCATACTTGAGAACTACTAAACCATCGATTGATTGCCACCCATAATAATAAATAATACACATAACAAATTATTAAGAATTTTATTAGGAAATTCAAATGATACAAATACAAAGAGCCTACCTCCAATTCAAGCCTTGTTAATCTTCTGATTAGGCTCGAAAACATACTTGACAAGCGACTCCTTAATAGCCAACAATTCGGGAAATTCATTCTTCAACTTATTCGCATCCAATTCATTATTGCTCCTCGGCGCAATTATCACCTTGGCTTGCTCCTCAAGCGTGAAATTCTTCCATGTAAAGTCCGGATCGATATAATCCTTGTACAATTGTAGAATTTCATTGTGGCTCACCACACCTGGATTGGTGAAATTCCAGATGCCCGTGAGGTTTCGCTTTGCCATTTCGATCGAGATTGGGAGCAGTTCGTCTAGAATTGTCATGGAATTGGGGATGTCGACTACCTTTTCGTATCGGGTGATTTTAGTGATGAAATTGCGGGGGGTGGTGAGGTCAGAGGTGATTGGCATTCTGACGCGCAATGTGCAGACATTTTCGTAATTTTTCAGTAGTTCTTCAACCTAGAGAGAGAAATTTGTGGTTAAAGAAGTGAAATCATAGATATAGTTATGTAACAATAGTGTTTATCGCATTTTCAAATTGTTATGTTTTATTCGAGTAATCCAGAAGTTTAATTTGCCAGATCTAGAATCCTATATCCAGACTTCTGAATGACAATCGTGCGTGTTCATTGTGATTAAATTTAAATCGTCTCTTTTATGATTTCTTATATTTTTGCAGTCGATCAAATCTATTAATTCAGATCAAATATGTCAAATGTATACTGAAATGGTGCAAATACTAAGTAATTCAGCATCACAGTACTAAATAGAGTAAATACTAAGTAACTAGATCTAAATTCAACTCAACATTAACATTCCAAAACAAGAACTAGAGAAACATACCATGGCCTTGGTCTTGGAGTAGAATGAACCAATAAAATTAGGCGTATCCTCCTCCTTGAATCCAATTCCTGATCCGAGTGGATGCAGATCATCATACTCAAATATACATCCAGTCGCATAATTGATCAGAATAATTCCCTTCTCCCTACATACATCGGCAAGCGTCAGGGTACCTGCCACGTTAGCCCGGATCGTCTCTACCTTGTGACTCTCGCACCAGTCGACGTTCGGCCGACCAGTGACCCCCGCCGCATTAAACACATGAGTCGGCTTAGCAGACTCAATGTCAGCTATCAGGTCCGGTCGGTTCTCCAACCGTCCGGCACCGTACGAGAACGATATATTCCTCTCCTCACAAAGCCGGCCAAGTATACCGCCGATCCAGCCGGTCCGTCCATAGATCAAGAACTTAAGGCCGGAGTAATCTCCGTTGGAGCCGTTGGTTTGGATCCCCATGGAGTAGGTTCGGGTCAGAAGGGAACAACAGAGAGGTAGATCCGATCAAGCGGAAGGGTGTATGGGGGATAGCCAATTTGAGTGTGTGGTATGATATAGCCACGCCCAAGTCAGTGAGACCAAGATGTGTCGGTGGGGTTATGGTGGGGATACCGGATTGAAGGAAGCTGAGAGGTGGAGGGTTGAGATATCATAATAAAGGTCATATTTTAGTAAAAAAGAATTTTCAATGTTTCAGATCCATAAGGGAGGAGAGAGAACAAACGTGCCGAGATTCTGGCCCACAATATTTTGTTAGGTACAGGTTCATCAACTCCGTGACCATAAAACGCGGACAGAATTATGGTCCTGGAGTAGGCAAGGAATTGTATGTTTGGGATTGTGAGATCCGGATTTTGCTGGTACAGCACGCTGGGTATAGTTTAGTGTACCGCATGTTGTTGTCTCTTTCTCGTGTTGGATTAAAATATGAAAAATGGTAAGAAATAGTTAAGAGCTTATTTACTGCGTTCCTGAAATTTCTTCAATATCCTCTATATCACGAATGAACGGTTAATTATTATGGCGATTAACAAAAAAATACTTCATTAATAATTAATTAATATATAATTAAAATACGTATGTATTAAAAATTAATAATTAATATTAATTAATTATTAATAATTAATATTAATTAATTATTAATAAAATATCATTTAATTAATTATCATGATGATTAATTACTAATTCATGATACAGAGAAGGTTGGGGCGAACTTGGGGTAAAGAGTAGAATTGTTCAATAGTTAATAGTGTGATTACGTATACGTGGATATAAAAGGAACATTTCAGCATGTGAGTCTGTGACCCTCTACGGAAAAAAAAAAAAATCGGAAACTAACTATTTTTTCAAAATATTTCAAAACAAATCCTAAAACTGGTTTTAAAATTTCGGTACTAATTAATTTTATGTTTAATTAAATTAATTAGTTGAGTTGACTGTTAATTTACATGTAATTAGAAAAACCACCGGATTTTATAAAACCGGTTTTGAATTCAAAATCAATTAATTGATAAAGAATCACAATTTGTACCTCCAACATCTCTATTTAGTATTTACCAATGTTTTAAATTGCGATATTGCGGTCCATTGCGGTCGGGTCTTTTTTGCAGCGGATTGCGTTTGCGGGCGCAATTGCGGCGCAATGAACTTATTGCGGACAGTCGTTGCGATATTAAATTATGTAAAAATAATAGTTTGTTTAAATATATTTTTCACAATATTTTCTTCTAAAAAGGATAAAAAAGTTGATTGTCCAGGAACATTTTCAGTATAAATAAAAGTTGATCATAAAATTTTCACTAAAATGGCAATTATACGGGATCTTTGGATTTGTATTTTGTTGAAGAATTTTTTGTCGACATCCAAAAATATCAAAACACTATAACTCAAATTTTAAATCGAAACATCAATGAAATACAATGAAAATTATGAAAGCCATATATTTATAGATGAAAATGACATATTTTAGAAGTTATGTATGTTATGAGTATATTTTATCAAATATTTTGATAATAAAACATGGAAACTAAGTATTAAATAATCTCAAAAATTATGTTATAATGTTTATATTAAATAATTCTCGACGAAATTAATTTAACGTGTGTTTCGTGTTTAATTCAGGGTAAAAGACAAAATTTCACAAATTCAAGCCCATCATTGCGTTCCTCTCGTCGAGACGAGCGATTTCAATATAAATTTCGTGTAATTTGATGGAAGGATTTGAAAATTACAACGATTTGAATATTATCCCGCAATTTGTACCCGCAATTACCGCAATTTTCCCGCAATTTTCCCGCAATTGCGCCGCAATGGCCGCAATTTTTCGAAAACGCAATATACCGCTATATGTTATTGCGCAATTGCGATTCTAAATTTCGGGCCGCAATTTCCGCAATTGCGCCGCAATTTAAAACACTGGTATTTACTAATTAACATATTAATTAACATATTAACTTGTTAAATAATTGACATTGTAACTAATACCTATCATATAAAAATAAGGGAAAATTTTGCCAATACACACAAAAATTTGAGATTTTGAGAAATGACGCTCTCGACTTTTATATTATTGTACCATTGTATGTACCTAACATTTATATTATTTATTAAAAAATTCAAATAAATATTATATTTCAATATTAATTTTAGAAAATTATATTTTCTTTACAAATAAATGTGCACCTATTTAAAATATTTATATTTTATAAAACGATATATCCAATAATATTTTATTTCGGAAATTAATAATTATTATGATTTAAAATATAATTTATTTTTTCTAAATTTTGAAAAATGATAAAAAAATATTATAAATAATTTTAAATAATAATTATACTTGAGAAAAATTAAGAGATATTGTAAATAAAATATTATAAAAAAATGTGAAACAATTTTTCAAATTAACACAATAACAATATAATCTTATACTTAAATGTAACAATTTCTTATACAACATATTTTTGAAAATATGATTTTTATTTGCGAAATAAAATACTATTAGATATATCATGTTATAAAATGTGAATATTTTTTATAGGCACACATTTATTTTTAAATAAAATATAATTTTCTAAAATTTAATAATGAAATATAATATTTATTTGATTTTTTATTAATATTATAAATGTTGGGTAAATATATTCGATAAATTAATATGATATTTCTGTGCCAGACAAATTTTATTTTTCATGTTTATTATTGGAAAAAAATATTTTATAAGTTGAAGCAATTATTTGTATTCGATAAATTAATATCTTTCATTTTTATTAATTTTGTAAAAGATCAACATGAATTTTTTTTTGAGTAAGAATACAAATATAACATACTCAGTAGTATGTACCATTTTTTAAATTATAATTTTAAAAATACTAATAATTAGACTTACAAGGCACTAATTTAATTATACTTATTTTTATATTGTATTTTTTACATAATTGTTTTCATAACTTTAAGTTAGGAAAAAAAATATTGGTTATATGATAATATGTAACTCAAAATAAAGATAAAATTAAAGTAACTATATTTTATAATTTTTAAAATTATATTTTAGAAATTACTAATTATATTTGATGTAAGTTTTATTATATTATATATACTAATTTATTAGTGTTAGATATTTAAACTTTTCACATTCAATTTGTATTCACATTTAATCATGTAACATAATTTGAAATAATTCAAAATTAAATACAACCGGTCCAACATGAACCTAACGAATAATATTTTGACACATCATCAATGTAATGTGATTGCGATTTTTGTGTACAAAATAAGGAACAAATAAATGTCTACAAATAAAACATAATCATAAAAAATCAATAGTTAATACATGATTCGGATTTTGCAATATATCATAATCTAATTTTTGAAATGATTATGATGTTTTGGCGATGAGACTGCATAAAAAATATCTAAAATAAGAAAGTTGGTAAATTAACATCAAATAATGGACAGAGGGCAAGGAGACTTCTCCATTTGATCATATGTATAACTAGTCTTAACCAATGTTTTTAAAACCGGACCGGATGTCGACCCGGACGAATCTCGGGTCACTGGTTCACTGGTCGGATCGTTGGGTCAACCGGTTCTACTGTTGGTTTGAAAATGATAATTTTGCAGGGGTCACTGGTTCACTGGTCCGGTCCGGTTTTTAAAACAGTGGTCTTAACAAAAGTTTGCCGTTTGGTTTGCTAGAATTGGATGGAAACAAAATTTTGTCTTTCACTCAATTATTCTAGAATGAAATGTCACGAGAAAATGGTATTTAACATTTTGATTTGCATGAAAATTGAGAACTTTATATAAAAGACGTGTTTCTATTAATAACGAAATTACAATTAACTGTTTTTAAAAATCGTATAAGTTAATATAAAAACTAACATAAAATAAAAATTAGCCAACTTTACGAGAAATTGTAATATTTTTGTTGTTGTTGTTGTAGTTGTAATTATAATGATGGTGATAATACTAATAATTAATAATAATTATTATTATTAATATACTTATTCTTATAGTAATAATTGTTATTATTATATATATTATATGCAATATTAATTATATATTTTTAATAAATATCAATTTGTTAATATAATTAATTAATACTATAGTTATAATAATACGAAGTAAAAGAAAGTGTGTGAATTTGTTTTTCCATTTTTTTTAAGAAACATCAAAATGTTACAACAAAAGATAATTTGGTGGGACCAAAAATTTATTTTTCATTATAATAAATCACATCAATAAGAAAAATAAATGTCTTTTCTCTCTCATTCCTTCAAATCAAACGGGCCCTTATCGATTGTTCTTCCGATTTGAGGAGGACACATATATTATGTATGTATGGAAGGTTGCACAAATATTGTTTATTTAAGAAAAGTAATGTATATTTCCTTGTATTTTTTGTCACAAAGTTTGATGACATGGAATGTTTATGCAAATTTAATTTTAACAACTTAACCCATGATTTAACACTTTGATTTTTTATTTGACAATTAACATATCAAATTATGAACTAACTTGATTGAAATTAAGATGTTAAATTATAATCACGTAATTAATTCCTATTAAGAGAATTTTGGGGGATCCAACATTTTTCTTTTATTTAATTGAACAAAATATTCCTGATACAGTATACTTGAAATCACAATTGCAAAATATGTAAAAGATACTAAAATAAATTGGGTATGAAGAGACGCAATTAGGATTTGCCTTCTGATATTGATGTTTTCCCTTGTCTCTCGTTCTGGATTTTGACTCCCATATACCTATACAAATTTTTAAAATCAAAATTACTTTCCAAAATACACAATGGAAACACTGAAAATATTTTTATTTGGGAAATTTTACTTTCCCTCACAATTCCTCTTTTTCATATGAGAAAGATTAGTGAAGATAATTAGCAATTCAATTAAGACACAAAAATAAATTAATTATTAATTCCAACGTATTAATATAGATACATGCTAGTTAATAATTAATTTACTTTTACTTATAAATTTGATAGTAATTTGATATTAATTGAATTACTAATTAGTTATTAATTATGAATAGATGTTACGTAACAACGTCAAAAATAAAAATCATGAATTGCGGGAACACAATAATACATAGCCTCTTTTTATTTTTATTGAATTTTTTAGCCTATCTACAATTATATTGGTGAATAATCACATTGTCCATATCGCTCTATTGGGCCTAGTTTTAAATGTCTATTGTCAAAAAAGTTGGTCCATTAATTCATACTGGGCCACCTATGTTATTGCTTGTTAGTTAATATACCTGCCAAGCATCATAACGGTTGCCTGTGGATTGGTCCCTGGAGAAGAAAGAAAGGTGGATCCATCTATCACCCTCAAAGCATCAACCCCCATTACTCTATACTCCTTGTCTACAACTTTTCCTACTTGAGACCCACCATGATAATGCCATATAGTCAACACCGAGGCCTTGCAGTACTGCTCGAGCGACTTCGAATCATTATCGTGTCTCGGGATCAGGTTTGATGGAAAACTCAATGTCATGTTGAGCAATGCCTCGATCGAGAAGTATGTGTACGTGAATTTAGAGAATGCTTTGGATTTGATCACTTGTATTATGATTTTGAGACCTTCCACGCATCGATGGAGGTCCTCGGGTTCTTTGAAGTAGTTGAATTTGACCGAGGGGTTGTCGTCAGGGTTTGTGTTTCTGAGCTCGAGGTTGCCTGTAGAGAGAGGCCCGACTATCTTTTCTAGAATAAAACCCCCTCGCAGTGGGCCCAATTCTGACATATCACTCTGTTTAAGAATGATAAAATGATGGATTTATAGTTAATTTTCTTAAATAATGTGCACACAGTTAAATTTTTTTATCCTTTATGGTGTAGATATCAAAGATTAATCTTGTAAGGGGATTTTTTGGTATACCATTTTCTTTAAGAGCATGTAGTTTGAATGATTAAGATAATATATCAAAGCTCATGAAATACGAGAGCTAAATTAATCACCTGAGGATAGAGCATGCCGATGTTTCTTTGCGGACCAACTATCGCAAAATTAGCCCCACTAGCACCCTCAATGTAAGTACCCAACCTAGTAATACCAACCACTTGTATAAGTGAAATCTCCACAGGCAATGGTGAAGGCACATAGATAGCATTCATAGGATTATCAGCCATGCCCTGCCCAACCATTGGCTGGTCTAAAACCACTCGTATGCCTTTCGACTCGAGATGTTTTCTTGGTCCAACACCACTTAGCATAAGAATTTGAGGACTGCCAATTGCACCGGTCGAGAGAATGATCTCGTTTTTGGATCCTTTTCTTATATAGGCTCTGTGAGTTTTGCCTGTTGAATCTTTGTATAATACTCCATGCGCCAACGGCCTTGGTCTTCCTGTGCTAGCATGTTTAGATTATATCAAAATAATTATGGTTTTTAATATGTACAATTTCTAACCTCTCAACCTGAAGAGCACTTTAGACACACGAGCATGGAGCAGAACGATTAGTCGTGTTGGATCCGCATGCCTTAGCAAATCTGCAGCAGTATGGCGATTCCCATCCTTATCGAAAATGGATCCTCCTATCTTAGTCCCGTACACATGATCAAAAGTGAACCCGTTATTTGGTCCCTCACCAACTTCGATTAACCCATCCCTCAATGATGCCTGCCATTGCTGCACGGACGGCTCGTACGCCACTGTGCTCTCAATCCACCTTCAAGCATAAACACTATTTTTAATTTTTTTTTTTATATGTATATATGAATGTTGAACAAGTGAACAATTGGCCCATAGACTCACCGGTACGACTCGTTAACCAATGTACTGTCCCAGCCATTTCCCTTCACATAATCTGAGCTGGCACGTGTGTAGAACCCCGCATTCAAACAAGAACCTCCACCGAGGACTCTTGCACGTGCACTAAAGACTCCATCCTCAGTTATAAACTGTTGGGCTGCAGAGTCCGGCGACACGTCATTCAAAGTATGAGCAAAACCTTTCATGTTACTAATGTTTTGATTTCCATATGGCGAGCCTCCTCTTTCTAAGAGTAGTACTTTTGCGGCTTTTGAAAGAGTGGAAGCGAGAGGACAACCGGCCGTACCGCCACCCACTATTATGTAGTCATAGTAGGATATTATTGGAGATTCTGTCGCATTCTTCACGAAAGTGTAATTGCGTACTGGCTGTGAGTGACAAAAGTACGACGAGAAGAGGATTAACACAAGGGAGATAGTTTTAATTAGTCTTCGGATTATAGAGGCGTCCATCGATCTTTGAGAGAAATAATGAGAACGAAGGGGAAAAGCAAATTGGGTGAGAGCCTTTTGGTAATGGATATATTGAATGTCATAAATAACTAGTAAACCTAAGAAACCATCATGTTTAGCCTTATCAAACGTAAGAAATTTGATGTCTATCTCTTATTTCTATATTGGGAAATTTTGTTCAAAAGTATACTTGAACAAAAAAAAATGATGGAAAAAAGATAATTTATGTATTTATTGAAAAAGTAATGAAGGAAGTAGTGGTAGATATATTTCGTATTTCTGAGGTACATGGTGTTTCAGGTTTTTGGGAGATTACAGGTGAAATTTTGTCTTACTAATACACAGTTCAAAGAAAAGAAATTGAAATATCTAACGAGTGAAATATTTTATGATGGTCAACCAAAATAATCAAATTTATTTAGTGTTAAAATAGTCAATTTTATTTTATCACTGTAGGACAGTCCAATGGCCACTATGACACAGTGTTATCTAATTGATCAGTGAAATATAATGATCAACAAAAATAGTCAAATCCATGCGGGGGAAAGTGTAAGACGATACATTTACTTCGCTTCTATTTTTTTCAGACCTTTTCTAGAGTACCTATAAATGATAAGGAATTTTAATTAGTCATTCCCTACTGAATTTATTTTGGCCCCTTATTTAGGACGCCATTAATTGCGGAATAAGGTAACAGGTATATATATTCAATATGACGACCTAATCTCTTGACTAAACTTCACTAATCTAATTCTTGTAATCCTTCAAGTCATTTAAGATGAGAGCGACCCAGTAGAATTACAGTTGGGTCGAAATGAAAAAGTAGATGTTAGAAACTTTTTATGATAAGATGGGATACACAATATTCAATAAAAAGGAAAATAAAATGAGATATATAATAATAATGCTCACCAATTTGTAAAATCACGTCACAAAAATATGTTTTAAGTGACAACACCAAATATTTTTTTCTAAATAAAAGATAATTATGTTGTTCTTAGTTTATTGTATTTGGCAGTTTCTTCTTAAAAAATGTGTGTTTTGATGATGATTCAAGGGTGTGCAAAGGCAAATTTGATAAAATAATGATGTTTGACAGCATTGTTTTCATTTTCAATCCATCAACGTATATAATGGCAAAATAATATTCATATATAGAACAAATCAAGCAACCAATAAAATCATAATATGAATTTCAAAAACAGTGAAATATGAAAAGAATAATTAAAGAAACATTTAGAAGATAACATTTATTTTTTGAAGGAGCGGCAAACGCGATACGCGTCCGATCCGATCATTTTTTTTCATTAAAAAATAAAAAGTTCGTCTACAAATGTACCAAGTTTGTAACGAGTTAAAAAATAACTCGGAATTATCACTTCACACCTTACATCGGCTCTAACAATGGCTATTCCATTTGAAAATTAAATCTTTGATACACTCTAACACTAGTAAATGCATTCTTCCTTTTTTTTGGAAGATTCGATTGTTCCGTTCTCGCCAAAAAGACCAAATTGTGGCTAGCCATTTCACATCCCAAATTTTGGCCGCCTCTTGCGTCATTCGTGCTCTTTGTAGCCACCACCACTCCTTGATTGTGCACCCAGTCGGAAGTAGGGTAGGATGTATTGAGCGCCAAATCTCCTTGGCGAATGGACATTGAAGGAATAAGTGATTCACCGACTCCATCGGGCCCGCACAAAGGGCACACGTCGGGTCATGAGGCCATTCTCTCTTTTGTAAGTTGTCGGCCGTTAGGATGCGATTGTTGAGCATTTACCAACCGAAGATTCTTACTTTTTGCGGGGCTTTAATTTTGAACATTTTACTTGTCCAAGGACATTCCACCCCCGTGTGTGAAATGAAGATAACATTTATTATAATTTCGTTTTCTGTTCATCACGGTATATAGTACATATGTAGAACAAATCGAGCAAGCAATAAAATCATTATGGTAAGAATTTAAGAAACGGTGAATATGGAAGAAGAATGAAACAATAAGAAGATACCATTAATTATAATTATAATTCTGTTTTCAATTCAGCAATGTATACTCTGGCAAAATACTATGCGTGTATAGAACAAATCGAGCAAGCAGTTAAATCATACCAGAAACAGTGAAATATGAAAAGAAGAATGAAACAATACAAAAATAACATACATAAAATTACAAACATTGTAATGCAAGTCTTGGATAAGAACATAGCGAATACACAAGAGCATTATTCATAATAACTCAGGTATAATGCATGAGTCAGATAAGAACATTATTCCGTAAGTAAGTTATTTACATTTAATTCTTCTTTCAATTTTTATAGATATAATGGTTCGACATTTTGATGTTCAATTTCAGTTAAATTTTATTGCATAAGTTTTTAACGATGTTATCAATCATTGAATTGAGATTAATATGTCAGACTTATGTTATGTTGTAGAAACTTGAACAATTCAATTTTAGTTCAATTTTATTCAAGTTCTTGACAGTGTAATTGCTCACTGAATGTTAGCTAATATTTAAGTTTGACAATATGTTTTTTTAATTTCAGTTCAATTTTTTTTGTAGTTTCTTGAAAATGTTATTATCAATTGAGTTTTAACCAATTGCCGAGACTTATGTTATGTTTTTTTTTGTAGTTTCTTGAAAATGCTATTATCATTGCATTTTTTTTTGTAGTTTTTTTGTAATTTCATACTTTGAATGTGATTTGGTGTGAGTATTTATTACCTATGATATGTCAGACTTATGTTATGTTAACGACACGACACTGATTATCGACATGCGAAAGAGTTTTATAAGAATGTCAAAAGACAAGATTGACAAGACAATGAGGTTTGATTCTATTGTTTTCAAATTCGCTTCAATTCGATTCCATCATTTCTTTACATTGTAACCGCTGGTTGAATATTAACCAATCTGAGACTCATGTTGTATTGTAGAACTTCAAATTGACAGGATTGTTTCATATTTCTAATTGTGATATGTTGTGAGTTTTTAATATGAAATATCATTGAATTTTCAAATGGATTATATAATGTTACAAGTCGACATGCAAAATAATTTTTTCGGTGTGTCGAAAGAAAATTTTGATAAGATGACGGTATCGTTTACAGCTTAACTTCATTTTGATTTCAGCATTCTTTCTACATTGTAATTATTGAACAAATATTGGCCAATATATGAGACTTATGATATGTTGTAGAACTTCAAATTGTAAGGATTGTTTCGTATTTTTAATGGAATGTGTGGATTTTTATTATAAATAATCGTTGGATTTCCAAGATTGATTGTAATTTGTAATTGCGAAAATATGTGTACATCTTTCTCACTATGAGAATGCATCCAGGTTACCCTGACATGTTTCGTTTTCACAAAATGAGAAGTAAAGTTACTCACGTAATTATTCCTTCGAAATTCCGGAACAATCATTTTTTCAAAAAAAAAATTTGGTTTAAATTTTTTTTTTGTGTTTTTGAATTGTTGTGGATATTGTTATAGTTAGGTTTAAATTGAGGTTGTGTGTTTCTAATCTTATAAAACTAACCATCCAATCCCCGTTTGTACAATGAATCAGTTTTTTTCGGGTGGTTATTGTTATAAGATTGATCGTATGTATTATAATTTATATCTAGTATAGTTAGTATTTTATTATATTTAAACTCTATTGCAAAATGGTCTTGGTACGTAAAAGTATTTCCTCGAACATTTGCATTTTTGACCTACACTTTTGATTTTTGGTTTGGGGAATTTGAAGATTTAGTAACTTTATTCTTCTTGAACCCTATTCACGATTTTTATCATTTGATTTTTTGTCCCGTGAAAATCATATCTAGCGAAATCGTGCTTGGATCAATATTCGCACAAGCACTTTTAAGCGATTTATTCACAATTTCATAATTCCAAATGAGCATTTTCGATTTTAAAAGTCTCACACTCACAATTTGGAAAACAATTGAAATATTTTAATTGTTCTTTATATGATTGAATCGCAATTTCGAGAGGATACACCTTTGCCTCTAGAGAGTTGATAGTAGTCTCATTTCCTTTCTCAATTTTGAGAAATTCGGTCACCTCTTGCATTAACTTATCAGATGAATCAATGTCTAAAATATCATTGTAATATCTTGAGCTTGAAACCGGTATCAGGGTATGAATTGAAATACGAGGTGTGAAATATACCTCACGATCCGAGTCTTACGAAGTAGACCCAGCGTTTGGACTGCGAAATCCAGCGTCGGGACGATTAATACAAATTCTCCAGTCCACCGCCCATTTCTCAGGAGGACGCTCCTACCATTTGCGGGGCGCAAAATAGGGCAGATTTTGAGCAAACTTCGCTTGGGAGCTACCCTCCTCCCCTATAAATATGGGATCATCCCCATTCATTTTCCACACACCAATCCAAGCTAAATCTTTTGAGAGAATTCCTAGCCACCATTGTTGCAAGTGTGAGATAGCTCCATTCTTTAGGCTAGATCCAATTTTCAATATTTTTTGGAGATTATCCTTAATCTAGATATAGTTTGTGAGAGATCTTGTGGTTGCTTTGAATAAAGTGATATTAGCAAACCGTTTGTTATTTTCTTTGAGAATGGTCATGCGTTTACTTCTATCCTAATTCATTGGGAAGGGCAGATATACATCTCTCTCTTTCTAGAGGAGAACAAATCACATTTTGGTTATTCATATTCCTTACCATGTTTCACTTACATATCCAATGATACTTATTAGCAGGGTCGGTCCCGACAAATTTGGTGTCCTAGTCCGAATCGTTAATTAATCATCATATTATGTAAAATGATGCCCAATACACAAATAGTTCATAATTTTTTTTTTAACATAGTTATATTTTCACAAAATAATAATTTTTTGACATTACAAATAACTATTTTAAAAAATACATACAAAAAGAAATATTTTTATATTCTTGACAAAACAACCAAATATTTCAAGAAAATACACTTCTTCTTTCATTTTTCGAAGCAAATTCCTTTCAAGATCTAAAATAGCTCGATCCGCCCCATTAGCATTTTCTTCGTTATTCACCTCTCTAGCTTCTTCATTTTGCTCATCTCTTATTTCTTCAAACTCTTCCCGAATTTCTTCATGGTGTTCATCAATAAAATCTTCACCATGCTTCATATTTTCTTCATTCGTTAAATTAACATTTGCCTCAACGGGTTGACTCGAACTACTCGCATTTTGCCTCTTCGCATCAAATAACTTATGGACCGAACCGGCAAGTGATTTTGCTAATTCACACCTTCTTTGTTTCGCTTTTCTTTTTTGAGACCGGGAATCTTGTTTGCGTTTATCGTTCGTCATCTTAATAAAATACCTTATCATAAAAAAAAAGATTGCAATGAATTGATAATTGAATAATTACCTTTTGTTTTGCGGTTTATGAAAAAAAAATTGATCTAGTTCTCTTGTTCTACTTTTTGTAGATCTTTTTCTCTTTTAAGAATTTTATCGAACACCTTGTCAACATTAAAAAATAAGAAAAAAAATTAGATGATACATAAAAAAAAAATATTGCAATGAATTGACAATTGAATAATTCCATTTTGTTTTGCGGTTTATGAAAAAAAAAATTGATCTAGTTCTCTTGTTCTACTTTTTGTATATCTTTTTCTCTTTTAAAAATTTTATCGAACACCTTGTCTACATTAAAAAAATAAGAAAAAAATTAGATGAAACATAAAAAAAAAGATTGCAATGAATTGATAATTGAATAATTACCTTTTGTTTTGCGGTTTATGAAAAAAAAAAAAATTGATCTAGTTCTCTTGTTCTACTTTTTGTAGATCTTTTTCTCTTTTAAGAATTTTATCGAACACCTTGTCTACATTAAAAAATAAGAAAAAAATTAGATTATACATAAAAAAAATATTGCAATGAATTGATAATTGAATAATTACCTTTTGTTTTGCAGTTTATGAAGAAAAAAAATGATCTAGTTCTTTTGTTCTACTTTTTGTAGATCTTTTTTTCTTTTAGGAATTTTATCGAACACCTTGTCTACATTAAAAAATAAGAAAAAATTAGATGATGAACAAAATAAATTAAGTTTCTTTGGTAAATTGGAGAAAAAAAAGATTATTAAGACTAAGAGAGTACAATACCTTAGGTTGAGAAATTAATCTTCTAATTTTTTGTTTCATCTTTTTTCAATCCTAATTTAAAATAACAATGAAAAAAATAACCTTGAGATGAGAAAGAGATGTCGCTCAAGGCTCAAACTTATGAATCATCCACAAGCCAAACTCGAAAACATGAAAATAAAATGTCATTTTCGGGTCCAGTCAAAGAGGAGAAAGTGAAGGGTTTTTTTTTTGTGTCTCAACGTGTGAATATGATGACTTGGGAGAGGAGATGAAAAAAAAAAATTTCATATTCTATTGGATTGGGCAATTTAATATTTGGGCTTATAAAAAAACAAACATATATATTTATAATTTTTTTTTAATATGGTGTCCCTTTATTTTATGGTGCCCTAGCCCAAGGATTTGGTGAGCTTGCCCTTGGGCCGGGCCTGCTTATTAGTTATCAGCCACGATAACAAAATCCATATCTAAGTATGAAGATTCACATACAAGAATCTAATGATGACCCCATATCACTGGATTATCTAGTCACGCTATTTATGATGAGAATCACCTATAATATATATCCAATGTTGCAAATAACGTTTAGCGTCCTGTAAAAATTAGAAATTTCTGGCAACAAATTGCGTGTAGCTGACACTATGGCGACACAACATTTATATAGCGTACACAATTAATAAATATTTTGCATTCTCTATCATGATGTATATTGTAAAATAATCATGAAATATCTCGTTCATGGACATTCAATGATGAATTATTTTTTAGTTATTTTTGAAGTTATTCTTCTAATTAATTTACAAATTTGCACGTGTCCAATTCAAAAAATTCATCGAGAGTTTTAAAACACAACAAAACTGCAGCGTGCATTGTTTAGCACCCAAACAATGCTATATTATACTATAGCGGTGCTACAACCAGAAATTTGCTACCATGCATATACCATGCAGCCGATCTAGTACATGTTCTGAACTCATGTTGTTTTTAGTTCCAGTAAAATTTTCCCATGCCATGAATAGTGAAGAAAAAATATAAGAGAACGTATAACAAAAAAATGTTAAAACAAATTCAAATTTAGATAATTGGAGTTCTTAGAATAAATACATAATTTTATATTTTCTAACAAGTTTTCGAAAAATGCAGCATCGCCCAAGTCTTCCTAGAATATCACAAAATTGATCCTCTGTTGACCATAATTTTACAATATTGTCTTTACTATTTCATCTCCAAAGAACGTTTACACTGGGGACGACATCAAACCCGACTCGCATTCTATTATTCCGTCTCCTACGTGACCGGTCCATAACAGCTTTGAGCATATTCACCTCTTGGGTTGTAAATATGCGCCTTTTTGTAAAATGCTGACCTGGCTCCCATGTTAAATCCAATTGCTTCTCGTTAGGGACAAATGCATAGACACCTTGCGGCATTAGCCCGTGCCGGTCTAGCATTATATTCGGCAAGAGGTGAGGTCTAGAATGCACTATTGTTTCCAAATTAACAAGAAATTCCTCGTTAGATGGTGACAATAAAAACTTAACCTCGAAACAGGTGATCGGAAGTTCTACCACGTGATGCACTCCGTCTGTGGTTATCACCACCGCCTCCGGGACAAAGTGAGAGAAACAAGATCGAATGTTTCCCATAGGCTTGCTTAATTTTAGTTTGATTTTTGATCGAAAGCTTGAGAGATCAAAGAGAACATTGTTTGAAACCAGAAATAATGTGCTTAGATGATTTAAGGGGGATTTACTAAAGAGTTATTTTCATAAAAATCAGTTGTTCGCGACAAATGTACCATATAATTATCTATGTTTAGCAGTAGTATTATTGTAGCAAAATTAGAAAAAGTTTGTTGATTACCGTTCATACTTTTAATAGAAAACATCGGAAAAGAAAAAAAGAAAAGTCCCACAATCATGATGTATTCATTTTCTAATGAGGCCATATACCATGTCTCGATCATTTATGATATTTACCGTTGATGTTGTCACATGATATCATGGTAATGCTAATTAATGATTAATTAGTAATTTAATTAACATCAAACTAGTACCAAATTTATATGTAAAAATGAATTAATAATTAATTAACATGTATTTTTATTGGTACGTTGAAATTAACGATTAATTCGTTTTTGTATGTCAATTGAGTTATTAATTACCTCCACTAATTCTCCTCGAAAAACGCACAGAGAATGTGAAACATGGGGACAAAGTAAAATTTCCATTTTCTAATTATGTCTAATAAACATCGATTACTACTCGGAGATGTTCCGTGTTACTCTGCGTTATTTTTTTGAGATTTGTTTTCTATTGAAAAATTCATTTTATTAATTGCTATAGATTATTGAAAAAACTAATTATGCAAATGTATATTATGTAGTATAGTCTTTTTTAGCACCATCTCTTCTCTTCGCTTCGATCTGCATCACTTCTTCCTATTTGCATTTATACCTCTCTTTTGAATGGGTTCTATAATTGCTCTCTAAAATACTGGTATCAGTTGGCATGTTCTTGCTGAATCAGTTCTCCATATTCCGCATCTCTTTTCTTCATCTTCGGCCATTTTATATTAAATTGATTTTTTTGCATTTGTGGTTGAGTTTGATCTTGATCAGTTTTAGACATTTCTATAATGTATCTTTTACTTTTGGTTAGCTCAAAGTTTTAGTTCTTTTACGTTGTTCTTGAGCTCATAGCTAATTCCTTTTTTCTTGTTCGTTATATAGCTAAATTAATGATTGGAAATAAAAAGTACTCCTGAATTCAACTAATAACTAATTATAATTCGGGATAACTCATTAAAATGATGAGATCAAATATGAATTATTGTATAAAATTGATTTCAATATTTTCTTTTACTGAAGTATGCATTTAGTGAATTGATTATGCGTTGCATTTGTAAATGTGATTATGTAAAATTGATTAGTGATTACTAATTTGAATTGATAACTAATTTGATCATTGCAGTGTTGGTAATTCTCAAATTGGAGAGTTATGTGAATCTCGTTGTTAAATGAAGATGGTGCACACTGGTTAGTGTATTAACATACAAATTGCACAGTTTTGAAAGTCGGAATCGAAATCGATGTCGTCCGATGCCCGTAGAATAATAATCGGCCGAGTCGGATCCGAGTCGCCCGAGTCGGATTTTGTTAAAAAATGTCTTCATAAATACAAAAGAAAAAGAAAAAAAAACAGATGAAACTTAAATTATATATATTTATATTTATTAACTAAAAATGAAAATAATACATCATAAAATAAACTAGTGCCAAAAATTATAACACGCCGGTTGCATGACCTCATCCTTATCACGCTCATTTCGATAACAGAAAGGATATAAATGACGTAGATCAGTGGATTCAAAAATATTATTCATCATTTAGTCGAGTGGTGAAATTGTTTGTTGTTGTTGTTGATTATCCGAAAAGGAACTATATGTGTCTGAATAATTTTGTGCCTATGTTTGAGCTTTCACTTTCTTATATATTTTTATACTTGGAACCATCTTAAAAACCAAAATATCATATTTACTCTTTCAAAATTTAAAATATGATATTTATCATCTTAAAAATGTTAGCATCGTAATAATTATTTATAAAATTAATTCATGATAACTCTAATATCAATTCAACTTTAATATATTATTATAACAAATTGACATAAAATAGTAAAAAAATTCTTCCATTGATTACATTAATATATTTTATTTTTTCTTTCAACTATGAATAACTTGATAATTAACGGTGTGCAAGAAATCATAGTAACAAATAACTTTATCATTCACGAGGTATTATTATTAATGGGGTTTACATATTTATTCTTTCTTAAACTTAAAATTACACATTTATCCTTTTTAAAATTAAAATATTATATTTACCTTTTCATAAATATAAAATATCATATTTACTAAAAAAAATAAAAAATCATCTAATTTATCCGTTCAACTTAACGGAAACATTTAAAATTACTATGTTATCTTTCTAAAAATCCCAAATATAATATTTACTCTTTTAAAAATAAAAATATCATATTTACCCTCTCAGTAATAAAAATAACATACGTTTAAAAAAATCCGAAACGAATGTAATTTAAAACATACAAATCAATGTAATTTAAAACATACAAAACAATCTACAACAATTTATATACTAATTTACTAAGGATTTCGTTTTCCGGTTCTCCAAATCCAGGTACATGTTTTATTAATAGTTTAAAAAAGAATCAATATGTAATTTTAAGTTTAAAAAAAAAAATATATATATAAACCCTCTATTATTAAGAGTTTTATATTTATGTATGGCATAAAGTATAAATAAGTCTATCATCACCTAAGCCCTAAACTCCCAAATATCCATCGTGGAAATAGCACACCATTAATAACTCTAGTTGTCCCCTAAACAAATTAAGTACCCCTACAAGACCTAAAGACCTAAGTAATAAATGTCTCGTAGAGCCTATTATCTTCTCCCATAGTCTCATTTGCTTCTTCATTGCTCAAACTCGCGAAATATACAAAAAATGACAGGATCGGTAAAATCTGACCGGAATCGGATCGACCACCGCCGACTCCGGCTCGAGTAGGCCGACTCCAAGACCGAGTCGCCGATCCTGCGAACCATGACAAATAGATACCAAAATCTGACCGGTATTTATTTTTATCTAATTGTCATTTTTGTAAATCTATTTATTTCTCACCTAACAATGCACACATAATAAGCGGCGATTTACTTAAACCTATTTTTATCTAATTATTAAAAAAAATCGTTGTAGTATAGTGATATGTATTCCCGCCTGTCATGCAGGTGATCCGGGTTTATTTTTTACGGTACCAAGAAATTCCTCATATTTATAGCTATGCTGTTAAGCAATATGGTACAATAGCTAATTAATCTTCAATTAAAGATTAACAAAGTTAATTGGGTGAAAAGAAGGCTTGAGGAAGTGGCGTAAGACTCAGAGATATTGGATTTAGTAAGGTAGAAGTGGAAAAGTTAAAAAGTTTTCTCTACGAAAAGTGCCAATGAGACTGTTATACAAGGTGTTTACGCTCATATACACCTAGGTTTTCTGTGAGACTTGAGTATACTAGCAAAAGTCATCATCTTTTTGTGGTTACTAAGGACGTGTTTGCTAGGTCAGTTTTGTGTAGCAGCAGGAAACTCATAGTTGCAGGAAACCAATATATGAATATCAGGAAACTATGGTAGCAGGAAAATGCAAAAACTGCGAGTGTAGGATGTTTAAAAGGTGTTTGATGAAAACCTAGGATTGTTGTTGTTGTTGTTGTTGTTGTTGTTGTTGTTGTTGTTGTTATTGTTGTTATTATTATTATTATTATTATTATTATTATTATTATTATTATTTCTAAATATATTTTAAATTTATTGAGTAAAAAAATTATATTAAGCCATTACAATAAAATGCATAAATTAATTTATTGAGTAAAAAAAATCATGTGAAAAAACACAAATTTAAATCATACTAATATCAAATACATGTGATAATTATATATTGATCAATGATCGAAGGCTGCTCGAATTCTTCTACTACTTGTTGCGGAGTAGGATCTTCATTGGCTGCTCGAATTTCTAAATACATTATTATTATTATTATTATTATTATTATTATTATTATTAATTTCTACATTTTTATTATGTATTATTTTATTATCATTATTATTATTATTATTAAAATAATTATTTCTTATTACAATTATTATCATTTATTATTAATAATTGCTAAATACATCACTATTACTATTATTATTATTATCATTAATTTCTAAATACATTTTTAATTATGTATTAATTATTATTATTATCATTAATTTCTAAATACATTTTTAATTATGGATTAATTATTATTATTATTATTATTATTATTATTATTATTATTAATTATTTCAAAATACATTTCTAATAATAATAATTATTATTATTTCATTATCATTAATTTCTAAATACATTTTTAATTATGGATTAATTTCTTTTATTATTATTATTATTATTTTCTAAATGCATTTTTAATTATGCATTGATTTTTATTATTTTTTTTATTTTTTTATTTTTTTTAGTAAATTCGAAGAGGGCTCAAAGTCCCCCTTCCAAACACAATCTCCTTTTTTTTTATTTTTTTTTTTTTATTACAAACACATAGGCCACAAACTCTATTTATTCATTTAACATTTAATCTATAATTCAGTGTCCCCGTCGGAAATCGAACCCCACACCTCTCGCTCCCTAGCCAAGATGTGTGACCAACTAGGCTAACTCTAGTTGGCCATTGATTTTTATTATTATTATGTATTATTTATTATTATTATTATATTTCTTGAAAACTAAACTGAAATTTAGTTGAGTTCAATTATTTAAATATACAATTAACATCTATGAATCAAATTAATCCGAACTATAATTAAGCACCTCGATTATATGTAATACAGTTCGGGCTTTCTACTGAAATATTATTTTTCAACACCATTATTTTTTAGTGAATATTTTTTAGAGAATATTTCTTGAAAACAATGCATGAATAAACTTATATGTTTTGTTCGTCCCTTGTCTCTCTTCAAAATAATCCATGAATTAATTTAATTATTATATTAGGAATCCATACTTTATGTTTTTGTCTCTTTCAAAAAATCTAATCGGAGGTAAGGTTTGAAAGCCGAGCTTTCTCTCATGATTTCCTTGGTTTATTGAGTTTTCAAACACAAAACTGATGTTCCTAATGACCAACCGAACACCCCAAAATGCAAAACTTCCAAATCACCATAAACTCACCAATCCATGAGACAAAACTTAGCTAGCGAACAGGGCCTAAAACAACGAAAAATCCTAACTCAAAATAACCTAACAAAGAAAAGAATAGCAATTGTAAAACGTTGTTACATGTGTTACTGACAAACCGACACCTAATACAAGAATGTGGCTTTGTGTCACTATTGGGAGGCTTTGAGAGCAGAGATCCCCTTATTAGCTGGTCTTAATCTCTCGGTTGACTTGATACTGGAAGATCTAACCTCCAAGAAACTCGACAAAGAAAGCTCCCAATTTTTCGTGACATTTATCTTCGTTATATGGAGAGATACATGCACGAGGGCTTTTACCGAAGAAAAGTGAGAAGGATCGATGTTGTTGCGTGAGATTGTGCAGGATTGGATTATGATTAAAGAGAGAAGTAGAAGAGCAGAAGAAATGCTTGGAACGGAGGATAATGGACATGTTTGATTTGAGGGATCTTTATGAAGATGTATTTCCAAATATGGGATACACTCAAAATCCGTTGTTTGATTTTCATGTGTATTGTATTTTATATTTCTTATTCATGTATTTTATCATCCATCTAAAAATTCGGTATTTCATATCTTGCATTTCATTCTCCATGTAGTATAATATTATATTTGTTGGTTAATTCTAACCTAGAGGGGGGTGAATAGGTATTCCTAGTGTACAATTTTCGTACTACGGTATACCAATTCTAGATGCGGAAGTTAATTGAAGTAATTTAAAATAGATAAGAGAGTACCGAACAATTGAACACACAATATTTATTACGAAGTTCGGTAGGTGGTTGCTATGTAGCTTTAACTCACCATTTACTTGCTTAATCGACCGATTCGATTAGTTGCAAGTACCTACGTCTCCGGGAAAGCCTTGTACCTTTTGGGCTTTCGATTGAATTCCAACTCACTCGTACAAGATTTTGCCTAGATCGATTTACACATTTTCTATCGATCTATGGCGATCTTTACAATCGTAGTATTAGCCTATTACAAGTTTCTAAGACGAACTACAACGTGATCGGTCACGTGAGTTGGGAATCGTTTAGAATAGATGATTCGAAGATAGATCTCGGATCTAGAGGTTTAGCTCAAACTATCAAGGGATTTGGAAATCAAGGCTATTTGTTTTTCTCTCTTTTGAATGTTGAAATGAAATTTCTAAAAAGCTTGGGGAGAGAAAAATATGAGGGGTTCTATTTATATCATCTATAGAACACCCTCAGTTTGAGCACAAATTTCATAGTTCGTTCGAACTGACAATTAGGTGTGTTCGAATGAACTGCAAATTTGAACTAGCCGTTTCAAATGATTTCTTCATATACATGATGATTCGTTCGAACTGACAAAAGGGGTTCGTTCGAACGAACATGGTTTACTTGCTAGGTTGGTTCGAACGAACCAATAGTGCGTTCGAACGAACCAATAGAGAGGTCGAACGAACCAAACTTTCTTTAAGGTTAGTTCTACAAATTTAGAACGAACTAAGTGTTCGTTCGAACTGACTATTTATATGTGTTTATATTTCACATTTCCAGTAGGGAGTTCGTTCGAACGTTATGAATTCACAAGTTAGAACGAAAGTGTCCGTTCGAACGGACAGTTGAGTTCGTTCGAACGAAACCCATACTGTTGTGATGGTTAACCATATTCCATTTTCATCATGTTATGAATTTATCTTTTGACCTTGATAATTATGAGATGTACTAGGGTTTACCTAAGGTTTATTTGTGGTGATCCCAACTCACGGAAATCTTTGACATCTTGATTCTTGAATCGTTTCTTCGCCTTTTTTTCGTCTCTTTGTCTTGGACGGTTTTTCACTTGTGTTTCTCTTGATCTTCATTTATCATTGTACCTGTGTTGTCCTACATGTTTTTCTTGACATGGACGTTAGTAATGACAGTGTTTTGAAATAATCAGACCATAGGATATTTGGATCAACAATATTATATAATCTAATTTTCATTCCATAGAACATCACATAATCTAATATAATATAATACAATATAATATAATATAATGCAATAGAGAATAATACAACATAATTTAAAACTATCTGTAATATAATATAATATAATATAAAACAATATAATACAATATAATACAATACAATACAATACAATACAATATAATAATATAATACAATACAATAAATATAATATAATCTAATCTAATCCAATATAAAATAAAATAAAATAAAATAATATAATATAATATAATATAATATAATATAATATAATATAATACAATATAATCTAATCTAATATAATATAATCTAAAATAATATCGTATAACATAAAACAATATAATCTGATATAATACAAAACAATATCATATAATAGACTATAATATAAAAAAATACAATATAATTTTAAACAATATATTACAATATAATATATTAAAAAATAATATAATATAATATAATATGATATAAAATAATATAAAACAATATACTATAATACAATACAATATAATAGATTAGAAAATTGAATATAAAAATCATGAATTTTGCATCAAGAATCAAACAAGAGATTTTATATAAATAATTTTAAAATACAACTAATCAAACAACTCACATGGATTCTAAAATACATGGGTTATCAAATACATGTACATAATATATCCATGTATTCCAAAATCCCTCAAATCAAACAACCCCAATGTGAAAAATTGCCAGGGTTGAAGAAGACTAGGATATAGAAGAAAGAAGAAAAATAGGTAAAAGGTGACACTTATGACGATCTTGGGGCAGTGCGAGTGACAAGACCAAAGACAAAAGAAAAAAACTAAGATTGGAAAAAATGGGTGGAGTAAAGCTTAGGGTTTGGTCTAGAGTGAGAGTTGTGATCCCGTCTCATGGCGGTCTATGAGTTGTGGACTATATGTATTGGGTCTGGCGAGTGGTGGATGAAAATAATAAATAGATCGTTTTTAGAGTGGTGGACTTTATTTTGTTCGCTTTTCCTTTCTTATAGCAATAGTATAGCGAATGATACATACAAATAGACCCTACACTAGGCTTTTGTCCCAGCAGGCCAATGCCTAAGGCCCTTTAAAAAAGATGCCAAATTTTATTTTATCCGTATATACATTTAAATATTACATAAATCCTCAAATAAGTATAAGCCGAAACCCTCCCTCCAGCCCCGTACGAGACTCGACCAGAACCTACCACTGGCCTGACACGATATGATAGGGTTTATGTCTCATTTCTCAACCCAACCAGATATGTCCCTGTTCTGACCTCACGACCCCACCTCGCTCCACAGATAACCCCATCTTCTCCCTCCGGCCTTGATCGAACTCGTCTTCGCCCATCCCACCTCGCCGGAGATACTCTCAACGGACAACGGCTCCTATCCAGCGAGTTTCTTCAATTCGGCAAATTTCTTCTGATTTTTTGTGCTATTTTTTTAATTATGCGATTTACTTTAATTGCACTTTATTTACTGTGAATTTCAACTGCAAATTAGTACAATTAATGAAGGTGTAGTGTCCTAGGCCTATGTAATAGTTACGAAAGATTGTGTAATACAACATTATTTATTCAATAAAAGTTTCTTATCACTATTATTGTTAAGTGTATTTGCTTTTTGATTTTAATCTTAAAATAAACCTTGAATGACAATCTCGATAATATCATCAAATTACGTGACTTTGATAGTGAAACTATGAATCAAAGAAAATGTCATAGGATATTTCTAGAGACAAACATACTTATCTAGGAAAGTTATGTACTCACACTAGTATGTTTGCAAACTAATGGTTACGTTTTACAAACCATGAATATTGGTTATCAAGTTTGGAACATAGGTATGCAATAGAGATTACATACCGGAATGACCACCACATGGGAAGATGCATGGTTATTGTCATCAACGATTCTCATAACATATAGTCTGGTTAATCCGACGACCTGAGGTTGTCATGGATTTTTGTGTGTGGAACTTCATACTTTCATATATTCTATGTCGTCTTGACCGATGATTGATTGGATGTTGTAGGTTATGAAGTGTAGCACGACGAGAAATGTGAGCAACCAAGACGGTATTTGTTTCCCTCTTTAGAGGAAGATACCTTTGGCCACTCGTTCAAGTGTGACTGAAGAAATGCATGGCCATGCTCAGAAATATATTAACATCTGTTGGTAACATTATTTTGTCTTTTGTCAGTCTAATTCTTGATCGGGAAAAAGACGCTAATCAAATTAAGTCTGACATGATAACTATGCCTCGTGATTAACAAGTATTGTAGAACAAAATGATTAAGTCAGATACAATCTTGCTTAGAAATGATCATGGATCATTCGATTTAATTTGGGTGATCATAATGTCTTACTAGATACCGCTTACGATTTACAAACTAAGTTTAGTTCGTGTCAAATTAATCGAACCTACTAGATCACACCAATGTGCTAATCTTGTTGGACGAATCGATATTCTCTAAGTAATATGTATATGTGATATACATATAGAAAATAACCAATACATATGGTAATTCAAAATAAATAAATTCATATATATATATATATATATATATATATATATATATATATATATATATATATATATATATATATATATATATATATATATATATATATATGTGATATATATGTGTATGTATTATTTTAGAAGAATTAAATCAAGGAATTCCGGCATCGTATCCCGCGCAGCGCAATAAAGGATACGATCCGTTCCCAACCCATATATAGCTAGTTTGCATCCTTTGGGCCATCCTTATTCTATATACTATATAGGATGTTTCTCTCCCTCCTAATTAATCTAATTAGTGTGTTAATCAGTTTAACATATCTAATACTTGGAAGACATCGTAATATGTGTGAACACGAAAGAGAGAAAGAGAGAGGAGGAGAAAAAATATTTTTCTCCATTAGAGCTACCCAATATGAGATTAAGAAGGTTTACACACGGATTGACTAGGCAGGTACGTATGTAACCAATAGATGACAACTCGCGATGGATACGAGAAGAGAAGTCATATTTTTTATTCTCGTTTGTGATCAAAGTGAAACTAGGGTTTCACCGAAATTGTTTCGGTTTACCCAAAAGGAGCACTACATGTTTTGACGGTGTCGAGTCGTGTGGGAATATGATGCATGCGTTTTCAGAGTGGAAAGCACGGAGTGGAAATCATGACGGAAGGGTATGACGGAAGAATCGCTTCAACCCTTCAAAAATTCACCATCAATTTGGTACGGTATGGTTGCATATTCTTCCATATTTGTACGCTCGAGTGGACGACGGGATCTCGGGTTGGGGAACCGAACCGCGTGCCCCATCCGCTGCGCGGGGCACAGGACCGGTGAATCTTCAACATAATCTCCTTGTCGCTTCTTGATCGGAACCTCGGAGTTGGAATAGGGATTGAGATCCTTGTCACTTCTTGATCGGAACCTCGAAGTTGTAGAAGGGATTGAAATCTTTGTCGCTTCTTGATCATAACCTCATAGTTGAAACAGGGATTGAGATCATTGTCGCTTCTTGATCGGAACATCAAGAGAGCGAGAGAGTGTTGGAGTTGGTTGAAGTGGTGAAGAAAGTGTAGAAGAAAGTGTTGAAGGTGTAGTGCTTGAACAGCTCGGGAGGGGTTTATATAGCACTTTTGGAACTCTCCCATTGGTCCAAATTGGAATGTCAGGATAGTGGAAGTAGTTGAGGATCATGTGCTTTAGGTTGGTGGATTTTTGGGTAGTGAGTCATTTAGACCCTTTTCGTTCCTTGCTTATTTCCTCTCTCATCCATTATCCGGAAGTTGTGATCTTATACATCAAATTGATTGGGAAGAGGAGAGGAATCCGGCCATGCCTTTGGATTGGCATAATCCCTTACGTTTACACCTAAATTAACCCCCAAACTAGTAGTTGAGCATTTTTCCATTGATAATATAAATATGTAATATTTCCTATACTAACTTAATGTTTTATAGTGCTTAAATTTCTATTTTAGCTACGTAAATTATGCGGAAAAATCCCCTTATCAACCACATTAAGGTATTGCACTACGCATGCAAAACGATCAAAGGTTACCTCAAGTGTGAAGAACCAAAAACCCTACTTGTTGCGAGTCCCTCTTTTAGAAGTGTGTTTGTCGAATCGGGGATCTGGATACGAATACGGCGATACAATAATTTTCAAAATTCCAGGACACAAATACGGTTATATAGTTATGTAATAAGTATATTGGAATTAATTTTAGAAGTGTCCGATGTACTTCTTTATAAAAATGTTATGAATCAGAATATATAATGAACCGAGTTATCATGAAATAAGTAATCTAGTCATATTTTGACGTATCTCGGAAATTCTGACGTGTCCACAAAAATATTAAAATAATGGAATATTCCACGTGAAGTATCATATCTGTATCGCACCTCTATTCGTTTGGAATACCCATATCATATCCCTACGATACTTCTGCATTTTAGATGTATCTGCGTAACATAGAAAAGAGAAAACAATATACATTGCACAATGAAACTAGAACGAAGTTCTCTCACTCTTAATAAAGAGAATTGAACGTGCACAAAGTGGCTATAATCGACCCTATACATATCAAAAGGGAAGGAATAAGAGTGACATTTAAAAGCATATTTGATCCCAAATAACCAGCCAATGTAATCGTGCCATCGGCGATGACACGAGCTAAAGTTCCAGCCTCGGTTGAAAGTAATCCCCCATTAAATGTACCACGTGCCAATCTAGATGACATCACTCGCGACAAGAGCGATAAATTTACCCCTAAAATTTAAACACAAATATTAATTATATGTACGTCAATCTATAAGGAAATTAATCAACGAATTTCTCTTTGCAATTTTGAGGTTAAATATTTCGACAGAGAAACCCGCTAACTCCATTACTGACTTGTTGAATGAATTGATGAAATTAGTGGGCATGAATTTATTGTAGATATTCTACCTTCGACGACTTCAGCAGCGACAAATGTGATAAGAGCAGAAATAACGTATTGAGGAACTGAGTATTGGCTAGTATATTTGAAGCTCAGAACTATACCAATCAAAACGATAATTTCAGATGCCAACAATATTTGCCTGAAATAAAAATGATATAACAGTTTTAATCTAAGTTCAATGAAGGAATTAAGATTTAAAATTATGCCATATGATATGATTATTTACCTGTCCTCAAACAAGCGAGTTACGTAACTACCGATAAAAGCATTGATTGGAAGTACAGTCAGCCCTAGTACTGCCAAAAATATGGCTACTGTACTAGTTGACCAGTTAAAATAATACGTTGTCACGACACTCGATTCAGATAGTAGAATTTCCATCGCGTATTTAAGCATGAAATATATCAGCAATTGCACCTGTAAATAAAGCAGAACAAAATAGCATGAACATTTCATAACGATTTTTGATCAATTTTTTTTTTCTTTCTATACCTTTACAGATGGAGTAAGAAGTCTATACGCGGACCTAATAGACCTTGCGGGCCCACGCGATTCGTCAGAGTTATCTTCACTAATACCACAATCTTCAAAATCTGCATTCCCTCTCTCGTTATCCAAAAGCAAAGGTGTATTCAAGCCCTCTTCCAAATTTTCATCTCTAGACCCTGTATTTCAATTCACAACATTTTCAATCCCTAATCAATAATATTCACAACAACAACAAAAACATACTACCCACCATTTTCTTCGATATCTCTACGGACCGGTTCTTTGAAGGAAACACAAAGCCAGACCAAGTAGAGAGCCCAAGAAAAGGCCATGAGCCAACCAGGCATTGTATTCTGATTAAAAGTGAGTGTGAAAATTTGAAATTTTATCTGAAGCAAGCCTGCCAACCCGGGCCCACACGCCATGCCCAGTGCACTGGCACTAACAAATCCTGCTGACGCCTGTAACCGAATTTTGAGCGGTACACAATCGCTTATGTACCGCCTATTCACAGCCCTCGCCGATCCCAACCTACATTGACACAACAATTACAAATATAATTGGAATAAATAAAACATTAATTTGAAAAGAGAAATTCTAATTTTCTTACCCACACATAAGGCGGCCAATCAAAAGAAGGGCCAAGGAGTTAGCATCATAAGCCAAAGCATAAAGCAAGTTCCCGAAAAACAACATGACACTACTAAACACAAGCGGTCTAAAATAAGACTTGTTAGACCACGCACTGAAATAAACCGAAGAGAAAACTTGCGCCACGGCCATGGATCCAATAATTACGCCGCAAACCGTGGCGGCTGCACCGAGACTAACCGAGTAATCATCAGCTGTTGGCACGATTATATACGTGTTTATCATGTACAAAAATGTATTCGCTAAGTTAAGCATAAGCGATGTTAAATGGTACGTTTCGTCTTCTGGTTCGTGATCTGGATCTGTTGTGCATGTAATGATTGTTTCTTCAGGAAATAAGAGAGCACGTTGGCCTAAGAATTGGAGGACGTTTGTTGAGTGCGTCAGTTTGTCTACCGATGCGTTTATTTGCTCTATCACCGGATCCTATGAATTAAGGAAGTTTGTTATTTATATTGTTTTTGAAATTTGAATGAAAACGTGAAATGGAGAGAATGGAACCTTGACTATAATGGAGGGTTGATCGTAGATGGATACATCGTTTCCTTCTTGATCTTGAAGGTATGCAAGGTTTCGAGTTAAGGCCCCAACTACAGCTCCAAGTCCCTTCACAAAAATAGATAAATTATTCAATTAATTAATTAATTACAAATAACTATGGAATTTCTTTAACTTACGACTTGTTTGAAGACTTGTTGAAGTTGGGAGTACGGATGATTCGAACGAGTGCTAACATAATAATTCATGAACCTATATCCGAATCTTTTATCGAATTTCTTAAGAATTTTTCGGATTCCCGTTGCATTCATGTCTACAAACCAGAGGAGTTTTAAAAGATCGAGACCTATGGCTCTGTACAACTCTCTTAACTCTGTTATTTCCGAAGCATCTGAAATTTGTGAAATTGCAGTTCGGTGCAATTCTAAGTTTTGAATCCTGCCTGCGAGGTGGCCTTGTTGCTCGAGTATGAAAAGAACCACTTTTTCAATCTGTGTAAAATAATTTGTCGAATTTGAATTAATAAGTTTGAATGTTGGAGAAGATTTTGGCGATAAAATTAAATAACCTCATTGTCGAGCAATCTGGAGAATTCTTTTAGTACTTGTTTACGATCTGTTTCATCTGCTGGGTTTAGCTGAGCATATTGTTTCACTTTTTTCTTCATTAATTTGTAGTCTATGTAGTACCTATAGGTACAAGAGTGGAAAATATAATTTAAATATTCGTACAATGAGAAAATGTAGAAATGAGAAAAATAAGAAAAAATTCAAATATTCGTACTCATTCCATTCTTCCACTTTTTCTGCTGCTAATTTCTTGCCGAAATTCACCATTTTTAGAAAACCTAAATTAGATCCCCAATAAAAGATATGTTATGAGAACTAGTTAGTGATAGCTTGGATATACATACCCAAGTCCCTTATTTTAAGCTTGTCACTTATGCATGAACATACAAGTTGTCAACAGGCTAATGATATATTAATCAACATAGAGAATATAAGAATCTAGAGTAAACATTTCAAGCTTATCACTTGTGCATGAAGATACACAGTTGTCAACAGGGCGGGTCGGGTTCAGATAAACCTCTCCATACCATAACCCGAATTTTCGAATACTATTCGAACCCGAACCAAAAATACTCGCGGATAACGGATATACATGCGGGTATTATCCGTTACCCGAATATTACCAATAAAAAATCTAAAAAAATATATAAAAAATTATTATACAAATACGTAAAATTACCGACAATTTTAAATACATAAAACAATCAACATGTACAAATATTACAAATAATTAATCCATAGAACATCTAAAATATTCATATTTTCGGGTATTTTTCGGATTCGGATTCGGGTCGGTTATTTTTTCGGGTAACGGGTATACCCGCGGGTAAAATTTACCTCCGGAGTGAGTATTTTTTTCGGGTACCCGCCCGCTCGGGTCAAGTAACCTGCGGGTTCGAGTTTTATCCGAACCATTGACATCCCTACCAACATAAGGCCGATATTTTCTTAGTAAATTAATCTAAAGTAAAGTTGCACATCACTATCTGTAAAGTTACCACTCATATATATAGGAACCTTATTCATCCCCCTAAACACATCCAAATATAATATTATATGTGTAATTTAGGGACAAAGTAATATTCAATGTATTTATGTGTGAATGTGAAATGTCTCTTGAATAGATAGATGTCTATTGGAGATAAATATATGCTTATTAGTTAGAAAAGAAATATCTAGAATAGTTGGGTGTGTTTAGGGGATGAATAAGGTTCCTATATATATGAGTTGTACTGTACCGAAATGAAACAAAAAGTTATAATAAAAGAAGAAAAGAGGAAGCCAAATTGTCTCTGTGTGTGTCTCTCTCCTGCGTGATATTTGTTTCCATTGATTTGATATCCTTTCATGATATTAAACTCCCAGATTGTTCTCACTTAATAAAATAAGTCATATTTCCAACATGCGAGTTGGTGTACGACATGACTGATGTTATTGATTTCGAGAGGGGTTGGCAGGAATTAATCACAAATGAAAAATCACTCAAACTCTTAATTGGTTGGAGCGAATGTGTTTTCGATACGCAATCATTCGGTGCCTCTTTATGTAAGAAAGTATTTCTGGGCCGGTATGTCGACTACTCAGGGAAGCGAGTCCATGAATTCATCTTTTGACGGTTATGTCAATTCATCCACCCACTTCGTTTAGAGATTTCGTCGACAAATACGAACTAGCTCTTCAAGCCAAATGGGAGAAGGAACGACTCGAGAATTTCCGAAGCAAAGACCGTTCACCCTTACTCATTTCAATGCTTAATTTCGAAACCCAATTCTCCAAAATGTATACCCATAGATTTTTCCAAGACGAGGTGAAGGCACTTATTTCATGCCACTCACAATTGTAAATCCATATTTATAAACTAAACTAAAATTCAAAATACCAATTAAGAATAAACATACTGTAACCCCATATTTGTAAAATAGACTGAAATTCAAAATACCATTTATTTAGGAATAAACGCACCTCAAACCCATATTGTAAAGATGAACTGAAATTCAGAAAACCAAGTAAGAATAAACACAGGGTAGTCCAATTTGAATACCCTGTTAATCATATGCGAGTTAAACAATCAAACACAGGATAACATCTTTAATTGTTTTTTTGAATTAAAAAAAAAAAAATCCATTTTAAAACCAAATACAATGTAAATACTGTAAAACCATATTTTCAAAAATAACATAGAATTTCATTGAACCACAAAATCTACTTCAAAAATAAATAACTAACCTTGGAAAACAATCTAAAACAGGGTGTAACCATATTTCGAAAATAAAATAAAAATCCATTAAACAAAAAAAAAAACTTGAATAGAATTTTATTATTGAAAAACAAATTCAAGTGAAATTGCTTACAAAAAAAGGAAATAAATTATACAACAAATCAAAAACAAAAAAAACAATAAATGCATACAGCATAACTACACTTATGTAATTAGTACGCATATAACAGCATGTTAGCAATTAACAACCGTAAGAATTGTTTTCGAAAAAATGCAATAAATGCTAAATGAAGTTTGAAATTCATGGCATTTCCTGTGCCTTTTTATAGAGGGGCATGGACAAGTTTGAAATTCATAGCAAGATATTTTCTCCCCAACTAGTGCTCTAGAAATCCAACTATGGCCATTAATGCGAGTTAATGAACCTCTGTAACGATTAGCAGTTAACGCCATACAATTATTACAAATCAAAGGACAAAAAAAGACAAGCCGTTAACTACAAAACGCCGAATCAAATAAGAGCAAACCGAATTAAATCGAACCGGACTAGATTCAAACCGAACCGAACCGAATAAAATTTGAACCGATTTAAAACTGAACCAAATAAATCGAATTTTTTATTTGGTTTATTCGGTTCAACCGAATTAGAAGCTTTATAATGTTAAAATTCAAATGTTATTTAGAAAAAAAAAATATAAAAACAAATCTTATAAAATATACTTACGTGATTTTTAAATTTACAATATTTAATTTTGATTTTTTTAAATGAATATAATAGAAAAAATGAAAAATATTATTAATTCGGTCGGTTCGGTTTAATCGGTTCTGAAAATATCAAAACCGAACCGAACCGAATAAATCAAATAGTATCAATTTTTGAACCGAACCGAACCAAATAAACTGAAAAACCGAACCGATTAAACCGAATTCGACCGGTTCAGTTCGGTTCCCAAATAAACCAAACCATTTGCCCATCCCTAACCGTCGATGCTGAGGGATAGTTGTAGGGGACATACATCACGACTAATTAAAAATTGCACTTCCATTCCCATCATTCATCAAGCTTTGCATGTACATAGAACTCAATAACGGCAATCAATTCCAGGTATCAGCAACATTACAGAGTGAAACAGTAGTAAGATGCAGAACTACAATTAAAGAAAAAGATCAGAGGAATTACCAGGAAACGATTTCAGCAACTTGAATTCTTCTTCCCAATCAAGTTTAGATGGCCATCAGCAAACACCAACCACGCAGATCTGCATATCGCATACAAGAACCAAAAATTACACACACAAAAATACGAAACATCAATGAGAGAGCTCTCCAAAAGCGGTAATAAATACAGTTAATCATTTTAATTTTATCCCCATTCCAGCACTATAAACGAGAAGAAGAAGATGACGAAAGAATGCGACAAAGAAGGAAAAGATTAAGCTTTTTACCTGTTTTTGCTACCTCACTCAAATAATAATCGCTCTCGTCCTCTTCTTTTGAGTGTACTGAGCGAGTGTCTCCTCCACGTATATATAGTGGTGGAGAAATGTTATGCTTTCCCCCCACTCTCACTCACTTCCCTATATAGTGGTTCTATGCTAGCTGCCACATCAAGCTCAAATGACCACGTGGCTTGGATATGCACGTGTTTTGAATCTTTGAGGCGAATATGCCATTCTGAATGTATATATCATGATAGAGACCTTATACCATGTCTTCTTATTTCTCCCACACACAATCATGATACTAATTCCAAAGCAATTAATTCCTAATTAATTCCAAAACAATTAATTCTTAATTATTTTTCTCTCAATTAACGGTTAATTAATATTTATTATTAATTTAATATTTTTGTTAATTTTTAATCTATAGCGATCTTAATTATGTATTAAATTTTTAATAATTATGAATTAATTATGAATTAATTTTGTTAATGATAAATTAATTGAGAATAATGACGATATGGTGATGCAATCACGATTTTGTGGGAAAAAAAATGAGAATAGGACATAATTTTCCTATCATAATTAAAAAGTTTGTAGGTACCTTTAGATCCGGGGTAATTTGGGAATTGAACGATGGAGGGAGCTTGTCTGCTTGTGCAAGTCACAATAGCAGAATGTTTTGGAGGGGAATATTACCGAGAATATCCCCAGACCTTTTGGTTGTGTGGTCCCGGATTTTACGGCTGTGGTTTTCTTTGCTTTTTTTGGGTTTATGGATGAGAAGTTTGTTCCCTGTAAATGGCAAGGTCTGAATTTGATTGGGAGGGTTTGGCTTGAGGCTAACAGCCCTTTGTTTTGTGTGGGTAGTTTGATCGATGAGTGGAGGACCGGCAACGAGTCGAAAGAAAACTCCTTTCCTGATCTCGCTGTCAGTACATCTAGACATGATATTAAAAGTCTATCTATGAAATATTAGAATTGTCCGGGCAGACATCCAATGCATTTCGATCACACGAAGACTACGAACCCGGATCTATTCCAGTTGAGACTTAGAACATGAATGAAAAACATTTCCCGAGTTGAACCAAGAAAGAAAGATATCTCTAAATTGATTTATTTCACCGATGATCATGAGTCAAGTCCTTGTCTGTCCACCTCTTCTGAACGGAACCGAAGCCTATCAATGAAATGCCCTAAGCAGATGACAGTCCAGCTCGAGTCCGACTTGAGCCAGCTCGGTTCGATCTGTAACAAGAGTTTGAGCTCGAATGTTCAATTCGAGATCGGCTCGAAAACTGTTAGAGCCAGCTCGAAAATTATTTTGAATTTTCTTTTCACAGAATTCACAAAAATTAAATCATAAAAATCACTAAAATCATAAAAATAAAAAAATCACAAACATATAATACATGTGAGTTATACTATCAAAACAAACTAACATAGTTAAAATCTCAACAATCCAAATAATTCTCAAATAAAAAAACAGTCCATAATATAAAACCCTAAATTGAACATGATCCAACATAAAAAGAAAAATGAAACCCTAAATTGCACATATCGTTCCTTCCAAGCAAAAGAAAGCAACAACTTCATTGTCGATTTTCAATATGAAAAATGAAGCAACATCATTTTCGTAAAGGGTTCGCAATTTGTTTGACACATCCATATAACGATCAAGGACCACATAATTCGGATATAATTTATTAAAAAATAATCAAGGACCTCATTTTATACCGAAAAGATTTTTTTTATAATGTAAAACCGATTGAAGCATTAAATAGCTTGAATTCCATCTAGTTTTCACATCGGAAACTTTCTTGACATCCCACAACTAAACCCTTTATGCCTTTCACCGATTTCCTTTCGATATTCCGAAAATATTTCCACACTTCGGATTTCCTATTCTTCCTCGCGGCTTTTGAGGAAGGTTCATTAACTATTGGTCCGCTTTCATTCTAGTTAGTTGGAGTGAGAGTTGGAGACCCAGTTACGTTAATTGCACTAGCGGATTCCGCAACGTTTGACATTCTACAAAAAAATTAATAATTGGTACATAATTAAAGAAAAATTAAATAATCAGAAAAATTAAATAATTAAAAAAATTAAATAGGAAGAAAAGGGTTCTTACCTGAAACTAATTGAGGTACCAGATTTGATTATCAACCGATGCGATCATGCGATTCTGACCTGTTAATTGAGGAAACAACTATAATTGAGGAACATATTAATCGCAGTACCCTAATATTAACAGATTTAATTAACATATTTGATTACCAGAAATTAACAACTTATTTAAATAATTAAATAATTAAAGAGGCAGGGAAACCCTTCCAAATTAATCGCAGTACCCTACAAAAATGATTTTGCTAGTTTCTGCATAATTAATCTTCACTTGTCAGAAAATCAATACTGTTTGGATACATTATAAAAAAATCAATACTGGTACATAGATACATTATAAAAATCAATACTATGTGATTCTGGTACAGTATTAAAAAAAATTGCAAAAAAAGAGGTTTTTAATAGGTAGAAAAGGGTTCTTGTTAAACTCTTGTCAAAAAACAAAAACAAAAAACAAAATAGTATAGGAAGAAAAGAGTTCTTGGAAGAAAAATGTTGAAAAGCCAACGACCTGAACTCGAAATCGGATCGAAATCGAATGACCCGAACCCGAAATGAACCCGAACTCGACCTGAAATCGAATGATACAAATCCGAAATCGACCCTAAACCGAATGACCCGAATTCCGAATGACACGAAACCCGAACTAACCCGAAATCTGAATGATCCGAAACTCATGACCCGAATGACCCGAAACTCACGACCCGAATGATCCAAAATTACTAACGCCTCGTATAGACAGTTGCGTGTGTGACCGAGAGACTACAACTCACGGTGGATACGGGTAGAGTAATTCACATCTATGACTCTTCGTTTGTGATTAAATCGGAGAAGTAATCGACAAAGAGGACTGTAGAAGAGTGTGGGTATGGGACACATGAAGACCACCTAGATCGTGTATGGTGGGAGACGTGTGGACGTGGGACGCACGAGTAGTCACCAACGTGACAGCTAGAAAAAAAAGCAAAGAAGAAAGCAAAGAAGAACGCGGGGTTCAGACTAGGAAAATTCCCAACAGTTTCTATTTCGTCTATGTATTTGTGTTTGCATTTTTGTGTAATTCTATTTGTGTTTTTGCAATTATAATTCATAGTTCATATTAAGATCAATATTTGTACTGGTATTTCTTTGTTATTTGTATTTGTTCTTGTGTGCGCGCTTTGTATTCCTGTTTGTAATGAATCGATATTGGCACTGGTTATTGGGCATCGTCATCGCTGTCGAGCCCCGCGCAGCGGATTGAAGAGCCCGGTCCGATCCGACCCCGAGGACCACGCCGTCAACCCGAAAGCACGAATCCTAAATGCAAATACTAATATAACTCTTATATAGTGTCATACCACGTGAAATTGATCACGGAGAAGGGTTGACGCATTCGTAGTTGCTATTCTTGCTGCTCCGATCCTTGGTAACACGTACGTGATATCGTCGATGAAGCGCCGATTTGTCCTACAAGACCGGATTATCTCCGGTTCGTCTCCGACCTTGCTCTCACTTGATCACAACGAAGAATTTCAGGAAAAATTCCTCTACTCATATCCACCTCGAGTCTCGTCTTTCGGTTATGCGCAATTCCCCTAAAATCGCCGTAAACTTGCTTGAGTTACTCAACCTCTAATGGTGTTTTTTATCTTCTCTTTTCTTGTCTCACAAGTTCTAGATCTGTTATGAATCCTCTAATGAGAGAGAGAGAGAGAGAGAGAGAGAGAGAGAGAGAGAGAGAGAGAGAGAGAGAGAGAGAGAGAGAGAGAGATCAATATCTTATATTAATCTCACCATTAATGATGGGATTAATGAGTATCTAAAGAAAACCGTCAATCTAGAATTTGGATCACAGTCCGTCATGATGCACGAAATGTTGCGTCGTGACGGACGTGTCACGAGTACTGAGATAACCGTTACTCTTATGCTCCCTCATGACGGACCAACTAGTCCGTCGTGACGCAACATTTCGTGCATCATGACATACAAGCCAGTGCGTCACGACGCTATACTCACAGATTGGCTTACACAGAATTATCCTTGGGTCCGTCACGACGGAGCAACCAGTCCGTCATGATGGACTATACAATTTCTGTCAGATTTGCATAATCCTATTATGCATCCAATCGTTTCGACGAACGCGTACGTTCATCTATCATCATGTGTACAATCTACTAGTTGATATATAATTGTATTTCCTTCACTGGTGTTTGTTTCTTCTTTGTATTTGTTCACGTGTACGCGTTTTGTATTCGTGTTTGTAATTCGAATTTCCATACGTGTTCAATACTGAGTATGTGTATGTTGTATTGACAATGTACTCGTGTATTTGTGTTTATATTTTCTGAATGTATTCTTATTATTTGTTTTGTACTTTTTTTTGTTTTGCTTGTGATATTTTTTTGTTTTCGTACTTGTACTCGTGATGTATTCGTAATGGTATTCGTATTTTCTTTTTGTATTTGTGTTTTTATTCTTACTAATATTCGTATTTTGTTTTCATATCTGGTTCGCTTGAAAGTATACTATAGAGCCATATCATTGAAATTGTTCTCTTTGTTAAGCTTTCGTAAATGAGTAAATTTTTTCCAATTACATTCATTATTATGATGATCATGATAATGATAATTTTGATGACATGATGATGATGATGCGATGATTGTGATATGATGATTTGATATGATGATTATATGATGATGATATGTTGATGATGATGATATGTTAATGATGATGACAATGACATGATTATAACTATGATGATGAAAAAATGATCACGATATTGATTTGTTTGGAAGTTTTTGATTGATTTCAGATTACCCATTAGTCATATATGTTCTTCTTCTTTTTGACAAAATCATCACCGATCAAGGCCACAGAAATTCGAGAAGGAGGAATGAGAAAATAGCAAAACACATGAGAGAAAAATAAAGAGTTCAGAGCAAGAAAAACATTACAAAGAAGAAAAATAGATTAAAGGCAAATAAGCACCACCAGATTTCGTAATCCTTGCACGCTCTAAATCTATCCCACGTGCTCAACATAGAACACGGAAACCGGAGAGGACCGACACTACCCCGCGTATTCAACATAGGACATGGGAACCGGAGAGGACGGGCACTACCTTGCGTACTCAACATACAACACGGGAACCAGAGAAGACATGTATGTAAAATTACAGAAATACCCTTTGGTACCAAAACGGAAGAAAAACCCTCCAACAGACTTCCATAGAGGAGCGGCACTATCCCGCGTATTCAACATTGAACACGGTAATATTCCTTCTGTCAATCTTGGCTATACTGTACTGAACACGGTAATATTCCTTCCATCTGAATGTAAATTTTGTAATTGAAAATATGGATGTAATAGTCTTGTAAATATTATTTTTTTGGCTGATTGTTGTGTATGAATTTTTTTTTCTTTTTTTCGGTATGTACCTCAGAGTCAACAAGGATACATTCTCTGTCGTAGTGGATTTTTGTTGTTGGATTATGCGCTTCCCAGACTTTGAATATACGCACCGTGATGACTGGATTTCTGTCTAATGTGCTGAGTTTGCTGAGCGTAACTCGTTTCTCTTCCATGGTGGTATGCTTGTGAGATATGTGTCAGAAGAATTTAATTGATCTGTTGAACATAAGATTTATTAAATGGTCAGAGGAATTTATTTTTTATACACCATCATTTTTGTTAAATGTCGAAACAGGAGTATGACAAACTCGCAAAATTGGTATCTCAGAAAATTGGTATATATGAATATCAGTTATAAAATTAAGATCCTGCAGAATGTGTACTATGTAATGCAGTTTATGTGAGAGAGGGTCGAATTGTTTAACTGAGAGGTTATAGTGCGTAAATATTTGTCAGTTGAGCAAAATCGAAAAAAGTCTAAGATTGATATATCAGAAAAAGGTTAGGCTTGTAAAAAGATTAATCTTGTAAAAGGATTAGGTCAAATCCATAGATACGGTTGACAGCGAAGAGAGGAAATAGTGACAATTCGTTGAGACTAACCTTTTAAACTTAGTGCAAAATCATATATGCTTCATCTAGGGCAAAAATCAAGATCAGTCTGAATATTATGACATTCTAATCCCCTTCATTTTATAATTGACACCCTTTTGAAATACTGACAGTAAAGAAGAGAGAAAAGGTACGAATCGTACGTTTTTTCCATCAAGATTAGGTGAAATCCAAAGAACGATATAGTTGATAGTGATTAATTATGAAATTACAATTTATACTATCCGTATTAAAATTTTCCAAATCAACAAGAGGATGACAAGTCTCTTTTTTGGATTTCATGTTTCAATATTTGTATAGCCAATTATGCAACGAGTCATCATAATGAACAAACTTAAATTTCATAAATTTTGTAGCCAATCGTGTAACGAGTCATAGTTATGCCAAATGAACAATAGCGTGACATGTGTCATTTTTTTATTTTATGTGTTATCATTTTTATAGACAACCGTGTAACGAGTAACAATATTGGACAAGATTTAATGTTGCATAATTTTTATAGCCAATCGTGTAACGAGACACAATAATGGACAAATAAAATAAATGTACTAAAAATATCTAAATAAATTCATATTAATACTTATTTTAATATATAAATAAATTCATCTTATAATTTTAATATAATATTAATATCTCAGAAATTCATAGTAATACTTATTTTAATGTATAAATAAATTCATAGTATAATGTGTATGCAATCTTAGAATGGAATTTATTCTCCCCTGAAAAGGAAAATGAAAAAAACATATATTTCTATTTCGTTGTAAAAAAATTTAAATAATATTTTTATTAAAATATTTACACGGCAATTAACAAGTTATCTCAATTGGAAGAAAAAAATTATTCTTATTATTGAAAGTATAGTGCATATAATAACACATGTATACTATAATGAATCATGCGTATCATTATAAAAGTTATAAAAAAATATGATCAAAATTTTCCAAATCAACAAGAGTATGACAAGTGTCTCTTTTTTGGATTTCATGTTTTAATATTTGTATAGCCAATTATGTAACAAGTCACCATAATGAACAAACTCAGGTTCATAAATTTTCTAGCCAATCCTGTAACGAGTCATAATAATGTCAAATGAACAATAGCGTGACACGTGTCATTATTTATTTTTATTTTATCATTTTTATAGCCAATCGTGTAACGAGTCACAATATTGGGCAAGATTTAATGTTGCATAATTTTTGTAGCCAATTGCGTAACAAGACACAATAATGGGCAAATAAAATAAATGTACTATCGTATAATTTTATTTTAATATAATATTAATATCTAAGAAATTCATAGTAATACTTATTTTAATGTATAAATAAATTCATAGTATAATGTGTACATAATCTTAGAAATGAATTTATGCTCCCCTGAAAGGGGAAATGAAAAAAAAACATATATTTCTATTTCGTTGTAAAAGAATTTAAATAATATTTTTATTTTAAAATATTTACACGACAATTAACAAGTTATCTCTATTGGAAAAAATATTTATTCTTATTATTGAAAGTATAGTGCATATAATAACACATGTATACTATAATGAATCATGTGTATCATTATAAAAGTTATCAAAAAATATGAACCAAAAATTCTTTTAACCTCACAAGTCACAAGTCACAATATCAAAATAAAATGTATCCCCTAGAAAATTTAAAATACATGACAATATCAAAATAAAATGTATCATAGAAAATACTTTTTTTATAATTTCTTGAAATATAAAAAGAAAAGTACTAGTCTCACATCATAAATTTTCTATTTTATGTTTCCGAAGCGGAGCGAAGGTACCTTCTAGTAGAGTATGAATGCTAGAGAATAATGCACTACAATAAATGTTTCATTTAGGGTCTGTTCGACCCTGATAAATTGTATTATTCAGGGTCTGCTCGACCCTGATAAATTATATTTTCAGGATTTGCCCGACCCAGAAAATTATCAGGGTCCAATGTTGCAAAAGACGGAAACCGGTACGGTACGGTCGGCACCGTTTTAATGTTTTACTGTAGAACGGTCGTAAAACGGTAAAAAAACGGTTACTTAAATCGGCAATATTTTATAGCAATTATAATAGAAATTTAAAAATAAAACAAACAAAAATATAATAATTCAATTTTTATAATTCAACTTAAACATACACGAAAGTCCAAAATTATAAAAAACATACGAAGTACTAATAAAACATATCGAATAAATGTCCATCGACATAAACATATCAGAATAAATCTTCTTAGCTACCTAATTAGACAAAAAAATCAGCTAATTGGATGCGTCAATCAGAATTAGACACAAAATAATTGACCATGATAAACTGGATCAGAGTTAACATCTTATTCATGTACAAATTAGACACAAAATTCTACTAATTACAACTATTATTTGGAAGAGAGCCTTTGATCTCTCTCCAAATTTACTAAAAAACGGCTACGGGTTTTTAATGCAAAAAAAAAAATTCATGAAAAAAACGATTAAAAAACGGCGTTTAAAACGTTTTTTGTAAAAAAAAACGGTCAAAGACAGTAAAAAAATGGTTGACCGTTTTTTGAAATTTTCTTGTAAAAAACAGTTCGGTCTGGCACCGTTTTACCGTTTTTTTATCGTTTTACACCGTTTTACACCATTTTTTGCAACACTGTCAGGGTCAGATGATTTTTGGTCCGCCCGTCCCAAAGAGCAATATGATCGGTTTAATTTTGGTCCACCCACCCCAAAATATAATAGCGTCGGTCTAATTTTGGGTTGGCCCACCCCAAATAGTATTAGGGTCGGTCAAATTTAGGTTGGCCGCGCCATATGCTTATAGGATAGGTGGTAATTAGTGTTGACTTGTCCCAAATTACTAAAATATGCCCGACCCCAAAAAAAAAACCGATCCAAAAAAAAAATTGTGACGGTCCGCCTCAAATCATTGCCGCCCCAAAACGTCTATAGAGTCGGCTCGACCCTGATTATCTTACACAAATTTGCGTGTGTTCCCTCTCTCTTTCTTTTCTTTCCCTCTCTCTTTCCTTTCCGTCTTTCCCACGTGAAATTACTCGCTCTCTTACTTTCCCTCTCTCTTTTCCATAAACCCTAACCCGCCCCTCATTCCTCTCTTGCTTGTTGTGGAGGAGAGTGGAAAACTCGATTTGGTAAACTCTTTCCATCTGGATTTTGTAAATTTTTTACGATTTTTTGGTATATTTTTTGTTTACTATTTTTTTAAACAATTTTTTTAGTCTATTTTCGTTTCACTGTTCTTTGGAGATTTTTTATGGTTTTTTTAGGCTATTGTTTCTCGGTTTAAGGCTTTGACTATTTTTTTAGACTAACTTTTCTCGGTTTTTTTGGACTATTTTTACGGTTTTTCTGTCTATTTTTTAGTTCAAAATGTCTTTAATTTTTCGATCTTTTTTTCCGGTCTATTTAATTTCTTTTAGTTCAAATTTTTGTTCTTTATTTTTTTAGTTCAATTTTTTTTTCTGGTCAAATTTATTTTTTTCCTGTCTATGTTATAATTTTTTTAGTTTTTTTAGTTTTTAAAATTTTTTTATTGTATAATGTTTTTTATTTCATGTTATAATTTATTAATACTTTTGATTTAATATTGTGTAGGCATGTTGAATGCGATAAATATCTTCGTAGGTGTGCGAAGCTAGAGTAGACGGCGATTCAAGCAATTCGTTTAGAAAAAGATTAATATTATCTAAATTTTATTTATTTATTCATTGTGTAAATTTGTAAAAGTAAATTTGATAAGGATTATATATTATATATTATGCTTTAGGTGTAGTGTTTAGTATAGTGTGTAGTGTAAATTTGATAAGTAAATTTGATAAGGATTAGGGCCTATTTTTTACTGTTTAATTTTTCTTTTTCAATTATTTATTGAGCTTTTCTACTATGCCTCCCATATTTCACCATCAAAATCGTGATGCCATCATCATGACATCACGATTTTGTTTTGGAGGAAATGGGTCTCCAATTTGCACCTGAACTCTTCTTCCAATTAGTAATGACTCTAATTAATTTCTAATTAATTGTCTTCTAATTGAACTAATCAATGGTGTAATGAATTAAATTTCAGTTAAAGTTATCAAATTTTGGGTACAAGATTAATCAGAGAGAAGTTGGGGTGCAAATTGGGGGCACATTTTCACCCAAATTTAATTGATGATGCCATCAAGAAAAGTTGGGTGAATTTAAGGGGCATACCATAAATTTTCTTATTTTTTTACCTTTTTTTTTTCCGAAAATTACTGTTTTTTTCTGAAAAATTTCTGTTTTTTTTAAAAGATTAAATTTTTTTCTTAATATTAATTTCTGTGGATTAAAATTTAGGGTTTCGACTTAATGTTTTTTTTCTTGATTTTGACTGTTTAGGGTTTTTAATCTTTTTTTACTGTTTTTTTCACTGTATTTTTGGTTTTATTAAATATTGTTTTTAGGATTTTTATTAAATATTTCTTCACAGATTTTTTTGTTAAATAATAATATTAAATATTTTTTTTTTTTTGATATTTTTGAAATGGCTTATTTTCTTTAATTTAAATAATTTTTTTACTGTTTTTTAACTTGATTTTTTTGCAAATGGAATTATATACTATTCTTTATTAAGTTTTTTTATTTGGTTTTTATTATTAGGACTTTATTAATACTACCTAATTTTTGTGTTCTTTTTTTATTCATTTTTTTGTTTTTTTGGATTAATATTAACTATTTTCCATGTTTTTTTTTGTTTTAGTACCTTGAATTCGTGTATAATTATCGATCAAAATTGCATATAAGAAAAGTAATTTATTTAATTTTTGCATCAGAAATTGGCAGGAAGCAAAGAGGAGTGAGAAGGAGTCCGAGTCCGAGTCCTAAAGAGAAACGGAAAATTTGTCGCATACAAAGATTATTAAGATCGCGTTTTCTCCTCTAACTCTCCAAACTGAAAATAAGTTTTTTTTATTTTGAATTAGGAGGTATTGTCACCTAGGGATTTTATATATTATAAAAAGAAGCAGAGGGAGTTGCATTTTCTTGACCTAAAAAAAAAAAAAAAATTACATGATGGCCCATATAGCCCGTAAAAAACTAAATAAAGAAAATTTTAATTAGGATTCTAGCAAACCCTAATGGAGACACCAGTGACCGGTCGCCGTCTGCTTTATGCCGGTGACATGCGTCTAGGCCGTTTGTCCTTTTCGTCTGTCGTTGCCGTCTGTTTGGCTACCTACGATGACAACAAGAATTGACTGTGTCGAGAAGAGGAGAGAGAACGGTAGTCTATCTTGATCGTCTTCAAGAGAAGAGAAAGAAAGATCGGCCATCTTAGCCGGCCATCCAGAGAAGACAAATAAGAAGCAGCCATCTTGGTCGGCTGTCCAGTGAAACGGGAGAAAGAAAGTATCCTTTGCCGGTCTAGCAAGAAAAGAAAAGGAAAAAAGGGGCTTATGCCAAAAGTGGTGTGACTAGTGGTCGGGGAAGGGAGAAAGGAAGCGAGGGTGGGCAGGGTCGTGGAAGAGAATAGGCGGGGTGAAGGAGAGGGGCCTCAGCGAGGCTGGAGGACGATGTCATATAAAAAATATGTAATATTTTGGACATTTCAACAATGTGTAAACCTCAAAGAAAACATTAATATAACAACACACATCACTCACGAAAAACAGAAATCCTCGCAGAAAAACACAAACGAAACAACAAACAAACAACTTCAACAACCAATAAAATGACAAAGAAAAAAATAACAGAGAAAAAACAAAAAAAGACCCGCGCAATTGCGCGGGTAAAACGCTAGTTATATATAAAGTTGAACCAGAAACTTCGTTGATGGGTTAATTGTAGGATATACAAACATCAAATCAAAGAATGAACGAATGCCAATGGTCCCATAGTTTAGATGGTTGAGTGCTTAGCACAATAAAAACCCTCATGTTGTAGAGGTTATGGATTCGAGTCCCGGCGGCATCAATATAAAACTCTCTCTCTCTCTCTCTCTCTCTCTCTCTCTTTCTCTCCTCATTATGAATGTCAAAATAGATCACATACATTTATCCAATATATTCGAGGCCTCGACAAATTGTTGATCCTCCTTCAAAAAAAAAAGAATGAACGAAGGAATAAGCATGGACGATGCAAAGGCAGTTTGCGGACCTGCAATGCTCAAACAAGTCGTTGAGTGACATGTATGTTCTTTTTCTTTTCTTCATTCATTTTATTTTATTTTATATTTCTAATATTTTCATTTTATTTTTGGCAGAAGAGGCTCGGGATTTATCTCTCACCGCTTTTGAATGGAATGTGTTACGCATCCTCTGGTAGTCATTTCATTTGTTTAGATTGTGGATTTTTGTTGTGGATCGAATGATTATTTTTATTTTTTATAAATTTAAACTTTATATTTGTACTATTTGTTTGTGTACCTGTCGTTGGATTTATGTGTATGCTTGTCGTAGAATATTTATTTGTTTGTGTGCTTATCGTAGGATTTTTATTTGTTTGTGTGCTTGTCGTAATATTATGATATATATTAAATAATAAATATATAATATTATATAATATATTTGTCGTAATATTATAATGTATATTAAATAATAAAGGTATAATATTATATAGATGATAGCTAAGATACTAAATTAAGTATCATGAATTTTGTACTTCTGATTTTTTGACCAATGGATTTTCTTTGAGATTTGTGCATTTAATAATGAGCACACACTTTTATGTATATCATTAATGATGAGCATAAATTTGTATAGATATCATTAAAAAACACAAATTTCAAAGCAAATTCAATGATAAAAAAATCATAAGTACCAAACACATGATACTTAATTGAGTATCTTAGCCATTCTCTATTATATATAATATTATAATATTATTTATAAATAATTATATATAATATAAATAATATTTATATAATAAATCAATAAAGCGAAATATTAAAAAAATAATTAATTAATCACTATTGGGGCGGCCTAACCCAAAATGAACCGACCCAAAAGGCTTAATGGGGCGGCCTAACCCTAATACCAGCCGACCCTCATAGCCTAAAATATTATAATAAATAATACATAGATATTAAATTATTATAATAAATAATATATTGATATTAAAATATTATAATAATTGTTAAAAATGATATTTTAATATCAATATATTATTTATTATAATATTTTAATACTATATATTATTTATTATAATATTATAATATCATGTATTATTTATTTTTAATTTTTTTATAATCGTTTAATATATATTCATTATTTATTAAATTATAGAAATTTAAAAAATAAAACTAAAGGGTATAATGGCTATTTTTAAAAAACATAATAAAAAAAAGGGGGTTTTTGAGAGAATCTAAAAAAGTCATGGGGTATTTGAAGAAGCAAAAAATATAGGGGGTTTTTGAGGGAATCTAAAAAAAATAGGGGGTGTTCTAAAAGTACAAGGATTTTTCAGAATTTTCAGAAAAGTTGGGGGGTTTTTGAAAAATTCCCCTTTATATTATTTTAGAATATAATAGATAGATTATTTTATATCATATAAGCAACATAATACAAGTAAGTCGTTCAAACAATATTTTTCTAAAATCTTAAATGGCATCCAAATATATATGCATTCCTAAACTGTTTATATCATATTGGATCTCACAATCCCAATCCCAATCTCTACTAATTAATCATCCTATATTAAAAATACTAGTGCATCCAAACAAGCCCTAAAAGAATCATACAAAATGATAATTAATGGTGACATTTTGGGGGGGAGAAGGTGGTTTTGTCGGATAATTAGTGTTGACATTTTGGCGGAGGAGGTGGTGGTGTCTGCCAGCTTGATGGTGGTGGATGAGGAATGTAAGGGCTTATAGTCGGGTGCCCTGTTGGAGGAGGTGGCGATGGCCGAGGTCTCAAAATTCTAGCACCATGTCCGCCTTCTCGTTTTCCATTTTGATGGCTCGTAAAGGAGTTAAAACTAACAGGTCCTCTTTCACAACGGCAAGATATGCATAGTATACTGACGAATATGATAATGGAAAGAAGAAGTCTCATAGACCTCATTGATTGTAATGTGCATTTGTGATGGTAAAGTGTCTAATTTATAAAGAGAGATCAACTGGAGTGAGTATTTATTGGTGAGTAGGTGGGAGGGTTGAAGCTCTGAGACTGGACTATAAAGAAGTCGGTAGGATAGTAAAATTAGAGTCGTGATCTCTCTCTCTTCCTGAGAGTTGTTGATGTGTTAGAAAAGGACGTGTTAAACGACCTAAAGATTTATAATTTTGGATTTATGACTTTACGTTCCAAAGTGTTAGATGTTAGATGTTAGATGTTGATTATTATTTACTGTGGTACATTAATGTTAGATTTTTCCAAAGTACACTACATCAAATTTTATTAACTTTTATAAATATATTCATAATGAATTTGGTAAATGTTTTTTCTCTCTCTTCCATTTCATTTCAATTTGAATGAAGTTTGTAATTGTTGTTCAATAATGACAGTTAATCCCCTCTCAAATTGGATTCGTGTTCATTATGGTTTTATTGATGTTGATTTTTCAGTGTTGATTTTTGTTGTCGTAATTATAGTTGATACTGCAGTTAATGTCGTCGTTAATCCCCTGATTTTTATCAAAATTATGTGCTTTCATGATTTCGTGTTTTTTTTACATTATTTTGAACCTAGGATTGTTTTATCCAAAAATTATTTTGTTATCCAAATTTGTTTTTCTTACCCAAAGTTGTCATAAGAAAAATTTAATAAAGTTTTCAACCATAATTGGATTTCATGCTGTAACTAATTTTAAGATTTATTTTTGAACAAAATGTTTAGTTTTTTTGGACCAGATATTTTGAACCATATTTGGAGTTTATTTTATTTTTCATTATTTGGAGTTTCTTTTAACTTATTTTAAAGATTAAGATTTTTTGAAATGATTTTCGTTAAGTGCCATGATTTTAAAATAAAAATTTGTAATTCTGTTTTTACAACTTATTTCAAGGATTTTGAAGATTATATTTTTTGAAATGATTTTTGTTAACTTCGATGGCCCAAATCAAGCACTGAATTTTATCCTTAACAGCTCTGGTAAGTGTTAAAAAAATTCTTAGGGTTGAAAAAACCATCTTTAACATTTTTTTACTTTGTTCACACTTTTAATTGTTTTTATGATTTTTGTGTCAAATTAACATCATTTTTAATGCAAAACTATTTTTTTTTCCTTTGTGTATGAAATGAAAATAATTTTTAATACAAAACCTTTTTGGCTATTAACATCAATTTTTAGTTTTTTTTTTCCCACATTTGAACATTTTAACAAAATTTATAGGATGCACAATTATTTCAAAAATACATTATAATGGTTTCCACAATTAACATTAATAATATTAGTCAAACCATAACAAGATTAAGGTAATAACAAACAATACAGAACATTTCTATACATTACTGTGTTAAGTGTTAAATAACTCTCAAAACTTAATTGAGATGACAAACCATATTTCTTATTGTGTTGTGTTAAATAACTCTCAAAACTTAATTGAGATGGTAAACCATATTTCTGTAGTTTTATGGAGATGTACACAACAACAAAATAAAATCAAAGGAAAACATAAAAGATATGGCGTGACTTCAACCATAAAACATATGGCATTGACAACAGTGTTAAGTTAGAAAGACTAATGGGTATCGGATACGACGATACGGCAATTTAACATATGATTTAAGATACGATACGCGTATCGAATACGGATAGATTTTAAATTTTCGAAGTATCCGCGCAACATAGGGTTTCATAAAGGACCAATACATAACAACCAATTGTTCTTTGTTCCTCACATACACAACACACAAACACAAATCATTGTTAGAATTTATTACACAAACGTCCCACACACATTCTTTTGGTCCTTCATAACATACTATGTTTCCAATTAATTAATATAACAATCATTTTGTATTAAATAACAAATGTTACTTATCAAATTAACAATGAGTTCGTATTGTTGATTATTATTCACGATATTGTATAAATTACAATAAACTCCACAAGAGATCCAAATTCAAAATTGCACAACAAACTTCTCAAAATAATTAACACTAAAAAACAAATATTCTTAATTAACTCATAATAACAACTATTAAATATATATTGAAAAATATTAATTACAAATCTGATAATTAATCAAACATTAAGGAATCAATTAACTATAAATATGTAGAAATTAACCATAACACCATCAAATTAGTACAAACCAGTCAATTAACTCATATCTTTGAAGTAACAAACATAATGTTAAAAATAAAATAAAATAAAATAAAATCTTCAATTCAAATGTAATTAAATTCAGTTGTAATAAATTTAAGAGATAACTTGCCGCTGACATGAACTCGCGAAACTCCAGCAGTTGTAAGAATCCATGGTTGTACACCTCACAGACGAAAAACAAAATTTAGTAGCTGCAATCAATGGGTATAATTGTGATAGATTTAAGAGAACTTACCGCTGACTGGTGGTGGCATGATATGTGCTGGTTTCTTTCCCTTTCCGTTGTTTTCCATGTCACCCAAGCTTGGTTTAAGAGAAACTCCAGTGTACGTGATTTGACATGTTTGTCAGCAGAAGTGACGGCGTGCTATGGTTCGACACTGTAATGATGGCTCGGGAGCACGTGAACTCATGACATGATGAACATGACTTACCACTTGACTTTGCGGTTTTACACATGTCACTATGATTTAACAGTGGTTGCCAGCACATCAAAGATGTGAGGGGAGCTTAGGGGGCATACAACATTTCCCTAAAAAAAATGAGGCCGTTTATCGTGCCCCACATTTTCTGGTCACATTTTCTGTCATAATAATTAACAAAAAAATACATTCCACTAACAATTAATTAATATATAATTAAAAGACATATGCATTAACAATTCTTAAACAATTTAAATTAACGATTAATGAAACGTTCTTTTGTTAAAGATTATATTAATTAATCATCTATTAATAATTAATTTGTGGTATAGAGAATGTGGTGAGAAAATGAGGAATCAAACTAAAATTATCTAAAAAAAATTAAGGATTATATATGATGTCGGAGTCGCATCTTCTTGATATTCAATCGAGAATAGTTAAATGGAGTGATTAATATATTAATTAACGTTTAATTGATCGTTTGATTGAATTGAAATGTTAATTAACATGTATTGATATTTAGATATTAAATTGAATTGACGTGTTAATTTATACGTGTCAATTAACGATTAGTTTAACATTAATCATTTTCGTTCAAATTAATCACACATAGATTTACACACCAAATTTTTTTTTGTAGTGAGAGTGAAGAACCCCGTAATATTTCCCAAAAGATTACCGCATCTCTGATTTTCCAAGAACAATGGAAATACTATACGCACATGATGTATTTTTTAATCAGATTGGGCTAAAGCTACTGAACCTAGTTAATGGGCACAGGCTCAGCCCAATGGGCTAGAAGGCAATTGTGCAAATTACTTGGACTGGAATCTAAATTTCATACAGTAACATGCCTGATTCAGCCGATTGGAAAGACTATCCAATTTATCATGTATAATTTTCCTTTTAATTATTATTAGTAGTATCAAATCTCGCAAATTTCGGAGAAGAATGATCTTTTTGTTTGAATAAATATGAAATCAAGTATTTCTTGAGATTCAGCCGATTGTATTAAGGGAAATTTACAAATAACCCCATATCTTTTCTTGAATTTGCAAAATACCTCCTAACTTTTGAGAAACACCAAAAAACCTCCTACATACAAAATTTTCTTTTCAATTACCCCCTAAAGGATATTTCATGATATTGCAAAAAAAATTTGGACCAAAATACCCCTCTATTTTTCATCTTTAAATTTAATAAACATATTTTTGTACTATTATATTAATTTAAAATCACTATAAATATTTTTTAACATATACTAATTTTAAAAAAACTATATGTCATATACATAATTTTAATTTTTTTTTTATTATATATTTTATCATAGAAAACCAAAATTAAATATAAATATAATATAAAAAATATTCCTGTTAATATCTTGACAAATTAATATTATTCTAGTATTTAATTTTAAGGTTAAATATTTATTAATAAAAATAGTTATTAAATAGTATTTCTGACCAAATTAGCAATGCATAAGTGAACCTCAAAACTAGCATTAAAATAATATTGTCGTTAGTTCTAATTTCAACAGCTAATTTTATTTCACCAGTTAATTTTGTAGTAATTATTTTTATTAACTATTAGCAAATTAGCTGATGAAATCAACAGTTGTTAATAACAATAATTACTAAAAACTAGGTACTAAAATAAAAATATTTACTACAAAACGAGCTGCGAAAATAAAAGTAGTTGTTGAAATTAAAATTAGCTGCCATATTATTTTAATCCTACTTTTAATTAAAATTAGCTGCGGAAAAATTCATTCATTCGTTATTAAAATTAATATAATAATACAAAAATTTTAAAGATGAAAAATAGAGGAGTATTTTTGTCCAAAAAAATTGCAATACCATGAAATATCTCATTAGGGGGGTAATTGAAAAGAAACCTTCGTATGTAGGGGGTTTTTTGGAGTTTTTCAAAAGTTAGGGTTTTTTTTGTAAATTCAAGAAAAGATAGAGGGTTATTTGTAAATTTCCCTTGTATTAATTAATGAAATCGTTCAAGATCATTAAAATATTGGTTGGTGTACATGAAATATAATTATTTGGACGTCGTCATAATACATAATTATGATAGTAAAACCGCCAAACTAAATAAATATAACTATAAAACACCCATGGTCATATATAAAGATATCTATAGATAATAGCATGTCTGAGATAATATTAGATACTATTTTATGTACTCTAGTATATTTGCATATGAGATTTTCAAGTTTCTTTGAATATGCAGGTCATGAAATATAAAACACCATTTGAGAATATACAAGGTATATATGTTTAGTGGAGACTTTATATCGCATTGATTCTCTTTTGAGAATATACATGTTTTAATTATTGTTTATTTTCTCATAAAAGATGAAGTATTAGGTATTTTATCCATAGTCCGAGAACTCGAAAATTGGACTCCACTCGTTATCTAACGAAGGGACATTATTTTCGAACTCGCATAAGAACTCATTGAGTTTGTAACAAGATAACTCGTGTGTGTGTGTGTGTGTGTGTGTGTGTGTGTGTGTGTGTGTGTGTGTGTGTGTGTGTGAGAGAGAGAGAGAGAGAGAGAGAGAGAGAGAGAGAGAGAGAGAGAGAGAGAGAGAGAGATTTATTTTGATAAAAAGTCACTTATTTCAAATTATAAGTTATGTATAATTTTAAAGAAATTACCCTCACATGGTAAATCCACGTCACCCCTAATTTTGGTCCGTTGGATTATATGATAATTTTTGTGTATGCACCACAGCTGTTCGTTTCTTTCATGGACCGGTTCTTCGTACATCGGGACATATTACAAAATATCACTCCGTTTGGGTCATAGTAAACCAAGTTCGTTTAAATTTTTTTCCTAGACATATATCTCCCCTTTTTCTCTCTCCTCTCTCTCCAGACTCTTCGGCCGCAAACCTCAGACAAGGCGCGACAGAAGGGACGACGAAAGAGGTGTTTTTGGGTTGTTTTTGTAGGGAATCGATCCGACCCCGGACCCGTGTAGCGGATATGAAGGTCCGGCCCGGTTCCCAAATTCCAAGATCACGCCTCGACTTCGAGAGTACGATGCAAAGTAGGATAGACGATTACCAGCATTAAATTGATCACACACGACGGGTTAATCGCTCGCATCCTTCTCTTCTCTGGTGTCACGTTGGTGACTAGCCTGTGCATCTCATACCACATGTCTCCCACCGTTTGGACTCAATTAACGCCTCCGGTTTGATCACAACTAAGAGCCACATGTGTCGCTCCTCTACTCGTATCCACCGTGAGTCGCAGCACCTCGGTCGCGGATGCACCTGCCTAGACGATGCACCGGCGAACATGCTTGATCGCGTTTGATTCTCTAATCCGAGAAAACCCCTTTTTTCTCTTTTCTCTCTTTCTCATCACACCCATTCAACTATTTATGGTGTTCTTTCGAATAATCATCTCAATTAGTCTAATCTAAATTAGATTCATGATTAACTCTTTAATTGACTTCGATTCATCATGATTGACATCGACTGACATCTTAGATCAGAGAGAAACATCATATATATACTACATAGGATAAGGATGGGCCAAAAGGTATGCATATCTAATATACACCTTTTCAAACAGAAAACTGCATACACCCTTTCAGTATTCTGTTGAAATGAAATTGTTAAATCGTTCCAACGGACTTCAAACCTTCACGAAAGTTGTATATAATATTATTATCTTTCCAACCCAATTTTTCCCACCCCAATTGGAGTTCGGATGCGAAAGTTATAACAGTTTTACTAACTGTATGTCAAACTATCGCACCCTTTCGGTATTCCATTAAAATGACACTGATACATCGCTCAAATGAAATATATCGCTTCATGAAAGTTCTAGATAATCTCATTATATATATAACCCAATTTGAACCATTCAAATTGGAGTCGTTATCTGAAAGTTATGCTAGTTTTACTAAAACTTTTTCTTATGCCCACGAACGCGTACGTTCGTTTGTCCTTCTACGTACCATTTTACCGTTGATCCAAAACTGTATTTTCTTCAATATTTCTCAGGCGACGAACGATGAGGAAATTCTTGGGTTCTTCATCTGCTCGCCAAAAGGAAAAAATTCCCAAATATAATCACTAAAAGGTAATTTTCTGTAATTTTCGAACAAATTTCAGCGTTTCTGCTACTTTTTCGTTCTCTTTTTGCATTCAATATTATTTTTTTGTTTTACACGTGGAAATCTTCTCGATTTGCAGAATAATTTTTGAACAAATTTTAGCGTTTCTACTGCTTTTTTGTTCCCTTTTTGCATTCAATATATTTTTCGAGTTTTCGACGTGGAAATCATCTCGATTTGCAAAATTTGTATCATACTCGAACATAAATTTGGTCATTTTTACAAAATTTGATTTCCATTTATGAGTATTAACTGTTGACTTTACATTCAACATTTGGTCGAATTTATTTACTTTAAACAATAATAGCTCATTGCCAATTTACCCCCCTTGTTTTGCACCAACCTTTGAGGTTCCTCATGAAGTCACATCATCATGCTTATCATGATTATTAACCATTGGATTGTGTGATGTGGCTTCATCTTATACATTAATATTATATTTCATCATTTAAGACATTCACTTTGTATGACTATTTGTAGGTATTAATTTGAACCGTTAGATGTAGTGATGTGGTTTAATCTCACTTAGGGTTTAGGGTTTAGGTAACCTCAGACAAGGAGCAACAGAAGGAACGACGGAAGGGGCGTTTCTTAGGTTGTTTTGCTCAGACGACGAACGACGAGGCAATTCTTGGGTTCCTCATCTGCTCGCCAAAAGGAAAAAAGTCCCCAAATCTAATCACTAAAAGGTAATTTTCAGTAATTTTTGAACAAATTTCAGCGTTTCTACTACTTTTTCGTTCTCTTTTTGCATTCAATATATTATTTTTTTAGTTTTACACGTGGAAATCTTCTCGATTTGCAGAATAATTTTTGAACAAATTTTAGCATTTCTACTGCTTTTTCGTTCTCTTTTTGCATTCAATATATTTTTCGAGTTTTCGACGTGGAAATCATCTCGATTTGCAAAATATGTATCATACTCGAACATAAATTTGGTCATTTTTACAAAATTTGATTTCCATTTATGAGTATTAACTGTTGACTTTACATTCAACAATTGGTCGAATTTATTTACTTTAAACAATAATAGATCAATGCCAATTTACCCACCCTCCTTATTTTGCACCAACCTTTGAGGCTCCTCATGAAGTCACATCATCATGCTTATCATGATTATTAACCATTAGATTGTGTGATGTGGCTTCATCTTATACATTAATATTATATTTGATCATTTAAGACATCCATTTTGTATGACTATTTGTAGGTATTAATTTGAACCGTTAGATGTAGTGATGTGGTTTAATCTCAATCATTAGTTTTTTGTTAAATTTTTCGAAGATCATATTTTTTGTAGTCATTTATGTATCATTATTTTACACTATGTTTTAATCATTCTTACAAAGGCACACCATCCTGCATTAATGATGTGAACTATTATTATTGGTCAGATTCACATTAGACCAAGTCTAATCAATTGTTTACCATTTAACGTAAGATTATATGATCAAATGTGAATGCAATAGAATATGAAAAGTTTATATATGAAATACTAACAATTTAATATGTAATATTATAAAACATACAACATATATTAGTATTATTTTTAGAAATTTAAAAACTCATCAATTTAATATGTCACATCAACGCCAGAGGAACCTCAATCCACCCTATCTCTGCTCACGAGGCCTTCCTGGCCTTGATCTCCTTCTCTACTCTCAATCTCACCCCTTTGTACATCCATTATCACCCCCCTTCCAATTTCTGGATCAAGACACGAGCTCTGTCATTGTTGCTCGAAGCTCTAGAGCAGGAATCGCCATTCTCTCGAGTTTCAGGAGGCAAGCCTCGAGCTTTTCAAGTTGAATCCTTTCGAATCAAGCTCCAGATCTCAGATCAAACTCCCCTGTTTGAGGGAGTATTCAGTTTACTTCTTTTTCTTCTTTTTCCTTGATTGTATAAGAAACTGTTTTCCGTGGAATATTTAAATCCTGAAATTGTTATGTGCCACACACTTCATTCGGTATGTTATATGTATGTTATGTTTAGTGTTGTCAAACACTCTATGTAGGTACCCGGGTCGTCGAGGTACAAATGTTGGGATAGCAGTTCCGATAGCGGAATGGTTTGTTAGCATGACGCGGATTCGCAGGTATGTTTTGTGTATGTTATGAATGAAGGTAAGCGATTTTGATTTTGAAAACCTGGGGCAACTACTTTGAGGAGTATTTTCCAATACATATGATTATTTTCGAGCAAAACTTGTGACTAGCCATGTATATGATCGATCCTAATAAGTTATGTTCAAAACTCACTCACTTATTCACTTCCGTGACTAACCAGTATATTTAAATGTTATGTACGGTGGACAGATCATCCGGGGCAGCGGATGTCTGGAGTGTAAGTACGACGATTTTGTTTTTCATGACGGAAGCTCCATCTTGTGTATATAAGGCAGAAAGTATGTAGTGGATGCGTGTGTGTTTATGTCGCATATAAGTTTATATGCTTCCGCTAGGTTTCTTTTGAAGATAATCGATCTGATCCCGGGCCCCCGCAGCGGAGATGAAGGCCCAGTCCGGTTCCCAAATCCCAAGATCACGCCTTGACTTCGAGAGTACGATGCAAAGTAGGATAGACGATTACTAGCGTGAAATTGATCACGCACGACGGGTTGATCGCTCGCATCCTTCTTTTCTCCGGTGTCACGTTGGTGACTATCTCATGCGTCCCATACCACACGTCTCCCACCGTTTGGACTCCATTAACGCCTCTGGTTTGATCACAACTGAGAGCCACATGTGTCGCTCATCTACTCGTATCCACCGTGAGTCGCAGCACCTCGGTCGCGGATGCACCTGCCTAGAAGATGCACCGACGAACTTGCTTGATCGTGTTTGATTCTCTAATCCTAGAAAACCCCTTTTCTCTTTTCTCTCTTTCTCATCACACCCATTCAACTATTGATGGTGTTCTTTCGAATGATCGTTTCAATTAGTCTAATCTGAAATAGATTCAGGATTAACTCTTGTATTGACTTATTAGATCAAAGAGAAACATCATATATATACTACATAGGATAAGGATGAGCCAAAAGGTACGATATCTACTATACACATTTTCAAACAGAAAACTGCATGCACCCTTTCAGTATTATGTTGAAACGAAATTGTTAAATCGTTCCAACCGACTTCAAACCTTTACGAAAGCTGTAGATAATATTATTATATTTCCATACCAATTTGGCCCAGCCCAATTGGAGTTTGGATGTGAAATTTATGACGGTTTTACTAACTATATGTCAAACTGTCGCACCCTTTCGGTATTCCATTAAAACGACACTGATACATCGCTCAAATGAAATATATTTCTTCATGAAAGTTCTATATAATCTTATTATCTATCCAACTCAATTTGAATCATTCAAATTGGAGTCGTTATCTGAAAGTTATGCCAGTTTTACTAAAATTATTTCTTATGCTCACGAACGCGTGCGTTCGTTTGTCCTTCTACGTACCATTTTACCGTTGATCCAAAAATGTATATCCTTCATCTTTGTGTTCGTTTGTTATGTTATGGTGATGCATATGTATATGTATGTATGTATATGTGTGTGTTGTTGTTTTCGAATTGTGAAATTTATGTTTTTGTGAAATAATCATATAAAAGCATGTGGTATACGAGTTGTATACTGGCGGGTCGCCGCACTCCCTCCTTTATATATTTGGGGCGTGACAGGATAATATCCGAAAAAAGTACCCGCTCCGGATGAGGGTCGAGTACGTGAGTAAATTTGTACCCGCGGGTATTACCTGTTACTCGAAAAATACCCGACCCGAATCCATACCCGATAAATACCTAAATAATTATCCGAAAATACCCGATAATTTGAACATTTTGGATGTTTTGAGACTCAATTGTATGTAATATTTCGAGTTTTAATGTATTTAAACATGTTGTTTTTTTATGTATTTAAAATTGTTGGTGATTTTATGTATTTGTAAAAAAAATCATATTTCTTTTGTCCGTGATTTTTTTGAATTTTAATGTATTGCTTTTAGTATTTTCGGTAACGGGTAATACCCGCAGGTACAAATTTATCCGCGGGTTCGGATACGGAAGAAATTTTTTACCACGAGTATTTTTGGTTCGGATACGGGTAAACCCAAAAATTCGGGTACGGATATGGATGACGTTTACCCGAACCCGACCCGCCCCGTTGACATTCATAGTTGGATTTGAAAAAATACATGTCATACTTATAAAATAGGCAAATGTCTGAATGTCCCCTACTTCTTCTCACAAGACTTTATGACGTGATTATGACTTAAAATCTTAAATTTTAATATGTTTACTCATTATTTAACATTGTCAAATCGTGAATTAGAAAATCAAATCATAAATTAAAATGTTCAAATTGTTATTTAATAATCACGTCACGTCCTCAAATATAGTGGACGAGAGTCTTGCCACACCGCCTAGAAATTAACTCTTTTATGAGAAAAGCAAAACCTTATCATTGTTAATTCAATTGATCCATATCAGACCACCATCAGACTTGCATTAGTTTAAGAGGAGGCGTGTGGCGACCACGCCAAAAGTTTGAAAAAAAGACAAACAGGTTATCACTAGGAGAGGCTTGTGGTATTAAAATAAGAGACCATTCAAATTCCTTCAACATTTTTTATATCTCTAATCAACAATTAATTAACATAATAATTAATAAAAATACACTCAATTAACGATTAATTAATATATAATTAAAGTATATATCAATTAATAACTTTTAATAAATAGCAATTAATCGTTAATGAAATGTATTTTAGTTAATTACCATGTCAATTAATTGTTAATTGACGGTAATTAATTGACGGTATAGAGGATGTTTGGGAGAATTTGAGGGGCATGATATAATTATTCTTAAAATAATGAGAGACGCGTGGCTACCACGCTAATAGGATATGAACAAAGTGATCAAGGTCAAACTGTGAGGTGGTTTACGGGATTTTAATTCAGATTCATATTTTTTCGCTTATCCCCTACTTCTCTGCAAATTTACAAAAGATAACAATTGTACATTTAATGAAAATACTACAGAAGTTAAGAAAACACTATATAGTTGACACTCATACAAATAAACACTATTTAGTGATTTAATTTTCATCAGGAATAATCAGTGTTTTAAATTGCGGCGATATTGCGGTCCGAGATTTAGAATCGCTATATTTCAAGGAAGTATTGCGAAAATATCATTTTCTGAGAAATTGCGGATATTGCGGCGAGATTGCGGCGATATATCGGTGATATTGCGGCCATATCGGATCAAATATTGCGGATAATATTCAAATCGTTGTAATTTTATCATCCTTCCACCAAATTACATGAAATTTATATCGAAATCGCTCGTCTCGACGAGATGAATGCAATGATGGGCTTGAATTTGTGAAATTTTGTCTTTTGCCCTGAATTAAACACAAAATACATGTTAAAATAATTTTATCGAGAATTATTTAATATAAATATTATAACATAAATTTTGTGATTATTTAATAATTAGTTTACATGTTTTATTATCAAAATATTTGATAAAATATGCTCATAACATATATAACTTCTAAAATGTGTTATTTTCATCTATAAATGTATGAATTTAGTAATTTTCATTGTATTTCATTGATGTTTCGATTTAAAATTTGAGTTATAGTGTTTTCATATTTTTAGGATGTTGACAAAAAATTCTTCAACAAAATACAATTCCAAAGATCCCGTATAATTGTCATTTTAATAGAAATTTTATGATCAACTTTTATTTACACTGAAAAGGTTCATGGACAATCAACTTTTTTATTCTTTTTAGAAGAAAATTATGAAGAAATGTTTACGATATTAATGGTCATAAAAAATATTTTGAAAAATATATTTTTTTTTTTTTGAAGAAATCTAAGATGAGCTTTGATATCTCACCTTAGAAAAACTATATTTAATAAACACCAGTTTTTACAAGCTCTATTACGTATAGAGTAAAAAAGGCCCATCTTACATCTTGGGCTACAAACAACAAAGATATAAAAATATTGAGTATTTGTTTCGAGGTTACAAGTGCGGCTCTCCTGGGGTGAAAAATATATTTAAACAAACTATTATTTTTACATAATTTAATATCGCAACGACTGTCCACAATAAGGTCATTGCGTCGCAATTGCGCCCGCAAACGCAATCCGCTGCAAAAAAGACCCGGCCGCAATGGACCGCAATATCGCAATTTAAAACATTGGGAATAATAGATGCTGGACTCGTACTATTATATCGAAAAAGAAAAATATGTAAATATTGTTTTCAACCATGTAGTTTGTTCAAAGCTATTTGTTGTAAGCTTGGGTGTTTTCTTCATTTTCCTTTATTCGATGGTCAAAGTAGAAAATACAAAAGAGGATATTGAGGGGCGTGTGGCTGCCACGAGAAAGAAGCTTTTTGAGAGAAAGATAGGTGTTTCAAAAAAGATGAAAAGAAGGAACTTCGAACACGGCAAGGCATCAGTGCATCACCCACTACTAAATGTTGATTCCTTCAAATCTGAATCAAATTTTAAATGTTATAAAATCTTCTTTTCTCTGATTCTGTCCATATTACACAAACTCAAATTGGCAGGCTGATTCGAATTAACCTAATCAAGGGGCTCGACTTATTTTGATTTGAAGTTTCTTAACTCATAAGAGTTGAAAAAGATTAAGAAAATGTGGAGTTGAAGTCAAACATACGTATATAAACATTATATACACAAATTTCTGTGTACTCCAAGTTTCAGATTATGTCATACATTAAAAAAAAATTAAGCCCCCCATGGTGAGCTTTCACTTTCAAACCGTTGTTTTATAATTATTTTAATCTTTACACGATAACCATGTATGAATTATCTAAAAACTTTTACTCAGGGTTGGTTCAATTTTTATAACAAACAATGTCATTCAAATAACTATAATAGAACACAACTCATTATTCTTCACTATATTTATTTTTTTGTTTATGCAATGATTCCACATTAGGAATTTTTTTAAGTATGAAAAAAAATATTTACATATTATATTTTAAAATTAAGTACTTATTTTATTTCTTATGGAGAACTATATGCGCAATACACATTATTTTCAATTTTTGTATGTAATTTAGTTTATGTTGTGTCTAAAGTATTCGATAAAATTGAATTTCATAAAATGAATGATTATTTGAATAAAGAATTTGATTTAAGAAATAAGAAACATTTATTTTTAAATATCTAGCAGCGTGTTTTCGAGGGAGTAATGTTAACAATATATTATTATTTTTTCAACAAACCGGATTCGGCGTGTTTCAAACCCAAGCCTTCTTCGAAGCTTGGATGATGCTTAATTGTTTGAACTAGCAAGATTTGGCAACTATATGTTATTGTTATCGAGATAATTTATCATGTAGCGATGAATGTTAACAACATGTATTATCATATTCTTTTTGTTACATTCTAAAGGATCAACGGTCCAAGCTCGGGCAAAAAAAAGGAGACGATAAACAAAAAGAAAAACCTTCTTCAGTATTATTGGGAGCAAAAAAAGCACAAATAACTTGGACACACGATCGAGGCTAATCCATGGTTTGAATTACTTGGATTATTTATCCTGTCGAAGACACTTCGATATGGAATACTATCCCAAACACCTTAAGAATTGCATAAGTAACCACCATCGCGAGCCATCCTCCAATCAAAACCCTAAGCGCGGACTTATACACTTTCGCACCCCCAAGAAACCCACCAATCGCGCCGAATCCTGCCAAACTCAGGCTACTCACCGCAATAACTACGGCAAGTCTAATCCCCCATGTTTTAATGAAAGCACCTGCCAGTAACGGTAAAATTCCACCTAGCGAGAAGGCCAATGCCGAGGCCCCTGCTGCAAGCAATGGATTCGATAATGGCTCCTTCTTTTCGTCTTGATTAAATTCTCGTCTTTCTTCGATCAAATTCTTTTCTATGTCATACTGAGCATAGACTGAAACAAACTCTCCAATCGCCATACTACATGCACCAGCTACAAGTCCAGCAAGGCCAGAAACGAGCATAGTCTTCACAGTATGGCTAACTGCACCAACACCTATCATCAAAGATGCCACCGAGACGAGTCCATCGTTGGCACCAAGAACAGCTGCGCGGAGCCATTGGGCTCGAGCCATGTAGTCTATTGAGTCATCGTTTTTGCCTTGTTCGAGGTCTTTTATTTCGTTGGGTGAACTTGGTGTGTTGCTTATTGGGTCTTGTTGAATATGCTTTGTTGAATCCTCCGGTGATATGGTTGAGTGAACCGTTTTGTTTAGACGAAAAGACATTTTTTTGGATTATTCGAATTTTGAAGGGGGGTTGAAGATTGAGATGGAGGTTTTGAGAATGGAAGACAAAAATGTGAAGATGTATTTTGTAGTGTGGAGAGCACATGCATGATAGGCCGTATATATAAACTTGAAATTTGTTTTGAGAAAAAAAATTTATTTATTCTATTAAATATCATCATCTTAATCTATATATAAATTTATTGATGTATTGACATTAAATGTGAGAATTTTACTTTGCCTGCATCATCAAAGCCTTCATATCCAAATTAATAGCTTTAATTAACATAGTAATTATCAAACAATACATAATTAACAAGAAAAATTATACTTGTCCCCTCTAAAATCCCCCAGAAAACTTGATGTGTTGGCAAAGAAATATTTAATACATTTAATAATAGCAAATTTTACATCTTAGGTTTACCACGTGGTAAATCTAACTTATTTATTGTATTATATTTTAATTAAATTTCACACGTTTCACATGTGGTAAATGGAGCATTGGTCCATCCAAATAATTTTTTTTCATATTTGTAAAATTTATATTTAATGACATATGAATGATTATAATCAAGTACTATTAAAATGTGAAATTCATTCATTATGTGTGAAACGGTTGAATTTTTCTTTTCCTCATCCTATATAGGAGCACAACAAAAAAAGAATCATGGTTCACCATCATTAATTAATGCACATTGCCAACACATCAATCGAGGTGGGGGATTCTAAGGGGGATGTTTATCACCACTCAATTAACAATTGATCCTTTAAGTGGATGTTATTTAATTATGTTCCTCTTGTTGGTTACTATATTAATTAAATGCATTAATTTGGATGCAGAGAGGCCGGTGGTGAAATCTGGGGGAGGCTAAATGGCCTCTTAAATGTTAAATGAAAGAATAGATGTGTTGGAATTAAATGTTAAATTATATTAGATAATAAATTATGATATATGATAAATCATATTAATTAAATGATAAATCACATTTGATTATGTGGTAAATCACTTTTAATTTTAATTAGCTGATAAAGCTTATTAATTAGGTAGTTAATCATGATGAATCATATTTATTCACATATTTTTTTAATGATTGATCTTCAATCTCTCTAAAAAAACAAAGTATTTTTGTTTGTATATTTTTCTTATTCTTTTTAATCTTCAATCAAATATTTTTGTTATTTTTTATGATCTTTTTTTAATTTAACTTATTTTAAATTTTTTAAATATATTTGAACTTTATTATAAAATTAAGGGGGAATTTCGGACATGTCCCTCCTAAACCTCAAAATAACGTATTTATCCCTTGAAAACTTTAAATATCAAATTTATCCTTCATAATTCAGATTTGTATCGAATTTCTCCAGAACTAACTTTCTCAGTTAAAATTAACCAAATAAAAACATAAAAAGACATTTTTACCCTCTCTTGTATACGCATCCATCTAAACCCTGTTGTATTCTCTCGCTTCTCTCACACCTTTCTTCACATCTACTCTCCAATCAAAGAATCAAGATTAGTGGTTAAATAGGCATAGTTTTTAGTGGTTAATAGTGTTGTATTAGTATTGATTGGGGTTAGATAAGGGTTATTTGGTTCTAGATTGTGGTTAACGATACATTATGTACAGGTCATTGGGGTTGAAATTAGGGGTTAATTTGAGAAATTAGCCATAGTTATGCTGAATTAGTGTTAGTTTGCACAATTAAAATATAAACTCATTTTTTGTTGTTTAAAATTGAAATTCATTTGTAAAATTGCAATTCGATGAAAGGATTTTTCTTCCAATTTCGAATTCTCTTTGAAAAGGAGATTAAGAATATAATCTCATTTTTTGCTGAATCAAGGAGATTGAGAAGATTTCTCTTCCAATTTCGAATTCTCTTGGAGAAAGGAAATTTTCAGCCAACCCGACACGAAGCCTCTGAAGAGGTAAAAAAAAAAGGTGCGTGAGCAATCAATGGTGAAGAACTGAAAACCCATGTTGTAAATAGTGTGGGAGGGCAGAAATGTCTTTTAAGTTTTAATATTTTTATTTGTTAAATTTGACTGAGAAAGTTAGTTTTGGAGAAATTTGATATGAATTCGAGTTGTGAAGGATAAATCTGATATTTAAAATTTTCAAGAGATAAATATGTTATTTTGAGATATAGCACGGACACACCCGAAATTTCCCTAAAATTAAAGCACAAACAAGAAGAAATGGAGAAGAAAAGAAAATCTTTTTTTTCTTCAATTGTTCATCTTGTAGTACATAACATGGTCTCTATTTATAGGAAAACCCAAAAAACAATAAAGACATTAATTACATTTAATCATATTAAATAAGAATACCAAAAATCTTTGAAATGACAAAAGTTATAGAATACCAAAAGCTTATATGCATGTGCATGGATATTTATACACATATTAACATTATTATTCAGAACACTTCCGCTTGAATATCCATACAATTTTAATTTATGCGCAATAATAACTGTCTCATTAACAATCACACTAGGAAAAATCTAATGAAATAAAAATCATAGCAAAAAAGAAGATTACATCATGCAATTACTTCTCCCCCTCATTTATGCAAATATTTCAAAAACGGCGAAGTCCGATCTTGTATATTAATTGCTCGAAAGTTAGGTGGCAATGACTTTGTGAAGAGATATATTAAATCCTCATTTGAGCGGATCTGACAGACAATTAATTCATGGAGGGAATTATCCCGTCCCCGGGCATACGCGATGGATATGAAGGCCCGGTCCGGTTTTCAAAACCCGAGATCACGCTTCGATATCGAGAGTACGATGCAAAGTAGGATAGCCAATTATCGGTGTGAAATTGATCACACTCGACGGGTTGATCGTTTATCATCCTTTCTTCTTGTCACGTTGGTGACAAAACGCACGTCCCACGCCCACGCGTCTCCCACCACTTCGTTGACGGTATTTCTTTCTCATGTTCGATCACAACGAAGAGCCACAACCGTCGCTGCTCCTCTACTCGTATCCACCGTAAGTCGTAACACCTCGGTCGCGGGTGCAACTGCCTAGACGATGCACCGGCGAACTTGCTTGAATGATTCTGATTCTCTAAAACAGAGAAAACTCTTTTCTCCTCTTTTCTCTTTCTCTCTTTATTCGCATTTTTTCAACTCCTTGATAGAATGATTAGATTGAATTGCTTAGTTTCAGGAGAGAGAAATTATCCTATTTATATGTAATAGGATAAGGACTGTCAAAAGACACATATTTGACATACCAATGCCAATTAGTCTCTGGACAAATTACGCACCCTACCGTCATGACGCACTGCACGGTCCGTCATGACGCACGGTTGTAAAATTCCGGAAATGACTTAGTCCACAGCTGTTGTAGACGTTATACACTAGGTGCGTCGTGACGCACCATATGGTGCGTCATAATGCACAGTGTAATTTCGCCCATTTCTGCACAATCATATTGCGCATTCGTCCGTCTAAATAAATTTAAAAAATTTATAAATATAAGAAACCAATATAATACTAAGTTGATTATATTTGTGTTTTTCATCAAACAAATTTAATATTAATTTTTTAAAAAAATAAAAAAAATAGTGTATCTATCTAAATAACTTCTTAAACTTATAAACACCTATCAAGTAGTATTGTTATTTTTAAACTATAATCTCAAAAAAAAAAAATCATTTGATCTAAAAATGATTTATATTTGTGTTTGTGCTAAATTATTTTTTTATATGATTTATCAAATTACTTTCATTATTAAGTATATTTTTCATTGTATTTTGAATCAATAAGATAATATTATTACAATATAATTAATGACGTGTTACTACATGTATCGTATGATTCATAATTTGTATATTTGATATTGTATGCAACATTGTGAACAACAATGATATCAATATTGTTATATTTTTTCATAAAATTATGTTATACCTCATATATTATTATATAATGATTAACATGAGCGTTATTATTTAATTAAAAAATGAGATTTTTTGTTATTGTAAAACATAGAGATAATCATAGATAATGAGTTCAAATAATTTTTTTAGATGATATTATCAATATTATCAATATCATCATACAAATATATAATTTATATTACAATGAAAAACATAATTTACAATCTCGTCGCGTAACACGAATACTCTCCTAATTTGTTCTCATTAGGCACAGTTCTCATCAGAGGAAACGTGTCTTGACTTTCTGCCTAGTGCACGATGAACTCCATTATAAATGATTCTCTCTTGGAACATGGAATAAATTCTTTTTACACTCACTCCATGAGGAAAGATCAATGTTTCATCTGTTTGATAGTATGAACGTATGGAGCTAAAGACCTGGAGGATGATACGACTAACCTGAATAAGATCAAGAAGATTGATGATTAGTGGGAACAAAGGATGATACTAATTACTAACCAACTAAATAAAGGAGTCAAAAGTTTCAGTAAAGACTACAACTTTCCGAAAGTAGTGAACCGTGAATCGAATTTACTAACGGTCTTACTACATGTTCTTAAAAATACGTCTCTCTTTCTGGAGAAAAGGAACGAGTTACAAAAAAAAAGAACAAAACAAAATAAAATATTGCTAAATCAAATATTAAGTAGGAATGTAGTTTTCAATTAACAATGTTTTCAGCATGTTTCATTGACTTGGCTGAGTCAATTCGGACTCGACCAGATCCGAACCGATTTTCGACCGAGCATATCGCCGATCGAGTCATCGATTTTTTTTATAATAAATGGGATACGTTGAATTGTTTCAAAAAATACATCACTTACTGTAAAATATTCAGTGTTTCAAATTGCGGCGCACTTGCGGCTCAATTGCGAAAATTGCGGGCTAGGATATGTATTCGCAACGGCACATTGATTTGTTGCGAAAAATAGCGGTTTGGAAAAATTGCATATATTGCGGTGCTATATGCGATTCAATTGCGATAATAACGTTTTGGATATAGCGGGTTCAGGATTAGATTAGTGGGTTCTGGATCGGACCCGTTAAGTAAAAAATGACCACCTATGTAAAATGTACACTTCACATGGATCGGACCCGTTAAGTAGAAAAAATGACCCGCTATGTAAAATGTACACCACTCGACTCTTTTCTGAATGGAAAAAACGGCAAAAAAAAACTTGCATGAACCGGAGCTTCTCCTGCCGCACGACACCCAGAATTTCTAAGGCCTAGTACCAGGAGGAGGAGGAGGAGGGCTCAAGGAGACTTGCTGCAACTTCAATTTAGTCGATTTCGAGTGAATTGTAAAAATGTATCAGTTTCATGTATAAATGTATCAATTTCATTGTATTTTACAGAATTTTTCGATTTAAAATTTAGTTTATATTGTATTCGTATTTTCAGGATGTTAACGAAAAAGATTGCATTTGGCCTTGTGCATTTGGCCCATTTATTTTTATACCCCCGGTGCATATAATCATTCATTTGTACGTTTTCAATTTAATGATCTTATTATGACAAATAATTTATAAAAAATATACTTGAAAAATATTATATTTATTACATAAATTAATATCGCAACGTATGTCCGCAATAAAATCATAACTTCGCAATAACGTCCACTATCGCAATCTGCTGCAAAAAAAATTGACCGCTACGAACTGCTACAACGCAATAAACATATTTAATTTATTGTCAGAGAATTCATTTCAACTTCTTTTTTTAAGAGGCTGAGTTTTTTTTTAATATATTTTGTGCAAGAACAAAATTAGTTCCTAAAAATAATGTTGTTATGTCTATTAAAAAATAATATTCATTGTATAAGATATGATGAAGAAAAGATGAAAGAATTGAACAAGAAAAATATCATCTAATACTCTAATAACAAGGGCATAAATAAGAGTGAGTATTTCCATACTACCTATTTATTCAATAAAAACTTAAAATTCCTAATAACTAGTTTTATCCCCGCGCAACTGCGCGGGACAACATATCTATTTTTTTTACATGTTTTTTATATAATTATTTGAATAGAATTAGTGCGTGTGCGAATTAACGCGCGTGCGTTCAAACTAAATTAATATAATCATGACATATTTGCAAATATCATGATGTCAATAAATGCATAAGGTTCATGAAATTAGTCTATCACGGATATTATTTTCTGATATAATTTGTATAAATAACATTTGTTCAGGTGCTTTTAAAATCGATTAATATAATCAAGACATATTCGCAAATATATTTGATGTCAATAGATGCATTAATAAGGATTCATTAAAGAATCGCAACGTGTCATATGGATACAACGGGCAAATGACAAATTTCTATGAAAACTCGCATAAATTTGAGGTTACAAAATTTCATATATACCCGTGCAAAATGAGCAAATACAAAAAAAAATTGGAAAGCAAAAAAAGGACCAAAATGTAAAAAGGAAAAAAATTGGGTAAAAGAAAAATTACAAAAAAAAAATTTGAACTTACAAAATTGCATACGTAACCCTGCCCAATGAGCAAATTAAAAAAAAAATTGGAAAATAGAAAAAAATGATCAAAATGTAAAAAAAACCAAAATAGAAAAAAAAGATCAAAATGTAAAAAAGGAACAAAATGGAAAATAGAATAAAAAATCAAAATGTAAATAAAAAAAAATAGGGATAAAAACAAAAGCTACCTCCTGCCACGTGTCACCACAAGGTGGAGGGGGTAGCATTACAGTAACTAGAGAATTCATTACCACCTCTTTTTTTAAGAGGCTGAGTTTTTTTTTAATATATTTTGTGCAAGAACAAAATTAGTTCCTAAAAATAATGTTGTTATGTCTATTAAAGAAATAATATTCATTGTATAAGATATGACGAAGAAAAGAGGAAAGAATTGAACAAGAAAAATATCATCTAATACTCTAATAACAAGGGCATAAATAAGAGTGAGTATTTCCATACTACCTACTTATTCAATAAAAACTTAAAATTCCTAATAATAAACCAAAATTTATTGTATGTTGCTCGCCACTCTTATTTAAACATTATTGATGCGTCAATCGAGATTGTTTAAATAGATTGATTAGATTACTTGATTGAATCAATTCAATTAATCATTGATTTATGACTTAATCAATCCATTTAAACATGATGCATTTAAACACATCAAAAGTATTTAAACAAGAGTGGGGAATAATATATTTTCCCAATATGAATCACATGATGTGGGGACCAAGGTAATCAGATCACTTCTTTAATTAATCTTAATCAAGCTTAACTACTTTCGGAGATAGCTTGATTTGAATTGTTGTCCAATTTTTTTTATAATTTGATTTATTTTGCTTTTTGGTTAAAAAACAATTTCTTCATTTTATATATGAATTGATTGTTTTTTCCTTTCTTTTTTATGTTTAATTGTTTATTTTATTTTGCCTTCTGCTAAAAGGGTAAGTTTTTCATTCTCTGTGTAATTTTGTCGCTCTTATTTCTTCTTTCATTCATTTGATTTGGCTCAAAATGATGTATTGATTTATTATTATACTTTAAATTTCATCGTTTAGACTTTTCTTCACTTATTTCATTTTCTTTGACTTGAATGGAGAAGTTTATTTGTCCCTCCTTCCTTATTAATTCGATACCTAAAAGTTAAATTATTAACTTGTAATTTATTGTATTTTGCATTCAATCACGTAAAATTTAAATATAATAAATTTTATCTTTTGGATTTTTGTTCATTTGACTTGACTCGTATAATGTATTTATTTATTATAAATAAATTTCATTTTTTTGTACTCGTTCGGCATCACATGAAATAGCGGAAGACCGAAAGAGTAGAAGAAAATTAATTCTATTTTATTCTAAGGATGTTCGAGAGACTAAATAGTGCAAGAGTGGAAGTAAAATTAAATTAATATTTTTTATTGGGAAAGATGAGAGAGAGGAAGAGAAAAAAATTTCTTCCCATCTTCTTCCACTCTTCCATCTACCACATGAAATAGAGTTGAACCATTATATTCCATTTTCTTTCAATTTTGTTCGGCGGAATAAAATTATTTCTTCTACTATTTTTCATTATTCCATTCTAATTTCATGTTATCGAACGAGCCCTGAATTTTTCTAAACTTTTTCATTGCTTTCACTTTTCTGCATTTCAATTCAACACAGAGGGCTGGGCAATGCCGACCCTCCTTCAAAAAAATTCAACAGATCTTGTGTTTGTTCAGAATTCAGACTTTTTTTCGAACTGATTTTGGTGTCTAATGCCCGAAAATTATGTATGGTGAATTTCAAGGTGACCAAGAAGTCTAAAATATACTTTTTTAAAATTCAGATATAAAAAATTGTTCTTGATTGTGATTATTTTTCTCCTTTGTTTTCCACTTTTCAAAAGATTGGACAACTACAAAAGTGAAAATAAACAGAGAAAAGAAGGGAAAATGTATATACATTTTTTTATGATATTTTTTCCAAAATGAGATGTTTTGTTTGAAAATTTGATTAATAATCTTGTTTGGGATTTGACATCTCGTTAAAATGGAAATGGACGGTATCTAGAATTCCTTCAATTTATAAATTCAATTAAGGGCCTGTTTGGGTTGATGTAGTAATGACAGTTAGGAATTGTATTTGCGGTAATAGCCCATTTCTCAATTATGATTGGTTTGGTGTAGTTCATAACCTGTGGTAGTTTCCACTTCAGTATGCCTCTTTACTACAGCAGTTCCATAGTCAGTAATTCGGGATACGGCAATAATACGATACGGGATACGTTCGTGCATAATTCGGATAGTGTGTTTTTCAATACGGCAAAAAATTCGGACCTAAAAAACGTGAACGGGCAATATTCGTATTCGTATAGGTTCGTGTATAATAAGATTTTTATTAAAAATTCGGTTAAAAAAATTCGGCAAAATATAATATCGCGAAGTTCGCGTATTTTTCAAAATTTGTATAATTCGTGTATTATTCGCGAACTATTCGCGAATTGACTAACTTAAATCATGATATGACTCATGTAATTTTGAAATTGCAATACACTGAATTCGGCAAAAAATCGGCCGAATATTTTTTGGCCATAAAATTCGCGAATATTTCCGAATCATTGAATTGGATGCGCGAAGTTCGCGTATTTTTCAAAATTCGTATAATTCATGTATTATTCGCGAACTATTCGCGAATTGACTAACTTAGAGCAGTTCCATCCCTCTCCATGATAATAAGAGTTAGAATCCCTGGAATGAGAAAATTTGGCGGGAGAAAATCTCTTCAACATGCCTCCTCCTTTCTCTCTTAGCACCTCCGTCCTATTCCTCTCTCTTTTCGTGTCTCCTCCAATTCTTCACGATCTCTTCACAATTTTCCTCTCTCTTTTCGCGTCTCCTCCAATTCTTCACGATTTCTTCACAATTTTCTTTGGGAGACGTTCAATCGATTTCTGGTGAAATTTGCTACAGGTATGAATTACTTCTGTTTTTTTCGATTAGGGTTTATTAGTTTTTTCTCTGGTAGTTTGACGATTATTTCTAGTGGAATTTGCTAATTAGGGAATGTGAAGAATTAGGGGAAAAGAACCAGATTAGGGTATGGATTATCCTTTTTGAAGAAGAACCAGACAAACTAAATTAGTTTCATATCTCTCGCCAAATTGTGAAGAATTTGCACATTAAAAAATGTACTTTGTTGTTTCCTCTCTCTCTCTCTCTCTCTCTCTCTTTTGATCAAAATAGAGTAGGCTCAAAGTCCTACATCCATTATTTCATTAATTAAAAAAGTTTACAGAGACTATACTGGGACATAATCCCATTAAATCACCTCTCTAAACATTACATTTGTCATCAGTCAAAATCCTGAAAAACAAAACTCGAAAAAGAAAGACTTGATTCCAAATCCTGATTTAGTTCCAAGCTTGAATTTTAAATCCATACTTGTATACCCATTCCTTACCAAGAGTTGCCGACAAGAAATCCCCTGTAATATCTCATTACCTCTCTCTTACATCTTCGTCATAGATCCCCTTCTTGCAAAAATTTCTTCACCTCTCATATCTGCTCATGGCATCTCGCTGCCAAAATTACCATTAGACTCGTCTCCTTCTTCTCGTTCGATCTCTTCATTGTGTTGTGTCTTCTTATTGTTATTCTCGACACTATGAAGTTGTGCTTTTCGGTACAGATTTAGGTCCGAGAGAATAGAATCAATCAACTGATTTGCTCTAAGTTTGAGATCTCCAAATACTCGTCTACATCTTTCACACCAAATGGAATAGAGAAAAATTACAATCAATTGGCGATATGAAGCTTTGGTGTGTTCTTCTTCCATTAAAGACAAGGGATTTACTCCCTGAGTTGACGAAATTCCCAAACAGGTATTCAATTTTCTCCAAACTTCTTTTGAATACTCACATTTAGAAATCAAGTGTTCTATCGTTTCTTCTTGATAGGTACACAAACTGCATCTATTGGGAATAATCCACCCTTTCTTCTTCAAATTATCAATGGTATTTAATCTGTTTTTACTTAATAACCAAATGAAAATTTTGATTTTTAAAGGAATCCCCAGATTCCACATTTTATACAGTGGATATTTTTCAAAAACCCCCAATACTAATGTTGCATATGCACTTTTGCAGCTGAAGGTTGATTTAGGAGACCATTTCCACTGAATTTTATCGGGTACATCTCTTAAGCTGATATCAATTAGAGCCTCTTCAAGAATCGATAACTGGGAAGCTGCTGCAATGGAGATGGGGCTATAAAGATTCAAGATTGAATGTAAGTCTTCTGATTCCAATTGAGCAATAATATCTGATAGAGTAGAATATTTATTATTTGCAAAAGAGTATAGTTCCTTATATTTAGCTCTCAGAATTCCATTTCCCCAATTATTCTCCCAAAAATCAATCTTTTCTCCTGTACCAATAATAAAAGTTGAACTTTCTTTAAAAAACTCCAAATTTTTTAACACATCCTTCCAAAAATATGAAATTTTACTATAAAATTGTATACCAGTATCTCCTATTGGCATTTTAATTAATTCATTCCATGGCAAATTTTCTCCAACCTTATAAAATTTTCAAAGCCATTTTGTTAATAAGACCTTGTTAAAAATTTCCAAGTTTATCACTCCCAAACCTCCACATTCTTTAGGTCTACAAACTTCTTTCTATTTAACTAGATTATATCCTTGATTTCTTTCCCCTCTCCACAAGAACTTCCTTCTAATTGCATCTATTTCCTTCAAAGCCCATTTTGGGAATTTAAAAACATTGAAATAATATACTGGTAAAGAAGTTAAAACTGAGTTAATTAATATTAATCTTCCAGCCATTGTTAACTTACTTCCTTTCCAGCTTCCCAATCTATTACTTAATTTATCCACAAATTCCCTAAATTGAGCTTTATTTGGTCTTTTAAAATGTAAAGGCAAACCCAAATAATTTATTGGAAAATCCTTAATTGTGCATTTTATTTCTTCTGAAATTTCCTTCATAACATCATCCTGGATATTCATTCCAACCATCTCAGACTTATCAAAGTTAATTTTCAATCCAGTATTTATTGCAAAAACTTCCAGTAAATATTTTAACCTTCTCACTTCTATACAGTTTGGTTCCAGAAATAGAATAGTATCATCAGCATAGAATAATGAATTTTTAATTCCTTCTATTGGTCTCTTTAAGTAGCCTTTTTCACTTAAGTCCTCAAGTAGTTTGGATAATACATCCATAACCAGGATAAAGAGGTAGGTTGAGAGAGGATCTCCCTGCCTCAAACCTCTTCTTAGATGCACAAATTTTCCTGGTTTCCCATTCAAAATAATTCTTGTTGATCCTTGAAGAACTGAATTCTGAACCCATGCTATATAATTATCACCAAATCCTCTTGCCTTTAATAATTTAAGTAAAAAATCCCAAGACACGCTATCAAAAGCTTTATGTATATCAATTTTCAACACCAATAAAGATTTTTTTAATCTTTTTGCTTTGCAAATAATTTCCCTGGCATAAACAAAATTATCCACAATATTTCTATCTTTTAAAAAACCAGATTGATTCATTTTGATCATTTCATTTATTTTATCCTTTAATCTATTTGATAAAACCTTGGAAAAAATTCTTTGTATGCTAGAAACCAATGAAATGGGTCTAAAATCCCTGGCACAAATTGCCTCTTCTTTTTTTGCAATTAATGCTATAAAAGAAGAATTAAACAATGATAATCCTTTTTTCCCCTCCTTTACAAATAAATGTAGAATTTCATCTTTTATTAAGTACCAAAATTTTTTGAAAAATTCTGCATTAAATCCATCTGGGCCAGGTGATTTTTCTAATTTCCATTGAGAAATTACCTCATCTAATTCCTTCATTTCAAAATCTTTCTCCAAATTAGATAAATCTAGATCTTCCTCACAATAAACTTTTTTCAAATTTATAATTCCTAATTTCCCTGCTTTTTCCACATCATCTATATTTTTTCCCATAAGGTTTTTATAAAAGTTAAATAATATATTGGCTTTAGATTGATGATTCCTTACTTCCAAACCATTTTCTTTAAGCAGGGGAATTAATAAATTTTTTTTTTTAATAGTTGCATGATCATGGAAAAACTTTGTATTTGCATCACCCTTTAAAACCCATGTCAATTTTGATCTTTTTTTCCAATATAATTCATCTTGTTTTGCCAATTCCTCAAATCTTTCCTTAGCTTTAATTTTAAGCCATATCTCCACTGGATTTACTTCCCTCCTTTCACTCAGTTCATCAATCCAATCTAATATCTTTTTGCAATTTTTGAATTGAAGTTGTATATTCCCCAATTTCTCCTTACTCGAATTTTTTAACCTTTTCCCTAGTGATTCCATTTTATAATAAAATTCCTCCATATTATCTGATTTAGTAGCTTGTAAGTGTGATGTAATAATTTTTACAGCTTCTTCATTCCTTAACCAAATATTTTCAAACCTAAATCCTTCAAAAATTGGGAAATCAGTTTTTGCTTGATATATTATTGATATATGATCAGAGCATGTATTTACTCCTGAAAACAATTGAGAATTGGGAAAAATTTCCATCCATTTTGAATTTATAATTACCCTATCAATTCTTGCTTTTGCTATATTTGTTGCCCATGTAAATTTCCTACCAAATAAAGGCAGGTCATTCAAAGCATTGGAATCAATAAAATCCTTAAATAATAATGTATTTCTCCAATCCCTATCAAGCCCACTTCTCTCTTCACATGAATAAACCAGGTTTAAATCCCCCATAATTAACCAAGGTTTATCAAAATTATTTGCCATATCACTTAATTCTTCAATTAAATCAACTTTTAAATTCCTCTCAGTAGGGCCATAAATTCCAGAAACCATAATTTGCAATCCACTCCACTTTGTTTCCAGAATTAGGTTAAGAGAATATCTTAAAGTTTCTGCCTTGATTAGTTTAAACATGTTCGAATTCCAAGCCAACAAAATTCCTCCAGAAGCACCTTGTGAAGGTTTATATTCAAAATCCTTTAGGGAAGTCCCACAAATTTTTCTCACTATATCTTCATTCAATATTTCCATTTTGGTTTCCTGTAGACATAATAAATCCAATTTTTCTGGTACAATAGATTTATTTATTAATAATTTTTTCTCATCATCATTCATTCCTCTTATGTTCCAACTCATAAATTTGATATTTTTAAAAATCATTTAAATATAAATTTTAAAAGCTCCTCCAATAATTTCTATCTCAATTCCCATCTTGATCCCTAATTAGGGATTTAATAGTATCCATCATTTTATCTTCTATATTAATTCATGTTGAAGCCAAAATTTCTATAATCTCCTCTTTATTTTCAATTTTCTCTTTGCCACTTAAGTCCAGCTTTGGTATTTGCTTTAGACTTCCTCCTTTATTTCTTTTATTTTTCTGATTTTGCACTTCCTTAAATTGAACAAGTTGAGCTTTTTCTAATGGTGAGGAGTATAATTCAGATTGTTTATCCTTTAATCTTAAAATTCTTCTCTGTTCCTCTAATTTAATTTAATTCTTCTTGTTTTGTTTAGGTTTTGGAGAATTTGGTAGAGAGAGTTTTGTTGAAGAAGGAGAGGCCACAGGGGATATGGCTTGCAAAGGGGCTAATTTCAATGGAGAAGATTCCTTTTCTGGATTAATTAGGGTTGAGACCATAAAAGCAGTAAGTGCGAGATCTTCCTCATTTAAAACATCATGCAGAATTTTCTCATTGTTTCCTTTCTGTTCATTATTTTCTTGAAAAATTACCATTTGGCCCTTATTCCAATCTTCCTCATCATTTTTTCCACTTATACCCTCATAAACTTCCATTTCTAAATTCTTCAAATCAACCTCATCATTTACTTCCTCCTTTTGATAATCCTCACCATTCACTACTTGGTCTTCCTGTAGATCTTCCTCCATAAGCAATTCATCTTTATCTTCATTATCCTTTTCTTTCTGTTGATATAATTCTTCCACATTTCTCTCTTGTATTTCATTTAATACAGTCAAATTCATCTCTTGATTTACAATGTTTCCACTGTTTAGGTTAATCCTTAAATTAAATTGTTCCATCTTGTTTAATATTTCAGTGAATATTCTCTTAAAGGAAATTAGGTTTTCTATATTTATTCCCAAATTGCCCTCAGACTGACCTGAACTATTTCCCAAAATGCCCTCATCCTCCTTGTATACCATTAAGGCTTTAACTTCCTCCTTTTCTTTTAACAAATCCTTATTACTATCATTTTTATTATTTATCTTGATTCTCCACTCCTTTGCAACTAGTTGCTTTTTAATTCTCCAAATCTTTTTTAACATAGTTTTTTTATTATTCATTCCTAACTTAACCTTTCTTATAACAGGTTTCTCCATTCTCTCTCCAATCTCATCCTTCACCTCACTAACTTCAACCAAGGTATTTTCACATTCATTAATTAATTCCAATCCATCTGGCAATTCTTCATTTTTGGTCATTATGGTTAGAAAAGTTTCTGGTACCAATTTCTCATTCATATCAAAATCCCCAATGTGAATTATAGATCCAAATCCAGCCACCATGATTGATAAATCTATTGCATTACAGTTTTTTGTAGGTATATTTTTGAGTTTTATTTTAATTTTCCTAGAGTTAAGGGTGTGGATTCTTCATAGATAAATTATGTTTATTTTCAGGGGTGAAGAGGCAGAGGCTTGAAGATTTTTGGATGAAGTAATTGGCTGAATTGGCTGTGTGACTTGAGTGATTGACTGAATTCTGGGTTTAGTTGCAGTGGTTTGTGTTATTGGCTTTTTTGGTAAGGTTTTAAGATTGTGTGAGATTTGAATTGGAGAGGGAATTGTATAATTTGGATTCTGAGTTTGATTCATATTACATTGCAACTGCTTATGCCCCAATTTCCCACATTTGAAGCATCTAAAAGGGGCTTTACAATCTATCACATAGTGATTAGTGGAAAGGCATTTGAAACACTTGTTTTTGAAAATCTTGGTTTTTGCATCTTGAAATTCCTGGTTTGAGTCTTTTTGAATTTTCTTCTTTTTCGAACTAAGATCCATTCCCCATCAGAGGAACTAGGTAGATCTTTAAGTAAGGCGCTTAGGTAAGATTTGTCAATCTCCATATCGATTAGAGTTTGAGTTTGGTAATAGGGAATTCTGTAGGTAGTAATAGAAGTTAGAATTACTCTTTCAAGCTTATTCTTACTTCTACTTTCGACCTAATAAGAAAACCCCTAAGCCCGCTACACCCCGAGGGGGCTATGACTTAGTTTAACCTAAGCTCTTCAATGTTCTCCGGCCAATCTGGTGGAGAGGTCTTGCTTCTTGAAATCGCCTTCTTGCTTCTTGCTTCTTGAAATCGCCTTCTTGCTTCTTGCTTCAATGATCCTAATCACAAGTTTTTAAAAAAAATCTCCTCTCAAACACACACATACACGCACTCAGAATCATCCATTGAGCTGCTTAATTCTTCCCTTAATTAGTTGTTCAAATTGAATTTTAGTTTGTCTTTTTAACATTTGTCCTAAAATTGGTTCAGTTTTGTTCAAACTCATTTTCTCATATTCAATTTTGGTCAAACTCGGTTCAAACTCAGATCTAATTGATTAGTGATCATTCCTTTTTTTCATATTTATCGTCACAATTTCGATTTAGTGATCACTTAATTTTTATCATTTTGATTATTTTCGGTTTAAACTCAGTTCCGCATTTTTTATTTGTGCCTTTTGAACAATCTACATACATGCATTTGACATATTTGCAATCTTAGAACATCGACAAGTAAAGAATATAATAATTTACCAATGAATGATTAATTTAATTTAATTTCTGACATATTTTCTTTGTTGGTTAATTTTATATCTGATTTATTTTTTTGATTTATATAGTCCTTATATGCAAAACAACGAAAAATAGTCCTTCATGCGCATTCAGTTGCCTGAGAAACTGAAAATCTTGATAATTCGGCAAAAGTCAACTCTTTTTAATTCAACTGTGTTGTAATTTGCAGCTTGTTACGAGTAAGGAGGCTTGGTACCAAATATTTGGAGATGAGATTAATAATAAAAAAAAGAGCTAAAGGCATAATTCCGACAAATTTTTTAAAAATATGAAATTATAAGATAATAGAGATATTATTAATTGGTTTGTTTTATTGTTTCATTTTTTTAAAATGAGCAACAATAATATAAAATTGAATTTATTAGGTATAATATTTCATAATTTGTTATGTTGTGATAAACATTTATAATTGTATATATATTTTTGTTACAACAATCCAAACAATAAATTTCACACTACTGAAATTTCAATTTCATACATCCATTAAGAATCGAATTGTAATAGCAGAAGTCTCATCTGCAGAGTTTGCAACTTCTTGAGTAATGTTAAAACAAACATCCAATATTTACAGAGATTTGTGATCCCATCAGTTATACCCGCCGAATCTATCAACTAAAAATTCAAAATGTTAACAGAACAATAAAAAAAAATTGAGATCCTTTCAAATTTTCTATGATAATAAACCACAACACATACAAATTCGTACAAAAAAACAAATTCAGAAAAAAAATACAACATAAACATCCATTAAAATATTAAGACAACAAAATAAATAGTCCATATAAGTTAAGAAGCACTAGCTTTATCCCCGTGTAATTGTGCGGGATTGTTTGAATTTTTGAGATTATTATAGTTCATTAATAATGAACATATCATGGTTTGCCTATTTTTTTGTTCACAAATTTAGACATTATTGTCCACTTTGTTCTCGGATGCGCACGGGAAAATGATACTCAATTTGAAAAAAATTGGAAGTATTGATAGGTTGTTCTTTTTACGTCATCACTATTTTCCGATACGAATAATATAAACACCGGGACTATTTGCATATTACGATATCGTGATTTCCATCATTTATATTGGCAATATGTTTACAACATATATTTGCTAATACTACGAAATGCAATATTTTGCATGCAACTGAAGTGTTCGAATGTGATACGATGCAACCACGAATATATAGTTATTTAGGAAAAAATATTTTCCATGTCCAAATATAAAGATAGTTCTTAAAACTGATTGAAACATGATAATTATCATGGTTCGTAATATCGGCCGAGTTAATAAAAACTCGGCCGAGTCAAGTCGGACTCGGCCTGACCCGAGCCGAGTTTCGGCCGAATATATCGTTGCTGAGTGGCCGATTTTTTTTTTTTTAGTGGTCCATGAGAGTATTTCATGCTTAGGATCCGAAAATTGGAGGAGTTATATTTCCAAATCGAAGAAAACCTTCAAGGGGAAGATGAAGTTTGAATCAATGGAGAAAAAGAAGAAATGGAAGAGACGAGTGAGACATCTGTGGACCTCAAGTGTACTGTGTATGCTAGAATATACAAGTGCATGTGCTTGGTTCACATACACCTCAAGTGTCTTTACTCTTTCGGCTCACCAGAGACTTTATGCACCATAGACTTGAATCCATAAAAAAGTACACACGCCTTTTTAGAGTAATGATAGGGACACAAATATCAACCACAAATGTGACACTAATACATAAGTTTGTATTTGATTTATGATTCATATATGCATAATTAATATTACAAACTTAGTTATTTGTGACACATTTGTGGTTGGTATTTGTGTATCTATCATTACTCCGCCTTTTATGACAGGCTTTTGGTAAAAAGTAATTAAATTATTTAGTATAATATTGGACATATTTTTGAACCATCTAGATTTTCAAATTAAAACCATGTAAACTTCCATATTTTTATAGAAAAAAGTACACTTTTGCTCCCCAATCTTTTCCAAAAAGTGCACTTTACCCCCAAAACAAAAATCTGCACCTTTTTGCCCCCTAATGTTTCAAAAATTGTTCAACATGCCCCCTCCGTCCATTTGATGTTAAAACCTCAGTTAACTGATGATGTGGCGTGCTGAGTAGGATACCAGTCATGCTGACATGGCAATTTTCTCTCTCAAACCCAAACCCGACCCGATTAGAACCCAAACCCAATGCACTCAAACCCAACCCGATCTCTCTTCTCTTCTCTCTCAAACCCACCCGAACTCATCTCTCTTTCTTCTCTCGTGCTCTCTTCTCTGCCTCTTTCTTCTCTCTAACCACCGAAAGGCGACCAATGGCTGAGCTGGTGACGGCTGCCTCTGACTCCTGGTTGGCAGTGGTAACATGGATGGGTCTCTTCGTGAGGACGCTGCTCCAGGTTCTTAGCTGGACGTATTGTTCTTGGCTTCCGCAGTTCTTCCCTAGCTTCTTCGCCGTTGAATTCAAGCCTTTGCCTTCCGAACAGGAGATCTCCATTATCACTTCTACTTTGCCTCCTCGGCCTACTGCTTCGCCTGAGTCGGTGGAGAAGCTCACGGTAATTTGTAGCTTTAGTTTCCCAAATTCATAGTTTTTTAGTATGTTGATCCTTGGTATTCAGATCTCCTAAAATTGCATTGAAACTTTTGGATTCTTTTTCAAATTTCGTGATACTTGATTTATGCGTTTTACAATTAGATTTCTGAGTAATCAATTGAAATCAGCGTTAACCCAATTAAGTCTGTGTTATCTGAAATTGGGTCAATTAGGGTTAATTAGCGTTCAATTTATCTGAAATTGGGTCAATTAGGGTTAATTGTGTCAATTTCAGTCACAAATTAGGGTTAATTTTATTCTATTTTTCTGTTTAGGTTAATTAGGGTTAATTGTACTAATTATTTTAATATTCTATTTAGGTTATGGCCAAAGAAGGGCTTATCAAGGCGGTCTCAAATCTTTCGAAATCGAATTCCTTTCATCGAGCAAGGAAGTTGATGGTAAACCGAAGATAAACCACGTTACCATTTTTGAACGGCTCGGGACTTCTTTGAGAAAGCTTAGGGTGTTTTGTGCAAAAGATAAAAATTACCAAATAATATAAACTATATAAATAATTTCTAACAGATTTAAAATCACAAAACAAGATTTAAAACCTAACAGATTTAAAAACTATATAATAAAACCTAACAGATTTAAAAACTAACAGATTCAAAATAGAAGTGATAAAAATTAAAAAAACCAAATAATATAACCTAGAAATAACCCTAAACCAGATAAAAAACCGCAAAACCTTCAAAGAAACCACAAAACCAGATAATAAACCACAAACTACACAAAAATAACCCTAAAAATCTTTTTATTCAACACAAAAACTAACAGATCTAACAAAAAAATAAACGAACAACTGTCTAAAAACCCCTCAAAAAAAATACAAAACTAGAAATAAAACCCAACTAAGAGATCGAATCATACCTGTAGGAGCAGAGACGAAGACAAAACCGGGAAGAAACACCACCGAGAGCACTTGTTGCAGGGAAATGTCGTGACGCCGTGGCTACATGTTGCAAGAGAGGGCGAGAGGGAGATTAGGCTTCTAAGAGAGGCTGAGGGCGAGAGGGAGATTTGAGATTATTTAGAGAGCACGAGGGCGACGGTTATTAGGGTTTAGAGATGGGAGAGGGGGCTGGGAGGGGGAAGACAGAGTGAGGGTGAGAGAGAGAGAGGGAGAAAAGAAGAGAGTAATGAGACAACGTATAAATATTTGGGGCGGGCCGTAGGAAAGGCTTTTGGTACGGGTATAATGCTTTGGCACGGGCCGTAGGAAACTCAAAAGCTGACCCGTCGTACGAGGCGCGGGAATTTGGGACGGTGTCCTGTTTTGCTACGGGCCGTAGGAAATTCAAAAACAGACACGTGGCACGAGGCGCGGGAATTTGGGACGGTTCCCTGTTTTGGTACGGGCCGTAGGAAATTCAAAAGCTGACACGTCGTACGAGGCGCGGGAATTTGGGACGGTGCCCTGTTTTGCTACGGGCCGTAGGAAATTCAAAAACAGACACGTGGCACGAGGCGCCGGAATTTGGGACGGTGCCCTGTTTTGCTACGGGCCGTGAGAAATTCAAAAGCTGACACGTCGTACGAGGCGCGGGAATTTGGGACGGTGTCTTGTTTTGCTACGGTCCGTAGGAAATTCAAAAGCAGACACGTGGTACGAGGCGCGGGAATTTGAATATTTTGGGACGGGGCTTCAATGTTGGAACGGGCCGTCGCTTAAGGTTGGGACGGGGTTTCAGATTTGGTACGGGCCGTTGCTTCAAATTGGGGCGGGGCTTCGGTGTTGGTACGGGCCGTAACTAATATGTGGGACGGGGAATACATGTTGGGACGGGCCATCCCAAATTGTTGGGACGGTATATCCTTTTTCCTACGGTCCCGTAGTTAATTAGGTACGGTTCTTGGGACGGCCCGTACCAATAGGACTGAGATTTTGCTACGGCCCGTCCCCAAATGGCTGATATGTTGTAGTGGGGGTATGATATTTTTGCGATTGAATGTGAATGTGAATATGATTGTTTTTAGGGTTTTGATTAGAGTTCAATAAAATTGTGTAATAAAAGCTTGTATGTGTGTATTAAAATGTGATTGTATTTGTACCGAGGTGTATCGGTACTGAAAATGTATGAGAACTTGTTTATAAAACTGAAATGGGAATGTATAAATTGAGGGAAAAGTAAATTGAGGGAACAAATCTTTTTGAAACTGGTATGGTACCGGCACCCCGAGTCGCTTCCACGAACAAATCTTCCATTCTGCATGTATATAGAGAGAAAAGTAAATTGAGGGAATTCATGATGAATTCATGATGTACTTAATTGAGATTAATTAATGAACACAAAAAGACTGAACCCCATGCCCAATTTGCAGAAGAAATTGAACGATTTCAGAAATTCAAACTAATTTAGGCCTCAATTGAGACTAATTAATGAAAATTTAAATTGGACATACTGAATTTATGCAGGGGCCTGTTTGTAAATTTTTTTAGATATGTTCAAATGTTGAGAAATAAGATTGGATTTGAACAAAGGTGACATTTTTAACGATAATCATACCCAAAAAATGGACTATATTTGAAGGAACCGAGAGAAATAACATCCATGTTTTTTTACTAGGATTTGAACAAAGGTGAGAAATAACAGCCATTATTGTTGCTCATTTACCGTCACAAAGAGAGGGTGAGAGGGAAAAGAGGGCGGCGAGAAGGCTGCTGGAAGGAGGTTGAGGATGAGGCGAAGCTTTGGCTGAGGCGAGAAGGTTTGGAAGGTGGGTTTCGACAGGAGAGAGAGAGAGAGAAAGAGAGAGAGAGAGAGAGAGAGAGAGAGAGAGAGAGAGAGAGAGAGAGAGAGAGAGAGATGATTGGTTTGAGAGATAAGGGTTAACGGGTCGGGTAAAAGTTCAAATGGATCGGATTAGGGTAAAATTCCATGTCATCACCACGTGTATATGCCATGTCATCACTTAACTGGTCATGTCATCATTTAACAGAATTTTGACTACAAAATAGACGGAGGGGGCATGATGCACACTTTTTGAAAGATTAGGGGGCAAAAGGGTGCAGATTTTTGTTTGGGGGGTAAAGTGCACTTTTGGGAAAAGTTTGGGGGGCAAAAGTGTATTTTTTTCATTTTTATATATCATGGATGAAAGTGAAACATCCCTTTCATTTTAATAAAAAATATATATAATTGTTTACCAATTATGAAGTAGAGTTTAGCATCAAATTTATATAGGTTTTATGGGCAAAATTTATATAATGTTGATTGATTATGAATTGTATACCTGTATTGTTCAAAGCATAACTCGTAACTCGTTTGTCGTAGCTTCAGACAATAGTAATTTTTTAATGTAATGTAGTATTTTTTACGTCGTAATTTTAGTTTTTATTAGTAGAATTTGTTTTTATAATGTTTTGATTTTTTTTTATTTTTTTTTATTTTTACCGACTTTTTTACCAACAGTCCGATTTTTTTTTTCGACTCGTCCGAGTTTGGCCCGAGTCGACCGAGTCCCGAGTCGACGGGACAGCCCAAGTCCGAATCTGAGTCCGATATTCAGAACCATGATACTTATTCTCTAAGAGATGGAAGATGCCTGATGCGACAAACCATCAGTACATGTCGTTTTATCGGGCAAGCCTTGTTCGATGACGTCTTCAATTTCGGGAGACACCAAGCTTAGTGAGCTCATGTTTGGTATTTCATTTCCATATTCATCCAGGTCACGCATAAAATAGAACCTGGTAACGTCTTCAACATCCCACCCATTTTTATGTGCCCGGAATCCAATTCAAACATGAAATCATCCAAGTAAAAATCGAGATTTTATACCCATGCTCAAAGTTCTGACCATCTTTTTGAAAATGTGCATGTTCGTGCGACTTTTGTTGCCTTCGGCAGAGATACTATTTATGTAAGCAACACGTCAGGCAAGTTGCTTATTCGGTCATCGCCGCTGATCATGTTTCTCTCTAAGAAAATTAATATCAACACAAAAAGGATAGTGGAAATGAGAAAACTCTGAAAAGAGAGGAATCTTTCGAAGAAGATAGGAGATAAGTGTTTAATGCGATAGTAATGAAGAGACGCATAGACGTGCATAAAGTCTGCAAACAGGCATGTCCGACAGGTATTCAACAAAGAGAAGAATTAACACAGTTGTACAACTAAGTACAACGGCCAAAAGTGCAATATAGCAAAAGAGTGGCAGGCCTAAATATTGGTTTATGCTAAATATGGGGATGATGTATCAAGAAGAATTCAGTGACAAACCAGGTCATTCTACGAAATTGCTAGGTTTCTCACATGGTCCAATTTGTACCTTCTTTAAGTCCTTGTTTGATATCAATGTATTTCATTACAAATTTTACAATCACCAAAGTCCAAATTGTTGTGTTAACGAAGACTTGATCAACTGCAGATCTTCCGCTGAAGATAACGAACTAAACTAACTCGAGCATTGGATTTAATAATGTCTCTGGGCTTTTAGTATTTGGGCTTTAACGTTTTATTATTGTTGGGCTGAGTCAGGTAATAAGTATATTCAATAGTAAAGTTCAGGATAAGGTTAGTTAGCATAATCATGCCTTAAGTGTGATTAAGAATAATGTAATTCAATTTTAGATGTGTGGTTAAGGTTAGAGTAGTAACATGTATAAATAGAGGATTAGCGTCGTAATACAGATCAAGGAAAAATTAATCAAAAATCTTAATAAATTTCAAAACTCTTCTTCTCTAGACAATCTTCTTAATCTCAATTAAAATCAAATTACAATCTTGTAAAACTCAAAGCTTAAACTTCAACATGTTGGTAGAATGGCAAAACGACGCATCCAACTAAGAATATAAGTCCTAGTAAAGTCTTTAACCTAGAAAACAAAACGGTTAATTATAATATGAGTTGAGACCAGGGATTTAAATTCAGAAAAACGACAATTAAAATGTAATGTCCTCATTAAGTTGATAATCCATTACACGTCCATTTGAAATTTCAAAGAAAGCGTGTTTTTTTACTTTAATACTTATTTATGTATTATATGTTCATGTCGTTCTTAGTTATGTCATTTTCTTTAGTAGTTCAAACTACAATAGCTGGATTCACCGTATTCCTATGTGTTCCCATTCTGATTCATGCGCTCTGAAACGCGATTTATTTGCGTTCTGAAATGTGAAATGTAACGTAGCAAATGTTCCGAACAATATAGCGAACAAGTAAATATACGAAAAAGAAATGAAATATTTGGAAAATATGAATAATGTGTCACCTTGAATATATACACTACATGATATATTATAGTTGTTGTCTTGAATATTATTTTATTCGAATTAAAACATGAGGTCATATATGGTCCCCCCCCCCCCCCCCCCCCCCACACCACCACACACTCATGCAGCATGATATGACATTAATGGGGGGCTCATTTCCATCTTCCAAAATTCCCCCACTCAATTAATTATACTTTGAATTAATTGATATTTGAAATGGGTTTTTGTATTAACTGTTAATTACATCACAATTGACTGTTAATTCAAAATATACTTAATTGAGTGAAAAAAATTGGGTACAAATTGGAGATGGAAAGAAGCCCCCCAATTAATGCCATATGTAAAAATACATGTACTTAGTTGATTGCACTGCACATCAGTGGATACGATATACCGCAAACTCATTCCACGTACTGAGTATCGGACGATCCACATTCTAGGCTAATATAACCCAAACTTAGACATAAAAGATAACTTGAGTCTATACAAAACGAAATAAATACGAAACAAAATTCGAAACAATTGCAAATCATGCACGCATTGTTCAGATTGCATCACAACATTCAAAAAAAAACAGCAGCGTCCAAATTATTAAAAAGTCACTAAAAATACAACATCAGTTATGCACCTTTGAGAAAATAACATATCACAGGTTTGCACTTGCCACGAGAATTCCGTGCACCACTTCCGTGGGGACCGATTTCTTCCAAGCAAAGTTTATATTATTTTGCTGCAAACTTAAACTTGAAAATTAGGATGAATTAATCTCTACCTTAACAAGTTGCAGTCATCATAGTAATACTCTGTCGTGGTGGGGATAAAGTTGCAGTCATCGCACTCTATCAAGACTTACAGCACACTTACATATGTTTTCATCTTATCCGAGTTGATTGCGATAAGTTTGCCAAAAAAAATTGCAAACTTCATCAGTGTTCTCAAATGAATAATGATGCAAAGGCAAATCAACACCTTTTAGGAAAACCTGTTACAAAATACAACATATTATCTCATTTATTTTGGTGATGATAGACATGATTGGCAAATTAAACCTGAAACATGTGCTAATACCAAATGTCAAAACATGTATTCACAGATCATACAGACTTGACAATGAGATATTGTTGTTGGCTCTTTAATGGAAGGTGTTTTCCCAACAACAAAAAAATGTATGCGAAAATTTCCAAAAAAACAAATACTTTTCAAAATTGTATTTACTTGTCGCAAATGATTATTTGAAATGTTGTAAACGTTGCCAAATTAGTCAAACATAATTTTATTGAAAAAATTGTATATCAAAGAGATGGTAATTTCTGTTGTCCCGAGATGGCTTAGAGAGGATGCATATAAGGATAAACGACGTACGCGTTCGTGTGAAGGATTAAGTGTGTAATGATATTATACACAAGAAACACTGAGATTTGTACAATGAGATTGTATACACATAATTCAAAAATGATGGAAAGCATGACGGAAGATACGCTTCAACCATTCGTTCACGCAAATAAATGAAACAAAGAAGAAACACACCTACCATAAGCTTTCCAAATGTTCGAGAATCAAAAAATACGAGTACATACACAAATACAAATACCAATGTGAATATGAATATGAAATACGAATACGAAATACGAATATGAAATACGAATACCAATACGAACACGAATTAGAATAAGATTATGAATTATGATTTACAAATTACGAACTACGAAAGACGAAATACGAAATACGAATTACGAAATACAAATTACGAATTACGAATACGAGTATGAATAAGAATAAGAATATAATATGAATACGAGATACGAGTATAACCACGAATACAAATACGAAAACGAAAAAAATAGTAATATCAATACCAATACAAATTTTGCAAAATACGAAATAAAAATACCAACAGAAAAAATACAAATCAAAATTCAAATACATATACAAAAACAAAATACAAAATACGAATGGTCAATACAAATACGAATAATTATTTGTGATTAATTGAACGAGCAATGATTGGCAACTCAAACATTACAAATGTAGACAGATTTTGCTAATTACATATTAAATAAATTTACGCGGCTAAATATTTTTTTGTGAAACAAACTTTCCAATTCGATGACCTGATTTTGATATACATGATAATTTACGAACTTATACGATTCAAACAAATGGTGTGATTTGGATATACACAATACCCATGAAAATTCAAGATTTGCATGATTCGTGCTTTTGTTCTTGATAAATTTTATGATGATACATCGTTTATTTTTCTGATTTTGTCGATGATGTATAAAAAAATAAACAAATTTGAAAGCAAGATATGTTTGAATTGTTCTAGAAATTCGGCTCTTGAACAAACATTTACTGCTCTAAAATTTATATAGATCATGATTTACTGAGGCAAACGTACTTGTACAAATTTTATGTCGAAATGAAAGTTCTCGCTCTTTTTAATGCATCTCACTGCATAATTTCTTAATAATTGAATTAATTGCAACTTTGTATTGTTTTGATTATTAGAATTTTTCTTATTACTAAACGTTATCTTACATTAGGTGTTGTTTTGTTACGAAATATTCATATTTTGTATATTTTATTTTTACATATCAATTACAATGTATCCATAATTCATTTATATCATGCATGCAATCAACTTATGCCGTAAATCTATTTAGATTCGACATGAATTATGTCTTCGTTCATAAATAAATGCATACTCCATATTAGTCACACATATGACATAACACTATAATTTTGTGTAAATAGCTTTCCAACTTTGCTTTCTATTTACCCAAACATTTTTTTACTTATAAGCATGCAAACAACGAACAATCAATGAAAATAGCATTTTCACAATCTAAAAATTGGTATACAAATTAGTCATGTAACTTCCTCGGTTCTCTGAAGTCCCACGCAATTCCTCGATCCTTAGGGAATCCCGCGCAATTGATGTTCTTCACTGCCATTAATTTTCAAATGCACATTACCAAATAAACAAAACCATGAAATAACAAAAATCCAAAACAACACAAAAAAAACAAAATCCGCACAATCGCACGGGCACATCGATAGTTTTAGCATAAACTAGCTTCTTCTCCCGCGTGATTGCGCGGGAGTTACACAGTTATTCTCGAATTTGTGGTATTTTATTTTTTATTTAATGTTATATTTTGTTATAATTTGTCGAATTTAATTGAATATATCATATGTGGTCATTTCGAACATGATATGAACAAATTATTAATACATCGTACATAACACAAATGAATACAATACACGAAATATAAATATTTCGCAACCAAGAAAACATATAATATTAAATAACTTCTAATAATAAAAGAATCAAAATTAGATCTAGTAATATATATATATATATATATATATATAGGGGCCGGTTCCGTTGAGTTCTTATTTTACGCTCTTATTTCGAGTCCAAATATAGACCGTTAATTAAAAGAATTATCTGCCAATACTTACTAAAAAATCTGCCCAACCCGAAATGTTTGCCTTGTTTCCATTCATGTCTTTCTCCCTCGGGTATCTCTTTCTTCGCCAGGATGAACTCCTCTCACGCCAGGGCTCTCTCTCTCTCTCTCTCTTACACTCATGATATATCTCTCGTATCTCCATGCCCCCCTCTCTCTCTCTCTCTCTCTCTCTCTCTCAAGGACGTTTTTTCAATCTAACCCTTGCAAAACGAATTTTACTCAGGGCTGCATATAGGTTGTGCATATGTGAAATTTAATTTCGTGGCAAGTTAATGTAATTAATTCATTTCTTTGGGGGGAACAAATGTAAAATTGAATTTTCTGGTAATTTTCTGCTATTAATTCAACTTTCTAAAAAACGTTTTTCATTTGTTTCAATTTTGTGTAAAGAAAGATGTAATGCTTTGTTTCTAAACTTGCTGATTTAGTCGAAGAATAAGCACAGAAAGATTATCATCCTCTTGCAATATATTGAAAAATCGAATTTGGCTCAACTGATTTCTTCCGCTAAGATTTATATGATAAGATGAAATTAATTTAACTATCTATCAACATTTTAATTGAGTAGAAGTATCCAGATTATGAAAAGATGAAAACTTCGGCCAACCATGTCCCATGAAGTACACAGAGCATAAAATCAACGAAAATAAGACTAAATATATTAAATTGTGGCTCAGTTGAATGCTAATTCCTAAATCTAATACAATTGATAACCCCTCATTGCAACTATAAAACAAATTACGAAACATGCTTCTGACTACTTCGTTTCTGGAGCATTGATTTTTTATTTTAGTTATTTGGAAGTAACAAATCGGTTTCGGGTATTAATGGAGAAAGTCATGGTTTAAAAAAAAACAAGACAACGAGAGAGAGAGAGAGAGAGAGAGAGAGAGAGATTTGCATTGAAATAGGGCAGGGTTTTAGGGTTTGGGCAGGGGCAAGAGGTATGGGCAGCGTGTTATTAAAAAGGAAATCTGGTCCACACATCAAATTTTGATTAACGATCTAGATTTGGACTCGAAATAAGGACTCGAAATAAGATCTCAACGGAACCGGCCCCATATATATATATATATATATATATATATATATATAGAGAGAGAGAGAGAGAGAGAGAGAGAGAGGCTAAGATACTTAATTAAGTATCATGAGTTTGGTACTTAAGACTTTTTGACCATTAGATTTGCTTTGAGATTTGTGCATTTAATGATTATCATAAATTTATATGGAAATAACTAATGATAAGTATATATAGCATTAAAAAATATAAATCTCAAATCAAATCTAATGGTTAAAATATCCTAAGTACAAAACCAATGATTTCGTATTCGTATTCGAAATCGGATATCGGATACCATATTCGTATTTGAAAACAGATATATGTTATCGAATTCGTATTCGGAATCGGATATCGGCCATCGTAATCGTATTCGAAATCGAATATCGGTTACCGTGTTCATATTCGTATTCGAAATTGGATATCGAAATCCAATATATCCGCCATCATAATCGTATTCGAAACCGAATATCGGCCATATATCCGATTACGAACACGATAACCAAATATGCTCTATGTTATAAGTTAATATAGTTAATTAACATGATAACTCACACATGTTAGCTATTAATTTAATACATAATTAATATTAGTTCGAAATCATAAATTTGAATTAATATTAATGAATATTTAATGATATGTTCTAATTATAACATTAATTAAATACAATATTACAAATATGTAGAATACGGCGGGTACAATTTGGAATAAAATAAAATTTTCTATTTTTTTTCTACTCATGAACAGTACATCAGATATTAAATTTTTTTTTTTTTACTTTACTCCGAAATGTACCTGCCGTATTCTCCATATTTGTACTAATGTATTTAATTAACGTGATAATTAGAACATATCATTAAAAATTCATTAATATTGATTCAAATTTATGAATTTGAACTAATATTAATAACGTATTAAATTAATAACTAACATGTGTAAGTTATCATGTTAATTAAATATATTCCCCAAATTTTACCATAACATACTCTATATTCTAAGTTAATATATTTAATTAACATGATAACTTACACATGTTAGCTATTAATTTAATACGTAATTAATATAAGTTCGAATTCTTAAATTGGAATCAATATTAATGAATATTTATTATTTATTGATATGTTCTAATTATCACGTTGATTAAATGTAATAGTAAAAATATGGAGAATACAGTAGGTATAGTTTGGAGTTCATAAAATTTTATATTTTTTTTCTCTTTACGCGTGAACAGAGGTACATTAAAAAAAAGAAAAAAATTACTTCGCTCCAAAATTCACCTGCCGTATTCTCCATATTGGTACTATTGCATTTAATTAACACGATAATTAGAACATATCATTAAAAATTCATTAATATTGATTCAAATTTATGAATTCGAACTAATGTTAATTACGTATTAAATTAATAATTAACATGTGTCAGTTATCATGTCAATTAACATTTAATTCAGATCAATTATACTTTGCTTCAAAATGTACCATAACATTTTTTATGATCTGAGTTAATATATTTAATTAACATGATAACTAACACATGTTAGTTATTAAATTAATACGTAATTAATATTATTTCGAATTCTTAAATTTGAATAAATATTAATGAATATTTAATAATATGTTCCAATTATCACGTTAATTAAATGCAATAGTACCAATATGGAGAATACGGCAGGTACATTTTGGAGTTTCGCAAAAAAAAAAAAAAATTGTTTTTTTTCACGCGTGAACAGAGGATATTAAAAAAAAGAAAAATTACTTACCTCAAAAATTTACCCGCCGTATTTTCCATATTGATACTATTGCATTTAATTAACACGATAATTAGAACATATCATTAAAAATTTATTAATATTGATTCAAATTTATGAATTCGAACTAATGTTAATTACGTATTAAATTAATAGCTAGCATGCGTCAGTTATCATGTCAATTAACATTTAATTAAGGTCAATTATATTTTTCTTCCATACATTGGTATAATTTGGGTTGCAGTAAAAAAAAACAACAACAACACATAAAAAACACCAAGAAAACCACAAAAAATCAAAAAAAAAAATGTGAGAGAGCTGCTCATGTGGCAGCCTCTGAGAAGGGAAATTTTACCAAGTTTATACATAAGATAGAATTTGTGTGGACCATACAATGTCACATCAGGCCCGATCAGAAACGGCCCGTTAATTTAACACGGACATAATTATCTGGCCATTAATTGTTAACATAAAGAAAGCATCAGGGAAGAAATAGATGAACAGAAAGTGTTATAATCCCTAACTAATTAATTATACAACTGTTTCGAGAACAATACGAACAAACAAATCAGAGCCCTTCATTTCCCAATCAAATCTATGTACAACAAGGAACCGAACACCTAAGCTATTCAATCAAGCATTCATTCGAGTCTTACTCTGACTCATAACGATCTCCTTCATATCTTTATAACTCCTAAACTCATCCAACGCATCACTTGTCTTGCGGGACAGGATAAAACTCGAACTCGATCCCAACCCTCCTTCGTTATATTCCGACCTTGACGAATAACTCGAATCACAAAGCGAAGGTGCGTTTTTAAGTATGTGGACCAACGCACCAACGGCGGCCTCTTGCGATTTATGAGACAATTCAAATACTTCCTTCCTTTCGTTACTCCTGTTCAAAAAAATTCCTTTTAGGATTAAAATGAAAACATTATTTAGGAAAATTATGGCTTACCGAGTTTGGGAATCGGATGTGTCCACGTCATCAACTGCAAATGGATAAGAAAAATCTGGATCGTCCAGATCATCAGTTATGGACAATCTGCTCGAGCTTCTAGAATATGCAAATCTCTGCGAATCAGAAGAGTGAACGCCAGAGAACCTTCCAGAATCGTCTCTCCCATCAGTATTCCCCTAATTAATCATCGCAAACCATCGAATTAATAATCACATAATCATATTATTTAATGAAAGAGTTAATTACCTTCAGGGTGGACGAAGCATCAGAGATCTTCCTGAAGGGCCTGCTATCGGAAGGCGACTCCTGACTGGACAGGTCCAGTGCTCTGATGCTTTTTGGGGATTGTGGAGGCAGGAAGTTGCGGGTCGGGTCTGATTGAGCAGGGCTTCGGAACCCGTGAAGCTTCCCCACATCGGATTGAGGTATGCTAACGGGTGAAGTCCCGCCTCGTAATCGAGACTGCATGTAGCTATTGCTGAAGGTTGGTGGGGACGGTGTTGGAGACATGTAGAAAGGAGGGGAGCCCTTGAACTCGTCAAAATGGAGACCAGATTTTCTGTGCGGATGGACTGGGTATTGCTGCTGTGGGATGAAACGGTTGGCTGGGTTTTCCATGCTATGATGGCGGTGGAACAGAGGAGCGGAGGCCGGCGCGGAGGATGGACGGACTTCACGGCCCGATCGTAAAGGGGCTGACGTGGCAGTTCGTAGTAAGCCTCGATCTGATGGAGAAGAAGGAAAAGCCCGCATTGGATCAGCTGCGGGGCTTCCTACGTAGTCATTGATGAGCATTGGGGGAAGAAGGGAGGAGATCTCGAGGTTGAACTCGGAGAGACTCGGGCGGTACTGTACTGATACCACCAATTGGCCGAATTGGGTCTCCACTGGGGCGAAGCAGTGGGATCTCAGCTCGGATTCTTCTCTACGAGAAAATGGCTCGGCAAAAGAAGAGATTCTGTAGCTTATATCGTAATTATAAGACTGATTGGATGAGCAAAACATTCTGTAAATTCGATATGCTGGTAAGAGACGTAGTACAGAATAAATCGATCTTAGAAGAATGATAGATTTCTTGTATGTTCGTTTGACGAGGAAAGAATCGGAGGAGTTCTCTGCCGGAGAATGCAGTGCAGACCAAGGAGCAGGGATCTCGCACTGCGCGACCCACCGCTCAATAATTGCCTCCGGCAAGGTAGGGTCATCACGAGGAGATAACAAAACGTCTATTATAAGCGGTTCCGTAGCGCCATGTGGAAGGAAGCTAGACGGGTCATCTAAGGCCGGAGGTAGATCGCCAAGGGCGAGATGGAACCAACGGTCTCTTTTCCGGTAAAGCTGTCTCCCTGCCGGAGGAGCTGACGTCGACGGACCATGGATTTGTGGGATCCGAGCAGCGAGAATGGCGTGCAGCGCTTTAGAAAGGAATTGGGACACGATCTGCTCCGTGGTCCGGCCAGATTCCGGTTGAGTCGCCATGGAATAGATTTACTGAGTGCACAACGTCAATTCAAATTGGCAGCCGCCCAAGCCCACATATCCGCGCCACCGGGGAACCATGAATTGAAAGAAGCAAGGAGGGGGAAAGGAACAAAGTGGGGAATGGAATACGGGAAGGAGGGATGGATGGATAGAGGGTCGTTGTTAGGGCGAGGGTGGCGTCACAGGTAGGAAGGCGTGTTTAACCATGATTGTCTTTCGTGGGGTAGAAAGGGATGAATTATTGGATGGAAGATTAGGATAATTTAATCACCAGTTAAATTAAAATTACAAAACTGAGGCGGGAGGAAGAGCGAGAAGAATAAGATAATATAATCTTACTTATCCAGGTAAATTCCGCTTTTTTCTCATTATATTATTTTGGGGAAGTTAATACCGTGTATTTTTTTGCAAATAAAACCCTGACGGAGTGGGGAACGTGACGTGGGTGTAGTTGGTTTGGGCCAATTGAATTATTCACGGGTTGTCGGATTTGGATCCGAGAATAAAGGCGGAAAGCGGGTCAAATTGTCTCTCTTTTGTTTATTGGATTGGATGGAAGCAATTAAAAGGTAATGAATGAATTATTCAATTACCCATTGCGTGCAAAATATCTAAGAACCATGATGATGCGGTAAGTTAAGTAAATACATTTTATTCGTTTGTTTACAGTCTTTTTCTTTTTTCTTTTTCTTTTTGCTTATTTTTAAAGTCATTTCTGTGTGCCAATAACGCATATATTTTAGGGATTTTTTTCTAAAACTCCACTAACATGCTGAATCACGTTTATTTATCATAATTCATTTGAGATTTAGTTTTGCCACGTGTCAATGTTTTATGTCAAATTTTCAAAGTAATTATTGCCATCACATTTATGCACTAAAAATATGAACCGTTAATTTATGGCCAATAAATGAGCGCCTGTGTATGTAAATATGTATATCGTATATTTGTTATAATTATGAATATATTTACTATTAATTATAATTTAATCTGTTAAGTATATGATCATGTCTGATTGTGAAATGTTGGATGATCATGAAAATGTATAAATATGAAAAAAATCACATTTAAACATTCATTCGAAAATATCTATTGATCACATAGTTGGATTAAAGATGCTATTTTTTTTATATAAATATGTTTTATGTTGATTATTTGTACAAGACAATTTTAGTTCATAATAAATATATTATGTTTTTTTTTTATTGTGTTTACTTTATTTTCGATTTACAACACGTTATGAGGACGATGATCTTGCAATTTTGACAGAAGGCAAACAAACTGTTTTTGTAGTGATATTTTCGTGACTTTTTTTTTCATCGTAACTCACCTTATGATTTTTTTGTACGATATCATTCAATCTTTTTGAAGTTTTGTTGATTGCTATTTTGTCTCTATACATATTATTCTTGATGACCAAAAGTTTTGATGCTTCTATTATTTTTAAATTTTAAATTTTATTGCTCATTTTAGATAACGAATCAAGCCATTTTTTATTTATTTAGATTGTTCGTTGTTTTATATATGTTACTTGTGTACGAAATCATTTTGTATACTGGCGCTTTACTTGTATTGTCTTTTTTTTTTTGTGGTTTCTATATTATTTTATGAGTGGTGATGCACGTCTCTTTAAAATCTCCTAAATCGATTGATGTGTTGACGACAGTAATAATGATGGTGGTAAATCATGAATATTTAATTTTTTTCATCATATATAGGAAAAGAAGGCAACACAGATCCACCGTTTCACACATCATTAATTATTTAATATGTTAAACAAGTATGTTTAACAGTTTAACATATGTTAAACGGATACACATGAATAAAAGATCATAAAAAATAAACAAAATATAATATTAAAAATAAAAACAATAAATTCGCAAAATTAGCAAAATAAAAATGACAATATTTTTATTTTTAAAAAAATTGAAAAGAAAATAATAAAATTTGTTAAATAAATATGACTTGTCATTTGTAAAAATCAAATATATTAAATAACTAAATAAACCAAATCATTTTTTAATAATTTGATTCATAACATAATAAATGTCGTTTACCTTCTAATTAATACTATTCTGTCAGATAATTAATATCATGTATTAATTTGCATAATTTTATTGTTTATCATGTATTGATTTGAATTTAGCGTTAATTGAGTTCATTAACTTTTTGCCAACACATCAAGGATTGTGGGAGAATGTAGAGAGGACAAATATAATTTTTCATTATTTTATGAGCCATGTATTTTGTAACGTTTTGTTTTTGAAGTATAATTGTTTTTGTCTGTTGCCTTGAAGTTGCAACATAAAATATAAAATCTCAAAAAAAAATGTGAAGAAGTAATAATTAACCAGATGTGAGAGAAATTACCGGTTATTATGTCATAAATCTATTCTTGAACTGGCAATTCAAAGAAAAAACATGTTTATAAAACATTTGATATACTACCGTATCTTCTTTAAATAAGAAAAAGATAGTGAGAAATATAGTAGATTGCTAATTCTATCTTATATATAAAGTTAGATAAATTCGAGCTCATACATGAGGCCACGTCACCAACACTGTTCACAATTACTATTCACAATACGCTGTTCATAATATTGTTCATGATTGTTACTGTTCCAGGGCCTTTTTGTGAAAAAAAATTCAATTTACATGTTGGTCCGTTTTTATTTACATTTTGGTCCTTTATAGTTTGAAAAATTACATTTTGGTCCTATTTATTTACATGTTGGTCCTTTTTAGTATAAAAAATTATATTTTGGTCCTCTTCGTCACTAGGGGCTTTTTTGTAAAAAAAAATTAATTTACATTTTGATCCTTTTTGGTTTGAAAAATTACATTTTGGTCCTTTTTAGTTTAAAAATTTACATTTTGGTACTTTTCATTTAAACCTTGATCCTCTTTTATTTACATGTCGGTCTTTTTTTATATTTTTGAATTTACATTTTGGTCATTTTTATTTATATTTTGGTCTTTTTTATTTTTAGTTTACACTCTGGTCATTTTTATTAACATTTAGGTCCTTTTTTATTTAAATTTCGGTCCTTTTTAACATTTGAATTTATATTTAGGTCCTTTTTACTTATATGTTGGTCTTTTTTAGTTTTAATTTACATTTTTTGATATTTATAAAGTTAAGAAAATTGCTCTTCTATTCTTGCTCCACGTCATCCTTTACCTTTTCACTTTTTTATATTTGAATTTCTCACTTTAATTATGATTGATTTCTTATCATTATCATGGATATCAACTATATACAATTAATATCATTAGTAATTAATGATATCATTAATAATTTATTTTTAGCCTTTTGGTCTTCTAACCGGTTTCAGTTAATGTGATATTTACCCTTTTTTTTTTTTTTTTTTTTTTAGAGAAATTAAAGTCCTCACAAAAGGTCACATCATCCTTTTAATGTGGACCACTTGATCTTGATCAAAAATATCTATAATATATGATTTTTTATTTTAACATGATCTATATAAACCCACTAATTAAAAAATTACATGAATTTTGGTCCATCGTGGATCAAGTTCATTCATATTTTTTTGTATAAATTATATACGGAAAAATTTCAAAAAACTCATTAAATTATTGGATATTATGAAAACACCTAAATTTATATATGTAGTAATTAAAAAAAATTTATTTTCTATTAATTTAAAAAAATCTTCATATTTTTGGAGCATATAATAATTAAAAAAAATTATTATATATTATATTTATACAATTTTAATATTTCATACATTATATATATTTGACTTCTATATTTTTTCCCTGAAAAACTAACACAAAATAATGATAAAAAGAACACAACATAGATATTCTTTTACAATATATTATTTTACAATACATAAAAATATAAAATCATGAAATTGTTACTAAAATAATCGGACAACGAAAAAAGAAAAAAAAATTGATGTTTAAATAGATATTCTTTTACGATATGTTTTCAATGTGTTTATTTATTATTGCATATTTTATTATTATTATTTACGAATTTGGTTAAAATTAATAATAATAAAAAATTAATCATTACGTATGAAGATTAAAGAGTATTTGGCAAAAGGAGAAGTGAATATCATACATAAGAGAAACAAAAGTTTGGTAGAGGTTTTTTTGTTTTTGAAATATACAAAAACATAGAATTTTTTTACAATATCCAAAAAAGATAGGGAGTAAAAAATACACCAAAATACAGATGTGTGAACAATCAGGCAATAAAACGTAGAATCCAATAACATGTTAGGAAAAATTACATCATAACAAACTCGAAGACTCCCGCGCAATCACGCGGGGGAAAAAGCTAGTTTATTATGTTCCATTCCTTGAAATGAATAGATTTCGATGATCATGATAAGAAAACACAAAAGAAATAAAAAAGACTCAACATAATATAATTAAGCGAAGTTTTCAAAAAAACCCCAATTTTTTTGGATATTCTAAAAAAATCCCTATCATTTTGGAAACTCCAAAAATCTTCGTCTACCAAACTTTTATTTTCAAATATCCCCCTATGGAGTTTAAATTAATCATGAATGATGTTGAAAAAAAATTATGACAAAAATACCCTTCTTTTTACATAGGTAGTAATTAAAAAAATAATTTTTATATTTGTATTAATTTTTAAAAAGTCCTAATTTTTTTTAGCTTATAATAATTAAAAAAAATTATCATATGTTATATTTATATAATTTTAATATTCATACATTATATATATTTGACTTTTATATTTTTTTTTCCTGAAAAACTAACATAAAATAATAATAAGATGAACAACAATATTGAAAAAACACCTTGCAAACATTTAAAAACTAAAATATCATGAAACTATTAAAAAAATTCATAAAAGAAGAACGAAAAAAAAAAACTAGAAATTTAAAGAAATATTTTTCTGTCAATATATTTTCATGGTGTTCATTTTATAATTATCTGATGTTAATTTTTATTGAATAATATACATATGAAAATAGTAAAAAATGAGCAATAAAATTATCTGATGTTAATTTTTAAAATTATTTTTTAACATATAGTTCATAATAAATATTAAAATTATACAAACATAACATTTTTATTTTTGTGAAATCACTATATGTGAAAAAATAATTATGAATTTTCTTAAAACTAATAAAATTAATGAAAAATTAATAAAAATATACATATGAAAATAGAAGGGTATTTTGGTAATAATTTTTTTTAACACCATTAATTGTTTATTTTTTGGGAAATTTTCAAAAACCCCCCTATCTTTTTTTGATATTCTAAAAAAACTCCTATCTTTTTGGAAACTCCAAAAAAACCCCTCTACCAAATTTTTATTTTCAAATACACCCCTATGGGGGTTAAAACTAACCATGGATGGTGTTAAAAAAAAAATTGACCAAAATACCTTTCTATTTTTATATGTATATTTTTGGTTATTTTTTCATTAATTTTATTAGTTTTAAAAAAATTCATAAATAATTTTTAACATATAATGATTTCACAAAAATAAAATTATTAAATGTTGTATTTGTATAATTTTAATATTTCATTTATTATTCATGAAAAACTAACATCAGATAATAATAAAATAAACACCTTGAAAATATACTGAAGAAAAATATTTCTTTAAACATCTATTTTAATTTTATTTTCGTTCTTCTTTTATGTATGCTTTTAATAGATTCATGATATTTTAATTTTTAAATATTTGCAAGGTGTTATTTTAATATTGTTGTTCATCTTATTATTATTTTATGTTATTTTTTCAATAAAAAGTTATGAAAATGAAATATCAATGTATGTAATATTAAAATTATATAAATATAACATATGACAATTATTTTTTTAAAATTATTATAAGCAAAAAAAAAATTAGGACTTTTTTAAAATTAATACAGATAACAAAAACATTATTTTAATTACTAAATATGTAAAATGAACGGTATTTTGGTCATAAATAAATATTTTACACCATCCATAGTTAATTTTAACCCCATAGGGGGTATTTGAAAATAAAAGTTTGGTAGATGGTTTTTTTTGGAGTTTCCAAAAAGATAGGGGTTTTTTTGAAAATTTCCCTTATTTTAACTCCATAGGTATTAGAAATTAAAAGTTTGGTAGAGGGGATTTTTTGGAGTTTCCAAAAAGATAGGGATTTTTTAGAATATCCAAAAAATATAGGGTTTTTTTTTTAAATTTCCCAATAATTGAAAGAGTGTAAAATATAAAGATGTGACTTGAAATAATTATACCGGTTGTATAGGAGAAAGAAATAGAATAAAGACGATGATAACTTTGTTGACAGGGATATTGAGATTATTAATTCAAAACACTTTTGTATTTTTTTTTTGTTAATTTACAAAATGACATGTATGTTATCATATTCGATATTATGATTATGCATATGATCGATGACTCCGGAAAAGTCTTTATTTCGATTGCTAAAAAGTAATTATTTATATTTCTTCGAAAAAGCCATTACGTTAATAAAAACATCATTGTTTATTTTCGCAACATGCACATGTAATGGTCAAATTGAAATCATGTTTTTGAACTAGAAATTCATTATAAAATAAAATCAATGATATGATTTGAAATAAATGTTCAGGTATATAATATGCTTGTCACGACAATAACTAAATTAATACCAACTATGGATTCAAATACTCCTAAAATCTCATTAAAATGTCATTATGATGCGGTAAGTTTAAGTAAATACATTTTATTCGTTTGTTTAAAGTCATATCTTTTTTCTTTTCTTTTTCTTTTCTTATTTTTAAAGTCATTTCTGTGTGCCAACAAGGCATATATTTTAGTGATTTTTTTTCTAAAACTCCACTGACATGCTAAATCACATTCAACACAAGAGCAACGACAACATTGACAGAAATTCCGTGTTAATTCATTTATGTGGGCTAGTAAGGTATATATATTATTGCAAGTATATTTATGGGCCCAATATTAATTAATTTAGGCCTGTTTTGTGATGTGGCCGAATGAGACTACGTGTCTTCCTAAGCTGAAATTACGGGCAGTCTCTGACTCAACCCGACACGTATTCTCACGTCTTTTCTATGTCTGGCCACCTACTAACCTTAGCTTCCATGAAAAATCGAAAAAAAAAAGAAAATTTACAAGTAACCTCCTAATTTTTTTTGAATTTACAAAAAATTAACTAACTTTTGAGAAACCCAAAAAATTTCCCACATGCAATTTTTTTTTTCTTCTTTATTTTTCTAAAGAAGTATTTCATGATATTGTAATTTTTTTGAATTAAAATAATTTTTTATTTTTTATATTTAAATTTAATAAACATATTTTTATATTATTTTATTAATTTAAAATCGCTATAAATATTTTTTAACTTGTACCAATTTTAAAAAACTATATGTTATATACATAATTTCAATATTTTATTTATTATATATTTTATCATAAAAAATTAAAATTAAATAAAAATTTGATATAAAAAATATTCTTCAAAATATTTTGACAAATTAAAATTAGTATTATTCTATTATTTAATTTTAATGTTAAATAATTATTAATAAAAATAATTACTGAATAATTTTTTTTGTCTAATTAACAATTAATGTATGAAAATTAAAACTAAGATTAAAATAATATTTTCGCTAATTTTAATTTGATTATTTTAATTTCAACAGCTCGTTTTATAATAACTAATTTTATTTTAATGATTTTATAGTAATTTTAAATTAATAATTAAATTAATAAAATAATACAAAAATATGTTTGTTAAATTAAAAGATTAAAAATAAAAAAATATTTTTGTCCAAAAAAATTACAATACCATGAAATATTTTTTTAGGAGAGTAATTGAAAAGAAAACCTTATAGGTAAGAAAATTTTTGGAATTTCTCAAAAGTTAAGGGGTTTTTTGTAAATTCAAGAAAAATTAAGGGATTATTTGTAAATTTTCCAAAAAAAAATAACTCCAAAATAATTATCTACTGAACCAAAACAGGATTACGAAGAACAAGAATAAAAGTTCGAAGAGAAAACAAAATTAAACAAGAACAAAAATGAAATTCATGTTGTGAGCTCTTCTCCATTTCCATCTAAGGTTCTTCTGGTAATAGAATGGATGAACTGCATGTGGCGCGACAAGTAGGGCAGGAGGAGTGTTTAACAATCCATTGCTCAACACAATCTGCATGGAATCCATGGCCGCAAGATGGTAGAACTCGAAGTCTCTCGCCATTGACGAACTCTGACAAGCAAATGACACACTCAGACTCGGCACGCGCGAGTCGAGTCTCGGAAGAGAAAATTACCGGAGATGACGATGCTTCGTTTGTTTGGCTCTCGTTCTTTGATTTGGCTGACGTAGAAGAACGGCGAGAAAGGAGGCGGAGGAGTTGGCGCACGAGGGCGTGGAGAGAGATGACGAGAAAGGTTGCCGAAGCGAGGATTATCAAGATTGTCTCCATGTTTGCGTCGAAGTTTTTGGTGTTTGTTTGAGGGGTCATTGAGTTGGCTTTGAGACTTGAGAGAGAGAACAGAGAAGAAGATACAGATGGTGCTTCGGTTTTACAACATTTATGGGGACACTCCACAGTCTATGCACTCCTCAGTATTAATTTCTTGGGAATTTTACTGTAGTAACCCTGTTTTAAAATAATATTCCCGAAATAACCAAGTTTTGAACATAATTCCCAAAATGTCTTTTGCGGGGTTTGTAATTTCGCCTGGCGAGGTTTGGAACCTCGCCTTTGTTTCCAGCCGTCATTAATTGGGTTAAACAGCAATTAAGGAAAGGCGAGGTTTGGAACTTCGCCAGGCGATGTTTTCAACTTCGCTTTTGTTTCCAACGGTCGGTAAGTATGGTACAAATACCTATTAATGAGAGGCGACATTTCAAACCTCGCTTTATTAACTAGGCGATGTTGGCAACCTCGCCTGGCGAGCTTTCAAACTTCGCTTGTTTGTTTTCTCAACTTCCCGCCTTCCTTCTTCCTTCTTCCTTCCTCGGTCTCTCTCATCCTCCCTTTTCTTCCTCTTTTTCTCTTTTTCTCTCCGATTTGGGCTTCAAATTTCTTCTTGTAATAGGTATGTTTTGTTGTTTTTTCTTCTTGTTTTGTTCAAGATTGACTAAATATTGAATATATTTTGAGTTAAATGTGTCAATTTGTTGTTTTAAGTGGCAGATCTGAAGTTATAACGTCGTGATTTTTGGCGAATTTAACTAGAAATTGAAGATTTTCATCTTGCATTAGAAGGTAAATTTCTTATTTAATTCTAGAAAAATGTGTCAATTTCTTATTATAATTGTAGAAATTGTAGAATTTTAGAAATGTAGAATTGTAGAATATCTAAAATAGTATAATTGTAGAATTGTAGAATTAAGATTGTAGAATTGTAGAATTCTAGAATTGTAGAATATCTTAAATAGTAGAATTGTAGGATTGTAGAATTAATTGTAGAATTATAGAATATCTAAAATAGTAGAATTGTAGAATATCTAAAATAGTATAATTGTAGGATTGTAGAATTGTAAATTTTAGAATTATAGAATTGTAAATTGTAGGATTGTAGAATGTGTACAATTAGGATTGTAGAATTGTAAATTGTAAAATTGTAGAATGTGTAGAATTGTAAATTGTAGAATTGTTATGATTGTAGAATTCTATATTTTTGGTAACTAATTTTTTTTGTTAACTAATTTTTTTTTTCTATCTTGGACAGATGGATAATCCTGGACCCGTTGATGCTTCCGTTTTAAGGGATCAAATGAACCACGTGTCCAACGAGATTGAAAAGCCTGAGATTACGATATTTCAGGGTGGTCGCGACTGGACCCATTGGACGCTGACGACTCCGGAAATGGAGGCCAGACTTATGCGAGCAGGATTTTATGTCCCCACGCGGGCCGCGTACGTAAAGTTGAATCAGCCATTTCTGACGGCATTGATTCATAGGTGGCGTCCGGAGACGAACACCTTTCATATGCCACATGGAGAGATGACTATTACCCTACGTGATGTTTCTTTGTTGACTGGTTTCGTAGCGGACGGTGCTCCGTTGTTTAGGGCTATCAGCGGGGAGGACGATGTAGGAGCTGATCTGACCCGTCTGCTTGGGGTTTGCCCGCCTGGTAACCGTCCTACATTGCCGTGGTTGCGTAGGACGTTTCACATAGTACCCACTGATCCCACGGAGGAAACGTGGGACCGACTCACGAGGGCTTACATCTTGTACTTCCTGGGTTCGATGGCTTTGGCCAATCCCACAAAAGGCCGAATCAGTCCAAGTTACATATATTTCTTGGAGGATTTTGATACATGCGGGAGGTATGCTTGGGGTCCCGCCATCCTCGCGCATTTGTACAAGTCTTTGGGAGATGCATGCCAGATTGGCCAAACTACAGCGGCGGGATGGTTCTCACTTGTTCAGGTAATTTTTCATTCATTTATTTATACAAAATAATTATTTATAAAAGTGTATTTACAAATTAATTATAAAAATCTTTGATAGATTTGGGCTTGGTTTCATTTTGCCAATGCACGGCCTCACATGAGTATTCCGGGATCGATTGTTGGGAACCCACTCATGAACTATTATGTGGGTGCCCACAGTTACAGAGAGAGGAATAGAGGAAGTGCGGTCATATATTTTTCTGACGAGTTCGACAAATTACGAGCAGAACAAGTAAGGAAAAAATTTATAATTAATTACTTATAATTATATTAATTAAAAAATTTGTTTTCGGATTACTTGGAGCCCTTATACTGACGAGTTGACGGCGAATTTATCGCCAGAATGCTTTGTTGGTTCTATGTTTTGGATGGCCAAAATCCCATTGATATGTGCTAACACGGTGCAGATGCACCTACCGGATAGGGTGATGGTCCAATTCGGTTTTCGGCAACACATCCCTCCAAACCCTAATATGGCACCTCGTGGAAAATTAAAGAACTCACAAATAGCGCGTTATATTCACATGTGGGAGCAGCGAGGTACATATATTGTTCAAGAAGACGAGACCGTATTGAACGGCGGGTTTACTAGAAAGGTACAAATATTGCTTTTCGCAATTTCATTACATTATTTTCACCGTATTGAGATGGTTTTCAGGATTATATGAGATGGTTTTGGCAAATCACGAGACGGTGGATAGTGACCAACATTAGTCCTCCTGATGTGAGCTTCCGACCTAGTGGTCCACTTTTGCGATCCTTGGTATTTTATTCATATTTAATTAAATATAGTAATATAATTTTTTTATAACTTACCTCATTTTCATTATAGGTCAATGAGGTCCAACTTGATATTCGACGTGCTAGACAAGGTGCACGGTGCGCACAAAATTGCGAATGTCGCATGATCTTGGATCAAATGGCCACTAGGATGCCGGTTTTGCTAGAGCCATTATCTTTGGACGATTCTCAGAATGATGACGATCGTTTTGTCCAACCCTCCTTCACGGACTATGTTTCTACGTCGCGACCGAATTATGGCGATCCTGCACAACCCCCCTTCACGGACTATGGTGGAGTCGGTACTTCATATGGTCGTGTTCCATATAGTGGTCATCATGACTTTTTCGACCCGACACAGAATGCACCTAGAGATGATTGTTAGATTATGTTGGGGTGTTTTTATTATATGTTTAGTTTATTATTATTAGATTATATTGTTATGGTTTATTATTATTATTAGTTTATTATATGTTTAGTTTATCAAAATGTATATTAAAACAAAAAAATGACCAAAATTTAAATTAAAAATGTAAAAAAGGATCAAAATGTAAATAAAAAAGGACTAAAATGTTAAAAAAAAGGACCAAAATGTAAATTAAAACTAAAAAGGACCCAAATGTAAATAAAAAGGATCAAAATGTAAATAAAAAAGGATTAAAATGTTAAAAAAAAGGACCAAAATGTAAATTAAAACTAAAAAGGACCAAATTGTAAATAAAAAAGGACTAAAATGTTAATAAAAAGGATCAAAATGTAAATTAAAACTAAAAAGGACCCAAATGTAAATAAAAAGGACCAAATTGTAAATAAAAAGGACCAAAATGTTAATTAAAACTAAAAAAAGATCAAAAAGTAAATTAAAACTCAAAAAGTGAATAAGGCGACATTTGATACATCGCCTGGCGAGGTTTGGAACCTCGCCTTATCTTAATAGATGTTTAATGCTGTTTAACCCCAATTAATGACGGATGAAAAAAAGCGAGGTTCCAAACCTCGCCAGGCGAAATTACAAACCCCGCAAAAGACATTTTGGGAATTATGTTCAAAACTTGATTATTTCGGGAATATTATTTTAAAACAGGGTTACTACAGTAAAATTCCCTAATTTCTTGGAGATCATAAAAGTTGTGTGTTTTTCATAATAATAATGCTAAACTACTATTGTACGCATGGTTTATTTAAAAGGGATTTAAATATTTATTTTTTCTTAAACTTAAATTTACATATTTACCCTTCTTAAAATTAAAATATCATATTTACTCTTTATAAATCTAAAATATCATATTTACTCAAAAATAAAAATCATCCAATTTTTTCGTTAAAATTAACGGTCAACTATTTTACCTTTTGCATATTTATCCTTCTAAAAATCTAAAATATCATATTACCTTTTTAAAAATAAAAATATCATATTTACCCAAAATATATAACAACGTAATCATAAATAACAATATAAACACAAAAAATACATCAATAAAATTTCAAAAAATAATCATTGCACCAAATCTCAAATAACAAAATAAAAAATATAAAAAATATGGATTCATTGCAAAAATATAATCATAACTAAAAATATTATTAAATTGTAGGATGTGATTTTCTTATTGTCGAATGAGTAAGGATACGTATGTTATTTTTATTATTGAGAGGGTATATATGATATTGTTTTATTTTTAAAGGGGTAAATATGATATTTTGAATTTTTAGAAGGTCAAATGTGTAAAGAGTAAAATAATTTTAAACATTGATCGTTAATTTTAACGTAGAAATTTAGAAATTTGATGATTTTAAATTTTTGGACAAATATGATATTTTAAATTTATGAAAGGATAAATATGATATTTTAATTTTAAGAAGGATAATTATGTAATTTTAAATTTAGCAAAAAAATAAATACGTAAATCCCTCAATTTAAAATGTGCTTGGAAATTTGTGTATGTAGTGTTGTTGGGCCCTTCATTAATTATAGCCTAGTTTTCAGAATTTAAACATGTCTTAAATAAATGTAATGATGATTAGTCACCTAAATTATTATCAGGAATTAATCGATACAATAGTCAAAGAAATGGTGTAATATCGAGAGAATCATCATCACCGATCACAATCAATCACACAAACAAGACCGTGACAAAACCTGGCAGCCTTAATGGTCTGGCCAATAGAAAACCATGAATGAGATTATTAATGACATGATTTGATTTGATTCCAGAGGGGTATAGAATGGAAAGAAAGAGAAAGGTTTGAACTTTAACAGAGACAAGGAGAGGGCAAGTTTTGGTATCGGGACCCGTTTTTGGTCTGTCAAAAACAGAGCCAAAACAAAGACATGTCTTTTGAAACATTAGTAAAGCAAAACTAGCAGTCTCGAACCTGACATGGTTGGACTCGATTGCCAACAAAAGTAGCAGCATTTAACATTTTCCCTGTGCCGTTCCTTTCTTTGTTTCTCACATGCTTAAAATCATAAAGGAAAATGTTGTGCGTCCCTCTAGTTTTTCCCCGATCTTTTGATGTGATGCTAAAACAAGTTGAGATTACTACGATTTTAATTACCGCGGTGTAATGTGATTTTTGATGTTTGGACGAAAGAAGATGACACTATCACAATCACAATTTTTGTGTTTGAATTAATGTAGTTAATCAAAATATTTTTCAATAATAAAATTAATACAAAAATGCTATGATAAAATCATTTTCAACACAAAAAATAGAATAAAAAGATGATGTACAAATTGAAGCCAATTTTTTTTTACTATAAAAGAACGTAATATTTTTCAATTAGTATTTTCCATTGTTATCCTAATCTATGAACAAACAAATAAAATGAAATGACAGAGGAAAGTCAAACAACTCTAGCGAGAAATTTTTGAACAAAGATTATTTTTTAGTTGAAAATCCTGCATCAATTCTTTTAGGAGAATACTCGCGCTACGCGACGAGTATGTAAATTATGTTTTTCATTGTAATGCAATTATATATTTGTAGGATAATATCAATAATATCATCTTAAAATAAAGTTATTTGAATTTATTTATCTATGATTATTCATATATTTTACAATTATTTTACATTACGATAACAAAAAATCTTCTTTTTTAATCAAATAATAATACGTATATTTGTGTTATTATATAATAATATATAAGAATAAAATATAATACAATTATTCACAATATTTGTTGTTACGAAAAACGTAACAACAAATATTATATCATTATTCACAATATTTCATACAATATCAAATATTAAAATAATAAATCATACAACATATGCAGTAACACATTATTAATTATATAGTAGTAATAATTTTTATTGATCCAAAATACAATGGAAAATATAAAATAATATAAAACTTAATAGTAGAAGTAATTTAATAAATAATATCAAAATTTAATTTATAATAAACTTAAATACAAATTATTTTACATCATGTGATTTTATTATTTTACATTTTGTAAAATAACAATACAATTTGATATGTATTTATAAGTTTAAAAAGTTATTTAGGTGGATAAATTTCTTTGTAATTCTATTATTTTCTGAAAAAGTTTTGTTTGCTTAAAAACACAAATATAATATCCTTAGTATTATATGAGATTCTTATTTTTATAATTTTTTAAAAACTAAATAATAATACATAAATATTTTACTATGCAAATAAAATTCTTAAAGATATATTATGTAAATATGTATTTTTTTTCCATTGTATTTTCTTATATAATATCTTTACAAATTGAAATTATGAAAAACGGTATGTATGAACTATGCTAATATGTATGTCAAAATAAAAAGAAAAATAAAATGAATATATTTGATGGGTTTATAAAATTAAATTTCCAAAATAATACTAATAAATGTTATATTTTTTTATAATATTACATATTAAATTATTAGTATTTAATATATAAACTTTTCATATTTCATTACATTCACATTTGATAATGTAATCTTATGTGAAATAATAAACAATTGATTATATTTGGTCTAATATGATTCTAACAAATAATAAATATGTCACATCATTAATGTAGGATGATGTGGTTTTCTAAGAATACTTAGAACATGGTGTAAAATAATAACACATAAATAACTACACAAAATATGATTTTCAAAAAATCTAACAAAAAAATAATGATTGAGATTAAACTACATCACTACATCTAATGGTTCAAATGAATACTTAAAAATAATAATACAAAATGTATGTCTTAAATGATCAAATATAATATTAATGCATATGATAAAGTCGCATCACATAATCTAATGGTTAATAATCAAGATAAGCATAATGATGTGGCTTCATGAGGAGGCTCAAAGATAAGTGCAAAATAAGGAGGTGGGTAAATTCCTAGGAAATTCTTTTTTATGTGAAAACGATTAAAAAATTCCAAAATTGTAACTTGAAAATAAAAAACTGAACCCTAGTTTACAACAAGTTAAATCAATTAAATCCATATAATATGCAAGGTAACAAGAAATCTGAAAAAAAAAAAAGAAAAAAAAACTACAAACATCAACAAGCCAATAGCCAAAGAAAGAATCACAAGTGAAGAAGAAGCAATATACACATTAACAAAAATTTGTAGTTTAGTTTTTAGGGCTAGTTTCAAAGACAAAATTAAAATTGAACTTGGGCAAACAATTAAGAGAAGAAAAAATAGACAACTTAAGTGTATAATTTCAATGAAATATTATTTTGCTGCTTTTATTGTAATAAATATCAAAAATAGGGTTTTGATATTTGTAGATTATCATTCCTAAAATTTCAGAATATAAGACTCATATTAAAAATATTACTTTTTGAAATATCAAAACCGAGTTTTTATGTGTTAAAGTTTTCGAAAGGGTATAACCGTAATTTCATTTTTATGGGTTATTTAAATAAATATATTATAGGGTCTTATTTGCATAATGATCAAACTTTTAATAATACTAAACATAGAGTTTGTAAAATAAACCTCCATATACTTGTAAATTAAATGGTTTGATAATATGAAAGTTTTGAGGGTATGCATGTAATGTGCAATTCCACTCACTTATTAGGCGGCCAAATGGCAAACACCTCTGTACATCCATTCATGGCCACAATACACTCATGAAACCCTAAGAGACAAAAGAGAGAAAAATAGGAAAAAACAAGGAAAAGAGGAAATTTCGCAAAACGAAAAGCGCCATAATCTTCAGGAGGTTCAGTTGTGCGAGTTGGCAAGATCAAAATATGAATTCCTTCCAAGTTTCGAGTGTTGGGTATCGGCGTCACTATCGAGCCCCGCGCATCGGATTGTGAGGCCCGGTCCGACACGATCCCGAGGACCACGCCGACGATTCGATCGTACAAATCCTAAACTATGAGCAACTACATATGAAATTAACTCTTAATTCATAGAGAATCATACCACGTGAAATTGATCACGGAGAAGGGTTGACTGCGTAGTTGCTTTGCTCGCTTCGACTCCGGCGACACGCACGTCCCACGCCCGCGCGATTCGACACCTAATTCGAAGCTTCTTTTGTCGTATACAATCGGAATTTATCCGATTCGTCTTCGACTTTGCTCGACCTTGCTCTTGATAGATCACACCAGAAAATCTCACGTGAGATTTCTCTACTCGTATCCACCTCGAGCTCGCGTCTTTCGGTTACGCGTGATTCCCCTAAAATCACCGTAAACTTGCTCAAAATCTTGAATCTCTAATGGAGTTTTGCTCAAAATATTCGACACCTAATGGATAGAATATTAATAAGTAAAGAATGGTTAACAATATATCCTAATTCACAAGTGATAGCAACAGTGAATACATGTTCAGACCATATTCCTATTCTATATGAAGCAAACCCAAATTATCCTATATTTAATGGTTTTATATTTGAAGCTAAATGGATGAAATTAAATGAATATAAAAATATAATCGACACCTCACTATTAAATAATACCAGTAACTCAGTAGAGGAATTTTTTAATAAAATTACTAAATTAGGTCAGGATTTGAAGAGTACTAACAAAGATATGCATATTAAATATAATGCTCAAGTTGAAAATTGTAAAGTAATTATAAAATGGTCAGATACTATGGAGGATTCTAGATCCTTAACAAATATTGAAAAATGGATAAAATTGCAAGCAAAACTAAGACTCGAAACCCTAATTTCACTAGAAAAGTTATATTGGAAACAAAGATCCAAATTCAATTGGATAAAAAATGGTGATGCAAATACTAAATTTTTCCACCTACATGCTTCAATTAAAAAATCAAATTCAATGATTTCAGTTCTTAAAAATAAACATGGAGTTGAATTTTCAGATCACAAACAAAAATCTGTACTATTATTTACATTTTATAGAGACTTAATGGGAAGAGAGCATATAAATAATAAAGAATTTGGACATATTGATCTTAGAAAATTATATGAAAATGAAAATCATAGTTTATCTTCACTAGAACAGGAATTTAATATGACAGAATTAACTTGCTCTATTCAAATTTAAAAAACAATAAGAGTCCTGGCCAGATGGGTTTATTGGAGAATTTTTTAAGATTAATTGGGATAAATTAAAAAATGAGATATTATATTTATTTAACAAAGATGGAAAATTAGGGTTATCAAAGTTTAATTCATCATATATACGATTAATAGCTAAAAAAGACAATGCAATTGAACCTAAAGATTTTAGGCCAATTAGCCTTATATCAAGTATACGAAAAATCTTTTCAAAAACATTATCAAATAGATTAAGTCTTTATATTAATGATATGATTTCGAAGAACCAATTGGGATTTTTAAAAGGAAGGCATATATCTTAAAATTATATTTATGCAAGAGAAATTTTATCTATAGCTAATAGAAACTCTATACCCTTAGTTCTATTAAAACTAGACATACATAAATCATTTGATAGTGTGTCTTGGAATTTTTTAATTAGTGTATTACAAGCAAGAGGGTTTGGAAATAATTTTATTGCATGGATCAAAAATTCTGTACTGCCAGGTACATCAAGAGTAATTCTAAATGGAAATCCTGGAAAATTCATACATTTAAAACGAGGACTTAGACAATTGGGTAAGGACATCAGTTAACCATCAAAATCAAACAAACCTTGCTGATTATTGGTCGACACAGATCCCATGCTACAAAAATTCGTAAATTGGAAATTAATTAGTACACATAATATGAAATTTTCAAATAGGAAAATCAATCAAACCTTGTTAATTAATGGTCAACACAGATCTCATGCTACAAAAATGGAAAATTCATACATTTAAAACGAGGACTTAGACAATTGGGTAAGGACATCAGTTAACCATCAAAATCAAACAAACCTTGCTGATTATTGGTCGACACAGATCCCATGCTACAAAAATTCGTAAATTGGAAATTAATTAGTACACATAATATGAAATTTTCAAATAGGAAAATCAATCAAACCTTGTTAATTAATGGTCAACACAGATCTCATGCTACAAAAATTCGAAAAATGGAAATAAATTAGTACACAAAATTTGAATATTTCAAATAGGAAAATCAAACAAACCTTGCTAATTAATGGTCAACACAGATCCCATGCTAAAAACAATCGACAAATGAAAATTAATTAGTACACCGAATATGAAAATTTCAAATAGGAAAATCAAACAAACCTTGCTAATTAGTGGTTATACTAGATTTCATCCAAACAAAATGAAGCAATTAGGGGCTCCATTTACACAATCCAACAGCTCGGCATAAACGTCCGTCCAGTAAACTCCATTAACACAATCCAACATTTTCGCTTGTTTGACAGAAAGAAAATGAAACGAACAGTAAGGTATATATGGGGAGCTTTGAAATTCAAATTGGAAAAAAGTGAACAATACACACGTTTTGAAAGTTTATTCAGAAAAAAACAACTTTTGAACAAAATTTGAAATATGACACTATCGGACTCTCAGAGTCCGAAATTTGATGAATTTTCGAACTCTGAGAGTCCGAAAAATTTGGTTGACTTACACTCCCCCAAACCGATTAATGGATGAATTAACAAAAAAAACTAGACTCTGAGAGTCCGATAATTTCATAAAAATCTAAACGAGTATGCAGGCTAATTGAGTGATCACATGAAATTTCGGACTCCGAGAGTCTGAAATTTTTCATGGGACTCCATCTCCCTCCCCAAATTATACCCAATAATAATACACACAATTAATATTTTTTTTAATAAAATTAATTATATATTTAAATATTTTTTAATGAATAATAAGAAAATCAAGATATATTTTAATAAATTATTATTACGTTTTCGAGTCGTTGGATTGTCTGTTCGGTTTTCGTATCGTTCAATTGATTTTATATCATTTGATTCGTTCGGTTTTCGTATCGTTCAATTGATTTTAATCAAGATATATTTAACATAATTTTAATATTATTCATTAAAAATTATTTATTACAAAAATATTTATTGTCATTTGATGAATAATTTTTTTATAAATAATTTTTTAATAAATAATTTTTTTAATATATAATTAATTTTATTAAAAAAGATATTAATTGTGTCTATTATTGAGTATAATTTGGGTATACCCAATAAATATAATTTGCTCTCAAGAGTCCGATTTTTTTTGTTGACCCAAATTGTTAATACAGAGCCCGGTCCACTCGTATTAATAGGCCTGCGGGGCACCGTATATGAACTCTTTCCAGAAGTCCACAATTTAGCCAACCTTTTTACCTAGTCTTCTCTCTTGAACTCAGCAAAGCTGCAAAACTAAGACAAAGTCTTGGTGTGTTGCTTTCGCAAACCAAGAACCGCATGAATGCATTATAAATTCCACAACAACTCCAATATTCTATTCACCCACTTCCATTTACCAGTAACATTCTCTAGTTATCGTCATGAAGTCTCGCAAGTTCTCAGTGATTCTCTTTATATTTTCCGTTCATATGTTTTCTCAATCCCTTCTCCCCTTGGTTCAATCAAGTTCAACACCAAGTCCTACAGAGAAAGAAGCATTGTTAGCAATTAAAGCTTTGATAACAATTGATCCTTCCAATACACTATCTTCGTGGAACGAGAGCTCTTCATTATGTCAATGGAACCACATTCGTTGCGACCATCATAGAGTCTCCACATTGGATTTGCAAAATCTAGGATTAACCGGCCTCGTAAGTCCTTATGTAGGCAATCTCACGTCTCTGAGGTATTTATATCTCCAAAACAACCAACTAACCGGCACCATTCCTGCCCAACTAGGCAACTTAAACCGATTGGAAGTTTTGAATATGAGCTCGAATCTTTTCGAAGGCTTAATCCCTTCAGACCTTACAATGTGCAGTAATCTCACAACCATTGATCTGTCGGCAAATACGCTATATGATCATATACCCATCAAGATAGGAAACCTTGCCAAGCTTCAAATTTTGAATTTGGATAAAAATCTACTCAGCGGTCCGATACCGCCATCCATGGGCAACCTCTCATCTCTTGTCATTCTTAACTTGGGCACAAACACTCTAAATGGCACAATACCTAATGAACTAGGTAATTTACATAAACTAGAACGACTCCAAATATCAGTTAACAATCTCACCGGCACGGTTCCTCCATCTCTATATAATATCACTTCTCTTAAAACCTTTGCTATTGCATCAAATGATCTTTATGGAGAATTTCCTTCCGATATAGGGTTTACACTTCCAAATCTACTGGTCTACCATGTTTGCTATAACTCATTCACGGGACAAATCCCTCCATCACTTCATAACGTAACTAAAATCCAAAGCATAAGAATGTCTCATAATTACTTTGTCGGGCCGGTGCCACCAGGACTAGACAAGCTCCACAATCTCACGTTCTATAATATCGGGTTCAATCGATTAGTAGATAAACTTGATTTTATCACCTTGTTGACAAACAGCCCAAAGCTCCAATATCTTGCTGCAGATGAAAACCATCTACATGGCGAAATTCCACCCTCAATAGGCAATCTTTCATCAACTATCAATAAAATTTATATTGGAGGAAACCAGATTTCAGGTATCATCCCGAAATCTATTGGCCAACTCACGAGTTTGACTTTGCTAAACATAACCGACAACTCCATTTCAGGGGAAATTCCTCCTGAAATTGGCCAACTCAAACAACTTCAAATGCTAGGTCTCGCTATGAACAGATTTTCAGGCGAAATTCCGACATCCCTTGGGAATTTAACCCGAATTAGTGAGCTAACAATGTATGAAAATGAACTGGAAGGGAGTATTCCAGTCTCGTTTGGCGAGCTTCAAAACTTGATATCCGTAGACTTGTCGAACAATAATCTCGGGGGAAACATACCAACCATCCTCTTCACCCTCACTAGTCTTAGTCTTCTACTCAATCTATCCCACAACTCTCTCACTGGCTCTTTGCCCCAACAGATAGGCATGCTAGATAATATAGTTACGATCGATATTTCCAACAATCATTTGATAGGTAATATCCCAGATTCTATTAGTGCGTGCAAGAGCTTACAACTCTTGTCCATGTCAAATAATTTGTTCGATGGACAAATTCCAAACAGTATAGGCAACCTAAAAGCCTTGCAAAGTTTGGACATTTCTTCAAACAAACTTACCGGTTCCATTCCTGAGAACGTAGAAGAACTCCGAGCATTACAATACTTGAATCTCTCTTTCAATGATCTCGAAGGACAAGTGCCAACAGAAGGCGTGTTTAAAAATCACTCAGCCATCCATCTTCAAGGAAACCCTAATCTTTGCTTCTCTTCTTCCTCGTGTGTTTCTCATCACAAAAAACTCGGGTTGACCGTTATTATAGTAATTGCGTTAGTAAGTCTCGGGCTCTGTATTTTAGCCGTGCCTTTGTCATGGGTATTATTCATCAGAAACACGAGAAGAGGTGCAAAGGTCTCAGATCTAATCGACTCGGTGAAGGGGAAGCACAGAATGGTATCTTATGATGCTATCCTTCACGCAACAAATAATTTTGATCAGACCAACCTAATTGGAACAGGGGGCTTTGGTTCGGTCTATATGGGGTTATTCGAGGATGGAATGACGGCTGCGATCAAGGTACTTAATAACTAATAAATTGTCTCAATGATAATTTAATCAAAATGAAAAGAAATTATTAAGTTTATCTTTTCCTCTTTATTACCTGATTAATGTATATCTAATTTATCATGAAGGTACTAAATCAAACCATAAAAGGGGCTTCAAAGAGTTTTATAGCAGAATGTGAGGTCCTAAGAAACATCAGGCACCGAAACCTAATCAAACTCGTAACATCGTGCTCAAGTGTGGATTTTGCCAATAATGATTTCCAGGCTCTAGTGTATGAGTACATGAGTAATGGAAGCTTGGATGATTGGATAAGAGGAAGAAAAAGGCATGAAGATGGAGAATCATTGAGTCTCTCAGAGAGACTTAACATTGCAATTGATGTTGCGAGTGCCATGGACTACTTGCACAATGATTGCGTTCCAAGAGTTGTTCATTGCGATATGAAACCTAGCAATATTTTGTTGGGCGAAGAAATTAATGCCAAGGTTGGAGATTTTGGCCTTGCCAAGTTATTAGTTAAGGATGACGAAAATATCGACTTGTCCAGCGCAACTATTGGGCTTAAAGGCTCAATCGGTTACATACCACCCGGTAAGTTGTTGTGAACTGATATAAATTATTAGTTAAATCTGTCTATAAAATTTAATACCCTCTTCGAATTTTGTCTACATAGAATATGGATTTGGGGGAAAACCTTCGACGAATGGCGACGTATACAGTTACGGTGTCATGCTACTAGAATTGATTTCAGGAAAGAGTCCAACTGATGAATTATTTGTTGGAGGACTCAGTCTAGCAAAATGGGTCCAAAACGGATTTCCTGATGGAGTTGTGGAACTAATTGACAAAGACCTACCAGGAAGAAGAACTACTACCATCACCGGTGAAGAAAACCAAATGGAATGCTTAGTCTCCATGGCACGAGTTGGACTCTCTTGCACGGTGGAATCGCCGGATTCGCGTTGCTCGATGAGAGAGGCCCTTCAGGAATTAAATAAAATCAAGAAAATATTCTCCAGTAAATCTTAGAAAGAAAAGAGGTTTTCTTCCATACGCTGAATCAAATATAAACCGCTCAATCAATGAGATCTATACAGCTGGCATTTAATAACCTACAGGATCATTTTGTACTTTTCTTTTGTTTTATGAAGCAGAGAAAGCATGTGTATATGATAAAAATAAAAATAGTAAAAGTAAAACAGGCATTAAGCCTATATGAAACTAGCGCTAGTCTCGCGCGATTGCCCGGGTTTGTTCAAGTAAAACAATCAAAAAATTTTAATTTGGAGTTTTTCTCAAATTAATGAAATTGATGTCTCGCGTATTTAAAACAGTGATGATAAGCACCCCGCTTTTTATATCTTGCAATCACCCCGAAATATTACAAAAGAAATGTCATTAATGCAAATTAAAGGATAAAATAACTAAATTAGGAAAATATTAATCCAATTTTGGGATGCGTGCAGAGTTGGGGTTATTGGTGCGGAGTGAACAACATTATTGGTATTTAAAAGAAAAACACAACTTCCAAGGTTTTAAGGCCGATACATGAAAAATACAAAACTTCGAAGCTTTTTGCAAAAATAGAAAAAGTATATTCTCATGATATTTTTTAAAATGATGTTTTATCACACATCATTTTTTTTATAATACATTAAATTTCAAGAGTATTTTTGAGTAATTATTATCAATTAACAAATATTTAATGTAATTTTGCAAGTGTATTTATCAATAAATAATAGGTTAAATAAGAAATATGTATTGTTTATTAAATATTTGTTGGGTCTGTTTATTATTTTTATTTTTTTATGTTGGGTCTGTTTAGGTGAATTTTCCAAAGGAAATGGGACAGAAAATCAGAATAGCTGTCATTGCTCAAGGTTTTATTTTTTGTTCTTCAAAATACTTTTTATGACTAGTCAAATGCCCGCGACTTCGCTGCGGGGTTTCTTAATTGTTTGAAAATACTAAATCCAAATTTTTATAATTGGTGTTCCAACAATTATATAATTGATGTTTTAATAAACAATGCCCGCGCTTCGCTGCGGGTATTTTAATCTTATTTTTAATTTTTTCCCAAAAATAAAATTAAAACGCAATAACGTAAAAAAATAATATATATGTTAAATTTTGTTTACAATATTCATAATGGCATATCAAAATTTATAGTTTGATTGAAATTAAAAACAATTTGCTTTACAATATTCTTCACAAGAAAAGTGTGTATACCAAAACACAAAGTTGTCGTTTTCACCTTGTTTAATATAAAACACGATACCTAAAGTAACTACATCGCCAAAATAATAAATTATCAAAATGCCCTGAAATAAACACAAGGAAATTATGTCTGAACTACTAATTGTTTCTTTTATGCACATTGGCACAATTATCATATTTTTGATGATCATAAAGAGCAAAAATAAAATAAAAAGTTCATTTTGAATGTAAAATTTTATAAAAAAAGTTTAGAGTAAAATTATAATATATTTCTTTATTTACAACATTATTGGGATAGAAATATCAATTTCATTAAACTCGGAAAAATACAAGTAAACCTTAATTTTACAACTTTAATTTGGGCCCATTTTGTCCCGGAAAAAGACAAGACAATTTTGTATCTTTTTCTTTTCCAAGGAAAGTTTAAGAGGTGGGATACATCATATATTTAGAGATGGAGTATTTAGAGAGAGTCAAATTATTCCAACTTCGACAAAGTGGAAATGACAACAAATAATTATTTTGAATTTATCTTGATCCTTTTATCTATGTGGATGTAACAAAATATATCTTTGCTTCTTAAATCCCCAATGTTTAAAACAAAATTTATATGCAAACCATGTAAATCATCAAAATATCAGAGATTTGGTCAAATTCGACCTGTTCTTGAAGGTTCTTTTTTCATTATATAATATCAAACTTGATCACCTCCAAAACCACCTGAATTTTTTTTTTTTTTTTTTTTTGACGGTACCAAAACCACCTGAATAACAATTAAAACACTCACATGCAAAAAATTAGAATACAGTCCCAAAAAATTAATCTAACTACAAAACACACCCTGAAATTAGAAAATTAGGGCCAGCATGTCATCATGATACCTTTAAAACATTCGAAGCACTCTTTTGTTTCATCTGCAACCAATTTAATTATATTGGAACCGAGTAAATATGATATTTCTAAAAAAAAAACTGAAAACATCATATAAACCCTTCCAAAATTTGAAAATATCAAGAACACTCTCTGCAATATGTAAATACCAATTATACTCTTGTTAAATATCAGAATATAAATATAATTCTCTATAATTCATAAATATCAAAAATACTCGAGCAAAATAAAAAAGAAAAAAAAAAAAAATCAAATAATAAACACTCTCATAAAATCTGATAATACAAAAAATAATAATCTATAATGTACAAATTTCAAAAATATCCATAGAAAACTTGCAAATAACAAATATGCCCCGGTAAATTCAGAAAATTAAAAAAAAATCTTTATAAGAATTGAAAGTATCAAAAACATACCCCTACAACTTTAAAATATCAACAATCATTCACTAAGATTCATGATTTTTATCAGAAAAAGAAAGAAAAGAAAGGCAAAATTCTTGGAAAAAAGCTTAAAATTAAAATGCTGAAATTTAAAAACAAAAATTAAATTTCACAAAAAGGCGAAAAATAAGAAAAAAAATCCAAAAAAGTAAAAACTGAACAATCCATCCTTAAATTTACAAAAATAGTAGAAGAAAGAAATATTGGTCAATTTTTGAAACTAAAAACCCAAATATTGCTCAAATTCGATAAATCACAAAATTGTCCAAAATTGTAAAAATTCATCAAATTATTAAGAAGATAACCCTAATTTTTGTAAAATATAAACCCCAAAATAAATAAAAACTTTCAGTTCGAATTTTTTTGACAAACCCCCTCAAATAATTTAAAATGACCATACCAAAAATTTCAGATTTTTTGAAAAGAAATACACCAATATTCCTTATTTTAAAGAAAACAAACCTTAAATTTCTGGAAAATTACCCTAAAAAACCTCTAAATATTGAAAATTAAAAAGTACTCTCTAAATAGCTCAAATTGAATAAAAAACTCAAATATTGCTGAAAATTTTGAATACTTAATCTAACATATTTCAAAGAATATATTCAAAATATCAGAAATCTACCTTTCGAAGCCACAGTGATTCCAAAAACCCCCGCACCAATCACTATTACTGTAAGGGGGTCAGCATCTTGATCTTCCAAATACTTTCTATTTGTCATTTCCCGCATTAAAAAAAAAAAATTAATTTTAAAATTAACTTCAAATTTGGGCTAAAGAGAATAATGAATGAACGGAGAAGCAATACCTATGAAATGAGTTTGGTATTTGGATCTTGAAATACGAACAAAATTCTTACAGTAATTTCATCGAACATGTAAGCATCACGAGCTTTTACCTTCAAGTTATGCAACCAATTTCTGAATATGAAAAAAGATTGTATGAGGGGTAATTGATTCTAAGTAAATTTCGAATTTGATAAACTGAAAGGCTCCAAAAAAATGAGTAAATAATTATACCTTGTTAACCAAGGAGAAACAATAGCAAGTATTCAAAAGAGAAAAATCGTCCACAACCGTCTTTTGAAAGAAATTGGTTGAACACACACGAATCTCGTCTGAAAGAAAGAAAGAGTAGAGTATCCTCTTTTCAGATGACAAGAAAAACATCAAGAACGGGCCAGTTGGATCTTTACTCTGAAACATCGAAAAAATAGCAAAGAAGAGATTCGGGACCGAAAAGAGAAAAAGAAGAAATTGCGAGAATGTTTACCAGAGAAAGAAACCGATAAGCAACTATCTGAAGAGGCGCCCTTTGTGAGAGGCGTGAGAGATGAAGCCTTCCTTTTGTGGAGGCGTGAAGAGATGGAGTCGGCGTGAAGATTTGAGCCTTGTGAGAGCCAGGCGGGAAGGTAATCTAGGGAAGGTAAGACTTGAGCCTTTTGGGGAGCCTTGTGAAAGAGATGATGTGAAAAAATTGAGACGTGACGGTGGGACATTTAAATATAGTTTACCTATTATTTGGAATCCGGTATAATATAATTGGGTACAAAAAATAACGTGCATCACGAGATTAGTGAAAAATGTTTACAAAATATTATAGTAGGATTAATTTTGTTTAGTTTAAATTTAAATTTGTGAAGATATTTATATATACTCTTAATTCATAATTTTAACATTTTAAGTTTTATATTGAAAGATGGTAATCTAGACGAGATAGAAAATATGGAGCCGAGATATTTGGTGGGGACAAATTGATTAACAAGACTAAAGACTAAGGATTCATGGATTTCGATAAATTAATTGTTGTTCGTGAAATGATGCCTAAGGTACAATAATAAAAATATATGTATATGTTGAGGATTCTTTTGAAGGAAAGTTCTATCATACATCGTTTTAAAAGAGTATTTTGGATATATTTAGAAAAGTGTATCATAAAATTTATCTTTTGTGAAATTTTTTTATTTAATGAACAATACATATTTCCTATTTAGCCTAACATTTATTGATAAATACACTTGCAAAATTATCTTAAAAATTTGTTAATTAATAATTAATCAAAATACTCTTGAAAATGAGTGTATCATAAGAAGAAAAAAATGATGTATGATAAATAATATGATTCAGGCATTCTGAATCCTTCATGGGTTTGCATGAATATAATAATCCAATGAGCATATGAATAATCTGTTATAATATATACATGATACGTTCTGAGTCCTTCAGGGACATTCAAATAAATATAACTTTTCATTACCAATGTAAGGTACAATCTTTTCTAGACTGCAAGTCCATAAATTTCACATCGTCATGTGAATTTAGTTTTGGCCAATATTTTGATTTCGGCAAATTTCTCAATAACTATAGTTTAATTTCGGTTCTATCTTTCTCTAGTAGAGACATGATTTTAAGATCTCATTATTTTCAACATATTCAATGTTGACAGGTACCTTAATTCATTCATTCATGTCATCTACTGATTAATCTTTCAATATCCTTTTCAGAAGGACGTATTTTATTAGAAGTATTAACAACTTCTATAATACCAATCCTTTTATCATGCTCTTTCTTATTTCATTGATTTATCTTGGTTGAACCGATTGGTCGACCACGCTTCGACGTATATCAAACATAAAATTAACCAAGAATATTATATCACAAATATGAGCATTTTACACTGAAAAATTCTTGCATCAAATCATTTATTTGCAGTTTGTTGCAAATAATTAATTCATGAACTCCTAGTTCATATTTACTTTTCCAAGGATCTAATTTGATGATGCATATAATTTCTTGCTTTTTCAGTTTTATTTCTCCCCCCCCCTAATGTAAGCATGAGTAATCGATAATTTTAGTGAAGTTCTTCGAGACTTCCACGGTATATTATATATTGAACTGTTTTACTCATGTTTGACCATCTTAGTAATTTATTCCATTTCTCCTTCAATGATTTGTATATCTATAGTCCAATGTCTAACATGCTTCGAGCATGTTTTTCTATTTTATTTTATTTATAACAAATGACATATAGTCCTTCGGGGATACTATATTCACAACATGCATATTTTAACTATAGTTACTTACTTAAACATAAACTTCTTGTTCACATATATATTTTAAGCTTCTAGGTTAAGCATACTATTTGAACTTCTGGTTCATTTGAACAAAATGTTAAAGATATGAAATCATGGAGAATAAATCAACCCATTATATGTCGGACAATTTTGTTTAACTCTTCCTTGTACGATATGTAGTGCTACTAGCACATCTACTACACATCTAATATTTCAATGAGTACTTTTAATCCCAGACCAATCCAAAGTTATAATGGGAATTTGGGGGGCACTTGTAATAAATAGTTGGATTTAATATAACTATTATTGTGGCACACATATCTTATGCTTAAACAATTAATCACAAAAACATCAAATTATTCTTATCAATAATGAACTTCTGGTTCAACACTAATTTCAATTGTACTTATACATGTCACTAATTACTCTTCTAGAGTAATCAAAACATGACTCTTCTGAAGGAAATACAGTTTCAGGATCAACCGTAAAAGTGTACACAAGGATAAACAAATGTAGTCGTACATTCGTGGCCATAACTGTCAGTGAGAAAATTCGATTTGAATGGTTCAAATTGGGTTATATATATAATTAGATTATCTATAACCTTCATGTAGAAATATATTTCATATGAACGAAGTATTAGTGTCGTTTATGTGAAATACCGAAAGGGTGCAACAGTATGACATACATTTAGTAAAACAGTCATAACTTTTGCATACGAACTCCAATTGGGCTGGAACAAATTGGGTTTTGTAGATAATTAGATTATCTACAACTTTCATGTTGGGTGATTTTCTGTCTGAGAAATTTACCAATTTCTAAATGACAGAATACTGACCAGGTTCATGCAGTTTTCTGTGTGAGAGGGTGTATATTGGATATACATGCCTTTTGGCTAATCCTGATCCTATTAGGTATAAATAGGATACTTTCTCTCTCATCACTATGAAGTTAATGCAATCTTATTCAGAATATTTAGGAGATTTTTTCCAGAATAATTGAGATACAACTTTCTATTGAGTGAAAGGGTGTAAAGAGAGATAACCGAGAAAAGGAGTTTTCTCGGTGTAGAGAATCAAACGATCGAGCAAGTTCGCCGGTGCATCGTCTAGGCAGGTGCATCCGCGACCGACGTCTTGTGACTCACGATGGATACAAGTAGAGGAGCGACAATTGTGGCTTTTAGATTGTGATCGACCCAAGGAGTGAGAAGACGGCCAACGAACGGTGAAAGACGCGTGGTATGGGACGCGCGGATTGTCACCAATGTGACAGGAGATAGAAGGCGGCGATCAACCCTTCGTGTGTGATCAATTTCACGCTGGTATAGATCTATCCTTCTATTCGCATCGTACCCTCGAAGTCATGGCGTGATCTCGGGAATCGGAGAATCGGACCGGGCCTTCATTCCGCTGCGCGGGCCCGGAGTCGAGGATATTCTCCATCATCTTCGAGAGCCAGTAATCATATTCATTATTTCAAATATGTTTATATTTACTCTTCTAGAGTAATATAGATAATTACCCTTTCTAAGTAATCGAAACAATGAATTATCTAGTATCATATAGATTATTAATCTTCTAGAGTAAACAAAACAATGACTCTTCCAGAGTCACTAACAATACTCATAATTTCAACTATTGAAATATATACATGTCTATTTGTTTATTAAACAAACAAAATAAATACAAAACAAGTTTTGTATTAATGATTGTTTCAATCGACAAAGTTGTCGTGTTAATTCTTTTTCATTCTCCTCTTAAAGAGGTTTCATAAATTAATTAAAATCATATGTTGTACTACTTGTACAACCATTTCAATCCAGATCTTGAAACATATATTTTGAGATATCTTTATATTACATTTTGCCGGATCTTGTTTCTCATGTGATTTTCTTATTATAATCACCTTGATTTCAATTATATATTTGATCTTTTTAGGCAACATTCACTTATGGAAATGAGTGGAATCAATCGAACTTATATGTCAATTAAAATCACTTGTCGAAGAAGACAAGATAATATGAATTCAAGCATTTTTTTAATTATCTTCTTAGCTTTGCTTCTACGGTTGCAAATAGAAATCATAACAAATAGACAACGATTGATATAGAATATCTTCAGAAAATGTTGATTTGCTATCAAAATGAGACAACAATATAATTTTTCGTGTAAGATATGCTTAATTTCATTTTTCCTTTGTCCATAATAAAATGAAATTTGTCTCATCAAATTGACAATCGAAAAAATTATCCTGTGAATAAATCTTATGTTAAAAGTTCTAGTCAAAAGACCGAGGGTGATTCAAATCCAACATATATGTTGAACCTTCCTTGTGAATTCATCTTATCACGGTATGATAATATTATCGGTATACAACCGCACAACAAAAATTCTAAGATGGAAATATTGGTTTATGACCAAAAAATTGATATGGCCCCAAACATTGTTGGTAATCTTGATTTTATGAGCACATATCGTGCTTTGAATTGAAATCTTTTAACAAATGATTCTTCCGGATCATTATGTGTGTCTATGTGAGGTTCTTTTAAATGATTCTTCATGATCATTTTGTATGTGAACATGACCTACAAGATGTTCAACTTTTATTCCAATTGTAAACACAAAGTATGTCAATTGATAAATTTCGTGTTACAATTTGATAATAAGCAAACACGAGACCACATCAATTAATATCAAAAATCGTTCGTATAGTGGATTGACAGGTCCATTAATATTCTCATGCATATATTCTCGAAATGTTGGAGGATCTAATTTCCACTTTGTTGTTCATGGCCTAGTAAACAAATTTCTTTGATGACATATTTGTTAGGATCTTATGGATCATCATTGATGATCCCAATTTTTTTTTTTTCACATGGTAGCACAATATATCATGTCAAATGATTAATAAATTCGAGTAAATAAACTTCTGGTTTATTACCAAATATGTCTCAAATGTACTAATATGTGAATAGTACAAATCAGTAAAACAAATCGACAATTTTCTAATATATATCTCATCTCTGAAATATTGCACAAAATGCATAAATATTCAAGATTCATCTTGATATGATATCCATTTCAGCGGATATCATTATAAACAATCAAAGACTTGGGGGAACATAAATATATTATTTGTAACTCATTTTGTTTCTTTTTGTGGGCATATAAACTCTTCGGGAGTTTTTCATTAATTCAAACTACCATGATTGGTGTTTTCTTTTGTCTTTTTCATAATATAATAAGAGAAATAAGTTGAATTTTTCAATATGGTTTCCTTTTTGTTTTTTCTTGAGTTGATGCTTTGGTTTTTATTTTTATGGTGTCTCCGAGACCCTTGGCCTCTAATTGGATTTCCGCATCAAGAACTCGTTGTAAGTTGTTTGTGAATGATATGTCCAAGACAACAATTTCTAGCTTTGTTAGATTTGTCATAATACATACTTCGGTTGTAAGAGAAGGAAAAGAATACAAACTGTGTTTGTAACTTCGTTTGTAAGAGAAAATAAGAACAATACAAACTTTGTTTGTAACTTTGTAAAGAAGAACAATACAAACTTCGTTTGTAACTTCGTTTGTAAGAGAAGAAAATAAAAACAACAAATATTCTCACCTTCACCAGAAATCTCGAGATTCAAGACAATAGAGCTTCGTGCTGATAACGTGTTGTAAAAATAGCAAAAATCTCAAAAACAACACTCAAGAAATAAGAGAGATTCATGAGAAAAAAAAAAGGGAGAATGGTAAATATTTCATTTCTCTTTTATTTAATTCATTACAATGGAGGGGACATATATATAGCCTAAATAATACCATGGGACCATACACAAAAACCATGGATGATACCCACATTATTCAATACCATGGGTACAATACCATGGGTGGTATCATGAAACATATATAATTAATCTAATACACACAACATCATGTACAATTACACATGTACATACATGTATCATGATATACAAAATAAATCTAACAATACATTCACATTAATATATACAATATATTTATAACACATGTGACTTATTAGTTTTCCATGTTTTTATTACCTCCTCGAGTTCTTCCAGATTAATCTCCTTTTCCATAAATTCTAAGTTATTTATAGTATTTTGATAAATAATATTTAAATCCAATTTTCCTTTCATCTCCACTTCTGACTTAGGAATATGTTTTTTTCCCATCAATTTTTTATAGAAATTAAATAAATTTTTTGCTTTATCCATATGGCTTGAGTGAATGTTCCCATTTTCTTCCATAATAGGAATCATGAGTTTATTTTTTCTTATAGTGGCATGTAGATGGAAAATTTTAGAATTTGAATCTCCTTCTTTAATCCATAAATTTTTGGATCTTTGCTTCCAATAAAGTTCATTTTCCATAACTAAATCATTATATCTTTCTTTAGTAACAGATTTTATCCATTTTTCCATGTTAGTTAGTGATCTAGAATCCCCGGCCAAATCTATCCAACTTATGATATTAGAATAATTTGTCATCTGAATCTTGGCATTAGTGTCTCTATTTGAATTCCAATCCATTAATCTTTTTCCTAAAACTTCCATTTTAGCAAAGAATTCCTCTAAATTTTCTGAAAACGTAGCCTTTAAATGCCTAGCAATAATTCCATCCACTTCTTTATTAATTAACCATGAATTTTCCATTCTAAATCCTCTTTGAATTGGGAAGCTAGTGTTTGCCACATAAATAATGGGCACATGATCTGAAACAGATTGTGAAGTTGCCATTTGTGAAGAATTAGGAAATTATTTTACCCATTCTTTATTTAGAATAAACCTATCAAGACTAGCCTTAGCCACATTATTTCCCCATGTAAATTGTCTACCACTTAGTAGTAAATCAATAAACTCCATAAAATTTATAAATAAATTTGTATTTTTATTATCTCTATCAGGCCCACTTCTTTCCTCACACTACAACAGATGCCAGTATCAGCGACGGGGGTTTACTTTTAGCTATGGGCCGTCGCAAATAAGACCTACTTTCACCGACAGGCCAACGCAGAAACCTATTTACGACGGTTTTCTTCTCCGACGGGCCAACGCAATCTCCGACGGGCTGTCGCAACTATCTATACCCGTCGCTGATTCATTTTACCGTCCGAAACAACGACGGCCCATCGCTGAAAATTCGAACATTACCGTCAGCCCGTCGCAAAGTACTGGGGCCGTCGCAAATGCTCTTTCCCGTCGGTAAATATGTGTAGGTTAATGCCGAGGTAAATATTTGTGTTTAATTTTGTTGATGACATTAATATGTGTGTAGGTTGAGGGGGTCTGTACCAGTGGAGAAGCCTGATGAGGCGGTGAAGGCTGAGAAGATACTTACCATCGGAGAAGCCCGAGGAGGCGCCGAAGGCTGAGGAGGTCTGTACCAGCGGCGAGAGAGGCCTTGAGAGATGGAGGATGAATCGGACGTGGGTTTTCAAATTATGTGTGTGTGTGTGTGTGTGTGTGTGTGTGTGTGTGTGTGTGTGTGTGTGTGTGTGTGTGTGTGTGTGTGTGTGTATACATGTATTGTGCGTAATGTGTAATATGTGTATATTGCGTGTGTTATGATCATGTGATAACACAAGGTTAAAATCTCCTAGAATGGCCCATGGAATATCTGCAATACTCTTTAATCCCTTAAGCTCATTTAAGAAATCTCCCTTCAAATTTTTATCCACTTGCCCATATACTCCGGTTAGTAAGATCTTATTATTATTCCATTTACATTGCAATGTAACATAAATAGAGTATCCTTTAATACAATCGGGAAGTGCACCCCTCAAAGCCACAGGCAAAAGTCTTTGCATGAAAATGTGGCAATCATGACTTTTCAAACCGTGGACATTCAAGGTTTGCATATTTATGCATCTTGTCCAATTTCCTGCATACCCGTCAGGAAAACGCAATTCTTGCAACCACTTATATACAAGCGCTTTTCCATTCTTATCAACGCAATATTTGGCTCTTGGTTTACCAATTCTGCCATTGTCTTGTGACACAAGCTCTAATTCTGAGCGAGAACAAAACAATGAAAGATCTAATCGAGATTTTCTGTTATCTTTGGTTTTATTTTTCATGTCAAAAACAGTATTGAACACATTACCAAACACATTCGCCTCGATATGCATCACATCCAAATTGTGACGAACAGAATTCGTCGACCAATACGGCAAATCCCAGAAAATACTCCGCTTGGTCCAATTGTGTGTTTGTCAGCAACCAGGAATCTTCTCTTTCTCAACTCCATTCTTCCATACAACGATCTTTTAGAGCACATCGAGACGATCCACTTTATCGCGAATTTCTAAACCAGATCTACGCGGGGGAGGCAAACTACGATCAGTTTTGTTTTTTGTGAATGAATTTCTCTGATTTTGAAATAGATGGTTGTGGGGTAAAAATTGTCGATGACAATCAAACCAACTATGTTTTCTACCGTGAGTTAGCCTAAACGATTTTGGGTTTTCCATACACACGGGACACGATAATCTACCATGAGTTGACCAGCCCGACATCATCCCATAAGCCGGGAAATCATTTATGGTCCAAAACAAAGCAGCTCTCATATTAAAATTGTTCTTTTGATACGAGTCATATGTTCGAACCCCATCCTCCACAACATTTTGAGCTCATCGACTAGAGGACTCAAGAAAACATTGATTTTGTCACAAGGATGATCTGGTCCAGGAATAACGAGCGTCAGAAACACATGACGATCTTTCAAACACATTCCAGGAGGAAGATTGTACGGAACGATGAAAATAGGCCAACACGAATAAGGCCTACCGCTCGAAAGGGTATACGGACAAAAACTATCCGTTGACAAGCCAAGACGAACATTACGCCGTTCGGAAGCAAATTCGGGATATGTGGTATTGAAATTCCTCCACATTTCTCCATCGAAAGGATGAATCATCAAATTAGGTTTATTGCGAGTCCCGTCAAAATGCGACGTCATGTGCTTCGAGGTTTGTTCAGACATGTGACACCTTTGTAATCTAGGAGTTAATGGTAAATAACGCAAAACCTTAAAAGGGACCCTTACTCCTTTTTTCCCTTCTTCAATTGGTTTGTATCGAGATTGACCACAAATATCGCACGTGATTTTAGAACTGTTAAGTCCGTAAAATAACATGCAATTATTCGGACAAACATTGATTTTTTCATATTGCATTCCCAAATTCTTAACTATTTTTTTTTTATTCGTGAAAACTATCAGGAAAACGATTTCCAGAAGGAATTATATAGGTTTTAATGATATGCATGAACCTATCGAAGGCTTCCTTAGTTACTTCACAATCGGATTTTACACTCAACATCATCGAAACTACCGACATGTGCGAAAATGCTGAATCACGAAAACCGTCCCAAAGGGAACGTTCCGATTCACGGAGCATATCAAAGAATCGAGCTGCTTCCGGATTTGGAGGTTCATTACTATTCCAATCAAAAGAAGGACCCGCAGCATCATGAACCATCTGTTCCATCGGATTGAGAGTTCTCGGAGAATGTCTGTGTCGAATCGCCATGCCATGTCCAAACGAAATAATTAGGAGTAAAACCGAAACTACTCAAATGGCGCGCAATATCATATTGCGAGAGAAAATTCCCATTCTTACAATTTACGCACGGACAACGAACGCATTCATTTCCGTGGGCGATTGAAAACAGTATCTAGAAATCCCATTATTCCGTCCCAGAATTCATTACTAACGGTATTATCCACAATACACTTATACATCCAGGAACGTTCAAGGTCCATGAATGAGAATTTGCTAAATAAGATGAACATACATAGTCTCTATGTTAGGAAAAATCACAAAGCATATGTGGACGGACAACCAAATATTAAAATATGTAACAGCATTATTTAAATCTGCTGAATATATATTTAATTTCTCTATGTTATAACTTAAATATATATTTAATTTCTTAAATTATTACTAACGGCATTATTTTAATATGCTGAATATTGTGTATTAAAATTAATTATTGAATAAAATTGGATACATCATGTTTTAAATAATTTAAATTGTATAAATAATATAAATAGTATAATTAAATATTAAATAGTACAAAAATAAATATATCATATACTCATATAAAATAGTTCAAATTTAAAATATATAAAATTTTACAATATTTATATTATCCTTTATTTAAATCTTATTATTTATCCTTAACCTAAATCCTAAACTAAACCAAATCATACTACCACAATTATTTTATACTCTAATACAAATAAGAAAAACAAATTTAAATCATTAACCTTAATCCAAAGAAATCTTCCGAAAAACTAAATTATCTCCTCTTCTCGCCTCGTCAATTTTCACAATCGTCTCACCCCATCTCGCTTCCAAAAAACTACCGTATATTTCCTGCCAGATTTGAAAAAAAAACATGTAACCCCTAAATTTTTATTATTCCTACCATATATGAAAGATAACGATTTAACCATAGTAACGACGAACCTGCTTTTTTTACCGAAAAACTAACTCGTCTGTCCTCTCCTGATCAAACCCAGCCTCACACCGTCTCCATTATCTTGCACTACTAGAAACTGCACTATCACCGGCGGTGATTTACCGCCGCTGAAAGTGAAAAAACCGCCGCTGATACACCGCCACAGATAAGCCGCCGCTAAAAATCAGTATCACCGGCGGTACCCCCGGTAAAGGTTTTCAGCGGCGGTAAAATTTTGTTTTACCGGCGGTAGCTATTACGCCACTGAAAATAAGCAGATCCGGTTGAACATTTTCAGCGGCGGTACTTTCACCGGCGGTAGAAATTTATCACCGGCGGTTTATAAACTTTCACCGTCGGCTATATGCAGTGGCGGTTGGAAATATCGCCGGCGGTGAGCTTATTTTCACCGGCGCGTAGTTTCAGCGGCGGTATGATTATCACTGGCGGTACTTCTATCACCGGCGGTACTTATATTTTCACCGTCGGTGGATATCACCGGCGGTTATGTTATCACCGGCGGTACAAAAATTTTCAACGTCGGCAGTTATCACCGGCGGTGCACTTATCGCCGGCGGTATTCTTATTTTCAACGTCGGCATTATCACCGGCGGTTAACTTATCACCGGCGGTAATCTTATTTTCAACGTCGGCATTATCACCGGCGGTACTATTATCACCGGCGGTATTTTTCTTTCAACTTCGAGTATTATCACCGGCGGGGAGTATTATCACCGGCGGTACCCCCGCTGATAATTTTTTCCAGATTTCAGGATTATTTTGTAAATTTTTTTTCCAGAATCCAGATTTCAAAAAAATCAGAAAATTCTCACATCGAAAAAGATAAAATTCAATAATCAAAGAGCTACTGTCGAGAATCACAAATCCTTACTCCGGCGTCGCTACTAACATAAAAAACATAACCCGAAACCCTTAATAGCATAACCCGAAACCCTAACACACGAAACCCTAACAAATCAATTAATCAAACTCCGGCGTCGCTTCCATCCCCAACTTGCGCCGGTGTCGATGCATTAGAAGCCTGTCGTAATAAAATTAAAAAATATAAAATTGATTTGCTAGAATAAATTAAAAAATATAATCTGAAAACTTACAGATCCAGATTCTCTCATCGACGCAAACATATCCATCATTTGCTTTCTCATTTCGGATTCCATTTCGGCTCTCAATTCGGCTCTCATCTCGGCTTTCATACCTGATTTTACAAATTACTAAATAGCCCCTGATTTTCGAAAAGAAATGAATTTAGGGTTTACAAAAATTATTACAAATTCATCTTCTTCGAAATGCACCTGATTTTAATAATTACAAAAATAGCCCCCTGATTTTACAAATTACAAAACAGCCCCTGATTTTCGAAATTACAAAAAAGCCCCTGGTTTTTCGCAAATTCGGGTAGTTTCGTAACTAATTTCCAGAAATGCCCCTAACAAATAAAACCCTAATTTTGATTATTCTTAATTATTATAAATTCATCTTCTTCGAAATGCACCTGATTTTTAAAATTACAAAAAAAAACCCTGATTTTACAAATTACTAAATAGCCCCTGATTTTCGAAAAGAAATGAATTTAGGGTTTACAAAAATTATTACAAATTCATCTTCTTCGAAATGCACCTGATTTTAATAATTACAAAAATAGCCCCCTGATTTTACAAATTACAAAACAGCCCCTGATTTTCGAAATTACAAAAAAGCCCCTGGTTTTTCGCAAATTCGGGTACTTTCGTAACTAATTTCCAAAAATGCCCCTAACAAATAAAACCCTAATTTTGATTATTCTTAATTATTATAAATTCATCTTCTTCGAAAAAAACCTTATTTCATCCCTAATCAATTTCTGCCTAATTTCGTAAAATCAAAATCCCTAATTTCTGCATAAAGTAATTCAATTTCTGCCCAATTTTAAAATCCCTAAATTTAATCCTAATCGATTCAAAAACCCTAATTTTAAAATTCATCCCTAATTCAATTTCTGCCCAATTTCTATTCAATTTCTATCAATTTCTATCAATTACATCACCTAAAATCAAAAACAAAATGAGAAGAACAATTACCACCAGCAAGAACTGTGACAGATCTCGCGAAGCACTCGCTGTCAGGACTCGAAGGACTCGCTCTCGCTGTCTTCAGGCAAAAAACTCGAAGGAGAAGGTTGCAAGAACAATTAACTCGAAGGAAAAGGCTGCAATCAATTTCTAATCAATTTCATAAAACAAAATGTGACAGATTTCTGCCTAATTTCTAATCAATTTCATAAAATCAATCTCTAATCAAAATTTCAGCCTAATCAATTTCTAATCTATTTCAAAAACAAAATTAACGCAAAATACTCGAAGGAGAAGGCCGCGAACATTAGAGAGATCAATTACCTCGAAGGACTGCTGCAAAAAGGACCCTGGCTCGAAGAAGAAGAAGAAGGAAATCGTAGAAGAAGGCCACTGGCTTCAGCGACTCCACTCGAAGAAGAAGAAGGACGACTCTACTCGGAAGAAGAAGGCCTCGCTTCAGCGGCTGCAGGACTTGGAAGAAGAAGAAGGCATCGCGGAAGAAGAAGAAGGATCTCGCGAACTCAGCGGCTTGCGAACTCAGTTTAGGGTTTGTGTTTGCGTGAGCGGCTGCAGGTAGTTAAACAAATCAGAATATCAGCGGCGGTATAAATTCCCCGCCGGTGAACACTACATATCAGCGGCGGTATAACCATCCCCGCCGGTGAAAATCGAAAAAAATCAACGTGTTTGCATGCTAACAAAAATCAACGGTGATAGTTATATTATTAGGTATAATTATTAAGATTATTATTATTATTATTATTATTATTATTATTATTATTAAGTTAGACAAAGCCTTCTAACAAAAATGTAGAATCGATATGATTATTAATAATAATAATAATATTATGATTAATATTAATTATTATGAAAATATGATGATTATTATTATTATTATTAATTATTATGAAAATATTAATTATAGCGAAAATGTAGAATCGATAATAATAATATTATGATTAATATTAATTATAATTATGAAAATATGATAATGATTATTATAAGTATGATTATTATGATTATTATTGTGATTACGATTATTATGATAGATAAAAGGCTTCTAACGAAAATGTAGAATCGATATGATTAATAATAATAATAATAATAATAATAATAATAATATGATTGATATTAATTATTATTATGAAAATATGATGATGATGATTATTATTATTATTATTATTATTATTATTATTATTATCATTATTATTATTATTATTATTATTATTAATCATATCGATTCTACATTTTCGCTAGAAGACTTTTGTCTATAATAATAATAATAATAATAATAATAATAATAATAATAATAATAATAATAATAATATGATTGATATTAAGTATTATTATGAAAATATGATGATGATGATTATTATTATTATCATTATTATTATTATTATTATAAATATTATTATGATAGACTAAAGGCTTCTAGCGAAAATGTAGAATCGATATGATTAATAATAATAATATGATTAATATTAATTATTATTATGAAAATATGATAATGATTATTATTATTATTATGAGGCTTCTAGCGAAAATGTAGAATCGATATGTTTAATAATAATAATAATATTATGATTAATATTAATTATTATTATGAAAATATGATGATGATTATTATAAGTATTATTGTTATGATTATTATGATTATTATTATTATTATTATTTATTATTATGATTATTGTATAATTTTCATTATTATTATTATGAGGCTTCTAGCGAAAATATAGAATCGATATGTTTAATATTAATATTATGATTAATATTAATTATTATTATGAAAATATGATGATGATTATTATAAGTATTATTGTTATGATTATTATGATTATTATGATTATTATTATTTATTATTATGATTATTGTATGATTTTCATTATTATTATTATGAGGCTTCTAGCGAAAATGTAGAATCGATATGTTTAATATTAATATTATGATTAATATTAATTATTATTATGAAAATATTATGATGATTATAATAAGTATCATTATTATGATTATTATGATTATTATTATTATGATTGTTTATTATTATGATTATTGTATGATTTTCATTATTATTATTTTGAGGCTTCTAGCGAAAATGTAGAATCGATATGTTTCATATTAATTATTATTATGAAAATATGATGATGATTATTATAAGTATTATTATGATTATTATTGTTTATTATTATGATTTTCATTATTATTATTACGAGGCTTCTAGCGAAAATGTAGAATCGATATGTTTAATATTATATTATGATTAATATTAATTATTATTATGAAAATATGATGATGATTATGATAAGTATGATGATTATGATTATTGTATGATTTTCATTATTATTATTATTTTCATTATTTTTCTGATAATTATTAATATTCTGTGATTTTCAGTGGGGGTATTGACTTTCAGTGGCGGTACCGCCGGTGAAAGGTACATTTTCAGTGGGGGTACTAATTTTCAGTGGCGGTACCGCCGGTGAAAGGTAAATTTTCAGTGGGGGTATTACATTTCAGTGGCGGTACCGCCGGTAAAACAAAGCGTTCAAGAGAAGTTTTAGCTTTTCAATGGCGGTACCGCCGGTGAAAGTATTCAGTGGGGGTAAATTTTTCAATGGCGGTACCGCCGGTGAAAGTTAAATAATCAGCTGGGGTTGCTTGTTTCAAAGGCGGTACCGCCGGTAAAAGAAGTGTTGTGCAAATATTTTAGCTTTCAAGGACGGTACCGCCGGTGAAAGTAACTTTTTCAGTGGGGGTGGTTTTTTTCAATGGCGGTACCGCCGGTGAAAGAAAGTCTTTGGAGAGGTTTTGGTTTTCAAGGGCGGTACCGCCGGTGAAAGTTGGACTTTCAGTGGGGGTATATATTTTCAACGTCGGTATCGCCGGTGAAAGTACACTTTCAGTGGGGGTATGAGTTTTCAAGGGCGGTACCGCCACTGAAAATATTATTAGTGGGGGTACCCCCGGTAATAATATTTCCCCGCCGGTGATAGTGCTGTTTCTAGTAGTGTTGCTTCCAAATGTCTCAGCACATAAAAATGTATCTGCCAGTTTTGAAAACACAACATTTTTTTAACTTCTAAATAATATTGAAAACACATCGATTTTGCAACACGAATATAAATTCCGAAAACAAGAAAAATTCGAAAAAATAAAAATAAAAATGACAGTTGAATTTTTATAGGAAATAATAATTAAAAATACAAATCGATTATACATGCACAAAAAAAGTTTTATAAGAATTAAACAATGTATTCAAAAATACCAAAATCAAGTCGACAGAAATTTTACAGTACAAAAAAATGTCCACAAATTTTAAAGTATAAAAAAGGGACAGATTTTATAGTAAAAAAAAAGGGACGGAAATTTTACAGTTAAATTGAACTTTCAGAAGAAAAAAATAAATATTGTAAAACATTAAATTTTTTAGACAAAAGCTTAAAAACAAATCAGAAATGTTATAAATTCGAAAAAAGTTCAAACAAAAAATTCGAAAAATGTTATAATCACAAACGATAAATTTTGAAAGTAAAAATTCGAACAAAAAACCCCAAATCAAAAATTTTACAGCACCAAATAAGATTTCTGCAGTAAAAAAAAGCCAAATCAAAACGACAGATTTTACAATAAAAAAAATTGAAAAAATTAAAATAAGTAACTTTCAGTAACAAAAAAAATTACTATAAAAACTCAAAAATTGTTGCCAAAATCTTAAAAAAAAATCAGAAATGTTATAAATTCGAATTTTTTTTGTAACAACAGTAAAAAATCGAACATAAAATTATAAATCAATTAATGATTTTACATGCCTTCAAACGGAAATCACTACATACTTGAATTAAAATTAAAATTAAACTAATAGAGGATTCAAACCTTCAAACCGAAATCATGTCTCCATGCCTTCTTCCTCAAACAAACAAATTAAGATGGAGCAGATCTGAAAGCGCTTCTGAGAGAGGCTATTTGGGGGCTAGGGTTAGGGTTACAAGAACAAACGAAGCCGGAGGGGAGGGAAAAGAATGAGAGAGGGGTTAGAATGTATTAAATAAGAGATTGAACAGTGGGGAACAGAAAACACTGGTGGCAGGAATTTTGGGTCGGTGAGTTTTGGGGCGGGCGGACCCAAAACAGCGTTTAGGGACGGTTTATTGGGGCGGGCAGTAGCAAGAGCTTTTTGGGGCGGTCAGAGTTGTTGGGGCGGGCCGCTGCAGGCTGTAGGGGTGGGCGGACCCAAATATTCACCGACCCAATATTACTACAGAGGCGGTAGCCGCTGCAGAATTTTTGAATTTGACGCATCAGAGCTTTCTTTGCAATCTGGTACTCCTTCTATTCTCCTCCATTGTCTCCTTACTCCCCATTTTCTTCTTTACCTCATTTCTGTGAATTTTATGATTTTGGTCTTGATTTATCAATACTGATTTACCTTTTGTATTTTTGGAATTTAGGTCATGTGAGATAAGTCCGGGACTTGGATATTTTGAATCCAATCTAGGGGAGCAATTAATATCTTCAGTAGTAAAATTTGAAATTTCATGTCCATCTTCAACCTTTGAATCCATGGTATTAATTCCTCTTATTATATTAACATTATCTATCTCTTTTGCTTCTTTATCTCCTTGTACATATGTTCTTTCTCTCTCTCTCTTCTGTTTCTTTCTCATTTTCTACTTGCACATCTTCCTCACAGTGATCAATTAATATCTCATGGACTTGTACCTCTTTCCCACAATGATCAATTATTACCTCATGGAATTGCACATCTTCCTCATATTGCTCAGTAGGTATTTCATCACTCACCTCTACTACTATCTCTCTTTCTTTCTCTACCACCCCACTTTCCGTCTCTACTGCTTCTCTTACTTCTACAGTCTACTTGAATGTTTCCATACTGATTATGTTTTTTCCTCCCATTTCCTTCATCTTCCTTATTAATTGATTAAGCAGTGACTTATTAGGTTTTGAGATGATGGCCCATTTATCTCTCACATTAATAATTGCCAAATTCATTATCTGTGATACAGTGGTAAGATTTACAGTACAATGAGTACTAATAATTCTATCCCTATTATGTAAACATTTTGCAATTAGGCCCTTTTCAATTGGAGAAATAAAGAAAGTATCACTCCAATCAAACAACTCTATATTATTGCTGAATTTTAATCCCCTAATAAGAATCTGTCTTTCTAAAAAAAAAAAAGAATCTGTCTTTCTCCTTTTCTTAAAGATCCAGTAATTAGGTCAACTTCAGATGTGGGTTTATTTACCATAATCTCCTTCTCATTGTTTCTGTTTTTTACCCTCCATTCCTTTCTCTCTCCATCAACTCTAGGGATGTCAATGGGTTGGGCAATACCCGTGCCCGATGGGTATCCGATCCGGACGGGTCGGGTAATACCCGATTAATCCTACCCGCGGGTCGGGTATTACCCGATTAAAAAATATCCGGCACGGGTACGGGTAGGATATGGGTGAGGTCGTACCCGACCCGAACCCGGTCATTAATAATCATAGTTATATTAATATTTTAATATATATTTTATTATTTTTGTTGTTTTTTAAATGGGTTTAATCGATTTTTTTTCTACTGTTCTTTGTTGTACAATTTATTTTTATTTTTTCCATTTGTTTAGTAAATAAAACTAAAATAAATAAATTCCTAGATTCATGTTTATTTATTTATTTTTTTACATCTATTTCTTGTTTCTATCAATTTTAGTTTCATAAAATAATTTCTACTTAAAAATATTCGTTGTGTATTTTATGATATTATTATGTTATGTGGTAATATTTTAATTTGAAAAAATATATTTTTCGTTAATATATTTTAATGTTTTTGTATATATTTAGGTATGGGTAAAAATCTCCGTGGGTAATCCGAAAACCCGCGGATAATAAACGGGACGGGTAAAATTACCCGTTTACTTGACGGGTCGGATATGGGTATTATCCGATTAAGATGGGTAAGGGTATGGGTGAGCCTATACCCGACCCGAACCCGACCCATTGACATCCCTAATCAACTCTCAACTTCACTACTTTCTTTTGTACTTGTTTTTCTATTACCTTTTTCTTTTTCTTCACCAACATCCTCTCTTTCTTATGCTTTATAATTGATATTAAGGTATCCTCTACATCTCCTTTCATGACTACTAGGAAATTTGTCCGCGCTTCGCTGGAATTTTTAATGTAATTATTTGTATTAGATAAAAGATTATGTATTCACTTATTAATTGTTATTTGTTATGTTTACAGAAAAAATATCATAAAATCAATATGAAAATTATTAAATGTGTAATTTGATATAATATCATAAAATAAATTAATGAATATCACAAAAAATATGAAAATTATTAAATGCGTAAAGCATGATATAAATTAATGAAATCACAAAATAAATATGAAATCATATCATAAAATAAATTAATGAATAGCACAAAACAAATGAAAAATTATTCAATGCATAAAACTTGATAGAAATTAATGAATATCAAATCACAAAATAAATATGAAATCATACAATAAATATGAAAACATGATATAAATATTAATATAATTTATAAGGTAGTACATGATATAAAGATCATAAAACAAATTCTTAAATGGTTAAATGGGTAAAACATGATATAAATTAATGGATATAATCAAATCATAAAATAAACATGGAAATTATATAATGTGTGATAGAAAATCAAAGAGATGAGGTGGCTCAATGTGGGATTTTTAATGTAATTTTTTTGTATTAGATAAAAAATTGCGGATTCACTTATTAATTGTTTGTTATGTTTACAGAAAAAATATCATAAAACCAATATGAAAATTATTAAATGTGTAATTTGATATAATATCATAAAATAAATTAATGAATATCACAAAAAATATGAAAATTATTAAATGCGTAAAACATGATATAAATTAATGAAATCACAAAATAAATATGAAATCATATTATAAAATAAATTAATGAATAGCACAAAACAAATATGAAAAAGTTATTAAATGCGTAAAGCATTATATAAATTAATGAATATCAAATCACAAAATAAATATGAAATCATAAAATAAATATGAAAACATCATATAAATATTAATATAATTAAGGTAGAACATGATATAAAGATCATAAAATAAATTATTAAATGGTTAAATGGGTAAAACATGATATAAATTAATGGATATAATCAAATCATAAAATAAATATGGAAATTATATAAATATTAATATGTGTGATAGAAAGTCAAAGATGAGGTGGTTCAATGTGAGAGCTCAAAAACATCCACTCTTTAAAGGGAGAACAAAAATCATAAAATAAATATGAAAACATGATATAAATATTAATATAATTAAGGTAGAACATGATATAAAGATCACAAAATAAATTATTAAATGGTTAAATGGGTAAAACATGATATAAATTAATGGATATAATCAAATCATAAAATAAATATGGAAATTATATAAATATTAATATGTGTGATAGAAACTCAAAGATGAGGTGGCTCAAAATGTGAGAGCTCAAAAACATCCACTCTTTAAAGGAAGAACAAAAATTATTAAATGTGTAATTTGATATAATATCATAAAATAAATTAATGAATATCACAAAAAATATGAAAATTATTAAATGCGTAAAGCATGATATAAATTAATGAAATCACAAAATAAATATGAAATCATATCATAAAATAAATTAATGAATATCACAAAACAAATATGAAAAAAATATTACAAGAGTAAAGCATGATATAAATTAATGAATATCAAATCACAAAATAAATATGAAATCATAAAATAAATATGAAAACATGATATAAATATTAATATAATTAAGGTAGAACATGATATAAAGATCATAAAATAAATTATTAAATGGTTAAATGGGTAAAACACAGTGTTTAAAATTGCGGCGATATTGCGGCGATATTGCGGATATTGCGGCCTGGGATTTAGAATCGCAATTTCGCAACGAAATATTGCGGCATATAGCGTTTTTCCGATATTGCGGAAATTGCGGCGAGATATCGGCGAGATATCGGTAATATTGCGGATATATCGGATGATATTGCGGATAATATTCAAATCGTTGTAATTTTCTCATCCTTCCACCAAATTACATGAAATTTATATCGAAATCGCTCGTCTCGAAGAGAGGAATGCAGTGATGGGCTTGAATTTGTGAAATTTTGTCTTTTACCCTAAATTAAACACAAAATACACGTTAAAGTAATTTTATCGAGAATTATTTAATATAAATATTATAACATAAATTTTGTGATTATTTAATACTTAGTTTCCATGTTTTATTATCAAAATATTTGATAAAATATGCTCATAACGTATATAACTTCTAAAATGTGTCATTTTCATCTATAAATGTATGAATTTAGTAATTTTCATTGTATTTCATTTATGTTTAGATTTAAAATTTGAGTTATAGTGTTTTGATATTTTTAGGATGTCGACAAAAAATTCTTCAACAAAATACAATTCCAAAGATCCCGTATAATTTCTATTTTAATGGAAATTTTATGATCAACTTTTATTTACATTGAAAAAGTTCATGGACAATCAACTTTTTTATTCTTTTTAGAAGAAAATTATAAAGAAAATTTTATGATATTATTGGTGATAAAAAATATTGTGAAAAATATATTTAAATAAACTATTATTTTTACATAATTTTTTATCGCAACGACTGTCCGCAATAAGGTTATTGCGCCCGCAAACGCAATCCGCTGCAAAAAAGACCCGACCGCAATGGACCGCAATATCGCAATTTAAAACATTGGTAAAACATGATATAAATTAATGAATATAATCAAATCATAAAATAAATATGGAAATTATATAAATAGTAATATGTGTGATAGAAAATCAAAGATGAGGTGGCTCAACGTGAGAGCTCAAAAACATTCACTATTTAAAGGGAGAATAATTTTTTCGGGTATATTTTCCATTTTTTCTGCCTTTATCTTCAATTTTAAATTCTTGGTGTCTCGACAAGACTTGTTGTTACAAGATGTGTATGATTCAAAAAAATTCAGAAGAAAATTCGGACAAATTTCCTCTTGTCGCACTGTTTGGGCCATGTTTCTAGAAGTCCACAATTTAGCCAACCTTTTTACCTAGTCTTCTCTCTTGAACTCAGCAAAACTAAGACAAAGTCTTGGTGTGTTGCTTTCGCAAACCAAGAACCACATGAATGCATTATAAATTCCACAACTCCGATATTAACAGAGGGTGGTGGTGGGAAACTCAGGACACCATATCTGGCCTCTATTTTATTCACCCATTTCCCTTTACCAGTAACATTATTCTCTATTGCTCGTCATGGAGTCTCGTAAGTTCTCAATGATTCTCTTTATATTTTCCATTCATCTGTTTTCTCAATCCCTTCTCCCATTGGTTCAATCTGTTGGACTTTAATTGAAAATGGATCAATGGATCACAAGGAGAGAGAGAGGACAAAAGTTTCTGCCCTTTTTTTAATCACGCACACACACACACAGAGAAGAGATTGGACAAAGCTTTTTTTTTTTTATTAATACTCTCTACATCACGTACAGTACAAGGAAATATTTAAATAGCATGATACCCATCTCCAAAGAGACACCTTATCATTTAACAAATCCTAACTACATACACCCTTTTATTAATAGACATCTTTTAATTTAATAGACATCCCCTTAATAATATTCTAGATACTTCTATTTATTTAACTTAATTATCCTGTCCAAAATATTAATAATATTATTATTTAAAATATTAAAGCATTAATTTTAATACTCCCCCTTAATGTTTTTGCTTGTCATGCCCATCGATTCTCGAAAGCGAATAAACTTCTCGATCGGAAGTGCCTTGGTAAAAATATCCGCCAATTGATTTTCGGATTTTACATGCTTGACGATAAGTTCGTCATCTCCAACCACCTCTCGAATAAAGTGATGTCGTAACTTGATATGCTTGGTTCGACTATGGAAAACGGAATCTTTTGACATGGCTATCGCGGATTGATTATCGCAAAAGAGAACCGTTGCGGTTTCTTGTTTCTCCCCCATGTCTTCTAACACCTTTCTCAACCATTCAACTTGTTTCGCGGCTTCATTTGCCGACACGTATTCCGCCTCCGCCGTTGAAAGCGCGACTCGTTCTTGCTTCTTCGAGGCCCATGAAAATATACCTGATTCGAGGGTAAATGCGTAACCGGATGTGCTTCTCATATCATCCACACTACCGGCCCAATCGCTATCGCAAAATCCAACCAACTCTATCTTCGCTTCCGCTTTCTTCTCATACATAAGACCGAAATCTTTGGTACCTTGTATGTATCGCAACAACCTCTTTGCAACTCCAAAGTGTAATTTACTCGGCTTACTCATGAACCGAGATAACAAACCCACACCATACATAATGTCGGGTCTTGTAACGGCAATGTATAATAAGCTACCAACTAAGCTTCTATAGATCGATTCATCGGCTTCACCACTTCCATCTTCTTTCGTCATCTTTTCATTCACCAAAATCGGTATCGTCACCGGATTACAATTCTCCATTTTAAATTTGGCGAGAATATTTTGAGCATACTTCGTTTGCGAAATGAAAACTCCATCTTCTCTTTGATTAATCTCGATACCCAAAAAATAATGAAGTAACCCCAAATCGTTCATCTCGTATTTCTTCAACATATCCTCCTTGAATTCTCGCACCATCTTTTCGTCACTACCGGTCACAATTAAATCATCCACATAAAGAGAAACGATAATCATACCGATTTTGCCTTGCTTGATATAAAGGGTTGGTTCACTCGGACTCCTTTTAAACCCTTTTTCGGTGAAGTAAGAATCGATATTGCTATACCATGCACGGGGTGCTTGTTTCAGCCCATACAAAGCTTTCTTCAATTTGTACACCTTGTTGTCGTCTTCGTCAACCACAAACCCTTGCGGTTGCTCCACGTAGACCTCTTCTTTTAATACGCCATTTAGAAAAGCAGATTTTACATCAAGTTGGTATAACTTCCAACCTTTATGCGCCGCCAATGCAATCAACAACCGAATCGTCTCGTGTCTTGCCACCGGCGCAAACGTCTCTTGGTAGTCGGTACCGGGTTTCTGCGAGTATCCTTTAGCAACTAATCTCGCCTTGTATTTTTGAACCGATCCATCCGGATTCGTTTTCGTCTTATAGATCCACTTTAAACCGATTACACCTTTCTCGTTCGGTTTCTCGACTAACTCCCAAGTCTCGTTTTTCTTAATCATCTTTATTTCTTCTTCCATCGCTTTTCTCCATACTTCTTCTTGAACCGCTTGCTCGAAACATGTCGGCTCTACTACACAAAAATTACAATTCATATAGATTTCACTCAATCTTCTCATTTTTACCGGCGTTGGTTTTCGTGTGGAGGGACTCGACGCGATATTTGTTGGAGGAGACCGCGGTATTTCTTCTTCTTCTTCGCTTTCGTCTTCATCATTATTTTTCTCAACTCGCGGCTCAGATTGTTTTTCTTCTACTACAACCGGGACATCGTCAACTCCTTTTCCCTTCCAATTCCACTTATCCTTTTCATTGAAAATCACATCGCGACTCGTTATTATTTTATTTCTTTTCAAACTAAAGAGTCTATAACCCTTTGATTGTGAGCTATAACCCACGAAGACACACTTTTCTCCTTTTTCTTCAAGCTTGTGTCTCATCTCTTTCGGAACATGCGCATAGCAAATAGATCCGAAAATTCGCAAGTGATTGACCGATGGTTTTCTTCCACCGGACCATAATTCAAACGGCGTTTTATCTTTCACCGCTTTTGTCGGACATCGATTTAACAAATAAACCGAGGTACTCGCTGCCTCGGCCCAAAAATTAGTCGGAAGGCTCTTCTCATTCAACATCGCCCGTGACATCTCAACGATTGTCCGATTCTTCCTTTCGGCAACACCATTTTGCTCGGGTGTATACCCAACCGTCAATTGTCTCTCCAAGCCAATATCTTGACAAAATTTGTCGAACTCTTTAGAGTTGTATTCGCCGCCTCGATCACTTCGTAACTTCTTGATGAAGCATCCACTTTGCCTCTCAACCATCCTTTGAAACTTCTTGAAGATAGAAAACGCATCGGATTTTTGTTTAATGAAATAAATCAACACATCCTCGAGTAATCGTCTATGAAGATAATGAAATATCGGTTACCGCCTTGTGAAGGTGTCTTCATCGGACCACAAACATCGGTATGCACTAGCTCCAATGGTTTTGTCGCTCTCCATGCATTTTCTTTCGGAAACGATTCTCGATGTATTTTACCGAGAGCACACGCCTCACACACATCATCCTTGTCTTCAATATTCGGTAAACCGTAGACCATATTTTTCTTACTCAAGAATTTCAAACTCCCAAAATTCACATGGCCGAGCCTTTTATGCCACAACCACGACACATCTTCCGCACCGGCTGCCAAAGCGACAAGTTTCGATGCTTTTAGAGTGAGAGGAAAATTTCGATTTTTCTCCATTTTAATATTCGCTATTACTTGACTTCCGTTTTTCGCCTTCTCAAAAATTCTGCAAGAATCGCCTTCGAAATGAACCGTGTGTCCATTCTCAACCAATTGTCCAACACTCAACAAATTTTGCGCCAACTCCGGAACAAACAACACATCTCGAATGAACATCCGACCTTTCTTCGACTCAATCGCAATCGTTCCTTTTCCTTTAGATCGAACAACCGCACCATTTCCCATGGTAATTTGAGTAGTCGCCGTCTTGTCGATTTCGCTAAAGACCGATTCGATTCCGGTCATATGGTTGCTACACCCGCTATCGACGTACCATACATCATTCTTCTTCTCAAAGGCCGCTTGACACGCGTAGAAAATATTTTCGTTGTCGATTTTCTCTTCGGTATAGTTGGCTTGTTCATTTGCTTTAACTCGACAATCCTTTTTCATATGGCCGAACTTCTTGCAATTGTAACATTGAATCTTTCCTTTGTTATAACAATCTTTCTCGGCATGAGTCGAACTTTTGCACACACCACACCATCGCTCTTGGTTATTTTGGTAATTGCTTCTACCTCCTCCTCTTCCAAATCCTCCTCGACCACGACCTCTACCGTTTCGACTACCACGAAAGGATTCTCCCTTGGACGAATTTTGGTTTGATGATTCGGTTACGGCAGTTTTTGATTGGAACGCACTCTCCAAAGATTGCTCGGTATCTCGATTTAATCGTTGTTCGTGCCTCTCTAAAGAACCCATCAAGTCGTGCACACTAAGAGTCGCTAGGTCTTTGGTTTCTTCGATAATAGACGCCATGTTGTTGTATTTGGAAGAAAGGCTAATAAGTATTTTTTCGCAAACCGATTTATCGGTCAAATTTTCTCCAAAGCCTTTTATTTGGTTTACCACTTCCAGAATATTCGAGAAAAAATCTTTGAGGGTATCCTTCTCCTTCATCTTCAAGTTTTGGAATTCCCTCTTAAGCGTCAAGAGTTTAACCGTCCTCACTTTTTCGTTTCCTTGAAATTCTCGTTGCAAAATCTCCCACGCTTCCTTCGAAGTTTTAGTGCCAATTATTCTCGGAAATAATTTATCCGAAATTACTTGTTGTATCAAGTATAAGGCTTTTGCATCTTTCTTCTTATTTGCTTTCAACGTATCGGACGTTTCTCCTTCTTTTGCCGTGTCCACTCCGTCTTCTACTATTTCCCATAGATCTTGCGCGATCAAAAGAGTCTTCATTTTAATACTCCAATAATCGTAATTTTCGCCATCGAAAATAAGTTGCGAAACTTGTGGGAGCCCAAAAACACCGCCTTGGTTTGTCATGGCTTTCTCCTTCTCCAAACTTCGTCGAAATCTTATCGCGCACACCCGCGAATAATCGAAACTCTACTCGCGCACACTCGCGAATAACCGTAGCTCTGATGCCAATTTGTTGGACTTTAATTGAAAATGGATCAATGGATCACAAGGAGAGAGAGAGGACAAAAGTTTCTGCCCTTTTTTTAATCACGCACACACACACACAGAGAAGAGATTGGACAAAGCTTTTTTTTTTTATTAATACTCTCTACATCACGTACAGTACAAGGTCTACCATGTTTGTTATAACTCATGTTTGTTATAACTCATTCACGGGCCAAATCCCTCCATCACTTCATAACGTAACTAAAATCCAAAGCATAAGAATGTCTCATAATTACTTTGTTGGGCCGGTGCCACCAGGACTAGACAAGCTCCACGATCTCACGTTCTATAATATCGGGTTCAATCGATTAGTAGATAAACTTGAATTTATCACCTTGTTGACAAACTGCCCAAAGCTCCATTATCTTGCTGCAGATGAAAACCATCTACATGGCGAAATTCCACCCTCAATAGGCAATCTTTCATCAACTATCAATAAAATTTATATTGGAGGAAACCAGATTTCAGGTATCATCCCGAAATCTATTGGCCAACTCACGAGTTTGACTTTGCTAAACATAACCGACAACTCCATTTCAGGGGAAATTCCTCCTGAAATTGGCAAACTCAAACAACTTCAAAGTGATAAAATACTTTAAGAACTTTGGCCACACCCCTTGGTGAAAGTGTTTGTTGCTTTATTTTCTGTGTTTTTCTCAAACAATAATTTTATTACAACTCGTACAATATATTTATTTTTCTGAATATCGGGGTATTTTTGAAATTGTTATATTTTAATAGTGTATTTCTGAATTTTTCATATTCTAGAGGGGGGTATTTGTATTTTTGAAAATTTTGCTTATTAGAGGGGTGAATTCGATATTTTTAGATTTTAGAAAGATATTTTTGATATATTCAAATTTTGAGGGCACATTTGTTATTTTTCGGGTTTTTATAAGCTATTTCTAAAAGAAGGATGTTTTGGGATAATTCAGCATCTTGCACAATGTGCAATTTTTCTGAATATCGGGATATTTTTGAAATTTTTATATTTTAATAGTGTACGTTTTGAAATTTTCACATTGTAGAGGAGCGTATGTGCTATTTTAAGGCATTATGAGTGTATTTTTGAAAATTTTGCTTATTAGATAGGTGAATTTGATATTTTTAGATTTTAGAAAGGTATTTTTGATATCATTAAATTTAGAGGGCACATTTGTAATTTTTCGGATTTTTATAAGCTATTTCTGAAATTTTCTGTTTTTAGAGGTAATTATGATATTTTTCAGATTCGAGAAAGGTGTTTTGGGATAATTCAGCGTCTCGTACAATGCGTGAGGATTTTTCTATTTCCTTTAAATTCTTAATTTTCTGTAAAAGGTTGTGAGTTCAATGAACATAAATTCCAACTCTCATACCTAATTGACCGATAAGCATTCTAATCCAACCAATTAACAATGAAATTGAGGAATTATACGTGAATTTAATTTATGTTTCATGTTTTCTTTTGTATTGCAGATGCGTTCAGAAAGAGAATTTCGGAGGTGCAGAAACTAATGGAAGAAAAAAGAGAGTATGATGTGAAATTAGCAATTACATTGTTATAATATGGAGCCGATAGATCTACGGCATGTTCTTATTAATTGATTCATTTATAAACATATCATATTAGAAAAAAAAATCTCATTATTATTATTATTTTTATTTTTTTATGTTGGGTCTGTTTAGGTGAATTTTCCAAAGGAAATGTGACAGAAAATCAGAATAGCTGTCATTGCTCAAGGTTTTATTTTTTGTTCTTCAAAATACTTTTATGATTTTGTTTAGTTTAAATTTAAATTTGTGAAGATATTTATATATACTCTTAATTCATAATTTTAACATTTTAAGTTTTATATTGAAAGATGGTAATCTAGACGAGGCAGAAAATACGGAGCCGATATATTTGGTGGGGACAAATTGATTAACAAGACTAAAGACTTGTTGTTCGTGAAATGATGCATAAGGTACAATAAAAATATATGCATATGTTGAGGATTCTTTTGAAGGAAAGTTCATCATACATCGTTTTAAAAGAATTTTGGATATATTTAGAAAAGTGTATCATAAAATTTATCTTTTGTAAATTTTTTTATTTAATGAACAGTACATATTTCATATTTAGCCTATCATTTATTGATAAATACACTTGCAAAATTACCTTAAAAATTTGTTAATTGATAATTAATCAAAATACTATTGAAAATAAGTGTATCATAAGAAAAAAAATGATGTAGGATAAAACATCATTTTTAAAAATATTGGAATATATTTTTTTTTCTATTTTTGCAAAAAGCTTCCAAGTTTTGTATTTTACATGTTTCGGCCTTAAAAACTTGGAAGTTATGTTTTTCTTTTAGATACCAATAATGTTTTGCACTCCGCACCCCAAAATTGGATTAGTATTTTCCTAATTTACTTATTTTCTCCTTTTATTTGCATTAATGACATTTCTTTTGTAATATGGCAGGGTGATTGCGGGATATAAAAAACGTGGTGTTTATCATCACTGTTTTAAATATGCCAGACATCAATTTCATTAATTTGAGAAAAACTCCAAAATTAAAAATTTTGATTGTTTTACTTGAACAAACTCGGGCAATCGCGCGGGACTAGCGCTAGTTTCACGTAGGCTTAATGCATGTTTTACTTTTACTATTTTTATTTTTATCATATACACATGATTTCTCTACTTCATAAAACAAAAGAAAATTACAAAATGATCCTGTAGGTTATTAAATGCCAGCTGTATAGATCTCATTGATTGAGCGGTTTATATTTGATTCAGCGTATGGAAGAAAACCTCTTTTCTTTCTAAGTTTTACTCGAGAATGTTTTCTTGATTTTATTTAATTCATGAAGGGCTTCTCTTATCGAGCAACGCGAATCCGGCGATTCCACCGTGCAAGAGAGTCCGACTCGTGCCATGGAGACTAAGCATTCCATTTGTTTCTCCGAAGCCATTTGGTTTTCTTCACCGGTGAAGGTAGTTCTTCTTCCAGGTAGGTTTTTGTCAATTAGTTCCACAACTCCATCAGGAAATCCGTTTTGGACCCATTTTGCTAGACTGAGTCCTCCAACAAATAATTCATCAGTTGGACTCTTTCCTGAAATCAATTCTAGTAGCATGACACCGTAACTGTATACGTCGCCATTCGTCGAAGGTTTTCCCCCAAATCCATATTCTATGTAGACAAAAATTGAAGAGGAAAATAGATAGTATTAAATTTTATAGAAAGATTTAACTAATAAATTATATCAGTTCGCAACAACTTACCGGGTGGTATGTAACCGATTGAGCCTTTAAGCCCAATAGATGCGCTGGACAAGTCGATGTTTCCGTCATCGTTAACTAATAACTTGGCAAGGCCGAAATCTCCAACCTTCACATTCATTTCATCGTCCAACAAAATATTGCTAGGTTTCATATCGCAATGAACAACTCTTGGATCGCAATTATTGTGCAAGTAGTCCATGGCACTCGCAACATCGATTGCAATGTTGAGTCTCTCTGAGAGGCTCAATGATTCTCCATCTTCATGACTTCTTCTTCCTCTTATCCAATCATCCAAGCTTCCATTACTCATGTACTCATACACTAGAGCTTGGAAATCATTGTTGGCAAAATCCACACTTGAGCACGATGTTACGAGTTTGATTAGGTTACGGTGCCTAATGTTTCTTAGGGCCTCACATTCTGCTATAAAGCTCTTTGAAGCTCCTTTTATGGTTTGGTTTAGTACCTTCATGATAAATTAGATATAAACTTAATAATTTGTTTTTCTTTGGATTAAATTATCATAATTGAGATTATGTATTAGTTATTAAGTACCTTGATCGCAGCCATCATTCCATCCTCGAATAACCCCATATAGACCGAACCAAAGCCCCCTGTTCCAATTAGGTTGGTCTGATCAAAGTTATTTGTTGCGTGAAGGATCTCATCGTAAGATACCATTCTGTGCTTCCCCTTCACCGAGTCGATTAGATCCAAGACCTTTGAACCTCTTTTCATCTTTCTGATGAATAATACCCAAAACAAAGGCACGGCTAAAATACAGAGCCCGAGACTTACTAACGCAATTACTATAATAACGGTCAACCCGAGTTTTTTGTGATGAGAAACACACGAGGAAGAAGAGAAGCAAAGATTAGGGTTTCCTTGAAGATGGATGGCTGAGTGATTTTTAAACACGCCTTCTGTTGGCACTTGTCCTTCGAGATCATTGAAAGAGAGATTCAAGTATTGTAATGCTCGGAGTTCTTCTACGTTCTCAGGAATGGAACCGGTAAGTTTGTTTGAAGAAATGTCCAAACTTTGCAAGGCTTTTAGGTTGCCTATACTGTTTGGAATTTGTCCATCGAACAAATTATTTGACATGGACAAGAGTTGTAAGCTCTTGCACGCACTAATAGAATCTGGGATATTACCTATCAAACGATTGTTGGAAATATCGATCGTAACTATATTATCTAGCATGCCTATCTGTTGAGGCAAAGAGCCAGTGAGAGAGTTGTGGGATAGATTGAGTAGAAGACTAAGACTAGTGATGGTGAAGAGGATGGTTGGTATGTTTCCCCCGAGATTATTGTTCGACAAGTCTACGGATAACAGGTTTTGAAGCTCGCCAAACGAGATTGGAATACTCCCTTCTAGTTCATTTCCATACATCGTTAGCTCAGTAATTCGGCTTAAATTCCCGAGGGATACCGGAATTTCGCCTGAAAATCTATTCATAGCGAGACCTAGCATTTGAAGTTGTTTGAGTTGGCCAATTTCAGGAGGAATTTCTCCTGAAATTGAGTTGTCGGTTATGTTTAGCAAAGTCAAACTCGTAAGTTGGCCAATAGATTTCGGGATGATACCCGAAATCTGGTTTCCTCCAATATAGATTTTATTGATAGTTGATGAAAGATTGCCTATTGAGGGTGGAATTTGGCCATGTAGATGGTTTCCATCTGCAGCAAGAAATTGGAGCTTTGTGCTATTTGTTAAGGAGGTGATAAAATCAAGGTTATCTACTAATCGATTGAACCCGATATTATATAACGTGAGATCGTGGAGCTTGTCTAGTCCTGGTGGCACCGACCCGACAAAGTAATTATGAGACATTCTTATGCTTTGGATTTTAGTTACGTTATGAAGTGATGGAGGGATTTGGCCGGTGAATGAGTTATAACAAACATGGTAGACCAGTAGATTTGGAAGTCTAAACCCTATATCGGCAGGAAATTCTCCATAAAGATCATTTGACGCAATAGCAAAGGTTTTAAGAGAAGTGATATTATATAGAGATGGAGGAACCGTGCCGGTGAGATTGTTAAGAGATATTTGGAGTTGTTCTAGTTTATGTAAAGTACCTAGTTCATTAGGTATTGTGCCATTTAGAGTGTTTGTGGCTAAGTTAAGCATGACAAGAGATGAGAGGTTGCCCATGGATGGCGGTATCGGACCGCTGAGATTATTTTTTTCCAAATTCAGAATTTGAAGCTTGGCAAGGTTTCCTATCTTGATGGGTATATGATCATATAAGCTATTCGCCGACAAATCAATGGTCGTTAGATTACTGCACATTGTAAGGTTTGAAGGGATTGAGCCTTCGAAAAGATTCGAGCTCATATTCAAAACCTCCAATCGGTTTAAGTTGCTTAGTTGGGCGGGAATGATGCCGGTTAGTTGGTTGTTTTGGAGATAGAAATACCTTAGAGACGTGAGATTGCCTACGTAAGGACTTACGAGGCCGGTTAATCCTAGATTTTGTAAATCCAATGTGGAGACTCTATGATGGTGGTCACAACGAATGTGGTTCCATTGACATAATGAAGAGCTCTCGTTCCACGAAGATAGTGTATTGGAAGGATCAATTGTTATCAAAGCTTTAATTGCTAACAATGCTTCTTTCTCTGTAGGACTTGGTGTTGAATTTGATTGAACCAAGGGGAGAAGGGATTGAGAAAACATATGAACGGAAAATATAAAGAGAATCACTGAGAACTTGCGAGACTTCATGACGATAACTAGAGAATGTTACTGGTAAATGGAAGTGGGTGAATAGAATATTGGAGTTGTTGTGGAATTTATAATGCATTCATGCGGTTCTTGGTTTGCGAAATCAACACACCAACAATTTGTCTTAGTTTTAATGGCAGTCAAAGAGTAGACTAGGAAAAAAGGGTTGGCTAAATTGTGGACTTCCTGAAACATGACCCAAAGAGCAGGAAAAGGAGGAAACTTGTCCCAATTTTCTTTTGCATTTTTTTGAATCATACATATCTTGCTAAATGTATTAATAAAAAGATATATCTTGGAAATTATTTGCTTAACATATCTGATATCCGTTCTGTTACGCGAATATTTCGAAAATCAAGTCATATCGTATCGTATCTGATATCGATACTCGTCGAATACGTATCAAAAATTCCACGTGACATATATAAATCTTTTATTTCAATATAATATTAAATACTTTTTAGATATTTTCAAATACTTATCGGATACTTATAATGAATCAATAATTATACGTAAAAAATAAATATAAAATTGTAAATCAAAATAAATGAGTAATACATATATGTAAATATCTTAATGTAATAGATATTTACTTAATAAGAAGTTATCTTTATACTAATAAAATTTTAATATATTTTATGTAAACATTATATTGTATAAAAAATAAAAACATAGAATATATAAATAAAAATTAATAAATAAGGAAATGTTATATATAGGAGTGTCAATGGGGCGGATATTGCCCGAACCGACCGAACTATATCCGAAAAAATATCCGGATTCGGACGGATCCGGGTCGAGAAACATATCCTTTTTTACGGATATGGATCCGGATCTTGGAACTAAATTTTTAATGGATCCGGATACTATCCGGATCCGAATAAAATTTGTAAACAAGTACCCGTGTTGAAATCATGATATCAGTCATAATAATATCTAATAGACAATAATTATATTTTAATTAACATAAATACTTAATAATCAATAATCATATACTGTTATATCAATATATATAATTTATTTAAAATTACAAAATAATCAAGACTTGAATTTAAAAAATAATATTATATTATTACATCGTTGTATCTGTTTTAATATCCGAATAAGATATGTCTCTGTATCTGTATCTGACAATATCCAAACAGTATCCGTATCTGTTTAATATCTGAACCGTATCCGGATCCGTATCCGAAAAAATTAAAATTAGTACTAAAATAATATCGCCGCTAATTTTAATTTCAACAACTATTTTAATTTCAGCAGCTCGTTTTGTGGTAACTATTTCGTGGTTAATGAACACGATTTTGTGGTGAATGAACACGATTTTGTGGTTTAGTTTGTTGTATTATTTGTAAATTTTATGTTATAATTTTAAATGTATCTTTAGTTTAATTTGAAATTTATGTGTATTGTTGAATTTTGAATATTAATCATGTAAAATTTAAATTAATTTAAGAAACTCAATATAAATTAATGTTGTAATAATCAATTTAATATATTAATATTAAAAAGCACATCATCGCTATACCACTGATATTTTCCGCTATGAATTCGCTATGTCGGTCATATCTCTTATCGGTGACTGACCGATCTGTAAGCGATATGCGATATCTGTAACATTGGGGGTAATTGAAAAGAAAACCTTGTGTGTAGGATATTTTTTGGAGTTTCTCAAAAGTTAGGAATTTTTTATTAATTCAAGAAATATTAGGGAATTATTTGTAAATTTCCCATAAATGTATCGGGTCTTATATTTTTTTTTTATGCGATCGTATCATCGTATTTATATCTTGTCGAATACGATGTATTCATATCGGTATCCGTGTAACATATTATATCCGGACTGAAATTCCTGTTTTTTTCGTGACTTTCCTCGCAGTCCGTTTCATACTCCCCCCTCTCTCAAATCACAAATGTTACTGAGTTTTTTGTGGTACCCCCATATTGCACCAAAATGTTCTTTATATACTACTTAACATGACTAAATTAGTTTACGTATGAAATATAATTAACATACGAATTATATTGTTAACTCATGTTAATTATGTGAGAAATATTAATTTATTTATGTTAATTAATATGTATTAATATAGTGGATGTTTTGGTGAATTTTTGGGACAAAGTAAAATTCTTCAATGTCATTTTATTAGATGTGATCAAAATATTATAAGGGTATATACTATGCTTCCCGTAAGCAATCTCGATATGGAGTGCATGCAACCTATTTCCCAAATTTCTCTCGAATTAACAGTTATTGGATTGATTAATTAGGTATATTTTAAAGATTAACAGTTTTTTAAAAATTAACACAAACTAATTAAGAGTCTAATTAACCATTAACAACTTTTGAAAAATGTTAAAAGATCAAAATAACAGTGTAATTAGGTTTATAATTAATTAATTAATGAACAATGTAATTTGAATTAACTATTGACCTAATTAATTAAAAAATAATGCCCTGATGAGTGTAATTCTAATTAATTAGTGGACAGAATAATCCTAATAAATTATTAGCATAATTAAGCAAGATCAGATGTCTAATAAACCCCTAGTTACATTTCCGATTATTTTTTCAAAAAAAATTCAAATTTGAACAGGCCTGTATATATATATAGGGGTGTCAATGAGACGTATATTGCCAAACCGCCCTAATCATATGAAAAAGTATCGGATCCAAAAAAAAATATCCGAACCCGAATCAGAACCGTATCCGTTTTTACGAGTACGGATCTGGATCTGAGATTTAATATTTTGATGGATTCGGATATGGATACAAATACTATCCGGATCCGAATAAAATTTATAAACGGATATCCGTTTTGTAAAAATCAAGATTTCATCAATAATAATATTCAATAGACAATAACACTATTTTAGTTCATAATAATACTTAATAGTGAATAATTTAATTTCACTCAATAGACAATATTTTATTTCGTTTTATAATAATACCTAATAAAATATTATTTTGTTTTGTTTTCCAACGACACAACTACAGATCATTAGATTTCCTTTATTCAAATTTCTTTCTTTTCTCACTTTTATACAATTTATTATTTAATATATTTACTTTTGCATTATTTATTTTAAAATTATTAAATAATCAAGACTTGAGTTTTGAAAATAATATTTTATTATACATCATAGTATTCGTTTTAATATCCGAATATGATCTGTATCAGTATCCTATCCGACAATATCTAAATCTTATATGTATTCGTTTAATATCCGAACCGTATCTGAATCCGGATCCGTATGAAATGAATATGATATGACCACTATCCGAACCGTACATCCCTACCTGTATATCAACCTCATACCCGAGCGCACATACACACACTCTCTCCTCCCCCACACACCGCACACCTTGTGAGGCGAATTCATGACAATTTTGGCTATTTGAGTTGATTTTCATGCTTGCGACACCGGTGACTTGGTGGATTTAACATGGGTGAATTGTATATGTGATATTGAATCTAATATATTAAAAGCTAGATTTTAATTTTATAAAACAAATTGCAAAATGATGACACGTAAATAACCACAAAAGAATACAAGTTCTAGCAAATCATGTTTAAATCAATGAACAAGATCAAACTTAAGCACACACGATTGAAATAAAAATGATGATCGTATTCTTATGAATGTCCAAATATGGATGTAAAATAAGAATATGGATTAATTATATGTGATGTTGTATTTAAAAGAGAAAAAAGAATCAGTTATAAAAAAAAATTCATTTTTAATCCTATAAATTTTGTACCTTTCCATGTACATAAGTATAAGTAGAATTGTAACATTTCTCTATTTCGAAATTCAAGACAGATTGGTATTTCCCCGATCCTTCTTTACGGATTTGAGAGATTAATTTCAGTGTGTGTGTGTGTTTTTTTTGTTTTTTTGTATTACTTGCATATAGATACAAAATTCGCTTCAAATATTACATCATCTTGGATGTAATTTCTGTGGAGATATTCAGTGACTCCAAACTTTTTTTCAAATAACGTATAGGAATGAATAATTAGTTTGAAATATGAGCTCTATGATTGTAAGTTTGAAATAGTCATAGCCAAGTTTGTCAATGATGAAAAATGAGTGACCACAGTAGCTTGATTTTGCAAATAAGTCAAGAGTCAATTCTTCGAATCTTTCTTCCAAATGTCACTGGCATTGAACCTAGTTCACTTCAGTTTGAGACGTGCTGGGTGGTGGCTTTTCAAAACTGAAGTCTAGGTAAATTTTTGAACAACAAAATAATAGAACAATACGAGTGATCTGCATTATACTATATATTTTTTTAAAAAAACTCAATTTTTTTTATATGGTACCTACATACTTTTTTTATAACCGATCGTTTGTTGTTAGTGGTACCTACATACTTTTTTTTTATATGATACCGATGAAATGCGAACCAACAATCTCTACAACATGTGATTTTATTGTGTAAATAATCAACCAACTGGGTTATAGGATCGTTGGGAATAAAAACTCAAAATTATATTTACTCCTTCTTGTTAGTTGGATAATTTTACTTAATTTATATTTATTTTGAAAAAAAAGAAGATATAGTTTGTAATTGATACTTAAATCTTATTTTCTGCAAAAATGCCCGATATTAATTTAAATAAGGCATGGCAAAAATTAATTATTAGAATGATTTTGTATTTAGGAAAAGTAATTGTATGTTTTATGTTATATTTTGTTTTTATGTCATGTTGTGTGTTATCGCATATCACATATCGTATTCGTATTCGGAATCGGGTATCAGATGCGGGATACCGCATTTGTATTCAAAATCGGATATCTGATATCGGATACCGTATTTGTATCTGTATGCGTATCCAAAATTGGATATCGGATATTGGACACCGGATACCATACTCCTATACGAAATCGGATATCGAATATCGCATACCGTATTCGTATTCGTATCCGATATCAGATATCGGATACTAGATGTCGTATTCGTATATATATTCGTATTCGTAATCTTAAATCGAATACTGGATACTATATTCGTATTTGTATCCGAAATCGATATCCGATATCGGATACCGTATTCGTACGTGTATTCGTATCCAAAATCGAATATCGGATATCGGATACCGGATCCATACTCATATTCGAAATCGAATATCGAATATCGCATACCGTATTCATATTCGTATACAAAATCGGGTATCGGATACCGTATTCGTATCCAAAATCGCATACCGGACATCGGATACCGGACATCGGATATTGTATTCGTATTCGTATTCGAAATCGAATATCCAATACCGGATATCGTATTCGTATTCGCGTCCCAAACCGAAATTTCAAAATAAGGACCAAGTAATCAAACCAATCATTTCAATGTAAGGGCCGACCAATACTGCGTGCCACAAAGGAACACGTCGGTATATTTTAGGGTTTTTTTTTTTGTTCCACTAGTTTTTTTAGTATATGGTGATTAATTTTTTTGGGATTAGAATTGTGAATAATGAAATCTTATAGAAAATAAAAAAAAATTAAGGATTCTTTTATCGTTTTGTTCGATACTAATGAATATAATAAATTTATTTATATTTTATAAAGATTAGAGTAATGTAGTATTAAATTTAATGTTTAAGAAATGATAGGTTTTGAATTCAATACCCACAAGTCACATATATTGATTTTTTTTTATTTCGGTCTCCCTTACAAAATTCGGGCCACTTGTATATTGATTCTGGATCCGTTCCTGGGGATGATTGCTATGAATGTTAAACTAGAGATCTTTGAGATCTTGCACAAGTAAAATTTGAAAACATTTACTATTTCTATGCTAAATTAGAGATTGCTACTCATCCGAAATTTTTTTATTCGGTCATAATTCGAACCAGCAAAACAAAATGGATAGTTATTTAAAGCCCAAAACATAATACAGTTATAAAAAAAAACATGGGCTATGGTACACCAAATTTTTTAGCTAAATTGTTAGGATTAGACTTAGAATTAGTTATTAGTTTAGTTTAGTTAATTAACCAAATCATGTATAACATTTAATTTAGTATAGAAATGACTAATTAACTACTAGTTTTGTAATTATAATAGAATACAATCTATTATAATGAACACTTAATTTATAAATAGAAAGCAAGGAAGGCATGAGAGACTTTGATTTGATATCCTGGTTTTCCCTAGTATTTTTTCTGGCAATGCCTACTCTCACTTTCTCGAAGAACTACTTTTCCGTTTTGCAACTCGCGAACTTCACTTGGATTGGCATGGCAGGCTGAGGATCGGTTCATTTCTGAGATAAGGAAGATAGGGAAAAAAATATATCTCAAAACTCCTCAACTAACACACTATGGAAGAGAGATATGCTCAAATCCTGGCATATCTATGTTCGGTAGATCCCCAGGTGTCAAGTTCTAAGCTGAAAGACAAATATCAAATTCCTATTGCTATAATTCAAACTGGTAATTATCTCAAAGAGTCGGACAAGATATTACGAGTCCTCTGTCCCACATTCCTTGATGCGGCCATTTGGTTCACCGGGCTTGATTACAGAAGTAGGCAAATAATGTGTCTGAAGTGATATGAGCAATAGTCTATCTATTTGGATACGAGTGCAAGGAGGGGTGATGCCAAGTGAAACCTTCAAGGAGATGAGTTGCATATTTGACCTGGGTTGGGACTAGTCGCTTGGGTTGTTCTTCTTTCAAGCTTACTTGATTCTCACAAAACTTGGATCGGGCGGAGAAAGTTCAGATTGAGTTGCTTGTATTGGGGATTGGCATTTCTTTATTAGTGACAGTAGGAAAGAACATAACAGGATAACAAAAGTCTGTTGTTGAAGTTGTCGTATTGGTATTTATTAGGATGGATTACACATATGTTGTCGGGAAGAGTAGTGGAAATTGCCGGACCAAGCTAGGTCTTTTGCAAAACGAAAGTAGGGCTTGGTGGTCAAGTTTCACCTATATAGTAAGGTGGCTGGGGAGGATTTCACACTATTTTTTACTTAATTTACTTGAGTAATCTAATTTACTTGAGTAATCTAATTAAATTGTAATCTCTCTCTCTCTCTCTCTCTCTCTCTCTCTCTCTCTCTCTCTCTCTCTCTCTCTCTCCACTTACAATCTATTATAATTGGTTACATAATGCAAAGATTCAAGCTCTAATATTTAATGAGCATCATGTTGTATCTCCTATTTTTACTCTTATATTATGTACTATATATATTATGAAACTGACCTTGCTACGCTTTCGTGATAATATTTAGAGGGGTACGTATATAAATTTTCTTCACGTACAGATACTGCAATACAACGTGACATGTCATTTTCTTTCTTTTAAAGTTGGGATCATTCTAACTTGACACGTTTCCACTTAATATAAGATATGTTACAAACAGAAAAATACCAAAAGCTTCATATGGCGCAGGTGGTCAAGTCTCTTGTTGGTACCCTTGCTAAGGATCTAGATTTGAAACTAGGGCTGGCAACGAACCGAACCGAGCCGAACACAGGTCAGCTCGAGCTCGGCTCGAGTCTAACTCGAGTCAGCTCGATTGGGCTCGAAACCAGGGTTCGAGCTACACATCTCAGCTCCTCGGCTCGAAAAAAACTCAAAGAAAAACCAACAAAAAATCACAAAAAAATAAGAAAAACGAAATTACATCAATTTCACACCAGCAAATACTCGTACATACACACTCATACACATACATACAATATATTATTTATTACAAAAGCAGTCCAATACTTGCAAATATACAAACAGTTCAATGAAAAAACAAAAAATTGCTAATTAGCATATAGTGTTGGGAATTCATCCCGTCCCCGGGCTCGCGCAGCGGATATGAAGGCCCGGTCCGGTTCTCAAAATCCAAGATCACGCCATGACTTCGAGGCTACGATGCAATAGAAGGATAGACGATTATCGGCGTGAAATTGATCACGCACGACGGGTTGATCGCTCGCACCCTTTCCTTCTCCGGTGTCACGTTGGTGACTAGTCCGTGCGTCCCATACCACACGTCTCCCACCGTCTTGACACGCCTCCGGTTGTCTTTCGTGCGTCCCACGTCCACACTCTTCCACAGCCAACTGTTTTGCACCTTCGGTTTGATCACAATCGGAGAGCCACAAGTGTCGCTCCTCTACTTGTATCCACCGTGAGTCAGAGTTCATCGGTCGCGGATGCAACTGCCTAGACGCTGCACCGGCGAACTTGCTCGATTAGATTGATTCTCTACACCGAGAAAAAGAATTTTTCTCGGTTTTCTCTCTTTGCACTCTTTCACTCTGTAGAAAGATGTTTCTCTATATTTCTGGAATATTCTGAATAATATCATAGATTGGTCTGAATGATCTGGTCTAGAGAGAGAGATAGATACATCATATTTATCTCACATAGGATAAGGATAGGCCAAAAGGCATGTATATCCAATATACACCATTTCACACAGAAAATTGCATGAACCTGTTCAGTATTCCGTCCATACGAAATTGGTAAATACTTCTGACAGAAAATCAAGAAACACGAACTTTGTAGATAATCTTATTATCTACCCAACCCAATTTGGCCTGGCCCAATTGGAGTTCGTATGAAAAAGTTATGACTGTTTTACTAACTGTATATCATACTGTTGCACCCTTTCGGTATTTCATAGAAACGACACTTATACTTCGTTCATATGAAATATATTTCTACATGAAGGTTGTAGATAATCTTATTATCTATCTAACCCAATTTGAACCATTCAAATTGGATTTTCCTACTGAAAGATATGACCACGAATGTATGCTTAGATTCGTTTATCCTTGTGTACACTTTTACGGTTGATCCTGAAACTGTATTTCCTTCATTTTACTTCTTAATGGAATTTTCAATAATTCGTTGGATCTTTCTCCAACATTTGGAGAATTATGCACTTTGTTGTCTTGCCTAATAAACAAGTAGCGCGTTAACCAATCGAATCTAATTCGAATGATTCTAGCAATCCATATCATGGAATCTAGATACGACTATCTCGTTTCAATGGCCATGACGACAATGCCAAAAGAAGCAATCGACTTCTAGGTTTAATCCTCCTCAGATTTCACCGTTCTTTGAGTCATTAGTTGGGACAACTCCTTTTCCGAAATTTCTGTTTGGAAAACAATTTCCCAAAATACACTTAGACATTTATTTCTTTCGATCCCACCCTTGAATTACAAGGACATCCACGCATCTCTATGCATTGGATTCCTCGGATGCTCCGAGCATCTCCAATTCAAATTTACATCGGATCTCATCCAATTCCGGGATCGACTTATCTATCGAATGCATATGATATTCGGCCATGAAAATCAAATCTCGTACCATCAATACACAAGTGTTAATCAAAGACCCATACGGCGTCTCAAAATTAACCTACTCTTTGAGCCGCATCGAACCATTCAACGCGCTCTAGCTCTTGAAACTTTTTCATGAGCATTGTGTTTTACTTTCCTATGCACCCGAATTCTCAAAACAATTTTGAGAAATTTGCGTCTATACATGCCACCACAAGGCACGTTATATTGTTCGATTCCTTCTTAAAGTGTATCGAACCCGACTTTCTCTAAAGCCAAAGCATCGAGCCCTGAATCTACCATTTCCCGTGTCCAACACGTTCCTTTAAGTCTAAGAACTATTCTTTGACTATCAAGGTTAATTATGGTTATTCCAGCCCAAAAGCCATCTATCATATTGATCTCATCGATATATTTGGTGTTGCTTGAAAACATAACTCTAAACAGATGATGAAGATTAAGCTCCTAACCGTGCGTACTTAATCTATATGCTTATATGATGATTATTAGATAATGTTATTTTTATCGAATCGATAACCCTCATACCGATACGGGACTCCAAGTCCATAACACTCTAGACCCATATTTCCGTTCCTCCCACAAGTGACTTTAGCCTATCGGGTGGGATCCCGTTATTTAGGTAGGATAAATATCCAATCGTATCCAATACGACTCTTGAACCTTTATAGAATTTCGGTGATGGATCGTATCATATACAATCCCAATTCCGTGTGTGCATCATGTCTATGCCCCGAACTCCAATCCGATTGGCCTGGACGGTTAAGTCACAACCATATCCGACGTATCGTTCAAATAAGCTACTAGTGAGTCGACTTTAGCCTGGGCCTCACAAGTCCTGGTTTAACGCTTGCCACCCTTTCGATAGTTACAATATCAAGTGCCCGACTTTAGCCTGAACCCACGTGAAACGTAACACCAAACTCGGTGGTTGTGGACATGGAAGGCATTTTCATGACTTAAATATTTTGAGGGATCATGACTTTCATGTTTCATTAATTCGTGACATAATCATATTATATCACTATCACAAGATTTTCATAAATGCATATGTACTAATTAGGAAAATTAATTATTCTAAATAATTATTTATCTTATATGATAGTATGATTGATGCCGATCATATCGATATAAAGAACTCAAAATTCCGATCTTTGTAGCCGAAGTTATGGCGAAAACAAAATCAGCATCCAGAAGGGGTCCCTGCCCCATCCGTTGTAATGCAGAGGCCCAAGGGGCGCGAGAAAACCATGCCCGGGACGCGTCCGGGGCGCCGAAAACTGCCTCCGGGACGGCATAAACTCTGATTTTCTGCAGATTTCGTCGTTTCTTCCGTTTTCGCTCGTTTCCAAAACGATAAATCATGAAACTTTTTCACGATCATTCCTAGATACTCTCAATCAACTTTTGATCGACCTCTAACGAATTCCGCTTGCGATTTTAATGGAATTTGGCTTTCTTTATATTTAACATCATGCAAACGGGTACGGACTTCGATAACCCGTGCGTATATCTAATATACGACTATGATTCGACCCTTGAATCGATGGCGATCGCTCTGATATTACTGTTGGGAATTCATCCCGTCCCCGGGCCCGCGCAGCGGATATGAAGGCCCAGTCCGGTTCCCAAAATCCAAGATCACGCCATGACTTCGAGGGTACGATGCAATAGAAGGATAGACGATTACCAGCGTGAAATTGATCATGCACGACGGGTTGATCGCTCGCATCCTTTCCTTCTCCGGTTTCACGTTGGTTACTAGTCCGTGCGTCCCATACCACACGTCTCCCACCGTCTTGACACGCCTCCGGTTGTTTTTCGTGCGTCCCACGTCCACACTCTTCCACAACCAACAGTTTTGCTCCTTCGATTTGATCACAATCGAATAGCCACAAGTGTCGCTCCTCTACTTGTATCCACCGTGAGTCGGAGTTCGTCGGTCGCGGGTGCAACTGCCTAGATGTTGCACCGGCGAACTTGCTTGATTAGATCGATTCTCTACACCGAGAAAAACTCTTTTTCTCGGTTTTCTCTCTTCGCACTCTTTCGCTCTTAGAAAGAAGACTCTCAATATTCTGGATTAATCTTATTAATTCCACAGGTTGGACTGAATCAATTTGCCATAGATAGAGAGAGAGAGAGAGAGAGAGAGAGAGAGAGAGAGAGAGAGAGAGAGAGAGAGAGAGAGAGAGAGAGAAACATCATATTTATATCACATATGATAAGGATGGGCCAAAAGGTATGTATATCTAATATACAACTTTTCAGACAGAAAACTGCAGACACCCTTTCAGTATTCTGTTGAAACGAAAATATTAAATCGTTCCAACCGACTTTAAACCTTCACGAAAGTTCTAGATAATCTTATTATATTTCCAACCCAATTTGGACTGGCCCAATTGGAGTTCGGATGCGAAAGTTACGGATATTTTACTAACTGTATATCAAACTGTCGCACCATTTCGGTATTCCATTAAAACGACACTGATACTTCGTTTAAATGAAAAATATTTCTACATGAAGGTTATAGATAATCTTATTATCTATCTAACCCAATTTGAACAATTCAAATTGGATTTTCCTACTGAAAGTTATGACCACAAATGTACTGTTACATTCGTTCATCATTGTGTATACTTTTACGATTGATTCGAAAATGTATTTCCTTTTTATAGGTCCAACCTCTTGGAGTTTCAGGTTTTTTTTTTGCCTTACCTAGAAAAAAAAAATTCATTGTTGGTCAGTCTAATTAGTGTATCTGACTAATATTAAAATATAGAATAATTAAGGATTAAACACACAAAATTGAAAGTAAATTAAATTGAAATTGAAAGTAGAGCAAAAAATATTCAATATAGTACTATGTGAAACCGTACCAGTTGCTCTCCAAGTGGGATGAAAATCTTGTACCAGTGATTAGAAGTCTCGTAAAGCCTCCAAATTTTAACGTCTCTACAACCTTTTAAAATAAAATTTAAGGATTAAACACACAAAATATCAAGGATCAAATAATCTAAAGAAAAAGAAAAAAATACTGCATCAACAAGAAACTTACTTCTTTTTACCGGGATTTTGGTACCAAATATCAGTTTTACATCCTTCTTTGTACCAATCTGAAAAGAAACAGATGCACAACAAAGCAAAAAACAGAGCAAAGCAAAAAACAATAAGTGAAAACAGTTATAACTTGAAATTTCGAAGAGAGGAGGTGGAGCGTTTTCTGAATCGACTTGGAGAACGAAGGGTAGGAGGAGGATGAGCCGTCGCTTGCTGAACGAACCGTAGGAGGAGGATGAGCCGTCACTTGCTGAACGAAGGTAGGAGGAGGATGAGCCATCGCTTGCTGAACGAAGGTAGGAGGAGGATGAGCCGTCACTTGCTAAACGAAGGTAGGAGGTGGATGAGCCGTCGCTTGTTGAACGAAGAAGAGGAAGAGGAAGGCGACTAGCTCGAGAGGACAGAAGCAGCGAGAGAGGTCGCGGCAGAGAGAGAGAGGGAGAGTTCGACGGGATGAGAGTTAGGGTTATCTTTGGTTAGGTTGAGTTGTTTATTTTGGGTTGGGCCGCATAAATGTATTGGGCATATAAAGGATGGACTGTTGGTAATACGGGATTCGAATATTGATTTCTAATAGGAATTTCTAATAAACAAAACTCTCTTATAATTCTAATAGTCTCTTACAAGTCTTTCTCTCTTTTCTAATTGATATTTGATATATGATATCAATGTAATTAATCCCTAAACATCTAAGGCCTATTTATAGGCTCCATAAACTTGCATTACAAGGAATTAAACCTTGCCTTAAAACTTATTTCCTAAATTACTTTCCTATAATAAATCTTGCCCTATAATAATTTCCTAAATTACTTTCCTTAAAATAACTTTTCCTAAACTTATATGGGCTAATTAAACTTGATTTATTATTTTGGGGTTGGACTTATCAACAAATTCCTCCCTTAAGCACAAGCCTTTTCATCATCCCGATCATCGTCTTGAAATTTTTTCTTTTTCTTGTACACCCGCTTGACTCCTATGGGCATGCATCCTTTTGATAATTCGACCAAGTCCCACGTCTTGTTTTTTCTCGATAGTCCCAATCTCTTCATCCATCGCGGCTTGCCATTTCTTGTTCCTCACAGCTTCTTCAAAGGAGATATTCTCCGAATCTGCCAAAAGACAAATAAGATGTACCTCACTGGTTGCATCGTACAACTCTTGTAGGCTCCTTGTGCGTGTCTGTCTCGGCTCGTCTTCTTCATCAGGTATTGCGGGGCTAGTCGGTACAATAGCTGAGGATTCTTCTTTCTCGGACTCGTCTGACTCCGCATCCTCATCCTCCATCTCACACTTCTTATTCCAGTCCCATGCGCTTTTCTCATTCACAAGGACATCTCGACTCACCACAACCTTTCTTTCAATCGGGTCGTACAATTTGTATGCCTTCGTTTTCTCGTCATATCCAATGAACACGAACTTCTTGCTTTTATCATCGAGCTTCGTCCTCCTTTGATCCGGTACATGTGCATATGCCACACTTCCGAACACCTTGAAATGCGACACCGTCGGTTTCATGCCGCTCCACGCTTCTTGAGGTGTTTTCTCGCCTAATTTCGAATGAGGACATCGATTTTGTACATACACCGCACACTGTACCGCCTCGGCCCAAAATTCTTTTGGCACTCCTTTGTTCTTCAACATCGATCGAACCATGTCGAGAATGGTCCGGTTCTTCCTCTCGGCCACACCATTTTGCTGAGGCGAGTATGGCGCAGTCAAGAATCTCTTAATCCCTTGCTCCTCACAAAAGCTCGTAAATGCGGTTGACGTGTACTCACCGCCTCTATCTGACCGCAAAGCTTTGATGTATCTCCCGGTCATCTTCTCGACAAGCACCTTGAACCTCTTGAACACTTCGAATGCCTCGGATTTTTCCTTCAAAAAATAAACCCAGGTCCTCCTAGTGTAATCATCAACGAATGTAATAAAATACCTTTTCTCACTGAACGATTTCGGTGTGATCGGACCACAAATGTCGGTGTGCACCAGCTCGAGAGGGTTTGATGCTTCATATTTCGCCTTCTTCTGAAATGGGACTCTTGCATGTTTACCGAGTACGCAACCTTCGCAAAATCTGCTCGTGTAGTCCATATCTGGCAAACCGTGCACCATGTCCTTCTTGGCCAACTCTCGCAAGCCTCCATAGTGCAAGTGTCCAAACCGCAAATGCCAGAGCCAAGCTTTGTCCTCCATATCGACTCGTAAGCACATTCTCTGCACACTTCTCAGGTTGAGCATGAACATTCGATTCCTCGCCATCTCAACACGCGCAACTAATTGACCTTGCTTGTCCTTCAGCTGCATCGTTCGATCTTTCATGAAGACCGAGTATCCTTTCTCCAATAGTTGCCCCATGCTGATTATGTTGCTCTTCATCTCAGGCACGTAATAGACATTTTCGATATGTCCTTCTTTACCATCCTTCTGATAGAATCGAATTTTAACTTTGCCCTTCACTTGGACCTTTGACGCATCTCCAAATGACACGTGCCCATCGTCTAGCTCCTTCATCTCTACGAAAAGGTGTTTGTGCCCGCACATGTGGTTGCTTGCGCCGGTGTCGAGGTACCAAATCGTATCGCTCTCCGATGTGGTGTCTTTGTGAGCCATCATGAGAACACCATCATTTTCCTCCTTCTCTACTAGGTTGGCATTTTCTTTTACCTTTTTCTCGGACCAGCACTCCTTCGCGTAGTGTCCAGGCTTGCCGCAGTTGTAACACTCGACACTTGCTCGACTCGACCAGCTTCCTCGTCCACGACCTCGTCCTCGGCCGCGCCAATTTTGCTGATTCGGTTGCTTCTTTTCTTCGGAATTATAGTTTCCACCTCTGCCTCGACCACCAAATCGACCTCCACGGCCGCGTCCTCTTCCTCGATTGTTCTCAGCGTACATCGCCTTGTCTTCATCTATGGTCGTCTTGACTTGTAGAGCTTCTTGGTGCGCCTCGTTCTCCTTCTTTTTCTTTCGCTGCTCGTGTGCCTCGAGTGAACCTGCCAATTCATCAACGGTCATTTGATCTAAATCATTCGACTCTTCAATAGCGCACACCACGTTTTCGAACTTCTCAGTCAGAGATCGTAGAATCTTCTCAACAACTCTTGCGTCGGTTAGAGCTTCTCCGTTGCCCTTTAACTTATTCGCCACTGCTTGTAAACGCGAGATGTAGTCGGATACTCCCTCTGATTCCTTCATCTTCATGGACTCCAATTCGCCTCGCAAAGTCTGAAGCCTTACTTGCTTCACTCGGTCGGCATCCTTGAACACCCTCTCCAAAGTGTCCCATGCTTCCTTCGAAGTTTTCGCGCCGGCAATCTTCTGAAAACCCGACTCGTCTACAGCTTGGTACAACAGGTACATGGCGGTCTTGTCCTTCACTCGTTTCTCTTTCATTGCTTTTAATTGGTTTACCGTCTGCTCCGTTTCGGCAACCGGTTCCACATAGCCAGCTTCGACTATCTCCCAAACATCTTGCGCACCGAGTAACGCCCGCATCTGGATACTCCATACTTCGTAATTCGTCTTCGTCAATCGCGGTAGCGGTATATGGCAAAAAACAATCCCAGAACTCGCCATCGCTCTGATGCCAATTTGTTGGTAATACGAGATTCGAATATGGATTTCTAATAGGAATTTCTAATAAACAAAACTCTCTTATAATTCTAATAGTCTCTTGTAAGTCTTTCTCTCTTTTCTAATTGATATTTGATATATGATTTCAATGTAATTAATCCCTAAACATCTAAGGCCTATTTATAGGCTCCATAAACTTGCATTACAAGGAATTAAACCTTGCCTTAAAACTTATTTCCTAAATTACTTTCCTATAATAAATCTTGCCCTATAATAATTTCCTAAATTACTTTTCTTAAAATAACCCTTCCTAAACTTATATGGGCTAATTAAACTTGATTTATTATTTTGGGCTTGGGCTTATCAACATGGACTAGTAATTAAATTATTTTTTATGGGTATATATGCAAAATGTTCGAATTCGAGCTGGCTCGCGAGTCGAACATCACCCAGCTCGAGCTCGGCTCGACTTTGGCTCGAGCTGGCTCGGCTCGACTCGAGTTGGTTCGAGCTAATTTTCGAACGAGTTATTTTCGAACGATCTTCGAGCCGAACTCGAACGAACGTCGCGCTCGAGTTTTTTTTGCCAGCCCTATTTGAAACCAGTCAGATGCTTCATTTTTTTCAACAAAATAATTTCAACTCGTGGTTAGGAAAGCATGGAAAAAAGAACAGAGATCTCGATTTTTGTTTCCCAGATTTTGCAATTTTCAAGATTTAATTTTTAACTAAACTAATTCCAAATTGTTATAATAATTAAAATCGAAAAAAATATATTCTAAAGATATGTATTCATATAGAACGAAAAATAAGATAAACTATCTTAAAAACAACAATTAAGGATATTTTTTGGACAAAATATTAATATTTCATTTCTATAAGAATTAGAATTTGCATATTTAGAAAAATATTAACCTGTATAATAATGCAAAATGAGTATTCTTAAAAAAGAAAGAATATATAATATTTGCACATTTTGCTAAGACAAATTTTTTAATGTAATTACTCGACTATTAATTTACTAACATTCAAAGAATATTTTATGGTATCAAATTTACAAATATTTATAATTGAATTGAAAATAACAAATATTATAAAAATGCGGGCGCCACGTTTTGAATATTTTAACTATTTTTATTATTATAAAATTATTATTCTTTGTTATAACAATACAATATTATCTAATCTAAAAGTAACATCATTCAACATATTTTATAATTTCCCTCAAAAAAAAAACATATTTTATAATTCTATAATTCATATTTTTATAATTCTAGTTCTATAATTAATAATCAGGTACATGTATTTTACAATCATTTTCTATTATTTTTTAATGTATTAATAATGTTTTCACCAGCACTATACATTTGTTAGTTATGTTGTAAAATATAAATTTTGAAGGTACAACATGTATATCACACATATCAAGTGACATAATGAACAATCAAAAAGATATATTATATATTTCAAAAATTATATTTTAGAAGGTTAACCAAAAGTATATATTGTATTTAAAATATAAACATTAAAAAATAATTTGACGAAGCTGCCAACAAAATATGTTGACGAATAAAATTATTTGTCTAATATAATATCAAAAAAATTATAAAAAATGCACCGAAGTGGAGCGAGAATATCATCTAATTTATGATTAACCTTAAAAGTATATTTTTACAATCATTCCTATAACAATGATTATTAAATATTTATTACGAATAATTTGATAAAATATAACTAATGATTCCATACATCAAAAGTATGAAAGTTAACTTGAACCTTTTCACTTCTTTGATAATATTTTGTAGAAGTGAGAATTTTACTTGGACATTTTCACTTCTTTCATAATATTTTGTAGAGGTAAACTTGGTTCGCATGCTCAATTTTGGTTTATTTTAATCTAGGTAGCCCATTTGAATAAATCCCTTCAAGTTTGATTCGTTTAATTAGAAATTAGAACTGGGCCATGAAACCGCCGGTGAAAGGATCAGGGATTCCAACTCGGTTTCCTCGATGCAAAGCGAAGAGTCCCGCAACTGCACTAACTTTTTTTTTTTTTTTTTTTAAGTAAAATCTAATTTATGAATCATGGATATTTTTTATTTTACTTTTTATTTATGATATTAATGAAATTTGAACTTTAGATTTTTTATATCTTGTGTTAATCACTTCATCACTTGACTAATGACACTAATTTTTGTTTCTAAGTATTTTTATTTTCTGAGATACTGTACCACGAAAATGGACCCACTAACTTAGTAAGGCCATATATTCTTATTCTTAATATATATTATATTATATAATATATAATTAGTCAGGAATTATAGTACCAGAAAATCACTTAACGAATCAAATCAAATTATAGTACCCAAAAATCAACAAAGACCACAATAGCCAGAAATCCCCAAAAATATTGTTGTTTGTAATTCAAATCTCATAACTACATTTGTATATTTCACAAGTGAAGGAGACAATTTGTTACTTAATATATACGTGTACCGATGCATGTTAATGAGTTTCCCCTTTCTATACACGTGTAGCAATGCATGTTAATGTGTTTGCCCTTTTTATATCTCAACACTCCCATCTCTTTTCTCCATTTGCAGCAAAACCTCAATTCACATCAATTAAACATACCATGAAGGTGAATATTGAAAAATCCAGTATTTTATCACGTGGCAACCCGAATGATCGGTCTATCGAGGTACCTCTAACCATTTTCGATCGTTGGTCTGCCCATTACTTTGTTAATTTTCTCTTCTTCCTCTCCCATCCAACTCCATCAAATACAACACTGATAAATAGCTTGTCGAAAACCCTAACCCATTTTCCTGTGCTCACCGGACGACTCGGAAAGACTGTTGATGAATTATGTCCCTCGTGCATTCTTATCGGAGGAGAAGGAAGTGGTGTTCTACTAGTTGAAACAATTGTATCATCCACATTAGAGGATCTTCTTGCCATTAACATAAATCCTAAATTTGACCTCCTTTGCGCTTCAAATGAAGATACAGACCATGTTTTCATGGTCCAGTTGAACCGGCTCGAGTGTGGTGGTCTTGTGATTGCCGCGTCCTTTTATCATATGGTGGCTGATGGGTCTTCCATGAGTAACTTTTGCCATTCATGGAGCAAAGTGGTCCACGGTGAACCGCTAGACATTAAACCGGTCCACGAAGGCTTTTGTTTCAAACCCCGTGAGCCTCCACGATGTGAATTCGAACACCGAGGGTTCGAGTTCCTGCCATATCCATCTAATGGCGTAGGATTAGCTCTAAGCAACACAAGCATCGATCCAAGTAAGATAACGAATATAATCTTACATTATTCTCAGGAGTTCGTATCGAACCTTAAGGCCGGGATTCAAAACAAGTATAGCTCCTTTGTGACAATGACAAGTTATTTATGGAAAAAGATAACCCTAGCCCGGGGTCTCGAATATCAAGACAATTCGACAGCGGGAATACCAGTCGATGGTAGGAGGAGGTTAAATTCAACGATTCCGAAGGAATTCTTTGGTAATTTGGTTCTAAATGCGTACCCAACAATCACGGTAAAGCAACTTATAGAAGGAGGATTAGAGGAGACGGCGAAGATGGTTCACGAAGGAATAAGCAAAATAGATCATTCATATTTTCAATCTTTCGTTGATTTTTGTGAAATTCATCGGAACGAAGATCTCGTGCCGATTTACGCGTTGGAAGGAAATGTGAAATTGCCGAGTATTGAAATGGATAGTTGGTTAGGGTTTGATTTTGATAAGGTAGATTTTGATGCTGAGTTAAAGCGTTTTTCGCCTGCATGGATTCCAATTGAGGGGGTTGTTATATTGATGCCTAGTATCGATGAAAAAGGAGGGATTGATGTTTTTGTTTCTCTGCTTGATGAGCATGCTAGTTTGTTAACTCAAATGGCTTATGCCATAAACTAGTTTTTGAATTTTGATTTCTTCTTCTTGTTTAGCGAGAGATTGCTTGGTGTGTGCTTTTGTGTGTTTGTCTGTGTGTGTACGTACAAATAAACTAGCAAAACTGTGTGAAATAAAAAGAAACCATCTATTAGGTTTTTGTTTGCTTTGAGAAAGTTTAGAATTTTTTTTGTCACTATGTTCCATGAATAGTCTGAAAGTTCCCATAATGATAATTCAAGGTATCTGAAACTAGTAGTTGCAGTAGTTGAATTAGAGAGTGAAATCGGAATTCAAGGTATCTGATGTCTAAATTACAAAATATTGAAAAATATAATTTTTTTTTAAATAATAATATTTTATTTAGTTCTTTAGAAAATCTGCAAGCTGTGTTATTGAAAATACAAAAATAATTAATTGAAATTGATAAATTATATTTTAATATCGTTTTGATGTTATTATAATATATATTATAAAAAAATAATTAATTAATCATAATATTATATATGAACGATGTAGTAATATAATTTATAATATATATAATATTGTATTAATTACATCATAATATATTAACTATAAATATAACAATTATTTTATTAAAATTATGTAATTGCTATATACTATAATTATTAGTATAATATTATTATTATATAATTAAAATTATGTAATTACTATATAAAATAATTACTAGTATAATATTGTTATTATATAATATCATTATTAGTATATAATTATAATTATGTGATATAATAGTTTTATTATTATTATATTGTAATACTACTATTGTCTGACGTCATGAGTTTTGCCGGATCTTGACTTTCTAGATTTTTGGCGAATTTTGTTTTGAGAATAAAAGATGAGAAGTAAGATCAGACAAAGAACAATTCCAATTTTCTGTGTACACCAAACAAGGAATTAGTGTTTTCCTCGATTTTTCAAATGTTGTTTCCATTAAAATTTCACTCTCTCGAACAAATCCCATAAAAAAAGGAAAATAAGAATGAAATTCAATAAAAAAAATTGCTTTCAAACCTTTAAATATATTAAATATAGAGAAAATATTCATAGTTATTAACAAACAGATGTACGTGATCATTAAAATCGCACTAAGACATAATTATATTAAAAAAAGGGCAAAGGAAGTGCAGGCCCGATCCCAGATTTTCGAGTACCCGAGGCCTATTTTAAAAATATGTCCAATATACAATTAATTTATTTGAAAAAATATAAACGTATGTTGTCATAATATATTGTGTGGCTTATTGGTTGATCCAATAGATTCAAGGTTCAAATCTCGCTTAGATCAATTTTTTTGTTAATATTTGCATTGTATTTTGAAAAAAAAAAATTAAAAAAATGTTATGCCCAATTTTCAAACAGAGATGTATTTCTGTATTTTTTTACTTGTGGTAAAAATTTGGTACGATTTGAAACTTCTGGTAAAACGTTATGCCCAATTGAAATTTTGTGATAAAAAGAGCCAGAAAAAGGGAGAAAAAAAAATATAGCGAGTTTGGGGTGTGGAGGCTAACCCTAGCCGCCTTCACCCCCCCCCCCCCCCCCCCCCCCCCCCCCCCCCCCCCCCCCCCCACACACACACACACACTTCTCCTCCCAAACTCATCCAAATCCCTCACCATTTTTCATCCATCAGACCCCTCCGAGCTCTATCTCCACCTCCCAACTCGTTCCCCTCCGAGCTCTATGTCCACCTCCCAAATCGTCCCCCTCCGAGCTCTATCTCGTCGGTCCGAACTCATCCCCCACCTCATCTCCCTTCCCACCCTCCATAACACTGACTCAAGGCCACGACGACGACGACGTCAGCTAAGTGGCAGTCACGACGGAAGCACCGACGACCAAGCGGTGATTGTGGCAGTCAAGTGGTGACTTTGGCAGCCAAGCGGGGACTGTGGCAGCCAAGCGGGGACTGTGGCAGCCAAGCGGGGACTGTGACAGCCAAACGGCGGTTATGACGACTGTCTCGTCTTCACGTGCGAACGGCAACGAAGACTATAGGACGATTTTTCAAGACCAAATCTTGCGTCGACAGATCCAATCGATCGATTGGCATGGACAGCCAAAAAACCCTACAATCGAATTTGGCCACGGCAGCAACATCAACAGTCAAGTCTTCACGTGCGAACGGCAACGAAGACTACAAAAAGGTCTTTCAAGACAAAAAATTTTGCAATGGCAGAACTAGATCGAAGTTTCTCGATTGATTGGCATTATTGGCCAAAAAGCTCTACAATTGTATTAGGGTTTTGATCTCGAAATTTTTATTTTTGAAATGAAATTTTCTTTTGAAATGTAATTCTATTTTTCTTTTTTTAATGAAAAGACCGAATACTTTGTATTCCTTCGCAAAAAAAAAATTGTGATAAAACCCCTTAACTTATTTGATGCAGAAGGGAGTTTTCGAAAGGCGGTAACTTTTCACTGGAATTTCCAAAAGTTTTGAAACAAGAATTGTCTTAAACTAAAGACAAGATTATTTGCAATGGTAAACTCAGATCAAGATGTCACAATTTATATTACATAGGAAAATTGATTAAAAGCAGCAGAAAATCAAAATCACACGAATTTCAGAAATGCTCTTGAAGATTTAGATCTTTCTCAGTTTTGTAAATTCAATATCAAATCATAAAAGTATCAAAATGAAATGAGACAGGTTTGTAATTAAACTATATAAAGATATATACAAGATTATGCAATTTTAATTACTTAAACAGATTTGGAAGTGCAAGAAAAAGATCAAGAAAAAAAAAAGGCAAAAAACCAACCATTTCTGGAAATTTCGAAATTAACCTTGTGCAGAGGTAGTTTTTCTCAACTTTAAGTAATGAGATCTCACCCAATTTGATTCCAAATTGGATGAGGTAACTTTTGTGGTAAAGCAGAGTATTAGTAATTTAGTACTACACAAGGAGAATTTGAAATAAATTATCAAGCTCAAGAATGCTTTTGAAAAATTGTTACAAAAGTGTTGGTCAGAGAAAAATTGGTAAACAGTTACAAGATTAGGCCCTGATGCATTGCTAATGTGGCAAGCGCCACATGCCTCAGGGAAGTGAAAGACATCCAACTATTTTACTTCATCCATTTATTTAAACATTTCTAAAGTACTATTTTTACTTCATGTCAACTAAGAACAAGACATGTGGATATTTCATATGCACGAAAATATTGCATGCATGCAATATTTATTTTAGTTCCTACGTGTCTAGAGATAATACATAATGGACAAGAAAGATAATTTGTTTAGCACCTATAAATACATAACTAAGTTTGTAGTGCATCACCCATACTTGAATAATAATAATAATAATACACATGTTAAATAATAGATTATCAAGTGAGATGCGAAAGCACAACAATATCATATAAGAGCAATCAATGAACTAGTATTATCATCCGAGACAAGCATCCAATTTTACTTTTCGACATGATAATTTGTGTAATCATATAGGAACACAACATACATGCACCCAACAATCATATTTTTTCTATAAATGATGATTTAATAAATATATACATATTGATTCAAGCAATGATTATTTCGAATGTAGTATCTCAATTACGTATAATTTCTTACTCGTGTAGTAGTGTCCGGTTGGGCGATCATCACGAAGTAGCACAACTAAGATGTTTCAGTTCCAATCAATAAAAACATTTTCAAATAATTAATTATGTAAAATTATGATTTTTTAGGTTTATAGGGACAAAATTGCATTGAGTTTTGTGAGGATATGAAATATTTATATTGAAGAGGACGGTTTTATCGCGCTTACGTTTTTTTTGTTTTGCAATATTTTTTATTCGAATTTACCTTTTTTTATAAAAGCAAAAATCAGGTTTAGGAGAGTATGTATTTTTTCATAAATTATAATTTCTCTAATGTAATTCAAGGATTAAACTAAAAAAAAGAAACAAATTCCCGTTATAGTAGTCGTCAAAGGCCTCCGATAACACTGGGCCGGCCATGAAGAGAGGATGTTGGGTTTCAGTGCAGACCATGTGGCTCTTGTGTCACATAAGATCTGTGGCACGGTAATGGGTTAGTGGGTTGCTCCAGGATTTGCTGCATAGTGAACTTTGTAGCCTCATGTGTGGTGAGTGGTGACAGAAGATCTCAGGATTTGACAGGCAGAGTCATGACCAATGTTACAGAAATCGCTAGACGCTAGTCGGGCGGACGGACACCGTCTAGCTCTTAGAGAGATTAATCGGTTCTAGACGGATTTGTAATTTTACATACATGTGTATAATTTGGATTCAATTTACTTCAGAACATTATACATATCTATACTATATACTAATTCAAGGGGATTTGCAGCTTCCTGGTGCAGCCACGTCACCAGGGGCCTTTTCGTAAAAAAATATTTTTTTTTTTATATTTCGGTCCTTTTTTATTTACAAATTGATCCTTTTTTCGAAATTTTTTTTACATTTTGGTCCTTTTTTTTTAGATTTTCGTCCTTTATATTTGCTTTATGGTCCTTCGAAGTTTTGAAATTTACAGTTTAGTCCAGGGGTCTCAAATTGGTCCTATTTTTTAAAAAAAATTACATTTTGGTCCTTTTTTCCACATTTTGGTCCTTTATATTTGCATTTTGATCCTTCGAAGTTTTAAAATTTACATTTTGGTCCAGGGGCCTCTTTGTAAAAATAATTTATTTACATTTTGGTACTTTTCTGAAAAAAAAAAAAAAATTGGTCCTTTTAATTTATATTTTGGTCCTTTTTAATTTGCATTTTGGTCCTTTTTATTTACATTTAGTCCTTTCAAGTTTGCAAAATTAAACTTTGGTCCAGGGGCCTCTTTGTAAAAAATTTATTTATATTTTGGTCCTTTTTATTTACATTTTGGTCCTTTTTAGTTGAAAAAACTATATTTTGGTCCTTTCTATTTACATTTTTGTCCTTTTGAGTTTAGAAACTTACATTTTGGTCCTTCATATTTATATCTTCATCCTTTTTTACATTTTTGAATTTATATTATAGTCCTTTTTATTTATATCTTGGTCCTTTTCAATTTTACTTCACACTTTGATACTTTTTATTAACATTTTGGTCCTTTTTAATTTAAATTTCGGTCTTTTTTTACATTATTAATAATTTCTCTCATCTCATGCGTGCACATCAACACCTTATTATGCCTCCCTATCACCACTTTACTTGAAATTTTTTCAAAAGACTCCTTAAATTTTTAGATATTGTAAAAAAAAATTAATTTACATATGTATTCATTTAAAAAAAATGCTTTTTTAATTTTAAAAAATTCTTAAACTTTTTGTAATACATAATAATTAAAAAAAAATTACTATATGTTATATGTTATATAATTTTAATATTTCATTCATTACAAATATTCGACTTATGTATTATTTTTCTTGAAAAACTAAAATAAAATTATAATAAGTTGAACAATATTAATAAAAGAACATCTTGCAAATATTTAAAAATAAAATATCACAAAACTATTAAAAAATACATAAAAGGAAAACTAAAATAAAAAGTAGATGTTTAAATAGATATTTTCTATGAATATATTTGCAAGATGTTTATTTATTATTATTTAATGTTAGTTTTTTTATGAATAAAGAATGGAATATTAAAATTATATAAACAAAATATGTAATAATTTAAATTTTTTTAAATCACTACATGTTAAGAAGTGTTTATGAATTTTCATAAAATTAATAAAAAATAACAAAAATAAGTTTTAATTATTACATATGAGATTTGGAAGGTATTTTGAAAGAAAAAAAATTAATATCATCCATAAGGAGTATTTTAAAATAAAAGTTTGGTAAAAAAAAATTTTTGGAGTTTACGAAAAGATAGAGGATTTTTTACAATATCAAAAAAAAATTAGGGGGTTAAAAATATACCAAATCACGGATGTGCGAATAATCATGACATAATTTAAATTAAAGGTTCGAACGAAACGGTTAGCGATGACATCGTGAAACTTTGTTGTTGGCCGACCACACAAAGGGCGAAAAATATTTGTGCTAAATATGTAGCGAAATTAAGGATTTGTGAAATTAAGAACACTCTTTTTTTCAGCAATATTTTCTGATTTATTAGGTTCTTAATAAATTTCATGACGACTCATCCGTTCTTTTTCCTTATTTTGCTTATGATGTATAAAATATAGATAATTTTTTGACCAATAACCGTTTGAATTATTCAAGAAATCCGGCTCTTAAAATATTCAAACGATTTTTGCTACAAAATTTCACTCGCACACAACACACTAAATTACACATATAATAATGATTACAAAAAGAAATTCACATACACAAAATGAACAACAATTTTCTTCAACTACATTACTTATAAACCCGAAGAACCCCGCGCAATTGCGCGGGGGTCATGCTAGTTAATTTTATTTTGCTTCAATTAATCGGCTCTAGGCGGACGGACATCTTTTTCTACATGCCCAATTTCTTGTGTACCTTGAAAGATATGAGGCATATCCCTCACAAATACACCTATTTTTTGTTCAATTTGCTTCAGAACATTATACATATTAATTTTATTTTGCTTCATAATATCATCAAACTATCATTAGTTTTTAAAACTTTATATGAACAAATAAATGAGAAAAAACACAGAATAATTTATAGGAAACTAGGAAAGCAATGACATATTCTTGAAAATTTTGTTGAGGTAGCCTTATTTTTTATTTGATTAGCATAAATAACATTCGTATCAAACAATTTTCGAAAATAACAATTCCGTCCATAATCTGGTGTTGAAAAAAGTTGCCAAATCAAGTAACATTAAAATTGTTAAAATTCCACAAAAGTACACAAGATACTCATCAATAATCATAGGCACCTAAATTTTTTATCTATATTTGCACTTAGAAATATACGTGGCAATCAAATTTAAAATTTCTAAAATTGTATTTCGAAATGAAATCTAGATTTGAAATCTAGGTGCCTATCATTATTGAGGTACTCATTAAATTGAAAAAAAAAAATCCACCAAGAAAGACTATAGGGATATCATATCATTAGTAAGTTCCATAAGAGACATATTGCTTCTAGTTAACTATGTCATCTCCTCCTTACCCACCTATTACTTCTCAGTTTACAAATTTCTAGAATGAAAAATTAAAGAAATGGATCAAGTGAGAAGAAATTCTTTATGAAAAAATATGAAGGATTCAAGATATCCCTTAATAACTTGGGATCAAGCATGTAGATCCATAGAAGAGCAGGGATAATTATAATATATCTTGCAAGATAATCTACGTAAAAGAGGGGCATGACCATAACTAATCAGAGTTGTTTGTGCAAAAAAGCATAGGAATCGGTACACCATCCGATTACTGAACGAACCTCTACACCACAACTCCTGAAAAATCCATCGAGGACATTTTTCTCACAAAATCCAACAGAAAACTTTATAAAATTAAACATCCCTACAATATTCTAAAATTAAACATCACCACATCCTCTATATCCCTAATTAGCACAGTTAATTAACTAGTAATTAACAAGATACACTCGATTAATAATTAATTAATATATATTTAACATATACATGAATTAACTGTTAATTGAGTATTTGAGTGTGTATTGTTAATTACCAACTAATTAAGTGTGCTAATTAGAAATACATAGGATGTACTGGTGCATATGGGGGAAGGGTAAAATTTCCCAATTGAAATTAAGGGCCAACACGTACTGCGTGCCCACAAAGGAACACGTCAGTATATTTTAAACTTTTTATTCCCTGATAGTTTGACTTGGAGAACACCTCAAATTGCTACAGCATCGACGTCTTGGTCAACCCCTGTTCCCCGCTCCATGTCTACCATCGTCTCCTCCTCCGTCTCATCTTCGCCGGCCTCTAATCACTCCACGTCTGGCACCACCACCACTAGCGATTGGGATGACTCGAGAAGAGAAGCACGGAAGCTCGAAGGAGATTTAGATGTCCGTCTCTCCGCCTACGCCAAGCTAACCGGTATATTCGTTTTCCCTCTTTACATTTTTGTTGAACTGATATGATCATTTGAAATTTTGAATTCGAAGCAGGATTTTACGATACGAGAGGCTCTGGCGAGGTGCAATGGAAAACATTAGAGATGGAGATTGAAACCCTGTTAGGAAGGTTGACCGAAGTAAACGAGGAAATGAGCAGGCGGGCCTCGACTATTACTGAGGGCCCTACAACTAATGTCGTGCAGAGACTCACTCGGCATGGTGAAATCCACCACGAACTCATGCAGGTTTTTATTTCTCTTTTTAATCCTTCGAGAATTCATGTAATGCAAATTGCGTGTTGAAAAAACAATGTAGGAATTCAGACGCACGAGAAAGAATCTTTCGACAGCACGGGAGCATGCTGAGCTTCTTAATTCGGTTCGCAATGACATCAACGAATATAAGGTCCATCTCAAATTAGAATTATATATTTTTGTTTAAATTCCATGCGAAGATTTCACACACTTATGAAAACTAAAATGCAGGGATCGAGTAGTGTTCAGTTAGAACCGAATTTATTAAGAGAGCGTGCTGCGATACATGGAAATTTTACGCATGTAATATTTATGATCTATTACTATTTGAATATGTATGAAAAATTTTAGGAGAAATAGTTTTTTGATTAGTCTCGATTTGTTATTATTGTAGATCGATGAAGTAACTGGTCAAGCAGAAATATTAAGGGGAGTATTAACGGGTCAGCGAAGTGCTTTCGGTGAAATCCAAGGAAAAATGAAGAATTTAGGTGACAAACTTCCTCTAGTTCATGCAACTTTAGGTACTATCATTTTCTCCACAAACCAATATATGCAATTTGGCCCTTCAATTATCTCATATTATAATCATCGTGCCGTTAACGTAGGTGCGATAAAGAGGAAGAAATCGAGAGACACGATAATTCTCTTAGCTGTGAGTGCTGTGTGTACATTGTTCATCATAATTTACTGGATTTCAAAATGATATATCCATCTAGTTCTTATGTAATATAGCAAATATTTTGATATTGATCAGTATTGTAGTTTGTAAAACAAACACACCACAATTTCAATTAAATTTTTTTAGAAAATAACTAGATCGTGTTGATCTCCAAGTCCAAAACATAAATTACACAACATAAACAATTTTAACCATTTTCATAACCCAAATGCATAATTTATGCCTTCTAGCCACCCACAAAAAAAAAAGATAGCAACTCAAAAAGCACTGATAATAACCCACTAAATTAAACACACACAACACACACACACTAAAAGAGAGAATTATTATATCTCCAACTATTATAACTCTTTCTGAAAGACTGTTGAGGAGTGAAACTAAGCCCAAACATTTCTCTCAAAGCCTGGCCCGGTTCTAGAAGCCCAATCAATCTCGCCACTAGCGACGCGCTTTCTCTCACATGCTCTTGATCCTTACTCTCAGTCCACAAAAGTCTCGCAAGTTGAACCTTTCGTCTCTTCGAACTCAACGAGATTCCCCATTTCGAGTAAATACTTTCTCTCTCTACGATCGAAAGCCTCTTTTGCATTTGCTTGCACAGCATCTCTCTTTCCTTTTGCAGCTTTCTCGCACTTCAAAAAACCAAATATTTAATCAAAATTTCTCACTCTAAAAAGATAAAATTTCAAAAAAGGACGAACCTTAAACCGAGCGAAGTTTTGGGGATACCAATTGGAGCATTTTTATTAAAATTTCCATTATTGAAATACGAGTTTTTGACGAAAGAGAGGCGTCTAAGCTCGACTTCCATATAGATCGAATCGGCAGGATCGCCTTTGAAAAGTAGAAAGAAGTATGTGCGATGTACGAGCGACACGTGGCACTCGTTCCATAGCTCGATTATTTCTTGCTGCTTCTTCTCGAACTCCATTGGCCATCTCGACGGTGATGTCATCACCACCACGCTTTTCTCTTCCTTCACATTCTACCCACAAAATTAAAAAATCAAAACAAATAAATAAATATATTTCATAAACCCTAAAACCCAAAACACTAACCTGAGCCATTTCCTTGAGTTCGGCGACGAAATCGTTAATCCCAGTGAACTCCCCTTCGCCGGTTTTCGAAGTGATTGCAGATTCGGAAAGCATGGATTCGTCTCTCGAGAGCGTCTCGGTTTCCGTGTCGTCGCAATTTACGACTCCGCCCCTCCTCTGCTCAGGCCGGCCCGGAAATTTCATCAAACTCATACTAGGCGGAGTGAACTCGTCCGTCCAATCCTTCGACGACGAATTCGTCAGAGCCGAATATCTACAACTCTGACTCCTGCTTAGCTGGAACCCTCTAAACCCTAAACCCTCTCCTCCTCCTCCTCCTCCTCCTCCTCTGTTATTCGGATTTCTCCTCACGTTCTCTAAATGTTGCTCGAGAGTAATATTCGACGAAGACGAACCCGCATCCACAACTCCCTGCGGTTGTTCAACCCGACCCGTTTGACCCGTTTCGACACAACGTACTTCTTTACAAACCTCTTCGGAAACATCGCTCGTTCTTTTACAAACGGACCCCACGAGTCCGAACGTGGGGCTATCCGTTGCGAACGAGATCGAATTTTTTCTCGTGTACGAACCTCGATCGATAACTTCTGACGACGCGTCAGTCACCAGGTCATCATCGATTCCTTTACCTATCGCTTTCAACAAATCGGCGAGTCTGGACTGGGCGAGGTCGCGTTGTTGCTTCAACTCTTTAATCTCCTTCTCCATCTTAAAAATCCTCGCGTCCTTTTCTCGCAACTTGGCATCGAGATCCATGTTGAAAGAAGTGGTGGTGGGGACGCGGAGTTCGTGCTCGAGTCGAGCGAGTTCTTTCTGGAGGTGTTTGACCAAAGCCTTGTCAGACATGACGATGTTGACTTGCGCGTTTGTCGAGACCTCCTTCGCACAGCTGGCGAAGAGGAGCGTGTTTCGACTCTGCTCCACGTGGGACAATGCGGGACTCATCGTGCAGATTATTGCCGTCCTCGCATTGCCGCCTAAAGAGGGTTGGAGGATTCGAGTCAGTTTCGATTCGCGGTAAGGGATGTGGACGTTTCTACCCTTGCTGGATGGATAAAAAGGAATATTCTGTTAAGTGGGTGGATGGAAAAGGAATATTCTGTTAACTAACCTGAGTTTGCGAATGACGGTGGAGAGAGTTAGGAGGCTTCGATTTATGTGGCAGCCTTCCTTGAGTCGAGTACCCGTGGATAAGGATTGTGACGCTCTCTCGCTTCCAGCTAAATCGACAAAATTCTGCAAAAATAATTAAATTAATTCGATTTGAATACGAGATCGAAGAGTTTTGGTAGTTTACCACGGAGGCGATGAGAGTGCTAGAATTGTCCTTGCCTAGGAATTGTCGTGCAGAGCTTTCAATCGTCTAAAAGAATTTAGGTTTTTTTTAATATTCGGAAAAGTTAGGGTTTTTTTGAAATTTATTTAAATTAATATTTGAGAGGAAAATATACCAGTTTGAGAACTTGATGAGATCTGGAACTGAACTCGTTTAAGTAGGTTTCGCCAGTCTTTCTCTGAGCTGTTATAATTAATAAAATCTCGCAAATTAATAAATAATAAAAGGAAATATTTACGAAATTAATTGAAATAATTATTTTCTAACCTTCACAAATAGAAATTAATTCTTTCAGGTGTTTCCAGTCCCTCAACACTTCCTCTGTAAGCCTCTCGACAATCGTCCCTTTCTGTTCGAAAATAATAATAAATAATTAAATAAAAAATACAAGGACCATTTTGCAAAAAAGTAAAAAAAAAATTACGTACCTCAGGATCGTCTAGTAATCTGAGAGGAGGATTATCGGTGCTGAGTAAATCCTTTACCACTTCATTGTATATCTCTATCGCGGAAAATTTAAGCACAAATGCCCTCTCTTCATGCTGAAATTACCAATTTTATTTATTTATTTATTTAAAAAGTATATATTCGTATCACAAAATGGTATATTGTTATTTTACCTTGCGTATATATTCGTATATATCCGCAACGGTATATTCAGTAATACCAGTCATAGTATATGTTTTCCCACTACTTGTTTGTCCATATGCAAATATACTCGCTACATTCAAAAATTCAAAAATCAAAATTTGAAAATACGAAATATTTTTTGAGATATTTAGATATTTACAGTTCACGCCACTGAGTACTTTGAGAGCGACTTCTTTTGCGGCCTCCTCGTAAACCTGTCTCGTGGTGGTCTCCGCATGAAAAACCCTATCTGTTAATGTAAATTACAAAAATTACAATAATACCCCTCGAAAAAATGAGAATTTGATAATAGTTACCGAAAGTGTATGCAGAAGGGGCCATGGGACGGTCATGAAGACTGTTGCGAAAAATAATGGTGGAGTCGTTAATGCATTCCCAATCTGAAGGGTCTCCTCGTAAATTCTCCTTCTCTGATAATGGCCTTAGTCTTATCGATACGAGTATTTTCTCCATTGTTGAGAGTCCTTGAGCTTCGTGTTGCGCCATGTCATCGCCTCCTAAGGACCCCATCTCTCTCCTCTCTTTCTCTCTCTCTCTCTCTTCGAGTCTACCTTGTTGGGTATCTAAGCCATCAGATTAAAGAAAAGTAAAGTGGGGCTTAGCAAATATTGTAAGTTAGGCTAATTAATACAATGGAATGAGACAATAAAAGCAAGCTTGAGGAACAAAAATTTCTCTGATTAAATGTAAAGTGGTAAGGAAAAAGTATGCGAGATTGAGTGTTTGTGAATCAATGGATTTGGGTATTTTAGGAAGAATTGAGATTCAACTGACAAGTGGGCCTTGATGATTAGGGGAAGAATAGTTGGGAGGTTGCTTTTGTGGGTAGAGAATGGATTTGAGAGGTGGTTAAGCTGTCAATCCGTCTTGCTAGAGGTGAAATCACCATTTATTTGTTGATTGAATCGAATGACCCAAATACCAACCGCTATTCATGGAAATGAAAGGTTTATTCTAAGATTAATGAGAATATCTGGGAAGTTTGTATCCTTCTTCACGGATCTGACTAGTTCATGGCGATAGCGATTGGTTGATAGTTAATTAACAAAATGTGAAGAAAATCAACTAATAAAGCAAGTGTTTGTGAATAAAGAAGGTAGCTTTTCTTACCGTTTTTGTACTTTACGCCATTAATGGTGAACCCACATTGAGATGAGATCGCAGTGGAGTAGGCAGTATATGCCCGTTATAGGAGGGAAGGTGTGGAAAGCCGGTTTCTTTATTGCTTCACCACCATAACAATGGAGAGAACCGTTCCTTCGTCTTCTTTTACCCTTTCCAATTTATTTAACTTTTTATGACAAAAATAAAAAATAAAAATGTTATTTTAGCTTTCTATTAACATGCTACGAGTACACTATTATTTCCCAAAAGTGTTGGTGATATTGTTGCATTGATTATTGTATTTGTATAGATGAATTTTTGAAAATGAGATTTATTAAAGATATTTTTAAAGATATTGTTATTGTAATTGTTAATTCATATGAATGTACAAAAGTAAAAAATATTACATATATTCTCAACTATACAAATGTGATGAAAAATTGAATATTATATTCAATATTCAATTTATTTTTATCCATATATATATTTTTGTACTATGCAAATATTACATATATTTTCACCTATACGAAAGTACAAAATATTCTTTATTGAAAAATATTCGACGTCATATTCATATTTTCAATTTAAAAAAAATATGAAATAAACAATACACAAAGAATTGCTTCGTGACGGAGTAAGGAACTTACCAGTTACCTGTTAAAAAAATAATAAAAAAAAAACCAGACCAACTCGTTAAAGTCAGTCCATTTTCACTCATCTTACACAATTAACACTTTTAAAACGTTATACTCTATTCAAATTCATTTGGGGCCCATCAAAAAGTTCAATTTAAAGTATCTCGACTATTAACATTTTTTTCTTCTTCTTCTTTTGTCCTACCTATCTTCTAAACCTTAATCGACTTTGCAATGGGTGATTTCGGGTTTTTCCTGTTTGTTGCGGATTCAGAAGAATCCCTAGTATTTGTGATTTTTGTTTCTATTCAGTAATATTCTGGTATCAAAAAATTATTTCATACAACATATATATGATAAATTATTGTAATATTTTCTATAATTCTTATTATATTTGTATTTATATCAATTTTTTCTATAATTCCTATTGTAATATTTTCTATAATTCTTATAAAAAAATGTGTATATCATAACTTGTTCTTAAATATTTTTGACATAAACTTGGAAATTCTCATAAGATTTGTGATTAATGAAATATACGTGATTTGTGAGATTTAAGTTACTGTTATATTAAATAATAAATGATTTTTTTCTCATTTTCAATAAAAAATATAACAATAGTTTCTAATACGGAAGAGAATTTCTTGATCGACGACACATTTCATCACTTCAATTCGGTGTGTGCAACAAAATAAATCTTTAGCATTTTCCTTTCATTATACTCGATCGCGTATATTTTAATACATCTCGTTGAAAAGCATTCCATTCTACAATATCCAATCAAACAAAACAAAACTAATAACAAATTTCTTATAGTTAGCTTTTGAAATTTACCCATCTATGCTTAAATTTTGAAAATAGTTTAGTTTGACTTGGAAGGATCCTAACATTGCTAAATTTCAAATTTTGTAAATTTATAAATTGGGGGACCAATGTATCTTGGTTGCTTAATTTAATTCCTCGAAGGAGATTGGAGCGTGATGGATGGGTCTAAACATTTATTTGTACATGCTTGGAATTACTATAAATCAAGTTATTTATTCATCTTAAAAACCGAGACCCTTATTCTTGTCGCTTCTTCTGGACTCTTTCGGGCTCTGGGCCCACATGTCAGTGTTCTAATTTTAGTGCTCTCAATGCAAGCAATTATGACGGCGTATCGTAAACACTCAGAAAAAACAAAGGGAAATTTTACTTTGCACCACAACTTCAAAAATCATGGCATACATGTCAGTGGATAAAAAATAATTAAGCTCAATATTCACCTTGCAAATAACACCTTCTAGAAACTCATTGATAGTGATTTTTGTCAGTTCGCCGGGAGGCTACTCTACTTCTTTTTTTTCTCGATCGAGAAAACGTTTTATATCTAGGAATTACTGACGTCTGTTCGGTAGTAGTGTTTGCATTGAGTCATCAAGTAGAGCTTTGGACAAGTCAACAAATAAGTTAGGGTAAGGATTGACGTATTTTCTCGTGCATAATAAGCTCAGTTTCGGAATAGGTAGAGTATAGGTTGCATTGGTATTAGGGAAAGGAGAACTCTGTACTGGCTGAGACTGGACCATATCACTTGTCATAATGGTGAGGATGATCGAAGTCCTAGCGATGTAACAAGGAAAGGATCCAAGGCTACGACCACCTAGTATTCGATGGGCTCGCTGAGGAGAATCTTCTTTAGACGTATTTCGATGAGGCTTAGTGGGATAATTAACAACTCAATTAATACAAAAAACGAATTAACTGTTAATTTCAACGTACCAATAAAAATAAGTGCTAATTAATCATTAATTTATTTTTATATATTAATTTGTTGTTAATTTAATTAATCATTAATCCTCCTCGTAGTACATAGAGGATGAGAGAGAGGGTTCCAGGGAGGCATAATAAATGTCCCCAAAAATAAATAAAGAGAAGAAAGATAAAGGTTATTATTGTATATGAAAAATTCACAGGGGCAAAGAAGAGAAGAGAATAAATGGTGTGGATCCTTGGTTCTTTTACACATGAAGCAACATGCTGTAATTATTACAATCTGTGAAAAGTTCTTGCTTTTTTTTTTCCTGCCATCATAACAATCAAAGAGTACTGATTCTTCTTTTTTGAAGTAGAACCTAGAACACGAAACGTGTTCTTGCGGTTCAATTTTTATTAATAATAAAAAGGATTACATTACACGATTTAAATCCGAAACATACATTCGTTATCGAAAAAAAATTGTACTCGGTAAAGCTTCCAGTCTCACAAAAGTAGCTTTAGGAGAACGCAAAATCAATTATAATTTGGCCGTCTGCCAGGAATGAATTGTGTTTAGGCATTCCGCTCGTATGAGGATCGGCATTCTTCCTTGTTTCTTGAAAATGCGGCAATTACGTTCTTTCCAGATAGCCCAGATGCATGTTGCACATCGGTTAGTTAAGCTGTCCTCAGAAGTTTGGGTGAGAGATCGCACGGTGTCGAAGTACAGAGTGAAGGAATCTTCTGTAGCCGTCGGTAGGTCACAGAGCGCGAAACACTGACGAGAGAAAGTACATTGGGAGAACAAATGATCCGAAGTTTCGAGAGTAGTATTACACAACACACAGAGCAATCCCTGTGGCCAACCTCGTTTTTGCAAAAAAAATTTGAGTCAAGAGTACTGATTCTTAAAGAGTCTATTTGGATCACTACGAGCTTTTAGACTAGAACATCATTACAAGTCTTAAGTAAGATTTTTATTATCATAAATATCCATTAATTTCTTTTTCTACAAATCATGACTTGGATCCAGCCAGGACCGGCCCCGACAGTTCGGGTGCCCTAGCCCGAACTTCATGTGAAATGCAATGCGACCAAAATAATAACTAAGATAAAAATATCAAAATAAATGTCTCTAATGGATTATTAATTCAATAAAGATGGAAAAATATTAGTAGAAAACAAAAATATTCATTTATTCATCATTTGTATTGGAGACGAAAAAAATAAAATTTTACACATATTTTTCTAGTTGGATTCACTTTTTAAATTTTCTATTTGTGACCTAAAAATATATTGGGATTGAGAGTGTAATCTAATTTGTAGCATGATAACAACTTCCAAAATAATAATATCTTTTTTAACTTGTTCTCCAGTGTCAAAGAAAATGAATAGATCATGTTGGTAACTCAAGTAGAATTCTCTTTTCAAGGTTTTAAAAAACTGCAAGACTACTAATTTTGAAAGTCCTTATTTTTAATTTGAATTTAGTATGATATTAATGTATAATTAAGCTTCGGTGTTCCAAAAGAGAAAAAAATTGAATGACGGGGGCTTGAACTTGAGACCTGTGAGAAGGGAATGGTTTTTGCTACCAACTGACCACTTCTGATTTTTAGTCTACATACATATATTTATTTTTACATTGTGCCCCCATCCGATTGGTGCCCTAGCCCATGGACTTGAGGGGATTGCCTTTGGGCCGGGCCTGGATCCAGCGTACAAGATAAGATGGAGTTTCAAGTCAAGCCATTGCCATATTGTCATTCTAGTGTAATTAACAAGAAATCCATTAATATAAATATCAAGCTTCGACATCAAATTACTTAAAATAAGTTTCTTGGTTTGTTCAATTATGGGTCTAGAAGAAGAAAAGAGTGCAAAAGCTCTGTCTTTATCCCTAGTTTCTCTCAACCATGTCTCTTTTATGTGCATTTGTGTTCAAAACTCGGTTCATTTTTATAAACAAGTTCTTGGATTCGAATTGATCAAACGGCCAGAATCTTTCGATTTTCATGGAGCATGGTAACTAACTTTTTATATCATATCACATTTTTTTTTTCCAATTTATTCTTATGTATAAACTTGGTAAAATTTCCTCTTCCACAAGCTGCCACGTCAGCAGGGCTTTACATTTTTTTTTAAGATTTTTTGTGGTTTTGACCGTGTATTCTCTGTGTTGTTCTAAATGGATGATGAGTTTTGGCTACAACAGTTCCACATGCACCAAGAGAGAGATATACCATGTCAGCCTTCTCGGTCCACGATGTACCGTCTCTATTCAAATTATTCCGGGTTAAAATATCTATGTTCGTCTTTCTATATTTTCCAACATCTCAAACTGTGCCGACACGTGTAAAAAAAAATTGATAATATTTTTCTCCAAATTTTACCATAACATGTTTTATGTTCTAAGTTAATATATTTAATTAACATGATAACTAAGACATGTTACCTATTAATTTAATATGTAATTAACATCAGTTCGAATTCATAAATTCGAATCAACATTAATGAATTTTTAATGATATGTTTTAATTATCACGTTAATTAAATGCAATAGTACAAATATGAAGAATAAGGCGGGTACATTTTGGAGTAAAATAAAATTTAATATCTTTTTTTACGCATGAACAGCAGATCTGATATTAATTTTTTTTTTTTCACTTTCCTCCAAAATGTACCCGTCGTATTCTCCATATTTATAATATTGCATTTAATTAGCGTGATAATTAGAACATATAATTTAAAATTCATTAATATTGATTCGAATTTATGAATTCGAACTGATGTTAATTACGTATTAAATTAATAGCCAACATGTGTTAGTTATCATGTTCATTAAATATATTAACTTAGAACATAGAGCATTGTATAGTAAAATTTGGTGAAAAATATTAATTTCTCAATTTCCAACGGGATTTATAAACCCAAAAAAAAAAAAAAAGACACGCATTAATTAAATGCAATTGTACGAATATGAAAAATACGGCGAGTACATTTTGGAGCAAATTAAATTTAATATTTTTTTTCTTCGATAGACTAATTTCATGAATCTTATCCATTTATCGACATCATTATATTTACAAATATATCATGATTATATTAATTTAATTCAAACGCACGCGCCAATTCGCGCACGAACTAATTATATTTAAATAAATTATATAAAAGACATGCAAAAAATAGGTATGATGTCCCGCGCAATTGCGCGGGAATAAAGCTAGTATATTATAAGTTTCATATATTTGTATTTCAATGAATTTTCTTGTAGGCTCCATAAATATGGCATAAGCATTCATTTGTTGCAAAAGGATAATTATGAATCCACTCCACAAAAACAATTGGTGATCAATCCAAAGAGCAATCACATTTCCTTTGAGGTAAAATAAAATAAACACCCAATTTTATTTAATTCACAATTTGTGGGTCTAATTTGTTCAATTTCAATGCAAATGGCAGTGTGACAATGTTCAAATGGTGAAAACCAAGCTTAAAGAAATTGGAATTGATTACGTAAGCACAGAGGTTAAAGATGGGGGGATTTCTGTATGTCAAATATTCTTTCATGACCCTGATGGTAACATGATTGAAATATGTGATTGTCAGAAATTACCTGTAATACCTATCTAAATGGAGATTAACTTAATTATACATCATTATTAGTGATTAAATTATTATTAAGTTATTTGCTGTAGTGATAAGAATAATAACATAAGAATATTTTGTATGTTAAGATATATCCTTGTAAATTAATTTGTATATTTGTGTTGAAATGTGTAAGAGAAAATGTAGTAGTGATTTGTCAAATAAATCGAGAGCTTTGATAAAGTAGTGAATGCAAAATGTAAAACATAGATAGATCACCAAAATACTAATTAATAAAAATATTTATTTATTTTTCTTGCGATTAATTTTACCATTTTTGTACTATGCAAATATTACATATATTGTCACCTATACGAAAGTACAAAATATTATTTATAGGAAAATATGCGACATCCAATTTTAGAAAAATATGAAATAGACAATACACAAAGAATTACTTCGCGACGGAGTAAGGAACTTACCAATTACTTGTTAAAAAAATAATAAAAAAAAAAACCAGAACAACCCGTTAAATTCAGTCCATTTTCACTCATCTTACACAATTAACATTTTTAAAACGTTATACTCTATTCAAATTCATTTGAGTCCCATCAAAAAGTTCAATTTAAAGTATCTCGACTATTAACATTATTTTCTTCTTCTTCTTTTGTCCTACCTATCTTCTAAACCTTAATCGACTTTGCAATGGGTGATTTCAGATTTTTCCTGTCTGTTGCGGATTCGGAAGAATCCCTAGTATTTGTGATTTTTGTTTCTATTCAGTAATATTCTGGTATCAAAAAATTATTTCATACAACATATATATGATAAATTATTGTAATATTTTCTATAATTCTTATTATATTTGTATTTATATCAATTTTTTCTATAATTATTATTGTAATATTTTCTATAATTCTTATCAAAAAAATGTGTATATCATAACTTGTTCTTAAATATTTTTGGCATAAACTTGGAAATTCTCATAAGATTTGTGATTAATGAAACATACGTGATTTGTGGGATTTAAGTTACTGTTGTATTAAATAATAAATGATTTTTTTCTCATTTTCAATTAAAAATATAACAATATTTTCTAATACGGAAGAGAATTTCTTGATTGACAACACATTTCATCACTTCAATTCGGTGTGTGCAACAAAATAAACCTAGCATTTTCCTTTCATCAGACTCGATCGCGTATATTTTAATATATCTCGTTGAAAATCATACCATTCTACAATATCCAATCAAACGAAACAAAACAAAAACAAAACTAATAACAAATTTATTATAGTTAGCTTTTGAAATTTACCCATCTATGCTTAAATTTTGAAAATAGTTTAGTATGACTTGGAAGGATCCTAACATTGCTAAATTTCAAATTTTGTAAATTTGTAAATTGGGGGACCAATGTATCTTGGTTGCTTAATTTAATTCCTCGAAGGAGATTGGAGCGTGATGGATGGGTCTAAACATTTATTTGTACATGCTTGGAATTACTATAAATCAAGTTATTTATTCATCTTAAAAACCGAGACCCTTATTCTTGTCGCTTCTTCTGGACTCTTTCGGGCTCTGGGCCCACATGTCAGTGTTCTAATTTTAGTGCTCTCAATGCAAGCAATTATGACGGCGTATCGTAAACACTCAGAAAAAATAAAGGGAAATTTTACTTTGCACCACAACTTCAAAAATCATGACATGCATGTCAGTGGATAAAAAATAATTAAGCTCAATATTCACCTTGCAAATAACACCTTCTAGAAACTCATTGATAGTGATTTTTGTCAGTTCGCCGGGAGGCTACTCTACTTCTTTTTTTTCTCGATCGAGAAAGCGTTTTTTATCTAGGAATTACTGACGTATGTTCGGTAGTAGTGTTTGCATTGAGTCATCAATAAGTCATCAAGTAGAGCTTTGGACAAGTCAACAAATAAGTTAGGGTAAGGATTGACCTATTTTCTCGTGCATAATAAGCTCAGTTTGGGAATAGGTAGAGTATAGGTTGCATTGGTATTAGGAAAAGGAGAACTTTGTAGTGGCTGAGACTGGACCATATCACTTGTCATAATGGTGAGGATGATCGAAGTCCTAGCGATGTAACGAGGAAAGGATCCAAGGCTACGACCACCTAGTATTCGATGGGCTCGCTGAGGAGAATCTTCTTTTAGACGTATTTCGATGAGGCTTAGTGGGATAATTAACAACTCAATTAACACAAAAAACGAATTAACTGTTAATTTCAACGTACCAATAAAAATAAGTGCTAATTAATCATTAATTTATTTTTATATATTAATTTGTTGTTAATTTAATTAATCATTAATCCTCCTCGTAGTACATAGAGGATGAGAGAGAGGGTTCCTGGGAGGCATAATAAATGTCCCCAAAAATAAATAAAGAGAAGAAAGATAAAGGTTATTATTGTATATGAAAAATTCACAGGGGCAAAGAAGAGAAGAGAATAAATGGTGTGGATCCTTGGTTCTTTTACACATGAAGCAACATGCTGTAATTATTACAATCTGTGAAAAGTTCTTGCTTTTTTTTCTCCCATCATAACAATCAAAGAGTTTAGGGCGCACTCTCCATGAACTATTTATTACCTCGAGGGAGATGCTTAATTTTTACCACAAGTCGAAAATTCCAATGGTGATGTTGAAGATTGACTTTAAAAAAGCTTTTGACAATGTGTCGTGGCCGTTTCTTGAGAGCATTTTAGTTGCTAGAAAGTTTCCAACGAGATGGGTACAATGGATGAACTCATTACTTTCATCCTCGAGTTCGTCAGTTCATACAAATGGGACTAGAGGAAAATACTTTAAACACAAAAGGGGACTTAGGCAAGGCGACCCATTGTCGCCCTTACTTTTTACACTAGTAGTGGACGTTTTACAAATGATGATGATGAAAGTGAAGCCCCTTCTTACGAACCCAATAGTATTTGCACCAACAACGTTGCAATACGCGGACGACACCCTTTTCTTTGTGGAGGCCCACCCTCAAAATATTCGAGTAGTCATGCACACGATCTCGTTATTTTCGAAAGTATCGGACCTAGAAATAAATTGGGACAAGAGTGGTTTTGTGCCGATTGTCATACCCGAGGAGATGCACCCCCACTTAGAAACGTTAGTTCGTTGTTCAAAAAAGACTTTACCAATTAAGTATCTTGGCCTTCCACTATCTTACAAAAAACCGGGGAAAGTAATTTTTCAACCAATAGTGGCGAGAATAAGAAGTAAAATAACGAATTGGAAAAATAATTTCTTAACATTAGGAGGCCGCAATACTCTTATCAAGTCGGTTTTAGGATCAATCCCGATATTTTACATGCAAGCTCTTTCGTTGCCTAGAGGAACGATAGAGGAAATTAACAAATTATTGAGAGCTTTTTTTTGGAAGGGTAGTGACAAGGTAATGGGAGGCCATTGTCTAATAAATTGGCGTAAAATTTGTTTACCAAAGAAACACGGTGGTTTGGGGTTGATGGATATTGAAAAACATAACGAAGCGATGATGCTAAAGTGGTTATTCAAACTTGATTATCATCAAGATTCACAATGGGCCACTACCGTAAAATCCCTTTACAATGTTCAAAACGCTAAAGACATAGCAAGAATTGCGAGCCCGTTAACCTCCTACTTCATGAAAAATCTTCAAAAGCTTTTGCCCTTGTACGAATCCTTAAATGGAATTTTTCGGAATCCTACTTTAAACCAACTAGGAAACATGACCAACCACGACAACCCCATTTTTGACACGGCCAAGGTATACGCAAACATTGTCCATCCGGGGGTACTTTGCGAATGGACCCCCAAAATCCTCAAGATCAAGGCCCCCTTAAAGGTTAAAATTTTTGGGTGGATGACCCTAAATAATAGAATACTTACCGGAGAAAATCTTGCAAAAAGAGGGTGGCCACACGATCCAACATGTGCGCTATGCTCCGGAACTCTCGAGTCAACCAAGCACCTTTTCCTAGAATGCCCCTTTACAACCGAGGTTTGGAGGTTAATAGAGCCGAGAGCCAATTTTAATTCGGGCTCATTAGTGGAGTTTTGGTGGCAGTTTCGTAGCGGTCGAAATTCGGTGGAGGCTAAAATTTGGGATGGCAAATGGCTCGCTACAATTTGGACATTATGGCGAGAGCGTAATAATCGAATTTTTCAAAGAAAAGGTCGAATGCATGCCTTGGTAGTCAAAAACGTCGAAGATCTAGCGGGATTTTGGAAAGCACATTGTTAAAGATTTGATAGGAGGGGAGTTTATATGTTTTATTTTATTTTTCATATTTGGAGTATTTAAATGGCACAAGGGCATTTAGATTTAACTAATGTAAATAGTGGACACTCTTTGTACTTCTCTTTTTTTTTTTTTTTGGTTATAAAAATGATATGGATCGAGCGCGTATCGCGCTTGCCATTTCCTCAAAAAAAAACAATCAAAGAGTACTGATTCTTAAAAAGTCTATTTGGATAACTACGAGCGTTTAGACTAGAACATCATTCTTAAGTAAGAATTTTATTATCATAAATATCCATTGATTTCTTTTTCTACAAATCATGACTCGGATCCAGCGTACAAGATAAGATGGAGTTTCAAGTCAAGCCATTGCCATATTTTCATTCTAGTGTAATTAACAAGAAATCCATTAATATAAATATCAAGCTTCGACATCAAATTACTTAAAATAAGTTTCTTGGTTTGTTCAATTATGGGTCTAGAAGAAGAAAAGAGTGCAAAAGCTGTGTCTTTATCCCTAGTTTCTCTCAACCATGTCTCTTTTATGTCCATTTGTGTTCAAAACTCGGTTCATTTTTATAAACAAGTTCTTGGATTCGAATTGATCAAACGGCCAGAATCTTTCGATTTTCAAGGAGCATGGTAACTAACTTTTTATATCATATCACATTTTTTTTCCAATATATTATAAGTTTGAATTTTCTTGTAGGCTCCATAAGTATGGCATAAGCATTCATTTGTTGCAGAAGGATAATTATGAATCCACTACACAAAAACAATTGGTGATCAATCCAAAGAGCAATCACATTTCCTTTCAGGTAAATTAAACACCCAATTTTATTTAATTCACGATTTGTGGGTCTAATTTGTTCAATTTCAATGCAAATTGCAGTGTGACAATGTTCAAATGGTGAAAACCAAGCTTAAAGAAATTGGAATTGATTACGTAAGCACAGAGGTTAAAGATGGGGGAATTTCTGTATGTCAAATATTCTTTCATGATCCTGATGGTAACATGATTGAAATATGTGATTGTCAGAAATTACCTGTAATACCTATCTAAATGGAAATTAACTTAATTATACATCATTATTAGTGATTAAATTCATATTAAGTTATTTGTTGTAGTGATAAGAATAATAACATAAGAATGTTTTGTATGTTAAGATATATCCTTGTAAATTAATTTGTATATTTTTGTTGAAATGTGTAAAGAGAAAATGTAGTAGTGATTTTGTCAAATAAATCGAGAGCTTCGATAAAGTAGTTAATGCAAAATGTAAAACATAGATAGATCACCAAAATACTAATTAATAAAAATATTTATTTATTTTTCTTGCGATTAATTTTACCATTTTTTCCAAGGCATGAACACCCCTTCGCAGCTAACATTCTGGAAAATAAAAAATACAAATTAACAAAATAGTCCATGAAGAATAAATATTTGCAAAATAGTACCTGTAACCAGAAGAAAAACCCTCTCAAAAGAATCCATTGCCTCCCCCTTTCTGCCTTTTCTACTTCCTCCGCAAAATCTTCAAATATAAAAAAAAATTATAACGAATAAATCATGTTTTAAGAATAAAAAATTTAGAAGAAATAAATAAAAAAATAAATGGAAATTTACCAGGATGATAATCAAAATAAGACTTGCTGAGTTCATCTGTTTCGCAGAATCGAACTCCTTTGCGCGTTTCTTTACAAATTAACTTTTGGGTGCGAATACTTGCATTTTTCATTAAAAGTTCGTACTCGTTATTATCGAACGACTTTGAAATATATTTGATTAATCGATCTTTATATTCGGAAGAGGGTTTGTTAAGTATCTCCATTGGGATCTCATAGATTGGTTCTTTGATTTCTTCTATCCAATCATTTGTCGCCACGTGTCTTGATGATTGAGATTTTGATTTCTTGGCTTGATTAACTCTCTCTTTTTCCTGATATAGCAATTAAGCAATTTTGGCATAAAGTAGGGTTCTTTTTAAAAAAAATACTAAAGAAGAAAAATCTTACAAAATTCACTGATGGATCTCTTTTGATGTAGGCTGATTGAGCTTCGATTTCTTTCGCAATAGATTGATCTTTCTTGACATGAAATTTCTTCTCTCTTTGTTTTTCACCAAGATTTGTATTTTTAGATTTATCAAGAACACTCTTTATACTTTCTTCAGTTACTTCATTAGAAGTGGCCACTTGATCGACTATTTGTGCAATTACACTTTCATTTACCGAGGATTCTCGATCAGAAAATTCAATTTTTGGCGCATCCTGTTCGATTACTTCTTTGCATGTCGATACCACCTCTTTTTCGACTGGTACAGCAATATGCCTATTCAAAACCCCAGTAGTATGCAAGAATTCGAAGTAATCAGGTTCGTAAGGAGTACCTTCAGATCCGAACGAACTCGGTTCAGGCAAGGCAGATTTAAGAGGTTTTTCTTCTAAGACTACGGGCACAATCGGTCCCTCTCCGTTTCTAATTCTCTTACGGCGAGGGTTAAACGCATCTGATTGGACGGCTTTTTCTTCGTACTTGATGAGTAAGGGGGCGGAGGAGCCCTCGATCGGCATATTGAAGGCGTAAGCCTTCCCGTGCGGCACTAAATTCCGCAAGAAAAATGCATAATCTGAATCGCAAGAGAGATCCATCGAGGCGAAATCCAGAAGCGAATAAAGACGAAAAATGCTGGACTCCTCCGTCGACCAGCGAAGCAGTGATTCCACTTGGAGGCGCAATGAGAAGTATACACAGACTAGGGAAGGGAAGTGAGTCGGAATAGGGATGAAGAGGAGAGGAGAGGTGAAGATTGAAGGAGACGAAAGGTCGCTTCAGCAGGGGGGAAGGGTTTAATCGAATTTCCCAAAATGGCGCGAGAGAGTACTCTGAGTCCGATTGGCCAAGGCGGGGGCGGAAAAGGGAAGAAAATGTGTTTCTTTCTATTGTTCTCTTCATGGTTAGTGATTAATTTTAATCGGTTGATTTAAGGGAAATTTAAACCTCCTAATTTTTCTTGAATTTACATAAAAAATCTCTATTTTTCATCTTTAAATTTAATAAACATATTTTTATATTATTTTATTAATTTAAAATCATTATAAATATTTTTTTAACATATACTAATTTAACAAAAAATATATGTCATATACTACTTTGTTGTTCTATAATAAGTAATAAATAAAACATTAAAATTATGTATATGACATACAGTTTTTGTTAAATTAGTATATGTTTTATAATGATTTTAAATTAACAAAATAATACAAAAATATGTTTATTAAATTTAAAGATGAAAAATAGAAGGGTATTTTGGTCCAAAAAAATTATAATATCATGAAATATCCCTATAGGGAGGTAATTGAAAAGAAAACATTGTATGTAAGATTTTTTTTTGAGTTTTTCAAAAATTAGGAGGGTTTTTTGTAAATTCAAGAAAAATTAAATTTCCCTTGATTTAATAAAATAAAATAAAGAGTCACCGGTTTCAAAATTCAAAGTTAATAAACAGATAGAAATCCTCAAATTTTACCACAACATCACTACTTATTAATTAACACTAGGAAATTTGCCCGCGCTTCGCTGCGAATTTTTAATGTAATTGTTTGTATTAGATAAAAGATTGTGTATTCACTTATTAATTGTTATTTGTTATGTTTACAGAAAAATATCATAAAATCAATATGAAAATTATTAAATGTATAATTTGATATAATATCATAAAATAAATTAATGAATATCAGAAAACAAATATGAAAATTATTAAATGAGTAAAACATGATATAAAATAAATTTGAAAAAATCATATCATATCATAAAATAAATTAATGAATATCACAAAACAAATATGAAATCATATCATAAAATAAATTAATGAATATTACAAAACAATTCATAATTATTATATCATAAGATAAATTAATGAATATCACAAAACAAATATGAAAATTATTAAATACGTAAAGCATGATATAAAATAAATTTGAAAAAATCATATCATATCATAAAATAAATTAATGAATATCACAAAACGAATATGAAATCATATCATAAAATAAATTAATGAATATCACAAAACAATTCATAATTATTATTTCATAAGATAAATTAATGAATATCACAAAACAAATATGAAAATTATTAAATACGTAAAGCATGATATAAAATAAATTTGAAAAAATCATATCATATCATAAAATAAATTAATGAATATCACAAAACAAATATGAAATCATATCATAAAATAAATTAATGAATATCACAAAAAATATGAAAAATTTATTATATCATAAAATAAATTAATGAATATCACAAAACAAATATGAAAATTATTAAATGCGTAAAGCATGATATAAATTAATGAAATCACAAAATAAATATGAAATCATATCATAAAATAAATTAACGAATATCACAAAACAAATATGAAAAAAATATTAAATGCGTAAATCATGATATAAATTAATGAATATCAAATCACAAAATAAATATCAAATAAAATCATAAAATAAATATCAAATCACAAAATAAATATGAAATCATAAAATCATAAAATAAACTATTAAAAATAATAAAATAAATACGAAAACATGATATAAATATTAATGGATACATGATATAAATTAATGGATATAATCAAATCATAAAATAAAAATGGAAATTATATAAATATTAATATGTGTGATAGAAAGTCAAAGATATGAGGCGGCTCAATGTGGGAGCCCAAAAACATCCCCTCTTTAAAGGGAAATGTGAAATCATAAAATCATAAAATAAATATCAAATCACAAAATAAATATGAAATCATAAAATCATAAAATAAATTATTAAAAATCATAAAATAAATATGAAAACACGATATAAATATTAATGGATACATGATATAAATTAATGGATATAATCAAATCATAAAATAAATATGAAAATTATATAAATATTAATATGTGTGATAGACAGTCAAAGATATGAGGTGGCTCAATGTGGGAGCTCAAAAACATCCCCTCTTTAAAGGGAGAACAATTTTTAATGTAATTGTTTGTATTAGATAAAAGATTGTGTATTCACTTATTAATTGTTACTAGGAGATTACCCGCGCTTCGCGGCGGTTTTGTTTCATTTGATTTACCATATACATAATATATAGTATGATTTTCCGGGATCAAATATAAAACTTTATAAAAATAAATATCATATTGATTATGGAAGTTTGATTATGACAAAATTATTATATTATTTTTGAATATTACACATTGCGAAATATTTATTTAGTATTTTAATACAACATATGCAAAAATGAATAAATATCACTATAAAATAATAAAACATCATGTGTGGACATAAACAAATCAAAACCATATGATATTCTAAATTTTTATATCTAAAATTAAGAATAATAACATCGTAAAAGTTTAAAAAAATTTATTTGTGTCTGGTAATTTTTATGTTTCATGTTTATTATTGCAAAATATTAAATAAGTTAAAGAAATTATTTGTGTTTAGTAAATAAATATATTTCATTATTTTTTTTAGATATTAACATGAAACTGTTTTAAGTAAAAATACAAATACAACATAATTGTTTTAAAAATAATAATAATAATTAGGATGTGAAATTTTTTTCAATTATATATTTAAAAATAATAATAATTAAGATTATAAGTCACTAATGTAATTATATTTTTTTTTTTTTTTTTTTTGCATAATTGTTTTCATAATTTTATGTTAGAGAAAAGTATTGAATATATGATACTAACATACTTAGTAATATGTGCTATTTTTATCAATTATAGTTTTAAAAATAATTATTATTAGGCTTACAAATCATTAATGTAATTATATTTATTTTTATATCTTTTTTTACATAATTGTTTTCATAATTTTAAGTTAGAGAAAAATATTAAATATATGATAATATGGATCTCAAAATAAAGATAAAATTCAAGTGAATAAATTTCTTAATTGTTTTAAATTATATTATGAAAATATTAAAAATATTTGATGTATTTATGATATTATATATTAATTTATTAATGTTAGATATTTAAACTCTTCACATTCTATTTATATTCACAATTGATCATGTAACATATTGTGAAAAAATTCAAAATCAAATACAATTGGTTCAACATGAACCTAACAAATAATATTTTGACACGTCATCAGTGTAAGGTGATGTGGCCTTCTAAAATTGCTTAAAAATATTTGTAAAATAAGGGACAAATGAATATCTACAAATAAAACATAATCACACAAAATCAAAAATTAATCTATGGTTCATATATTGCCACATATCATAATCTAATGGTTGAAATAATTGTGATGATGTGGCATGAGTTGTGATGATTTGGCATGAGGAAATTGCATAAAGATGAGTCAAAAATAAGGGGGTTGGTAAATTTGTTATCTTTACAGAAAAATATCATAAAACCAATATGAAAATTATTAAATGTGTAATTTGATATAATATCATAAAATAAATTATTAAAGATCATAAAATTTGATATAATATCATAAAATCATAAAATCATAAAATAAATTATTAAAAAACATAAAATAAATATGAAAACATTATATAAATATAAATATAATTATGGTAGAACATGATATAAAGATCATAAAATAAATTATTAAATGGTTAAATGGGTAAAACATGATATAAATTAATGGATATAATCAAATCATAAAATAAATATGAAAATCATAAAATAAATAAATATGAAATCATAAAATCATAAAATAAATTATTAAAAATCATAAAATAAATATGAAAACATGATATAAATATTAATATAATTAAGGTTGAACATGATATATAGATCATAAAATAAATTATTAAATGGTTAAATGGGTAAAACATGATATAAATTAATGGATATAATCAAATCATAAAATAAATATGGAAATTATATAAATATAATTAATATGTGTGATAGAAATTCAAAGATATGAGGTGGCTCAATGTGGGAGCTCAAAAACATCCACTCAAATTAATGAATATCACAAAACAAATATGAAAAAATTATTATATCATAAAATAAATTAATGAATATCACAAAACAAATATGAAAATTATTAAATGCGTAAAGCATGATATAAATTAATGAAATCACAAAATTAATATGAAATCATATCATAAAATAAATTAATGAATATCACAAAACAAATATGAAAAAAATATTAAATGAAATCAGAAAATAAATATGAAATCATATCATAAAATAAATTAATGAATATCACAAAACAAATATGAAAACATTATTAAATGCGTAAAGCATGATATAAATTAATGAATATCAAATCACAAAATAAATATGAAATCATAAAATCATAAAATAAATATCAAATCACAAAATAAATATGAAATCATAAAATCATAAAATAAATTATTAAAAATCATAAAATAAATATGAAAACATGATATAAATATTAATGGATACATGATATAAATTAATGGATATAATCAAATCATAAAATAAATATGAAAATTATATAAATATTAATATGTGTGATAGTCTGATAGAAAGTTAAAGATATGAGGTGGCTCAATGTGGGAACTCAAAAACATCCCCTCTTTATAATTAACACTTGTCAATTAATTAATTAATTAATTAATATACAATGAACATTTATTTGAATTAATATCAATTAATTATTAATTATGTATTTTTAAAATTGTCATGCTAACTGAATTTATTAAAACAAAATATATAAAAAAAAAGTCTAAATTGATCCAGTTGGTGCATTTTTTGTTCTTCAACTTTTTCATGATATATTTTTAGCTCCTCAACTTTTTTATATTAATACATATGTGGTCTTTTCATCCATTAAGTGTTTACGTGTCAGTTAACTATAACATATAAGCAATGAGATGTCAAATATATATTGAGAATAATTAGATGTTTTTGACCATTTAATATCTTTTTTATTAATTTTTGGAACAAGTGACCATTTGATTATTTACGAGACAAATTGTTATATTTTTAGACATGTTAATATACTAAAATGAATTTTTGAATATTTTTTATTATATTAACATGTTAAGTTGTGTTATTGACTATTTGTATTATTTGATTATTTGAAATAATAATAATAATAAATGGAGAAGTCTCGTATGTCCTTCGTTCATTGATGTCAATGGAGAGCGAATTCACAATCTCTAATGATTTTTTCTGTCTCAAACTCAACCAACTGGGTTATGGATCCATTGGCTTTTATTTGAAAATGTGATTTGTATAATAGTTAGAGTTGATACGGAGTCTTGATTGTTGATCAGAATAGTGGCACGTATTTCATTATATATATATATATATATATATATATATATATATATATATATATATATATATATAGGGAACCTATATAACTTGTACAAGCAAAATTCTTATTTTGCTTGTAAATTTTTGACCATTAGATATGATTTAAGATCCGTGCATTATTTTAAAACACCCACTCAGTTAATATCTCCGTTATGTACTGACGGACGGTACTTCACTGTTGTTGAAATAGGCCAAGAGGCTTTATCTTCTTTTATCATTCTTCTTGCTCCCAAGCGGCGATGCCAAAGGCAAATTCTTGCTCCCATGGCAAAAGCAAAGAGGCTTCGTTTTCTTCTTGCTCCTCTTCAGGATCCCTCTCCGGCACCAGGATCCTTCTCCGCGAGGGCCCTCATGGCGGTTTTGTTGCTCGCTTCTACGATCCGTCCGTACTTCAGAGGCATATAAATCGCCCAGAGGAGAACTTTCTCCTTAGATCTGCTTCATTGTTGGATTAGACAAAGTTAATAGCGAGTACAAGGTACATTTCAATTTTTCTCCCTATAAATTTTCAATTTTAAAGCTCGCAGTAAAGCTCCTTAGATCTGCTTCATGTAAAGCTCCCTGTAATTATCAATTTTGCTCTCTTTTGTATAAAATTTTCATATAACACCCTGTATTTCTTACTATTTGAGAATTCTGTGTTTTATAATTGTATATTTGTAAAATTTAAGAGAAGAGGATCCATCGTTTAGAGAAGGACTCGTGAAATATTATGCCATGAGACATCAAATGCTCGATTTATCACATTTTATGGACGATTTTAGCACACCTGGTACATACCTATTTAAATTAATAGTGCAAAATTTGAAATTTATTATATTATTTTTTGAAGACTTTTTTCTTTATCTTTTTTTGAATTTTTAAGGCATGTAGATTATTCATTATGGATGAGAAGTTATCCCTTGTTTCTAAAAGATTAACTCGGATGCTTTAGGATCGTTTAATACGACATCGAGACTAATCGCTTGGTAAGTTTTTTTTTCCATAGTTTTAAGGACTTTTTTGTAATTTCCATAAAGTACAGGTTTTGAATGAAAAAAATTCATTTTCTTGTAGAGAACCACAGGGCTGGAAACAAGTGCATTGCTCCAATAATTACCAGCTTTGCAAAGAATTGTACAAGGAGAAGGGTTCTCGTCGGTGATCATGGTTGTAATTAGGATCGTAATTGCGCAAGCATTGCAGTTATCAAAAAGAGTTAATGGTCATGTTGCAAGTGTGTAAGAATTGTGATTTATTGTTATGGTTCCGGTTTAGTTTATTGTTTTTATTATGTATATTTAGATAATATGTAACTCGATATTAAATTTGTGTTGAATGTTATAAAAATATGGAAACCCAGTACCGTACCAATTTTCACATAAGCTATTTAAGTATAATTTTCACATAAGACTATAAATTTTGGTACCACTACTAATACAATTTGGTACCAACACAATGACTTTCAGTATAAATACACTTTATCATTTCATCTCTCCCAGTTAAGGTAATTTCAGGATAAATACACTTATACAATTCGGTACCGATACAAATTACACAAATACAGAAATAGTAACCTAACTTGATCAATGACCACATCTTCGGCGTCAGTATACTAAAGTATCATCGTTAGGATCCTTCATTTCCTCTCTTTCAAATTCAACTTTTTCACTCTTCTTCGGAATCGGGAACTGTTCTTGCTCCATCACAATAGCTTGTATCTATTCTACATTTATTATTTCCCTCGCATAAAAATATATTCATATTAAAACTAGAATTTATATCATATTGAAATCATACCCTAAACCAAAAAAAGTGAAGTATAACTCACAAACAAGTAATACTTAGAAGAAGCACCCAAAATCAAATATTACACTTATGTATCGAAAATCACAAACATTAATCCTAACCCTAAAGAAAAAAGCACATCTTTGTCGGCCATACACCAAAGCATCCTCGTAAGAACCCTCAAATTCATCTCTTTCAAGTTCAATATTTTCAGAATTATGGTTCGAAAGAATAACGCCTTATTTTAGATGCAATTGCTGATCTTGGACTCGAGCTGATTTGGTAATTTAATTACCAAATAATCGGCCCTAATTAGTTAAATTTGTCTATTAAAATTGATTTTGAGGCAATTGTACACCCCTAATTAGTGAAAAAAACCAAGACATCCTAACCCACGAATTGGTCTAACCAGAGAGAGAGAGAGAGAGAGAGAGAGAGAGAGAGAGAGAGAGACCTTATGGGTCGAACTAGAGGTGGTGGCAGAGAGGGCTCCTGGTAGAGGATGAAGCACGCCACGAGAGAAGATGTCCGCCATGAGAGCAAACTTCAAGCTCCATTAGTTGCCATCAGTTCAGATAAAAATAATCAAAATTTAGTTGATTTAGCCCCAATGGACCCCAAATATTTCGTGAATAGTCCTAATCACCACAAAAACAATACATTGGTGTCGCCATTAGAACCAACCGATCTTCAATTGCAACCAACGTGCACATAAAAAGAGAGCATAACTCACGGATCTAGAAATCCAGATAATGGAGAGAGTTCCATCGCAAGAGGTAGTCCATAGAGAGCACAGGAGAGACGGGTGAAGGCAGGAGGGAGACCTGCTATAGAGAGGAGAGGTGGCGATGTGCCAGGAGAATTCAGTTCTCAGTGCGAAGTTGAGGTAAAAAAAAAAATAGAAAGAAGCAATGACGGAATGTTCAAAGAGAAAACGGTGAGGGGGAGCGTGTTCTTTTTGTTGATCTTCACGCGTCTTGAAGCAAATCAGACGGTGAAAAATCTACAAGCAAAAAACTCATTTTGCTTGTACAAGCTATATAGGCTCCCTCTGTATATATATATATATATATATATATATGAAGATGGTTTCATGGAGTCTAGGGTTCATGGAGTCCCTATTAAGAGTCCTTATTTGGAGTCCCAATCCTGACCTTTGATATGTTTTTCTTGAACGGTTCAGATTTGTTCACAATTAGAGCTGCCCCCAAACATTCCTTCCTGCCCAAGCGTTACTCTCTCCTCTCATCTTTGTCTCTTCCAAGAGAAGTATCTCTCGTGTGCTTCTGAAAAATAATCATGAGCTTCCTTCTTCGACACCAAAAGCGATTGAGCCTTTGATCTTGACTTGAGAGCTCTACAAAAATGGCAGACTGAGATATCTCCTCTCTTCGACCTAGAACTCGTCAGGTTGTTCTTTCTCTTGAGCTCAAACAACTCCCCTAAACCTAAACCCTATGGTGGACTGGTACAAGTCTATAACAATTATGTTGTTTTGACCTGAAATCCGGATCGGTTAGCTTCGTACGCACACTCAGATTCACCAGGAAAGACGCCCATCCATGAAACAACTCGATTTTTGCTCGATTTTACAAGGAAACAACTCGATTCTACCAGCAAACGACTCGATTTATGCTATATTTTGTCAGGAAACGATGCTATTGTCAAGACCCACTGATGATGTTTCTCGATTGAACTAGACCCACTGCTCGACAGACTCGGTGGCTTGATCGCGACTACAATTTGCCAAGTTCCCTCGATTTCTTTGAAGAAACAAGCTATGAAGATTATATCTCGAAATCAATAATTGAATTGTATCATTTTTATAATGTAGGAATCCTTCGTCTCCAGAACTTCCTCATTTTAGCAGCAAACTATGACTGCCTTAAAAGGATGAAATACCGGTTCGGTAAAATAACAAGTATAATTATTGCGATCTGAAAGAATTCGAAATTGGATTAGGGTAGGGATTATGAAAGTGTATGTAGTTCGGGTTAGTTAGCGTAATTGTAATTCGGATATTGGGTTAGTGTTAGGATAATTGTAATTCGGGTTAGGGTAATTGTAACTGAATGGAGTGAATGTATGCATTTTGTAATTTGAATTGTATATGGTTTTTGAGAATGGTACCAACCCGATTATGAAGTTCATGGTAAGTTTGGCAAATTTTTTTAGTAAACATTATGATACCACGTTGGTACCATTCATGTCTTCTTGATAATTTTACATTTTTTTTACTAACATTAATTATAAATACCAAATACTTTTAGTTAATTTGATGCATCATCTCGTTCCATGTCGATACCATTAATTACAATAAAATTTTTACTATCACAGAAATTCAAATAGTATTACAATAAACATGACCATAATTACTCACCAAACTCAATTAAAATAAATGTAATGCACTGCACGATTTTAAAATAAACTACAACACTATCTTGGGTGCATCCATTAACCGGACCTCCAGTTGCTAATCCTATTCAGTAATGCAAAGTCTCGTACCTAATCCCCTCTCTTGCTTTTTCTTCATATAATCTCCATCTTAGGCATTTTGTCGAACACCCCGGCTACACCAAAGATAATTCATTAAATTCTCTCTTGCATTCGTCTATCTTGTTTTCCCCTTAAATCATCTCCACAAAAATAAATGTACAAGAATCAGTATAAATTGAGTAAGCATAAGTATAATTGAACTAAAACAAAACAAAAAAGATGAAAAATTATAAAACAAACTAAAGATATTACCTACCAAAAGAGCGCTTTAACATAAAACACGAGCCCATCCCCAAGTCCCTTCAAAGCAATAGTGGCTGCAACACATGAATCGTCTGTGCATTGATTTGTTAATTACTAACTTGTATTTATAGAAATAAAACCTCAAAACAAGAAACATTTCTATGCTATTTGTACAAAGAGTCATGCAAAAACATACCCTTCTCATATATCCTTTAGAATCCAGCAAAAATATCAACAACAGACTAGCATGTGCCAAACTCGAATACAAAACCCAAATTATACTCCAATAAACATCAAAATTAACAAAAATAAGCATAATGAACACTGTCCAGCATACAATTAATATAGTATTGTGTTAATTAGACTCAATTAATAATCACAATTCGTACCAGTCACACACGATCAGAAATATCTTTCCTTACACCATATGTGAATTGCCAATAACAGAACTTGTAGAAAAATGGATAAACATAGCAAAACAATTCGTAGAACATGCTAAAAAAATCAATATCCCATTAAAATTGGACCCAAAATCGTGATTATTAACTCAAACTGAGCAAAAAAGAACTCTTAACAATAAAAATCTCACGTTTTGTGTTTCCATGAAGTATGAAGTGCTTCTTGACTTCACGAGCCTTCGTTTTTGCCGGTACGCTCGTCGAGATCTAAGCGCCGTCCACGGTCCATGGCGCCTCTCCGAGAGGTACATGTGATATCCCTCACGCTGGAGGTGGGGCTTTCTATTGCGACAGGGAGGAAATTAGATTGGGCTAGGGTTATGAAGGGTTATGAAGCGGGCAAGAGAGAAAAGCTCTGGGCAACCTGTTTTTTTTCCCCTATCAAATCTCAGCCCTCCATCAAATACATGAACGGTTATGATTGGGACTCCAAATAAGAATTATAAATAGGGACTCCATTGAACCATCCCCTATATATATATATTTGTATTTAATTTTAATTTTTTAGAAATGTCCTTACTTATATGTCAGAGTTAACTGACTCGTAAACACTTAATGGATGAAAAAAATTATATATGAGCCCATGAGCTGCATGAAAATTTCAATTTTTTTCGAAATTTTAGTTATACATGTATTTGACAATACAAGTAAATTTTTTCATTAGTTTTATTTTGAAATCTTGTATACAAAATAAAAAAATTGGGAAATATAAAAAATTATCGCAATTAAAAAATACTGACAATTATTTGTACTTTCGTTTAGAATTTCAAATACGTCGTGCTGATAACATATTATATATCAAAGATGCATACAAAAATAAAATAAAATAATAAATATTATATTATTATGTTAAATCATCCGTTCAAATTATTAATACAAAAGTATTTGTACATATACATCATATCCCTCGACTCAAGGGACATGTATTTTCATGATTAGATGCATTCTTTTCGTATTCATAATAAATCACACTTATTAACTTACGGATAATTACAAACACATTCATATTTATTAATAGAATGAGATTAATTAGTGACTAAGTTCATTATATTTATTAACTAAAATAATAGTGACTAAAACCCGCAAAGATTAAAAACTCAACACGCCAACAATTCAAAATCTCAAATACAAAATAAGCATCTAGAACTACTTTATATTATTAATGACAACCCAAACAACACTCAATTTTATAATTAAAAGTTCATGATGCATAATGCATCAGACCATCTGGCAGTGAAGACGAGGGGACGGCACGGCCAAGAGCCGTACGGCCTTAGGTGCGGTGAGCCCGAACACATCATCCATATCAAGTTCGCTTGGTTTCATTCCATCCGGCAAGGTCCAATCAAAACAATGCATCAAATTCGCAACTGCCAATTCGAGTGCGTACAAACCGAGCTGCATTCCAGGACAAGACCTCCTGCCCGACCCGAACGGCAAGAGCTCGAAGAAACTCCCTTTGAAATCGATATTTGCATCGTCACTGCCCGGTGAGAACCGATCGGGGTTGAAGGAGTCGGCATCGTTCCATGTAGACTTGTCACGACCAATGGCCCACACATTGATCATGACACGAGATTTTTTAGGAATGGAGTATCCAGCGACTTCGCAATTCTCAGAGGTTTCGTGGAGGAGGAGCGGAATTGGAGGGTGGAGGCGAAGTGTCTCTTTTATGGCACATTTGAGGTAAGGAAGTCGGTCTAGGTCCGACTCGTGAACCACGTGGTCCATGCCGACGATGTCTGCTAGTTCATTCTGCACGAGTTTCATCTTCTCTGGATTCTTCATTAGTTCTGTCATTGCCCACTCGATTGCCGAGGCTACAGTTTCAGTTCCGCCGAACATCACATCCTAATATTCACAAAAAAAAAAAAAATCAACTTGATTTTTATCCCTGTAATTCTGAAATAGCAAAAGGAACATTTTTTCCGGAGTCAAAATACATGAACTGGTCAATTTGTTTTTTGAGAAATTATGAATTGATCAAATTGGAAAAATTAGCTTTTGTATTTATATATTCAAAAGCATATTTTTCTTTATTTTGTTCTTCCCTTGCTGTTGACTACTACTACTACTTATTATCATTATTACTATTTTTTTTTGAGAAATTATGAACTGATCAAATTGGAAAAATTAGCTTTTGTATTTATATATTCAAAAGCATATTTTTCTTTATTTTGTTCTTCCCTTGCTGTTGACTACTACTCCTACTTATTATCATTATTACTATTTTTTTTTCCAGGTATAAAAATAATGTTTGATTGAGCTATGTTACTCTATACTCTATAGCAATCTTGTATTGTATTTCGTGTACTTGCTGAGATTGTCCAAATTGAATTCATCTAGAAATCTAGAAGTTTCTTGAGCATTAGGTTAATAATTAAGGAGGTGTTTGGTGATTGGAATTAAAATTGGAATTGGATTGGATTTTAAGATTCGTAATAATATAATTTTTTGTTTGGTATAAGAAATTTGGGAGAGAACTAGAAGGTAGAGGATCTTGTTATTCCTTCTATTGCTCCTAATTCTCACTCTTAACAAAAATTAGAGTTCCAAACTAGAGAAACTAATCATAATATTGGAATAATAATAATAATATAATAATAATTATTATATTATAATAGTAATTCTATTGTAATTACTAATAATAAAACAATAATATTACAATTATTATATTCATATAACTATTATAATATATAATAATTACATAGTAATGTTATTAATATATTAAAGTGGAGCAAAAAATTATAATCAAAGAATAATTATATTATAATTATTAAATCTATATAATTAATATCACATTATATTATTATAATAATATAAATTATTATTCATAATAATTATATTATATCTATAAAATTAATATAATATTATATATTATTATATGGAAAAAATAAAATATTATAATAATATTACAATGCATCTAATAATATTATATATTATTATTATAACGTATTATATATTTATAATAGTATATATTATTATAAAAATATAATAATTATTATAAATAAATATAGTAATTATATGGATAAAACATAATATTATTATATTATATTAATTATATGCATATATAATATAATAATTTTATTATTATAATTTTGGCTTTACAATTGCTAGTATTATAGTAATTATATTATAATAATAAAATTTCAAAAGAAATTCAAAGAACCAAACAAAGAATTATATTTTCCAGCATATTATAATATGTTGGAAAATATAATTTTTTGTTTGGTTTTTTAGAAAATTTTGAAATTGAAATTTTATTATTATATTATTATAATACTATCAATTGTAAAACCATTATATTATAATAATAAAATAATTATCTTAGAATTGTTATATTCGTTTAATTAATATAATATTATATATATTATCATAATAACATTAAATGTATTGTTTTATTATATCCATATAATTACTATAATAATAATTATATCAGTATATTTATATATAATATTATATGAAATATATGGATATGAAAATAATATAATACTGGTTATATCAACATAATTAAATCGTATTCGACTCTACTAATTCTACTTGCCAAACGACCTCTAAAGAAAAACATATTCAACGTGCAATTCAGAATAATAGCCATGCATGTCTTCTTTTTGTTCCCACGATGACGTAACTCTAATTTTTAAATTCTAATTTTGATATTATAATTTAAATGTCAAATCATAAATTAAAATATTAAATCATAATCACGTAATCAAATCTGGCGAAGACTTTTTTTTAATTGATATCCAACAAGCCTCGCTTATTGTTAATCTTGCCTAGAATTAATCCGAATAAAATGTTGCAGTGCTTGATTGGCATGTATAATGTTCCTATCTATAAATTTCCAATGAAATACTATTCATCTAATTCGAGTTTAATTTGGATATATTTTGTTGAAGTGGGCATCATTATTTCTAGTCAACTCGTGTTTTTACTTTGCCAAACATTCAAAAGGCAATAATCATATTTGTTGAAGTGTACACATTCCCAACCATCCCACAAAAATGCAATCGATTTGATTCATTTGGAAATAAAATGGTGAACCCACAATATATACCTCATATATTATAATTAAAGTTAAAATTAAAATTAAAATTACTATTCAAGATTACTTCGGTGGAATGGTTTGGTGTCTGCACACTTTTTTGTTTGTCGTAATTCTCGTCTGAAAAGCTATGTTGACATTATTTACTTAAAAGGCATATTCACACCCAAAAATGCACCGGACTCCTTACTAAATTAAGAAACGATATATATAAATGTATACGTGGCATACGTAGCAAATCACAGTGCAACCACATCAAATTTTTAAATAGAAATAAAATTTTAGAAATTCTAAATTTGATTGCCACGTGTATTTTTAGATGCAAATTTAGATAAAAAAAATCTAGGTGTCTATGATTATTGTATATATATTTATTTAATATTTTCTAGCACAATCGACACATTAAATGCTAAATTAAAGTATGTGATAAATCATATCAATGAGGTGATAATCACATTGATAAATCATATTAATTAAATGATGAATTAAATTAATTTGATAGTAAATTTAGTTCATTGATTTTTGAATTATTATTTCATTTAACACATGATAAATCATGTATATTTAAACAAAAAAATTTAATTTGTCAATCTTATTTTCAAATTTCTGTGATTTGTTGATTCTTATATATTTTTATTTTCAAGCACATTGATTTTTTTTTAATTATTCAATTTTTCCAAAGTTTATTGTATTATTTTTATCATTTTTTTTATATTTTGTAAAAAGAACTTCAAATATAGTCTAGAATTATTATTGATTTAATACTTGTTAAACTGTTTATGTGTGAAACGATGAAAAAACCTCAAGTGCATCCGTTAACACATGTTAAACAATAGACCAATCAATGAACTTATTTTTCAAATTTGTAAATTCAAAGTTAATAAAATATGTATGATGATAAAAAAAAATTATTAGAAATATTAAAAATATTAATGATATATGGAACGGTAATTTTTTTCCTCTCTCTCGTATTATAAAAAATTATCTAAATTTTTTTTATGATAGTTTACCATCCATACTTAATGTATACGTCAATAAATCAATTCACCAAGGAAGTTCTAATGATGAAAGATAATGTACATTATCTTGATTAGGAAAGGAAATAAATAAGCATAAACATAACATACCATGATAATGGCCTTGATATTTTCTCTGGTTAGTCTAAGAAATCCTTGCGGGTCCCCCATCGCAGCCTTTCCTCCATCAACCTCGGCCAAGAACGCCAGCATGTCGTCAACCATGTCAGCATTTTCCGCATCTGCCTCCTTAGGATTAGCCAAATGTTCATCGATAATCCGATCAATAAACCGATCAAGCTGCCCTCTTGCTTTCTTCAACCGCGAATTAATCCCGTTTAAATCCATCCACTTCAACCATGGTATAAAATCCCCGATATTAAATGCTCCAAAGAGTTTAGAGAACTCTTGGAGGATAGAGATGAACTCGTCTTGATCATCATCGCTAATTTGTGCACCAAAGGCCGCACGAAAGATAATATTTTTCGTTAGATTGAAAACTAACTCACCAAGGTTAACTGGCGAACCTATTTTCGCAGAAACGGTTTTAACGGCTGACCTGACTTCGTCACGGACCGATGCCCATGACTCAGCACGTCTACGGCTAAATAATTTCATGACACATAATTTGCGCATCTGGCGCCAGAACGGGCCATAATGAGCAAATGCCATATCGGCTCGATTATAGGTAAGATATGTTATAGCAATAGTCGCAGGCCGATTTGAGAAAACATTATCTTGAACTTGTAACACTTGTCTCGCCATTTCGGGGGTTGAAATGGTTACTGCATGCAAAAACCCTAGTTTAAGATGACATAATCCTCCGTATATTTCGGATAGGCGAGCAAGACCTCGGTGGGTAAGTTGGTCCATCATTAGCATGTTGCCGATTATCGGTAGGCCGGTTGGACCGGGAGGAAGGTGTAGGTTACGTCGACGAGTTATGTAAATGAAGATAAATGTGGAGAAAGGGATTAGAAAGAGGATTAAAGGATCTTTAAGCCACTCCATTAATTGGTCAGAAATTTTAGGGCTCATGGAGATTCTTTTTTCCCCTCTGCAACCGTAGAGAGAGAAAGTAGATAAGAGGATCAGGGATTCAGGTGGCTATATAGAGAGAGAACAGAGAGAGAAGAGGTTTGGTGGGAAATCTTTTTGACAACTGAAAGTAATTTGGGAAGATAATTTACCGTCGACATTAGGGACTGGCTAAGACTGACTGGCTAAGATATGACTTGTCCCTTGTCATTAATTACAATTTAATACATATATTTCGAATGTTGCTAAACTTAATAGTTCGTGAGAAAATATACTCGACTCCAAAACTCAGCCAAACATCTTTGTTGCGTTAATTGATGATGTTTCTAAATGGCTAAAGTATAATTAATCCATTTAAACACATTTGATTGACGCATCAAAAATGTTTGAGTGGATTTTGAGAGCCAATTATACAACCCCACAATTTAACGGTCTCTTATTTTGATCCATATTTATACATTTTGTTTATGTCGCATCAGCGTAATTTTTTACTATCATTATTTCTTATGATTATATTATATTTGTATATATTTATGTATATGTTATTTTAGACTTAGTTTTGAATAATTTTAGAAATGATATTATCTTACATTAATAACGTGTCATAATATTATTTGTTAGGTTTATGCCGGCTCGATTGTATTTAATTTTGTATTATTTCAAATCACGTTACATTATCAAATGTAAATAGTAAATTCAAATGTTGAAGATATCAAATATCTCACATTAATAAATGGAATTTTTTTTAAATAACCCCCTAGTTGTTCCTGAATTTGTAAAAAAAAACCCTAACTTTTGGAAAACTCCAAAAAATTCTCTCTAAACAATGTTTTATTTTCAATTACCTCCCTATAAGGGTATTCCGTGGTGTTATCATTTTTTTGGACCAAAATACCCCTCGATTTTCCAAATTTAAATTTATTAAACAATTTTTGTATTATTTTATTAATTTAAAATCACCATAAATATTTTTTAACATATACTAATTAAAAAAAGTATATGTCATATATATAATTTTAATCTTTTATTTATTATCACTACAAGAAAAAAGACTTTTAGTGACGAGCAAATTTGTAATTAAAAACATAAAATTATGTCACTAATAGATATTGCGACAAACTTTTTGCTTGTCACTAGTTGTCACTAATACGAGCGTCACTAATGTATTAGTGATGAGTTATATAGTTGTCACTGATAAAATCAGCATTTGTGACAACTCATAATATCACTAAAACCTTCAATAATTGTGACGAAAATGTATCATAACTAATAGATTTATTATTGGTGACCATACAACTGTCACGAATATAAAATTATTGTGACGATGAACTTACTCACAAATACATAACTATTAATGACGAATTTGTATGACAGAATTAAATGATATTCGTGAAGATAATGTTGTCACAAATTCAAAATAAAGAATGATGACAATGTATGGCATTAATACTAATATGTCAAATTATATGTCGTCACTCGTCACTATAGTCTTGGAAAGTGATTGTGATCGAGTAGTGACTATTATGTTAGTGACAAAAATAACGTCATTATTAAATCGAAATGAAAATTATAAATATTATATAGTTCCTAATTATAGAATTCAGTAACATGTCACATATATTTGCAAAATTATACATGAAGATGAAGATGTTCAAGAAACAACCAAGGTAATATTAAAACAACAAATTAATTCAATTAATTTTAATATTCAATAGATGTACATTACATAATAGTTTTCATGATACAAAACAAACAAAGATAAATTATAGAAACATAATACAAAAATTAAACTACCTTAAATTCACCACTCTTTATTTTCTAAGGACAAACAATTGATTTGTTCTTTTAGGATTCTGCAAGTAATAAAAAAAAATGAAATAATCAGTTTTATATTATTCTAGTATAAAAAATAATAAGTAAATAATAATAAGATTAAATTTTAATTATTATACCTTTGTTTGACATTGGAGCAAATGCGGATGACATAAATGACAAAGACGATTCACCAGAAGCAAAACGTGCAAAAAATGACATAATTGCCGAACACATACGGTTACCTCGGCATTGAATATATTAGCATGTTTTCCACAGACCTTACGAAAAGGTTTAGGAAATTTAATATCGAGCTCCTTTCCTTTGTTTTTCTTTTTAGCGAGTTTTGAATTTATTGTAGGGCCACGACCTCTCTTTTTTGTTAATTTCAAATTGTCTAAGAAATGCAAGCAATAAGATCAAGCAAAAAAACGAAATCAAGCAAAACAGTAAAGAAAAACATAATCAAATTGTATTCAAGTGATAAAAAATACCTTGTTCCTCTTTTTCATGAGATTTCTCGTTGATGTCATCTAAATTTGTCGAAACTCTACGTCTCAAAATATATAGCGTAGTATGTAATTGTGGTACAATAAATGAGTACATCGATCGAGGTCTTTTATAAAATATTTTGGGCGCATTTTCAAAATATTGAAAAACTGCTATTGAAATTTCAAAGAATGCTAAATTATCAATCTTCCTTCCCTGATAAGTGTATTGGTTTATAAGTATGATTTTCCAAAAGCCGTATATTTCGTATGTTTCCTTCAATACAATTTTTCCAAATATTACATAACATTCCATTTATGTACTCTTGACCAAACAAGAAAAGAACACAAATGGATATCAATATTTGTTGCCTTTGTACATAATTTTTCCAAACATTAGTATAAATGGAAACATAAATTATTTGTTGCCTTTGTACCTAATTGAAAGAAATTAACATATATAATCATTAACAAAAAATGGCTTGACTGCCATTCTCATTCATTAGGGTAACATAAATGCATATAAAATTTTTATATTACATTGATAAATAAGTGAGAGGAAGAAAAAGGAATATGAACTTAAGAGAATTATTGTTTACAGTTTATATTTCATCTATAGTCAAAAAATTAACATGAAACAATTATGACTATATACTATGATCAAATAATTTATTAACTGTAATATGAAAGAATTATGATCGTAAACAAAGTTTTATGTGAGTTTATGGACTAGAAGTATCAATTTCAATATTATGAATGGTAACAATGATCAAATAATGTAATTTGACTATAGGTGCAATATAAATTTTTGCATAATACAAATACATTGTTACACAAAAAATTAACACTTCACCAAATAAAAATCTCTAGACTTCTATTTTGACTATACACATTGATCAAATAATTTAGCACTTGACCAAATACAAATACAAATACAAAAAAAAAATTATATTACATTAATACATATATATGGATGATCATAGTCAGCCTTAAAAATCATAGTATCTTGTATAGTTACACTTATTTTCTATAACACGTATATGACATATAGATATATAAAAATTTATGATATAAACTTTTTAATCATGATCAATTGAGAAATGTTATTTTATTATATAATAATATTATTTTAGTTCAAAGTGATACTGTAAATGTTCATATCGGTATAAAAATGTTACTAAAAACAATATTACTTATGAATATTGCTTTAATTTTTTTGTAAAATAGTAACATGTAAATTTTCATATTGATAATGAGTTTAAAAAATAAAATACATAAGTAATGTGCGAGATCAAATTATCACAATGTCCAACCTATCAAAAATATATGGTCGTACAAGAAAATATATATTGAAAAATGACGAAATATATAAATAAGAGTTTGATCTCAAGTTATGTTTTTCAGTTCTCTTTGGGGGCAACAGTTTGTTCATCTTTTCCTCTATCTCGTGCATCGTTTGATCTCAAACTAAATCTCGCTCCGAATCCCTCTGGATCCGCCAGTCCACCCTTCGAGCAAGGTGCGTTAAATTGTAATATACAGTTAATTTTACATTTACGTTGTTGTTATTCATTTTTGTAATTAGACCATAATTTTCCAGAGTTTGACGACAATCAAATTAGTTCTATATTTCTCTGCATTGAACGATCAAAATCAAGTCCACCAATCCAGCCTTCGAGCAAGGTTCGTTAAATTGCACTTATTCAGTTGATTTAAAATTTAAAATTAATGTATCAGAAGATCTCTAATAGATCTTCAAATTTGGGTCCTTAATTTTTACATGTTAACCTCTGTAGGATCTGAATTATGGATAAAAGGTGTATGACTATTTCTGACGGGTTGAATCCAGAATATGAAAAGGGAGTTCTTAAATTTGTGACAAATTCGTTGTGAAAATTTAATATTTGTGACTTAGTTATTTGTCGCAATAAATATCATGATTGTGATAGTATAATTGTCGTCACAAATAAGCATCTTTAAAAGTGATCAAACAAAAGTCGTCACAATTAAACACTTTCTAAAGTGACAAAACAAAACCGGTCACAAAAAACTCTTTAAAGTGACGAACTAATAGTTGTCACAACAAATCATTGCATTTGTGACAATTTTTTTCTGGTCATTATTTCGTCGTCACTAATAGTTTTTTTGTGACAAGACGTGTGTTTGTCACTATTGGCTTGTACAAATAGTGACAACACAATAACTAGTCACAATAAGTGTGTTCTTTCGTGACGACATGTTCGTCGTCACCAAAGAATCGTCACTAAAAACTAATTTTCTTGTAGTGTATATATATTGTTATATAAACTAGCTTTAAAGAAAAAAAGATATACAAATATTCCTGAAAATTATCTTGACAAAATAATATTATTCTAGCATTTCGTTTTAACTCTCAATAGTTGGTAACAAAAATAGTTACTAAATAGTATTTCTTGTTAAATTAACAATGAATGAATAAACATTAAAACTATAATTAAAATAATATTGTCGTTAGTTTTTGTTTCAGCAGCTCGTTCATTCTTAAACAACCACTTATATAAATAAATACAAATTCGGTAATAATATTTTGAAATAATTAACTTTATTTGCATGATTAATATTAGTTTTCTTTTGGATTGTGAAATTATTTCAAAATATTTTGTTTTTATAATAAATGGAGAAAACTCATATATCCTTCATCCATTGATGTTAATGAGGATCGAATCCACAACTTCCCACAAGATATTATTTTTTATATCTCACATTTAACCAACTAGATGATGTGCTCATTAATAGAGTATTTTGATAAAATCACGAATGATCACTACATATTAAATAAAAAATGTAGGCAACGACGGAACTAGGGAGGGGCAAGCTGGGGCCCAAACAACCCCCACCCCCATGAAATTACACACATATAGTGTAGTGCCAAAACCCTTAAGGGTCCCGCCCGACCCGACCCGCCCGGGATTTCGACCCGCCCGACCCGCCCGTTTGGCAAACGGGTTGAAATCCAAGCAAACACTAAAATACACTATTTAATTATAAAAATTTCATATACTTCTATAATCCAAGCAAACACTAAAATACAACATGAATTCATAAATAATTAAAAATGAAAAGTTGGCATTTCCTGGCTTCCACGATCTCCCATTTTGATCTCTCTCTCTCTCTCTAGTCTGTCAGATTCCTTTATCCCTAAACTTTCCTTCCACGACCCAACGGTTGCAAATTTTGAATTTGGTTCCCCCCAATCACTGTGTAACGCTCCAAAACACTGTATAACGCTCCAATTTTTACCCCTATAAAATTCCCCAACCTCCAATTCATTAATTCACACAACCAACTATCAATCTCTCATATTCTCTACACTCAAACTCTCATATTTGGACCGCCGGTAAGCATGGTCTTTCTTATTCTTGTATTACCGCACATTATATCGATGCCGCTTGGGTTTTACAAAAAAGAGTTATTAGTTTTCGTGTAGTAGATTTTCCGCACACCGCGGAAGTAATTTTTCAAGCAATTATGAGTGTTTTAAGAGAATATAATTTGAAAACCGATTTAGAAACTAAAATTTCTTCCATTTCTTTTGATAATGCTAGCAATAATATTAAAGCGGCATAATATTTGATCCGTGCCCTAAACCCAATTATGAGCGGAGTAATGTTTCACCAAAAATGTGCTTGTCATATCCTTAACCTCACGGTAAAGTCGGGACTTAAAACACCCGGGGTTGATGGTTTGATAAAAAAATTTAAAGAGAGTCTTACTTTTATTTATTCTAATAATGTAAGAAAACAACAATTTCATGCTTTATGTCAAAGGTTGAATTTGAGTAAGTTGAGTGTGCCATGGGATGTTGATACCCGTTGGAATTCAACTTATAGAATGTTAGCTCGATGTCTTAATTATCGAGATGCTATCGATGAACGATTGAGCTCCTCGCCCGAAGGATTGACCATGATGCTAACCGTGAGTGAGTGGAACCAATTAGTTCTATTGATGAATTTTCTTGAAGCTTTTTTCAAGGCGACGGTTAAGTTATCTTGCTCGTATACACCAACCGCGCATGAGTTGCTTCACCACCTCTTATTCATCGCCAAAGTGTATGACGAAATGAAAGGTACATATTTTTTTTGAATTCGGATTTTTTTATATACTTACATATTTTTTATATACTTATATTTTTTTGAATTGCAGGAGAAACTTCCAACCCGTCTCTCGCTCCAATTGTAGAAGCTATGAAGGAGAAATTTTTAAAATATTGGGAAGAAGTACCAAAAGTGACAATTGTTGCAAATGTCCTCCATCCGACATACAAGTTACATTACACGGTAAGAATGGTAAAAAAATACAAGACTTATTTAGATTTACCGAGAGGAACCGAGGAGCCCGAAATACGAGCTTTGATTGAAGAAATGTTTACTGAATACACCAATCAAAGAAGTACCGCACAACCTACGCCCTCTACGAGATTTAGGTATATATTTTTAAAACTCATATTTTATTTACTATATATATTTTATTTACTATATATATTTTATTTCTTAATAGGTCTAATAGCCGAAGTGCATTGTTACTTGAGTTAGATGATGATGATGATGATAGTGTCATGCCAACTAACACAAATGAAGTACAAAGCTATTTTGCATTACCGAGGGCGCCGGAAGGAGTCGACGTTCTAGATTATTGGAAGAGAAATGCAAATCTTTTTCCCACTCTATCTAGTATGGCTCGTGACATATTCGCTATTCCCATGTCAACGGTGCCTTCCGAATCTTGTTTTAGTTCGGCAAATAGGATTCTTACCGATAGAAGGTACAATTTTTTTAATTCTTATTTATTTTCATAATTATTAAAATTTTCACTTATTTTTAATTATCAATAAAAGGAGCCGGTTGGGGCCAAAAGTTTTCGAGCGTCATGTATGCCTAAAAGATTGGATTGATGCGGATGATCGAAACGAACTTATGTTAGCTCCCGCAAGTGAATATCCAAATCCAAATGTTGAAGAGACTAGTACCGCCGTCACGGATGTTGATACGGATGATGAATTTGATCCCGATGGAGAAAATCCGCATTGGTATATTGAACAAATGCGCAATATACAAATATAGGTTTGGTATTATATATGCACTCTTTAATTTTTTTTTCTAATTATTCAATATTATTATACGTCATCTAAATATTTACTAACAAAAAAAAAAATTAGAACTCCGCCTATGTTATTTTTTTAACATGGTAAATTAGTAACATAGCCGGTCTCAAGCCCGGAATAAAGGAGGAGAGTAACTTTTTTTCAATTTTTTTTCATATTGAAATTTTTTTTCTTGTAAAAAATTAGTTGCATATTTTTATTTCGAATAAAAATTGTTAACCAAATATTTTTATATTTTTATTCACATTTTTAAAATTTATTTTTTTGAATATTTTTTTGAAATCACTGTTCACGCCCGGGACCCGTCCGCCCGTCAACCCGCCCGTCCCGCCCGGGATCCGTCTCGCCCGCCGGGTCTAAGGGCGGGTTTTCCCCATCCCTCCAAACGCACCCGTCCAAACCCGTGCCCGTGCAACCCGTCAAACCCGTGCACCCGTGCCCGTCTAGACCCGCGCCCGTGCAACCCGTTTGTGCTAGGGACCCGACCCGGGCCCGTGGCACTACACTACACACATAGGAAAATTACTTTAATCAAATCTCAGAGGTCCCTTCACTTTATTTTTCCATCTTCACAATTTGACAGAATTTATTATTTTTTCACGACAATTAATAGACCTAAGCTATCCACCATACACGAAAGGATGAGTGATCATTATATTAGCGGATCATTATACCATACCCTTAAAATTTTCCCCAACATATTTTATATCACCAATTAACAATTAATTAATACGATAATTAACAAAAATATATTTCATTAACGGTTAATTGATATTGATTAAGAATTGTTAATTCATACGTACTTTAATTATATATCATTTAACCGTTAATATAGTGTATTTCTATTAATTGTTAATTCATGATAGAGGATGTTGGGGAGAAATCAAGGGGCACCATATATGATATATGGACTCTATATTAGCTAGGTAATGTGTACATTTCTGAATAGAAGCTTCCCACATAGTAAAGCAAACTTAATTAATCAAGGAATGACAATTTCTTTATGAATATGATTTATTGTCTATAATTATATGTCATTTAAAATTAGGGGCCCCTGATGGTGTTGAGTTCAAATATGATTTATGAACTGAACTTTAATTTTGAACTAAAAGTGTGATGTATCTTTTTTTTTTCTAGAAGGCTGAGCCTACAAATGAAATAACCAACTTGAAAAAGAGAAATACTTTTCTTAATTTGGACTCAGCATGATGGTAGGTGGTGATTACTCAAGATAAAGGTATTGCTAATTCAGAATGAAACAAGAGAAATAATCAATCTTCATGAATTATGAGAAAACACAAACTAATTCAACAACAGTCCAGAGTTGAACTTCGTCAAATCCCTCCAAATTAAGGCGTTTAATTCATCAAAAGTTTGTTTTATCAAAAGATTGATGTGCACCAAATCAATTTACACTTTAATTGAAACACATAAATTTGGTGGCAAAAAGTTCACATTGGAGATTTAAATTTATCGAACCATTTTAAGTTCTTTGGTGATCAGGCTTAACTTGTATGCCATCATTTGTGCTCAAGCATCGCTCTCAATTTTAAATCATGCTAGGATAGGATAGTACACATGTTACGCGGCGAGTATGATAATATGATAATTTTTATGATGATAATGATAATATTATAATAAAATAAAATGAATCTCATTTCGGTGCACATCAATCGGAACGCGAAACGTAAATAAATATGATGAACCGGCTACTAGGGACTATATTTTTGCTAAAGTTAATGTGGAATAATTGATTTTGGACAAGTTTAATAAAAAAAATAGGTTTTCGAAGGATAAATTTGACATTATCTATTTTAGAGGGACAAATGTGATATTTTGAGTATTAGCAAGGACATACTGTAGTTAACTTGTACATAATTCATTTATTATTTTGCATATTTTTAATGTACTCAATATACATTTATATATGTCCATTCCTTTATATATAACTAGCTATAACCCCGCGCAATTGCGCGGGGCACGCTGATTTGTTTTTTTTATGATTTGTGTTTTTTCTGTATTTATTTTTCGGCAGCGTTGTATTGGCCAGTGATTCGATTTGTGTGGTGTTGTGGAATTTTCAAACTGAGAATGACCGAAATGTAATTTTTCAAACTGAAAAGGACCAAAATGTAAATTAAAAAGGACCAAAATGTGAATTAATTTTTTTTTTCGAATTAAAATGTGTAAATAAAAGAGGATCAAGATGTAAATATGAAGTACCAAAATGTAATATTTTAAACTTGAAAGGACCAAAACAAAAATAAAAAAGACCAAAATATAGTTTTTTCAACTAAAAAGGACTAAAATATAATAAAAAAAGGACCAATATGTAAATTAAAAAATTTCTTACAATGAGGCCCCTGGACCAAAATGTATTTTTTTAAACTTGGAGGACCAAAATGTAAATAAAAAAGGACGAAAGTGTAATTTTTCGAAATAAAAAGGACCAAAATATAAATAAAAAAGGACCGAAATGTGAATTAATTTTTTTTTTACAAAAAGGCCCCTGGTGACGTGGCTCAACCAGGAGCCAGGAAAAAGTATAGAATTATACTAACTAGGAATATAGCCCGCGCTTCGCTGCGGGATATATTATTTGATAAGAAATAATATAATTAGCAAAAATAATAATTTTATATATTATTTGATATATTATTTCGCTGCGGGATATATTATTTGATATATTATTTGATAAGAAAATAGAAATATTTCTCGTGCTTCGCTGCGATTTTTCAAAATGTGTTATGATCATAAAATAATAATTTTATCTAAAATGTTACTAGTATAAAACAAAAGTAATTTTTATAAATGTTAATTTAAAAAAAAAATCTAATATTAAATAGTGTCACAAGTACTATGCAATAAATGCAAATTTTTTTCTTCCTCAAAACATATCATATGTTCCAAAAGAAAAATTCAAATGTTTTATTTAGAATACAAAACATGTCAAATAAAATAAAATTCTGAAAAAGACAAACAAAAAAACATAAAAGACGCAGCTTGATACCAATCAAAAATATTATAATAAGCACAAAAAAACGCAGCTTGGTACCAATCAAAATTGTTATAATAAGCAAAAAAAATAAAATAATACCAGCTGAGGCTAACAAAAAGTATTTGTGTGAATAGTATTTTATTAAATTCAAATATTTTATTTAGAACACAAGACATATGTCAATTATATTTATTAATACGATGAAAAATTCAAATATTTTATTTAGAACACAAGATATATGTCAAATAAAAAATAAATAAATAAATAAAAAAAAATCATGAACAATAACCGTGATGAACAGTAATCGGTTGAACAGTGTCGAGCGAACAGTATGAACAGTGTCGGGTGAACAATGCCGCCGACGTGGCCTCACCATATCTCTTGTATTCTAAAATTAATGGGAGGGGGAATTATAATTATAATGTCAAAGCTTGTTATGCTCATTGACACAGTAGTATTTTTTTAGTGATATTATATATGTGAACTTTTCTCTGTGATAGAATGTGTAGCAATCAATGTTGCACGAATACTTCAAAAATCAAGCCGTATCATATCGGATACCGATATTCGCCGGATACGTATCGGATACTTCATGTGGCGTATTCGGATATTTTATTTCAAAATAATAACGAATATTTATTATCGAAATAAAAGAATAATTAAGTAACGAAATAAAATAAACATTTACTTCATAAGAAATTATTTTTGTAAAAATAAACGTTTAGTATATTTCATGTCAAATATATAATATATAAAAATATTAAATATATAAATTATAATAATAAAATATTATATATAATAGACGTATCGTATCCTATATGTTTTTTTTTAAATTGTCGTATCGTCGTATTCGTATCGTATCGGATACGATATCCGTATCCGTATCCGTACACCATAGGTAGCAATTGAATCAATGCCTATTTTGTATAAACTTTGACCTGTTGCGTGCTTATGATAACCTAACCATACCGGCGAAAACTAGGCCTCATTATCGAAACAATGTTACATATGGATAAATTTTAGGGGATATCTCAATTAACCCCCACTTTTTGAATTTTTATAAAAATCTTTCATTTCTTGGATACTCCAAAAAAAATTCTCCAAACAAGATTTCATTTTCGTTCATCTGTTTGTAGGAGCCGTTGTGTTAAAAAAAAATGGACCAAAATACCACGATATTTTTCATATTTAATTTTATCAAATATTTTTTATTATTTTATTAATTTAAAAATCTCCATAAATATTTTTAACATATACTAATTTCAAAAAACTATATGTCATAAACATAATTTTAATATTTCATTTAATTTGTCATTCAATACTAACATTAAATAATAAATAATAAAAAAATAAACGACCATATAAAAAATATTCTTGAAAATAATATGACAAAATAATACTATTTTAGAATTTAGTTTTAATTATCATTAGTTGTTAATAAAAAATAGTTGCTAAAACAATATTTCGTGTCAAAATATGTATGGTCATTAGATATAATTTCAGCAGCTAGTTTGATTACAGCAGCTATTTGATTTCAGCATCTAGTTTGATTTCAACCGTTAGTTTGATTTAAGTAGCTAATTTTATTAACAATGAATAAACATTAAAATTAAATGTTAAAATAATATTATTTTGTGAAAATATTTTCAGCAACATTTTTATATTGTTGTTTATATTTTTATTATTTTATGCTAGTTTTGTATACAATATATAATAACTTAAATATTAAAATTATGTGTATGATATATAGTTTTTTTTAATTAGTCTATGTTAAAAAAATCTTTATAGAGGTTTTTAAATTGATAAAATAATACAAAAATTGTTTTAATAAAATTAAATATGAAAAATAGAAGGACATTTTGGTTAAAACAAAAATTTACCGTCATGAAATGTTATGTTTAACCCCTCTATAAACGAATAAATGAAAATGAAATCTTGTTTGGCGGAGTTATATAATATAGTCTCTAAAAGATAAGAATTCTTTTTACAAATTCAAATAAGATAAGGAGTTATATGAAAAAAAAATCATGGTTTTATGATATTTCAAGCAACCACTCATATTTGAAGTAGAGGGCACAACTTTATTCCTCACACACTCCTTGTACAGGAAAAACAGAAGATGTGAGGACCATAGAGAAGTATTATCTTTTCATGTTTATCCTTATAATGTGAGAATTATACTTTAAACTCAATAATATCTCCATAATTATAATATTTAAATATGATTTTTTTTTCAAAGAAATTAATAAGTAAATTTGATGTGTTATTTTTTGTCATTTTGGTATATGATTATGGATTTAAAATAATTATACATAAAAATTTAACAATTTCCTCAAACTGAAGACATAAATTGTATAGCCAATCAGTTCTTACAAATTAACTGTCCATATCCATTATTTGAATATTTGTGGTTACATTAATGAATTTAATATTGAAAATCCTAAATTAATTTCCTAATTTTTAACTACTATATACTTTTTTGAAGAATATATTTGTAGATTCATGTATATTATATAAAAATTCAAATATCATGTACTTATACAATATGCAAAATTATACAATTTTAAGTTCAATTTTAGGAGCAATCATTTCATTTGAAATACACGAGAGTTTTGAACTCTGATCTTCGATTTTGGGCCTATTTTGCTCTCTTGGAACAGGAATGAAAGAAGAAAATGCTCAAATAAAAAAATAGACTTTATATGGGCCTAATTTTATTCCTTTGGGACCAATAAATTGATGAGAAAACTTTGGGCTCTTCCATTTCGGCTCCAAATCAAATCATCCTCTTTTTGGGTACAGTTGAAGTCAAATCTCCCAAGGATTTTGAAATGGCAAAGAGACAAATTGTGTTGCATCATGTTCAAGTTTAGATAAACTGAATTTGCATTTCTCCAGTGTGGAAGTGGAACCCATTTCTTTTCAATCATGCAAAAATGGAACCCCACAGGCCACACCACACCCCTAATCCATCTCTGAGCTAGGAAGGTGTGCCTTGCAAGCAAAAATAAATGACTTTTCTTAGAGATAAAATCATTAAAGATCAACACAAACAAGAAAAGAAAAGAAAAGGGTAAATGGCTTTTAGGTCAAGGTGTCCATCCATCCATCTAACCAAGAATTCTGACAAATTGTTCCTTGTTCATGTTCCACCATCCAAAACATATTCATAAGATAACCACTGTAGTCTGGGTCCCACTTGTAAGTTCTATTATGTTATGTCAAATTGGCTATTTTTAGTAAACCGGTATTCGTATTCGTCGGTAACTTTTGCGGTTTATAACAGTATCACGAGCACCAATGGTCTCTCGGTCTAGTGGTAGAGTGATTAGCACAAAATACCAAAAATTATGAATTCAAACCCCATTAGTATCACAAATAAAAAAATGAAACCAATAATATCAATGTTTCATGAATTAAGTTTCACTTTAAAAAAAAAAAAATAATATCACAAGCAACAATATAAAGAATTAAGGATTAAGGACCCGAAATATTAGTCGGGAAGTAGTGAATTGCACTCGTTGATAAGATATTAATACTTGTCGTATATTATTTTTAAATTATATGATTTAAGTGTCAAACAACACTAAGGGACCGTTTGGTTCGAGTTTTGAAACATGCATTGGAATATTATATGTCAAGTAATTCTATTTCATGCAATAGTATTCCGTGTCATATATAATATTCATGTTTGGTTGATGTATTTTTTTTCCTACAAATTTAGAAACTATGTGAAATAAATATTTTTTTTGGAATAATTTTAGTTTTTAATATTTGAAGAAATAGAATGTCCATGGAAATAGAGAAAAATCATCAATTTTGACTGTAATAATATTCTCATAAATATGTCCATGTGCATCGTGGATGACGTTACTTTATTACCCTTGCGTCTGAACCAAACATGAGAATGAAATAAATTATGATGAATATTAAGATATAATAATTTTAAAGTGAAATAAATTAGGATGAATGTCAAAACATAATAATTTTAAAGTGAAATAAATTAGGATAAATGTCAATACATAGTAATTTTAAAGCACGAACCAAACGCTCTTCGTATTTGAAAGTTAAATGCATCTTTAAATGTCCTTGTGTTTTCTTCAATCACATCCAATTATGTAAGAAGAGAATGATAAATTGTAAAAACTAGACAAAAATAAGCATGCAATGATCATAAAAATTAGAAAGTAATCAATACTTGAAAATGATTAATTACTTGGACTTATCCTATTTTTTTTTTTATCATAATAATAATTAATAAATGAAATCATGAATTTGGAGATGGAGATGGAGAGAAATTGAAGGCCTAAAACAAGATTCGAAACAAAGGTTTCGGTGGGCAGGCATGTGAGGGAGAGTTGGGTATGCATGTGAGGTTTGGAGGGGTCCCTTGCATGGTGTCCTTTTGTGGCCCATTCTCATTTCTCACCTCAATTCTTTGAATTTAAGCTTAATCCCTTTCTATTTTTGAATTTGGAATTTTGAATTTGAGATTTCTTTTTTGAAGTTGTATTAGTTTATCCACCGCCAATCACGTGGATTCGTTCTTGTTGGGTGCATTATACGCTCCTCCCAGGGATCCGCCACCCGTCACCGTCCCCCCTTCTTTTTGGCCCACCCTAATACTTACTTATACGTTCATATTTTTTTATTACTCAGTGATATCTTATCCTAGATTCCTAACTAATTCATTTACCACATATCATGTCTTGCCAAAAATAACAACATAATCATGCAATTAGAAGATCGTTTTATGTAGAATTAAACACAATTTATTATTTATTATGTTATTTACTATAGAAAAATTATACTTGTCCCCTCTAAAATCCTCCAGAAAGCTTGATGTGTTGGCAAAGATGCATTTAATACGTTTAATAATAACAAATTATACATCTTAGGTTTACCAGGTGGTAAACCTAACTTATTTATTTTATTATATTTTAATTAAATTTCACACGTTTAACATGTGGTAAATGATGAAATCGATCAATTGGGTCAAATTTAATGTTCTTGTCAACACATCAATTGTGCTAGGGGATTCTAAGGGGGATGTCTATCACCACTCTTTACTATATTAGATCATAATATGCAATATTCATGTCATACAAATGAAACCCAAAAAAACCCTAAAAATCACAATATGTCATATACCTCTTTGAATACGGAATATCCCAAAGATATCCAGATATCATGTATATCTTCCTTGAAAAAATGTCAGGGATATCCCTTCGAAATAAGAAAATATCATGAATACCCCTATTAAACAAATGAAATATCACAAATAAATAAATAAATATACAAAAGTATCATTTATATGAAGGAAATACAGTTTCAGGATCAACCGTAAAAGTGTACACAAGGATAAACGAATGTAGTCGTACATTCGTAGCCATATCTTTCAGTAGGAAAATCCGATTTGAATGGTTCAAATTGGGTAAGATAGATAATTAGATTATCTATAACCTTCATGTAGAAATATATTTCATATGAACGAAGTATAAGTGTCGTTTCTGAGAAATATCGAAAGGGTGCAACAGTATGACATACAGTTAGTAAAACAGTCATAACTTTTGCATACGAACTCCAATTGGGCTGGGCCAAATTGGGTCGAGTAGATAATGAGATTATCTACAACTTTCGTGTTGGTTGATTTTCTGTCAGAGAAATTTACCAATTTCGTCTGGACAGAATACTGAACAGGTTCATACAGTTTTCTGTGTGAAAGGGTGTATATTGGATATACATGCCTTTTGGCTAATCCTTATCCTATTAGGTATAAATAGGATTTTCTCTCTCATCTTCACTAAGGAATTCAGAAGTAATTCAAAGCAATTCATTCAGAATTATCCAGAAAATTGTGAGACAAATTTCTAGAGAGTGAAAAGGTGTAAAAGAGAGAAACCGTGAAAAGGTGTTTTACGGTTTAGAGAATCAATTCGATTAAGCAAGTTCACCGGTGCATCGTCTAGGCAGGTGCATCCGTGACCGAAGTCTTGCGATTCAAGGTGGATACACGTAGAGGAGCAACAACTGAGGCTCTCACGATTGTGATCGATTCGGACGAGTAGATTGAGTCGGAGACGAAATCAAGCGAATCAGCGAAGTCAACGAGCGGTGAAAGACGCGTGGTGTGGGACGCGCGTATTGTCACCAACGTGACAGGAGAAAGAAGGCAGCGATCAACCCTTCGTGTGCAATCAATTTTGTACCGGTAAAGATCTAACCTTCTATTTGCATCGTACCCTCGAAGTCGTGGCGTGATCTCGGGAATCGGGGAACCGGACCGGACCTACATATCCGCTGCGCGGGCCCGGGGCCGGGGATATTCCCCATCAGTGGTATCAGAGCGATCGCCATCGATTCGAGGGTCGAATCATAGTCGTATATTAGATATACGCACGGGTTATCAAAGTTCGTACCCGTTTGCATGATGTTACATATTTAGAATATCAAATTCCATTAAAATCACAAGTGAAATTCGCTAGAGATCGATCAATAGTTGATTGAGAGTATCTAGGAATAATCGTGAAAAGGTTTCATGATTGATCGTTTTGGAAACGAGCGAAAACAGCAGTTCAAAAATCGCATAGTCCGTTATAACGGACTTGGTGTCCGTTGTAACGGACCCTGTATAGGATGCGGGGGTGTGAGGAGGACCGTGAAAACTGCATATTCCGTTGTAACGGACTTGGAGTCCGTTGTAACGGACCTTGTATCTGATACGAGGTTGCGGGGATGCCTAGGGTGTCTATTGGAGTCCGTTGTAACGGACTGGGTCCGTTGTAACGGAGCTCTACACAGTTTGTCCGTTGTAACGGACTGTATGTTGCGTTGTAACGGACTGGTCTCTGGAAATTTGGACGAAAGTTTGCAGAAAAATAGCGTTGTAACGGACCTAGGTTGCGTTGTAACGAACATGTTTCTGGCAAAATTTGGCCAAACTCCGAAATAAATAGCGTTGTAACGGACTGGACTTCCGTTGTAACGGAGTGCCAAGTATACTGGAGGTCCGTTGTAACGGACTATGTTGCGTTACAACGGACTGGTTTCTGGTTGCTGATTTTGTTTTCGTGATAACTTTGGCTACACAACTTGGAATATTGAGTTCTTTATATCGATTTGATCGGCATCAATCATACTAGCATATAATTAGATAATTATTTAGAATAATTAGACTCCCAAATAAATACATATGCATTTATGAAAATCTTGTGATAGTGATATAATTGGATTATGTCACGGATTTAGAAAGGTGCAATGGCATGATCCCTCATAATATTTAAGTCATGGAAATGCCTTCCATATTCACAACCACTATGATCGGTACTACGTCTCACATGGGTTAAGGCCAAAGCCGACATGGGTTATTGTAGTCATCGACGGGGTGGCAAGCGTTAAATAGGGACTGATAAGGGTTAAGGCCAAAGCCGACTTATTAGTAGTTTATTTGAACGATACGATGAGTATGGTTGTGACTTAACCGTTCTAGCCAGTAAGGGTTGAGGCCAAAGCCGACTTGATTGGAAGTTCGGGGCATAGATAGGATGCACACACGGAACTGGGATTGTATTGGATACGATTCATCACCGAAATCCTATAAAGGTTCAAGAGTCGCATTGGATGCGATTGGATATAATCCTACCTAAATAGCGAGATCCCATTCGTCTGCCAAAGCAACTTATGGGAGGATCGTGATATATGGATCTTGAGTGTTATGGACTTGGAGTCCCGTATCGGTATGAGGGTTATCGATTCGATAAAATAACACTATCATATAATTATCATATAAGCATATAGATTAAGTACGCACGGTTAGGAATTAATCTTCATCATCCGTTTAGAATTATGTTTTCAAGCAACACCAAATATATCGATTAGATCGATATGATAGATGGCTTTTGGGTCGGAATTACCGTTATTAACCTTGATAGTCAAAGAATAGTTCTTAGACTTAAAGGAACGTGTTGAACACGGAAATGGTAGATTCGGGGCTCGAGGCTTTGGTTTTAGAGAAAGCCGGGTTCGATAAACTTAAGAAGGAATCGAACAATATTACGTGCCTTGTGGTGGCATGTATAGACGCAAATTTCTCAAAATTGTTTTGAGAATTCGGGTGTATATGAAAGTAAAACACAACGCTCATGAAATAATTTCAAGAGCTAGAGCGCGTTGAATGACTCAATGCGGCTCAAAGAGTAGGTTAATTTTGAGACGCCTTATGGGTCTTTGATTAACACTCGTGTGTTGATGGTACGAGATTTGATGTTCGTGACCGAATATCATATGCATTCGATAGATAAGTCGATCCCGAAATTGCATATGATGCGATTTAAATTTGAATTGGAGATGCTCAGAGTTTCCGAGGAATCCAATGCATATAGATGCGTGGATGTCCTTGTAATTCAAAAGCGGGATCGAAAGAAATATATGTCTAAGGGTATTTTGGGAAAATGTTTTCCAAACAGAAAGTTCGGATAAGGAGTTGTCCAAACTAATGACTCAAAAATGGTGAAATCCGAGGAGGATTAAACCTAGTAGTTGATTGCTTCTTTTGGCATTGCCGTCTTGGCCATATAAACGAGATTCGCGTATCTAGATTCCATATGATGGATTGCTAGAATCATTCGAATTAGCTTCGATTGATTAATGCGATACTTATTTATTAGGCAAGACGACAAAGGGCATCATTCTCCAAAGGTTGGAGAAAGATCCAACGAATTATTGGAACTTACATTCACATGTAGATGATCCGATAAGTTCCGAGGCAAGAGGAGGCTATCAGTATTTTGTTATGTTTATGGACGGTTAAAATAGATATGGAAATATCTATTTAATGCGTGCCGAAACGGAGACTTTTGAAAGGTTCAAAGAGTTTCAAAAACGAAATACGAAATCAACTAAGCAAGAAAATCAAAGCTTTTCGATAGGATCGAGAAGGCGAGTATTTGAGCTAAACCTTTCGATAGGATCGAAGAGGCGATATTTGAGTTATGAATATTGATGATCATTTATGATTGTGGAATCATTTCACGATTGCCTTTATTCGGAACATTGAGATGTGTCCGAAAAGAGGAAATGAACGCATGTTGGACATGGTTCGATAAATGATAAGTCAATAGGATCTCCCAAAAATATTTTGGGGATACGCCCTTGAGACAGCGGCACTAATGAATGGTTGCATTAAGATATGGACCATAAACCTTCTAATCGGTACAAAAGACTCCATATGAGATATGGATCGGAATGGTTCCGAAATTGTCACTTGTACAGATTTGAGGATGTGAGTGTATTTCGAAATTTGTTTCGGTTAAACTCAATCCCAAATCTGGAAATTGTTCGTTTATCCTTAAGGAAACTAAAGGGTATTAGTTCTAACGTCCCGACAAAAATGAAATTTTCGTGGCTCGAAGAGATGCCTTCTTGGAGGAGGACTAGATGCGCACAAGTTTGGAACTTGGTGCCATTTATCTCTATGCGGGCTAGTCGGAGTAGAATAAATCTCGAAAGAGTTCGTGATTTGAAAATGAACATTGTACCGATGAGAGTTGACATGGCTTCATCAAGAGTTGATGAACGCAAGTCGAACACACAAAGGAATTTTTCGTAGATCAAGTAGGCTATATCATAAGCCGGTAAATACGGATTTATCGAGGCTAATGATGATAGATCGAAATCATATGATGATTCGATATCCTACAAGGATGCTATGAAAAGTTGATTCCACATGACATGGTGTCATGAAATCTGAGATTCGATCCATGTTAATTATCAAGTTCAGAACTTGATTTCATTACTTTCTGGGTTAGACCCGTGAAATGTGAGTGGGTTTTTCAAGATGACGAACCGACATGGATAGGAATACGCATATATGTAAAGCGAGGCTTTTTGCGAAGAGTTTCATGCAATTCATAGTCGGACTATGAAGAAACGTTTTCGCATGTTGCCATGCTTTCACATTCTCGAAATTCTGCTTGCCATGGTCGCATATTACGACTATGTGATGTGGCAAAATGGATGTCAAAACCGAATTTATTGACATAAATTTTATGAAAGGATGTGTACTTGACACAACCTTACGGTTTTGTCGATTCATAAGAATCGGGGATAAGATATGCACGCTTTAACGATCCATATGATGGATTAGAGAAAACTTCTCGGAATTGGAATATTCGTTTTGACAAAATTATAAACTGTTATAAAATTGTCGAAACGAATGGAAACTTTGTGTACACATGAAGGTTAGTGGGAGCTGCGTTATATTTCTTGTACCGACAAAGGATTTAGACGAGACCGCTTATGAATTAAGCGTGAAGATCTATAGGATAGATCTAAGAAGTTCCTCGTTCTATGTTATAGCACATATATCGACATATTGTTGAAAATGGTTTTCAACATGTAAACTCCTTGGAGGAGATAAATCGAAATGTCGAATGGCAGAAATTTTCAACGGCTCGATGTGAGACATCAAGCAGCGCGAAAAGTAATAATATGATGCCTTACATTTGATGTTAGGATCTATTATATCTGTCATGATATGTATGTGGCTATCTGTCATACAAATAAAGCGTCTAGTTCACCGTCAATAAAATTCATGGGAATCACATGAGTTTGAATGTAATTCGATTACATGAGACTAACTCTTGTGATTGTATAATGGTTATACAAATATATACATAATGGTTATGTATATTTAAAACCCATCGGGATTTGTATTGATAGAGGTGAAGTTTATCCTTGAATACTTTGCGAAAGAATTCAGGATTTATTATCTATAATGGTGTGGAGGACGTGTTGGTTATAAAGAGTTATAACAAACAACAGTTTCCAAAGATGAAGCACGTCCAAATATGTAGCACGACTTTCGATCACAAAGTGTGTACATGTTTTGCTTAAATGAAAACACGGTTATGTGGAAAGGTTCCACAAGACCAATAGTTTATGATTCTATTTACGGTGGCGAGTATATTGCGGTTATTAATCGCAAAAGGAAGTGGTATGGATCAAGGATACATGACCAAACTCTAGTAGTCACGAGTTATCGGATTTATGGTTGTTTATTGCGTGAGACGCAATAGTACAAGCCAAAAATGCCGAGGTCACAACCACTTCTAGCCAATACTCAGAAAATTTCATTTGATCCATGAAATTTTGTGAAAAGATGTGATCGTAGGTATTGGAAATGTTCCAATCCTGATGATGATTAACACTAGCGGGAACGTGCGGACCCGTTTACAAAACCGCTCTCTCTAGTCGCGCGTGACTGTCATGCGATGACTATGGGTATGGCGATACCTAGAGGAGGAAGAAGAGAGTAGAGTGTAGTTATCTAATACGATAGTCCTCGCAGGTTATGGGTATGGAGATACCCATAGGTAAACGTTGTATCACCCAAATACTTAGTCCATATGAATGCATCCCTTTTAAAATTTTGTTTACTTAAATTAATATGCATTCACCTTATATGAAAACTGTGTGCTGGGTTGTGTAATATGATTGTTACATGAACCTTGATTTGAACTTGTGTGGACGTCGACATGGTTGAGGACCATGTGCAGCGAAACCGTCACACTTAAAGTGTCATTTCTAAACATCCCTAGTCGCGGGTCAGTTTGCTTAAGAGAGAAGCATTACTATTACAAGGGAATAGACTGAACGCGTACACTAGTACGTTTGCCGAGGAGATGATTATGTTTTGCTAATCATGGGACAAAGGAGTTTGTCGAATCGGGAACGTAGATATATGTTAGGTTACATGTATTGGATATGACCGAAGCCGCGAGACCATGACATGGTTTAGTCATTATAGATGGACTTGCGACGGATGGGGTTTTAGATTCTTCATACTTGAGGGGATCATTGATTGCGTTACGTGCGTAACACAATGCTTTGATATGATCTTACGCTCACCGTAACAGGGAGTTAAAAGGGTCATCATTGGGTATTGTCCGAAACACGGAATTCAATGTGAGTCTCCAAGATAGGAATTGTTTATTCCGAAAGGAAGAGATATCTCTTATGCGCCGCTCGATGAGTCGATTAACGAAACCTGCGGCCGCAGTCAATGATATTAATGGTTAATATCGATTGAAATTTGTTAACTCAACTCGGAATCGGGGAATAAGTGTAGTTAATCAAATTATAAGGATGACTATTACCATGCCTTTTGATTAACGGATATCGCAAACAAGAGAACTAGTAACCGCTATTCGAGATAGGCACAATGATCACAATCATTATTCGTTTAACATGGGTAGCTATGATGGAGTGACTAGATCCCGCTCATGAGCTTGTAGGTATTGGAAACAACCTACTGCCATCGTTAAGTCGAACCTACATGGTCACACAACGAGTCGTACTAAGTCGGGCTTGATCATAAAATTGGCACATAGGATGTGCATAGCTTGGTATTTGATACGCTAGCTATATTCTCTAAAATCGTGCGTATTGGATATGCATGAGTACCTTTTAGGTAGATCTGAAATTGAGTGGGAGACTGAAGGAAATACAGTTTCAGGATCAACCGTAAAAGTGTACACAAGGATAAACGAATGTAGTCGTACATTCGTAGCCATATCTTTCAGTAGGAAAATCCGATTTGAATGGTTCAAATTGGGTAAGATAGATAATTAGATTATCTATAACCTTCATGTAGAAATATATTTCATATGAACGAAGTATAAGTGTCGTTTCTGAGAAATATTGAAAGGGTGCAACAGTATGACATACAGTTAGTAAAACAGTCATAACTTTTGCATACGAACTCCAATTGGGCTGGGCCAAATTGGGTCGAGTAGATAATGAGATTATCTACAACTTTCGTGTTGGTTGATTTTCTGTCAGAGAAATTTACCAATTTCGTCTGGACAGAATACTGAACAGGTTCATACAGTTTTCTGTGTGAAAGGGTGTATATTGGATATACATGCCTTTTGGCTAATCCTTATCCTATTAGGTATAAATAGGATTTTCTCTCTCATCTTCACTAAGGAATTCAGAAGTAATTCAAAGCAATTCATTCAGAATTATCCAGAAAATTGTGAGACAAATTTCTAGAGAGTGAAAAGGTGTAAAAGAGAGAAACCGTGAAAAGGTGTTTTACGGTTTAGAGAATCAATTCGATTAAGCAAGTTCACCGGTGCATCGTCTAGGCAGGTGCATCCGTGACCGAAGTCTTGCGATTCAAGGTGGATACACGTAGAGGAGCAACAACTGAGGCTCTCACGATTGTGATCGATTCGGACGAGTAGATTGAGTCGGAGACGAAATCAAGCGAATCGGCGAAGTCAACGAGCGGTGAAAGACGCGTGGTGTGGGACGCGCGTATTGTCACCAACGTGACAGGAGAAAGAAGGCAGCGATCAACCCTTCGTGTGCAATCAATTTTGTACCGGTAAAGATCTAACCTTCTATTTGCATCGTACCCTCGAAGTCGTGGCGTGATCTCGGGAATCGGGGAACCGGACCGGGCCTACATATCCGCTGCGCGGGCCCGGGGCCGGGGATATTCCCCATCATTATATGCATATTATTTCAATCTATGTGCAGATCACCATCGTGTTTTTTTTAATGAATGAGAAACGAGAAAAAACGACGAGAGAAAATTATAAAAGGAAAAAAGGACGTATGAAACCTTCACCGTAGGCCTAAAATCCATAGTTACATGTCTATAGCGACGATTTTCGACATATTATCAACAAACTGTCGGTCCACATTCAAATAATTCATTTTACACACAATTTATATTCAAAATAGTATCAATTCAAGTTACACAAAATGTAAACGCAATTCATATCCATCCACATTCAATTTCAAACCACAAATATGAATCCAAGTTCATAATACAAAATCACGAAATGCAATTGATATTGAAATCAACACAAACCCTAAATGAAATGAAATGGGAAACAAATATAATCCTACTCGTAAAGATTTGTTTGCCGAACTTTCGCAAGGCGTGACATAATTTGCAATGAAATTATTTGCGGCTATTCTGGACCACTAGCCAGGTCTATGTTGTGTAAATTCCTACAATTGAATAATATTTAGAGGACATACACGATCCCTAAACCCTATATTAGGAAATCCTAGAACCCTAAATTGTATTAGTAAACCCTAAAATCATAATTATTAATTCCCACATCATAAAATTGTTTTAAAATACGTATCGATCTAGTAGGCCACGAGAACGAGGAAGATATCAATCGCTAATGCAATTTCAAAATTTTGATTTTTTTTTAAGTTTTTTCCACTCGATACTATAACGTCAACTCGTCGTTATAGTATCAAGTTCGTATACAAATATACAATGATATTTTCTTTTAAGTCTTCTCAAGTTTTTTCTACATAAAAGTAATATTTGAATAGTTGTGATGAAATATTGTTTTGAAGATAGTTCCATTTGAGTCTACGTCCACGCATGCTAGGCTCCAATTTTGTGTTTGGAATACAAATGGATGCCAACTTATCTCTCCCTTTGAATCTTTGCATAGAGGCACATGTCGTGAGAAGAGACCCAACATGTGGACATTTCAAATTTTCAAATTTTCAAATTACTTGAAGGACTTGTGATAAGCAGTATAATTTCCATGAATTTTTTGGTTTGACTTACAAATTCGTGATAGCTTATCGATTTTGTAAATATTCAATGAAAGTTAATATATAGTTCTAAAAAGACAAAATGCAAGAAAATAGTAAAAATAGAATATTGGTATAATATGGTAAAGAAAGAAATAATATTCCTACTGATCAAGATGGAAAAATGTCCTTTTATATTTCGGTATAAAAGTCCATTTAATCGGACTATTCCTTCATAAAAGAAATATGCGATTCCATTAATAATTACTTCAATCTGCATAGTAAACGAACAAAAAATCTAGCTAACAAAAAAGAAAAGAAAAAATTCATAAAAATAATTTAAGTATGAAGTATATATAATACAAAGCAGTTAATGATGTGTTGTATGCATGACTAGAAAGGGACCCATGATGATAGATACAAATTACAATCATAATTCATAAACTTAAATTAAAATTAATTTGAAGTATTTGGACTGGGCCATAGTTTGACATAAGAGGGGTCGGTCTCCTTCAAATTCAATGGAATATAAATTATATAATGCAACCCACCAATTTCATTAATTTCCGCCAGATTGTATTGCATTCATGCCAAAACTTTTTAAATTCAAGCAAGATTAGGAAGCAAATCTAATCTTAGATGCAATGTACAGCCATCTTGCCACGTACTTATCTCGTGACTGGCGAATTATTTATTTTAATTTTAAAATGGCCATCTAGGTTATATTTAGGTAACGAGTAATTTGACTTGTTACTCATAAAATAATAATGAGAAGTAATTTTGACTTGTTCAAACCAAATCTTAAATCATTAGTTTGTTTAGAATTTTATATGCATGAAAACCAGGGGAATATTTTAATTTACAACTTGAGGTGGTGTTCGGCAAGTATGGTTTTTTACAGGCTAAAAATATATTTTAACAATTTATTTATCAATTAGTTTTCATCAAGACAAAAAAAAATAACATTGACGAAAATAATCTTTAATATGAAATACATAAAAGTTAGTTACAAATATTTCTTTTAGTTTCTCTATTTTTTCTTCATTTAATTTTCTATAGAAATATAATTGGTAGTGAAAATATTATAAATATGCAAAAATGAGAATTCCATAAAAAATAACATTTTTATTTTAATATTTTCTATTAGGGTTCAATTGGCCATTACATTTTTTAGTACGGCTTAACATTAAATAAAAATGGGTTAAATAGGCTTAAATAAACATAACAATTTTTATATAGACTAAACCTAGAAATCTAAAAAGCCGAACGATTTTTTAAAACAATCACAAAAACTCAATCCAAATAGTAATTACGTTATGTTTTGACTTAAATCATAAATATATATGACGTAGCATAATTGATGATTATGTGAATTATGATTTCATGAAAGACGAGTTCAATACTTGATTATTTATTTTTTTAGTTATTTGTAGTTGTATGAATTTTCTATGATTCATTTGTATTTTTAATCTTATTTAATAAAATAATAATAAAATACGATTACAAGAACATTTTGCAAACTTCAAAATATCAATTTGTCATACAAAAAGTTAAAATGCTATTGCGCAATCATTACTAAATATTTTTTATTTATCATCATAAAATCTAAATATATTTATTGTCCATAACGCGTTCAATGATTTAAAAAAAATTATAATACTGATGAATGAAAAATAATTTCTGAAAATAACAACATATTAAATTTTTTTGTTGATATTTTTTTAATTTTACATTCATTTTTTGATAATTTGAATTACGGATATAAATTCGGACTAGGGCATCGCAACGTCGGGACCATCCCGCGCATATAATGATATATACGGAATTAGTATTAGTATTTAATATTTATTATTTAATTTACTAATATTTCAACAATTTTGTTTAATCACCAGAGTTCCAAACTTGTCACGTAGGCAAAGCAATCAAGCTCTTTATATTATTCACTTTATTAAATGCGAGGAATTTATTCTGTTTCGCTCATACAAATGGCGTGCAAATAGATAGCTACAATTGAATACTTAATTAACTATTAACCCTATTATATATTGTTATATTCGTTTTCTTTACAGTATTTCTTGTGCCATCTAATCACAATTTTTATATGGAAAATGTTGGACATACCTCCAAACTCTCCCCAACAGGCCTTGATGACGTGGATACCGTTTAACATATTAAAAATTAACACCTTAATTTATGATTTAACATTTTCACGAAATGACAAACCATAAACTAAGAAAGTTAAGCCATAAATTAGAGTGTTAAACCATAAAATTAAAAATATGATATAAAATTAAGATTTTAAAAAATTGCCACGTCATCGAAAGTTGTGGGGGAGAGATCTAGGGGTCATACATCACTTACATTGAAGATATGATACATCTAAAAATGATATCATACACATAACAATATAACATGCATTGTATTTATGAGATATATCATACATCTAAAAATATATGTCAATTCGAAATATAATATGATACATCTAAAATGTATAAAACATAAAAAATATATCATACATTTTAAAATATATAAAAAACAAGATGATACCAGATTGCGTTAGACGTGCATTAATTCAAATTCAGCCGACGTGCACAATCTTTTCTCATTATATTTTTCTTAATTGAATTTCGATATTAATTTTTAGTGAGCTTATTATATATGATATCATGAATATTTTATATTATTTCCGTACCAATATTTATTTATCAGTACTATATAAGTACACAAAAATGTGTATATCATCTTAATCATTAGGAATGACAACAAATAATTATATTGTTATGTTTTCTCGTAAAATTATGAAATATTCATATATTATTATACAAGAAAGTTAATACAAAATAATTTTGAAAATATGATAATGTGAAAATATTATAAAATAAAAATACATTTAAAATAATATATCATGATACAATTTTATTGGAGATCATTATTATCATCATAAAATAAAAGTAATAGTTCATATTATGAAAAAAAACAAAGTATTATCCCCTCATAATTGATTACCTCCCATCCCACTATCATTTATATCAGGGACCCGGCCTTCTCTTATAATGACAAGTGTAGATGCACAATTATTAATTTATTATTCCACATTTTTCTTTTAAAACCATTAAATTTAAACCAAGGATATTCTCTCTTATATATAATTTTATACGTTCAAGGAAAACTTGACACGTGCCTTCCCTTTCTCCATCTTATACATTATACATGTTCTTTCTTATATATAATTTTATACGTTCAAGGAAAACTTGACACGTGCCTTCCCTTTCTCCATCTTATACATTATACATGTTCTTTCCGTAAACAAGGAAAACTTGACACGTGCCTTCCCTTTCTCCATCTTATACATTATACATGTTCTTTCCGTAAATTTTAATCTTCCATCCTGACCGTTCATTTGCTAAATGCTCCTGTTTTTCGTACACCAAACCTAATTTGATACATGGTCCATCATGGACCAGGTGTATGTCGAATCACACATATAAAAGACTCTGAATCTTCTCTCTCTTCATTTTATTTCGTCCGCTCCAGAGTTTCTGGCGGTGGCTGAAGAGAGGGCGATTTCTAGGGTTTTGGCTCTCTGTGTTGGGTCGCGCCGTCGATTGCTTAATGCTTTCGCGGTTCGAGCGTACATGGATTTTGTAGTTTCGACAGTTTTTCTTTGTTCACTGCTGCACATCTTGCAAAAGTGAAACAACAGCCCGTTTCTAGGGTTTCGTACCTTGAGCAGTGTTATATGTGTTCAGTCTTGGTGTTGTCTGTGTTCTAGGGTTTCACGAGATTTACGATTTGCTTCTTTTCGATATGGTTTCGCCCGGTGGTTTCTGCCGATGCTGAAACTACTCTCTGTATTTGCTCTCAGTATGTGTATGTCCTATATGATGTGATTAGGCGAGCATTCGTTTGATCTACTCGATTTCCTCAATTTTCTCAGTATCGATGTTGTTATCGGGTGATTTCTGGTTTGATTTTTAATAGTTAATTTAATTGACTGTTACTTTATTGTTTTTGACTGAATGTGATTCTTTGTGTGCCAAATTGGAAATGTTTAATGGTGAACATGGTGAGGATGGTGGTCGTGTTTGAGAAACATGACAATAATGCTCATCATCTCTGATCAAATGTGGAATAAATCCTATGAAGTTGGCAATGATCATTTCAGGTCTTGCTGATGTGGCTTTTGACGTGGCATCTGGTTCTTCTCCTAAAAACTTGGCACGGAGATTTGAGCCGGCACTGAATATATTCTATGAATTCCTCTCTGTGTTATGACATGGCGACACGAGCATGCTCGAGTAATTTATTTGTCTATTTCTCTTAATCTCTTTATATTTATTTTCTATATATATTGAAATATTTATTTAATGATTTTGGATCACCTTTTTTTGGTCAGGTTCATCGCATTGTATTTGGGTGTCATAGAAGAACAAATGAGACTGTCAATTCTTTTATTGAACTGGATTCCATTGCGAGCTTCTGGTATTGGAACTAGATTTCATTGCAAGCCTTCGATTTTGTTCGATTCACTTGACATGTGTGTTGATCGTATTTGGCTTCGTTAATTCAGGTCTGAATTGCGTTGGGAATCAGTAGACACTGTATTCGATTTCTGAATACACATGGGTGCTATCGGTAGTTTGTGATCTTTGATGTTGAATACACACGGGGTACCCGTGTTTGATTTCTGAGAACACGGGGTGATGTCGGTACCTTCTGGTCTGTCGTGCCTCTCTGTCTGATCCCGTTTATCATTTTGAGAAGGCGGTGTCGTGCCTCTCTCTCTGGTCCCGTTTATCATTTTGAGTAGGCGGTGTCGTGCCTCTCTCTCTCCCGTTTATCATTTTGAGAAGGCGGTGTCGTGCCTCTCTCTCTGGTTCCGTTTATCATTTTGAGTAGGCGGTGTCGTGCCTCTCTCTCTGGTCCCGTTTATCATTTTGAGTAGGCGGTGTCGTGCCTCTCTCTCTGGTCCCGTTTAACATTTTGAGAAGGTGGTGTCGTGCCTCTCTCTCTGGTCCCGTTTATCATTTTGAGTAGGCGGTGTCGTGCCTCTCTCAGGTCCCGTTTATCATTTTGAGTAGGCGGTGTCGTGCCTCTCTCTCTGGTTCCGTTGGGTTGTTTCAATATCCTTTCCGGTTCCCATTCGTGATTTTGCTGACTCGATCGATGATGTATTTTTCCCCCAAAATAACAAGAAATATAAGAACGGATATGACAAATGGGGAAATCTGAGATCAACAAAAAAATGCGAAACAAATTGTGACAATTATCTTTTTTACGTCATTATAATTAGAATCATGTCATCATTATCATAAGCATATCATCATGACATCATCATCCTATCGTAGCATCATATTAGGATCATCACATTATCATCATACAGTCATGTTGGCATCATTGTATCATGAAAATCATCATTGTCAATAGCTATTATAACAATATATGTACATAGTTTGAAAATTTTATGCGTGCACAGAAACTTTACAATATAAACACCTCGAATGATTCGATACTATGATTCACAAGACAAAACCAAAAAGAAGTATGTATATAAGTTTGAATTGCGTATGCGAATGTCAAATCTGCACACAAGAACAAATACAAAATAAAAGATGAATGATATCGATTTTATCACAAACAATGTGTTGTATTTACAAAAATACAAATATTAAACATAGACGAAATAAAAATGTAAATCGACATTATAAATACCAAGCATCATTATGAAAGACAAACACGAAATACAAGTATAAAACATAAATACAAAACATGAATAAAAAGACGAGATAGTATTGTCAACATTGAAATAAAGACGTACAATTGTGATTTACGAACAACGTACCAACAACTAATACACGAATGTCAATCTTAATGGATATAATGCAACGAAACGGTGAAAGTATAAATACAAATATTCACTGAAAGACAAAATGAATCAATAAATACGAAATAATGCGATGACATAGTCAAAAATACGAAATAGCAAAATATGAATCGTGAAGCGATACAAATATGAATCTTAATTAAAACAATGCACCACCATGATCAAAATACCAAGAAAAATTTGAAACACAAATGTGATTATAAATTACAAATATCATACGAATTTCAATAAAAATATTCTTACAAATTATGATTTACGGATTATGAATTGTGAATTACTAGGCATGAAGCGAATATTGTGAAAATTGATATCCGAAATACAAAAATACAAATACGAACAAAAACACCAATACATGTAGTACGCGCGGCTTCGAATACGAAAACAATCATCATCATCATCATTATCATCATCATCATCACCAATATCATATCATCATCACCATCATCATCACCATCATCATATCATCATCACCATAGTCATCACCAACATATCCTCATCACCATAGTCATCACCATCATATCATCATCGTCATCGTCATCATCATCATCACCATCATTCTTCCGATTTTGCCGATGATGTATAATAAATAAATAAATTTTACAACAAGAATTGTCTGAATTGTTAAAGAAAACCGGCTCTTGAACAATTCAAACATTACTTGCTGTAAAAGTTATAAATATCGTGCTTTACTGAGGCAAACATTTAATATAATGCTTGCAGATTTTATTATTCAATGAAAAGTTCGGATATATTTAATTGTGTAATTTTTAGATAATTCAATTAATTAGAACTTTATATTGCTGTAATTCTTTTGTTTTTTATTATTAAAATTAATCTATTGTTGTTTGTTTCTTAGTTACGAATATTTATGTTTTGTTTATTGTATTTATATATTTATTTACATTCGAGAAACTATACATAATTGCAACATCAAATACGAAATTAAATAGCGCAAAAAACAGAAAAATTAAAAACAATTAAAATTAATATGTATAAAAAAATTAGTCTCAACCTTGAGAATACTCGCAGAATTCTCGCGCAAATGCGCGCGCGTAAAAACTAGTCTATTTTAAATTGCACCCAAAATTGTTTTGAACGGTTCAAATGAATCCGATAAGAAAATGATCCGTTTAGATAACAAAATAACCCGTTTAGAGATGAATAGCTGGGAAAAGAAAAGGAATACCCGCCCTCCTTCGCCGTTTGATAAGTCGCCATCTTTGTCATAGTTCCAGGCCTTCTAGCGCCGTCGTTTCTCTCTCTACTCTTCTGCTCTCATCCTGTGTAACTCCGCTCTCACTTGGTCTCTGCTCTTTGGATACCTTTTTAATACTCTGTTTCTTGTTAACTTCTTATTTAAAAACATAGATTTCATTTGTTTTGATTAAATTCATAATTTGGTTTCTTCTTCTTTTTTGATTTCCTAGAGATGGAGATTAGTAGATTGTCTTCAGAGTTCAGATTAATGAACCTGAAGAAAATAATCACGAATACGATACTCTAGTTAATATTAAATCCACAGATTCTCCCTCCTCCATGTAAAATAAAATGTTACAAAATATTCTAGTTTACCATTTCAACCCTAATCTCTGCATTAAATTACTGAACCCAACAAATGCCGCCCACATATTTCAATTTTTTCCAATCCGTTATTGGAAACGGTCGCCTTTCTTTCCGTTTCGGATTCTTTTCAAACCCGCCTTCAATTTTCAAACCCGCTCCAATTGCCAGCTGGATAACGTTACGTTTGACAACCAATAAATGGCAGCCGCGTCATGCCTTCGACGTGGTATGCAGCCGCCAGGATGGAGTCGGAGTTCGTAAGAAACCTTCGTGGGAAGTAACCTGTTTACTTATTTACCCTCGGTGGAAATATAAATTACGGGGTGGGCAGAAGCGGTGATTGCACCATTGTTGGAGTCATGCGAGGGTAATCTAGTCATTTTAAGTAGAATATTCGTCCGTCAAAATTTGACGATTTCTGTTCACGCGTTAGGCTGTAAAGTAGAAATTCCGCGTATAATAATTAATTTACATAATAATAATAATTACCAAATTTCGACAAGTAGTAAAATGGTATATTACACAATCATTATAGTATATTGAACGAATTTGAGGAATATAATTCATGCATATCAAATCAAATCCATCATTTCATTCCTGCCAATATGCATGCAGTCTGAGTTGTGCTGCTTCACCGTATCTTTTATTCTTAATTTAATGAAAAAAGAAATATAGATTATTATTAGTGTACTGTATCTCTTTATTCTAAATTCTAAATTTGAAAAAATTGAATTCACATTCACAGTACATCTTCTTCCCATGCAAAACCGCACGATATCCATTCATCATGTGTCCACATGCCTCCCCTCCCTTCTGCAATTATTTAAAATCCCCCAACCTTTCGCACTCTCTAAAAGTAGCAATTGCAGGGTAACGTAATTACGTAATTGCAGGGTATAATGCCATGCACCGGGTTCACGCAAAGATTACTTCTGGTTTTCCAAATACCCGAATTAAATAGAAATTGGATCCGAATTAGATTTTATATTTGAAAATTATTTTTTGAATTTTTGAAAAAGTAGAGCGGGCCGGATGTATGTGTAATTATTAATTACGAATTTACATATATACAGAGAGAGAGAAAAGATAAATACATTATAGAGAGAGAAAAAGAAAAGAGAGAGAGAGAGAGAGAGAGAGAGAGAGAGAGAGAGAGTGCATTTGTTACGCCCACGGACTTTTGGCAGCCATTCAATGCCTCACCAAACGCTCATCTCTTCTCCTTCTCCTTCTCCTTCTACCTTCTCATCCCCCATTTCCAAACCCTTTCTCTTTCTCTCTTACCCTTCTCTTCCTTCTTCTTCTTCACCCTCTCAGGTACCGAAATCTTTTTTTTTGATTGCTTCCATGGAAGGTTTTGTTAACCTCGAGTTTGTTTGTCTTCTTGGTTTTCTTTTTTGTAGCTCGAGAAGCAACAGGAAGCTTTGGAGAGTAACATGGAGCCTTTTAAGACTGTGTTTTTGAACCAGCATAATGGTGTTTTGAGCGAGGAGGCGGTTTTCGTCGGAGAACGAGGGAATAATACCCTTTTCGGCGGAGATGCTTTCTCTGTCGAGGATTTATTAGACCTAGGTGAATTTGGTGACCAATTAGATACCCAAGACGGTACTCAAGAAAGAAAAGAACTCGAAAAACATGCCGGAAAAGCTGGAAGAACTTGTGAAGAAAGCGAGCACTCTAATTCCTCTTCCGGCGTCACTTACGACCTTCCTCCTCCACCATCTATAATTGACCTTCCGGTAAAAAAAAAACCTAAAAAAAAGCCACCTTTCAAGAGTCTTCAGTTTGAGCGATTTTGGGGGTTTTAGCTCTAATTTAAAATTATGGGTTTCGTATTTTTTAGGCACATGATGCGGAGGAGCTCGAATGGGTTTCTCTAATAATGGACGAGTCTCTCTCTGAGGTACCGGCCACATGTACCGCTTTACCTCCACCCATACCTTCCAAAGAAAGGGAGACAAAAACCAAACCAACTCTTTGTGCCCTTTCGACCGAGTCCCTCGTACCGGTTGTCAAGGCGAGAAGAAGCAAGAGGTCTCGTGCAGCAGTCTGGTCCCTCTCCGGTTCGGACAACTCGTCCTCCTCCAGTTCGACCACCTCGTCTTGCTCGTCTTCCTCGTTTTTGTTTTACGACTCCCCATTTTTCTCCTCGTCCGAAGCACCTGCCTTCTTACTCGACGACTCTCCCGAACCCGCCATGAAAAAGCACAAACCGAAGAAACGGGGACGGAAGCCAAAGAACCATCATAACCAGTACACGAACCCCTCCAGTGGAGGAACCACTGGAGAGAGGAGGTGCAGTCACTGCGGAGTGAACAAGACCCCTCAATGGAGAGCCGGACCAGAAGGGGCGAAAACTCTGTGTAACGCTTGTGGGGTCCGTTTCAAGTCTGGCCGGCTTTTGCCGGAGTACAGGCCGGCTTGCAGTCCAACTTTCGTGAACGAGGTGCATTCGAATTCGCACAGGAAGGTTCTAGAAATGCGCAAGAAGAAGGAGACGATCGTGCCCGTGGTTGCGACTTTCTGAGCCGGTTCGAGTCCGTCAGGTTTTTTCGGTGGTCTGGTTTGTAATTTAGACTTGTCTTTCTTTTTTGCTTTTGTTGGTTTTTTTGTTAGGTATTTTCATGTTTTAGCTTATTTAGACTTTTGCTTTTTGTTTCTTCTTTTGTTTAGTATTAGTGTTAGTCTAGTAAATTAGGGTTTATAGGGGGTAGTGAAAAGGAGTTAATTTATTTATGGGGAGGTTTTAGAATTTGGATTAGCAGGACTGACTGCTTAATTTCATTTTTAACTCAGTGGTAGTCTTGTCTTTGCGGAGGTTAGAGAGAGAGAGAGAAATGGTTAATTTGCAAGGCATAATCATTTTGTATAATCATGATTATTATACATAAAATAGGGAAGTTAGGTGGGTAGTAACTAGTAGTAGATATATCATATATGATATGTTAATGTTAGGTTTTTTTTTTTTTTTTTTAGTGTATTGGGGTTTTTTTTTTAATTTTTTTTTCTGAAAAATGGAATTTTCAATTTAAATGTAGGGGTTAAATGGTTCCGATGGTTCCGATGGGAAACAATTTGTCAACATTTTTGTAATTTTGTTTCTCGTTTTGATCGATTCCATTTACCAATTTTCCAAGGATGCCACTCTTTTCCAGGCTTTAAATCAGGCTCGTACCACCACTGTTAGGGACAGGTGGACCAACAATTGATATTTTGATTTATCAAAATTCGAAATTCGAGTTTGGAATTTTGGAAATGTTTGGAGGTAATTTTGCAAAAATTGATATTGTGATTCGAAAGAATTGTATTTTTGTTGAGTGGATTGATGACTGGTTCAACTCGAAACCAATGAAATTTCAAGCAAAAAATTGATCGGTGGGCCTGAATGAGTGCGTGAGTGAGAGTGAGTGGGAATACATGATTATGAATTATGAATTACAATTAATCCTTGTAATGCACTCCATGTGTCATGCTAATTCCATGAATTTTCTATCTTTAACCTAATTTTAATCATTCATTTACCCATTCAACAATTATCATAAAAAATACATGAATAATATATATAATATTTAGACATAATGTCTTTGTCCAAATCTAGTATTAGCTTTGGTTGATAGTTTAGAATTTGGATTTAGATCATATAGTGAGAATTTGAATATTTTATGCAATGGATCACATGCTATGTGGGACCCCCACTGTCGGCACGTGAGGTTGATTAAGGAATTAGAAAATCAAATCCTGATTTTAAGCTAATCTAATTATCTACTATTAATGGGTCCTTACCTTAGTAAGGTCTTAATCATGTGCATACTGTAGTATACAGTATACTAGGTACCCACAATTCTGTATTTCTTTTCTCTGTCAATGCAACTCTTGAATTATATTGTGCGACGTTATTGTAACGGCCAACATGACTAAATTGAGAACGATTTCAATTTTGTTTTATCAAATGACCGTTATACCCCTGTTAATGATGAATTAATGATTGATATTTCTTACATTTATTTATTAATTTATCACTTTTCATAAATCACGCAAATAAAAATTTTCATATATAAAATATACATTTTTATTCTTAATTTTTTTCATCATAAAAAAATAATTATATCGTAACATATCATATATATTTAAATATGAAAATTATTATATATTGGTTATATTTGATTTTTTCATAATGTTAGAAAAAATATTTTTACATTATTTATGAAAGATATAATTAATAGTATATAAATATAAGAAATATCAATCACCATAAATAAGAATATAGTGATAATTTGATATAAAAAAATTGAAATCAGTTCTTACAATAGCGTCATCCAATATATTTTGTTGTATGAATTCTGAAGAAAACTGTAAAGTTTGTGTAATGTTTATGCATGTCCTGATAAAGGTTAACAAAATTAACAGCCCTAATCAGTAATCATTAGTCACATACATTATTACATGGGAGAATTTTTAGAGAGAGGAGCCACTTTTTTTCTTTCTTTAATCCAATTTGAAATTCAGATATTGGCCGAAAGTATTTGTACTGTGGTGCTATGCTCTCTACGCTTTTGACTAAAAAATGACCCTCGTTCATAGGAAACAATAGTGTTTATTTACCCTATTTGGCTTTTGTTTGCATAAAACTAAAAATACATTATAATTAGGGATATTTTCAAAAAAAAACCCTATCTTTTTTGGATATTTTAAAAAACCCCTATCTTTTTTGGAAACTCTAAAAAACCCCCCTCTATCAAACTTTTATTTTCAAATACCTTCCTATAAGGGTTAAAACTCACCATGGATGGTGCTAAATTTTTTTTTGACCAAAATTCCCTTCTATTTTCATATGTGTATTTTTGTTATTTTTTAATTAATTTTATTAGTTTTAAGAAAATTCATAAATAATTTTTTGCATGTAGTGATTTCACAAAAATAAAATTATTAAATGTTGTGTTTGTATAATTTTAATACTTCATTTATTATTCATGAAAAACTAACATCAGATAATAATAATATAAATACTTTGAAAATATATTGATAGAAAAATATATCTTTAAACATCTTCTTTTATGTATTTTTTTAAATAGTTTCATGATATTTTAATTTTTAAATATTTGCAAGATGTTCTTTTAATATTGTTGTTCATCTTATTATTCTTTTATGTTAGTTTTTCAGGAAAAAAATATAAAAATATAATATATATAATGTATGAAATATTCAAATTATATAAATCTAACATATGATAATTATTTTTTTTTAAATTATTATAAGCTAAAAAAAATTAGGATTTTTTTAAAATTAATACAAATAAAAAAAAATTATTTTAATTCATATATATGTAAAAAGAAGGATATTTTGGTCATAATTTTTTTTAACACCATTCATGATTAATTATAACCCCATAGGGGATATTTGAAAATAAAAATTCGGTAGAGCGTTTTTTTTGGAGTTTCCAACAAAATAGCGATTTTTTAAAATATTCAAAAAATAGGGATTTTTTTGAAAATTTCTCTTATGATTATGATTAGTAAATATTAATACAATTGCTTGTTGGTGGGATCATAGCGTGGGTGCACCCACCCACCCACCCACCGCACCGTAACATGGGCTCACCCACTATGTGTGTGTGTGTGTGTGCATGTGAAGGAACGAACGAACTAGCTCGGTTTGGCAAGCAAACCGATTGCCTTTCCTTCCCCCTCATCTTAATTTGGGGGTGATTTAATGACCTACAATCTAATTCTAGTGCAATTCACTTGCCCAATTCGTTATACATTAGCTTAGAATGATTAATTTTGTTTGTACTAGAAATAGTAGACTCGTGATGTTTCATGTTCACGAGAGAGACGTTTTTTTTCTCTCACTCCGTAGCTTTTTATGAGGAGAAGAAAAGGGATTTGAAAATGAGATAGTACTTTTTTTTTTTCTCGTAAAATTCTCCCATGGATAACTTATGGTATAATAATAATTTACTGGTACCCAAAATACATTTTGTTTATTTTTTCTTGGTACCGAAATACTTCTTCTTTTGTTACGCTCTATTAAACTTCATGCCCTCGATTTTTATATAATGGAATGTGCCGTGAAATAAAATGGACAAAAAGATTAAAATATGTACAATTTGGATGGTAAATTAAAAAAAATCTGAGTACGGATTGACCCGAAAATGCAAAAAAAGAAAATGGACGAAAAGAAAGATATTTTTTACTTGTTTTGTTTTTGAAGTGTTTATTAGAGAGAATTATGTGTGATATAATTCTAAAAATAGGGGAGTTCTGTGATAGACTTATTTTCTTATCATTGACCCATTTTAAAAAAAAAATATTTCGAATATTTGTTAAATAATGATTTTTTTTATAAGATTCTAGTGTATATTTATCATCTAATGTTATTCAAAACATAAATTTTGTATAATTAATTAATAAATAGTTAAAATTCTTAAAATAATTTTTTGAAAATGGGTCCATGATAAGAAAATGGGTATATCATAGAACTTCACTTCTAAATAAATGCATTTCCATACACAGTAAAAGTCTTCAATTTTGTTTATAATTATATTATACTTAACCAAGTTTTGAATATTTCATTACATCATTTTTGTGAGATTTAAATTTTTTTTTTTTGAAAATAAATAGAGAACCCTCGGTGGTACTCCATCCATCAATACATGGTTTTTGCGTTTCACATTAAACTAACTGGACTAGTGATCCATTAACAACATTTAAATTTTTGATTCGACGCCTTAATTTTTTATTTGATTATAATTTATCATCTTAATTTATGATTTTATTTTGATGCCGGCGTCACTGAGGACACAAATGTAAAGTTACGCGTAGGTGTATAAATATTCAAAACAATTATATATGCAGACTTTTGACAAGTTTTTACATTTAAATTATTATAACTTAAACTGTTATTTATTATTGGTACATCTTTTCATGATTACGACATAATTTTAAAATTATAAATTTCGTAATACCCTTTTTCAGGGGATTAATCTTGAACAGTTGAATAATATTAGGCACCTTAAATTTATCTAGATATACACGTGACATTCTAATTCTACAACATCTAAACTATTATTTTTTTCCATCTTAATATGAATGCATTATAATTTGACACATATGCATCTAAGTGAATTATAGATGCAAAATCTAAATATCTAACATTATTCTTAATAATTGGATATTGTGAGGAGAATTTAGAATCCTTAATTTGATTGGATATGATTTTTTTTGAGGCCATATACCACATTTGATAATTACTAATATCATGAAATAAAACTTCACGGATGATCACGATCAAACGAAGCGTCGATTATGATTGCCGACGTCCCGAACTCGATCAACCAGACATCAATTTGAACTTTTTCGAACGAGCTACTTTCGAACAAGTTTCGATTGAACAGGCCGATTAGATTGGTTTGAACTAAAAGTCAAACAATTTTCCATAGAGCTCGAATAATAATATCTCAGAGGCCTAACAATAATTGACAAATCAGAAAAGAAAACGTTGACGTAAATCCAAATATCCAGCTGGGTCAAAATTACGAATTGGTGCGTATCCACTCTGCCAAATTAGGTTTTTGCTAAATGGGTCCTTTTGCATTTTCCTCATATTTGTAAATTTGTAAAATGGTAATTAATTAGGATGAATTATTAGCACTGAAATCACGGCTAAAATAGGGCCAATCAACATGACACATGCAATCCCATGAGGTGTTATTGCAAGATAAGGACTTTTAACTATTTAGTATTTTCAATCACTATTACAAAAAAAAAAAAAAAAAAAAAAAAAAAAAAAACTATTTTCAATCAGTATTTTAAGGGTCCATGATAGAAAGCCACCATTCAAAGTGCATGCTCAGAAGAACTAGTCTTCCTTTAGCAAGTCATTTTCTTGTATCCAAAATATCAATTCGTGATGTGAAAAATAAATTAGTAAATTTGCAAGGGTGTATAATCAGTAAGGGGCCCATTTCGTAATTTTTGATGGATACATCATTTACTAATTTAGCCGTGGAAGTGGGTCAATTTTTTTGAAATGAGTGGGGGTGGTTTTACCCACTTTGGCAATTTCATTATGGCATTTGGTTGTTCATCTAACAAATGAGACGAGATAAGATATTAAGATTTCTCACAGTGTCATCAAAAAGATTCAAAATTATACAAAAATTAAGTTTGTTAGATTAGAGGACACATAAAGTGGGGAATTGTTTGACGAGACACATGGCAGGATTAAAGTAAAAAAAAAACTGAGAATAGAGACAAACTTCACAATGATTCCGTCTCTTTCTCTATTCTTTAAAAGATACTTTTCCTCGATGTGAATTTGTATTTATAGAGGAATCTGAATAGATGAAACAAGAGAGGGTGTTTGGTCTAGTGGTATGATTCTCGCTTCGGGTGCGAGAGGTACCGAGTTCGATTCTCGGAACACCCCCTAATACTTTTATGCCTCTTTTTTATTTTATACTTTTTTAACTTTGCAGAAAATTAGGCCCATTTGTAAAGGTTAGTTGTTAGCATGGGAGCCCATTTTGACTTAACAGTGAGGGTAGATAACTACTACATGTTTGATCCAATAAATGAAAAGAAAGCAAAGTTTGGAGAGAGTTTTAACTTTTATTGCTTCTTTCTTCTCATGAGAGTGCTTTGCTAAGCAGATAAGAGTGGGCCTAAGATACCCATCAATGCAGACATAGACATAGACATAGTTAGGGACCAGGGTTGTCTCCGAACCGATCCGAACCGTATCCGAGAAAATATTCGGATCCGAAAAAATTATCCGGATCCGGATCAAAAATCGTATCCGGATCTGGGAGTTAAAATTTTGATGGATCTGGATCCCGAATAAAATTTGTAAATGAGTACCCGTTGCACGGATATTGAAACCCTTATGTTGCACGGATGTTCAATTTTTTTGTTGTTACTTGCATACTTTTCTAATACATTGCTGAGTTTATAAGAATCATTAGATTCAATTTTGTTACTTGCCTAATAATTTCATGTAAAAAATTAAACCCCTATGTTGCACGGATATTTCAAAAAATTAAGCATGTCAAATACGATAGACTATTTTAATATTAAAATTCGAATGGATACATTTCCAATACATTATTTTGTAGTTTGAACCAAACATAACATACTCGATGTTCTTACTACTCAATAATGTTTGATATCACATATTTTTCTCTTTATTTTTTCGTAAGATATCCAAATAAATAATATAACAACTTGATTTTTTTATAATTTATTTAAATATATAAAATTTAGGGAATTAACATAATATATAACTTTACTAAATATTGTAAAACACCCATAAACAATAAATCATATCCACCCAAGACTACGAAACACGAACGAAACAAATAAAAAATAATAATCTAAAACGAATAGAACTCCACTACATATTTTCTCAACTAAACCATAAACCCATACACACCGCCATATATCATGTATACCATTTACCAAAATAACAAAACATACAAATACTAAATAATAAATAATAATTTAGAAAATATGAGCGACTTTGCTAGCAAGAACGCGATCTCTTTTCTGAATATACGCATGAGGAAACCACCCTGCTTTTCCTTTGCATTCTCCTTCCGCCCATCCATTATTCGATAACTTCACCCAAAATTTACCCATCAATCAACATATATTATTTAAAATATTAAATCTATTTTATAAAATTACAAATTTACCTTTCGCACGACAACAATGTCTCCGGTGGATAAATTCAACTCCACCTCGCTCTCCGCTCTGTACCCCTCTATCGCCTACGAAATCAAATAAAATCAATAATAAATTATATAAATAATAATAAAATAAATTAATTAGTTACTTCGGCTAAGAAATATTCGATGGATTCATTCAGTTCGTCCACAGTAGGAGACGAAAACACGCCTCCATTAATTGTCTCGTACGATGGGGGCGGTGCCTTGAAATTCTCGTTATTAACTGGAGATGACGGCGACGCCTCTATTCTCTGCCTCTCCGTCACCATCTATTTTAACAAAATTACAGGGTTATTTTTGCAAAATTACCAAAAATATATATAAACAAAAACACACCTCGTCTTCAAGTTGATCGAGTACTTGCAAGACTCTCTGATGATACGCTCTCTCCGACTCAACCTTGAAAACCCAAAAAAAAAATATTAATTTAATTTTCAAAAAATGAGGGGTATTTTTGAAATTAGACCATGGCGATGAGGCGTTGGAGAGTGAGGCGTTGTTGTTGGGCTTCGACAGCTGTCATGGCGGAAGACGCTTCTTTTCCCAAAATCAACATGTTTGTTTTTAATTCTTGTAATTTATGTTCCGAAGCTTCCAATTTCGATATTAAATCTCCGTTATTTCCTTGCGCTTCCCTAACTTTATTCTGCCTCTTCGACACCTCTATCGCCTATTTTTATAAAAAAAAAAAAAAAAATTAACTCAAGGGCTTTTTTGTAATTTTCGCATAAAAATTATGATGACGAACCTGAGATTCGGCTTCTTGACGCATTCGATCGTATCGTTGAGCTAAATGTCTCGCGTCCTCTAGCGGGGCCCCCATTACCATTGCTCGTAGCGGCTCTGCCACCTGTCAATTCATTAATTATTGGTTAAATAATTATTAATTTCATTTAATTAATTAATTTAATGACCTGGGTGCCGAGGGATTTTAAGAGGTTGTTACGCTCTTTTTCCATTAAAGAGCGAGCTTTGCTAAAGGACAAAGCGGCTTTTGATAACGTGTTGCCACTTGTACACGTGTTTTCCGCACCGTATTTTTGACTATCTTCTGTTAATTTATTTCCAATTTCGACTTGTTTGGAACCGGTGACTATGTAGCCTTCTACGCCACGAACAATATCGCGTTGGAAATGCTGCAAAGGGGAAAAAAAGGAAATTAAATTATTTGAAGTGAGAATTTGAAAAGGAATGGAGAGGAAAGAGAGTTACTTTTGCGGCGCGAGTCGATATGTAGAGTTTTTCGAGTTTTTGGTGTTGTTTTACTTCTGATTCGTCTGCGAATACATTATCGCTACCATAAAATTGCTTCATCACAGCCTGTATAGAAAGAGGGAAATTATGGTATCAAATAAGGAATGAAAGATTGAAAAGTTTTGTTTAGGGTTGCCCCAAAATTGGCAAAATAGAGATCATGAGTGAGTGAGTGGAGTTTTAGATCTTATTTGGGAATGAACGGAAATGATTATATTTTGATCGAACGACTGAAAAGGTATCATCTTTTTGAAGATCAGATTTAGCCCCAATTTTTATGTATGATGATAGTATCAAAAATCAACAAACAACTAAAAATTGATTTTGATAACAATAATAAATGAAAAATTATAAGAAAAATTGGGGAAAAAATATAGCTACCAACCTGTTGCTGACGAGCAACCTGCTCCCTCAGCTTGGAAGCCTGCTTCCATATCGCATCCATTCAAGATGGAAAAAATTGGAGAAAAATCAACAAAACCCAAAACGCGATTGGTGTAAAGAGAAGAAGAACGAACGAACTGAGAGAGAATCTGCTAAGGAGGTCAATGATTCTATTTGAATTTTATATATTTTGTTTCAACTTATTTTTTCGATTTTGAAATTTGGTGGTTCGTAGATCTTTTTCGATTTCGCAGGAATGTAAAAAAAACGAAGGTTAATTGGAAAAATCAAATCAAATTTTGGGCCAATTTCAAAGTTTGAAAACAAGGCCTTATTAATAAATTTGTAGATAACAAAGGCCTATTGTCATAATAATATATTAGGCCAACTTCTGCAAATTCAATAAAAGATGAATATATGGGCTGAAATTTCAAAAAATTCTGAAAAATATTTGTGTATTTACAATTTTCGATCTCCATCACTATTAACAAATAATGTTCACAAATAAAGTAATTAGTCAATAATGTATAGTGATGGAGTTTGAAATAAAATAACAATAATTGGAAGGAATATAAGTTGAACTTTTTCATCTTTTTTATTTTTCTATTTGTATGAGATCTTATATCTTAATTTAGAATCTTTGAAGCAATCACAATCAATTTTTTTTTAATTATATGAAGTTTGTTTATATTAACGAAAGATCTCCATGTTAAAGACAGATTTATTTCATTGCATTAATTAGCTGTGATCTTATCTTATACGACCCAAAATCAAATAAACTATCCAATTTTCCTCAAAAAGAACAAAAATGAATATAAAACTATACCATTTGGTAGAAAATGACAAAACTTAACTTTTCCCTTTTGTGAGAAAACTTAACTTTCCCACCTATCATGGAAAAGGTGCTTTGTGATATGGATCCATGACTAAATTTGTATTGATTAACTTTATCCAAGTTGTTAAAATTATATGAAATAAAATTATGGGATGTGATTGGGTTATAAATAGTACGGATTTATGAGCCAAATTGTCGACTAAACACTTAATTAAGATGCAATTTGTCTACTAATCACTTAATTAAGTTACATTTTGTCAACTAATATTTTTCGAACTTCTAGTCGATTGGTTAGAGAGTAGATGCTGTATATTAGGGATGTACATGGTTCGGATATTATCTGATTCGATTTGAAGCATATCCGGAAAAATATTCAGATCCGATATTTTTATTCGAATTCAGATTCGATATTCGATTTTATTGTCGGATTCATATTCGAATATTATTCGGATTCGGATATTTTTCGAATCCGGTACTCAGATTCACATACGGGTATTAGGATTCAAATTTGAATATTGTGTCATATACATGCACATTGTTTCGTATTCGATTGGTTTCGTATTCGATTGGTTTCGTATTCAATAATATCATAATCGTATCCGGATTTGAATAGTTTCGTATTCGAATCTCTCGAATCTCTCGAATCCGTATTCGAAAAATAATATAAAAAACAATAATTTTATATGCCCACTATTCGTATTTTACACCCCTGCATTACATATACATGCACATTGTTTTGTTAGATCAACTTCGATTGACTTTTGGAATGTATTTGAATGAATTTTGAATTAGAAAGAATTAAACGTTGACTAATAGCAATTAAGGCAACCACAAAGGTTGGTAGAAAAATGTAAATGATTATATGCCCAATTTAAATGGTCAACCACAAGCGTTCACAAGTAACTAAAGTAGAAAAAGAAAACAAAAATTTTGTGATCGTCGTTACTATATAAATTCAATTTCAATAGAAAAATTGGATTACTAAATCATTATTTAAATTATTTTTTCAAAATCATAGAATGAATAATATGACTTAGACTACTTCTTAATGATACATTATAGTATATTATTTTCTTTGTAATTCAAAAAAGTAATCAAACACAAATATTATTGGTCAATAAGAATGTGATTTTCGAAAATCACAATCCAAAAAATATGATTACCATGATAATTTGCAATCCAAAAACAAAAACACCCTAAGAGGAAAATGATAACACTTAAACTTTCCCCCCCTTCCAATGAGAGCGTGCTTTGCCTGATGAAAACATTAAATTATGCAATGTGATTAGATTAGAATAGTACGGGTAAATGAGCCAATCTGTCAACTAAATACTTAATTAAGATGTAAACTGTCAACTAAACACTTAATTAAGATGCAATTTGTCAAATTGTATTTTTCAAACCTTTTGGCATTAGCAGTTGATAACGTATATATGCAACATTAATTTTTAAGCTAACTACGTTTGAGTTTCGTGATTAATATTTGAATTCAAACTAAGAGAATACTAGCGCTACGCGACGAACATGTAAATTAATAATTGTTGACTATTTGTCAATTTGGGCTAATAGATGGGCCGGCCCCGGGTGTGTTGTTTAATATAGACCTGGAGGGGGTGAATAGGAAACCCTAAGGTCCAATTTTCGCGGTAAAAGAATACAATTACAATTTGGTGCGAAAGCGTAAATAAATTAGAGGAAGAATACAATACCAAAACAAATAACACAAGATATTTGTTTACGTAGTTCGGTATGTGGTTCCTATGTAGTTTTAACTCACCGGATACTTGCTCAATCGACCGACTCGATTAATTGCAAGTACCTACGTCTCCGGAGTTGACTTGCGTCTTTTCGGATTTCGATTGAATACCCAAATCAAACAATTACAAGGTTTGTCCAGATCGATTTACACGCTTCTATCGACCTATGTCGGGGTTTACAACTCTTGTACTAGCCTATTATAATTTTTGGTGATGGATACGAAATTGGGAAGCGTATTTGATGGATACGAAATTGGATCTAATAATCCCTAAGAATGTTTGGAAAGATAACCTCAAGATTTCTGGCTAGGTTTCTCTCTTTTAGTTCGCCATTCAAAGTGTGGAAGAGTTAGCGAGAGAAACCTAAGAGGGGGATTATTTATAGAACACATAGTCCCCTCACAAACTTAAGTTTTCTGCACAGTGCGTTATGACACAATGTATGGTGCGTCCTGACGCACGGCTTGGTCAAACTAGTCGTTACGTTGAATATATTAAAAACTAGCGTGTATCGTCATGGAGCAAGCTTTGGTGCGTCATGGCGGAAGCCTGTGTACTTGAAGGTTCGTTAGAACTCTTGAATGGTTCGTTGTAACGAACCTCCTCCTGTGAAATTTCTCGAGTGGTCCGTCATGACGCTTGGTGATTCCATCATGATGGACAGTACAAGGATTCTCTTTATGAGTTGTGCTTGCGTCACGACACATGATTTTGTCCGTCGTGACCCTACACAACTCAAGACACATTTTTCTTTAGGTGCGTCATGACGCTTGATATCTTGCGTCATGACGCAGTAAGATAAACTCAGTATGATCTATAGGTGCGTCATGACGCATGATATTATGCGTCATGACGCACCATGACTTATGGAAGGTACACTTTAGTTTTTATTGTTTTGAAGATTGTCAATTTATTTTCTTGAGTTTAATTATTCCAAAGACAAGTTTAGGGATATCTATTGGTTATTTGAGGTAATGATTTGATATCCCAACTTGGGGAATTTTTGACTTGATCTTCGATGTCTTGATTCTTTATCGCTCTTGATTGTTGTTGTGCGTCTTTCTTCTTCTTCTGATCATTTTGCGGGCTACATCTTTTATCTCTACAAATGTCACTTACGCAAATTAATTAGTAGTATCGACATTATTTTGAGATAATAAACCTTAGGAAATTTGAACCAACATGAGAGTGCTCATGAAAGTCATATGATATATTTAAATTTTAAACTAAACTCAATATGCAAACCAATTATAAATTTAAGATGCTAATGTGTGCAAACTTTTGATTCCAACATTCTCACTTGAATATTTTTTTGGATAATAGTTTACAGCTTTTGAAATCATAATTTGTTCGTTCAATTTTCTCAAGACTAAATTCCAAAAAAAGGAACCAAACCAGTTTAATTTAGCTAAAAATAAGTTGTCTCCCAATTTAATGAGAATCGTGCATGAAAAATAATATTGCTTTTGTTTTTATTAAAAACAATTTATAATTGCATATATATTTCAACAAGAAATTACAACTAATTACAAAGTTTAACAAATAAAAAAAAAATAAAAAAATCAGGTCTTTGGCAATGTGCACGTGGATCAATTAAGCATTTCCAAGAAAGAAAAAAAGAAATCCTAACTTGGGTTAGTCGCAAAAAGTGGTGGCGGCAGCCATCGTCCTTCTTGGATTTGCGTATTCGTCGTCAATTTATACTCGAGAGGATAGGTGAGCTCGTATGTTGTCATGGCCGATACAAGCTCGCCATCGTTGCCGTGACTTTTACACCTCTTTTGTCGTTGTAAATGTGGGCAATACGATTTTTTTGCCGTCCTTGTCGTGGCATAAACGATTTTCTTTATCTTGTCCTTAATTGGCTGCTGTGCGAAGCACTACCCTACGTGTGATAGTCTCGTCTTGGTTGTGGCCGGGGATGTGGAGTTGGGTGGTGGTGGAGCTCAAGAAAAATGTAGATTATAAGGAGGTCAGTGACGGATCTTGACAACAATTTTGAAGGGATCAAATTACTCAAATAACATTATATTTTTGATTGGGAATGACAAATATAAAAATGTACACTATAATAATGATGTGATAATAATGATGTGATTTAAGATCCGTCCCTGAAAGAGATGAAGTTCGAATGGATTGAGGTGATCAATGATGACGAGAGGTGGGGGATGTGGTGGGCAGGGGGGAGATGAGGAGGAGAAGAATTGTTTATAGAATAAAAAACATAATTTTGTCTTCGTAATGTGTTTACTTATATACTTTTATGTGTTTATTATACATTTGATATGTTTGTTATATTTTTTGTATGTCAATTAAATTTTTTATGATGTCAAGGATCGGCGATAACAATGCTTAAGATAGTTCTACCATTTAGTCTAATTTAATATATAAACGACAGTAATATTACAATACATAACTCTCCATAACTATTCTGCATATAATTTTAATTTTGCATTAATGATTCTACCGGTAATGTTCATACATCGTATAACTTCTATTGTTTTAATAAATTACATTCTATAACTTGTATTTATAGTTTGCACATAACAACCACCAGCTTGCATAGAAAAAAAGAAATCAAGGTGTAAATTGAATCAATAATAATACATCTACACTCAAATGCTCAAAGGAGAAAAAAAAGAGTAATGACGTACACCCCCCTAAATAAACACACAAAACATGATTTAAAATTTTAATTTATGGTTGAATTATTTTAATTTATGATTAAACATACAATTAAGATGTTGAATTATGAATTGAAGTGTTGATTTTTAAGATATTAAATTATATTCACGTCATCAAGGATGTGGAGGAGAAGTGGGTACCTCCAACATTTTCCAAAAAAATAATAATGTGTGAACAGATCAAAAATAGAATCCATTTAGCGGCTACATACATGATCCTCATTCTGAATTAAGAAAAGCTACATTATAGAGTTTTCTTCTCCTCTTTGTTGACTTCATTAATAGTTATCCCCCCAAAAGTAAACTTTTTGATCAATCTTTTCCTTTTTTGTTTGTTTTGAAATAAGACCATTTCCTTCCAGTTATTCAGTACTGGTACGTAATCAAAATATACAAACTTTTTCCCCATATACTTTTAATGCATTTTAATTTTTTATCTATTGACTTGTAGATATTTTTTCCGTGAATATATTACATCAGAGCAATATATGTCTTAAGCATATCATGTCTCCCAATTCCTAAATAAAATATGAGCCTCTAATTCCATACATGATACTTCAATATTAGAAGGACCAAAAGTGCAGATAAATAATAATTAATAAATCTTGAAGTGATGAACATGCAGAGCGTCTTTATTGCACTATTTTCTTTTAGTCCAGGTTTTATCATACATCAACATTATTATTATCAACAACCATACAATATCACCGTGCTTCAACTATTATTATTTTTTTTCACACATGTCAACTTGACTCTTATGGTCTGCATTAAATTATGAGTATTATATATATATAAAACTATGAAAAATACTTTATTGCGTATTTGGGTCTACAATAATTATTTTTGGAGAATAAAGTGTATTATTAATTTATTACCAATTGCTCTCAGCAAGTTGGCAATATTGTACATGTCAAGTCAGCAAATTAAATGAATGGCGTGCTCTCATTGGGGCATGACTTACGAGGGCCCTTAAGCAACTTGATCAGCCCCTAATGAGTGAGGGGTCCCATGAATTTTATTATTGGCTCGTTATGTAACCTTGCATTCATGCCCCTAAATTGGATAAAAGAGGGCATTTCATATTCATGGATTCTTTGGATAAAAGGGCATTTCATTTTCATATTTTCTACTTCCCTAATTATAATTTGAGGTAAAAAGTAAAAACACCCATTTGCCTCATGCATGAAAGGGTCCGATTCTTCTGGAGTTCCAAAAAATCAATGTATACGTGTAATATAAATAAAAGAACCATTATATATTATATACTAAACTAGTAGTACTTAAATCATTTATCTAATCTGATATTATATTAGAATTAGAATTAGATAGGCATTAGCCATACAGATAGATAGGAGGAAAACGACGAAGGTTGCCTTTTCCCCCATTTCCGGGAAAAGTGCAAAGTGCAAAGTGCATTGCCAGTTGGCTCGTTTATTAACAAAATCCCATCAAATCAAATTTAATATTCAATTATAATAATTAATAATTAATATTGATGGCAGATTGTAGGCTCCATGTCGTGGCTTTGCTAGGCTTAATTATCTATCCTTAGAGATTCATTATTGATATCGTATGAGATGCATCTATACTATATTACAACACTAAAATAAATAATTGGCATATTAGTATAATTGAAAGGATACATATTATGTGGGTGAAGTGAACTTAAACGGCACGCATGCCCACTACTATCAGAGAGACCGCACATGGTGACTTAATGTCGCCAAAACATACATTTTCTCTTCTTCTATCGTGTGAAGAAAGCCCTAACTTTCATGTGCCAGATCTTAACGTATTCTTTGGAATCGGTTAATGTTCATCAATATTTATTAGATCTGTTAAATTATTGCTCCTCTACTTTTTTTGCCTACGAGATTCCATTGACATCGATAGGAACTCTTGAGAGCGCGCACACATACGCATGCACACATATTGTTAGAAGATCGATATACATGTACGTTACATGCGCAATCATATAGCGTGTTGATGTTGATTAATCCCCCCCCCCCCCCCCCCCCCCCCCCAATCGTGGTGTCCGACGGGTTGAGATGTTTAAACTTTCGTCTTGCTTCCTCGTCAATGGATTTTCACACAAAACTATCCCGATTCGATCACCTAAGAGTACTCCTCGAACCCCCCCTGCAAGCTGCCATCCACAGTGAGTCTCGTTCGATCGAAGAGCGTCGATGATTGGGCGGTCTACTTGTGTAAAAACTCGTTCAAAGTCAAATCCTAGACCTCCAAAGTGACATTGAAAATAGTTATATTCTAAATGATCAGAGGAAGACATGATAATCAGTGGCGGAACTTGACACAATTTTTTGGAGGGGCAAAATAAAATACTGGTTTTGAAATTACAATGCACTATTCTATTGGAGGGGCAAACAATACAATTTACACCGTTATACTGATAAAATACACTAGATCACTAGATATATACACTGTTCGATGAAAATCTTGGGAGGGGGCGATTGCCCCCCGCGGCCCCTACTAAGATCCGCCCCTGATGGTAATAGTTATTTTTTAAATGATCAACTACTACTCTTTCCTTATCTTGAATTTAATTTTATTTAACTGATTTATGATTTGGATTGAGACATCCAAGACATGATAATAGTTATATTTATATTTTCGTTTCTCCTAAAGTAGTGATCTTAGACATCCAAAATGAAAATGTCATTATTATTAGTCTCAGCTTAGAATTAATCATAGGTAGTTAAACGAGGTACCGATATGTGAAATTAATTACCCGAATCACGCGAAATAAACACAACTTATTTTGTGAACTTGAACTTTCCATACTTCTATTATCTATGATAAGTATAACCCTACGTAGCCAATAATTTTAGGCATCTCGCGGCTATCACCCCGCACCCAACCCGCACATGACATGACACGTGGGAGTCCTTCCACGCCAGGTTTCAAACGGGCCAAAAAATTGCACCCGATAGTAAAAATGACTAACCCGGTACAAAATTAACCCATTAATCTATTTCTTTTCATTTTCGCTTCTCTTCTTCAGATTTCCCTATTCGCCCAAACCCAAAAATATCCCCATGTGAAATCTCCCCTCTTGATTCTCGTCCTTGTTGTGGCATGTCTAGCACCGTCAAAGGACAAAGATTCACTCATCTATCATGGTGTCGGAAACTCCTCCTCAATCTAGCATCTACGAGGTATCAAATAAAACCACCTAAATTTCAATTTTCCATTTATTTAATTTTTGGATCTTAGGCAAAACCTAAATCCATTTTTCAAAATAAAATCACATATACCCCTTCTTATTAGTATTTTTCTTTTTGTTTGGTTGTTTACTGATATATAATATTATAATAGAGATAAGTGTTAGGTAGTGTTAGATACACCTAATATTAATGATGTAAACATGATGTATAAGTGTTAGGTAGACTAATTATGAGTAGATTTGTATTGTGATAGGTATTGGGACAACCCTATATATGGGTCCCTCGCTCATGTACTCAAATCACAATGAATACAATCTCTCTCTTATTTATCTCTTTCGTGTTCATTCTATTATCGTATAAGAGCAAGGTTCTTTTCGACGAGACTAAGTTTTTTATTTTATTTTCAATTTCTACTCTCTTCAAGATCGGTGCAAGAACTCCAAGAAAGGACCAAATTCGTGTTGGTTACGGAGTTGGTCTTTCGATTAAAAATATCGGTCACACTTTATTACGCGCGAATGGTACTGCTTTAAAACTCTCGAACATGCTTCATGTACAGACTAATTACAAAGAATTTGATTAGCATCTCACAATTCTCAGAGGATAACGATATAATACTAGAGTTGAATCCGCTTTCTTGCATTGTCAAGGACTGCCGAATCAATAAAACTCTTTTAACGAGGTTTCTCGAAGATGGATTATATCGGGTTGGAGTACATTCCTCTTCTTCCTTCCTTTCGGCGCTTGTTGGCGAAGGCATTTCGGCGAATATGTTGCACCAAAGGGTTTGTCGCGTTTCCTTTGATATAATTCGACAGTTGGTTAAAAATGATAAATTGGTTTGTAATAAACGGACACTAGATTTTTGTAACGCTTGTAAAATGGGTAAATTGTACCGATTACCCTTTTTTTTTATCTCTTATTCTCGTTCATCAAAACCGCTTGAATTAATTCATTCCGATGTGTGGGGACCGACTCAAGTGATTCCTCACTCGGGTGCTCGTTGATTTCTCTAGGTACACGTGGATCTATCTCCTCGCCACCAAAGATCAAGTCGCAAACGATTTCGAGCTATTCAAGAAGCAAGTCCAGTACCAACTCTCCTCCTCCATCAAATACCTACAAACTGATGGTGGCACCAAGTACCTTTCGATCACGAGACGCTTTCCGGAGATCACGCACCTTCAGTCTTGTCCTTTCTCCTTGTCATGTTGGTGACAAAACGCGCGTCCCACGCTCACACGTCTCCCACCACTTCGTTGACGGTTCTCGCTCCTTCGGTTTGATCACTACGAAGATCCACAAGCGTCGCTCCTCTACTCGTATCCACCGTGAGTCGTAGCACCTCGGTCGCGGGTGCAACTGCCTAGACTATGCACCGACGAACTTGCTTGATTGTTTTCGATTCTCTAGGCTGAGAAAACTCTTTTCTCCTTCTCTCTTTATTCGCACTCTTTCAACAACTTGATAGAATGATTGACTGAACTGGACTGTAATTGTCTGAATATTAGAGAGAGAAACATCCTATTTATACTAAATATGATAAGAATTGGATCAAAGGCTGTGTATATATCCCATACACACTTCCAGCGTCATGTTCGTTCGAACGCACCATAAGGTTCGTTCGAACGAACTGCTTCCTGTTATGAGTATGTATAAAACTATTTTATACTCGAAGAGGTCCATTCGAACGCACCCTTACAGTTCGTTCGAACGAACCATCTTCTGTCTCATTTTTGTGTTAATTCCAAATATCATTCGTAGTAGTCCATTCGAATGAACACCATTGTTGGTTCGAACAAACCACTTCCTGGAATGAACATGTATAAAACCATTTTATACTTGTAGCGGTCCGTTCGAACGGAACCGATGGTTAGTCCGAACGAACCACTCTCTGGAACTTAATTTTGCACAATCCTATTATGCATTTAATCAAACCCATGAACATTCATGTTCATAAATTCTTATATGTATACTTTTACCGTTGATCCAAAATTGTATTTCCTTCACATGCAACAACCGCCGGGATTTATCGATTCTTCGCGGCCCAACCATGTGTGTCTTGTCAAAAATACGCTTTATGGATTGAAGCAAGCTCCTCGAGTATGGTTCCACAAGTTTCGAGCTACTCTCTCTACTCTTGGCTTTGAAGGTTCCAAAACGGATACCTCCTTATTCCTTCGACACACCACTCAAGAACTCTCCTTGATTCTCGTTTATGTGGATGATATTCTCATAACGGACAATCAAAATGTCATTATCGAAAAACTTGTTCAAGATCTCAATTCACAATTCTCCTTCAATGATCTTGGTCTTCTTCACTATTTTCTTGGCATCGAGACAACCACAACATCCAAGAGAGTACATCTTTCCCAATCGCAATACATTCTTGATCTCCTTAAAAAGTTCAAAATGAATGGTGCCAAATCGTGTTCCTCTCCCATAATTGCGGGTGAACAACTCTCGAAACAAGGGAGGGGGGATTAATGAGTGATCCCACTCTCTATAGAAGTGTTGGGTATCGGCGTCACTACCGAGCCCCGCGCAACAGATTGGAGGGTCCGGTCCTACCCGATCCCGAGGACCACGTCACCGATCCGAGGGCACAAATCCTAAAGTACGTGCAACTACCTATGAATATAACTATTATAAACATACAATCTTACCACGTGAAATTGATCATGGAGACCGGCTGATTCACGCGTAGTTGATGCTAGCTCCGATTTCGGTAACACACACGTCCCACGCCCGCACGATTCAACACCTTGCTCGAAGCTCCGATTTGTCGTATACAATCGGAATTTCTCCGGTTCGTCTCCGACCTTGCTCGACCTTGATCACCACATAAAGTTTCGGATGAAACTTCTCTACTCGTATCCACCGCGAGCTTTCGTCTCCCGGTTACGCGCGATTCTCCTAAAATCGCCGTAAACTTGCCAAGATCCAATCTCTTATTGGATTTTCTCTCTTCTCTAACTTGTCTCACAAGCTCAATCTTTTCTGTAGAATGACCAGACATAATGGAGAGAGACAGCCATGATCTTATAATCAAGGTCCATTAATCGAGAATTAATGAGTATCTTAAGAAAAACTGCAAATCCATAATTTGGATCACAGTCCGTCATGACGCACTAGTCACGATTACTGATATAGCCGTTATCTTCATGGTCCGTCATGACGGACCATATTGCCCGTCACGACGCACCTCAGTCATGACGGACAACCAGTCCGTCACGACTCATACTCACATATTGGCACACAGAAATCCTATTGGTCCGTCACGACGGACCAACTAGTCCGTCACGATGGACTGTGTATATTTCTGTGCAATCTGTCAGGAAAACTACTCTGGTCCGTCTTGACGGACTATGTATTTTCTGTCAGATTTGCATAATATTATTATGCATCCAATCGTTTTGACGAACGCGTACGTTCATATATTCTCATGTGTACAATCTACTAGTTGATCTATAACTTTATTTCCTTCGAGAAGTACCGTAGGAGCATTACAATATGCGATCATAACTCGTCCCGAGATCTCCTTTGCCGTTAATAAGGTGTCTCAATTCATGCATGCTCCCAACGAACTTCATATTGGACATCGGTCAAACGTATCTTACGATACTTAAAAGGCACTCTCTCTAATGGTTTGTTTTTTAGATCGTCTCATTTTATTCATCTTCAAGTATATTTCGATGCGGATTGGGGCGAGTGTCCCGATGATCGAAAGTCAATGACCGGGTATTGCATCTTTCTTGGACCTAATCTCGTTTCATTGTCCTCGAAAAAGCAACCCACAGCTTCTCGGTCAAGCACGAAATCCGAGTATCGGAGTCTTGCCATGGCTACCTCCGAACCCAATACCTTCTTCACAAGCTTCACATTCCTAAAATCTCTGATAGTTCCATTTACTTATGAAATCTTAATAATTTCTATAGTTTCTTTTTAAGTTCCTTAACAAACATCCACTTATTTTCACATTTTGGTAACAAAATGCTGAAACTTTAATCACAGGTAATAAATCCTAGCTCAGTTCATACCAGATCAGAGATGGTAAGATAGTAGATGCATTTCTACAAGGCGGTTTGGTGACGGAAGCTTGGTGATAGATTGGTCCTGCCATTTTATGGACCAAGAACCTCCATATATGACTATTAGATGTATGTTAGAACGAATAGCGGAACTTTGGTTCATACTGGTTCTATCTTGGATTTTGCGATGAGAAATAATGTAAAGTTTTGACAATGATGTAATGGGTACGATTGTTATGTTTGCAAATTGTTTAGAATTATAAATTTTAAACTATATGTACATTGCAAAAATTTGTATTGAAATACATGGAAATATAATTATTCTTTTGTATCTTGTGTTGCATGATTGCCATTTGAAATGGTCCGAGATCGTACAAATGATTATCAACTATTATGTTTACAAAGCTAACACAATTATGTCCAAAATTATGATAAAAGTTAACAATGATACAGTACCAAATTGAAACAGGAATTATAAAAAAATCATACCAAATTAAAATTACAACCAATGCACAAAAAATCTAACAAAAAAGAAATGAAAGAATCTTTAAATTATTTTTTTAAGCAATGTGTCTATTGACATAGCCTTTGAAATTAAAAGGATCAAATATAGTGATACATTTGCATCTTTATCAATTTATAAATGTTTGTTACAACGAAAAAGTACCAAGAAGCGAAGTATCCAAGAATAAAACAGAGTGTGCAAAGATCTTTCTGAGTTGTGACAGTACAAAGTACCAATAAAAGACAGTATAGAGAGAGAGAGAGAGAGAGAGAGAGAGAGAGAGAGAGAGAGAGAGAGAGTATAATACATGGAGGAAGAGGCATGGCAATATTTTAAGAAAGAGAGAAGGGAGCGGAGACGCGATCAATGGTTAATAAAGATAAATCAGTGAACAGAGAGAGCTTGCTCGGGCATGTTTCATGTTTTCCAAACTATTTCACGTATTCCTGATTTGCTATGTTTCTTTCTTACTGGTCCAAATTTGCAAGAGGATTCTACTAAGATAATGGGCCGGAACTTGTTTTATCGGGTATGTTCATTTAGTCAGATGTGGAAGGGAATATCTCATGCCACGTAAGAAGCGGGTTGGCTGCGGGATGATAGCCGTGGGGTGCCTAAAATTATTGGTGACAGCCGGCTATGTTGTCCGAGATGACTTGGGGGGGGGGGGGGGGAGAAGTACAGAAAATAAATAATAATTAAAGTGCTGAAAGATTAATTAATGAAAGTAAAATACTGAATGTAAAGTGCGGAAAGTAAATGTACTAAAAGTAAATGCTGAAAAGTAAAGTACTGGAAAGCAAAATACGGAAAGTAAAGTGCTTGAAAGTAAAGTACTAGAAAGTAAAGTGCTGAAAAATAAAGTACGGAAAATAAATACTGAAAAGTAAAACACAACTTCTCGTGCGTATAAACATTCTGGTTACGAATGGATATTTAACTTACGAAGAACTCACACAACTGCAGATGTGGTGGTTGATAGACACATGCAACAACAAAGGGAGTATATCAACTTCGGATTGCACGAAAATAAAAGAAAAGAAAATAAACCCGAATAAAAGTAAATACGCGAAGTAAGAGATGACACCTCATATGATAATGGATTACGTCCGAACGTGCCTACGTCTCCGAAAGTTGCCTTGCCGTCACAAACAACGTGACAAACCTCTTAAGATAGGTCCGATTACAAAAAAATTAACAAGGGAGTAGAGCATTTATGACATATAACTAGCCCTACTAACAACAGATATAACAAACGATCCAAGCAGCCACACGATCACTCAGGAACGCTCTTACCGATTAAATCTAAGCTAACAAGAATTTATGTAAGTGAAACTAACCTATTGAGAATGGAGTATAGCAAGAACTAGAACAATGGCCGACAGCTAGGATTTCTCAATATTCTCTCAAGATGTAGATGTATTGGTGTGTGGAAATAAGTGGGGGTGGGGTGCTTTTTATAGGGCAAGAGGAGGCAGCCACTACCCCACAAAATCCTAAAATTCTGGTCCCAAACCCTAGCAAAATGAGTAGAAGAGTGTGAAAAATGGTTTCCAAGCTGGGCAGGCTGATTTTGAACTGGCTCTCATCATATGACGTTTGAACGAATGGTTCAACGTTCAAGTGCATGAGGGTATGTTTAAACAAACTTATTTATCGTTCAAACGCATGAGGACAATATTTCAACAATGGAGAAATACACCAACCTCCACCAGATAGCGTTTGAATGAATGGTTCAACGTTCAAACACATGTGTAGTCGTTCAAACGAACAAGGATTTCGTTCAAATGGAAGAAGAAAAAGCGACAACCAGAGAAGATACGTAGGAATTATTGTATACCCGTTCAAACACACGAGACACTCGTTTCAACGGACGACACAAACAGTCACACCCACAAGCTGTTCACACTTAATCTTGGACCATTAAAACCCCCAAAACCTCTCTCTCTTCTCCCGAACTCTCATCTTCCTGCCAAAACCGAGAAACTCAATGATTCGTTCAAACAAAAGCTTGTGCCAATTCATCCTTTGCCACAGGAGAAGGTTCGTTTGAACGAACCACAATGATTCGTTCGAACGAACCCAACACATTTCAAATGATTATCTCGTAACAGCTAGTTTGACTTGCGGTTCGTTCAAACGAACCTTGAGTGTTCGTTCGAACGAACTGTATAGGAAAGCTGTTTTTCAACGGGGAATTATGTGTTCTATAAATAAAACCCTTTTGAGTTTTCTCTCTCTTTAACTTTTTTAGCAAAATCATTTCGCCGTTCAAAAGAGAGAAACTAAGCCTTGATCTCGAGCATTGATCATTCTAGATAAACCCTAGATCTAAGATCTATTTCGCATCCTTCTACTCAACGATTCCCAACTTGCGTGACCGATCACGTGTAGTTCGTTAGTAGCAAATTGTAATAGGCTAGTTGCATATCGTGTAAAGCCCACCATAGATCGATAGAAACGTGTAAATCGATCTAGGCAAAATCTTGTAAGAGTTGATACGGGAATTCAAACGAAAGCCCAAAAGGCGCAAGACATCCCCGGAGACGTAGGTATCTGTATTCAATCGAATCGGTCGATTGAGGAATTAGCCGGTGAGTTAAAGTTACAAAGCAACCAACTACCGAACTCCGTAAACAAATATCTTGTGTTATTTGTTTTGGTATCGTATTCTTTTCTCTAATTTATTTACTCTTCCACAATTAACTAAAATTGTATACCATTATCGCGAAAATCAGACCTTAGGATTACCTATTCAGCCCATCTAGGTCTAAATTAAACAACAAGAGTGAGACATATTTTGGATTAGATGAATGCATAAAACCATAAAGACACCTTTCCGTCGTACTATTTGTTTAAACTCACTGACCATGCGATTAAACGAATGGTGGTAAATTTGTTTAAACGCATAAGGTGTTCGTTCAAACGATTGGCAACCAGAAGGAAACATAAACTTTCCAGAAACTTTTCCGCGTAGCAATCATTTAAATGTTTGGTCCATTAGTTTAAACACATGAATTAATTTAGAGGATATGCCTATGTGTTTAAAACAATGTTTTAAATTGCGATGTTGCGGTTCGTTGCGGTCGACCATTTTTTGTAGCGGATTGCGTTTGCGGGCGCAATGAACTTATTGCGGACTACCGTTACGATATGAATTTATGTAATATATATATATATATATACAATTTTTTTTGTCACGATTATGAAGGAAATACAATTATAGATCAAGTAGTAGATTGTACACATGAGAATAGATGAACGTACGCGTTCGTCGAAATGATTGGATGCACAATAAGATTGTGCAAATCTGACAGAAAACACATAGTCCGTCGTGACGAACTGGTGGTCCGTCATGACGGACCAGAGGGTTCTCTGATGGATTACACATAAATATACATAGTCCATCATGACGGACTGGTTGGTCCATCGTGACGGACCAAAGAGAATTCTGTGTATCAATATGTGAGTATGAGTCATGACTGATGTGCGTCATGACGGACTGTATTGTCAGTCATGACGGACTATAGAGATAACAGCTATATCAGTAAACGTAACTAGTGCGTCATGACGAACTATAGTGCGTCATGACGGACTGTGATCCAAATTCTGGATTGACAGTTTTTCTTAAGATACTCATTAATTCTCTAATTAATGGGGCCTTGATTATAAGATCATGGCTGCCTCCTCTTCTTCTTCCTGTAAGATTATTCTACATAATTGAGCTTGTGAGACAAGTTAAAGGAAGAGAGAATTCCATTAGAGAGATTGGAGATTGAGCAAGTTTACGGCGATTTTAGGAGAATCGCGCGTAACCGAGAGACGAGGCTCGCGATGGATACGGATAGAGAGGTTTCAGCTGAAGCCTTTGCTGTGATATAACGAGAGCACGCTCGAGGAATGTCGAAGGGTAAATCGTGTATTCGACAAAAGGAGTTTCGAGCAAGGTGTCGAATCGCGCGGGTGTGGGACGTGCGTGTTACCGGGATCGAAGCGAGCAAAGCAACTATGCATTCAACCCGTCTCCGTGATCAATTTCACGTGGTATGGTTTTCTATGAATATAAGAGTTAAATTCATAGGTAGTAGTTGCATTATCATGGTTTGTACGTTCGGATCAGTGACGTGATTCTCGGGATCGGGTCGGACCGGGCCTCTCAATCCGCTGCGCGGGGCTCGGTAGTAACGCCGATACCCAACATATTATACCACTAAATTTTATATTTCAATTATTCTTTGAATGTTTACATTTTAGTTGTAACAAAAAAAAATTGTTGGCAAGACCCAAAATAATTGGCTCAAAAAAAAATTGCATAGTTGTTTCACATTTCAAAAAATTGCATACTTGTGTGGATTCGAATTTTTTGAGAAAAAGGCAGGGGCCAAATAATTAGACAAGTCAATTTCGAAATCCATATTTCAAAATTATCAAAACAATATAATTCAAAATGTAAATCCAAACATCAATGAAATACAAGGAAAAATTCTGAAATTGATACTTTTATAGATGAAATTGAAATAATTTAGAAATTATATATACATCACGCATTCATTTGCTAAATAATTTTTCAAAAAAAAAAAACGAAAAAAACAAATACCTAGGTCAACCCGTAACTAAGAGAAATAGCGCAAAATTGAAGAAATAAAAACTTGAAGAAGCTTCCTTGGCTCCTCCTCTTCGACCTGGTGGTGACGGTTCACCGGTTTCAGGCGAAAACCGGCGTCAGCAGCCTCCAGGCAGGCGGCAACTTCTTTTGGGGTATTTTTTTAATCATGAAGGTGCATAAGATGTGTTTGCTCTCTTCTGAAGAAAAGGGATGTATTACTTATTTGCTTAATGGATTTGGATATCTAAGTGGATCGGATATCTATTTGGTTTAATGGGTATGGTAACTTGGTTATTATTGAATTTGGGTATCTTAATGTTTAACGGATTTGGATATTTCTTTGTTAATGGATGTAAAATTTATATCATTAATTAATCCGCAATATTGATCCGATAAATCCACAATATCACCGATATTTCGCCGCAATCTCGGCGCAATATTTGCAATATCACAAAAACGCTATTTGCCACAATATTTCATTGCGAAGTTGCGATTCTAAATCCCAGACTTCAATTTCCGCAATATCGCTGTAATATCGCCGCAATTTTAAACACTGGTTTAAACACATGGTGGACGAGAACCCCATTTTTGCTTTTCTACAGACTTCAATTATGTATATCTATGTCGAGTTTGTACTTCGTTAAGTAGCTCAAATATTCGTCACATCGATCCGATCGAAGTGTTTTTATTTTCTTGCCAAATTGAGTTTGTATTTCGTTCTTGAGATTTTTGAACCTATCAAAGTCATCGGTAAAAGTTATGAAGTACATATATCCACTTCTAGCAGCTTCCGTGCTCATGGGTCCACACAAATCTGTGTGTATGAGTTCCAATAAAGCCGCTCGACTTTTTTCCTATATTGGAGAACGGTGCTTTGATCATCTTGTCTAATAAACTTTTAGAAATTTCCCGCACTCATGTACCATACAATAAGAAATAATGTTATTTTAATTGGTAATAATAGCTAATAGCCAATAATTTAATCTCTATTAATAGACAATATTTTATTTCATTTCATAGTAATGCGCAATATGAAATAATTCTTTCGTTTTTCGATAGCGCATCTACAGAATATTAGTTTTTCCTTCTCCAAATTTATTTCCTCCTTCCTCTCACTTTTATATATTATTTATTTTAAAATTATAAAATAATCAAGATTTGAATTTAAAAAATAAAATATTATATTATTAGATCATAGTATTCGTTTTATTATCCAAATATGATCCATATCCGTATTCGACAATATCCGAACTATATCCCTATCTGTTTAATATCCTAACCGTGTTCGGATCCAGGTAGTTCCATATCCGTATCCTCGTTCGTAAAAGAATGGACATGGATTTGGCTTGACCATTATCCGAATCTATTTGAACCGTACACACTCCTAATCAGTGTATTCGCGTGGTAGTTCTCATCAACTCCGACAACTCGATAAAATCATGAGAGGGAGAAATAATGAGCTGGTACAACTGGATAAAAAAAATTATGACCCTAGTTTAAATCTGTTCACACCGATACATATCGGTTTATATATCGAATGATCGATTTGATCAACCGACCATATATCGTAACGATTATGAATTGATTATCAATATGAAATCGAATGTCGATATTTAGAATACTGGTCGTGGTCCCTTGACATCTTTAATAATATTTTTGGTAATAAATAATTAAATAATTAAATTCGATTCAATTCTGATTCCCAATGCATAGACTCATTTTCAGTACTAAAAAATTAACAAAGATAAATAGTAGACGCACATCATATTTTAAGAGGAATTTTACTTTGCCTTCAGAATTCACCAAAACATTCAGCACAATTAATTAACATACATCACATGATTAATATATAGAACAATTAACATATGTTAATCAATATATTATATATATAGATGTTTTGGCGAATTGAAGAGGCACCATATATTATGGCCTCATATTTTATTGTGAATTCTGGAGGCATCGCGTAATTTATTAAGCTTTGTTGTAGCTTATCTTGTCATGGTCCCGTTTTGATCCCACAAGATATGATCATCGTCACCTTTGTACCCTAATTCTTTATTTCTGTAAATCTTCAAAACTTTCAATTTTTTTTTATATAATCACATCGTTGATGTGCATCAAATATATATTAGCTGTGAGGTTAGCACTGACGTTTTACGTGTCTCTGTGGCCGTCAAGTATTCTGCAGCCCATGCAAAACTTCCATATATGTAGTTATTGTGTTAATTAATACATATGCTACGTATATACGTACACACTTTTTATGTACCCATGGTAAATTATAAATATCATGTGGATCAGAAAATATAGTCCTTTCCTTTGTTTGAGTTCGGAATATACATACATGATAGACAAAAATAGATATAAATACAGATTTGACTAATTGGACTGGAGGATATATATGAAAATGAACTGACAAGACAACCGACAAGTTGAAGGGTGTATTTATTTATTTATTTATTAGTTGTTGGCCTGATTCCAGATGGATAATATATCTCTACCCATACTGGCTACATTTTACTTCTGACCACATTTTTGCCCATACAGACTAATCTATGTAATATATATCTAATTCTGATCAAATGAAATATATATTTACTATGAAACAAGGTACGTACTAAATTTGATATCTTAGCAGTGGTAAGTGAAACTTACATAACTTCATGGGACACGAACAAAGAAGTCTCTTTAACAAGTTGATCTAGCCCATAATGGCACAAAAATGGTCCCATATTTATATGATTGGCTAACATTTATTTTCTTGGGTCTTTCTAAATATATTATCACCGTTAAGAGATTTTTTTATGTGAGACAAAAGAATGAAATATTCTTTGATCCTCAATTATATATGATCCTTGGTCATGAAAGTAATTAATAGGAAAAATACTTTGTTTTCACTCTAATGGCACAGAAAGTTGGTCTTGTTTCCTTAGATGGTAAGTTTCAAGCTGAAAAGCCAAGAAAAAAGGCCAAACGAAATAATAATAGTTTCACCAATATTCTGGTCCCCTTAAATGCACAATTTAGATAAACATGTATGGTCAAACCCTGATCCGTACCAATTTAAATACAAATTATTATAATAACAATGGATTGATTAATCAGAGACTCCAGTATAAAACATCAAGCGTGGTTAAACATGCACTTCCATTTCCCACTTGTTAATTAATTAGATATGTATCATACTTATCAATATCATATGATTAATGATGGATTCCCCACCGAACTACACACTTAATTATCATACTCTAGCTAAGTCGGCATTGTACAAAATTAGAAGATTCAAAAAGGCAAAAAATAACATTGCCCCCCAAATACTTTTGATTTGTCAATCGAAAATATTTAATTATATTGATTAGCTTCTTTAATTAAATCAATTAAACTAAGTATTAATTTGAGAATTAATCAATCTAATTAATTCATTAAAACAATATTGATTGACGCACCAAAACTATTGATGAAGTACCATAGGAGCTCCATATCTAATTCCATTCAAAATCATAGAGCAAAAAGTCGGCATTGCATGATTGAATTTTCACAACATTGACAAGTACACCAAATTTCCCCATCAAATTTCAATTTTGTCCATCTAAAATTCTAAAATTATAGAGGTCAAAATTTAACTGTAGTTCATGATACAGTGAATTAACCCACTTAATTAACTTATGAATTAACACATGTAAATTAATTTAATTCACTTAACGTGATAATTAACATCTATCTGGATTAACAAATGATAATTAATATTTAAAAATTATTAATTCAATGTTTTTTTGTTAATTGGGATGTTAAGTAAGTGGGTTAATTAGGAAATTGAGGAAGTTGTGTTGAAATCTGGTGGCAAAGTAGAATTTCCCTTTGTAAACAGTAATTACTCAAGCTAAACACTCGTTTTATGTATAGACACAAGCTGAAAGAACACAGAAGTTTCAGTCTGTTCTAACTTTTAAGTTTCTGCACATCTATTTGCAGATCAACCCCTAATTATTTTTATATTCTCTCTCTACCCCACTAATCAAGGCATATAATCCTCTCTCGCTCTTCTTCTCCAATATAAAGACACCGAGACCTTTTCTCCCCTTCCAATCTCCTTCCTTCCTTGCTAAAAAAATCTGCTAACTACCAAAAAGGCAAAAAGGGGTTGAGCGAAGATGAAGGTACAGTGTGACGGCTGCGGAATCGAAGCGGCGTCGGTTTTCTGCTGTGCCGACGAGGCTGCACTGTGTGATAACTGTGATCATCGTGTTCACAAAGCCAACAAGGTCGCCAATAAGCACCGTCGTTTCTCTCTCCTTACTCCTTCTCCCTCCTCCTCCTCCTCCCAACAACCCCCTCTTTGCGATATATGTCAGGTTTGTAATTAGCTCGATCCAATAAAGAACAATGGTTTTATACTTGTAAACTAACTTGAGAGAGAAAACTATGTTCTTTTTTAGGAGAAGAGAGGATTTGTATTTTGTAAAGAAGACAGGGCAATACTATGCAGAGATTGTGACGTACCGATACACACTTCTAGCGATCAAACCATGAAACACAGTCGATATCTTCTCACCGGTTTAAGGCTCTCATCTTCTCCGATCCCCTCGAGCTCGAATCCTTCCGAAACCGGGGAGGAAGAAGAAGAGGTGGAGAAACAAAGCACCAATCAATGCAATAGTTACCATAACAAAGCGGTTAGTCAAGACGAGGCCGTGAGTAGCGCGAGCAATAATGGTAGTAGCATATCGAACTATTTGATTAACATGTTGCCAGGTTGGCAAGTCGAACATCTTTTGAACGATGAAGTGGCTTCTACCGCTTACGCCAATGCCTCGGCTTCTTCGGGGGCTTCCTATCAGGTTAGTATCATCACATAACAAAATTTTACACTTAGGAACTTGTATATTAATAAAGTTTGATTTTTGAACAGGAAGAAATGAACCCAAATGGATGTGGAGAAGGATTTCAAGTTTGGAATAATCAACAACAGGGCTATTATCAAGGATTTGCACAGAAAGAGATCAAAGTACAAAAAGAATTAGGGATCTTTGTGCCTCAAATGCAGAATGAATGGGGACAAATGCCTTCATCTTATTACTGGACATAACCTATTCGTTTGGACCAAATTTTTTTTGTCGATGAATCTTTTAGTTTGTTTGAAGTGAAAATTTGGAAGCCTTTTGGGAGATCTTGTAACCTTTTTTTTTTGCGCTTTCACCATTGATATATGTGTTCGTGGTTGAGAGCGTTTTGGATTATTTTTGGGTGTCTCTTTTTCTCTCCTCTGTATTGGATTGAGACATGAAGAGAAGAAGAAGAACAAAGCTCATGGTCCAATTAATCAATTTTTTCTTACTTGTGTTGGATCATTAAACAATTAAACACCTTTTAAGTTTTATGACACATTCCTTCTGTGATGAACAAATAGGACAAAGAAAATTAAGTTTTCACTCATAATTCTATAATACATTGTTCACCAATTAGTAAGCATTTTCCAAAAGTAAAATACTTCATTAAAAAAAAAAATGGGTATTATGGTTGCATTATTTTCCAGCCTATTCATGTAATTATTTTTGGTAGACACAAAATAAATCTGTGAACAAATAGGATAAGCAAAAAAATTAAGTTCCAACTCATAAATGGGTATGGTGGTTGCATGAGATATCCAGCCCATTGATGTAATTATTTTGCTGTGACACAAAATGCATATTTTTTGAGAGAATATCAAAATGGGCTAAAAGTATTCTTGGGCTCAATGGGCTATATCTTAATATTTGTTTTTAAGACATAAACCCTAATATTAACATTGGCTTAACACGAAATGTGTGACTGTTTCAAAAATAGAAAAAAGTTTCTGAATGCTCCACACATATTCCAATGACATCGAGCCACGTGTCACCATGATTCTGCCTTCCCTCCAATAAGAAGAAACAAATCGATGAACACATTAAAAGCAGAGACTCAAATAGAGAGAGAGAGAGTGTGAATTGTTAATTCTATTCCTAGGAACAGAGCATGAAAAAGAGTAAACGCCGTTCAATGAATCCAATGTTTCATTCCTCATATATCCTCCTGGTGATTAATGCGGTTTTAATAGCGTTTAATTAATTGTATATTCAATTTATCATTACACCTAAACCCTTTCCTCTTTTAGTCTTTCTTCTTCTTCAATCTTTTTATTTATCTTCCTCCCCAAATCATACTATTTTCTTCAAATTATAAGATTGGAGAAGAATTGTAGATCGAATTGTTGATGGGTTCTCTTAGCCATTACATGCAATGGCACTTATCACTCGTAATTCTCTTTTTACTGCTTGCATTTTCAGGTTAGTACAAGTACACCTCTTTCTTCAATTCGGCTTCTTTTTCTTTCAAAATTCAAACATGCAAAGATTAGAAATCCTATCTTTTATAGATGCGTATGATCCAATGGATCCTAATGGGAATATAACAATCAAATGGGATTTCCAAACCATGGACGGAACTTCTGCGGTATTTAATTTCCTGAAATAACTACCACAAGATTGTTAATTGTTTCGTATCAGTAAGTATGGTAATCAATCCTTGTTTATAGGTGCGAGTAACCATCTACAATAACCAGCTTTACCGTCACATTGAGCTGCCAGGCTGGCATCTGAGCTGGACATGGCCTAATGATGAGGTCATCTTTTCCATGCAAGGTGCCGAAGCAACGGAACAAGGAAATTGCTCGAGATTCAAAGGAGCCGCAGTTTTACCCCATTCTTGCGAGAAAAGTCCAGTCATAGTAGACTTGCCAATCGGCACTCCTTATAACATGCAGACCTCGAATTGCTGTAGAAACGGTATTTTAACATCGCTTGTTCAGGACCCGACAAAATACGCGGCTTCTTTTCAAATGGTTTTTGGAGGTGGAAATGGAAGTGGAAATAAAACCCTCGAGAAACCTTCGAATTTTAGTATTGGTGTGCACGGGTACACTTGTAGTGAAATGGAGGAGACTCAAGCCACGAGGTATAAGGTCGATCAAAGGAGAACCACTCAGGCTCTGAGTAAGCTTTGAATTTCTGAATTCTTGTTTGTTCTTATTTTATGATTTCTCCTTAATATTGGTTTTCTTTTTTCATCGTTACAATTGTGGCGCAGTGACATGGCAAGTGACTTGTTCGTACTCCCAATTTAGGGAATCGAGCGTGCAGAGTTGTTGCGTTTCGCTTTCGACCTTTTACAACGAGACGATTGTCCCTTGCCCTCGATGCAGTTGTGGGTGCCAACCTTCATCGACTCAATCAAAATGCCTTAGGTATTGTAATCAAGTTAAATTGGCACTAATGCGTAACATTTGATGCATATACAAACATGAACATGTTTTTCAGAGAAAGCGAAAAATCTGATCTATTGGAGTTGCCAAATGGAGATGGGGATAATTCAGATACTGGCTCGCTTGTAAGATGCACACAACATATGTGTCCAATTCGTATTCATTGGCACGTCAAATTGAATTACAAGGAATATTGGAGAGTAAAGGTTACGATAACGAACTTCAATGTGCTTGATAATTATACCGATTGGAACTTGGTGATGCAACATCCTAATCTTCAAGATTTGACCGAAGTTTTCAGTTTCAATTATCAACCGCTTGTGCAATACGGAGATATAAGTAAGTTTGTAATCGATAAAATTGGACCTTTATTTCCTGATTTAAGTTCGAATTAGTATGTTTTGCTGTGGAGTAATATGTGATTGTGTTTTTCAGATGACACAGGGATGTTTTGGGGAATAAAATACTACAATGAAATGTTATTACAAGATGGAAATGTACAGACTGAAATTTTACTGAAAAAAAACCCTAAAGACTTCACTTTTAGAGGGGGGTGGGGTTTTCCAAGAAGGATATCGTTCAACGGCCATGATTGTGTCATGCCTTCGCCAGATTCATATCCTTCCATGCCCAATTGGAGCCCTAAATTGCTGGATGAGTCCCTAATTGGTTTGAATTTTCAATTGTTTGTTGTGTTGTTTGCTAGTTTGTGTATAATTGTGTGATGGAACTTTGATGATTTTTGGTAGATAGGAATTGTTCATACTTTATATAAGATGCATGAGATGGTTTAATATTCATAAATTCATAAATTATGTTTCCAATTCAAGTGACGAGTTTTGGTTGAAAATTATGAGTCGTTTTCGCTTTTAACATATGATGCATTATTTTTTCTAGATCAAAATGTCCAGCCAATACATGTTGTGGTGTTATGTTTTTTAAATCAAAATGTCCAACAAATGCATGTTGTCGAATAAATCAAATCATCACAATAATTATCAAGAACTAGGATAATACTCGCGCTACGCGGCGAATGTTAATTATGATTTTTATTATAATACAAAATACAAATAAATATGATAATATTGATAATATCATATCATAATATAATTATTTGAACTAATTTTTCTATGATTATGTATATGTTTTACAATTATTTTACATTATGATGACAACAAATTTAATTTTCTTTAACACTTATATTAACTAGATTTATCCCCGCGCAATTGCGCGGGACAACATATCTATTTTTTTTTTACATGTTTTTATATAATTTATTTAAATAGAATTAGCGCGTGTGCGAACTAACGCGCGTGCGTTTCGACTAAATTAATCTAATCATGACATATTTGCAAATATCATGATCTCAATAAATGCATAAGGTTCATGAAATTAGTCTATCACAGATATTATTTTCTGATATAATTTGTATAAATAGCATTTGTGCAGGTGCTTTTAAAATCGATTAATATAATCAGGACATATTCGCAAATATATTTGATGTCAATAGATGCATTAATAAGGGTTCATTAAAGAATCACAACGTGCCATATGGATACAACGGACACATGACAAATTTCTACGAAAACTCGCATAAATTTGAGCTTACAAAATTTCATATATACCCGTGCAAAATGAGCAAATAAAAAAAAAATTGTATGAAAGCTCGAATAAATTTGAGCTTACAAAATTTCATATATACGCGTGCAAGATGAGCAAATAAAGAAAAATTGGAAAGCAAAAAAAGGAGCAAAATGGAAAAAGGGAAAAAATTGGGGAAAAAGAAAAATTACAAAAAAAAAAGAAAATTTGAACTTACAAAATTGCATACATTCCCCTGCGCAATGAGCAAATTAAAAAAAAATTGGAAAAGAGGAAAAAAGGATCAAAATGTAAAAAGGAATAAAATTGGGGTAAAAGTAAAAGCTACCCCCTCCCACGTGTCAGCACAAGGTGGAGGGGGGTAGCGAACATACAAAATTGCATACGTACCCCTGCGCAATGAGCAAATTAAAAAAATAGGAAAAGAGGAAAAAATGATCAAAATGTAAAAAGAAAAAAAATTGAGGCAAAAGCAAAAGCTACCCCCTTCCACGTGTCAGCACAAGGTGGAGGGGGTAGTATTATAATAACTATAATGTCATTATATAATAATAATATATGAGGTATAACATGATTTATAAAAAAATAATAAATAATATATTATTGTTGTTCACAATATTTCATACAATATCAACTATAAAAATAATGAATCTTACAACATACGTAACAACATATTTTTAATTATATATTAATAATATTTTATATTGATTCAAAATGCAATGAAAATTATAAATAATATCAAACTTAATAGTGCAAGTAATTTAATAAATAATATAAAAATTAATTTATATAAACATAAATATAAATTATTTTATATCATATGATTTTTTTCAAATTTTATATTTTAAAAAATAACATTATTATTTGATAAGAGTTTATAAATTTAAGAAATTATTTCGATGGATAATTTTTTTTTATTTCTATTACTTTTCAAAAAAATTAATATTAAATATGTTTGACTAAAAACACAAATATAAACAACTTAGTATTATATGATATTAGTATAATTATAACTTTTTGAAAATAAATATTAAAATTTATAATTTTTATTATGTAAATAAAATAAATAAAAATTTATTTTGTAAAAATGCACTTTTTGAATTGTATTTTTTTACATAATATGTTTACAAATTCAAATTATGGAAAATAGTATGTACGAACTATGCTAATATGAATATCAAAATAAAGAGAAAATTAAAACGAATATATTTGATGAATTTTTAAAATTCAAATTCTAAAAATAATACTACTATATGCTGTATGTTTATAATAGTATATATTAAGTTATTAGTATTTCATATATAAACTTTTGATCTTCCATTGCATTCACATTTGATAATGTAATTTTATGTGAAATGATAAACAATTAAATAAACTTAATCTAACATGAACCTAACCAATAATTATAGTCCACATCATTTATATATGATGATGTGTGTTTCTAAGAATCTTTAAAACATAGTGTAAAATAAGGGATACTTAAATGGCTACATAGAAAAAATGTTTATAAAAAAATCAATGATTAATCAATGGTCTACATATGATAATCTAATGGTTAAAAAGAAAGTGATGATGTGGCACAAAAAAATTGCACAAAGTTGGGTCCAAAATAAGAGTGCGGGTAAACGCTACATAATTAGCCACGAAATTACATTTATGGTACAAATATAATGAATCCCATGCGGGATTCATGGACAATTTATATGCAAAACATTTATTCGGTAACACTTTGGTGGATTAATTCTTGCTGTGTAGACTTTTTGCAATAATTACTGGCACGGCGGGGAGTTGTAAATACTAAATAATGATATATCTATTAAGGACTGAGCTGATAAACGTGCATTTACCTCATCTAGACTATAAAAAACAATATTTATAATGTATTAATATATGATTTTAATGAAGTTGAGTTTTTGCTGTTTTTTTTTTCAAAAAGAGATTAGTTAAGATGTCAGTAAAAAAATGATTTCACGGCACACACAATTTTCTATTATTTCAAAAAATTCTTCAAAATACAAAAATTAAAGTTTAACACCTTAGAAACAAATAAATTATCCTATTTTCTAATTAAATTTCAAAATTAAAGCATAACACGAGAAAAATAATAAAATTATCATGTTTTCCTCAAAATACTCCGTAATAGAAGACTAACACCCACAAATTTTTATTTTTTTCAAAAAATATTTCAAAATACGAAAAGTCAAGTCTAACACCTTAAAAAAAACATCAGTCATAATATTTTCTAAAAAATGACTAAATTTAAGTATAACACGGGCAAAATACTCAAATTTCATGTTGTGCTAAAAATAGTCTGTACTAGAAGACTAACAAACACCAATTTCTATTTTTTTTCAAAAATTTCTTAAAAATGCAAAAAGTTAAATCCAACGCTTTTAAAACAAATCAATTATCCTATTTTCTAAAAAAGTCAATACTGAAGTGTAATACGAGCAAAATACTCAACTTTCGTGTTGTCTTCAAAATACTTGGAAATAGAAGACTACACACAAATTTTTATTTTTCAAAAAAATTCTTCAAAATAAAAAAGTGAAGTAACACCTCAAAAACAAATCAATTAACATATTTTCTAAAAAAATGTCAAAACTGAAGTGTAATGCGAGAAAATACTCAATTTTCATGTTGTCCTAAAAATGCTCCGTAATAGAAGACTAACACACACAAATTTGTATTTTTTTTTTAAATTTCATAAGAATGCAAAAACTGAAGTCGAGCACCTTCAAAACAAAACAACTATCCAATTTTCTAAATAATGTCAAAATTGATGTGTAATATGAGCGAAATGCTCAATTTTCACGTCGTCCACAGAATACTCCGAAATAGAAGACTAACACACGCAAATTTTTATTTTTTCAAAAATTTCTTCAAAATGCAAAAACTGAATTCTAACACCTTACAACCAAATCAATTATCCTATTTTGTAAAAAAAAATGTCAAAATCGAAGTGTAACGCGAGAAAATACTCAATTTTCATGTGGTCCTCAAAATACTCGATAATAGAAGACTAACAAACAAAATTTTTTATTTTTCAAAAATTTTTTCAAAATGCAAAAAGTCAAGTCTAACACCTACAAAAAAAATTGATTATCCTATTTTCTAAAAAATGTCAAAATTAAAGTGTAACGCTATAAAATACTCAATTTTCATGTTGTCCTCAAAATACTCCGTAATAGAACACTAACACACAAAATATTCTTTTTGTTTTTCCAAAATTTCTTCAAAATGCAAAAAAGTGAAGTCTAACATCTTCAAATCAAATCAATTATCCTATTTTCTAAAAAAGTGTCAAAATTGAAGTGTAATACGAGCAAAATACTCAATTTTGAAGTTGTCCTAAAAATACTCCGAAATAGAAGACTAACACACTAATTTCTATTTTTTCAAAAATTTCTTAAAAATACAAAAATTCAAGTCTAACATCTACAAAAATAATCAGTTATGATATTTTCTAATTTTTTTGAAATTGAAGTATAACACGGGAGAAATACTCAATTTTCATGTTGTCCAAAAAATACTACGAAATGAGAGACTAACACACACGAATATCTATTTTTTCAAAAATTTCTTCAAAATGCAAAAAGTGAAGGCTAACACCTTCAAAACAAATCAATTAGCCTATTTTCTATAAAAATATCAAATTTGAATTGTAATACGAGCAAAATACTCAATTTTTGTGTTGTCCTCCCGAAATAGAAGACCAACACCCACAATATTCTATTTTTTTCAAACATTTCTTCAAAATGCAAAACGTCAAGTGTAACACCTAAAAAAAAATCAGTTATCATATTTTCTAAAAATGTCAAAATATATGTGTAACACGGGAAACATACTCAATTTTCATGTTGTCCTAATAATACTTTGAAATAGAAGACTAACACACACGAATTTCTATTTTTTCAATTTATTTTCAAAATGCAAAAACTGAATTCTAACACCTTAGAAGCAAATCAATTATCCCGTTTTATAAAAAATGTCAAAATTGAAGTGTAACGCGAGAAAATTCTCCATTTTGATGTTGTCCCCAAAATACTCCGTAATAGAAGACTAACACACGCAATTTTCTATTTTTTCCAAAATTCTTCAGTATGAAAATAGTGAAGTCTAACACCTTCAAATCAAATCAATTATCCAATTTTCTAAAAAAATGTCTAAATTGAAGTGTAATACGTGCAAAATACTCAATTTTCATGTTGTCCTTAAAATGCTACGAAATAGAATACTAACAAACACAAATTTCAATTTTCTCAAAAATTTCTAAAAAATGCAAAAATTCAAGTCTCACACCTACAAAAATAATCAGCTATCATATTTTCTAAAAAAGGTCAAAATTTAAGTATAACACCGAAAAATACTCAATTTACATGTTGTCCTAAAAATACTCCGAAATAAGAGACTAACACACACGAATTTCTATTTTTTTGAAAAAATCTTCAAAATGCAAAAAGTGTAGTCTAACACCTTCAAAACAAATCAATTATCCTATTTACTAAAAAAAATGTCAAAATTAAAGTGTAATACGAGCAATATACTCAATTTTCATGTTGACCTCAAAATACTCGGAAATAGAATACTTGCACACACAATTTTATATTTTTCAAAAATGTCTTCAAACTGCAAAAAGTCAAGTCTAACATGTCCAAAAAAATCAATTATACTATTTTCTAAAAAATGTCAAAATTGAAGGCTAACGTGAGAAAATACATCATTTCGATGTTTTCCTCAAAATAATCCGTAATAGAAGACTAACACTAACAATTTTTTATTTTTACCAAAATTTCTTCAGTATGCAAAAAGTGAAGTTAAACACCTTCAAATCAAATCAATTATCCTATTTTCTAAAAAAAAGTGTCAAAATTGAAGTGTAATACAAGCAAAATACTCAATTTTCACATTGTCCTCAAAATGCTCCGAAATAGAAGACTAACACACACAAATTTTTATTTTTTCAATAATTTCAAAAAAAATAAAAAAATTCAAGTCTTACACCTACAAAAATAATCAGTTATCATATTTTCTAAAAAGAGGTCAAAATGTAAGTATAACACGGGAAAATACTCAATTTGCATGTTGACCTACAAATACTCCGAAATAAGAGACTAACACACACAATTTTTTATTTTTTCAAAACAATCTTAAAAATGCAAAAAGTGATGTCTAACACCTTCAAAACAAACCAATTATTCTATTTACTAAAAAAATATCAAAATTGAAGTATAATACAAGCAAAATATTCAATTTTCATGTTGACCTCAAAATACTCGGAAACAGAAGATCAAAACACACAATTTTATATTTTTCAAAAATTTCTTCAAAATGCAAAAAGTCAAGTCTAACACGTAAAAAAAAATCAATTATCCTACTTTCTAAAAAATGTCAAAATTGAAGGCTAACGTGAGAAAATACTCAATTTTCATGTTGTCCTCAAAATACTCCGTAATAGAAGACTAACACACACAATTTTCGTTTTTTACCAAAATTTCTTCAAAATGCAAAAAGTGAAGGCTAACATCTTAAAATCAAATCAATTATCCTATTTTCTAAAAATATGTCAAAATTGAAGTGTAATACGAGCAAATACTCAATTTTCATGTTGTCCTCAAAATACTCCGAAATAGAAGACTAAAACATACAAATTTCTATTTTTTTCAAAAATTTCTTATAAATGCAAAAAGTCAAGTCTAACACTACAAAAATTATCAGTTATCATATTTTCTAAAAAATGTAAGAATTGAAGTATAACACAAAAAAGTACTAAATTTTCATGTTGTCCTACAAATACTCCGAAATAAGAGACTAACATACTCGATTTTCTATTTTTTCAACAATTTCTTCAAAATGCAAAAGGTGAATTCTAACACCTTAGAAGCAAATCAATTATCCCCTTTTCTAAAAAAATGTCAAAAATTGAAGTGTAATGCGAGAATATACTCAATTTTCATGTTGTCTTCAAAATACTCGAAAATAGAAGACTAACACACACAATTTTATATTTTTAAAAAATTTCTTCGAAATGCAAAAAGTCAAGTCTAACACCTTAAAAAAACATCAGTTATAATATTTTCTAAAAAATGCCAAAATTTAAATATAACACGGGAAAAAATACTCAATTTTCACGTTGTCCTAAAAATACCCCGTACTAGAAGACTAACACACACCAATTTCTATTTTCTCAATTTTGTTTTTTTTAAACTGCAAAAAGTGAAATCTAACACCTTTAAAACAAATCAATTATCCTATTTTCTAAAAAAGTCAATATTGAAGTGTAATACGAGCAAAATACTCAATTTTCGTGTTGTCCTCAAAATACTCGGAAATAGAAGACTAACACACACTATTTTTAATTTTTCAAAAAATTTCATCAAAATGAAAAAGTGAAGTATAACACCTCAAAAACAAATCAATTAACCTATTTTCTAAATAAATGTCAAAATTGAAGTGTAATGCAAGAAAATACTCAATTTTCATGTTGTTCTAAAAATGCTCCATAATAGAAGACTAACACACAGAAATTTCTATTTTTGTAAAATATTCTTAAGAATAAAAAAACTGAAGTCGAACACCTTCAAAACAAAACAATTATCCCTTTTTGTACAAAAAATGTCAAAATTAAAGTGTAACGCGAGAGAATACTCAATTTTCATGTTGTCCTCAAAATACTCGGAAATAGAAGACCAACACGCACAATTTTATATTTTTCAAAAATATCTTCAAAATGCAAAAAGTCAAGTCTAACACCTACAAAAAAAAATTATTTATTCTATTTCCTCAAAAATGTCAAAATTGAAGTGTAACACTAGAAAATACTCAATTTTCATGTTGTCCTGAAAATGCTGCATAATAGAAGACTAACACACACAATTTTCTATTTTTTCCAAAATTTCTTCAATATGCAAAAAAGTGAAGTCTAACACCTTCAAATCAAATCAATTATCCTATTTTGTAAAAAAATGTCAAAATTGAAGTGTAATACGAGCAAAATACTTAATTTTCATGTTGTCCTCAAAATGCTCCGAAATAGAAGACTAACACACACAAGTTTCTATTTTTTCAAATATTTCTAAAAAATGCAGAAATTCAAGTCTTACACCTACAAAAAAAATCAATTATCATATTTTCTAAAAAAGGTCAAAATTTAAGTATAACTCGGGAAAATACTCAATTTACATGTTGTTCTAAAAAATACTCCGAAATAAGAGACTAACACACACGAATTTCTATTTTTTTCAAAAAAAGCTTCAAAATACAAAAAGTGAAGTCTAACACATTCAAAACAAATCAATTATCGTATTTACTAAAAAAATATCAAAATTGAAGTGTAATACGAGCAAAATACTCTATTTCCAGGTTGACCCCAAAATACTCGAAAATAGAAGACTAACACACATAATTTAATATTTTTCAAAAATGTCTTCAAAATGCAAAGAGTCAAGTCTAACACGTACAAGAAAATGAAATATCCTATTTTCTAAAAAAATGTCAAAATTGAAGGCTAACGCGAGAAAATACTAAATTTTCATGTTGTCCTAAAAATACTCTGTAATAGAAGACTAACACTCGCAATTTTCTATTTTTTACCAAAATTTCTCCAAAAATGGAAAAAGTGTAGCCTAACACCTTAAAATCAAATGAATTATCCTATTTTCTACAAAAATGGGCAAATGTAAGTGTAATACGAGCAAAATACTCAATTTTCATGTCGTCCTCAAAATACTCCGAAATAGAAGACTAACACATACAAAATTCTACTTTTTTTAAAAATTTCTTAAAAATGCAAAAAGTCAAGTCTAACACTACAAAAATTATCAGTTATCATATTTTCTAAAAAATGTGAACATTTAAGTATAACACAGAAAAATACTCAATTTTCATGTTGTCCTACAAATACTGCGAAATAAGAGCATCACACACACGAATTTTTATTTTTTCAACAATTTCTTCAAAATGCAAAAGGTGAATTCTAACACCATTAAAGAAAATTAATTATCCCATTGTCTAAAAAAATATCAAAATTGAAGTGTAATGCGAAAAAATACTCAATTTTCATGTTGTCTTCAAAATACTAGAAAATAGAAGACTAACACACACAATATTATATTTTTCAAAAAATTCAGCAAAATGCAAAAAGTGATGTCTAACACACTAAAAAAAAATAATTATCCTATTTTCTAAAAAATGTAAAAATTGAAGTGTAACGCGAGAAAGTACTAAAATTTCATGTTGTCTTCAAAATACTACGTAATAGAAAACTAACACACACAAATTTCTATTTTTTCAAAAAATTCTTCAAAATGCAAAAATTCAAGTCTAACACCTTAAAAAAACATAAGTTACAATATTTTCAAAAGAATGTCAAAATTTATTATAACACGGGTAAAATACTCAATTTTCATGTTGTCCTAAAAATACTCCGTACTAGAAGACTAACACACACCATTTTCTATTTTTTCAAAAAATTGTTAGAAATGCAAAAAGTGAAATCTAACACCTTTAAAAGAAATAAATTTTCCTATTTTCTAAAAAAGTCAATATTGAAGTGTAATACGAGCAAAATACTCAATTTTCGTGTTGTCCTCAAAATACTCGGAAATAGAAGACTAAGACACATAATTTTTTATTTTTTAAAAAATTTCTTCAAAATGAAAAAGTGAAGTATAACACCTCAATAACAAATAAATTAACCTATTTTATAAACAATTGTCAAAATTGAAGTGTAATGCGAGAAAATACACAATTTTGATGTTGTCCTAAAAATGCTCCATAATAGAAGACTAACACACACCAATTTCAATTTTTTTTTAAATTTCTTAAGAATACAAAAACTGAAGTTGAACACCTTCAAAACAAAACGATTATCCAATTTTCTAAAAAATATAAAAATTCATGTGTAATATGAGCAAACTCCTCAATTTTCAGTTCGTCCACAAAATACTCGGAAATAGAAGACTAACACACACAAATTTCTATTTTAATAAAATTTCTTAAAAATGCAAAAAGTGAATTCTAACACCATACAAGAAAATCAATTATACTATTTTGTAAAAAAAAGGTCAAAATTGAAGTGTAATGCGAGAAAATACTCAATTTCCTTGGTTACCTCAAAATACTCGGAAATAGAAGACTAACATACATAATTTTATGTTTTTAAAAAATTACTTCAAAATGCAAAAAGTCAAGTCTAACACCTACAAAAAAAAAATCAATATTCCTATTTTCTAAAAAATGTCAAAATGGAAGTGTAATGCTAGAAAATACTCAATTTTCATGTTGTCCTCAAAATACTCCCTAATAGAACACTAACACACAAAATTTTCTATTTTTTTTACAATTTCTTCAAAATGCAAAAAGTGAAGTCTAACACCTTCAAATCAAATCAATTATCCTATTTTCTAAAAAAATGTCAAAATTGAAGTGTAATACGAGCAATATACTCAATTGCCACGTTGTCATCAAAATACTAACACACACTAATTTCTATTTTTCAAAAATTTCTTAAAACTGCAAAAAGTCAAGTGTAACACCTACAAAAATAACCAGTTATCATATGTTCTAAAAACACTTAAATGTTGGATGACACAGGAAATGTACTCAATTCTCATGTTATCCTAAAAATACTCCGAAATGACAGACTAACACACACAAAAATCTAATTTGTCAAAGCTTTCTTCAAAATGCAAAAAGTGAAGTCTAACACCTTCAAAACAAATTAATTATCCTATCTTCTGAAAAAATGTTAAATTTGAATTGTAATACGGGCAAAATACTCAATTTTCGTGTTGTCCCCAAAATACTCCGAAATAGAAGACTAGCACCCACAATATTCTACTTTTTCAAACATTTCTTCAAAATGCAAAAACTCATGTGTAACACCTACAAAAAAAATATCAGTTATAATATTTTCTAAAAATGTTAAAATATTTGTGTAACACGGGCAAAATATTCAATTTTCATGTTGTCCTAATAATACTTTGTAATAGAAGACTAACACACAAAAATTTCTTCAAAATGCAAAAACTGAATTCTAACACCTCAGAAGCAAATCAATTATCCTATCTTCTAAAAAAAGGTGAAAATTTAAGTATAACACGGGAAAATACTCCATTTTGATGTTGTCCTAAAAATACTCCGAAATAAGAGATTAACACACACGAATTTCTATTTTTTCAAAAAAATCTTCAAAATGCAAAAAGTGAAGTCCAACACCTTCAAAACAAATATATTATCCTATTTTCTAAAAAAATCAATATTGAAGTGTAATACGAGCAAAATACTTAATTTTCGTGTTGTCCTCAAAATACTCGAAAATAGAAGACTAACACGCACAATTTTTTATTTTCAAAAAAATTTCTTTAAAATGAAAAAGTGTAATATAACACCTCAAAAACAAATCAATTAACCTATTTTATCAAAAACATGTCAAAATTGAAGTGTAATGCGAGAAAATACTCAATTTTCGTGTTGTCCTAAAAATGCTCCCTAATAGAAGACTAACAAACACCGATTTCTAATTTTTTTTAAAAATTTCTTAATAATACATAAACTGAAGTCGAACACCTTCAAAACAAAAAAATTATCCTATTTTTAAAAAATGTCAAAATTCATGTGTAATATGAGCAAAATCCTCAATTTTCACGTCGTCCACAAAATACTCCGAAACACAAGACTAACACACACAAATTTCTATTTTTTCAAAAATTTCTTCAAAATGCAAAAAGTGAATTCTAACACCTTACAAGCAAATCAATTATACTATTTTGTAAAAAAATGTCAAAATTGAAGTGTAATGCGAGAAAATACTCAATTTTCATGTTGTCCTCAAAATACCCGGAAATTGAAGACTAACACACACAATTTTATATTTTTCAAAAATGTCTTCAAAATGCAAAAATTCAAGTCTAATATCTACAAAAAAAAATCAATTATCCTATTTTCTAAAAAATGTCAAAATTGAAGTGTAACGCGAGAAAATACTCAATTTTCATGTTGTCCCCAAAATACTCCCTAATAGAACACTAACACAACCAAATTTTCTATTTTTTTCAAAATTTCTTCATAATGCAAAAAGTGAAGTCTAACACCTTCAAATCAAATCAATTATCCAATTTTTAAAAAAAAATGTCAAAATTGAAGTGTAATACGAGCAAAATACTCAATTTTCATGTTGTCCTAAAAATACTCCGAAATAGAAGACTAACATACACAAATTTCTAATTTTTCAAAAATTTCTTAAAATGCAAAATTTCAAGTCTTACACCTATAAAAATAATCACTTATCATTTTTTCTAAAAAAAGGTTAAAATTTAAGTATGACATGGGAAAAATACTCAATTTACATTTTGTCCTAAAAATACTCTGAAATAAGAGACTAACACACATGAATTTATATATTTTTTAAAAAATTCTTCAAAATGCAAAAAGTGATGTCTAACACATTCAACACAAATCAATTATCTTATTTGTTCTAAAAATATCAAAATAGTAGTGTAATACGAGCAAAATACTCAATTTTCATGTTATCCTCGAAATACTCCGAAATAGAAGATTAACACACACAAATTTCTATTTTTTCAAACATTTCTTCAAAATGCAAAAAGTGAATTCTAACACCTTAGAAGCAAATCAATTATCCTATTTTCTAAAAAAATGTCAAAGTTGAAGTGTAATACGAGCAAAATAGTCAATTTTCGTTTTGTCCTCAAAATACTCCGAAATAGATGATAACACACAGAATTTTCTATTTTTTCAATTTTTTCTACAAAATGCAAAAAGTCAAGTCTAACACCTACAAAAAAAATCAGTTATCATATTTTCTAAAAATGTAAAAATTTAAGTGTAACACGGGCAAAATACTCAATTTTCATGTTGTTGTAAAAATACTCCGAAATATGGGACTAACAGACACAAATTTCTATTTTTCAAAAAAAAAATTCAAAATGCGAAAAGTGAAGTCTAACACCTCAGAAACAAATTAATTATCCCATTTTCAAAAAACATGGAAAAATTGAAGTGTAACGCGAGAAAAAAAATTCAATTTCCATGTTGTCCTCAAATACTCGGAAATAGAAGACTACCACACACAATTTTGTATTTTTCAAAAATTTCTTCAAAATTCAAAAAGGCAAGTCTAACAAAATTGAAGTGTAACACGAGCAAAATACTCAATTTTCGTCTTGTCCTCAAAATACTCTGAAATAGAAGATAACACACAGAATTTTCTATTTTTTCAATCATTTCTTCAAAATGCAAAAGGTCAAGTCTAACACCTTAAAAAAAATTAGTTATCATATTTTCTAAAAATGTAAAAAGTTAAGTGATACATGGGCAAAATACTGAATTTTCATATTGTCCTAAAAATACTCCGAAATAGAAGACTAATACACACAAATTTATATTTTTTTCAAAAAAAAATTCAAAATGCAAAAAATGAAGTCTAACACCTAAGAAACAAATTAATTATTATATTTTCAAAAAAAATGCCAAAATTGAAGTGTTACACGAGAAAATACTCAATTTCCGTGTTGTCCTCAAAATACTCGGAAATGGAAGACTAACACACAAAATTTTGTATTTTTCAAAAAAATCTTCAAAATGCAAAAAGCCAAGTCTAACACATACAAAAAAAATCAGTTATCCTATTTTCTAAAAAATGCCAAAATTGACGTGTAACGCGAGAAAATACTCAATTTTCATATTGTCCTCAAAATACTCTGTAATAGAAGACTAGCACCCACAATTTTCAATTTTTACCAAAATTTCTTCAAAATCCAAAAAGTGAAGTCTAACCCTTTCAAATAAAATCAATTATCCTATTTTCTAAAAAAATGTCAAAAATGAAGAGTAATACGAGCAGAATACTCAATTTTCATGTTGTCCTCAAAATACTCCGAAATAGAAGACTAACATACAAAAATTTCTAATTTTTAAAAGAATTCTTAAAATTCAATAATACAAGTCTTACACCTACAAAAATAATCACTTATCATTTTTTTCTAAAAAAGGTCAAAATTTAAGTATAACATGGGAAAAATACTCAATTTATATTTTGTCCAAAAAATACTCCGAAATAAGAGACTAACACACACGAATTTCTATTTTTTCAGAAAATTAGTCAAAATGTAAAAAGTGATGTCTAACACCTTCAACACAAATCAATTATCCTATTTTTTTTTAAAATATCAAAATTGAAGTGTAATACGAGCAAAATACTCAATTTTCATTTTATCCTCGAAATACTCCTAAATAGAAGACTAACACACACAAATTTCTATTTTTTCAAAAAAAATTTCAAAATCCAAAAAGTGAATTCTAACACCTTAGAAGCAAATCAATTATCTTATTTTCAAAAAAAAATGTCATAGTTGAAGTATAATGCGAGTAAAATACTCGATTTTCTTGTTGTTGTCAAAATACTCCGAATTAGAAGACTAACAAACCCAATTTTCTATTTTTTTCAATAATTTCTTAAAAATGCAAAAAAGTGAAGTCTAACACCTTCAAAACAAATCAATTATCCTATTTTGTAAAAAAGTCAAAATTGAAGTGTAATACGAGCAAAATACTCGATTTTCATTTTGTCGTCAAAAAACTCCGTAATAGAAGACTAACACACAAAATTTTCTATTTTTAAAAAATTAATTCAAAATGCAAAAAGTCAACTCTAACACCTACAAAAAAAATCGGATATCATATTTTGTACAAAATGTCAAAATTGAAGTATAACAAAGGCTTAATAATCAATTTTCATGTTGTCGTCAAAATACTCCGAAATAGAAAACTAACAGACACAATTTTTTATTTTTTCAAAAATTTCTTAAAAATGCAAAAAGTCAAGATAAAAGTAATGCCCAAAACATGAAATAAATTATCAACGGTCATAATCAAAATATTAAAAATGACGAAATTACCCCTCAATGAATGTAGCTGAGTATTGTGGCCATTTTGAAGTGGTCTTCCGGGTATAATACTGATCTCCACCTCGTCGCACTCAAAAACCATTCCATTCTGCCCAAAACGCGAAAGAAATTATCAACATTTACAATCAAAATATTGTAAATGACGAAAATACTCCTCGCGGAATGCAACTGAGTATCGTGGACATTTTTATGTAGTCTTGTGGGTTTAATTTTGCTCTCCATCTCCCTCGCACTCAAAGCCATTTCATTCTGCCTGAACGAACTCGTTTTGGTTGCACCAATCATAACCAAAATCATGGTCTGTAGTCAGGATAAAATTACCATATTACCCTGGTCCTGCAAAGGTCCCGAATTTGTTTCTCTCTTTTCGATTTCCCGAAACATAGCAAAGTCCCAACGTTTTTCCGAATATGGTGTACTTAAGACAAATATTTCAAAAAAACCCTGTCTTTTAAAAAAAAATAGAATTATCACATATATCCCTAGTAAATATGAAACTTATATCCCCGTATAAATATATGAAAATAATGATATAATTTGACTAATATAAAAAGTCTATATTTAAAAAAAAACCTAAAATTTGCATGAGTATCCCTACAAAAATCTGAAATTGCCATATATAACCCTATAAAAATATGAAAGTAATGATATCATATGAGAAATATTAAAAAAAAAATTGAAAAATATAATATATGTATGCTAATATAAATCGGAAATTAATGATATAATATGAGAAGTTGAGAACTATCACAAAAGGCTTGTATGTTTTAAAAAATTTGAAACTATGATGTATCCCCTACAAAAATATATATCCTAATCTAAATCGGAAATTAATGATATAATATGAGAAGTTGAGAACTATCACAAAAAAGCTTCTATGTTTTAAAAAATCTGAAACTATGATGTATCCCCCTACAGAATCTCAAATTGATGATATAATATGTGGAATAAAATAAAAACTGTATTTGAAAAAATAAAAAATTAGCATGTATACCTCTGGAAAAAACATATATTATCATATTTACCCTTATAAAAAATTATGAATTAATGACACAATATGAGAAATATTTGAAAAATCTGAAATTATCATGTATAACCTTACAAAATCTGATATTACGATATATACTCCTATAATAATCTTAAAATAATGATATCGCATGAGAAATATTTAAAAAGTTGTTACATTTAAAAAAACTGAAATTGTTATAACATAGAAAAATCTTAAAAAGCACATATATTTACCGAAATTTGCACCCCAAAAAAAAAAAAAAGATTTATGAACAGTAACTGCAATTGCGAACAGTACTGCATTTATGAACAGTACAGCAAGTGTGAACAGTACCCCCCCCCCCCCCCCCCCAAAAAAAGATTTATGAACAGTACATCAATTGTGAACAATACAAAATTTGATTTGTAACACGAGAAAAATACTTAATTTTCATGTTGTCCTAAAAATAGACCGTAATGAAAGACTAACACACACAAATTTATATTTTTCAAAAATTTCTTCAAAATGCAAATAGTAAAGTCTACTCCTTCAAAACAAATCAATTGTCCTATTTTTTAAAAAATGTCAGAATTCAACTGTAACACGAGCATAATACTCAATTTTAATGTTGTCCTCAAAATACTCCGCAAAAGAAGACTCATACACACAAATTTTTATTTTTTAAAAAATTCCTTGAAAATGCAAAAAGTCAAGTATAACACCTACAAAAAAATCCGGTGTGATATTTTCTAAAAAAATGTAAAAATTGAAGTATAACATGGAAAAAATAATAAATATTCATGTTGTAATAAAAATACCCCGAAACAGAAGAATAACACACACAAATCTCTATTTTTCAAAAAAAAAAAAGCAAAGAGCAAAAAGTGAGCTCTAACACCTTCAAAAAAATAATTATCGTATTTTCTAAAAAATCTCAAAATTGAAGTGTAACACGAGAAAAATGCTCAATTTTCATGATGTCCTCAAAATAGTCCGTAATAGAAGACTATCACAAAGATATTTTTATTTTCTCAAAAATTTCTTCAAAATACAAAAAGTAAGGCCTAACACCTTCAAAACAAATTAATTGTCTTTTTTTTGAAAATCAAAATTGAAGTGTAACACGAGCAAAATACTTAATTTTCATGTTGTCCTCAAAATACTCTCTAAAAGAAGAGTAACACACACAAGTGTCTATTTTTCAAAATTTCATAAAAATGCAAAAAGTCAAGTCGAACACCAATAAAAAAAAAATCAGGTATCGTATTTTCTAAAAAAATGTCAAAATTGAAGTAGAACACGGGTAAAATAATCGATTTTCATGTTTTTATAAAAATACCCCAAAATAGAAGAATAACACGCACAAATCTCTATTTTTTCAAAAAATTCATCAAAACTCAAAAAATCAGCTCTAACACCTTAAAAAAATTAATTATCCTATTTTCTAAAAAATGTCAAAATTGAACTGTAACACGAGAAAATACCCAATTTTCATGTTGTCCTCAAAATACTCCGTAATAGAAGACTAACACACACACAATTTTATATTTTTTTCAAAAAAATCTTTAAAATGATAAAAGTGAAGTCTAACACCTTCAAAACAAATCAATTATATTATTTTCTAAAAAATATCAAAATTGAAGTGTAATACGAGCAATATACTCGATTTTGATGTTGTTGTCAAAATAATCCGAAATAGAAGACTAACACACACAATTTTCTATTTTTTTTTTAATTCTTCAAAATGCAAAAAGTCAAGTCTAACACCTACCCAACAAATCAATTATCCTATTTTCTGAAAAATATCAAAATTGAAGGGTAAGATGAGAAAAATACTCAATTTTCATATTGTCCTCAAAATACTCTGTAATAGAAGACTAACACACACAAATTACTATTTTTTCAAATATTTATTCAAAATGCAAAGAGTCAAGTCTAACACCTACAAAAAAAATCAATTATCGTATTTTGTAAAAAATTAAAAAAATTGTGTATAACACAGACAAAATACTCAATTTTCATGTTGTCCTAACAATTCTCCGAAATAGAAGACTAACACACACAAATTTCAATTATTTAAAAATATATTCAAAAAGCAAAAAGTGAAGTCCACCTTCAAAACAAATCAATTATCCTATTTTCTAAAAAATGTCAAAATTGAAGTGTAACACTAGAAAAATACTCAATTTTCATGTTATCCTCAAAATAGTCCGTAATAGAACACTAACACACACAAATTTCTATTTTTTCAAAAAAGAAATCAAAATCCAAAAAGTAAAGTCCAACACCTTCAAAACAAATCAATTGTCCTATTTTTTAAAAAATGTCAGCGAAGTGTAACACGAGCAAAATACTCAATTTTTATATTGTCCTCAAAATACTCCGTAAAAGAAGACTAACACACACAAATATCTATATTTTCCAAAATTTCTGAAAAATGAAAAAGTCAAGTGTAACACCTACAAAAAAAACAGGTATCATATTTTCTAAAAAAATGTCAAAAGTAAAGTATAATACTAGTTAAATAATCAATTTTCATGTTGTTACAAAAATACTCCGAAATAGAAAAATAATACACAAATCTATATTTTTTCAAATAATTCTTCAAAAATGCAACAATTGAAGTCTCACACCGTCAAAACTTATTATTTAGCTTGTTTTCTAAAAAAATGTTAAAATTAAATTGTAACATGAGAAAAATACTTAATTTTCATAATTTTCATGTTAGAGATTTCAAGTTGTCAAATCAGCACCAATGATTTGATGGCTACCATTGAATGCAAGGACCAAAAAAAAGAGGCGGTGGCTTTAGACAAGCATTCATTTGAATATATCACGGCTTTCCGTTTCTAAATTATCTTCTTCTTTGAGCTTCAAACCTTTTCGGTATTCCTTTTTGTTCGAAATTTGTGACATAAACTAGGGTTTGAATATTTCGGTTTTTCTTGCCTGTTTTTTCAAAAAAAACTTATTTCATATCAATACTAATACGGTTGTTCATTGTTACGATTACTTATTCTATACATGTAAGTCGCCGATGGTGCGATATCATGTCTTCGTATCAGTTTTGTGGTGGATTTGCGTCCGGTGCCAGAAAGAGAGAAAAGTTTGAAATAGGTATTTTTGTTTGGCCCAGTCATTCTCTTATGGAGTTTTTTTTTTTGAAAAACTAAAGAGGCGAAGCCTCTTTTAATATATTAAAGCAAAGTTTAATACATTGGTGCGATTTTACATGATAAATGTAAAAAAGTAGTTTCGCAAAAATAAATTATAATTGCAAAAGTAAGATACATGCCGAGAGATGGTGCTTTCGGTCATCCTTAGACGAACGCAACCTCCCTCTGCCCTTGATTTGCCACGCGAGCTCGGATTGTCATCGAAGCTGTCACCGTCGCTGTCGCGGCCCGTCGCTCTCGGACTCGCCCCCAGACTCGCCCAAGACTCGGCCGTCGCTCTCGGCCTCGCCCCAGACTCGGCCCAGACTCGCCCCAGACTCGGCACCAGCCTCGCAATTTTTCGATTTTCCTTTTTCCCTTCCCGCTTTTTCCTTTCGAGTTTTTGCTCTTCGAGGAGCTCCAAAATCGCCCCGATGGCGGCCAGCTCAGATCCGTTGTCCAGACTCGGCACCAGCTCAGATCCGTTCTCTCTTTCATGAAGAAAAGGCAAATCGTACTCCTCTGAATTCCTCTCTGCATCATCAGCAAGTGAAATCTCTTCTGTACCAGACATGGTACCGTTACTACCTCTCTCCTTGCAGCATCTTGAAATCGAAGGTTCCTTCCTTAGCGTCGATTTGACCTCACCTTCGTGTTTTGAGGTATGATTTGCTACTTCTTTATCTTCGGATTCTTCTCTTGCTTGCTCAGGATCGCAATCTCCCATCTATAGAATGCGTTTCTAGATAAAATTTGCCAGATCTAGATCCGCTGATGGTCACAGGACTGGGCAAGAAGGTTGAAAGTTCGCCTGAGAGGGAAAGAGAGTTCGTATCCAAGCTTTCGTAGCTGGAGCTGCTAGGTCTTCGTCGTTTCGGTTGCTTGTCGCGGCGCGTCCTTCCTGCTTTCGTCGCTTCGCTTCGCTTCGCTTGGCTTCCCTTCGTCGCTTCCTGCTTCGCTTCGCTGCGCTGCCTGCTTTCCTTCGTCGCTGGCTGCTTCCCTTCGTCGCTTCGCTGGAGCAGGAGAAGGGGACGAGTCTGGTGTCGTCATGTCGCCGGAGAAGGAGGTGGAGGCGGCGAGGGAAGCCTCCACCCCCAAAATCGCTGCCTGCTTTCGTCACTTCCTTTCGACGCTTCGCTGGAGCAGGAGAAGGGGAGCCGGAGAAGGAGGTGGAGGCGGCGAGGGAAGCCTCCACCCCCAAAATCGCTGCCTGCTTTCGTCACTTCCTTTCGACGCTTCGCTGGAGCAGGAGAAGGGGAGCCGGAGAAGGAGGTGGAGGCGGCGAGGGAAGCCTCCACCCCCAAAATCGCCTTTTTCTCCTTTAGGGTTTCTGGCGGCCCTTTTTTCCTCTACATGTCCTCATTCTCTTATGGAGTTATGGGCAAGTTTCATATCGAAAATATTATAGAATGACTTGCACTGAAAAGTTCTTGCAAAGAAGAAGATTACATATATGCGTTCATATCGGGACGAATATATAGTTTTTTTTCCCTACCAGAGAACACAGGGACAGATTTCTTGCTGGCAACATGTTGGGTGGTCAACTATTTCAGTTTTACGAAAAGGTTAGTTTACTGTTTTATTTTATTTATTTAACGTCAAAATTAAAAATTAAAAATAGAAATTTTCTTTGCTATATGAATTTTTGTATAAAATGTATCTGAATAATTTGTGAATGTTAACAATAGTTTAAAATATTGCTTAGTACGTGTAAATACAATTTTTTGAAGTACTTTTTGTAGAAATTTCTTACGGATTCTTGAGTTGTTGAAAAAATGCTTTCTCTCCGAAACATCAGAAAAAAGGAAACAAAAACACTTTCTGTTTGCGAAAAAAAAAAGATATCTAGAGCGATTACTTTATTTGATTTACAAATATATTTTTTCACTCTTGTCAAGTTACATATTATTGGCACATGTTTTGTGTTTTATTTTTTAACTGGTTTTCCTAAAAATTGTTGATATGTCTTTGCATCATTATTCGTTTGAGAATGATGTGAAAGTTTGTCAATTTTTTGGAAATCTTATTGCGATCGACTTGGATAAAATGGAAACAGATGTGAGTTTATTGGAAGTCTTGATAGAGTATGAAGATATTGGCTCGATCCAACCAAGAACAGATTACTATTATGACAAAAAGTTTGTCAAACAGTTATCGATTTTAGTTGAAGTGGTGATTGATTCAGCAAGTTTGTTGAATTTGATTTAAAGTTTATTATAATTTAAAAAATATATAATATCATATATTACAAATTATTATTGATTACGATGCTCATTTTTATCGTTTAATTACCGATTAAAAATTTAAAACGTCGATTAATTCGAAAGTCGCTAAATAGTGACCTATCGACGCATTCCTTTACACCTCCTTTACCACATTGTATGTAGGTGCCGTTGCAATTTGCACAAACCGAATAGGAATATTTTTTCCAAAAATAGATGAAATGTACGTAATATACTAACTTCAAAAAACTAATTCCTACTTGAACTGAAACAAGAGTATAGATAGAAACAAGAGTATAGATAGAAAATGGGTCTATCATAGCACTCCCCAAACACAAAACTAATTTAGCATAAATCAAGCTTGTCAGAAATGTGAGTCTGAATCTGATAGTGCAAACAAAGCAAATAAAGAAATGGAGTCTTATTCTAAATCCACTACTCTGGGGTTGGCCATTGTACTTCTTTTAGTTCTATGCGGCGGATTTGAAGGTATTCTTTGAGAAATCTTAACAATTAGTTTATGTTTGTAGTTTTAGAAGTGTTTTCTTTTTCTTTTTTCTTTTTTCTTTCATCTTTTTCATTTTTGATATAACAATTTAGCTTCTGGAGTCGAGAGGAGAATTCTGCGTGCGCAAAATGCTCCTCCTTCGCCAACTGCTAATCGTCAACTTGATCCTCCTTCACCAACAACAAATCTTCCAGTTGATCATCCCGCAAGGGTTCTCCGTGCGCAAAAGGCTCCTCCTTCGCCAACAGCAAATCGTCAGCTCGATCCTCCTGTGCAATGTGTGGCCCCATACTGCTAATCTATGTTATGTATTGATTCTTACATGTAGAAAATGGAAGAAATGCAATAATCATCTCCTAAGTTCAAAAATTTTAAATGATGTATATGATTAAGTTTTTATTGATGTAAATGTTGATCAAATTAATTACAAAATTGAAATAGGAGAAGCAAACATTATATTGAAAAGGTGATTCCGAGACGTGCACAATTTGATGATAAGCTACTCCTCTTGGTGTCAAAGAGTCCTTGACGGAACCTTTTTTTTACTCATAAAAAGTGTTTTGACATATCTGTCGCAAGAACGTCAATCTATAGCAGAGATTTAACGTTTGTGCGATAGAACAGAGCAAGATACACAGATAAGAGAAAGGGAAAAGAAGGAGAAAAGAAGGGGAATTCGATTAGAAAGAGAGTCGAGTACAAAATTGCCTAAGTAAAATTATTACAACACAAACTTAAATACTGAAAATAAATTACTAATCGTAAAACAGTAACTAATGCAAACAAATAACGGACTGCACTCTGGAGCAGTACATTCAACCGTACAACACCCCTCCAGTCCTCCCTTGCTCTTTGTCTCCTTTCAGCCACTAGTAGTGGCAGGGCCCAAGCCCAAACCTTCTTTCTTTTTAGACTCAGCCCACGACTTCAATACCTTAACTTTCCCAGGCCCACGACCCAAACTCTTAGTGGATCTCTTCACAATGAAACGGGCAGAGAGACCCATTAAGGGTTTCTTCTTCTTCTTCCTAACGAATACTAGCCGTAACTCCTCCGGGTCTCGCGACAATATCTATCGATTACTACATGTTTACTTCAAGGACTACACATGCTTGTTCATTAAAAGGACACATGAGTTTAGTATAACTTTTTGATTTTTCCGATTTTTTTTTTAAATAAATTTTGTTCCTGTTTTAGTCTTCAATTACTGAGATTTTTCAGAAAGACATCAAAACTGAATATTTTGCTAATTTTAGACATAACTTTTGGTAATTTTTCAAAAATAAAATGTGATAATTGACTTTTTTAGCAGGTGTTATACATTAATTTTTACATTTTTCGAAATTTTTTAATTTTTTTTTTTGCATTTATTAGTCTTCAATTACATAATTGTTTGGGAAAAAAACATGAAAATTAAGTAATTTGCACGTTTTAGACACCAATTTTGGCATTTACTAGAAAAATATAATACCTTATTTTTTTATTCTTGCAAGAATTTTGAACAATATAAAAAATTTCATGTGTTAATCTTCAATTACGGTGTTATTTTTTTTTTTTTTTGAGAAAACATAAAAATTGATTATTTTGTTTGTTTTAGAGATCAGTTTTAACCTTTTTTAGATAATATAATAAATTTTTTTTTTTGAAGTTATTAGATAGAGTTCACTTTTAGCAATTTTTTGTAATTTTTGGATTTAGTTTTTCTTGTGTTAGTCTTTAATTACGGAGGTTTTCGAGGAAAACATGAAAATTGAGTATTTTATTTGTTTTAGACATCAATATCGACATTTTTGAATGTTTTTAGACTTCACTTTTTAAATTTTCGAAAATATTCAAACAATAAAAATTTGTTACTGCTAGTTTTCAATTAGAGAGTTTTCAGAGGAAAAACATGAAAAATTAAGTATTTTACTTGTTTTATACATCACATTTAGCATTTTTTCTACATTATGTTAATTTTTCGAAAGTTGCATGTGTTAGTTCAATTACATTTTTTTTTTGTTGATAAAAAACAGGAAAATTGAGTATTTAGCTTGTTTTAAACATCAATTTTGGCATTTTCTTAACAAATATGATGTGTTGGCAGGAATTTAATTGACTCAATTTAATGCTAAATTCAAATTAATACATGATAAACAATAAAATTATGAAAATTAATACATGCTATTAATTAGGTGACAAAATCATATTAATTAGATGGTAAACGACATTTATTATGTGATGAAACAAATTATTAAAAAATGATTTGGTTTATTTAATTATTTATTATATTTGATTTTACACATGACAAGTCATATTTATTTTAACAATTTTTTATTATTTTATTTTCAATCTTTTTTAAAAGAGAAGTATTTTCATTTTTATTTTGCTAACTTTTGCGAACTTTTTTTTTTTTTTAATATTATATTTTGTTTGTTTTTTATGATATTTTTATTCGTGTCTGTCCGTTTAACACATGTTAAACGGTGTATTAATTCGGTCAAATAACTTCTTTTCCGAATTAATAGATTTAAATTTGATTAATTAATATTATAAATGGTGGTAAACAAACTTGTTTAAAATATTAAATAAATTAATGATGTGTAAAACGATGGTTCTTTTTTACCTTCTTTTCCTTATATGATGGGAAAAAATAAATATTCATGGTTTACCACCATAAGTAATGCATGCGCCAACACATCAATCAATCTAAGGGATTTTAAAGGGGACATGCATCACCACTCATATGATAATTGATTTTCTTAAATGTGTTAGACCTTATTTTTTGCATTTTTGCAAAAAAATTGAAAAAAATAGAAATTTCCATGCGTTAGTCTTCAATTAGTTTTTTTTTTTTTTGAGAAAAACTTGTAAATTGAGTAATTTGCTTGTTTTAGACATTAATTTTGGCTTTTTTTAGAAAAATAGTATTATTTTTATAAGGTGTTAGACTTCACTTTTTGTATTTTTCGATATTTTTGAAAAAATAGAAATTCGCTTTTGTTAGTCTTAAATCATAGAGTTTTTTGAGAAAATTAAGTATTCGGGTTGTTATAGATATCATTTTTGTAGTATTGTCAAAACAAAAAAATTTGAAGGTGTAAGACTTCCCTTTTGTGTTAGTCTTCAGTTAAGATTTTTTTTTTTTTTTTGAGAAAAACATGAAAATCAAGTATTTAGCTCGCTTTAGACTTCACTTTTTTGTATTTTTGCAAAAAAATTGAAAGAAAATATAAAATTTTAATGTGTTAGTCTTCAAATTACGGTATTTTTTGAGAAAAACGTGAAAATTGAATATTTTGTTAGTTGTAGATATCAATTTCACATTTTATAGAAAAATAAGTTCGTTGATTTTTTTGCAGGTGTTAGACACTTTCTGAATTTTTTGAAATTTTGGAAAAAAAATCAAACTTGGATGTGTTAGTCCTCAATTACAGAGATTTTTAGGAAAACATGAAAACTATGAATTTTTTTTGTTTAAGACATCAATTTTGGCATTTTTTTATAAAATAGTATATATTTATATTTTGAAGGTATTTGACTCCTATTTTTGCATTTTTTGAATTTTTTGAAATAAAATAGAAATTTACATGTGTTGGTCTTCAATTACAGTGTTTTTTGATGAAAACATGAAAAATAGTATTTTACTCATTTTATAAATATTTTTTTTAGATTTTTAGAAATATATGAATTTATTTTTTTTGTTTTTGGAATGTCTAAGATTTCATTTTTTGCATCTTTTTCAAAAAAAAAAATTTAATAGAAATGCGCATCGGTTAGTCTTCAATTACGAAGTTTTTTGAGAAAACATGAAAATTGAGTATTTTGCTCGTTTTGGACATCAATTTGGCATTTTCTAGAAAAATATGATAATTGATTTTTTTGTAGGTGTTAGACCTCATTTTGTGCATTATTGAATTTTTTTGAAAAAAAATAGAAAATTGGATATGTTAGTCTTTAATTACGATATTATTTGAGAAAAACATGTAAATTGAGTATTTTGCTCGTTTAAAACATCAATTTTGGAAGTTTCTTGATAAATCTTACAAAATTATTTTTTTAAGGTATTAGACTACATTTTTGCATTTTTCTAATTTTTGGAAAGAAAAATAATATAAATTTGCTTGTTTTATTCTTCAATTATATATATTTTTGAGGAAAACATGTAAATTGAGTACATTTTTTTTCATTTTTATAGTTTTTTGAAAGGAAAAAAATGGAAAATAAGTATTTTGCTTGTTTAAGACATCAAATTTTGCATTTATTTAGAAAAACAAAAAAAAAAAATTTCAAGATGTTAGACTTTTCATTTTGCAATTTTCAAATTTTTTGAAACAAAATAGAAATTTGCTTGAGTTAGTCTTCAATTACGGAGTTATTTTAGGAAAAATATGAAAGTTGAGTATTTTACTTGTTTTAAACATAAATTTTTATATTTTGTAGAAAAATATTATTTTTAAGTCGAGGGCATTGCCGGAACTAAATTATGAGCTTTATCTTTCACAATTTCCGTAATTATGTTATAATTATTATTATATCATAATATAATAAATATATTATTATAAGAAAATAAATATATTTTAATTAAACATTATTTCTACATTTTCAATAACGAAATTTCAACATTTTCGAAATAACCAAATAAAAAATTATACTTTTAAGCATCTTATAGTTTAGACATCCAAACAAACTGTGAAATTGCTAATTCCATAATTTATTTCCTCCTCCACCTTATAATCCGACTCCACTCTACTAATTTCACTTGCCAAACGAACCCTAACATAACCCTATTCCAAAAATGCATTCACTCTGTTTAATGGATGGGAGACCGGGCTTATTATTTTCGTATATCAAATATTAATTCCAAAGACTTTTGCTACTTTAACCTTTCCCACAATGATTTTTTTTTCTTGACATTATTTCATCTACAACTAGCTTTATTCCCGCGCAATTGCGCGGGCCAAAATCAAAAAAGGAGGGAAAAATAGGGTAAAAAGAAAAATTACCAAAAAAGGATCAAAATTGAAAAATGAAAATATAATGGGCTAAAAGAGAAATTTACCCCAAAAAGGATCAAGATTGAAAAATGAAAAAATAAGGGGCTAAAAAGGCAATTTACCAAAAAATGATCAAAATTGAAAAATGAAGAAATAAGGGGCTAAAATGAAAATTATCCTACTCCACCCACGTGTCACCACCTCCTGGAGGGGCTAACTTTATACACAAGAAGAAATTCGCAGCGGGGACCGATATTCGTTCCACGGCCTTTCCGATTGTTTGAAAGAAAGATAACTCAAGAAAAGTCCATTTTATGAAAAGCGAGACTCTTCGGGAGGAGTCGTACTGTTAACCTCCGGGTGTCTCAGAATTCTCGAACTTCAAACTTTGATACTTGGCGTCCTTAGTCGAATGTTGAATGACCGGTGCTTGCAATGCAATATCTATGCCTTCGTCGTTGCTCGGAAAAATTACTTCTCTTTTTTTCTTTTTCCCCATCGACCCACGTTTCCTAGCCTATTTGAAATAAATCTACAATCATCCCCTGTCATGCTATAGAAAGGAAAGATCAACACATATATTCCCGTTCGACTCGAACTAGAGACATGGAATAAAAAATTTCTTCTTGGAAAGGCACTTTCCTTTGGACTTCCTCTCACCAGACGACCCGAGACCACATTTATGTGTTGATAAGCGTCGAGTTATTCACTCGGCCTAACATTTTTATATTCTCAACAACAACAAAAATTTATAAAAGTATAATTATCCTTACATTTTTCAAAATAAATTTGTCAATCAACTTAACGCACTTTAACTAGTAATTTTTTTTCCAATTAAGACTAAAGAAACAATTTAATATCTTGTGACACTACTGTGCATATATCCTAGAGATTTTTTAATTTAAAATTCTTCGATCGAATCCTAATTAGCATCCAAACATGTACCGGCAAAAATTTGGAAAACTATTAATATCCTACACTTGACTAGAGAATACTCCCGTCATCCAAAGAATCCCTAAATATCCTCGTTTTTCTCTATATACACATACATATGCATGTTTATATTGGTGCCCCCTGATGCACAAGTTCGTTGGGCTTGCATCGAGAAATACAACTTCTTCGTGGCGGGCCACATGAATGATCTTCATTTATGTCATTTATTTTGTGGGATCCGCAGATGACGGGTAGCCACAATGAACGCCATACGCAGAGTGGAGGATCCAAACAAAGCATCTTAAGAACTACCAAAATTACAGTTGTTTTAAATTGTTTAGTAATAATGCTAATGTAGCATTTCTAGGTTAAAATTAGTTCTAAAATAATCAGTTTTTTTATAGAAGTCATGTACCCTACCTTAGATTCCACCCAAAAGTTAATTTGATAATATTCATGTGTTCTAAAATTTCTCAAATCAATATGCCCTGTATATTTGTTCTTCATTATCATGTTAATTGTGTGTGTTAATTAGAATATAGATGGTGTTGTGGTGAAATATGGGCAAAGTAAAAATTTTCTTTAATCATGTTGTGAGTTTATAGTTGTTTTGTACATGGTTTTTATTTCTTTGTTCTTTTGAACTAGGATTGGCAAAAATTCTCGAAGATAGACGTTCCTTCGAATTCGGCTCGCAGTCGTGCACAAAAATCTCGTTCGAAATCTGACTCGAAGGAACTCGAGCGGAACCGAGCCAGTTCGAACCAGATTCGAAACAGCTCGAGTTCGAACCGAGCCGAACTGACTCGAGCTAAGTTTGAACCTAGCCGAGTTGATTCGAATCAGGAGCGAACCGAGCTGGTTTGAGCCGAACTCGAGCTAGATTAAGCTCGTTCGAACTCGGCTTATTGTCAGCTCTATTTTGGACACCATCAATTATGCCTGTAATTATAATTAGACTTCATCAATGGAGTATGTATATGTTATCAAAGATGACATCATATTTTTATTAGAAAAAACTTATAAATTTATTTATAGATTTGAGATATTGTTTTCATGTTTAGTTGGGAGGTAAGATAATAATGTTGATCTCCGTGAATCATGGGTTTGTTTAGTTATACACCCAGAACCATGCTCGGTTTGTCCAATCGAAAAACATATTTACATAGTTAGTTATAGACTTATAGTGCATGTATGTGTCTAGATTCAAAATTATAGGTGTTTAGAATGAATGATCCACATTTAATTAAACATTAATTATGAATAATCATAATTAATCACAATATGGACCATCCATTTGAAACACCTATTACATTTTGAACGCATGCAATATAACTAACTATGTCAATAAAACGACAATTCAAATATAGGCTTTGTTTTTGTTAAAACAAATTGGGTTTACCTTTACCATTATGAAGATAACGGCAATTCAGTTCCCAAATACGTAAAATCAACCCAAAAATAAGTAAATCCCTGTTCGCTGACAGTTCGGTCCCAATTCTCTCAATCGAAGATGATCAGCATCGGAGCTCCGCCAAGACTGAGACGATCGTCTGCCTTTGCGGCGGCGTGTCTTCTGATTGTGTTTCTCGGATGCGCGTCGAAACGGGCTGATGCCTTGTATAGGTCGGGGGCCTTCGTCCATAACATCGTGTACTCTCAGCGCATCGCCATCTTCTCCAAAATCAATTGCTCGTAATATCTCTCCCACTCTCTCATAATTGAATTGGATATCATTTTGTCTGATGATTAACCTCAACGATTGAAAACTCGTCAATGGGAAATTCAACTATTTTTGGCTCTCTTTTTTGTCATGTAGGTACGCAGTAGAGGTCAAGGAGATCTTCGAAAAACTCGAGGAGAAGCCCTTTGTAGTCGAACTCGACGACCGAAGTAATTTGTTCCTTACCCCTTGAATTTCCCCCCTTTTGTTCCATAATTTTGAACCATTCTAAAAACATGTGAAAATTATTATTCCGCAATTTAAATTCCAACTTTGATCGTTAAATTCTGATGAGTTTGTGTTGTTACAATGAAGGGGATGGGCGAGAGATTCAAAGGGTGCTTCTCGATTCATTTGGCAGCTACATGGTGCCGCAAGTTTTCATCAATGGCCAGCATGTTGGTGATTCTGAAGAAACTGCTATCGCGCTGGAAAGTGGAATGCTTAAGGAGCTTCTCGAAAAAAATTAATGATTGTTCGATCATGCCATTAACAAGAACAATGTTATTTCTTCTCTTATACTTTCGGGTTTATGAATTGATTCTGCGACATATTTTTTTATAGTTAGAGAAGTAAATGTTGGATGCTAAAATTCAGTTGATTTTTCTGTAATATCTGTAATCTGTAAATTTTTGTTTGGCATTTAGCTAAAAAGCATTTGAAATTTTTAATATTTTTTTATTAATTTGAATACTATTTTAATCAATTTGGGCTCAAAAGTTTTTAGTTGACTTACCATTAGGGTTTTAAATTGGAGAATTTAAAAAAAAATATCCTATTTTTGTGACATTTTTAAAAAGGCCCTAACCTATTAACGGTGATTGTCGAAAATCACCTTTCAAAAATATGATTACCGTGATAATCTCACATTACCGCAATCCAAACACATCCTTAGTATTCGTTCGGTAACACATGAAATAAAGGTAAAGTGAAAAAAAATGAAAGAAATAAAATTCTATTTTCTATTTTATTTCAAATGTGTTTGGGAGATTAAATAGTGAAAGAGTGGAAGTAAAAAAATGAATATTTTTTATTGGAAACGATGAGAGAGAGGAAGAGAAAAATTCCTTTATAGCATCTTGTACCACTTTTCAATTTCCCTCATTGAATAAAGTTAAACCACTATATTATATTTTCTTCCAACATTGTTCGGCAGAATAAAATTATTTTTTCCATTATCTTTCATCATTCCATTATAATTTCATGTGCCGAACAGATCATTGGGTTTTAAACTGGGAAAATATAATATGCTCTCCACTCTCACTTCAACATCATTGATTCATCAATCGAGAGTGTTTAATACACCCCTTGATTGAATTAATTCAATCAATACCATTGAGTTTAGTGTTAATGAGTCCATTTAAATATCCTCGATTGACGCATCAATGACATTTAAGTGAGTGTGAGGGGCATCATATCAAACCATTTTTTAATTGGAGAATTTTAAAAAATCATCCTATGTTTCTGACATTTTAAAAAGGCCCCTAACCTTTTGGGTATAAAAAAATCTTGTGCAGTTTGGCAAGCGGAATTGGATTATAAGATGAAAGAGTAAAAAGTTTTGGAATTAGTAATTATACGGTTTGTTTTGAATATTATAAGATGTTGGAATATATATATATTTGGTACTTAATGTTTTTTAGTTATTGGATTTGCATTGAGATTTGTGCATTTAATAATATGCACAAAATTTCTTGATCATCATGAAAAAACACAAATCTCAATGCAAATCCAATGGCTAAAAATCATTAAGTACCAAAAGTTTGATACTTAATTAAGTAGGTTAGTCTCCCTCTATGTGTGTGTGTGTGTGTGTGTGTGTGTGTGTGAGTAACCTACTTAATTAAGTACCAACGTTTTGTTATTTAATGATTTTTAACCATTGGATTCGTATTGAGACTTGTGTGCATTTAATGATGTGCACAAAATTTCATGATCATTATGAAAAAACACAAATTTCAATGCAAATCTAATGGTTAAAAATCATTAAGTACCAAACATTTGGTACTTAATTAAGTAGGTTAGCATCCCTCATATATATATATAATATGAACTCTGTGAACTATGTGAAGAATTATTTTATTATAATATAAGTATTAGTAAACTATAATTATTATATAATATAATAATTATTATGATATTTTTACAAATGAATAAAGTGCATTATTTGCACTGACCATGAAAATGACATTATTTGCTGAAGTATGATTGCACATATGTCATTATTCTAATGTTCAATCATCACGGTAAGAATCTTAAGCCAATTTACCATTATTCAAAATTACTACCAGTTTTATCATATTTAAATTGCAAGGGGAAAGAGAAAGAATTCCTTGCCTAGCTGGAGATGCAGATGCTTCACCTTGCTCCACCTTGGTATTCGACCAATTTCCTTTTAGATTATTAATATCTAATTTTTTTTTAATTGTAATTTATAGTTACATGATATATTAAGCAAATTAATTACATAAAATAACATTGCTTAGGGAAAAAAACAAAATAAAATTAAAAAATTAGTTTCATTACAACTTGCACATGTTCCAATTAACAATCCTAAGAAAAAGAAAGTAACTCTTGTTAGGGTTTGTCGTCAACATGGTTTGCGGTGCATTTTGATCCATCATCATGGATGTAGCCATCCTTCTGTACGGTATCGACGTTACTACCGAGTCCCGCGCAGCGGATTGTGAGATCTGGTCCAACACGATCTCGAGGACCACGTCACGGATCCGATCGTACAAATCTTAAACTATGTGTAACTACCTATGAAATTAACTCTTAATTCATAGAGAATCATACCGTGTGAAATTGATCACGGAGACGAGTTGACTGCATAGTTGCTTTGCTCGCTTCGATTCCGGTAACACGTGCCTCTCACGCCCGCACGATTCGCGACACCTTGCTCGAAACTTCAATTTGTCGAATACAACCGGATATGATCCGATTCGTTTTTGACCTTGCTCGAGATTGATCACACCAGAGAATCTCAGTTGAGATTCCTCTACTCATATCCACCGTGAGCCTCGTCTCTCGGTTATGCACAATTCTTCTAAAATCGTCGTAAACTTGCTCAAGATTCAATCTCCCTTTCTCTCTTTTAACTTGTCTCACAAGTATGTTCTTTCTGGAAGAATGAACCAGGAAGAAGAAGGAATGAATGTCCAGATCTTATAATCAAAGACTCCATTAATAGGGCATTAATGTGTATCAAAACTGCTAATTCATAATTTGGATCACAGTGCGTCATGACGCACGATATGGTGCGTCATGACACACGTGTCTTGAGTACTAGATCTAGCCGTTACAATTGTGCTCCGTCATGACGAACAATACTGTGCGTCATGACGTACCACCATCATGACGCACTTGATGGTGCGTCACGATGGTATACTCACATATTGGCCTACACATAAATACATTACTGTGCGTCATGACGGACCAGATGGTGCGTCATGACGAACTATGTAATTTCTGTCAGATTTGTATAATCTTATTGTGCATACAATCGTTCCGACGAACACGTACGTTCCTATATCCTCATGTGTACAATCTACTAGTTGATATGTAACTGTATTTCCTTCATTTTCTTCCTCATGGTTTGGCGTACTCGTCGGCCGTCACCGCTATCTTACCTTGTACACCGTCTTTATCGGTTGTTCTTCTTGGATTGCGGTGCATTTTGATCCATCATCATGGATGTAGTCTCGAGAGTAGGTATGGAGCTTGGATATTGTCATGGTCGATACGAGCTCTTCGTCATCGTTGTCATGACATTTACCTCTCATTTGCCGTCCTTGTCGTGGTCAAAATTGACCTTGTCGTCATTGTCGTGGCATAAACGATCTTCATCGTTTTGTCCTTGTTTGATCGTCGTGTGGAGGTGAATAATGAAGCTCAAGAATGGAACTCCAACGATGAAGCTCGAAAATGGAACTCCAACGATGAAGCTCGAAAATGGAAAAGTTTTTGATATCTTATTTGTCCTCGCTAATATCATTAGTATATTTTGTTCATTTAAATAGTACATTTTGCTAATATCATTAGTATATTTTGCCTGCGTGAATTTTTTTTTGATTTTTTGATTTTTAGTACAAAAAAAAAATTTGGCCAAATTTATTTTTTTTTTGTAAAAATTGGTTCGGCGGTGGCTTGACGGTCTGGGCGGACGCTTGGCGGAAATCCGCTAAGCACAAACAGCCAAGAAATTATCGAGACGGCGGACCATCGACTAGCGATTAATCGTCGATTAGTCGGCCGTCAAAACCGATTTCTGAAACACTGATTATGATAGTCAAACTCTCCAAAATATTATTGTTAAGATTCGTCATTTTGTTGAACACATATAGAATCAAAATGTTGTCAATATGCGTCACTACGCTGAATACATATGTAACCTATAATTAACATACCAACTAACCTAAAAGGAAACACAATTTCTCCGAATCAATGAAATGTAATTAGACGAATCATAATTTAATACTATTTACCTGTTCAGTCTCACTAACGTAATCAAGGATCTAGCAAATTTGAATTTTTGAGCGCGTCCTAAGAATCCGCCATCAATAATAAACCACATTTATGAGCTAAATTATTAGACACCTCATCTAGAAAATATGCGTACACATCTCTACAGTATTTGTGTAGCAATCCTACAAATAGGCTTTTCAATGACTCACTACATATAACATACAAATTAACGTACTCCAGAGGAGTCAGAGTATCGGGTTCGGGCGCGATAAAAAAGAGTATCCATTTCATATTGGACCTGTTTTGTTCCCCCTTCTTACCAGTTCCAAACCCCAAACCCCGTACGACTATTTGGGTTCGGCAAATCGGTCACTCCACTTCCCACTACAGTACAAGAGCTCGGAACTCCGTGCCTGCTTTCGTTTCGCCGGAGATACGGCGGGAATCCGGCGGAAGATACCGGAGGTACTTATTGTTTTGCTTCTTCATTTCTTCGTCTAGGTTTTCTATGCTTTACTTCTCTCTAAAAGTGTGCTGTTACATATTGATTTTGGTGATTTTCGTTTCAGACTTTCAGTTTGCACTAGTTTTAGTTAGTATCAGCATCGAATTTCGATCCGAATGCGATGTCACTTTTAAGTAGATTCTTCTACAAGCGACCGCCTGATGGATTGCTCGAATTCATCGATCGAGTCTACAGTAAGCTTTTATCATAACTTCCTTATTATATCATCCATAATTATTACTCGTTCTAATAAAATTATCTCTTATTTGCTCTCACAGTATTCGATTCATGCTTCTCTACCGAAGTTCTCTCAAATGGAATCTACAGTCTGTATCTACAAGAAACCATAACAGATCTGCATGAGCAATTCCCCGAATCTTCATTCCTAGCTTGCAATTTCAGAGACGGAGACAAACGAAGCCATTTCGCCAACACTCTGGCCCAATTCGAAATCACCGTAATCGAATACCCTCGTCATTATGAAGGTTGCCCAATTCTCCCTCTCTCTCTCATCCAACACTTCCTGCGACTCTGCAACCATTGGCTCTCTTCTGGAAACAATCAAAACATAATTCTTCTCCATTGCGAGAGAGGAGGATGGCCACTCTTAGCCCTCCTCCTCTCGTGCATCTTAATCTTTCAAAAGGTACATAGTGGGGAGCAAAAAACCCTAGAAATTGTACACAGAGAAGCCCCTAAAGGGTTTATACAGTTATTATCCGCGCTTAATCCGTTGCCAAGTCAGCTCAGGTACTTACAATACGTGGCGAGGAGGAATATTTCTCCTGAATGGCCTCCTGACGAACGGGCCCTCTCTTTAGACTGCCTCATTCTTAGAGCCGTACCGAGCTTTGATTCGGTCAATGGTTCTAGACCACTGGTACGCATTTTTGGAAGAAGCTTCTTGGGCAAGAAAAACGGTCCAACCGAAATGCTTTTCTCCATGCCACGAAAGAAAGCATTACGCCACTATCGACAAGTAATAAATACTCTTTTCTTTTTACTATTCAATTATATGATTTGTAATGGCTTAACATGATGGAATTATTATAATTATTTTGATATAGGGGGATTGTGATGTAATAAAAATCGATATACAATGTTGGGTGCAAGGAGACGTTGTACTGGAATGCGTACATCTCGAGTTGGACCCAGAAAAGGAAGTGATGATGTTTCGCATAATGTTCAACACTGCGTTCATTCGATCAAACATACTCATGCTCAACTCTGACGACGTGGATATCTTATGGGACTCGAAAGAACGCTACCCGAGAAATTTCCGTGCAGAGGTGTTGTTTTGCGATGTGGAGAGCGTATCCCCGCCGAGAGGGCCCATGACGGCATTGAACGGGGACATGAAAGGGGGGTTACCGATCGAAGCGTTTTCGAGGGTTCAAGAGCTTTTTAGCGGGATCGAGTGGTTGCAAGGTGGAGAAGACGCGGCACTTTTGTTGCTGAAGGAATTGTCGGAGAATTCGCTGCAGAAACTCATGGTTAGTGATAGGAAGAGTAATAATAATGGGAAGAGGAGGAATGAAGGGGTTCGTGTCGTTCCGACGGTGTCAGCGATGGATTCTGACGATGAGGAGACTATGAGTTCTTCGGTTTCGGATAATGAGAGGAGTCAGAGTGGGAGTTCGAATGATGGTAGTAGTAGTGTTGGTAATCTTTCTCTCCCTCCTCCTCCGGTACCGCCAAGATCTCCAATATCAGCACCACCGCCACCGCCACCACCACCTCCTCCACCTCGAACTTTAAGTCCATCTCCTTCGAAGCCACCCTCATCGACTCCACCACCACCGTCACCACCACCTCCACCATCCTCGGGGACCAGAAGATCTTCACCTCCTCCTCCTCCACCGCCACCACCATCCTTGGGGACCACAAGACCTCCTCCTCCTAATGGGGCATTTCGAGCACCCCCTCCTCCTCCTCCTCCTCCTCCTCCTCCTCCCAAAGCCCCCTCGCCACCACCTCCTCCTCCACCAAGAGCACCTTCTCGAGCAGCCCCTTCACCACCACCTCCTCCTCCTGCTCGAGCAGGTCCTCCTCCCCCACCGCCACCTCCTCGAGCAGGTCCGCCGCCGCCACCACCACCTCGAACTCCATCGAAAGGTCCTCCACCTCCAGCACCACCCAAACCACCTGGATCCGGCCCACCTCCTCCACCCAGAAACGGACCAAACGCACCGACCCCACCACCACCTACCATGGGAAGAGGAAGAGGCCTACCATTACCATCATCTACAACTAAAGGCCGCGGCACCCCAGTTCCTCCAAAAAAAGCCCCTCTAAAACCTTTACATTGGGTCAAAGTCACGCGCGCAATGCAAGGCAGTCTTTGGGCCGATTCCCAAAAGCAAGAGGGTTTGAAACCCGAAATTGATATTACCGAACTCGAGAGCTTGTTTTCAACTGCGGTAGTTAACGAGGGGCTTGGGTTAGGAAAAGGGGGACCCAAACGCGGAGCTGGTGTCAGTAAACCTGAGATCGTTCACTTGGTATGGAAATTCAGAACTTCTATTTATATAATTATAATACGTATTATGTGTTAATGAAATCTTTGTTTCGGTTGGATGGTTTTAAGGTTGATATGAGAAGAGCGAATAATTGCGAAATCATGCTTACCAAGATTAAGATGCCTCTTCCAGATATGATCGTGAGCTCGTGTTTTTTCTATTTGATTTAATTTATTGTAAAATGGATTTTAATTTTGTTGGTTTTGGGGATAGAATGCGATATTGGCGTTGGACGCGATGGTGTTGGACAATGACCAAGTGGAGAATCTAATCAAGTTTTGCCCTACCAAAGAAGAAATGGAGATGCTCAGGGTATTTTGTTTATTGATCCTTAATAAATTCGTGTTTTTTTTTGCATTTATTTTTTACTAGATCATAATAAATCTCTTTTTCAGAATTACACTGGGAACAAAGACATGCTCGGGAAATGTGAACAGGTAACTTTTATATTTGCATTTCAACCCCTCTCTCTCTCTCTAGAGATTAAATACAGAAATAAAATATTACAGTTTTTTCTGGAGCTGATGAGAGTGCCTCGTGTAGAGTCCAAGTTACGAGTTTTCTCCTTCAGAATTTCCTTCTCCACACAGGTTCCTTTTTTATTAATTATTTTCTATATTTTCTTCTTTTTTGGTTTCACTAAATTTCTTTTCGAACAGGTGGAAGATCTACGTGCTAATTTAACTACAATTAATAGCGCAACTAGAGAAGTACCGTTTTCTTAATTCTTATTCTTATATAATACATATTTAATACTTTTAAGCAATTTTATTTTATAATCCATGCTTACATATTATTTTGCTCTATGTAGATAAAGGAGTCTGCGAAGCTAAGACAAATAATGCAAACGATCCTTACCTTAGGAAACGCATTGAACCAAGGCACCGCAAGAGGTGCTACATAATATTAATTAATTAACAAAATGCTATTCACATTTATATATTATATATTATATTTATTAATTTGTTTATTTTGGTTTTGAGCAGGCTCTGCAGTTGGATTTAGATTAGATAGTCTTCTTAAATTATCTGACACGCGCGCCAGAAATAATAAACTCACTTTAATGCATTATTTATGCAAGGTATTATATAATTGCTTAAAATCTTCTGATGATTTATTTTTTTAATATTATTTATTGATAATAGGTTCTGGCTGAGAAAATGCCACAACTACTTGATTTCGACAAGGACTTGAACCACTTAGAAGCTGCTTCTAAGGTATAATACCACGAAACAAACAATACTTATATGCAATAAATAGAAATATTAATAGTTACGTTCGTGAAATTTGGAACTGGACAGATCCAGTTGAAGTTGGTAGCGGAGGAGATGCAAGCGGTGAATAAAGGACTGGAGAAAGTCGAGCAGGAACTCACTGCTTCCGATAACGACGGCCCCATTTCCTCTGGCTTTTGTAAAGTACGAACTATATTTAAGTAATATTAATTTCATTCAATTATGATTCTATTAATTTTCAGGCTTTGAAAAGCTTTCTTGACACGGCCGAAGCTGATGTCAGGTCTCTAATTGCGCTATATTCTGAAGTCGTGAGTACCAGTTTTTAATGCAATTATTTTCTTGTTCCAATTCTTATTTTTTTTTTTCTTTTTCAATTTTTTTTTTTTTTTTTTTTTAAAATAGGGAAGGAGTGCTGATTCGTTAGCGCAATATTTCGGTGAAGACCCGGCTCGATGCCCCTTTGAGCAAGGTTTAATTCAATCTTACTGTTTTTTTAATCTTGTATCATTAACTTTACTTGACATGAATTTTATTTTATATTTTCAGTAACGTCGATTCTACTATTGTTTGTGAACATGTTTAAGAAATCACGAGAAGAGAATGCCCGTTTCACCGAAGCCGAAAAGAAGAAACTAGAAAAAGAGGCAATGCAAGAGAAGAAAGGATCGAATCATTGCTGATTTACAAACCAAATGGATTTTCAAAATTGTATATAACGGAATTTATTCAGAAAATCAAAAGATTACGAGCTGAATTATTTATATTTTGACAAAATTCATAACATGCAAAATACAAAAGTAGATGGATATCCGAACAAACACATCAAACATAATAAAACTAGGATAGATATCCATTCAGACTCTATAACCATATTTCCTAAGACCCAAAAAGCAGAGCACCAAACCAACGTAGTCGAAACGATAAACATGTCTCAAGAGCTGCATTTTCCTTTCATTCCACGGAGGATACCTGAAACCAAACTCGATGATGAAGCTTCTCGTCACGACGGCTTTCTTGTGGCTGAAGTTATCGAAAGAGAATTTTCCATGATAGTTTCCAATACCACTCAGCCCTACTCCTCCAAACGGTATTGAATCCAACACATACTGCATTGATTAAATATACCTTGCTAGTAGGATTATATTTAAATATATATTTATGAATTTGGAAGTGCTTACTTGTATAACGGCATCGTTGAAAGTGATGCAACCAGATGAGGTCTCTTTTATGAGTCGTTGTTTGAGTATTTTGTTATGGGTGAAGGCGTAGATCACTAGTGCCTTTGGTCTTGTACTCATGAATTCGATGCTATCTTCGATTTTCTTTAACTATATTCGAGAAATCAATTAATAATAGTCTTGGACTAATAATATGAATATTAATTACCGTAATAATTGGAAGCAAGGGACCGAATATCTCTTCGGTCATGATCTCTGAATTTAATGGCGGATTCAAGAGTATGGTTGGCTCGATGAACCTGTATGTAGATAACTAAAATATTAACACAAAATCATTTAAAAAAGAAAACAAAAAACAAAATAAGATGGTTGAGAATTTACAGTTTTTCAGAATCCACTGATCCACCATGAACAATAGAGTCCGAAACGGATTTTTCTCGGAGAAGATTATTCAGCCTTTGAAAATGTTGTGCATTTACAATACGCGCCATGTTTTCTGGTTTGCTGCAGAATTTCTTAAGCGCTCCTTTTAATAACTCAATCTATGAAAAGAGCAAGAGAGAAACATAATTTTGTGAACCAAATATAGAATGACAAATTTGCACACTGTATTTGTCGTGTACAGAAGTAACTACCAGTGTTTGTGCATAACTCTCCTCCACAAGCAAATAATCGATTCCGATACAAACCTGGCCCGCACACGTACCCCACTTTCCTCCTATTACTCGTCCAACCGCTATCTATGTAAACACAAATAAATGATTTACAATTGAAGAAATGACAAAAGATAAGTTAGTAAAAACAATTGTGTACATTTTGATCTCGAGTGCCCTTCAAGGAATCGAAAATGGCAGGGCATTTTCCACCCAACTCGAGAGTTACAGGTGTCAAATGCTTAGCGGCTGCGGTCATTACCAGGCGACCAACACGCGGACTCCCTTTAAACATCACAAAGACAAAACTATGTTACTTTTCATGCTCTAAATTGTTCGTTTGGAATATAATCTGCAAGGAAGTACACACCAGTAAAGAAAATCTTGTCGAATTTGAACTCCAAAAGTTCGTTTGCGACCTCGGGCCCACCTTCGACTACCTTTATGACTTCTTTATCCAAATAGTTCGGAAGGTAGTCAGCTAAAAATTTGGAAGTTGCAGGGGCGTGCTCTGATGGCTTCAGAACTACGGCATTTCCTGCTGCTATTGCACCGATTAATGGCTCCAAAGATACACCTATTCATTCGAAGTTCATTTTTGTTTACATTTTTTTCCAAAAAAATTAAAGACTTTTTTTTATTAAATGGAGAAAACTCTTTGTCCTCAATAAACTATGGGCCAATTAATTACAAAAATTAAGACTTATTTAAGATATATGTACCTATTGGTAAATTCCACGTAGAGATGACAAGAACTACTCCGAGTGGTTCTGATACGATCGCAGCAGAGGTAGGAAATGCAGCTAGAGGTACACTTGCCTGTAATTAATTTCCTCAGAACTTATTTTCCTATAATCAACCATTTTACATTGAATATACTCGAAGGAAAGGAAAGAAAATTAGATCATACCTTCTCTGGAGTCATCCATTTCTTCAAGCCTTGGAGTGCACAGTCTACAGACTTGATCAAAACACCTATCTGGTTCAGAAGCAAAATGATAAACTACTCAGATGAAGTATATGTTTTTTTAAGTATTCTGAAATTTTATCATATACCAGTTTACCTCATCTCTGAAGGCCTCGACACGATGCTTCCCTAAATCTTTGTTTAGCACTTCAAACATATCATCTTCTTTCTCCTGCAGAAGCCTGAGCATAGCTCTGAGCTGATCTTTTCGCCACTCGTAACCCTTTGTTTTACCTTTCTCGAAAGCATTTCTCGCCTCCGCAATGGCACTCTCAATTGGATGAAGACCCATTTCTTTGTATCTTTCTTCTTCTTTGCAGATCGCCATTGTTCTCTTGTCATTTGGTTATTTTAATTTTTAAAGACCCACATCCCAACTGCCAACTAATTACTGAATGCATTGGTAAATGTCCAAGTAAAATTTGTCATGTAATATGGGGGGAATTAATCAATGAAGGGAGACTTATCCATCTGATCTCACCTTCTTCACGTTGCGAAATTTGTTTTGTGACCTCGCGCACTTGTACCAAGGGAAAATGATGCGTCCTATTTTGCAATGAATGTCTTGCTGCCTACCACACTATCAAACATTAAGGGAGTAACGGTTATTGACAATTTTTTATGGCTTTTGTCGGAGGATAGGAGGTAGGCCATGTTGTGATATTAAATAATTAAATTTAACATCTACTATGTTTTTTTAGGTCAGTAAACAAAGTTTACTGCATCTTCCGTTCAATATTATCATTATATATTTACTATTATTAGGGCCAACACAGACAAGAGAATTAATTTTCTAAATCGAAAAATGAAAATAAAATTTCAACCGTATAGATATCTAAATCGAAAAATGAAAATAAAATTCCAACCGTATAGATATGATCAAATATCATATAGGTACATTCTAAAATAAATTTTGTGTGATTCATATAATTTTATCTAACAAAAACGACAACATATTTTAACAACCGTTTATTTCGGTAATTTTTTCGATTTCCATGTAGGGAAACTCAAAACATTGTGAAATTTTATCATAATCCTATCTATATAAATTAAATTAAATCCATTGAAAAAAAAAGTAATTTTGCAATTAATTTTTGGATAAATCATGTCGTAAATATTTTCGATCGTCAATTTTTGTACGTACTATGATGGATATGCTACAAATTTTTATTTTTCATAAAATTAAATCTACATCATTTCTAAGTGATAAATATCGTATATATACGGTTGAAATATGATTTTCATGTTAAGATTTAGAAAAAATGGCTCCGTTGACCGTGTTGGCCATACAAGAATGTTGGTCATTAAGTTTTTATAATATTAAATGATAGTGTAGTATCATTCTAAGTGATAAAGATCGTATCTATACGGTTGAAATATGATTTTAATGTTTATATTTAGAGAAATAAGCTCCGTTGGCCGTGTTGACCATACAAAAATGTTGGTTATTAAGTTTTCTATAATATTAAAGGATGGTATGCTATGTTACGTGGATACTTCAAAAATGCAGAAGTATCCTGACGATACGCGTATCTGATACAGATACGGGAGTGATATGGCTCGGATACGTATCGGATACGCCACGTAGCTTATCCTAATATTTATTTTTTCTGATACGGCAGAGATACGACATGATACGGCAGAATACGGCTGGGGATACTTCCAGGATACGGTTGAGATACTCCATTTAGGATATTTCGGCCCATTATATTTTTTGGCCCATAATATTTTTAAATAAATTATATAAGATAATTCATGATACTTCTGGATTAGTTTTATGATATTTCTAGAATAAGTTTATGATATTTTTATGATATTTGTATTGTTCGGTTGATTTTATTTATTATCATGATATTTAATTTAAAAAAATTTGGAAGGAACGTAACCGAAGAATATTCCAAGACAAAACGACAACCCCACAGCTAATAGCAAGGAAAGCGGTCCAGGAAGCAACATTATGGGCGAGAGTACAAAACTAACAATTTTAGGTAATGCGCTAACTACTCTGTAATTACGACTCTTAATATATTAATACAAAACACTTAAGGTACAACATTCGCTATCCTTAGTTCAAAAAAAAAAAAAATTAAAAAAATTATTAATTTATTAAAATAATAATTGTATAGTCATATCCGTATTCATGATTTTTTGAAAATTACCGTATCGCCGTATCCGAATCGTATCGGATACGATAGTCGTATTCGTATCCGTGTATCATAGGTAGTACGTGAAGATGTGCTGTAACATATGAAAAAATCGTATAGAATGTGAAATGATGGACTATATAATCAGTAGGATTTATGAATAATTGTGTATAGATTCAATAATATAATTATGGTCTACTGCTGGACTATAGAAAAGAAAGTAAAGACATATTAGGGAGTACCAATCCACGGGAGCACTACATCAATACTGGCATTTCGAAGCATTCGCATATCTTGTTGAATGCACGTATTAATTCTGTCATTTATATTTGACAGCACAAGGTGAAAATGCAGTCCGGGCTGGTGCCCTCTATTCTTACAATAGCATTTCACGTAATGCTACGTAATTGTGAAATCAATATCATATTTTTGTGTCGCCAATGATAATGAAAATCCAGGACATTTATTAATGTCGTCAATACGGTAAAAATAATGCATTTATAAATGCTGTCAAATGCTCAAAAGCATTGAATTCTGAGAAATAAAAGCATTTACAAATATCTAATAATGACATTAAAAAATGCAACCGATCGTGACAATAAATGCATTTACAAATGCTTGGACCTGGGCATGGGCATGGACAAATAATAGCATTTTCGAATGCTTCGGTAATGAAAATTGGTAGCATTTATAAAAATACATTGTATTGTATGAATATGCCACACATCAAAATGCTTGTGATGCAAAAATCAACAACAATTAGAAATGCATTCATTGTCTAATTGCCGACACTTGTATAAAGCATATTTTTGTAATTATAAAGTTGTACTAAAAAATAATCTCCATTAAAATATAAAAATAAATTATATTTAATACTAAATTTAATTAATATCATAAAAAAATATTTGTCAACAATTACAAAATTAAATACAAAATTATGATTAACATCGAAATTAACCTAAATTAAAAAAAAAACATACTCCGTCCAAACGATCATACTTGACATTTCCTACAAAATTGTTGAAGCACAAAGGCATGTTCGTATTTTAATTCATTATTGACATTTAGATTAGGCCTACTATTTCTTACTCCTAATCATGATTTCTTTTCAATTATGTCTAATCTTATTTTAAATCTTTTAATATTATTAAGTGTTGGCTTTAGAAAAAATAATATGTTATCTGCACAAAACAATGAAGTAATTATTCCTTGAAATGATCTATCAATAATTTTATTATCACTTAGTCTTTTAACCATTTTTTATAAAATATCTATAACCAATATAAATAAATATGGGAAAGTGGGTCTCGTTGTCTATAAGTCATCTTTTAGCTATATAAAATTTTCAGGATTTGCGTTTAATATTACTCTATTTGATCCTTTTAATACTGATTTTTGTATCAATTAATCCATTTATGCCCAAAATCTCTATCCTTTACACTACAACAGAACTGGATATCAGCGACGGCAAAAACCGTTGCTAAAAGTCAAAAAAACCGTCGCTAAAGGTATTTCCGACGACTAACCGTCGCTAATTGTCCATCGCTGAAAGCCACGTCGCTGATACTTCTTTCTCCGATGGCCCATCGGAAATGCTAGTATCAGCGACGGCCAATTTTCTCCGACGGCCCGTCACAGAGTTTCTCCGACGGCCCGTCCCTAAAAGGTATATTTTAATTTTTTAATTTCTGTTAATTTTCAATATATTAATTTTTATAATTAATAAATATAATTATTTATATATTTAATTAATACATATTTCGTATATATTATATGTTAAATGTACTTAATTAAATATTAAGAATTTAAAATAGTTCATATTATATATTTTAATTAATTAAATAATTAATATTATATTATAACAATTACAAATTATCAAAAGAATAATTATAAATTATAATTATAAGAAAAAAGTACACTTTTGCCCCCCAATCTTTTCCAAAAAGTGCACTTTGCCCCCCCAAACAAAAATCTGCACCTTTTTGCCCCCAATGTTTCAAAAAATGTTCAACATGCCCCCTCCGTCTATTTTTTTTTCAAAATTCTGTTAACTGCTGACGTGGCGGGTTAAATCATGACCTGTCATGTGATGACATGGAATTTGATCCTAACCCAATCCATTTGACCCTAACCAGACCCGACCCGCTAACCCAAATAACCCAACCCAAACACCCTAACCCGATCCCCTCTCTCTCTTTCTTTCCCTTTCTCTCATCTCTCTCTCTCTCTCTCTCTCTCTCTCTCTCTCTCTCTCTCTCTCTCTCTCTGTCCGTTCTTCTCGCCTCAGCTCCAGCGTCCAGCAGCCCACTTCTCGCCCCAGCGCCCTTGTCGCCCCAGCGCCTTCTCGCCCCAGCCCACTTCTCGCCAGCACCCAGCACCCAGCGCCCTTCTCGCCAACCATCGCAAGCACCCAGCGCCCAAAACTCGCCTCTATTTTTCGCCCCAGCGCCCTTCTCGCCAAACCACCTCATCCTCTCTCCCTCGGTAAAGATCTACAAAAATTATTTATCTCGCCTCTCTTTTTCGTTCAACAGATCTAAAATAATTACAAACAGGCCCCTGCATAAATTCTGTATTTACAAACAGGCCCCTGTTAATTTACAAAAAAGCCCCTGTTAATTTACAAAAATACCCATGTCTTTATTTACTAATTTATTTAATAATTGATCCAATTTATTTGTCAATTTCAAGTTAATTTGGGAAGATGAACTCCGAAGAAAGCATAAATTGGATTGTTCAAACGGAACCGCCTCTCGACATGCGTCCCGATTTGGAAGAATTGGAATGGGTCGAATTGAATGAAGAAAGTGAATTTTCTTATTCGAGCGATGAAAGTAGTGATGAAAGTAGTGATGAAAATAGTGAAGAAATCCAAGAACCCTAATTTACGGACACAAATTTACCCGATTTTAATATTGGAGTGAGGTTTCCCGGTGCTTCGGAGTTTCGAGCGGCCGTTCGGAAATATGCGGTAGACAATGTGAAAGAAATTAAACTAGTAAAAAATGAGAGAAACAAAGTAAGAGCTCAATGTAAATTACCTAATTGTCCTTGGGTCGTTTACGCTTCGATAGATAATAGAACCCAAGAATTTGTGATAAAAACGTTTAATCCCGAAAATGAAAAAATTGCAGAAAAGCCCCTCAATTTTTTAAAAATTGCAGAACAACCCCTGAAATTTCACAAATAAACATAAAATCAGTCCAAATTGATGGTTAATTCAACATACAATTAAAAATTACCTATTCAATTGATCATTAATTCAACTCATCGAAGCTCCGTTAATCGCAGCCGTACAACAACCCGCACCAGTCTTCGTGCATCGAACCGTACCATTTCCCAATTAACCCTAATTCAATAAAAAACCAACAACAAAATAATAGTTAATGGACAGTAAAAAATAATACATAATTCAATAGAAAATAATATATAATTAAATAAAACCCTAAGAAAATTAATAAAAAAGAATAAAAAATCAGTAAAAAAAGAGATTAAATTAGAATAAAAAAACAGTAAAAAAAGAGAATAAAAATAGTATTTAATAAGCAATATATATACAAAAACAGATTTTAAAAACACAAATTAGGGATTTTAAAAACAAAAACAGATTTAAAAAAAATCAATTAGCCCAAACAGAAAATAATTTAAAAAAATGCTTGCAAAAATTAGGGATTTTCAAAAACAGATTTTAAAAACAGAAATTTTGTAACAAAAAAATAAAGATTTACTAAAATCGTAAAACAGAATGTAACAAAATATCTTTATGAAGTAAAAACAGATTTTAAAAATGATTTCAAAGCTGGCTCGATTATCTTTATGAACTAATTATTCTAAAAGAAATGTAACAAAATAAAGAAACATATACCTCGAAAAAAGGAAGCGTGCACAAATATAGCCATATCCGAGCCCAATCCTTAGCACAAACCGAGCACAAAAATCTAATTTCAAAGATTACAAATACAAATCAATACAAAGTGTAAAATAAAAAAAGTAACTAATCAATACCTCAGATAGAGAGCAGGGCAGGAGGAGGCGAGAAGGGGGCTGCCAAGAGCACCAATGCGAGACCGGGGCTGCCAGGAGAAGGAGGGAAAGAAAGAGAGAGGGCTGTAGTGAGCTCACGGCGGGGCATGGAGGCTGTGGAGGAGGGGAAGAGGGGCGGGCGGCTGTGGAGAGAAGAGGGTTTTAGGGTTAGGGTTTTAGGGGTGGGCGGCTGTGGAAGAGGGGGAGAAGTGTATGAAGAGAGAGAGATGGGGGCCAGCTGGGTATATAAGGTGTCCTTAACATCACCGACGGGCCGACGCTGACATTTTGAATTCACGTCGGGGAATCTGTGACGGGGATTCATTAGCGACGGGCCGACGGAGGTTTCATTAGCGACGGGCTTTTTTCTGCGATGGGCCGTAGCAGTTTATCAGCGACGGTTTTTCAATTAGCGACGGGCCGTAGCAGGGAATCAGCGACGGTTTATGGATTTAGCGACGGGCTGACGGAAAAGTTAAAGCAGTTACGACGGGCCGTCGCTAATATAACCGTCGGTAATATACTTCTGCGACGGGCCGACGCAGAAAGTGCGTTTTATTTGCGACGGGCAGTCGCTGAAGTCAGACCGCCGTCGCTGATACCCAGTTCTGTTGTAGTGTTAGCAATTGAAGTATAAAATCCTAAGAAAGCATGTCAGACTTTATGAACTTCTGCCTTAAACAATAGTACTGATTTATTTTCCCTTTTAACCTTATATATAGGGGTGTAAATGAGTCGTAAATGGGTCGGATATTATCCGAACTGACACATACTTGAAAAATATCCATATCCGGACAAAAATATCAATATCGGATATGAGTATGACCCTTATCCATTTTTTCAGATCTTGATCCGAACACAAGACACTACTTATCAGCTGGATCCGGATACAAACCCGAATACTATCGCGATCCGGATTTTACATGGAAACATATATCCATTTTCCAATTAAAATAGAATAATTTATTTTTTATACAGCTATGCATTTAAGACAATCAATGAAACATGCATTAATTACATTGGGCTGAAATTGAGGACATGCAATGAACTCTCTACATTATGTTAGATATAATGGTAGCCCTTCACAAGGTAGTGACACGTGGAAGGGGGTAGTTTTACATTTTTACCCTATTTTTCATTTTTTTTATTTTTTTTTACATCATTTTTTCTCTTTTTTTATTTTGGTATTTTTTTGCTTTTCATTTTTTTTATTTGCTCATTTCGCACGGGTTTGTACGAAATTTTTTAAGCTCAAATTTATGCGAGATTTCATGTGGCCGTTCTATCTATCTGACACGTTGCGACTCTTTAATGAACCTTTATTAATGCATCGATTGACATCAAATATATTTGCGAATATGTCATGATTATATTAATCGAGTTTAAAAACACCCGCGCAAATGTTATGTAAACAAATTATATATCAGAAAATAATAGTCGTGATAGACTAATTTCGTGAACCTTATGCATCTATTGACATCATGATATTTGCAAATATGTCATAATTAAATTAATTTAGTTGAAACGCACGCGCGCTAATTCGCACGTCCGCTAATTCTATTTAAATAAATTATATAAAAAAGATGTAAAAAATCGGTATGTTGTCCCGCGCAATTGCGTAGGGATAAAGCCAGTTGTGGGATAATGTTTGGACAAATTATGATCCGCCCTGTTCATTCTATTTGTTTTTTTTTGGGCTTTTAATCCACCGTGGGCTTTTATTCTTCCTGTGATTATACCCCCGTTTTTTTTGTTAATTTAATTACATAATTTTGTATATATATATAGGGATAAGATCAATGGCCAACACTCTTGTTTGGCCAACATCGGCCAACACCACTTATTTCACTAAATCTAAATATTATAATCGAATTTTAACCGTATAGATATGTTTTATATCATTTAGATATGATGTAGAGTAAATTTTGTACAATTTTAATTTTTGTATCTAACAAAATCAATAACATATTTTCACAACCGTCCATTTCGGTAAATTTATAGATTTCCATGAAGAGAAATTCGAAACCTAGTAAAAATTCATCTGTAGCCTATCTATATGATTTAAAATACATCCAAACAAAAAAAATCGAATTTCAAAATTTATTTAATCATGATTCATGTTGTAACTATTTTCGACCGTTAATTTTCTGTAAGTATTATGATTAGTATGATTGAAATTTTTATTTTTCATGAAATTGAATCTACAACATTCTCAAGTAATATAAATCATATCTATACGGTTCAAATTTGTTTCTCATGTTTAGATTTAGTGAAATAAGTGGTGTTGGCCGACGTTGGCCAAACAAGAGTGTTGGCCATTGATCTTATCCCATATATATATATATATATATATATATATATATATATATATATATATATATATATATATATATATATATATATATGCTAACAATAATTCAAAAAAAGAATCCAAAAAAGAATCCAAAGATAAAAATATACTATTGAAATTAGCAAAATATATTATTTTATTTATTAAAATATACTATTGAAAATGTAATATTTTATTCTCAATTTTAACTATGTTAACATATTTGATTCATCGATATATTTTGCTAATATAAATAGTATATTTTAGTAGTTTCATCAGTATATTTTGCAGGCGTGGATTCTTTTTGGATTTTTTTTTTGGATTCTCCTTAGCAAATATATATATATATATATATATATATATATATATATATATATATATATATATATATATATATATAGAGAGAGAGAGAGAGAGAGAGAGAGAGAGAGAGAGAGAGAGAGAGAGAGAGAGAGAGAGAGAGAGAGAGAGCGGGGGGGCTAAACTACTTAATTAAGTATCAAAAAATTAGTACTTAATGGTTTTTCACAATTGAATTTGTATTGAGATTTGTGCATTTAATGATATGCACAAATTTTTATGATCATCATAAAAAACATAAATCTCAATGCAAATTCAATGGTGAAAAATCATTATGTACCAAATCTTTGATACTTAATTAAGTAGTTTAGCCCCCTCGATTTATATATATATATATGTGTGTGTGTGTGTGTGTGTGTGTGTGTGTGTGTGTGTGTGTGTGTGTGTGTTGAAAGTTGTTGTATTGTCGTATTTGTATCGTATCGAATACTTGTATCAGTGCAACATAACTTAAAATTCAAGTTTATAAAAAATTTCTAAATAAAATAATCAATACTTAGGTTTCTTAAATAATAATATATTATCACATAGTATCCGTTTTAATATCAGAATATGACCCGTATCAGTATCCATATCCGACAATATATGTACCGTATATGTATTCGTTTAATATCTGAACCGTATCCGGATCTAGGTTGTTCCGTATCCGAATATCCGCATTCGAAAAAATATGGATACGGATCTGGTATGACCACTATCCGAACCGTTTACACCCCTACTTACATAGTAAGGTTGTTAAAATCGAGATTCTGCCTTGAATTGTTTATGTGATAGAATTAGATCGAATCATTTTATAAAAAAAATAAAAAAAATTAGAAAATTAAAGATCTTAAAATTGTTTTGTGATTAAAAGGATACAACTCAGCACATAGATTTAATTTTTTGTACTTCGAATATAAACTTGATGAAGACTAAAATGTAATTTATTGTTCTAAATAATGTAATAAAATGTAATTATAAGAGTATTAACAATCAAAAAGTAAAAACGAATGAATAGAAAACTAATTAATATCTCGTTATCGTTATTTTGATAAACTTCATAAAGACTAGAGAGATGATCTAATTCAACCAAATTTGAAATAATACTTGTACTCCTCTGAGAAATGCACTTAGAATTTTGAATATTTTTAATTTGCTACAACTTTTGATTTTTCTTCTATTTTTGCCGTTCCGGGAATGGAAACGCGAAGAGTCGAGTAATGGGTTAAGATATTTAGTAATATATTATTAAACTAGGGCGAAACAAGAAAATATATTGGGCCTATAGCTCTAGATTTTTTTATGTTCAAATATTAGAATAAGTGCTATACAATTGTAAAATCTTGAATAGTATTAGATTCTGCATGATTCTACACTTATATTCTACTCGATTTTGTACAATTCTACGAGTTAACTCCCGATTCTACCGCGATTTTATCAAATTACGATTCTTAGTTCGACTTGCATCGTTCTCTCATCTTATAATCGTTGACTCATGCAATTTTACGAGTAAAATCACAATTTTAACAACTGTATTACATAGTACTTCTCTTGTATATATATAATTTTCAAAAATACTGGTACCTTGTATAAATTTTAATTGATTCTTTTTTTTTTAAAGAGAACCTAAAGCACGAAACGTGCTTTTACGGCTCAAGTATTGTATTGATAAGTTTTCCAAACATACACGAACATACACAAACATTTCAAACATGAAACCCTAATGATCTTAGAAAGTCAAAACCCGAAAACAGCTTTACTTCATCGACACAATTATAAGTGGGCCATGCTTTCTCTAAAATGTAGTGACCTATTGTAGTACATGCCGCAATCTATCCATTCTTTGTTTATGAAACCTCGTTGAATACCGTCGCATTATCCTTGTGTATCGTACATTCATTCACGGAGCTTCTGAAGGTACCGTCCGAAAATCCATTTTCCACTCGTTCCAGCACAACCAATTCGATATTCCTTGCAACCAAGATCCGTCTGTTTCGATCTCTTTAAACGACCTGATCCGGCCACTGTTGTACCAAATTGGAAGGATCTCTATACCGGAAGAGAAGTTCGTGGAGTTTCGATGTTCGGGTGGGGTTGGGGATTGGGGAGGGAGGTCGGGGTTAGAAGTCGGAGGGGAAATGATGGTAGGACTTAGAAGTCGTGGAAGAAGTCAAATCCAAAGATGTGGATTCGGTAAAAACGGGTTGTAAAGAAACTAAAATGGACCGCAAGCAATGACAACACACAAGTACAAGTTTTTATCAATTCTTAGTTTGTTGTACCGGTAATTACATCAGTAATCCACCTGACAATCAGAGCCAACTCAGAGCTGCTCGTGATCGATAAATTCGTCTCTCAACTAAGTGCCACTTGTAATTGATCGATTCGTCGCTAACTCAGAGCTACTCGTCATCGATAGAACCTCGCAAAACTGCTCAATTAAACAGCCTCATAATAGGCACTAAAAATCAGTAATCGATGGAACCTCGCAATCGATAGAACCTCGCAAAATAACCTCATAATTGATAGAGGGCAAAAACAGCCTCAATAGACACCCTCACAAAGAGTTCAATAAACAACCTCATAAGCATCCTCGTAATCAATAGAACCTCTTACTAAACTATCAATCATCTGCCTTAATGGAGACAATGGTAACCTTAACATCAGCAACCTCAAATTCGGCCTTAATTGAGACATTAACAACCCCAAAATCGCCTTAGCAGAGCTTGGGAACCTTAATCGGCCTCAATAACCTCTGTAACCTCAGTAACCGCAATAAACAACCCCAAAATCGGTAACCTCAGTAACCCTAAGCCCCAGCAACACGTAAGAGAGACAAGAAGAGAGATAAAACTCTAGCAGAAAATAGGAGAATAGAGGTAAAAACGGAGCTCGATAAACGAATTGGATAACAAAGATAGATTGGTAAATCGAGGTCAGTGGACTCATATGTAAACCCTAAGTTCTCATGCTATCAACAATAGTAATCAGAGAACTATGGTAAATCTGGTAATCGATTACACTAGCTACGCTAGTAATGAGCTGCTGCCTTGTTCAAATCGGCAACACTCCAATCACAAAAATCTGGTAAATCTCCAATCGAAGAAATTGATAACACTCCAATGAGAAAAAACTGATAAATCAATAGCACTCCAATCAGAGAAATCGGGTAAATCAACAACACTAGCTACGATAGTAATCATCGTATGTGTGTTCAGATTTGTTTCCTCTACTACGATAGTAACGAGGACTTGAGGTACGAGAGTAATCAGTTTCATTTGCTCTGCTTGTGAAGATTTATTTTATTCCTCGAGAACAGTACCATAGAGGTGGTAGAAGAGGTTAGAGAGGGAGGAGAGTAGGAAGAGGAGAGGAGAGGAGAGGCGAGGAGGTGGTTGGGGTGGAGGCGGTGCCTCCACCCCAGATTCGGTTTGGAATCGCTTTTGCTCTTTTCGCCTTTTCTCTCTTCGTCTTAATTACTGAAGTTATCAAATTCTAATTGATTCTTATCTATTAGTTTGTTAATTTTTCCATGTAAGACGATTATCCAGAGTTTTTGAGAAAATTCTTTGCAAACTACTTAATAAACTTATCGGCTATAGTCTCTAGGATTACTAGCACTTTCCTTTTTGACTATTAGGGGGCGTTTGGTTCTAGCTTTAAAATTAGTATGTCTTGGCATCTATCATAATTTATTCCATTCTCATGTTTGGTTTGCACACTCGGTGATAAAGTAAGAGAATACTCCATTACCTTGGTCATAGTTGATGGGAATATGATTACCACCAAAATTAATTGCTTTTCTCTATTCCCATGATGAGGGAATACGTTTTTTTTTCCTTTCCAAAAATTAAAAGGTCAAGCCGTCCATAAATAAACTCAATTTTACCTTATGCCATGAAATGATATGTTTTGACATGAAATTTCTTGACATACTTTATGCCAAGACTGTTGGGATTTTGGGGTTTGGGTTTATTGATTTATTGATTGGAGGGTATTTGTGAGATTATTGTTGTGCACATATATCAAATATAGTAAATATATTAATGAAAAGAGATAAAAGCCTCGCTCTAACACACACGAGAGAGAATGGAGAGAGAGTCAGGGCCAAGTCCTCTGAATCTTTTTTTATTTATTTTTCTCTCTAATTCGGACAATACAAGTTGGATATATATATATATATATATATATATATATATATATATATATATATATATATATATATTAATCTTATCTATCCCCAAAAGACACCCAACTATTCTAGATATTTCTTCTATATTTAATAAACACGTTTATCTGTCTCCAATAGATACCTCATTTGTTCAAGAGAAATTTTACACAAATACATTGAATATTATCCTTCTCTTAAATTACACATAATATTATTAATTAATATATTAAAAAATATATTAATTTTCAATACTCCCCCTTAATGTTTTTTTTCGTTATTATTATTATTATTTTATTTTTTTGTTGTCGATACCCCGCCGTGATTTTTTCGTCACGCTCGTCGTCTATTTTCTTTTTTCTTTAAACTCGTCTTTTTGCTAATCGTCTTTTTTTGAATCATCTCTTTTTTCGAATTTTTTTTCTTTTTCGAATAGTTTTTTTTTCAAATCATTTTTTTATCGAATCTCGTTTTTCAAATCGTATTTTTTTTCTTTTCGAAATATTTTTTTTCGACGTCTCCTTTTCTTCAATATCATGTCCATAACATCGACAATTTCTTCCTCTTGTACTATTTTTCATAGACCATGCGAGATAAAAATAATTCTCACCATAATATGTCATGATATATGGTTATATTATTATTTTGTGTAATCTAAGGGTTATTTTGTAAATATGTATTTTTGGTTCATGAATGAATCATAAACCTAGTGTAACGAAGTATTAGTGAGAGTAGTGGAAGATACGAGAGTAGTGGGAGTTATGGTGTGTGCGATTTGGTGCTATTAAATAGCATCTGTCAGATAGTGAATATCAGGATGATTATTAAAAACTTGTTAGCACTGTACGAGAGTGATTTAATTGAAATCCCTAAGTTATCTTCCATTTCTTCTTAATTTGTGCAATCTAGTGATTTTTGTGCAAATTATTCAAGGTTAGGTATATCTAATACCTAACAATTGGTATCAGATTTGTTTCGATCCTTTTCCGGTCCGTGAGTTTCATCAATGGCAACCAAGAAATCATCTTTTGAAATGGAGGATCTTCGTTGAGTGGATGGCGAACTACAAATGACTAAGAAGGAGATTGCGGAGTTTCGCGCCGTATACGAAGCGGCACAAGCACGAAATGAAGCGGCGCAAGCACGAAACGAAGAGACAAACGCACTCACGGAGACGACTCTTGCCCAAATCTTGAAGACGTTAAATGCAAGCAAGCATCAAGAGCATTCGGAGCTTCCCAAATCACGCGATTCGGGTAAGAAAATTTTAAACATCAAGAGCATCAAGAACCGAAGGTGAGACAAGTGGAGCTCGTGGCGACCGCGGTCGTGATGTTGACGACGATTTTCAACACCGCGATAAATTTCGAGTTCAAATAGGGCGTACCAAGAACAATTTCATGTTAAAACAACGAGTTGAACTTACGTACATTTCGGGAAAAGAACCGCGCGTATGGTTGAAGCAATGTGGAGGGTTATTCAATGTTTGTGGAGTAGCCGAGTGGCAACGAGTGGATTACGCGGCATTTTACCTTACGGGGGAAGCGGCGACGTGGTACTATTCATACCAACTCACCTAACAACGTCTTACTTGGACTCAATTTGCTCATGATCTTCTTCGGCGTTTCGAGAGTGAACTCTTGCTCGGACTATCCGGGGAATTCAAAACCTTACTCCAAGTGGGTTCGGTAAGTGACTACCGTCGAGATTTTGATTTATTGTGCGGATTGTTATTGAGACGTTATCCTAGATTGGATGATGAATTCTTTCATTGTGCTTTTCTCGCGGGACTCGATAAGGAGATGCGAACCGCTATAGTCCTCACTCGACCACGGAATTTGATCGAAGCTTACGAAAATGCCATTCACCGAGAGCAAGGCATGAGTGACAATGGGCAAGATCGAGTCTTGGTGAGCGAAAAATCGAATTTTGATAGTCAACACACGAACCGCGCTCCAACCTACGCCAAAAATTCAGGACATTCATGGGAGACACTCAAAGACGAAAAACGTGCGCGTGCTATCATTGTGATGAAAAATGGGTGGCGGGACACAAGTGCAAAGGGCGGCTTCCAAACCTAATTACAAATGCGGTATTGGCAATCGAGGGTGTTGAACCGCGACAAGGTGAAGCGGTCATGGATCAAAAAGATGATGGCAAGCAATACTATCAAGAACCCCACAATTTCGAACTTATGAAAATAGTGACATCGCCAATTGAGGGTCAATTGAATCTTCAAACCCTCAAATTCGTGGGTCGAAAAGGGAACAATATATTCACAATTTTAATCGATAGCGGTTCATCGCATTCTTTCATAGATGATCGACTCGCCAAATTGTTGGGATTGACTCCAAGAATCGTTCCTCCTATCTCAATCAATGTAGTAAAATGATCGAAAAATTCTTTGTGATTCCATCAATTCCGGATTTCAATGGGAGATAAAGGAAATTCGTTCAAAATTGATGTCCGATTAATTGACTTGGGGTCGGTCAAACTTGTTCTAGGTGTTGATTGGATGCGTTTACACGGCCCAATCAAATTCGACTACAATCGACGAGAAGTGAATTGCTTCAACGAGGACCGTGAGATATTGATGGTGGACGACGTAAAATCCACGTGGACGGATTTTAACGACTCAATGACGGGTTTTCCGATGTTTAAACCTTAAGGGGAGGCTATTGTCATGATATATGGTTATATTATTATTTTGTGTAATGTAAGGATTATTTTTTAAATATGTATTTTTGGTTCATGAATGAATCAAGAACCTAGTGTAATTAAGTATTAGTGAATAGTGAGAGTAGTGAAAGATATGAGAGTAGTGGGAGTTATGGTGTGTGCGATTTGGTGCTATTAAATAGCATCCATCAGATAGTGAATATCAGGATGATTATTAAAAACTTGTTAGCACGAGAGTGATTTAATTGAAATCCCTAAGTTATCTTTCATTTCTTCTTAATTTGTGCAATTTAGTGATTTTTGTGCAAATTATTCAAGGTTAGGTATATCTAATACCTAACATAATACTCCAAAAATTATATTTTTTTTCATCGAAATTCAGTTGCGAAATTTACGGGAATCCGAACACACCGTTTTGGATTGTCATGACTTTCTCCTACTCCAAATTTCTACTCGATAAATCGGAAATGAGTTGTGAAATTTGTGGAAGCCCAAATACGTAACTTCCTTGTTTGTCTTGGTGATTTCCTTCTCCGACTTCTACGAAACTCGATAACCGTCGCTTTCGATAACCGTCGCTCTGGTACCAATTTGTTGGAATTTTGGAGTTTGGGTTTATTGATTTATTGATTTGAGGGTATTTGTGAGATTATTGTTGTGGACATATATCAAATATAGTAAATTTATTGATGAAAAGAGACAAAAGCCTTCATAGATAACACACTAGAGAGAATGGAGAGAGAGTCAGGTCTAAGCCCTCTGAATTTCTTTATTAATTTTTCTCTCTAAATCGGACAGTACAGTTGGATATATATATATATATATATATATATATATATATATATATATATATATATATATATATATATATATATAGTAATCTTATCTATCCCAAAATACACCCAACTATTTCAGATATTTCTTCTATATTTAATAGACACCTTTATTTGTCTCCAATAAACACCTAATTTATTCAAGAGACATTTCTCATTCACACACAAATACATTGAATATTATCCTGCCCCTAAATTACACATAATATTATTAATTAATATATTAAAAAAATATTAATTTTCAATAAAGATATTTTCCAAATCACGGATCAAACGTAGGGCTGCAACTTTAGCTCGTGGCTCGTGGCTCGCTCGAACTCGACTCGGTAATAACTCGATAATAGCTCGCTCGATATTAGCTCGAAATTAAGTGAGCCGAGACGAACTAGCTCGAATCCTTATTGAGCCGAGCTTGAGCCAGACCCAGCTCGCTCGAATTAGGCTCGAAAAAAATTAAGCTCGATTTAAAATTAAATATTTTTATAATAATTAATTGATATTAACTCCTCACTATTTAAAGCCCAACTACACAGTCCAATTACATGCCTTCTTGTTTCTTATTTCCTGCAACCCAATTATTACTCTCTTTGACATTTGTTCTTTTGTCGTAGAGTCCTGACTCAGCTCTAATGGAATGAAGAAAGAAACTAAGGAAAGAGATTGCAAATAAAGGCAAGAAATCGCAAATAAAGGCTGGAAATTTGAATTGAGGCAACTCTAATTCCTTTCTTTTGTTGGCAATCAAGCTAAAACCGCAAAAAGCAACTAAAAACAGTAAGAAATTTAACAATTTTGCCTCAGCCTCAATCAGCCATATTCTCACAAATTTGTGTTTTTTTTCATTGTTTCTCTTGAAACCCTAGAAAGAAGATGAATACATGAAATCGGCAACCAAAATAGGTGTCTTTCTCTATTATGTTTCATTTCTACTAGTTATATTTTTCTGAAAACAAAATAAAAAATTCATATTACTTTTATTGTATTTTGTACTTGTTTTTATGATTTTGTTCGTTAAAATTTCAGGCCAAAATTATAAAGAAGATCAATCAATCAATCCAATATTCAAATTTGTGCTCGGCGACAATAACAGGTTTCAACCACTCTTTGAATTATTTTTCTTATTTATATAATTCTTTTTTGGTATTTTTTACATATATAACCCTATAAATATACATTTGTGCAAAACAATCTGCAAGAATATATATGCAATTATGACTAAATATCTATGTTTTATACAATTTTGTTTGTTAAATTTCAGGGCTTAATTGTAAAGAAGATCAATCGAAGCTCGAGCTCGACGACGATAACAAGATTTGGTCTTTCTTACATATATAACCTATCAAGTATAAATTAAGGCAAATATATCAAAAAATATGAAATATACTGTAAATCAATCACAAATAACACCATAGAACAATTGTATGTGATGAATTTGTAGACACAATCTGCATTTAGTGTTGGTGGACGTGTACTAGATGATTACCGAAGTTCTTTGAGCAAGAATATGGTTGAAGCTTTAGTTTGTGGAGGAGATTGGGTGCGGGCCAATACAGCAGCCGAGCTACACACTTTATTGGTAACGCTAATCTTCACATTTTATTTGGTTTGCTTTCAAAATTTTGACTCTAAATGAAAATGTTTACAATTGTTTTTATTCTAGAAATCTTGACAAGTAGAAGAAGATCTCAATGTTGATATTGAAGTTCAGCGTTAATGGATTATCTTATGCGTGCTGGTTTATTATTTTATGCGTGTTGTAATTTTGGTACGTTATAACTAGGATATTACGTTATTTGTCAATTGTCATGTTTTGTTTTATTAGTTAGTGTTTGGAGTTGTATGTTTGGTCAATTATTTTTATGTTTTAAATTATTTTGTATTTTATTTTGGTACCGGGAATGTTTTTGTTTATTCTCAATTGCTATGATTTTTTTTTTTAACTCAACTTGTTTTAGTAATTGAGCTACTGTTGAGCCGAGCCGAGCTAGCTCGAATTAGAACGAGCGGAGCTGGAGCTTGAATTTTTAGCTCGAACCATAATTCTAAACGAGCCGAGCCAGCTCGAATAAGTTCCGAGCCGAGCTTGAGCTTGGCACAGCTCGCTCGAGCTCGACTCGTTTGCAGTCCTAAAATTTCAAACGGCCCCTTAAGGCAATATATGAGGTGTTAAATTTATTTAATCCATATCATACTGTCTTTAATTAACCAGCCAAATATTTTCTTTCTTAGATTCCAAAATTAAAAAATTTATTAAAAAATTCACCATTATATTCATCATGTCAGTCAATTATACGAAGGATGTGATGGTGAAATCCGGGGATCGGGTAAATGGCCAGCTCCTAAAAGATTAGTCAAATATTTTTTTTGTTTTTCCTGAAAAAGAAAAAATTCTTCAATTTCGCGTGTTATGTTTATATATCCGCGTTTATTAATTGGCAAGTCAATTGACTATACATATAGATGGATTTTCCTGAGTTAATATGTTTTTGACTTGTGAAACTCTGAATCCTTTCTACAAAGGAATTTCAAAGAAGTTTCTCATGGAAAACTTACTATAAAAAGCCCAGTGCCCATAAAAGACTAATCCATTCAATCTCAAACAAAACCATGGAATCCTTTGAACTAATCTTGGTCTCTACGTGCATTTGCACTCTCCTTGCTTTTCTCTTCAACAAAGCCGGCAAGAAGAAGCTGCCACCAGGTCCTGCATCGATTCCGATTCTCGGTAACCTCCTTTGGCTGAAAAATTCATTACGCAATATAGAGCAGATAGTTCGCAAGACACATGCTCGATATGGCCCGATTGTCACTCTTCGTGTGGGACACTATGTCGTCGTATTCATTTCTGATCGGAAAATTGCCCACAAGTACGTGTTCTACAACTAATTTTATATATATATATATATATATATATATATATATATATATATAGGGGAGTTCTATCATACACTCTTTTACAAGGATATTTTGGGTATTTTAGCAATTAATTATATTTGTAAAAGGGTGTATCATAAAATTTATTTTTTATGGAGATTTTTGTTTAAATAAACAACAAAAAATTTCAATTTAGTTAAACATTAATTGATAAATATATTTGATATCTTACCTTAAATATTCATAAATGGATAATTACTCCAAATATCCTTGAAAATGAGTGTATGATAAGAAAATGGGTGTATGATAGAAGCCTCCATATATATATATATATATATATATACTATTTTAGTTTTTGTATTGAATTTGAGAAAATAACTACAATTTGACTTGTGTTACAGAATGTTAATCCAAAATGGAGCCACCTTCGCCAGTCGTCCACAAGCTATGGCCAAATCATTATTCTCCAAAGTCATAAACAACTCCCCATACGGGTCGTTATGGCGTCTCCTTCGCCGAAATATCATAAATGAGACTCTCCACGTCTCTCGTGTTAAACTCTTCGCTCCTGCTCGTGCATGGGTTCTCTCGATCCTATCCAACAAGCTCCTTAATGAGTCCAACAATGGCAAGTTAGCTGTGGAAGTTATGAAGAGCTTCCAATTTGCCATGTTTTCCCTTCTAGTCTTCATGTGCTTTGGAGAAAGGCTAGATGAGGAGTCTATAAAAGCCATTGGTGTTGCACAAAGAGATTTCCTTCTACATACCAACAAACTCAATGTCTTTAATTTGGCACCATACATTGGGAAATTCTTGTATCGAGATAGATTGAAGAAGTCCATGGCGTTGAGACAGAAGCAGAATGATATTTACGTACCCCTGATAAATGAAAGAAGAGAGCATAAGAACAAGAAAGAAACCAAGAGAGAAAGCCAATACATGCATTCCTACGTGGACTCTCTCCTTGATATTAAAATTCCCGAGGAAGGAGGGAGAAATCTCACAGACAATGAGATTATTGGCCTTTGCTCCGAGTTTCTTAGTGCCGGTACAGACACTACATCCACTACTTTGCAATGGATCATGGCCGAGCTCGTTAAAAACCAAGAAACACAAAAGAAATTGCATGATGAAATCGAAAAAGTTATTGGAGAAACTAAGAATGAAGAAATAAAGGAAGAGGATCTAAACAAATTCCCTTACCTCAAGGCGGTAATCTTAGAAGGTCTGAGACGCCACCCTCCAGGCCACTTTGTGCTATCCCATGCTGTAACCGAAGATTCCATAGTCGAAGGATACATGATACCAAAGAGTGCTGCTCTCAATTTTGGAGTGGCAGAAATGGGTTGGGACGAGAAAATCTGGTCGAATCCAATGGAGTTCAAGCCTGAAAGATTTCTAGAAGGGGGAGAAGGCGAAGATGTCGATATAACGGGTACTCGAGAGATTAAAATGATGCCTTTTGGTGTCGGTAGAAGGATTTGTCCAGGACTACGTCTCGCATTACTTCATTTGGAGTATTTTGTTGTGAATTTGGTTAAGGATTTTGAGTGGAAAATTCCTGATGGCGAGGAGGTAGATCTGCGCGAAAAAACAGAATTTACTGTAGTTATGAAGAATCCGCTGAAGGCAAGAGTTATACCTAGGAAGTCACAAATACAATCAACTTGACCGCAGTCAGCGTATCGAAATTTACTTCTGATAGGTATTATTAGGTAGTGATGTATATTTCTTGGATCTTTTCTCTGCGAGACTTGACGACGTGAAATAATTTTTAAATCTTAATTTTATACCTTAACTTATTATTTGACATTCAATCTCAGTTTATGATTTAACAATTAAAATGTTAGAAACATAAATTAATGTGTTAAAAATTAAGATGTTAAATCAATCATAATGAATCTTCTAAAAGAGAATTTGAAAAACAATGCAACGTTTTAAGGCCATATACTATGCAAATCTTCCCCAAATTTTTTACGGTACAGTCGATTAATAGTTAATTATATAAATAAAATTTGTTAAGTATATCAATTAACATGAAAGTACATATCAGTTAACAGTTGATGATATGTTGTTAAAATATTGGGGATTTATTGAGAGATGATTTGCACGACATTGTGACCTGATGATGTATGATTACTACATCAAGCATGTTGATGATATGTCACGGGAACAAAATAAAATTTCATTTTTTTTAATGTTAATTGTATGAAAATTTAACACCCTTTACGAGTTAAAATGAACACCTATCATAAAATTCTTTGACCAACTTGCTAGGGACCGATGGTGCTGCCAGCTCGAGTTCGAAACTCGGCTAGAACAAAGTTTTATTTTGATTTTTATCACCTTCTTTATTTGTGAAATAAATTCACAGCAGGAATCCAAACCTCGATGCACAATACTCAATAGACACCTCAATACTCAATGGAGAATTTCAAATTCGAGCAAAATAATTGTGGAGAATTTGAAAAAAAAAAGTGTTGTTGATCGAAAAGGAAGCTGCAATGAAGGCAGCTAAATGGAGGTAGAGAAGTAAATGAATCGAGAAACGGGTAGAGAGAGTGTTAATAAGATTCAAATTGTCAATGTTTGAGAATTGTATTACTGCAGGTATGGATCACAAGAAAACCGATAGCCTATATGTGAAGATTATTGAACTTAAAAATTTCTCCTAATTTCTGTATTTTTATTTGAATAAGAGGAAAAGCTAGCTCTTTCTCAAGCGACAAATTCAGGCCAATAAAATATCGTTCTGAAATAGAATGTATAAACTTCTTTATTTAACAGGAACAAATATTCCTTTGTATTTTTACATACCACAGAGAATGAAGTACATCAAGTATATATAGCCGTATGATTAACTAGCAGACAAACTATCATAACTAAGCTAACTAACTTGGATAATCAATTCCAAGTCTTGGTGTACCAATGAGAGCGTGGTCTTCTTCATATGGTTATTACCCTCCCTCAAGCGAAGCCGGGTTAGACGAAACCGTGAGCTTGCTACGTAGTACACCGAGACGGGGAGATGCTAGTGGTTTAGTAAATATGTCGGCCACTTGATCCACCGTGGAGATGGAAGCGGATAATTAGAAGTTTCTTTGAGGAGGTAAGTTCGCACACAAAGTGATAGTCGATGGAGATATGTTTGGTGCGAGGATGAGAGATATGATTCATGGCAAGATAAGTAGCACCAATATTATCACACCAAAGGACGGGTGGAGAAGATGGAGAGATGAATAGCTCGGAGAGAAGATTTTGAAGTCAAACTACCTCGGCCGTGGCATTGGCAAGAGCGCGATATTCTGCTTCGGTACTTGAGCGAGAGACGGTGGGTTGGCGTTTTCCACTCCAAGATACGAGATTCGAGCCAAGGATGATACCATAACCGGTTGTGGAACGTCTCGTGTCGGGACAACCGGCCCAATCGGCGTCGGAAAATGCTTGAATATTGAGAGAAGGGGAAGGGCGAAGGAGAATACCGTCCGAAATTGTGCCTTTAAGATACCGAAGAATTCATTTCACCGCAGCCCAATGAGATTCTGTTGGTGAGTGCATAAATTGGGAGACTTTGTTAACGGAGAAGGTTATATCGGGTCGGGTGATAGTGGCATATTGGAGAGCGCCAACAATGCTCCGAAATATAGTCGGATCGGCCATTGGATCACCGTCAAGCTTCGAGAGTGTATCGCTTGGTGAGAGAGGTGCGTTGGTACCGGTTTAGCTCCATCCATTTTGGCTCGTTGAAGAAGAGATAGGATGTATCGGCTTTGAGAGAGAAGAAGTCGTTCGGTATGGGAGATGGCTTCAATACCGAGAAAGAAATGGAGATTGCCGAGATCCTTGAGAGAAAATTGTGAGTGAAGAGAGGTGATGATGGCGTCGATAGCCGAGTTGCTACTATATGTAATTAATATGTCATCAACATAGATTAGTATAAAGGTGACATCAAGATTTGTGCGCCGAATTAAGAGAGAGGAGTCGGTCTTTGATGCTTGAAACCCGAGGGTGACAAGAGTAGTCTTGAGATTGTGAAACCATGCCCGTGGGGCTTGTTTAAGACCATAAAGAGCTTTGTTGAGTCGACACACATGAGAGGGCTGATTTGGATCGACGAAACCGGACGGTTGAGTCATGTAAACAACTTCTTCAAGGTCGCCATGTAAAAAGGCGTTGTTCACATCAAGTTGGCGAATCAACCATTTGTGTGAGAGAGCAGTGGTAATGATAACTCGTATAGTGGTTAGTTTCACAACCGGGCTAAAAGTTTCGTTGAAGTCCACCCCTTCCTCTTGATGAAATCCTTTTGCCACAAGACGAGCTTTGTGGCGTTGGATAGAGCCATCGGCATTAAGCTTGGTTTTAAACACCCATTTGCACCCAATAGGAGTGAGATTGTTCGGACACGGAACGAGAGTCCACGTATTGTTGAAAATAAGCGCATTGAACTCATCAAGCATTGCACTTTTCCAACGAGAATCCTTGATAGCACTTGAGTAACATGTAGGGTCTTGTTCTATAGTTTGTAGAGAGGAAGGAAGAGAATGTTTAGTGGAAGAATAGGCAATGAAATCGGGATGTTGCTTTGATTTGCGCGTATTGTCACGATTGCGCGTTATCATCGGGTGTGATGAGGTGGCGGAGATGAGTGGTTGAGATGGTTGAGGCAAAGGTGATGGAGAGGATGTGAGAGGAGGTGGCGACAATGAAGGTTGTTGATCATCCGGTGCAGGTGTTAGTGAGACAATGGTGGGAGATATAGTCTCGGGAATAGTGGGAAAAATGAGTGAAGGCTCAATGATTGGTGTAGGATCGAGTTTGAAAGGCAAGTAATTCTCATTGAAGACCACATGCCGGCTTATGAATGTTCGTTTGGTGGGTATATGATAACACTTATACCCTTTGGAATTGGGTGCATAACCCAAGAATACACATGGATGAGATCGGGATTGAAGTTTGTGCTCATTGTATGGACGGGTGTAGGGAAAGCAAAGACTTCCGAGTACTTGAAAGTGACTAAGATCCGGTTCCTTATTGAAGAGAATTTCAAAAGCGGACTTTTGTGGTGAGACCGAACTTGGAATTCGGTTGATAGTGTAGATCACACTATGGAAAACATCATCCCAAAAGGTGTTCGGAATCTTTGCATGAGACATGCAAGCTAGACCAAGTTCGACGACGTGTCTATTTTTGCGTTCAACCATGCCGTTTTGCTCCGGTGTATAGGGGCATGTGGGGCAGTGTATGATGGACGGAAAGAGTTTTCATAGGAAGAAGTATTCCGAACCACCATCGGTTTGCACGGTTTTGATTGTAGTAGACAAGAGATTCTCAATTTGAGCTTTGAACAACTTGAAGATGGTTGACACTTCATCTTTTGAGTGCATGAAATAAATCCATGTATATCGAGAGAATTCATCCACAAACAAGACGAAATAACGAAAATCATTGCGAGAAGGAACTCGGCATGGGCCCCATACATGAGTGGCTTTGTGGCATGAGAAAGAGAAGGAGAGAAAGGCAATTTATGAGATTTGCCAAGACAACAAGAATCGCAAAATGAGAATTTAGATGAACAAGATCCAAGTTTATCATTTTTGATTAAACGTAAAATAACATCCGAAGAGGCATGAGATAATCTTTGATGCCATAAATTTGCATTATTACAAATTTTAGAAGAAAGAAAAGAAAGTTTCGAAGCGGAGTCGCCAAGAACTTGATAGAGCCCATGAACAAGCGGTGCGCGTAGAAGTGTTTTATTGGCTCCGATTTCCTTCACAATAGAAAAGGAGGGGTAAAATTCTTTGGTAACTTTATTATCGCTTGATAATTTTGAAATGCTAAGAAGATTCCGAGAAATAGATGGGACATGAAGAATATTGTTTAGAGCAAGTTTATTCGAGAGGATAGAATGACCAATATTATGAATTTTAAGATTTGCACCATTACCAACTTTGATAGAGGCGTTACCCGTGTAAGGAGTATGAGAGGAGAGAGCATTGAGGTCGTTGGTCATATTATCGGTTGCTCCCGAGTCGAGAACCCATGCATTATGAAACGGATCACCGGGTTCGGCAAAGAGTGCTTGAGGAGTGGCTTGAGAAGATGAGGTGGAGTCACGGTACCAACATATGGATGCATCATGATTGGAATTCTTGCAAATTTGGCACGTAATTTTGTTGGAGTTGGGCGCATTGTTCGAGTTATTGTTGCGACCACGTCCACGATTGCGACGACCACGCCCTCGAGAAAAACCATAGTCAAAATATTGAGCAGCTAGTGCATGAGGGAGACAAATGGAATTTGGAAATCCATTTGGCAGCGGTGAGAGAACTCCTTGTCCAAGAAAGCTGGCTGCTGGAATCAGAGGTCCTGGAAAACCAGATCCAGAAGCTGAAGAACCTGGATACCCGGATCCCGGATTTGAGGATACCGGAAACACATAACCGGCATTAGAAGAGCCTGGAAACGCAGAAGCGGCATTTGAAGAGACCGGAAAGGCAGATCTCGGAGCCATGGAAACCGGGAAGGTGAATCCAGTATTAACCGAGAAAGAAGATCCAAGAAATGGAAGAGAGGATATAGTATTAACCGGGATAGACGGGTAAGAGAAACCATTAACGGGTCTCGGAAGAAAAGAAGAAGAGGAAGAGTTAGGGTTTACCGAGAGATGAGGCATGGAGAGCGAGTAGGAGGAGGCGATTTGTGATGCGAGAAGGGCTTGTTGCACGGTAATAGGCGAGGATCGAGAAGTTATACCAGTGAAGAGTGAGTTGAAGTCAGGTCCAAGTCCCTTCAAGGTGCACAAGTGAGGTCATCTTCAATGTGCTAAGACACTATTTCCTTGGCTAAAATGGCTCGACGACGAGCAAGACGGAGCTTCGAAGCTCTAACAATGGAGGGGGAAGAGGCTAAGACCTTTTCTTCCCCCAAGAATGGAAGGGTTGGCCAATGAGGACCAATGGTGAGTGAAAGAATGGGGTTTGGTTCTCTTTTATAGGAAATGGAGATTGCTAACAGACAAGATTCGAGTTGCAACTTACATAGTCAGTTAGAGCTAGTTGCAACGAATCCAACGGTCCAAATTTCATCAGATTTGGCGAAAGAATGAGGAAGAAAATTCGAAAATACCCTTGAAGATATTCTCCACGGATCAAGATTAATTCATCTTAAATTCACCAGAAATTCCATCAGAAATTAGTTCATCTCCATTGGGTACAGAAATGGAGGGGGAGAGTGACCTGAGTTGTATTTATCTCCTTCTTTAAATGCTGGTAATGGACAGGTCCAATTGAACTGGATTGGAGAAGAGTTAATAGGCTGTTGGAGCGAAAAAGTTTGTTCAAACAAACTCCACTGATTTTCTGCGGCCGCTCGTGCAGTGAGAGAGGAAGAGAGGGAGATGTGGTGCGCAGCGCGGATCACATGCGCGGATTGCCACACAAGATCGTACGCCCCATCATGTTGGCTGGTGAAGAATTTGGATTTATTGCAACGGTTTATATGTAGCTATTTGTGTAGTAGGTCAAGTTATATGATTTCTTGGGCTTGTTATATGGGCTATTAAATTTCTGCTGCCACAGAAAACCATTAACGATTTAAATAAATATTATAATCAAATCTTAACCGTATAGATATGTTTTATATCATTTAGATATGATGTAGAATAAATTTTATACAATTTCGATTTTTGTATCTAACAAAAGCCGATAACATATTTTCACAACCGTCCATTTCGGTAAATTTATAGATTTCCATGAAGTAAAACTCGAAACTTAGTAAAAATTCATCTTGAGCCTATCTATATGATTTAAAATATATCCAAACCAAAAAAATCGAATTTCAAAATTTATTTAATGATGATTCATGTTGTAACTATTTCCTACCGTTCAATTTTTTAAAGTGTTACGATAAGTATGATAGAAATTTTTATTTTTCATGAAATTAAATCTACAACATTCTCAAATGATATAAATCATATCTATACGGTTAAAATTCGATTTTAATATTTAGATTTATACATTACTAGCATTACCCCCGCGCAATTGCGCGGGGCTGTTCGGATTTATAAGTAATGTAGTTGAAAAAAATTGTTGTTCGTTTTGTGTATGTGACTTTCTTTTTGTAATCATTATTATATGTGTAATTTAGTGTGTTGTGTGCGAGTGAAATTTTGTAGCAAAAATCGTTTGAAAATTTTAAGAGCCGGATTTCTTGAATAATTCAAACGGTTATTGCTAAAAAAATTATCTATATTTTATAATTCATAAGTAAAATAAGGAAAAAGAACGAATGAGTCGTCATGAAATTTATTAAGAACATAATATTTCAGAAAACATTGCTGAAAAAAAGAGTGTTTTTAATTTCACAAATCTTTAATTTCGCTACATATTTAGTACAAATATTTTTCGTCCTTTGTGTGGTCAGCCAACAACAAAGTTTGACGATGTCATCGCTAACCGTTTCGTTCGAATCTTTAATTTAAATTATGTCATGATTATTCGCACATTCATGATTTGGAAAAAGGACCAAAATGTAAATTTTTTTCGAAAAAAGGACCAATTTGTAAATACAAAAGGACCAAAATGGAAACAAAAGGACCAAAATGTAAATTTTTTTCGAAAAAAGGACCAATTTGTAAATCAAAAAAGACCAAAATGTAAAAAAAATATTTTTTTTTTACAAATAGACCCCTGGTGACGTGGCTGCCTGGACTAAAATGTAAATTTCAAAACTTCGAAGGGCCAAAATGCAAATATAAAGGACCAAAATGAGGAAAAAGGACCAAAATGTAAATTTTTTTCGAAAAAAGGACCAATTTATAAATACAAAAGGACCAAAATGGAAACAAAAGGAACAAAATGTAAATTTTTTCGAAAAAAGGACCAATTTGTAAATCAAAAAGGACCAAAATGTAAAAAAAATATTTTTTTTTACAATAGACCCCTGGTGACGTGGCTGCCTGGACTAAAATGTAAATTTCAAAACTTCGAAGGGCCAAAATGCAAATATAAAGGACCAAAATGTAAAAAAAGGACTAAAATGTAATTTTTTTCGAAAAAAGGACCAAAATGCAAATATAAAGGACCGAAATGTGAAAAAGAAGGACCAAAATGTAATTTTGTTTAAAAAACAGGACCAATTTGAGGCCCCTGGACCAAAATGTGAATATTAAAACTTCGAAGGACCAAAATGCAAATATAAAGGTCCAAAATGTAAAAAAAAGGACCCAAATGTAATTTTTTTTTTAAAAAAAGGACCAATTTGTAAATCAAAAAGGACCAAATTGTAAAATAAATATTTTTTTTTACAAATAGACCCCTGGTGACGTGGCTGCCTGGACTAAAATGTAAATTTCAGAACTTCGAAGGGCCAAAATGCAAATATAAAGGACCAAAATGTAAAAAAAAGGACCAAAATGTAATTTTTTTTCGAAAAAAGGACCAAAATGCAAATATAAAGGACCGAAATGTGATAAAGAAGGACCAAAATGTAATTTTTTTTAAAAAACTGGACCAATTTGAGGCCCCTGGACCAAAATGTGAATATTAAAACTTCGAAGGACCAAAATGCAAATATAAAGGACCAAAATGTAAAAAAAAGGACCAAAATGTAAATTTTTTTTTTAAAAAAGGACCAATTTGTAAATAAAAAAGGACCAAAATGTAAAAAAAAAAAAATTTACGAATAGGCCCCTGGTGACGTGGCTGCACCAGGAGGCAGCAAATCCCCTTGCATTAGTATATAGATAGATTCCATATATATATATATATATATATATATATTATAATAGGTAAAATAATAAAATATTATATATTAGAACCGTATTCGTATCCGAGCAACGTAGTGAAGAAGTAATTAATTTACTTTGAATTGCTGTGAATGAGAACGGTGTATATGTTGTGTGTGTTTGTCCATTATCAAGAGGTCATTTACGGTGCCCCCCCCCCCCCCCCCCCCCCCCAATTTCCCCCCTATTCACGATGTGGGGGGGGGGGGGGGGGATAATATCCGTCTCCCAAATTTATACTTTCTATTTGAATTGATGGTTAATTGAAATTATTAATTATATTAATGACTAATACAATTATATTAACCGTTAATTACATTTGAATTAACCGTTAATTCAAAACACAATTAACCATCAATTGAAATGAGAGTGCAAATTGAAGGGGACAATTAAAACCACATCCCACTATTCACAAATTGGATACAAATCGTGAATAGTGGGAGAATTTGGGGGGAAGAGTATAATTGTCCTTATATCAACAGGTATATAGACCAAACATTAATTTGCTATATTTGTTCATATAATATTCTCACTTTATCAATTGTACTTTTGTATACTCATATGATTAGCTCTTTGACTAGTGGATATACATTTCGATTTAAATTGACTAGGAAAATAGCCCGCGCTTCGCTGCGGGATATATTATTTGATAAGAAATAATATAATAAGCAAAAGTAATAATTTTATATATTATTTGATATATTATTTCGCTGCGGAATATATTATTTGATATATTATTTGATAAGAAAATAGAAATATTTCTCGCGCTTCACTGGGATTTTTCAAAATTTGTTATGATTATAAAATAATAATTTTATCTAAAACGTTATAAGTGCAAAACAAAAATAATCTTCATAAATGTTAATTTAAAAAAAAAATCTGATATTAAATAGTCTCACAAGTATTATGCAATAAATACAAATTTTTTTCCTCCTCAAAACATATCATATGTTCCAAAAGAAAAATTCAAATATTTTATTTAGAATACAAGGCATACGTAAAAAAAAAAAAATAAACAGTAACTGACAGTGAACAGTACCCGGCAGTGAACAGTAACAGGCAGCGAACAGTACCCGGCAGTGAACAGTAACAGGCAGTGAACAGTACAGGTGACGTGGCCTCACCATATTCTTAGTATCCAACTTTTAATGGGAGAGGGAGATTTGTGAGAAGTTGTAATAACATAATAGTCATTTAGTCCCATAAAACACTACACTTTACCCATTCCAAAGAAGAAGAACAATGAAAAAGTAGCAATTTTAATTGATTATCACTTTTTGGTTTTGACCCCTCCTTTTTTATTTATTCCAAAGTCCAATGTATTTCTAAATTTATACATTATTCTCATAAAATATTACAATCTTTACATGAACTTGTTTATATTTAATTTATTTATTTGTTTATTTTTAACTATTTTATTCTCAATTTGTTCTTATAATATTTCTCAATTTTTAAAATATTTTATATATATATTCTATTTTTCCTATTTTTTTTATCAAAAGCCCGATTTTTTTTTCGGACTCGTCCGAGTCGACCGAGTCCCGAATTGACGGAGCTAGCCGAGTCCGAGTCCGATATCCAAAACCATGATTCTACCACTCCATCTCAAGCGTACTCGTATCTCGAACGAGACGCAACAAAGTTGCCACAAATCCAGGATTAACTATAGACCAAATCGACAAATCATCTTGAACCTGAAAAGTCCAACCAGACGAACACTTAACCCGAAGCATATATCTGACCAGAATTTGACTTGAGTAGACCCGAACCGACTTGATCGAAGCAGATTCGATCAACCCTGGTATCGAGTAGATCCAACCCGACTATTTAAGAACGAACCCGACTAAACCTGCTTGCCACATCTTAAAAAAACAAACTTTCAAGTTTGATCATGTCGATACAACTAGCTCCAAATGTAATCTCAACTTATACTATCTATGTACTCTTCTATTATTATCCACACAAATGCATAAAATAAATTTTCATTAGACTATAAATTCCCTATTTATTGCCAAATCCATTATTAAAAAAATTTAGGTCCTGTACTGTATGAGAATCCATAACTAGCATCTTTGTGTTGCTCAACGTCCTGACAGAATGTTATTAAATACCCTAAATCCGTAATTACGTTAGCTTAGTGTGTCCTTATTATGTTAACAAGATTCAACACAAAAATCATTAACTTCAACGTCCATTAAAAATTTATAATGTATGAATTATGAAATGTCATCCTAAAATTAGAGAAGCAGTGCTAGATACTCTTCCAATGATTCATCAATTGTAAATTTGCAAAGCTGGCAAAGATAAACAAAAGGATGCCAAAGGTTGAAGCAAAGCTCGATGTAAAATTAAAAAGCAGTACAGAGCGAGAGTCATGTGCACTGCTTGCAAAGCACCTAAAGACCCCTTAATAATGAAGAAAAATAGAGTGTAAAGGTCACGGTACAGCCTTTTTTTATCTGCATGTCATGCCATGTCACGTGACAAGCATGACATTGTTTCATAAATTCATTATTCTATATATTTACAAAAAAAGAATATCAGTTAACGTCATAAAGATGGCAGGATTTTCACGTAATTTTCAACATTTCTTTCAATTAAAAAAAAAAAAACAAAAACAAAAAAAAAAGTAGCCAAGCAGCTTGAAAGAGAAGCTGGTAGAGCATGTGTTCACATGCAAAGTCACATGGAAATAAAAGGGAGTTAATAATGTATGTTAATAATATGCGTTGTATTATATGACAATATGACATGAATGAATGATGAATTCGTTATGGTGGTTTCAAAAAACCCGCCAAGAATTTGAATCTGGATAACGACTTGGCAATAATATGTTCTTCATATTTGAAGTAACCATACATAAGTCATAAGTGGTGGGGTCGAAGAATTATGGGAGCACAGAGGATATAACATGGTGGTGTTGGCTAATCGAGGGTCTTTCGATCTTCCTATCGCCCCACCACCAACATCGCACATTACCCTAGTCAACCATTTCAACCATTTCAACCATTTCAACCATTAATAGTGCATCTAGGACTGTGTGTCTATTGACTCAGTTTGGGATGATCGAACAGGATTAGGGTACGAGTTTGTTGAATGACCTTATGGGACTCTCCTCAGTTAGGTATAATTCTAAACAGTACACATATTTCAAACAGGAAAATAACTAGGTTTATGTTCCCGTATAATGTAGGTGTTCATTTCTCTTAGGAAATATTATTATTGACAGTCTGGAAGGCCTTTGTTAAAATAATAATTTGAAATTACTTTTTTTTTTAGGCGCAATTTCAAGTGTACCGCTACAAAACATCAAAAATTTATATATACCCTCAATAATCTGAAATTTCACGAATACTCTCGCAAACGTCTCAAAATATCATGAATACTTCCTCAAAATCCTTCAAATATTATTATTATTATTACCCCTATAAAATTCTTAAAATATCACATATATCCATCCGTATTATATCATTTAAAAACCATCAACGTATTTCTCGTTGGTAATATGCCAATTATCTAATTTTTAAAATTCTTTTTCTATGATAATGAATAATTTTTTCTCTAAAATAATATTTAAAACTATAAAAAATCAAATATAGTCAATTATATCCCATAATTTCTTTCCAAAAATCATTGTTGAAATCAATACTATTCTCAAAATTTTAACTAATTATTATATTTTATATAAAGGCAAAACGAAAAAATATTTTTAACGAAAAATTAACAAATTATTAAATAAAAGTTTAATTTAGGAGTATCCATGACATTTGAAAGGTTTTCTAGGGGTATTTATGAAATTTCACGGTTTTGAAGGGTATACATGAAACTATGATGTTTTTGCTGGGTACACATGAAATTCTTCCTTTTTTTAAAAGGAGTTTTTAAGATGAAAGGGGCCTTCATGCTTTTCATGTCATACATTTATATGCTCGTGATTAATATTATTACCTACTAAGCATTAAGAAACTAAAGAAAAGGGAGATTTGAAGAATGAACGAATGGAGGTTGATATGCCAAAACTCTCGGATACTCAAAATCTCTGACTTTATATCCATTTTGATATCCACCTCATAAAGCAAAGCCCCCCTAGCTTAAAGAAATACCACATGCATTTTTCTTAACAATACGGCCAAATCAAATCAAATTAAGCAAAAACTAATCTTTCGCTTTAATACAAATTTTCATGATTATTAATTTCAAGATGCCAATAACAAAACAAAATATTTTTTTTTTATCAAAAAGATGGAATACTTAACCTTCCACCAGGCCACCACTAAGAATCCCAATTGGGTTAAAAGTATTAACTAAAGCAGCATGAATCATGATCTAATATAAGAAAATTGATGGTTAAATTATTTCATATTGTCAGTTTTTTTTTTATTAAGGGGGGCATGCTTATGTCACAATCCATAGTTCCTTTGTCATCAATACTGATTGATAATTAATTAATGTTTCATTGTCTTTTCTCATAAATAAAAAAGGAAGTTTCATTGTCTTCTCGATGAAATATTACAAAAATGTTAATTATAATTGGTGAATAGTCACAATCTAGTTCCTTTCTTTGAAGAAGAATTAACAACCACTATATAACTCTCATTTTGCTCACGTTTAATGTGCCATTGTTTAACCTTATAAAAGTTTAAGAAGAGAATATCATGAATTCATTAGTCGTTATAAACCAAGTCAATATCTAAAAATGATTGAACAAGACCCTTCAACAGAACCGTCCATATCGATGTGAGGTTCCATCTATGTACCAAAACTACGACCCTTCATTAAATGAGTCCCGGAGCATTAGTAGTTAATATTTACAGACAAAAATGATTTATTCATAATATAAAACATATATAGTATATAATCTATATATGCACATGACAAAAAAGAAGCCAAAAATAGGTTAAATTTTTCAATAAAGATTGCACCAAATATTGATTCAAATCCCTTCTCCATTTGGAGATTTATTTGGAACAATGTCTCTGATCTTGGTCTAATTAAATTTGTATGTACACATAATTACTACCTAGATTACAAAATTACAACGCTGAACAAAATCAACCGAAACAAAATGAAATTCAATGCTTAATTTCCATCCCATATTTGCCATCAAATTTTTTACAAGCACTAGTCTTTTCGCCAATAATCTTCACAACTTCAGTCATAGAGGGCCTTAAACTAGGGTTGTCCCCTATGCAGTTAACAGCCAATTCAACCATTTCCTCCATTTCATTTACATCAAACCTCCCATTTAATCTCTCGTCGACCAAATCCCTAATTCCCTTCTCTCTCTCTTTCAATCTTGGTCCAATCACAACCGTCAATCTTTGTTCGGTTTCCGCGCCAAAAGCTTCAATGCCTGTGATCAACTCAAGCAGCAGAACTCCGAAACTGTACACATCACTCTTTTTCGTGATCATTCCAGATCGAAGAAGATGCGGGTCAACATAGCCAGGTGAACCTAGTATCCGGTGAGAACGGGTCGATCGACTTTGGGGTTGGATTGTGGCTGAGAAGCCGACTCGGGACGAACCGAAATCGCAAAGTTTGACGTGTAAATTTGAGTCTAAGAGTACATTAGAAGCCTTGATGTCTCCGTGGATTATTTGTGGGTCGCATAATTCATGGAGATATTCCAGAGCTTTCGCTAGTTCGTAAGCAATTAACATCCTTTGCGACCAAGATAGACTCGGTCCATTGTGGTCCCCGCAGTGTAGCCGTTCGTGAAGGTTTCCGTTCGGCACGAACTCCATGACTAGGATACCCTCATCTATTCAAAGAAAAGAGAACTTATTAGAAAAAAAAAGTTGCGTGAAATAACAAACAAGAAAAGAAAGAGCCTACTCTATTTTTCTTCAAAAAAAACAAACAAGAAAGAAATATTAATAAATTTCACAATACCTTGTTCATCGCAAAATCCAAGAAGGCGAACAATATTAGGATGATTGACAATCCTTAGCACTTCGAGTTCCTGCCTAAAAATCCTTTGTAACCTCTCGCTGCTCCTAGACAACTTAACGGCGCTTAAATGCCTGGAAAACCGTGCGAGATAAACCGTACTGAAGCCTCCTTCGCCAATCACAGTAGACCTAAACCCTCCTGTGATTGACTCGATCTCTTTCCGATCAAATCTGCGTACAATTACGTCGTCCTCTTCTTGGACTGGTTCGTCTGCGACTCTCTTCTTTGAGCACTCGCCATTGAAACCGCTTGCGCAGAATAAGATTCTGAGTTTTTTAATCATTTCGAATTGTGGTTAGTGAGAAGGAATGGAGGGTTTTTAGAGGGCGGAGTAGAGAGAGAATATGTTCTCTTTTTCGTTTGCTTTTGTGATTTAGAAGGAAAGCACGCGTCTCATGGGCGATGGGGAGAGAGAGAAATGAAAAGAGGGGATGGAGAGATGTGAGTGCATGTTCGAGTGATTATATAGTTGGACGAATACAAAATATTATCTTCGGAATAATGAATTCATTATTGAGTAGAAATTTAAAAGATAAATGCTAGTAATTAATTCATTAACATGATTTGGTCAAATGTGCGTGATAATATATTTGTTGATGGAAAATTTTATTGGAGGACTTTATTATTCTCTGAAATTGGAAGACATAATTTTGGTTCTAATTTCTAGATCGAAGGGGCACAAATAAATAACGGGCCGCCCCAATTGTTTTCATTCTTCGTTCAATTGGAAAATACATATCCTGTTTCTTTGTTTTAAAAAATACACAGAATTAGTATAACTAAATAAATGTACCAAATAAAGCATATAATAATCTAGGTTGCACTGATACGGATACAGATGTTGTATCCGATACGGATACGGTGATATGACAATTTTAAAAAAAGCATAAGATATGATACGTCTATTATATATAATATTTTATTATTTTATTAATTATAATTTATATATTTAATATTTTTATATATTATATATTTGTCATCAAATATACTAAAAGTTATTCTTACAAAAATAATTCCATATTAAATAAATATTTATTATATTTAGTTATTTGCTTATATATACTTCTCAATTATTTCAACTAGGAGATTACCCGCGCTTCGCGGCGATTTTGTTTCATTTGATTTATCATACACATAATATATAGTTATGATTTTTCGGGATCAAATATAATACTTTATAAAAATAAATATCACATTACGAAATATTTATTTAATATTTTAATACAACATATACAAAAAAGAATAAATGTCACTATAAATTAATAAAACAACATGCGTGGACATAAACAAAAATTAAAACCATATGATATTCTAAATTTTCATATCTAAAATTAAGAATAATAACATTGTAAAAGTTAAAAAAAAAAAAAATTTGTCTGATAATTTTTATGTTTCATGTTTATTATTGAAAAATATTATATAAGTTAAAGAAATTATTTGTGTTTAGTAAATAAATATATTTCATTATTTTTTTTAGAGATCAAAATAAAACTGTTTTTAGTAAAAATACAAATATAACATAATTGTTTTAAAAATAATAATAATTATTAGGATGTGCAATTTTTTTCAATTATATGTTTAAAAATAATAATAATAATTAGGATTATAAGTCATTAATGTAATTATATTTTTTTTTTTACATAATTTTATGTTAGAGAAAAGTATTGAATATATGATAATAACATACTTAGTAGTATGTGCAATTTTTCATCAATTATAGTTTTAAAAATATTAATTATTAGGTTTACAAGTCATTAATGTAATTATATTTATTTTTATATCTTTTTTTACATAATTGTTTTCATAATTTTAAGTTAGAGAAAAATATTAAATATATGATAATATGGATCTCAAAATAAAGATAAAATTCAAGCGAATATATTTCTTAATTTTTTTAAATTATATTATGAAAATACTAACAATATTTGATGTATTTATGATATTATATATTAATTTATTAATGTTAGATATTTAAACTCTTCACATTCTATTTGTATTCACAATTGATCATGTAACATATTGTGAAAAAATTGAAAATCAAATACAATTGGTTCAACATGAACCTAACAAATAATATTTTGACACGTCATCAGTGTAAGGTGATGTGGCATTCTAAAATTGCTTAAAATTATGTGTAAAATAAGGGACACATAAATATCTACAAATAAAACATAATCACACAAAATCAAAAATTAATCTATGGTTCATATATTGCCACATATCATAATCTAATGGTTGAAATAATTGTGATGATGTGGCATGAGTTGTGATGATGTGGCATGAGGGAATTGCTTAAAGATGGGTCCAAATAGAGAAAAATATTAAATATATGATAATATGGATCTCAAAATAAAGATAAAATTCAAGCGAATATATTTCTTAATTTTTTTAAATTATATTATGAAAATACTAACAATATTTGATGTATTTATGATATTATATATTAATTTTTTAATGTTAGATATTTAAACTCTTCACATTCTATTTGTATTCACAATTGATCATGTAACATATTGTGAAAAAATTAAAAATCAAATACAATTGGTTCAACATGAACCTAACAAATAATATTTTGACACGTCATCAGTGTAAGGTGATGTGGCATTCTAAAATTGCTTAAAATTATGTGTAAAATAAGGGACACATAAATATCTACAAATAAAACATAATCACACAAAATCAAAAATTAATCTATGGTTCATATATTGCCACATATCATAATCTAATGGTTGAAATAATTGTGATGGTGTGGCATGAGTTGTGATGATGTGGCATGAGGAAATTGCTTAAATATGGGTCCAAAATAAGGGGGTTGGTTAATTTCAAAATTTTATTTTTATTTTTTAAGTATATTTATTTATACGTTAGAATTATCTGACATGTATCCGGAAGTATCAGAAAAATATTCGTTATTATTTTGAAATAAAATATTCGAATACGTCGCGTGCAGTATTTGATACGTATTCGACGAGTATCCGACGAGTATCGGTATTCGGTACGATACAACTTGATTTCATTTTTTTTTAGAAAAGATACAACTTGATTTTAAAAGTATTTGTTCATAGATAATAATAGAATAAAAAAAAAATACCCAAATTAACATTATATTAAATCAAAATCATAAGGCCTATAAAATCATTCTTTTTTGGTATCGTGGTCAGCATAAACACTCCAAACGATTTAGTTATTTATTTTATTTCCCTCGTTGTACACATTTTACTTCTCTTTTATTTCCAAAACATCTGTTTATTATTATTGATTATAACTTGATTACCACCAACCCCAAGCAAAAGCAAGCCAACACTAAAAGTTTTTGATGGGTTTGACCTACATTAACGTGTGTTTGAATGGAGACTAAAATAAAGTAATTTATTGAACAAAAATAATTCATGGTCATTTTTGACAACAAAAAAAAAATTAACAATATTTTTTTACATAGTTGCTCTGGCGTACTGAAGCGAGAGAAACAATTTAGGGAAATTTACAAATAACCCCCTAACTTTTCTTAAATTTACAAAAAAATCCCTAACTTTTGAGAAACTCCAAAATGATCTCTACATACAAGGTTATCTTTTCAATTACCCCCTATAGAGATATTTCATGGTATTACAATTCTTTTGGACCAAAATACCCCCTCCATTTTTCATCCTTAAATTTAATAAACATATTTTTGTATTATTTTATTAATTTAAAATCATTATAAATATTATTTAGCATATACTAATTTAAATAAACTATATGTCATATACATAATTTTAATCTTGTATTTATTATATATTTTATCATAGAAAACTAAAATTAAATAAAAATATGATATAAAAAAATATTTCTGGAAATATCTTGACAAATTAATATTATCCCAGTATTTAATTTTAATGTTAAATAATTGTTAATAAAAATAGTTACTAAATAGTATTTTTTACCAAATTATCAATGCATGAGTGAACATCAAAACTAGCATTAAAATAATATTGCCGTTATTTCTAATTTCAACAGCCAATTTTATTTCAACAGTTTGTTTTGTAATAATTATTTTTATTAACTATTAGCAAATTAGCTGATGAAATCAATAGTTGTTAATAAAAAATAGTTAGTAAAAACTAGCTACTGAAATAAAAAATAGTTACTATTTTGTTTAATACGAATTACTACTTATCAAAAGAATTTTTTAATAATTATTTATCAAATTGATTATTTATCAAATAATCAATTTCAAAACACCCTCACATTACATTTAAGACACTTGAAACAATTATTTATCAAATTGATAAAATGAATATTAGATTTTGATAATATCCTTTATTAATACTAAAATTAATAATATAATAGTATGACACCCACACTATGCCACAAGGATTATAATTAATTCATTAAGATTGTTCATTTAATATGAATTACTACTCTTTTATGAGGATATTGACAATATTATTTCCAAATAAAATTATATGACAATATATTAATTTTATCATATTAAAATATTATGTATGTTATTATTTTGTTTTTGTTCAAAAAACCTTGAAACTAAAATTTTGAAATATTAAAAAAAATGAAAAATAATAGCTTATCAATCAAAAAACAAATGTCTATTCTTAAACCTGCAATATCATAGGGAGTTAGAGTAATTTCTAATTATAATTCTGCCTATTTAAACTTCGATAATAGTTTTTAAAACAATTTTCACTATCAATTATATTTTTATTGACTTTCTATCGACATAAATTTTATTAGTATTAGTAATATATAATTGATGATCTATATTGTAAATGTGAGGGTGTATTTTAAATTCTTCACAAAATTCCGGTTCTTTTTATGAAAACTTTTAGAAAAAGAAGGGCCCGAGGTAGAGCACTCAATGGGCTAGGGTGGCCCCGTTGACCTTCTTTTGGAGATAGAATGTACTTGCACGAATACGGATACGGGTATCGTATCCAATACGATACCGATACGGCGATACGGAAATTTTAAAAAAATCACGAAAATGAATACGGCTATATAATTATTATTTTAATATATTTATATTATATATAATTAATAAATTAATAATATTTTTTAATTAAATATCCTGACAATAAATAAAATCAACCAAACAATACAAGTATCCTAAACTTATTTTTGAAGTATCTTGTAACTAATCTAGAAATATCCTAGAATATCCTATATAATTTATGTAAAAACATTGTGGAACAAAATATATAATGGGTCGAAATATCCTAAATGGAGTATCTCAGTCGTATCATGGAAGTATCTCAGCCGTATCATGTCGTATCCCAACCGTATCATATCGTATCCTAGCCGTATCCGAAAAAATAAATATAAAAATATTTTAATACGCCACGTGGCGTATCCGATACGTATCCGAGCCGTATCGCATCCGTATCTGTATCGAGTACGCGTATTGAGTATATTTTTTATTATATTTTTGCCTAGTTAAATTTTGATAATAGTTTTTTAAATTATTTTCGCTATCAAGTATATTTTTATTGACTTTCTGTCGATATACATTTTATTAGTATCATATAATCAATGATATATTTTAAATGTGAGGGCATATTTTAAATTCTTCAAAAAAAATTAGGGTTCTTTTTGTGAAATAATTTAAAAAGAGAAAGAGAAAGAGAGTGAAGTTTTAAAATGAGAGAGTTTCAAAAATAGAGAGAGGAGAAAGAAAAAAGAAAAAATATATGAGGAAACTTTTTGCGGAGGCAGATATGTGAAAAATATAAATAACAAAGTAATTTTTTTCATGATATAAAAAAGTATAAATGTATAGGTAATTAATTTTATATATTTTTACAATGAAAAAAATATAAATAATGACATATCTTTTTCATGGTATATAAAAAAGTACAAATAATAGTATAAATATATAAATAACAAAATTCTTTAATCTATATTATTGTAAAAAGGTATAAAAAAAATATTTATTATAATAAAAAATATAATAGAAAAAGTACAAAAAATATTAAAAAAAAATGTATAAGAGAGAGTAGAGCTATTAGTATGGGGCGATAACACAATGGACAGTAGACAATTTCAAAATGTATTCAGGTGAAATTTTTCGGACAAATGAGTAACAAACGATCATTGAAAGCGCATTTGAGAGGAGTGTAAAATCATTTCCCTAACCAAACGCAAAGAAAAATATAGAGCTTTCTATCCAAATTATTATCATTTTGATATAATGTTATATAAGACAAATTGTGTTAATGAAATCACCTACGAGATTTGAGAGCACAAAAAATATCAAATAAATGTTTTAGTTTGCCAAACGCAATTATTAACAAAAATCTCATTATTTATTGGTAGAAGTAAAATAAAATAAAAATGAACTAACGTATATAATACGACTCATATAGTATATTTATATTGCCCATTAATCAAAATGAATCAAAATGTATCGTGCAAATATAATCAAATTAATCGAAAATACATGAAAGTAAATCAATTAAAAAATTGACCATTAATGATAATCAATCAAAAAGATTGAAGGTTCATATCACTACAAAATTTACATTTTTTCTTCTTTTATGATTACATCGTTTCTTTTATGGTTTTGTATGAGAAAAGTCCACGGGTCACATAACTTGGGTTAGGAAAAATAATGGTGTGAGGTTATGGATTAATCACAGATCTCTATATATATTATTATTACTCCTATAATTATCATTATGTATTGACGTATTTTTTGTATTGTTGCTAATGTGTTCATTTTATGTTATGATTAAGTAAGAGATTTAGTGATATGAACCTTCAATTTTGTCTTCACATCTTGAAAATCGACATCTTAACTATGTCAATTATGTTGGTACATAACTTTCACGTATATAACAATGATAGACCAATTACTAATTGTCTATTCAAATAAATATATACTATGCAAGTAAGTTCGTGTTTAGTAGTCATAGACTCATATGTATATAACTAACATGTGGTCATTAAAATTTCAGAGCTCATTTACTGTGTCCCCCAGATTCCCCCACACATTGTCGATCTGGGGGATTAGTGCTTAATTCATGTATTAATTAACACAAACTCTCTCGATTAGTGATTAATTATTATTGAATTAAGGTACATGTGGATTAATCATTAATAATTAATATTTATTAATGGTTAATATAGTGGGTTAGTGGTTATAGAGTGGGTTAATAGAGTGGATTAATTGTTAATCCCCATATTGACAACGGAAAAGTGGGTTTGAGGGGCACGGTATAATTTCCCAAAATTTCATGACATGATGATGTGAACAAGTTAGTGAATCATTATCGTTTTGAAAGGTTCTATTAAGAGTGGGCAAACATCAAGCAAAAAGATACACATACGAATATTAATATGTATAATTAGGAAATCCTTACATTTATAGAAGGACACATCATCATTTTAATATGAGTCATTTGATCTTGATCAAAAGATCCAAAATACTTGTTTTTTCATTTGAACAAGGTTTATCTAAACCAAATAATTTAAAAGTTACATGAATCTTGGTCTATGGTGGACCAAGTTTATTAATATTTTTGTCTCAATTAAATAAGAAATTTTTTCAAAAAAACCCTAAAATTTACATATGTAATAATTGAAAAAATATTATTTTTTATTAATTAAAAAAAAATCATAATTTTTTTGCATAATACAATAATTAAAAAAACAATATTTATTACATGTTATATTTGACTTTTATATTTTTTTTCCTATACACAAAATGATAATAACATGAACAACAATATTAAAAATAACAACTTGCAAATATTTAAAAAATTAAAAATCCTGAAACTATTAAAAAAATAAAAGGAGATTGAAATAAAAAACTTGATGTCTAAAAATATATTCTTCTATAAATATATTTTCAATGTGCTTATTTATTATTGTTTATTTTTTATTATCTGATGTTAGTTTTTCATGAATAATAAATGAAATATTAAAATTATGTAAACACAATACGTAATAATTTCATTTTTTTTTAATCAGTACATGTTAAGAAATGTTTATGAATTTTCTTAAAATTAATAAGAAAAAAAATTAATCATTACATACGAAAATTGAAGGATATTTTGGTCAAAAAAAATTTAATATCATCTATAGGAGGTATTTAGAAAAAAAAATTGCTAGAGGTGTTTTTTTAGTGTTTACAAAAAGATAGGGATTATTATTAAAATATCCAAAAAGTTAAGGAGTTAAAAATACACCAAAACACATATGTGTGAATAATCAGACAAAAAAATATAAAATTCAATTACATATTAGGAAAAATTAAATCATGAAAAACTCGAAGAATCCCGCCCAATTGCGCGGGAAAAAAAACTAGTTTACATTAATATTATCGAAAATAACATGCTAAATAATACAAAAAATGAAAATAACATACTAATTATTCTACTAATTTTCTACACGTACAAATCACATCAATGGTATCATTTCGACCGAAATATTATGGAATAATCAAAGTCCTATGTCGGGTAGCTCAGTGAAGGCACACAAATTTAATAAGATTGATATTCAAATTTCAAACAGACCAAAAGATATATATACGGATAAATTATAAATATACGTGTGCATATTTAATTAGTATTTGTCATAAAATAAATCTTCAAATAAAACTGGTTGGTACTAATTATTCTACTAATTTTCTTTTTTTTTTTAGTAAAACTAAGCAATCCAACATTGAAAATAATAGTAGGTTTGAGGTTTTGAGTTGCTACGAGGTAAGCATCAAAGACCGTGTTGAGTATTGGCCTTGGCAATGGCATCCCCTCGTAGACAACAATTCAAAAACAATTGCGTATGGGCCCTGCAAAATTAATAATTTCTAGGGTTTAGCTAAAACCAAGATTTGTAGTTTATTAGGATGGACAAAACAGGTTGAAGAATCTAGATATATATAAATGTGCTTATGGAACAGCAAACAATGTGTAACTTCCTTAACATATGGTGTCTTGGGGTATAATATTACATAGAGGGCATATACGGTGCCACCAGATTGCAACAAAAATCACTTATTCGTAATTAATCCAGTTATTTAACGTATGAATTAACACATGTGGATTGATTAACGTGTTAATTAATATTTATTCGAATTAACAAATGATAATTAATATTTAAACATTATTAATTCAATATTTTTTGTTAATTAGGATGTTAATTAAATAGATTAATTAATAATTAATAAAAAAAATTGTTGCAATACGGTGACAGAGTATAATTTCCCAATTACATATATCTTAGGGCCTACGTGCACCCAATAAACATTAAACTTGCATATTTGTTGTTAATTTGCTTGTTTTTTAAAAGTTGGTTAGACTGTTAGAAAGAGTACTAGAAAAAAAAAAAAAAAAAAAAAAAAAGTGATATAAATTATTAAGTCCCATCAAGGGCCATGTTAGGGATTAGGCCTCTTCCTAGTATGTCATTAGGCTTTATCTAGGCCCAATATTCTTCATTTGGTATGATATAAATAGAGCCCATTTATCCTGCCCCTATATTTCCCCACCATATTACTAATTAACACAATTAATTAGCACATCAATTAACAAATGACACATAATTAACACATAAATTAACTTGCATGTTAATTAATTATGTGGTACAAGCTATAAACGTGATAATTATGCATGTTAATTATAATATAGAGGATGTGGTGGTGAAATTTTAGGGCAAGGTTAAAATTTCCATATAAAAATAAGGGTTAAGTTTCAAATTTAATCCTCAACTAATGAGTTAAGCAATTTTTGTTTCTCAACATCCTTTTCATTTTGAATCCATTACCAATTGTATTAATTCATGTATAAATTATTTTTTAGGAAATCTATTTATAATTCTTCAATCCATTAAATATTTTTGTCTCGATTCGCTAGGGTAAGTAAGTGATAATGTTCATTCTGCTATTTGCGATAGTGATTCCTTAAGGCATGAATATGTTTTGTTCTTCGAAACAAGCAGATTTTCTTCTTTTTTCCGACAATATCCGTATTCGTTTACTATTCGAACCGTATCTGGATCCGGGTAATTCCGTATCCGAAAATAATATGGATATGGATTTGGTATGACCACTATCTGAACCGGATCCAAACCGTTGCACCTCTAATTTAAAGCATTGACACCACGGACAATTCATAGTAATGTTACCAATGATCTCATAGCCTAGTGGTGAAGTGTTTCGTACAAAACATCATATGTCTTGGGTTCATGTCCAGTGGTGAAGTGTTCAGCACAAGATATCATATATCTTGGGTTCGAGTTCCGTTAGTATTGTTTATAAAAAATAAAACATAATATATCCACGATTCGTAGATTAGGTTTTCTAAAAAAAAAAAAAAAAAAAATTTGTAGTAATTTTCAACTGTTAAAAGCATTGGCTTAATCGGAATATATTTGACAATTTTGCTGGATGGTTTAAAGGAATGGATTAATTAAATTATTTAGATTTTCCATGATATTTTATATTAAATAGGTCTAGAAGTGATATATAATTGAAACTGTTGTATTGATGTTTTGTCGAATACAACAATTATGTCTAACAAAATGTACATGATTAGACAAATTTCGTCCTTCATGAATAACCATATTAATTACATTACTGGGTAATATTATACTAATTACTAATATTATTAGATACTAATTAATAATCCATATTAATTACTAATTAATTACAAATACCCATAATACCAAAACATGTATAAATTATCAACCTTAGTGTAAATTATAATATATGTTTATTTTCAATTTTTTAGGGTTTGTGTTGGCATGAATACCACTTTTGTGTTTGTAATGGAAAAATAAAATAAAATTTACGCAAAACTCATATTTCTTAAGTAATAAGTATTTGTGATGATAATTCGGGAAAAACCAAAGATTATCGGTCTCAAGGGAAATCAAATAACATGACATAATTAAACAATAAATTTAACGTTCTAAATTTATTTACTCACTTTAAATTCATCGCCAATTATCTGCTCGCGAAACCCTTAATGTACCGGTAAGTTGTGAAACCACTAGATTGCCTCATACTAATAACAGATCTTGTAACTTTTTTCATACTTCCAATTCGTCGTTTCGCTCGTCGGTTACTATTTGTATCTTCAATTCATTACCAATTATCTGCTCGCGAAACTCTCAATGTCCAGGTAAGTTGTCAAACCACTAGATTGGCTCCTACCAATAACAGTTCTTCTAATTATTCATACTTCCAATTTGTAATCTCGCTCGCTGGTTATTATTTGTATTTTCAATTCCCACCAATACCGGAACATATTATTTTACTTGATAAAAAATTGCATCTACTCAAAATGTATGATTTAAAGTCTGTGTTAACTGAATATTTTCTTAGAATAAACATCTATTTGTGTACTTTTACGGAACAAAAGATAAATTAATGATCAGATGAATAAAACTATTGTGAGTGCATGACTTTGATATGAATTGGTGATTGGTGATAAGTATTCACAATTGTGATCTCTTAGATCGATCATTCATGTTGTGTTTTTATTCAGTTACATAAACCTAGCATATATGGCAACGTAACTTCAATCAGTGATAAATGTCACCACACTGTTCATTTATTTCGTTTAAATTGATTTTGAGTATTGATATATTTAGAGACCATTTAGGTGTCACTGGATTTCATTACTAGTATATATCATTTTTATTGTGATTATATAATTGTACTAATATATATATATTTCAATAATAATAGTAACTTTTATTTTTATAAAACTATTAACACAAAAAAATATCGGTCACGATTTTTGAATCATTCGGTTGTGAGTTTCGAGTCATTCGTATTTCTCGAGTCATTTGGGTTTCTAATCAGTTCGGATTTCGGATAATACGGATTTCGGATCATTTCTTTTCGGATCCATTCGATTTTGATTTTATTTTGGATCATTATGTTTTGATTCGTTTTGAATAATTATTTTTTCAAAAAAAAAATTATCCGGATGGAAATCAATTTGAGGAACACTCTAATTACATATTATTTTTTTATTAATCATAAATTAATTGTTAATCTACCTTGTTAATTATGATACTAAATGGGAGATTTGAAATCATCATGAAATGATGGGAAAACAGGAATGAAGAGTAGAATATTCCTATTTTGTAAGGGTACATGTGAAGTTTTCAGATTTTTCAATATCAAAACAAGATATTTTTCATTTGGAGGGATATACATATTATATTATAATATATTATAATGATGATAATAGAATAAAAATGCAAATTTGCAAACGATGTTTTGCAAGAAACGCTCCAGTTGGGTTAATGTTCACATTTGAATTTATTCTGTTTTTAGTTATAAAATAATAATTTCTGTTAAACATGTGTCGTTGTAGAAATCATTTCCAATAAATTTATAACAAGCAATAATAATAATAATTTATCACAGGGCGGGTCCGAAATTTTTGTGGACTTTTGACAGAAAAATTAATTAAATATTAATATTACTTAATATTATATTAATTTAATCACAAAATATTCTCCAATACCAAACTAAATACAAAATATAAACAAAATTATCACATGATTAACAATTATCACTTAAAGATCTTCTTCTTTTTTACATTTCAAAACGAACAACAAAATTATTTTCAATTAATATATTTTCTAATTCGTTTAATCTTTTTTTTAGACCATCAATTTACACTACACACATACTACAATAAATTGATGGGCTTTTAACATACTAAAAAATATATACACTACATACATACAAAACAAAAATGTGACTTTTTTTGTGGATCTTTGACATATGTCATATTTGTGCCATGTCTGGGCCGGGCCCGACATTATTTGATGTATGCCGGTCAGTTCAATAACGATGTATTTGTCCGCAAATAGTCGAAATCACAATTAAACACACTTTAACGAGACTCTCACTAAATTGCAATTAAATCACGAACTGTTACGACCTATGTTGCACGGATACGGGTGTTGGTTCAAATTTTCTAGGGTTTGATTATCTCAAAATAATGTCGATACTACTAATCAATTTGTGTAAGTGACAATTATAGAGATAAATGACGTATCACGCAAAAGGATCAAAAGATGAAGCAAGACGCACAAGGACGATCAAAGGAAATAAAGAATCAAGACATCGAAGATCAAGTTGAAGATTCCGCAAGTTGGGATATCAAATCATCACCTCAAATATCCAATAGGTATCCCTAAACTTGCCTTTGGAATAATTAAACTCAAGAAAATAAGTTGAAAATATTCAAAACAATAAAACCAAAGTAAAAACTGCATTGAGTCATGGTGTGTCATGACGCACAATAAGCACCGTCATGACGCAGCTAAAGGTATACTTAGTTTCATCCTACAGTGCGTCATGACGCACTATAAGCACCGTCATGACGCACCTAAGAGAAAATGTGCCTTGAATTGTATAGCGTCAAGACGGACCAAATCATGCGTCATGCCGCACTGACCATGCGTCATGGCGGACCAAGTGAGTAAATATCACAGGAGGGGGTTCGTTACAACGAACCATTCAAGGGTTAGAACGAACCCTCAAGTACACGTGCTACCGTCATGACGCACGTTCGTGTGCGTCATGACGGAACACAATAGTTTTGAATAAACACCAGTTTAACGGCTAGTTTCACAGTCTCCTTGCGTCATGACGCACTGTACAGAAAACTTAAATTATGAAAGGACTACGTGTTCTATAAATAGTTCCCCTCTTAGGTTTCTCTCCCAAATTCTTTCACAAATTTAAAGAGCAAACTAAAAGAGAGAAACTTAGCCAAAATCTTGAACTTATATTTCCAAACCATATTGGGGATTATTAGATCCACTTTAGAATCCACTACTCAACGATTCTCAACTTGTGTGACCGATCACGACTAGTTCGTTAGTAGTAAAGTGTAATAGGCTAGTTACTAATTGTAAAGCTCGTCATAGATCGATAAATTCGTGTAAATCGATCTAGGCAAACCTTGTAATTGTTTGAGTTGGGTATTCAATCGAAAGCCGAAAAGGCGCAAGGCAACCCCGGAGACGTAGGTACTTGCAATCAATCGAGTCGGTCGATTGAGCAAATAGCCGGTGAGTTAAACCTACAAAACAACCACCTACCGAACTCCGTAAATAAATATCGCGTGTTATTTGTTTCGGTATTGTATTTCTTTCTCTAATTTATTTACGATTCCGCACCAAATTGTAATTGTATTCAATTACCGCGAAAATTGGACCTTATGACTTCCTATTCAAAAAACAATGAGTCAGCCGTATCGGAACCGTATCCCGCCGTATCGAAACCGTATCCAGCTGTATCGAAAACGTATCGTGCCGTATCGAAAACGTATCGGTTCAAATTTATATACTAAAATAGTCCGATACACCACGTGACGTGTCGGATACGTATCGGTGCCGTATCGGTGGCGTATCCGTATCCGATACGGGTACGATTCGTTTTTTTGAAGTATCCGCGCAACATAGGTTACGACGTTACTTGGAACATTTGTGCACTTAGTAGCTTCATTTATAACATTACTTGCTGGTTATAACTTATAGCTAACAACGTAATAATGGTAGGTACTTAGATTTTATATCTAGAAACACACGACAGTCAAATTAAAAATTTCTAGAATTATGTTTTCATTTAAGTTGGAATTTCTAGAATTATGTTTTCGTTTAAAAGTTTGACGTGCTATAAAATTGCTGCCAAATTAGTCATAATCAATCACAGGTTATCAACATGACCAGAGCCAGATATTCTTGGCTTTTTAGTTCCTTTAACTACTAAGTAAAAGGTGTTCGGTCATGTACACATCACACCTAAGATATCTTTATAAATATGATTTCCATTAATTTGGAGCTGCAATTAGCTTTTAAGGTCCTTTATAGGTACAAATGTTCGCATAAATCAAGCAAGTTTATCATTGACATGCACTAAACACCTAAAGATAGTGTTTTCTGATTTGCTTTTCCTACCCTTTCTTTTTTCTCATTGAGGAAATTATTCTGGCAACCACGTATACAATTCAGTGCACGATGCACTTATATGTTACCTTTATATCAAATGAGATACAATTTGGCACATATCATCGGGTCATATCAAATGACACATATACAATTATTATTCTAAATCGTACAATTATTTTATTAGAAAGTAAATTAAACATAGGCCCATTTCTGAGTATTGGGCTAAAGCAGGTTTATTCATGTTAAGCCCAATCTTGCGGTTTGAACGAGTTATACCATTCTTACAAGCAAACCAAATGGTTAAATATTGAAATGTTAAGAAAAAATAACCTACCATTTCGTGTAAGAGAAGTTAACAGATATTTCAAGCGTATCAATTGATTGAATCATCTTCTCAATTATTTAATCCCCTTATAATTGATCCAACATTTTGTCAACGATTACAAAAACACAGTTATACAATTAGGTGCTTTCTTAATTAGCAATGAAAATGACATGATCTTCTACCAGGGTGTTATCAGCTTATATTAGTTTTTCTTTTCTTACAAATTTTGAAAAAATGAGTTGCTTTAAAAAAAGAACCAAAAAAGTTTCATAATCACGTAATTTCCTCTTTATAATTAAGTAACTCATGATCCTTTTTTTAGGAACGACATAACCTCCAATCTTCTTTTTAAAAAGGTAAAAAAAAAAAAAAATACATAAAAATACACAATACAAAAACCAATCTACATTTTCTACAATGAATTAATTAAACTAATAATTATCTATAACACTCAGATCAAACAAAAAGAACGAATAACTCACTTTCTGAACAATTTTAGCTATTGATAAAAAAAAACAAAAAAACAAAAAAGGATAAATGTTCAATACCAACTTCAGCGAATCACGGGTATTTCGGGTAGTTATATATGCTGAATTTTTTTTGTATAAGGTTTATATATTATAAATTCAATTGAATTTATTTTCTATAATCCCTTTACAATCTTAGTTCATGACATACTTTCATAGTGTTTTTGACTTCATAGATTTATCTAAATCTACACTAATTAACCACCATTCACTTTCTTAGCAACCGTTTCATCTAACAATGGCGTTTTTTCTCCTCCAACATCGCCATCACCGTTTCTACTTTCACTTTCCGACTCGGACGGAGCCAATGTGATTTGCATGTTTACAACATTGCCGCCACTGCCACCGCCACCGCTGCCACCTCCTCCATTTCTATTAAGTGATAATCGTTTTCGATATAACTCATCCAAGTCATGAAAATAAGGACACGTTTTAGAATCCTCGGGCCGTTTCTTACTACTCTCCTTCACTCTCTTGAAATACTTGTTGATATTCTCCCACTTCTCCTTGCATCTCTTCGAGTTCCGATTATACCCTAATCTCTTCATCCTCGCCGATATTTCCTCCCACATTGGCCCCCTCGGGCCCGACTCGTGATATTCCGTCTCCATTTCGGTGCGTAACTTTATCAACGTATGAACCTCTATCTTCGGCCATCTCGAACTGGACGGTGCACCTTCATATCCTTCATGCAATACAATCTCATTCCTTCCTTTCATTTCTTTCTCTTGCAGTTTATTCTCTTGAGGAAATTGCACTTGTGTGATTGAATTTGACGTAGGTTTGGATACGTGTTGTTTGTGTTGTTTATGATGATCAGGTTTTACAGGTACAGGAGGAACGGCTACGTTTAATGGAGGTATCATAACGGACGGTTGGATGGATTGCATGCTCACCCGTTGGATGAATGACACGAGGGCAGCATCTCGTGAGGTGGCAATAGATCTTTCTTGCGCTAAAATCTCATGCTCTCTGTTCAACCTGGCGGTCTCCTGGCGTCGCCACGCGTCCTCTCTTGCCATCCTCTCCAATTCCCTCCTCTCCAGTGTCTCTAGAAACAGTCTCTGCATTTCCTCTTGCCTGTCCATCACTTGCTTTACAAGTCCCTCGAATAAATCCATCATCTTCCTTTTCTTGCCTAATTTATCTCGGCCGGCACCAGCCTCCGTCATCTCGCTGTCAGACTCTTCCGATCCGGAAGAGGAGGTGGTGAAGCCGAGCGGACCCGTTTCGGCATTTTGAGGTGGCGCGACGATTGAGATCGGAGTCGGTTGCATCGGACCCAATTGTGGACCATGCCCAATCCTACTCGGTGCTGATGTGGCAGAAACGTTTGCCGGAAATGTAGGCGTTGGATTGGGTGCAGACGTAGCAGAATTAAGTGTTTGGAGTTGCTCGAAGAACCGGTACATCTTGCCGTCCTTTTGGCCGGTACGGCAATCTTTTGTGCGCTTGTAATACTTATGCACATTCTCGAATTTTTCTCTGCATTTCTTTGCACTTCTCTTGTAGCCCAATTCGCCTAGCTTCCTGCCATGAGAGAAGAATAACACAGGTAAAGATAAAGTTGGAAGTAATTTTATTTTAGAGGGTAAAAGGGAAAGATAAAAGATGGATGCATGAAAAAAGAAAAAAGATTGAGAAATAAATGTTTGTAGATCGGTTGTGGTGGTGAGAAATGCATGCATGTGCTTTTCCACTGATTATGTCGGAGTTTAATAAACTAATAATCTTCTGAATCTAAATTCAGAGAATAAAACTGGTTGGGATTGATGAGTCTGACAACTCTTGCATGAAATGACGAAGACATTACTGTGCCCATGAAAACCAAATATTATAACTCTTATGAACTCTCGCATCAAATTTTAACCGAATTTGGATAATTCTTTTGAGTGAAAAAATAAACTATCCAAATTTGGATAGTTCTATATATAGGTTTCTTTTTCTTTTCTTTTTTTCAATGAATTATTATTTCTTTTGAAATCAAGAATAAAATAAAGTGTTTAATAATTAATAGTCGACCCATATGGACAGAAAAGAGTTTGGGTACCTGGAGACTTCTTCCCAGAGAGGGCCTTTAGGAGAAGCATCTCTGAATTGTGCATCCATTTCTGACCTAATTTTGAGCAAAGAAAGAGTCTCTTCTCTTGGCCATCGGTTACTGGAGGCACCGCCGGTGATCTCCAGTTCTTCTCCGGCTGCACTAATCCCATTGTCTTTCGTAAAATTACTGTCATAATTAATCTCTTGCATCTTCTTGATAGAGTACAGATCACAAATTCACAACTGCCCAGAGAGAGAGAGAGAGAGAGAGAGAAGGATAAAAAGGTCGAAAAGTAGGGCTATGCAAAACTAAAGGGCTCTCCTTTTAATTTTCCTTTTGGAGAGCATGTGGTTTATCTTTCAGAAAGAAGGAGTATAGTGAAGAGAGAGAAAGAGATATGTATAGAGACAATAACACAGTTAGGAGAAATGAATACAGTAGGGTAGAAAGAGAAAGGGGAGAGGGGGTGGAGAGAAGATTGATGAGATGAGATGAGAATTATTAAGAGAGAGAAAGAAAAGAGATAAAAATGAAGGAGATGCTTTGCTGTGAAGAGGGGCCACATGGACATGGTTTTTATTCTTACCAATTAATCAATCAATAATTGAGATGAAAATTATCATGAAATGAAGGCCGCCTAATTAACTGTCAATGTCAATATTCAAATTAATCAAATTAATATCTCATATTGCACGTCTCTTAGACGTGAATAATTATGTAAACCTTTTTTAATCCGTATTGTTAGAGATATGTATATTTTCGGTATATATACAGATGTATAATTTACTGTTCTTTCTTTAAGGGCCAGTCTGTATTTGCGGCGAGATATTGTTTCCATTGAAAATGGCCAGTCTGTTAATTTTGGACCACAATTTACTTTACTTTCACACGTATATGCATATATCATATAAGTAAATACATAGAAGAAAAAAGGACATAAAAAGTGAAATTAAAATGTTGCGTCGGCATATAATATTTGACACGTTAAAAATAAATAATGTCTTTACCATTAAGTTATAGCTGTAATGAAGGAGACACATGCTTTGTTCTCGTTCGATTCCTAGCTAGCATGAAAGTAATTAATGGCTTTATTAGACCTAACCAACATCCTTATTAGTTGTTAGTTATTTGGGTCCTATTTATTTTGACTGAGAATTTTTTCCAAAATTGGATGGGACCTGAAGCAAACCTTGATTTTAACAGGTCAGTGCTATTTAACCAAGGAGAAATTAATTTGTGTTTGTAGTTCCAATAGGGACGTCAATGGGTTGGGTAATACCCGTGTCCGGCGGGTATCCGACCCGGGCGGGTCGGGTAATATCCGAATAAGCCTACCCGTGGGTCGGGTATTACCCAATTAAAAAATACACGACACGGGTATGGGTAGGGTATGGGTGAGGTCGTACCCGACCCGTGGGTATACCCGACCCTAACCCGGTCCTTAATAATCATAATTATATTAATATTTTAATTTTTTTTACCATCTTCTGCTGTTTTTTAAATAATTTTAATCTATTTCTTTCTACTTTTTTTATTATACAATTTTTTTTTCCTATTTGTTTAGTACATAAAACTAAAATAAATTCCTAGATTTATGTTTATTTATTTGTTTTTTCTGCTATTTCACGTTTCTACCAATTTTAGTTTCATAATACAATTTATACTTAAAAATATTTGTTGTGTATTTTATGATATTATTATGTGATGGGGTGACATTTTTATTTGAAAAAAAAATATTTTTCGTTAGTATATTTTAATGATATTGTATATATTTAGGTATGGGTAAAAATTCCCGTGGGTAATCCGAAAACCCGCGGGTACTAAATGGGACGGATAAAATTACCCGTTTACTTGATGGGTAGGGTATGGGTATTACCCGATTAAGATGGGTAAGGGTATGGGTGAGCCTATACCCGACCCATTGACATCCCTAAGTTCCAATCAGCCACAGTCCTATTTTTTCGGTGGTCTTCGACGAATATTATTATAGTATTTTAAAATAATAGTTTTTTTTCAATTGCGTACAGTTTTTCTCGCAAACAAAATATTGAAATTAGCTGAAATATACAAAAATACCCTCTAATCTTATTCAAATTGTGCTAAAAATAAAATGTTTAATGAAACGGAAGTCGTCTCACAACCTTGCACACGTCCGGTCTTGTGCACTAGTCGCATCACGTACTATGCTTGATTGGTGATAGAATCGAATTTGCGATGGTCGATCTTCAACGAGAGAGAGAGAGAGAGAGAGAGAGAGAGAGAGAGAGAGAGAGAGAGAGAGAGAGAGAGAGAGAGAGAGAGAGAGAGAGAGAGAGAGAGTTCATATTTCGAAAGAAAAATCAAGCAAATATATTTGATGATTTTTTAAAGTTATTAGTTTTAATAATATTTAAAGTACGTTTTATGTGATAGAATAATTTACTAGTGCTCGATATCTGATTTTTTATTTTTCATTTGTATTCATGTTTCATCATATATCTTCGATTCAGGAAAATTCATTATGAGTGCTTTGACAAATATGAAGTGATAAACATCTAGGAAAATACTCGTCTGCGGCTATGATAATTATGTTTTATATTTTAATACGAAATACTAATTTTTATGATAATAATGACAATATTATCTGAGAATACAATTATTTCACTATGAAGATCTAGGGTTTTGAGTAGCCACCAAAGAGAAAAGAGAAAAGAGAAAAGAGAGAAAATATTTCTCCAATAGAGATCGAGCAAGCTTACGCGCGGATTTACAAGGCAGATATGTGCGTAACCGAGATACGAAACTCACGGTGGATACGGATAGATGGAACTCAATTGAGATTCTCGGTTTGTGATCTAACGCGAGAAGAACAAATCGAGGCGTGTATGCGTGGGACGCACGTGAGACGAGAAGAAGAAATTAAAGCGCATCAACCCTTCGTATGTGAACAATTTCACGAGGTATGATCCGTTTAATTTCTTGCATGATTTGTACTCTAGAATTGTCGACGTGGTCCTCGGAATTGGGATTGGACCGCATCCGACATTTCGCTACGCCGGATGCGGGACAATGAATCCCCAACAGTGGTATCAGAGCAACCGTTGACGATTCAAGGGTCGAATCGAACGCGAATAATTGTTATGAGCATTTCTGCAAGAGTTTTTGACATTTTAAAATAAGTTTCGATTAAAATCACAGGTAAAACTCGCTAGAGATCAATCATGTGATGATTGAGAGTTTCTAGGAGTAATCGTGAAAAGGTTTCACGTTTGATCGTTTTGGAAACAATCGAAATCGGCAAAAGAAACATACCAGGGATTTACTGTCGTCACAGTTCCATTCGAACGGAAAGACCATTCTGTTCGGACGGACTCGAGCTGACGAGCGAATGTAACGTTTTAAACAGTTACGACTCAAGCGTCCGTTCGAACGGAGATAGTCTTGCGTTCGAACAGAAGCAATCCTGTGAAAACGTTTCACATTCGTATGGTCCGTTCAAACGGAGTTCTCTTGCGTCTGAATGGAACCTATGTTCCTATGATCCGTTTGAACAGATGATTGTCGCGTTCAAACGGAAGGTCCGCTGACTTTTTGAGCAAAATGCACTAATTTGGTCTGTTCGGATGGAGCTTCCTGTCCGTTCGAACGAAAGGGCTCTGGTTGCTAAATTTTATTTTTGACTACATACTTCGAAACTTGTATTAGTTATGTCAATACAATTCACGTAATTCATAAATCTTGTGTTATATCGATATAATATGATTATATCGAAGAATACATAATCCCTCATTAATGATTAGGTCGTGGAAATGCCTTCCATATCCACAGCCATCAAGGTTGGTCTTACGATTTGCCTGGTTTTAGGCCAAAACTCGGGTACACAATATTGTATGTATCAACATGAATGGTTCGCGTTAATTGGGGACAAACATGGCTTCATGCCAAACTCAGGCATGTTTGTGAATATGGTTACGACTTAACCGTCCAAACCAATCGGATTGGCCTTCGGGACATAGATAAGATCTATACACGAAAGTTCAGATTGTATGTGATACGATCAGACACCAAAATTCTATAAAGTATTGAGAGTCACATTGGATGCGATTGGATTTATCCTACCTAAATAGCGAGATCTCACTTGTCGGCCAAAGTGACTTGTCGGAGGATCGTGATATATGGGTCTTGAGGTGTTATCGGACTTGGAGTCTCGAATCGGTTTGAGAGTTATCGATTTGATAAAAATAACACATATCATATTATTCATATAAGCATAGGGAGTTGGAACATGAGAAAGAGAAAGAGGAGAAAACCGTTTTCTCCATTAGAGAACGTAATCGAACAAGTTAAGCAAGTTCACACACGCTTCGTCCAGGCAGTTGCGTGTGTGACCAAGAGACTACAACTCACGGTGGATACGGGTAGATGAGTTCGTCCAGGCAGTTCGTCCAGGCAGTCGAATCGAACAAGTTGATGACAATTATTAATATTTAATGTAATATCATGTATAAATTAATTGTACTTTTATATGAAATACAAAAATTATTAGTATTATATAATCAATGGCCCGCAAAGCCTACATACATGTTGTATAATTCGTTATTTCTAAGTTTATTATTGTTTGAACTATTGTGAATAATAATGATACAATGATGTTGTCATATTTTTGTAGAATTTTATTATATCTCAAATATAATTATATCCGGGAACTAATATACGTATTAATTATCGATGGTCATAATTAGATGGATTATAAAATATAGCAGAAGTGTACTTTTGATATCTTACTTTACATTCAAAATTTAATCAAGTCTCTAATGTTTTAATTTGGTCAATTAAATTCCTTACCTTTTTATTTTGTTCAATCAAGTCTCCTATTTGTTTAATTTGGTTTAATTGGGTACTTTCAACCATTAACTTACGATTGGAACATTAAGTTGTCACGTGGTTATTGGGAATCCCCGCATCCATGTGCCACACATGGGACATCGGGACATGTTAATTTGGCATGTGCCGAAAGAAGAGTATTGGGAGCAATACGTCACCAAATTGAGGATGTGCGACGGGTTGAAGCGTTAACCTTCCGTCGTGCAGTTTATGATCTCAGTTGAATTCGTGCGATTGATCACCAGTCTCCTTACTCTAACTACTCGTAATCCGCCGTGAATTCGTCTTCTCGGAGAGTCGATCGGTTGTTCTAGTTCAACCGATCAAGTCCTTTGCGGTATCTCCTGTTTCACTCTTAGTCTACTCCATAAACTACTCAGAAAGTGATTACTTAGAGAGAGAGAAAGTCGTGTTGGAACATATATATTAAAAACAAGAAAATCCGGATAAAGATAACCTTTTGCTGAAAACACACTATGCGTTTAAACGCACATTCCATGTGTTTAAGCACACATGCGTATTTCAGCCTTATCTAGAAAACTGTTTTAAATCGTTTTTACACCAATCGTTTAAACGATGGTTCATGCATGCATTTAAACGCATTGTGTAAAAACTGCCAATAAACTAGTTTTATATAAAATCTAATATTACATCTTATCATACATATAATATTCGTTTTCGTCTTAATATACATATCTTTTCAGTGGCAACATATGACATGTCATATTTGATGGCATAACAATATATTACATGTCATATTTGATGATGTGGCAACAAAAATTAGTTTATTTATGAAACTATTAAATGTGAATATATTGTTAAATATGAAAATATTGTTAAATATGAATCTAGTTCTTGAGATATTATTATGAATCTATTAAATATGACAAGACATAGAATTATGTTTTCGTGTCATCAAATATGAATCTATTTTACCTACGAGTTAGTTAAAAAATATATGAATATATTAAATCTAGATTCATATTTAATAAATTCATAAATAAAATAATTTATGTTGTCACGTAATTAAATATGACATGCCATAGATTGTCATGTCATCAAATATGTCATATCATATATTGTCACGTCACAAATTAACGGTTCAGTCATGAGTTAATGGATAGAAGGAATCAATTGAACCAAATTTAAAAAGAGTAGTGATGTACACCCCCTAGTACTCTCATCCCACACCCTTGAGGTTTAACACCTTCAAAAATTAACACACAAAAACATGGTTTAACATTTTAATTTATGATTTAATTATCTTAATTTATGATTGAATATATAATTAAGATGTTAAATAATGAGTTGAAGTATTAATTTTTAAAGTGTTAAACCATATTCACGTCATCAAGGATGTGGTGGGGGTATGTCCAACATTTTTCATTCAAAAAAATAAGAGACTTGATTGATAAAATTAAAACATTAGATATTTGATTGAATTTTATATTAAAGATAAGAGGTCAAAAAAAAATATTTGTTAAATATAATGATTTCGATATAGTGAAATATTATTTTATTTTTAAAATGGTATTGCTTTTATTACCGTAATGATAGATTCATATTAAAATAAAAATATAATTATCACGTTCGCCGGGTGACGCGAGTATTATCATATTACATTTCAGCACATTTGATAAGTAGTGTTAACGATATTCTTAGGTAATTATATAACAAACCCCATATTAATCATCAAATTTCTCAAAAAGGAAAAATATATATAAAAACAGTAATGAAGAATGTTTATTTTTTGGGTAAAATCGAGCAGATAGGACCCCACTTCATTGGCTACATAAAATCCAACTGTAATTTTATATGTTACTTTGCTTAGCAGACTTTTGTAGCCAATTATTTCGTGCCTCCTTTTCCTTCTCCTAAACGGCCCAAACCATGTGATCCACACTTCACTGCAACCATATATAAAGACAATCTATATTACCTCTTTTTCGTCCTTCATTAATCTACATAATCAATTATCAATATTACCCATTACATAACTGCACAAAATGAAAAATACTATGCAACCACATGAAATATTAAGAAAATGATGATGCTACATGAAAATCATATTCTTTTACACGCTGGTATGCTTCGAAATCCAAAGAGTTATGGACAAGTAAATATAGTATAAGATCTTTAATATATTGTAGTATAATAAATTTAAAACATGTGTTTACTTTACTCTCCTCCCCCAATGTATAAAAAAATGTTAGGGAAATTCTTCAAAAATCCCCTAATTTTTTTGAGATTTCTCAAAAATCCCCTAACTTTTAGATTGTTTGAAAATCTCCCTATAAATTGAGTTTAATTCTTCAAAACCTCCCTACTAGTGTTATCTTTCATTTTCCATCTAAATTATTCTTTTTTGGACCAAAATACCCTCACAATTTATTTTATAATTGAATTTATTCTATAAACTAATAAATAAATAATATTTTACAATATAATATTTCATAATATTATATGATGATATTTATTATACTATTTTATAATTTATTATATGATTTTTATATAAAATTATTTCATGTAAAAATAAAAAATGTAATGTGAAATAGTATTTATTTAATAAAATAATAATTTCTATATATATTATAAATAGTAAAATAAAATAGTGAGTTGTAAAATATTATCATAAATTATTTTTAATTATAATAAGGTGAAATATTTATCATGAAATACTTAATTTATTTATGTATTTATTAATTTATATTGAATAAAATAATTTATAAAAGAAAATCAAAAAAAATATTTTTGTCCAAAAAAATGAAAATTGGATGGAATGTTAAAGTTAACCTTCGGATTTTTTAAGAATCAAATTCAATTGATAGTGGATTTTTCAAATAATCAAAAAGTTAGGGGATTTTTGAGAAATTCCAAAAAAATTAGGGAGTTTTGGAAGAATTCCCCAAAATATTATATGATAAGAGTATACATGTTTCTGGGCCATGGCACACATGAACATGAAGCGGTTACAATTTGGAGAATAACTTGCAAAGGTAAGCTATGGATAACATGGGTGACATTATATAAAGCCATTTATATTTTGTACTTGATCTCATTTGTTTATATCTACAATTTGTGATTCCAGCTACCATTATACCATTATACCATACAGATAAATACTTTGATATTCCAAACCTTGCACTCTGTGGACTTCGTCTAGCGAGTCATTTCACTTAAATAAACAGTGTCATTATTAGCATTATCACACAATTTACTGGGAAAAACTTCTGAATGAACAAAACAAGTTCACGTGCTAGAGTATTTATCACTTGATTACAATGATATGGAATTGTAAAAAATAGACGTGCATGCAAGTGGTAAGATTCCTCGAACCAATTAGAATTGTTAAAACTAAATAAATTTAATACGGAATTGTAAAATCTTGCCAATATTTTCGGTACAGAGCTGGATGGCATTAGTAATGGGTGGTACCACTTGTTTTTTCGCACCATGATATGTCTAGCTAAAATTAATACCAGACAACCAAGTACTTCGAAAAGTTTCTAACAGATCAAATTCAAGACGAGATGGTTTATTTATATTTTATATACACTCTTCATAATTATTTTCGGTACAGAGCTGGATGATGTGGACAAAAAGATATTGTTGAAATTTGAAAGGTTGAAATTAATTGATTTGCATGTAAAAATCGGATGAGGAAATTAACTATAGTTGAAATTGATAGTAGTTTTTTTTTTTGTGCAAGTGGAATGCATGGCAGATCAGATGTGATTGGTCCCAAAAAACTTGAATGAGAATCCAAATCTTTAAAAGGAATTAATACCCTTAAAATTAAAACCCATCAAAAGGAATAACAATGATTAAGCTGGCATGTGAAATGCGTACAAGTAAGTATATATATATTAGCCACTAATTAACTCACCCTTTTTTGTAGCCCACAAAGTAGTTGCAACTGTCAACCCATTCTTCTTCTCCATAATGCCATGCATCATTTATTTATTTCGAGGGCCATATTCAGATAAATGCATGGCCGAAGTTATGTTGTTTTACTATACGATATACTATTTCATGCTTAAGAGGACAATTTATAAGAAGCCCATGTTTGCAGATTTTATAGTTTCAGCCCATAATTTTGTTAAATTTGGGCTATGTTTTCAGCCTATGATAATTTAGCAAGCAATAAATACTTCACTCTAAGTCAAGAAAAAACAATGAATGTTGATTGTTGCGTCTTATCAACGCAATGGAATGGATACATATAAATACAAAACAAAGAATTTGCCATTATTCAACGTATTGAGCCGAAGAATAAATAAAGGGCAATAAATCTGATTTGTGTACAATTAAATTCACACATAATTATCAACATTGACTCCTCGTTAGTGACATGTTAATAACCCCTAAAAGCAATACTCTCATGGATAATCCTGAATAAAAAATCACTAATGTCAAGACAAGTCTACCATTTTTAAGGCATTAATTTCATGCATACCCTGCAAATTAACTTGTAATACACTCCACTCAAACACTGCATTTAAAAAGAAAATCAAATTTTGATAAAAAAAAAGGATGATAGACGATCCTTTAGAATTCATTAACATGATTAAAATGTTGTCAAGGGTATTAAATGATAGTAGTAAATGGTAATCATGAATTTATTTTTTGGATAATTATATATACAATGAGGGGGGACTTTTCAGTTTCACATGTTAATATATTTACTATTTTTATAAGTTTGTTTATCATATTTTTATAAGTTTGTTTATCATCGTTTATAATTAATCAAATTTAAATTTACAAATTTAAAAAATAAATTATTGATTTGAATTAATTCACTATTTAACATGTATTAAACAATGCACAAGACCAATTTTCACTGTTTTATGCCTACACCATTTAACATGTGTTAAATCCAACGAAACTCCAATAAATTAAATTTTGAATTTATTTACCAATATTTTTTTTATTCTACGAAATAGGAAAAAAATTTATGAACAATTAATAATATAAAGAATAAAATAAATTTTGACATAAAATAACAATGCAACTTTTAATGAGTTCAAATAAATCTAAAAAAAATCGTAAATTAAAATCGGAACTTTTACTAAAAATATATCATAAAAAATAAACAAAAATATAATAATGAAAATAAAAATAATAATTTCGCAAAAATCTGAAAAATACAAATGAAAGTGCTTTGTTTTTTTTTAAATTGAAGATAAAATAAATAAAATTTTGTTCAAACAAACATGATTCATCATTCGTTAAATGAAATAATAAAAAAAAATTAAATAAGACAAATTATTTTCTGATAATTTAATTTATCACATAATTAATACGATTTATCAGTTATATGATTTAACACTTAATATAATTTAAATATTTAATGTATTTATTATTTATTTTCAACACGCCAATATGTCGAAGGATATTAAAGAAGACAATATATTTTTTCTTTGATAAATAATTAAGGGGTCCATGGTGCATTAATACCACAAATGGAGGACGTGAGGAATTCTCATTGGATGTTATACCATGGAACCTGCACTTAAAATAGATTAATATTTTTGTATATTAGTATATTAGTAAGTGAAAACAATCTTCACATTAAATATTCAGTGGCAGAAGAGTTGTCAACATCATTTCACATTCATTAATATAAACCCACCTCCTACCATTCGAAATCATTCCTAAATCCTAATTCTTTCTCTGTTGCCTCTACATACTTTATGAACTATACAACAAGTCATTGACATGTGTGTAGCTAATTAGTAATTACATCATGAAATAATGAAATAACATTCTCAATATTTTGTTATTCAAAATGATTGATTTCTACTGTCTAGGTGGGTGTGGAAATTGAAAAAGAACAATTCGTATATTTGCATTTTGTTATCAATAAACTATGTAACACGATGGTGCAAAACTTTACTTCTTCACGAGGAGCCTAATAAAATATTCGCGAATTGATAACATTCTTGTAATATCATAAATAACGTGAAGTGAGTATCCTAATGTACGTGTTATCAACATTAATACAATTCATAAGCATTCATAAGCTCGACGTCGTTGAAATAAAAAGATTTAGTGAAATTGATAAATCTTACACACCTGTCCTTGAAATCTTCAAATACATTTTGTTCAAATATCTTTTTTTTTTACTAATAATGATGATTTCGTATCGAGATAGAACAATAAATTTACTCGCTTCAACAAATCAATGTATTCGTTTCGACACGTTACTCTCTCCACAAACAAACAATTGAATGTTATACGGACCATGAAAATATAAAAAAAAATCGTGTATGGGTACTTGCGAAAAACGAACTGTTCACAAGCCCAAGCTCAATGTTAAAATCATTACAACTTATAATATAAGTCTTAAGATAATTTATGAAGTAAAGTTAATGTCACTTGTAAGTTGTGACATGAGCATCGAGAAACTTATGAAGTAATATTTAAGTAACTTGTAGTGTGAGATGAACGAACCAATAAATATGTAAGATGTGGAAAACAAAACATATCGAAAAAAGTGAGAAAGAAAAAAAATCTTGTAAGAGTTTGTAAGAAAAATATCAAGTAATAGAAAGAGTTGTTATTTGAAAAAAAATATTCGAATCAATATTTAAATCCACATATTAACACAAACTATCCACCAAAAATAATTTATTTGTGAAAAGACGATCATCGAATATTGGGTTTAAATTATGCGAGATCCCTACATGAGAAGTGCAAGAGTACTTATTATATACTTGTAATTTTGGTACTCGTATCCGGCACTAGGTGCTATGAATGGTTCGAGTTTGTTGATATCTGGTTGATGGTTTCACAATAAAAATGTTATGTGTTGAAGAATGAGAGATAAAATTGGGATCACAACTCAGCGTCCGTGATTGGAAACACAAGAATGAACAAAATTCTAAAATGTTTCGAATATGGGCATGTTTGATTTGAGGGATTTTGTTGGATATGTATCCTGAAATACAAAAAATGAGCATGATCCTTTGTTTGATTTGGAGATGTGTTGTATTTGAAGTTTCTTGTCCTTGTATTTCGTACTCCAATCAAAAAAATAGTATTTCGTTTCATCTCCATGTATTTCATTAATGTTGGCGTCAACACATACTTCTCCACCGCCGAGGTTCGCTCTTTCCTCTTCTTTCTTCTTCTTCTTCTTCTTAGCTCGCCAAAGAAATCCTCTACGGCCCTCTACTACTCTACTAGTGAGAAGTTCTCTGAAATCTTCTACAACCCTCTACTAGTGAGAAACTCTCTACTCTCTACTCATCTCGCCAAGCCACAAGAGAAAAGTTTCGTGCTCTCTATTCATCTAGCCAAGCTTTGCCAGTAAAGCATAGGTTTATCTCGCCAGCGAAGCCACAATTGAAGCCAAATTTCTCGTCAAATTTGAAGGTAATTTTTGCAATTTCTTGACCTGGTTTTAATCTCCATTAATTATTGTCTCGAAAGGTGTGGTGAAAAAATTTATGTATGTTGTACTTGTAGCGAACGTGTTCGACAAAATGACAACCAAGCTGGAGGTACTATATTTGTGCATTAATGCTGCTACTTCAGTGAATTCATCAATTGTGATATTTATAAATTGAATTTTCCACTGCGTCTTTGTGCATTAGTTTTGATCAATTATTTTTATACCTATTAGAATTCTTTTTTCACTGTCTCTTTGTGCTATTCATCAATTGTGCTATATTTATTCTTTCGAAAGAATTCTCATGTACCAATTATTTTTGTAGGTTTTTACAAAATGCAATTTACTAGGACCGAGGAACTTGATCGTTAAAAACGAATTGCTGCTCACTTGTTCTTATTGTTTAGTACCAATGGACGGTCAACAACGATGAGAGAACGACGCCAATAAATTCGAGAGTGGGTCGCAATTTATAGATGATATAGTGAGCCACATGTGAAAAAAATCGCGTAATTCATTAAATTACATTTATGTTAATTTATAGGTTGTTATGTAATTTTTTGTTGTATTAGTTTTGTTTCGTACTAGTATCATGTTAAACAAATTGTTATGTGATGTTGTGAAAGTCGAAATTTTTTGTGATAATTGTTTTTTGTTTATGATTGTAGGAGTTGAATTTTAATTCATTTTTATGTTTAATTTGTATTTTATTGTTTTATATGTTGAGATTTTATAATGTCATTTGCATGAATTATTGAATAAATTATGAATTAATTCAATTACATTATCCATTTTGTAACTAATTTGTAAATCATGAATTTCAATTCAAAACAAACAAATATTTTTTGTTTACAAATATCAGAATCCCTCAAATCAAACAACTCATATGATTTATTAAATACATGGACATAATATATCTACGTATTCTAATATCTCTCAACTCATAAGGTGAATAGTACACCTTCTTCATTTATACATGATTTAACACGTCAATTAAAAAAACATAATGACGTCACCGAAATGTTATACAGGATGCACAATAGTAGGATGCATAGAGGATTTGAATGTGTTTGAGATTTGTGGCATTGAAATTGTGCATGAACCATATCCACCATAGACCGCACTCACCAAGCATGCTTTGGTGCGTGACGTGCGTCACTTTGTATGTTTTGTTCGTCTCCAGTTTTTTAAGACTGGGGGAATATGTTTAGATACCAATAATGATGCTTTTTAATATTTTAAACGACTGACTAATAAAAGATAACTATCTGATCATGATTCATTCTTCTAAGTTTTCTCATAAATTAGTGGTTATATATACTTTCTAATTTTATAATTTAGGTAGTTCGTTTTATTTAAATTATGATTACCATTTTTGATAATTTACTTGTATAAGAGTTTTATGTAGTAATTTGGATTTATTATAATAAAACCTTCATATTATGAGTATTAGTTTATTGAATAAATGATAGAATATAATGCACAAAGTAAACATGTCACATTAATCATGTGTTGGGTATTTTATAGGAATTATGATTGGATTTGATGATGTTGTTGCACTGGGTTGTTAGATCAATTATATGATTAGTTATATGATATGCAATTAGTTAGTAATTATTTGATTAGTTTCATAATTAATTTATGATATAAGGGTATTTGTTGCCTTAAATTGAATAAAGACAACGATTTTTATGTCTTCAAAAGTTCAACAGACACATATATTTACAACTATATATATTTTCAGTTATTTAATTCATGTATATATTGTTTATTTTTTTATACACTTTGATTATATCATATATTATTTAATTTCGTTATGTGTCACGTGCTATAAAATCGTACAATGTCATAGAGAAAAAAAAACATTACAAACTGAATTATATTTTTCCATTAATATTTTTACCTCAAATTTGAAGGAAGAAAAATCTTCTTACTAAAAAAAGCGTCATTGCTTATATCAAAATAAACTCTTTTAACTAGTTTTATTTGAATAAATTATATTCGTTGTTGAATAAACAAAAAAAAAAGATAACATAATTTTTTTCCATATATAATACTCTGATTTTTTAAATAGTCTATAATCTCTAATTAATCATTTCTAACCTCAATATAAGAATTAGTCTACCAACCGAATAACAAAATACTCATTATACCATTACAGGAAGAACCAGTGGCCCGGATTAACTGGAGAGGATCCAACCCAACAATCCCAAATCAATCCAATATTCCCATCCTAACCCTGCAAACGATGCCCTAATTCACTGACAGAAAATACTCATTATACCATTACAGGAAGAAGAAGAACCAGTTGAACAGTACAAACAATGACTCGTTACATAGGCTACAGATATTAGAAAATTGGGCGGAGAACAAGAGGACAAGCATTATCAAGTCTGCATAGTCGTCTTCTCTTTTTTTCTTTCTTTGCTTGCATCTTTTTGATTATTATTATTTATTAATATTATTTTTGATATATTTCTTTGTGTACCTTTCTCTTCCCCCTCTCGACAACAACCCTAACCTCTTCACTTCGATCTCCATCGATTCATCGCTTCTTCTTCTTCCTGTCTGGATCCTGATCTCTTTCTCTCGCGTTTTCAAAGGTTAGATCCCGTCTTTTTCTCTCTCAATTTTCCGCAATTGAGGCGTTTTCTTTTTGTTGTTTTAATTGAATAAGCCGGAATGGGGGATGGAAATTTGAGTTTTTTGGGGCGTAAATAATTAGTTTGGATGAAGGAGGATTGGATTATTTGATTTTGTGCGTATTGGTTTAGTATTCGAAGTATTTTTGAGGTGTTGAGGTGAGCTGGAATTTGTATTTTTTGCGTGAAATTGTCTCGAATTGAGTGCCTGTTAGTGTTTGGGCTAAATTCTCAAGGGTTATGGCCGGAAATGGTCTCGTTTTCTCTGTAATTAGGATGAATTTGATGAGGAATGAAGCTGAAGTGAAATGATAGTGAAAATATTGCAAATGAGTTCCATTCTCTGACCACATGTAGAAATTTCTTCATCCTTTTTAACTCTAGAAATTCAAATGTTCAATCCAATCGCTATCTGGAGCACTCATCAGAGCTTTGCTCAATTTCCTAAAGTCTTCAAATATACACTAATCATCACTAAACAAAAGTCTCTTTCGAAACCTTAATATCCTATAACACCATAACGTTCTTCATTTCAGGTACCTCTACACGAAGAATCCATCCACATGGCAAGCACTCACTAAAAACTTACTCAAACTCCAAAACCCTTCAACAATAATGTAAAAAGAACCCCAATTATCTCATCACAAATCTCCCAAACAAACAAATCAAGCCGCAAATATGATGGAATCATCACCATCAGACGAAAGTCATACAACAATCTCAACCCCACCCAAATCGTCATCATCGAAATCCAGCCGTCGATCAAGCAGTCATCGACGATCCACAAAATCCTCGAACCAACAATTTTCCCCAACAGTCTTCCCTGAAAAACGTGCCAAATCTTCAAAACCCTCGAAACCAAAACCCTCCGAATCCTCCAAAGACAAACCACACGAACACAGAATCGACATAACTGGAGACGAGAAGTCAGACTTGTTGGGTTACGAAGTGTTGACCGGTCAACTCGTCCTCGATAAAAAGAATAAAAGCGTCAATGATGCTGACGACGCGGGAAGTGGTAAAGTCAATAGCGTTAATTCAAAACTCACGAGTAAAGCTCTCAGATGGGGCTCTCATGTTCTCAGCCTCGAAGACGTTGTCTCTGTAAGTTTTTCTCATAACTATTTATATAATAAATATACATATATATTTTTGACATATAATTTGATTATTATAAAACAGGTTTCATACAGTACTGGGCTGAGACATTTCACAGTACATGCGTACCCAACAAAAAAGAAATCATTTTGTTTTGGCAAAAAAGGCGAGAGGACTCGAAAGGATTACAGATTTCTAGCGGCCAGTTCTGACGAGGCGGTGCAATGGGTTAGCGGGTTCGCGGATCAAGGGTGCTTTATAAATTTACAAGCGCACCCATTAATATCGAATAAAAAACAACCTGACGATTTCGTGATTAACGACACCATTTTCGACCAGCCTGCAATTAAGCGAAGAAGCCCTCCTCGAATTCTCGTCATTTTGAATCCCCGTTCCGGTCATGGCCGTTCCAGCAAGGTTTATGACAACAAAGTCGAACCCATTTTCAAAGTAAGTATCATTAATTAATTAATTAATTAGTAGTACCGTTTTAATTGGGTTTGTGGGGTTTTGACAGCTGGCAGGGTTTATGATCGAAGTTGTCAAGACTAGTTATGCTGGCCACGCGAAAACTCTCGCTTCCACTGTCGATTTCTCCACTTGCCCTGATGGTATTTTATATTAATTAAATAAAAATATTTTTATCATTTTAATGAGCTTTTGATGTTTTTTGTAGGGATTGTTTGTGTTGGAGGAGATGGAATAGTGAACGAGGTATTAAACGGGCTATTAAGCAGAACGAATCAGAAAGAAGCGATATCAGTACCGATTGGTATAATTCCAGCTGGCTCTGACAACTCGCTGGTGTGGACCGTCCTCGGCATTCAAGACCCAATTTCGGCAGCCATGGCTATCATCAAAGGCGGCCTAACTGCCGCAGATGTTTTCGCCGTCCAGTGGATCCAAACTGGAGTCGTCCATTACGGCACCACCGTTTCCTATTTCGGCTTCCTTGGCGACGGTACCCCCCCAAACAATAATCCCTCCGTTATTTAATCTTTATATTTAAAATAAATATTTTATTACAGTATTGGAGTTATCTGAGAAGTATCAGAAGAGATTCGGGCCGTTGAGATATTTCGTGGCGGGATTTTTAAAATTTTTATGTTTACCGAAATACAATTTCGAGATGGAGTATCTTCCGATTACCAAGGAAGCACTGTCCGATTCCCAGCAGAGACTCTCTTCGCCGGAGGACCGAAGAAACAAGGACATGTCAGAGCTGTACGACGATATTTTAAAACGCTCTCGTAAAGAAGGCATTCCTCGCGCTTCCAGCTTGTCGAGCATCGACTCGATGATGAGCCCCAATTTAACCCCCATTAATCACACCGATAGTAATAGTAGTAATAACGAGCCTTCTGAATATGTACGCGCATTGGATCCAAAATCGAAGAGATTGTCGATTGGGCGAAGTAATAATATCGTTTCCGAACCCGAAGAGGTTTTGCATCCGCAACCGCATTCGTCGAATCCCAATGGGCCGAGAACTCGGTCGAAATCACGGGTGGAGAAATCGTCAGGATTGACGGTTATCACCTCAGAGTCGAGATCGTCTTGGGCCGCCACGTCAGCGTACGATCGAGAGGATATTTCCTCGACGGTATCGGATCCGGGTCCGATTTGGGGCTCCGAACCGAAATGGGACTTGGAGCCGCATACATGGGCAGAGAACCCCATCGAGCTCTCCAGCGGTAAGGTTTCGAACGGAGAGGAGGAAGAGGAAGAGGAAGAGGAGGATTTGGAAGCGGGGACAGGTGGCGCGATCATGGAGCTCGTCCCGAACATGGACGAGAAATGGGTGGTGAGGAAAGGGAATTTTTTGGGGGTTTTGGTTTGTAATCACTCGTGTAGAACCGTGCAGAGTTTGAGCTCGCAAGTTATTGCGCCGAAAGCAGAGCACGATGATCAGTGTCTCGATTTGTTGCTCGTTGGCGGTACGGGCAGATGGAGATTGCTTAGATTTTTTATTCTGTTGCAGTTCGGTTGCCACCTGTCCCTTCCTTACGTTGAATATGTTAAAGTAAGTTTTTATTTTTTTAATTTAATTTAATTTTTGGGTTTGATTTATTATGATTTGTTTGCGTAGGTGAAGTCGGTGAAATTGAGGCACGGATCGAAGACGCATAATGGGTGCGGAATTGACGGGGAGTTGTTGAGAGTGAAAGGACAGGTGTTGTGCTCGTTATTGCCGGAGCAATATAGGTTACTCGGAAGGCCAGCTAAGCATTGTGGTTGAGTCACGCGGTGTATAAGACGTGTATGTGTTTTTTTTATTTTTTTAATATTTTGGGTTTTTTTTTGTATATCTGAGTGGTGGTTATATAGGAGCGTATATGTGAATGGATTTTATTTTTTTGTGTTTTGGTTTTTGATAATTCGGGATGATTTGTGTACTGTGTTGTGGATTTAATGGGATTCTTTTTTTTTTTATGTTATGTTATGTGTGTACACTTGGTTGTTGTATAAGAATGAAGAGAGCCGTTTGCTTAGTACTAATAATGACTTGAATATTATTTATTGTGTTTTGGTGCATTAATTACGTAATGTATTTAAAAATGACAAGAATGGTTGGATTGTTAACTTCGTACAGGGAGTCAAAAAGGCGAGACTGTTGTGGGTAGGGTTTTGTTGTTAACGTTTTTTCAAATGTGTACTTGTCAAAGATTCAAAATTCAAAATAAAAAAGGCTAGACTGATATGACTTGATCTGGCATGTCGAGGGAGGTAAATGTTTTGCTCGACAAGATTTAAATGAAATTTCATATATGTTGCACGTTAATTATATATATACATGCTCTCATCTCATTTATATTATTATTTGATATGTTATTGTACAGTGAGTGATTTTTTTTTACCTCCCAATATTCGGGCTTTCACATTCATATTTTAGGTAATTATTTATTTATCTCCCACCTTCATATCAACATATTTTTTCATAGTATAGAAAAATATAAATAATAATAAAAAACTATCAATAACAACAAATCCAATAAAAAAAATATAAATAACAACGGATCTTTCATCCCAAATATATAAAAAAAATATAAATAGTATTAAAAAAAATAACAACATATGTTTAATTTATAGTATAAAAAAATATAAATAATAACATATATTTAATTCATAGTATAAAAAAGATATAAAATAATACAAAAGATATAAATAACAATAAAAGATATAATAACAATATATTTTTTATTCATAGTATATAAATATATATAAAATAATATTAAAAACATATAAGAGAGGACGGAAGGAGACCGAATAATGAGCAGTGTATAGGATTAGCATGGAGCGAGAAAAGACCGTTTAACCGGACAATAAGTAATTTTTTTTGTCATAATAAACGAAGAAAGTTCATATGTTCCTCATCAATTATTGTCAATGACGATTGAACCTACAATTTTTCACAACATATAATTTTTTGTGTCCCACATTCAACCAACTAGATTATGAAACATTGACAATGTAATTTCGGAATGCATTTTTTCGGAGTGCAAAATCAATTCTCTCGAATAAACGGTGTTACGAGGGCCTTAAAACAAGGAATCGAAAAAATGGTGTTACGAGGGCATTCTTGACTTGAGGTAATTTAAGACTATGATTATTTGAAATATATGTATCTCATTCTCGGCTAAGAGACAGCCAGACAATTCAAATTTTGCAGTACATATATGATTGGACAAATATATTAATATAAAGTAATTTGATCGTATACTTAAATTTATGCTCAAATAAACTGATCAATTCAGTTTGGTCCCCATAATAATATAATTAACATCCATTCTCACCTGTCCCCATCATGTTAATATTGCTCAATATAATTTTATAGATATAACATATATTTTTAGCATGTTTATTTGAGTAATGCTAAAATACTCAAGTGAGTATTGAGATCATCATATTCAAGAGTTTTTAATCATTAAATTTGCATCAAGATTAATGTTTTTAGTTAAAAAGTTAGTTCATTTTTCTTGAGAGTGGGCCTGACCCAAACATATATGAAAAAACATTAATTTTGATGCAAATTCAATGGTTAAAAAATCTTGAGTATGTTGACTCTAATATACTCACTCGAGTATTTTAGCATCACTATGTTTAGTTTTAATTTATAAATACTTATACTAGTATATTATTTTTATGTATTTGTATATCATTAGCATGTACGATATATCAATATATCTTTATATGTATCAAATATTTCTTTTATAATTTCGAAACTCTCCACCGATACGAGTTTTGAACGCCTATATGTTTTTATCTTGAATTAGGATATATTTTTACACTTTTAAATATGATTGTACAGTATAGATCAGATATGTGTGGGATGGGTTTCCTGGCTGCATTGTGTATCAAATATATTTTTACACTTTTAAATATTTTTTGCACTTTTAAATATGTTTTTATCATGAATCAGGAAGCATCGTTGAGCTCTCTTCACGATATGAGGAGACATATACCGAGACAAGGTCGTGGGTTGGGTTCCTGGCTGCATTGTGTGGGATGGGGTTAGAGAATCTTGTTCTTCTTTGCTGGATTTAGACTTTCTTCTTCCGTGTTGGATTGAGACGAGTCAAAATTAGTTTGAGATATTGAGCGATTGTGTTGCCAAAGAAAGAATCACTCTTTTTTTTCTAGTGAAGATTAAACCACAGGGCTACGGTTCCCTCTTATTTTGCGAGAACCTTGTTTGTGATGGAGCTGATTGGAACAAATCTGAATTATTTTCGAACAAAGATCAAACCATAAGAAGGTATACTAGTAGCAAAAGTAGCTGATTTATCTGTATGTGGCACCTATTCATTTATGGATCTTTATGGTACTTTTGAGAGGACTTTGATGAACGAGAACTCCACTTCTTAAATCAACTAAATGTTGTCTAATAGGTTTTGCTGGAGCGACCTTCAGGGGTTTAGTAGGCCAAAGCCAATTACCAACCATATTGTATGCTATAAAAGGCGATAGCAGACTCTTGCACTTTTGAGCAACACAAACCAGGCCGGCCTTCAGGACAAGCAAACAACTCAAAACTATGGACTCAAAACCAACTCCTAACTAAGAAAACTATAACATTAACAACATGGATGAAGATGAATCTTCGGAATACTAAGCCCCGTAGGAATATGAGAAAATCCAATGTGATGCAGAGCTTCGAAGACACGTATACATATAAATACCATGGATGATGAAATTCTGAGTCAACTGACATCATTAAGATCGATGCAATCCTTCAAATGAAAGAAATGCCCGGACGTTGTCAATAGGAAGGAGCTTGAGATATTCCGTTTGGCATTTTCTGGGCATCTATTGTTCAAAGAGACTTAGTAGCCTCCATCTGTAGTCCATTGTAGCTACAATTGACTATCATATAAACTCTGATTTTTCTATTCTAGGCTTTATTAGAAGACAAAAAAGAAATACTCACGAAGAGAACATGGGACTTTTTGCAAACACCAGAAGTTTTTGATATCCTCAACTAGAAAGAAATGAGCAAGCCGGTCGTCCACATGCACACTCTATTCATTCCATTTTCACTCAAAAAAAGATATGCAAATTGCAAGTTCACTGACCGTACTTTGCTCACTCACTTTTGAGAACTAAGATTTCATTCTTCTCCACTTCACTCTTGATCAAGATAGAAAGAAGAGTTCTCCTTTTCATTTTCCCTTTTTTCAGGAGAAGTACCACTATTGCTTCCTTATCCGTAGGGGAGAAAAGGTAGTTGCTCTGCTTTCCTGAATTGCTTCTTTGCTTCAATGCTTAGTTTGACAAGTCCCAATGAATAGACCGTGGATGAAGAATTTGTTGGAAATTCCCGCACTCATGTACCATACATGATGCAGTGGATATGTGGGATTCCCGTGACGTAGAATCTCATTTTGATAGTATTCGTGCACAAAAGGAAGATTTTAAGTCATATCTTCACCAAATTGATGGTGAACGACAGGTTGAAGCGCTATTCTTCCGTCTTGCATTTTTTCCTCCTTGTTGCTCCTATTCGTATCGTGTGATTGATCACAAGTTTCCTTACTCGAAGACCTCTTCTCGTAATCCACCTTGAATTCGACTTCACGGGGGGTTAACGATCGTCCTAGTTCAATCGTTAATCGTTATTGCGTTTAATCTCTTCACAAAATTCTCAAATTGAGAAAAATCAATTTTCTCCTATTTTTTCTCTCCTCTAAACAAGCCTCCTGGTGTAGAATGATTGGATTGGAGAGGATTAGAGAGAAAAACACGTTTTTGGAATATATATACATATATGGATAAAATCTAGTGAAAAGACACTTCTTGAAACATAAAACTACATGCATCCTTTCAGTATTCTGTAAAAAATAAATTGATAAATCATTCAAACCGACTTCGAGACTCACGAAAGTTGTAGATAATATAATTTTCTTTCCAACCCAATTTGGCCCATCACAATTGGAGTTCGGATGCGCAAGTTATGACGGTTTTGTTAACTGTGTGTCAAACTATTGCATGCTTTCGGTATCCCATTAAAACGAAAATTATAAATCGCTAAAATGTAAAATAACCTTTCCATGAAAGTTCTAAATAATCTCATTATCTAACGAACCCAATTTGAACCATTCAAATTGGAGTTAGTGTGTGAAAGTTATGGTAGTTTTACTAAAACTTGTTTCAACTGGATTTTCTGATTTTATTCATAAAACCCTTTCTTATCAAACAACCCGACTCGGACCCCGGGACCAAATAACCTGAACCCGAAATAAGATGTTTTACATGTTACCCGAAATTGACCCGATCCGAAACCGAATAACCCGAGACCCGAATATAACCCGAATTACTTGTCTAATTATTTAACTTGTGACAAAATTCCCATCCTAATCAAATTTAATATGAATTTTTGCAAATTACATTGTATTACCTGGTTATGCTTTGTGTACCCTAATATCCTTTACATGTAACTTTATTATATTAGTTCATTCTTCCTTCCTATTAGTGCAATACCTGGTTATACTTATTGTTTGATTTCTTGCTAGCCATGTTACATTTTTTTTTTCATCAGCATAGATCCCAATTTTTTATTTGGCCGCAGCCTGCTATTTTTCCTTTTTACAAGATTAAAATGCAATACAAAAAAAATTCTTTTGAAAGAAAAATTATATTTTCCCTTTTTACACGATTAAAATGCAATACATAAAAAAAGTACAAATAAGGATGATCAAATGATTGAATTCACAATGAGATTGTGTAAATTCTGGAACCAGGAGATGGTTCGTTCGAACGAACTATGTTCCGAATGTATGTTTGACAGTTTTATCTCATATTGATTGTCCGTAATTAATGACATGATCTGAGATTAATGGTATTTAATCTCAGATCTGAAAGAGAGGTTCATTCATCTTCTTCCTCAAGAAAAGGCCATTAGAGAGAGAAATAGAGATTTAGAGAATTGTTCTATAATTCTATATTCAAGCAAGTTTACGCGTGAATATTCTAGGAGGATTTACGCGTAACCGGAAGACAATAACTCGAGGTGGATACGAGTAGAGAGATCCCAATTGAGATCTTGGATTGTGATCCAAGGAGAGCAAGAACGAACAAGGTCGGATCTTAACCGGAGAAATTCCGGTTGTATACGACAAAAGGAGCTTCAAACTAGGTGTCGAATCGCGCGGGCGTGAGACGTGCGTGTCGCCGGTATCGAAGCAAAGAGTAAAGCAACTACGCAAGAATCAACCCTTCTCCGTGATCAATTTCACGTGGTATGATTCTCTATGAATTAATAGTTAATTTCATAGGACTAGTTGCATAACATAAGATTCGTGTCATTGAACCGACGATGTGGTCATCGGGATTGGATCGGACCGGGCCTCACAATCCGTTGCGCGGGGCTCGGAAGTGATGCCGATACCCAACAGTGGTATCAGAGCGATCATTGTCGATTCATTGATCGAATCGGATAAGAATAAGTGTTATTCGTGTTCTTGCATAGAATTTAGCATTTTTTTATTAAATTTCGATATTAAAACAAGTTAAAATCTTACTAGAGATTAATCATGAGATGATTAATAGTATCTAGAAGAGATCATGAAAGAGTTTCATGATCGATTGTTTAAGAAACAATCAAAATCAGCAAAAATCAGAATGAAAAATTCGTGAAATCAATATTGTGTTCGTTCGAACGAACTGTATGTTGCGTTCGAACGAACATGGAAAGGTCGCGGATGAATTGAGGAGAATACTGATGAATTAATGGTTCGTTCGAACGAAACTGGATGTTCGTTCGAACTAAGTCATATAATAATTGGTGTGTTCGAACGAATATAAGATTCGTTCGAACGAACATACTCCTGGATTAGATTTAAGAAAATCAAATTTTAGCCCGTTCGAACGAAACCTGTTGTTCGTTCGAACGAACCTAATTCTGTTAAAATAAAGTTTTGGTTAGTTCGAACCTAGTGATCAATTCGTTCGAACGGACTATAGTAGTCCATTCGAACGAACCACTGGTTCGTTAGAACGAATTTGATTCTGGAAATTTTGGAAATTTTCAGAATAAAACAAAACTTAAGTCCGTTCGAACGAAACTTTCTGTTCGTTCGAACGAACTATGTTCAAAATTTGCTGGTTTTAGTATTTTAGAATACAAATTTGAAATTTGTTTAAATCATGCTTATAAATTCACATATATTATCATAATTGAAGGGGATTCTACCCGGCCCCGGGCCCGCGCAGCGGATATGTAGGCCCGGTCCGGTTCCCCAATTCCCGAGATCACGCCATGAGTTCGAAGGGTACGATGCAAATAAGAAGATTAGATTCATACCAGTGCAAAATTGATTGCACAAGAAGGGTTGATTGCTAGTCTTCTTTTTCATGTCACCTTGGTGACAATCCGCGCGTCTTTCACCGTTCGTTGACGTTGCCGATTCACTCGATTTCGTCTCCGACTGAATTTACTCGTCCGAATCGATCACAACTGAAAGAGCCCCATTTGTTGCTCCTCTACGTGTATCCACCTTGACTCGTAAGACGTCGGTCGCGAGTGCAACTGCCTAGACGATGCACCGGCGAACTTGCTTGCTTGATTGATTCTCTATACCGGAAAACTCCTTTTCACGGTTTCTCTCTCTTTACACCCTTTCACTCAATAAAAAGATGTCTCACAAATTTCTGGAATATTCTGAATGAATTGGACTGAATTAACCTCTTGAGATGAGAGAGAATTATCCTATTTATATCACATGGGATTAGGATGGGCCAAAAGACATGTATATCCAATATACACTCTTTCACACAGAAAGTTACATGAATCTGTCCAGTATTCTGCCCATACGAAATTGGTAAATTCCTCTGACAGAAAATCAACCAACACGAAAGTTATATATAATCTTATTATCTACATGACCCAATTTGGCCTGGCCCAATTGGAGTTCGTATGAAAATGTTATGATTGTTTTACTAACTGTATGTCATACTGTTGCACCATTTCGGTATTTCATAGAAACGACACTGATACTTCGTTCATTTGAAATATATTTCTATATGAAGGTTGTAGATAATCTTATTATCTATATAACCTAATTTGAACCATTCAAATTGGATCTTCCTACTGAAAGATATGACCACGAATGTACGCTTACATTCGTTTATCCTTGTGTACACTTTTACGGTTGATCCTGAAACTGTATTTCCTTCAATAATAACTTGTACAAATCAACATAATATGATTATATTGACATTAAAATCCCTGCATAATATTTAAGTCATAAAATGCCTTCCATGTTCACAACATCCGAGGTTGGTCTTACGCTTTTCATGGTTTCAGGCCAAAGTCGGGCATGCAATGTTGTATGTATCAACATGAGAGGCAAGCGTTAATTGAGGACTGATGCGGGTTCAGGCCAAAGTCGGGCGCATTTGTAGTTCAATTGAATGATATGTGAGCACGGTTGTGACTTAACCGTCCAAGCCAATTCGATTGGAGTTCGGGGCATAGTTAGGATGCACAAACGAAATTTGAACCATATATGATATGGTTTGATACCGAAATCCTATAAAGGGTCAAGAGTCACATTGGATGTGATTGGATTTATCCTACCTAAATAGTGAGATCCCATTTGTCGGCCAAAGTCACTTATGGGAGGATCACAAAATATGGGTCTTGGGGTGTTATTGGATTGAGAATCCCGAATCAATATTAGGGTTATTGATTTGATAAAAGTAACATATTTCATATCATCATATAAGCATATAGCATAAGTTCGGACATGTTAGTATCAATCTCATTATAAAGTATTTTTCGTTGTAGCAATCATATCATCATATAAGCATACACCAACTCCATGTCGATTAGATCGGTCTTGGAAAGGGAGAAGCTAGTCGGCAAGAACTATCTTGACTGGCACCGAAACCTACGAATTGTTCTTAGGCAAGAGTGAAAGAGTCACGTGTTAGACACAAAGATGGTGGCTCCAGATGATAAGGTTTCGACCGAAGAGAAAGCGGCATTTGACAAACTTAAGAAGGAGTCAAATGACGTGACGTGCCTCATGTTGGCATGTATGGACGCGAATTTGCAGAAGCAATTCGAGGATTCGGATGCGTACGAAATTAACGCGACGCTCAAGAAAATGTTCCAAGAACAAGAACATATTGAAAGGTTCAATACGTTGAAGGAGTTGGTTAATTATAAGATGCCTAACAGATCTTCGGTTAGCACTCGCGTGTTAAAGGTACAAGCGTTGATTGATCATCTCGAAAAATTGGGAGAAAAGGTGTCACCAATAATGCAAGATTTGATCTTGTGTGCATTGTCACCAATTTTCTCAACTTTCGTGACGAACTATCATATGCATTCGATGAACAAGACGATTCCTGAGCTCCATGGGATGCTCAAGAAATTTGAGTCGGAGATGCTTAAGGCATCGGGGGAACCCAAAGCAAGAGTTACTAGGGAAATCCTGATGATTCAAGGTGGGATTCGAAAGAAACAAAAGTCCAAGGGCGGTGCGGGCAAGTCGTTGTCCAAACCAAAGAATAGAGGAAAGGAGAAATCCGAGGGTGTCACCTGCTTCCATTGCAAAAAGAGTGGGCATTGGAAGAGAAATTGCAAGATTTACCTCGAGGAGGTGAAGAAAAGCAAGGGGAAGGCTTTGGAAATCGGAACCGCATGTATGACTATTATAGATGTTAACGTTTCAATTTTGGACAATTGGGTATTAGATACCGGTTGTGGAACTCATATTTGTCGAAATACGCAGGTTCTTCAACATAGAAGGAAGTTAACACGAGGTGAATTGGATCTTCAAGTTGGGAATGGAGCAAAAGTTGCTGCGTTGGCCGTCGGAGATGTTTATCTTACTTTGCCGAGTGGATTTATTTTAGAACTAAATAATTGTTATTTTGTTCCAAGTTTGTGTAAGAACATTATTAGTGTGTCTAGACTTGCTAATGATGGTTATGAATTTATTATTAAGAATAATGAATTTTCTATTTGTAAGGATAATTTGTTTTATGGAAATGTTCTATTAGAAAATGGTCTTTACGATTTAGACATGAATTACACAAATGATAAATCAATATACACTACAACAGATCTGCACATCAGCGACGGGGGTCTTACTTCAGCGACTGCCCGTCGCTAATAAGAAGGGTTTTTTGCGTTAGGCCATCGCAGAAGGTTATTACCGACGGTATAATTAGCCACGGCCCGTCGCTGAAGAAAAATCTTTTCCGTTGGCCCGTCGAAGAAGATAAAAACCGTCGGTAAAGCCCGCCGTCGGCCCGTCGGTAACTAAAAGTCCGTCGCAGATTAATTACGTCGGCCCGTCGGTGATTGGTGGCCCGTCGGTAAAGCTCACCGTCGGCCCGTCGGTGATAAGTATCCCGTCGCAGATCGATTACGTCGGCCCGTCGGTGCTCCGTGGCCCGTCGTTAAAGCTCACCGTTGGCCCGTCGGTGATAAGAGGCCCGTCGCAGATGCATTCAAAAAATCGTCAGAATTCAAAACAATCTCCGTCGGCCCGTCGGCCCGTCTCTACCCGTCGTAGATAACCCTCCGTCGGCCCGTCGGCACGTCTCTACCCGTCGCAAATACTCCTCGCGGCCCGTCGCAGATGAAAAAACCCGTCGCTAATACTTACCGACGGCCCGTCTGTGATAGGGCTTAGGATTCATATATATATATATATATATATATATATATATATATATATATATATATCCCCCGGCCAGCTCATGCTACTCTTTTCCCTCATCCATTCTCACAGCCTCCCCTCTCCTTCTCCTCTTACCCCTTCGCCCCCCTGCCTGCGGTCGCCCTCACAGCCCCCCTTCTCCTCCTCCCCCTCTCTGCTAGTATCCTCGGCTAGTTGCTCGTTTCTGGTGGGTGGAAGGATTGCTCGTTTCTGGTGAATGGAAGCCTTGCTCGTTTCTGGTGGGTGGAAGGCTTGCTCGTTTCTCTGCTAGTTGTTCGTCTCTTTGGTTTGAAGGTATGTCTATCTCTCGGTTTAATTTGGTTAGATTTAGATTTAGATTTAGGCTTAATTAGTTTTGAAGGTATTTTTGAATTTTTAGGCTTAATTAGGTTTAGAAAACCGTTGCATTTTTTTTTTTTTGAATCTTACGTGTTTATTTTTAGGCTTAATTAGCTCGCTCGTATCTCTTTTGTTTTAATCCATCTTTTTTTGAACAAATTGGTTCCTCATTTATTTTTGAATTGATTTTTTTTAAATCTGTTTTTTTTAGGTCTGTTTTTTGGATGTTTTATTTAAATCTGTTTTTGTAAATCTGTTTAATTTAGTTCTGATTTTTTTTAAATCTGTTTTAAAACTATTTTTGAATCTGCTTAATTTAGGTATGATTTTTTTTTTGAATCAGTTTTAAATATGTTTATTAAATATTTTTAGGTTTAAATCTGTTTTGAATATGTTTTGAAGGCATAGATCTGATTTAAATCTGGTTTAGATTTTTTTTTAAACTTGTTTTTTAAATTTAGGCTTAAATTTGTTTTTTTAGGTGGAAGGCCTAAATCTTGGCTGCTCTCTCGTCTCTCGGGTCTGGTGTGGTGGAAAGCCGACGAACTCTCCTGCTCTCTCTTGGTTGAAGGTATGTTTATCTCTCTCGGTTTAGTTAGGTTAGATTTAGATTTAAATTTAGGTTTAATTAGGTTTAAAAAATTTTGAATCTGGATTTTACATATGGATTTTAAATCTGGATTTTTAGGCTGAAATAAAGATTTTTTTTAGGAATTTTGAATCTGTTTTAAATTTGTTTTATGTATTTTAAATATGGATTTTTAGGATTTGTAGGCTTAAATATGGATTTTGAATCTGTTTTAGGTATTTTAAATCTGGATTTTTTTTAATCTGATTTTTTTAAAATCTGTTTTAAATGAATTTTAAATCTATTATTCTAAATTTGCTAATTACGTTTTTTGAAATCTGTTTAATTAGTTGTTATTATTTTTGGAAACTTGGATTCTGGAATTTTTGGCGAATTAATTAATCAACTCCGGACCGAGGTTAATAAATATTTCAATTTTTAAAATTTATTTGTTGATGTTGTATATGTGTGAAAAATGCGTAGTTTATATCTTAGTTTGGATTTAGGATTTAAGAGTTATTTGGATGTAGTAGAAATACTAGTTTTAGATTTAGGTTTTAATTGTTGTTTGGATGTAGTACTCTATTTGTTGCGATTAGAACGTAGTGTATGTTTATACATTGTTGAGTTATGAAATTTCTAATATATTTTTGATAACAAAAAAATATAAAAACAATATGTAATTATATTATATTGAATATATTTCTATTATATATTTTAAAATATTTCTAATATATTTCTAATATGGTTATATATTACAAAATTTTACTAATTTTATTTCTTAGTATGAATACTAAAAAAATATACATAATTTTAAAAATTATGATTTAAAAAATTATGAATTATAATTTAAGACAGTTGTATGCACAAACTGTAAACAAAAAATAATATAATATGATCTTATATTTTATAAAATTAACTAATTTTATTACTTTGTATGATATTAAAAAAAATATATATATATATTATTTTGTAATATTACTTTGTATGAATTGGATGCTAAAAATATAAACAAAATTATGAAAGTTTTTTGAAATATATTATATTATTATTTCGTATTACACATTTGTACTCCATCCGAACAAATCTTTAGTAGTTAATACTATAATTAGTCATAAACCATTCTAATGCAAGCGAATTCTTCGAGACATTATTATTTCAACTTCTCAATAGTATTTCCTATATTCTAAAGAAATGTTCGGTAGTGTTGTTCCAATTTTTTTTCTCCAATTCATTTACTTAATACCAATGGTATCGTTATGGTTGAGTTTTGGAATGGAATGGTTTTATGTCGGACTAACTAATTTCTAATGAATTCTTCGAGACATTATTATTTCGACATCTCAATAGTATTTCATACTTTCTAAAGAAATCTTTGGTTGTGTTGTTATTCCAATTTTTTTCCCCAATTTATTTTCTTAATACCAATTATTGTCAATGTTAGAATAACTCTCAATGGAGACTGATCGTTCCTGGATGTATAATCGTATTGCCAACCGTTCCGTTACGATTGAGTTTTGGAATGGAATGGTTGATTTTCTTAATTTTGCTTTGGCAAATCTCGAGAATATGCCAATCAATAGTCAAGAGATAGCAACTCATTTAAGTAATCTCGAGAATATGCCAATCGTATTGCCAACCGTTCCGTTACAATAACTCTTAATTTTGCTTTTCTTCGTACCCATGATGAGATAGCAACTCATTTAAGTAGTCTCGGTTTTATGCCGGACTATCTAATTTGGTCAAAACACGGAGAGGGCGATTCGAATTTCGAAATTGGTGGGTCGTCGTCGTTCGGTCCCAATCGGATGGAACAAATGGTTCGTGATGTTGCTGGACCTTCGTTTGATTGGCAAGAAGTAGAGGAGGATGAGGAACCAAATTTTGAAGCTGCTCGTTTCTTTGAGATGCTTCGAGCTTCTGATGAGACTTTATGGGATGGACCAGGATTTTCCGAACATTCTCTAATGTCTGTTGTTACCATGTTGCTGAATGTCAAATCCGATTGTGAAGTTATGAAAAATGCTTTCGATAGGTTCTTGTATGTAATCAAAAACTTCATTATCCCTCGAAAAAGTAAGAATAATTTTCCTCAAAATTTCAATGAATCTAAGAAATTCATCAAAGGATTGGGTATGCAGTATGAGAAAATTGATGTATGTCCGGATAACTGCATGCTTTTTTATGGAAATGATAGTCTAAAAAATTGATGTGATAAATGTAATAAATCTCGTTTCTTATGGAAGAAGGTAAGATAGGAAAACCTATTCCTTGTAAAGTGTTGCGATATCTTCCAATAACTCCTCGGTTACAAAGATTGTACATGGCCAATCAAACTTCTCAACACATGACCTGGCATCAAGGCCCTCGAGAAAATCCCAATGTAATGATTCATCCATCGGATGGACAAATGTGGAAAGATTTTGATTCCACTTATCCCCAATTTGCAATCGAACCTCGAAACGTTCGTCTAGGGTTGTCCACTGACGGTTTTTGTCCTTATACTCTCTCGAGCGGCAAACCTTATTCGTGTTGGCCTGTTTTCATTGTGCCGTATAATCTACCGCCCGGAATGAGTCTCAAAGATCAAAATATATTTTTATCTCTCGTCATTCCGGGACCGGATCATCCGGGCGATAAAATTGATGTTTTATTGAAGCCTTTAGTTGATGAGTTAAACATGCTGTGGGAAAATGGTGTGGTTACGTACGATGCATATCGTCGTAATAATTTTACTATGAAAGCGTCTCTTTTATGGACGATTAATGATTTTCCAGCATATGGTATGGTGTCAGGCTGGTCAACGCACGGTAGATTATCATGTCCAATTTGTATGGAGAATACCAAATCATTCTCTTTGACAAATGGAAGAAAACAAACCTGGTTTGATTGCCATCGTCAATTTTTACCGCACAACCATCCGTTTCGTAGTCAGAAAAACTCATTTCTTAAAAATAAAACGGATCGTAATCCACCTCCTCCGCGTCGATCAGGTGATCAGATTCGAAATATCGTGGATCGGGTCAACAAATTGCCAAGAGTTAGAGTTCGTAGAAATGGTATGTAGGGAAATATCCTCGACCCCGGGCCCGCGCAGAGGAATGAAGGCCCGGTCCGATTCCCCGATTCCCGAGATCACGCCGCGACTTCGAGGGTACGATGCAATTAGAAGGACAGATTCATACCGGTGCAAAATTGATTGCACTCGAAGGGTTGATCGCTGCCTTCTATCTCCTGTCACGTTGGTGACAATCCGCTCGTCCCACACCACGCGTCTTTCACCGTTTGTTGACTACGCCGGTTCACTCGAATCGTGTTCGTGCGTCCAAGCGTCACCACTGTCTTTCTCACTCGAGTCGATCACAATCGAAGAACCACAAACGTCGTTCCTCTACTTGTATACACGTTGATTCGTAAGACGTCGGTCGCGAATGCACCTGCCTAGACGATGCACCGGCGAACTTGCTCTATCTAATCGATTCTCTATCACTCGAGAAACTCTTTTCTCGATTTCTCTCTCTAAGCACCTTTTCACTCACTAAAGATCAAATCTGAATTTTCTCTTTTTCTCTTGTGTATTAGGCAGAATAATTGCTTAGAATTGCATAGTAAGGAGAGAGAAAGTATCCTATTTATATCTAATAGGATCAGGATTAGCCAAAAGGCATGTATATCCAATATACACCTTTTCACACAGAAAACTGCATGAACCTGGTCATTATTCTGTCCAAACGAAATTGATAAATTTCTCTGACAGAAAATCACCTAACATGAACGTTGTAGATAATCGAATTATCTACAAAACCCAATTTGTCCCAGCCCAATTGGAGTTCGTATGCAAAAGTTATGACTGTTTTACTAACTGTATGTCATACTGTTGCACCCTTTCGGTATTTCACATAAACGACACTGATACTTCGTTCATATGAAATATATTTCTACACGAAGGTTATAGATAATCTAATTATCTATCTAACCCAATTTGAACCATTCAAATCGGATTTTCCTACTGAAAGTAATGGCTACAAATGTACGCTTACATTCGTTCATCCACGTGTACACTTTTACGGTTGATCTGAAACTGTATTTCTTTCAGTCTCCCACTCAATTTCAGATCTACCTAAAAGGTACTCATACATATCCAATACGCACGATTTTAGAGAATATAGCTCGCGTATCAAATACCAAGCTATGCACATCCAATGTGCCGATTTTATGATCAAACCCGACTTAGTACGACTCATTGTGTGACCATGTAGGTTCGACTTAACGATGGCAGTAGGTTGTTTCCAATGCCTACAAGCTCATGAGCGGGATCTAGTCACTCCATCATAGCTACCCATGTTAAACGAATAATGATTGTGATCATTGTGCCTATCTCGAATAGCGGTTACTAGGTCTCTTGTTTGCGATATCCGTTAATCAAAAGGCATGGTAATAGTCATCCTTATAATTTGATTAACTACACTTATTCCCCGATTCCGAGTTGAGTTAACAAATTTCAATCGATATTAACCATTAATATCATTGACTGTGGCCACAGTTTTCGTTAATCGACTCATCGAGCGGTGCCTAAGAGATATCTCTTCCTTTCGGAATAAACAATTCCTATCTTGGAGACTCACATTGAATTCCGTGTTTCGGACAATACCCAATGATGACCCTTTTAACTCCCTGTTACGGTGAGCGTAAGATCATATCAAAGCATTGTGTTACGCACGTAACGCAATCAATGATCCCCTCAAGTTTGAAGAACCTAAAACCCCATCCGTCGCAAGTCCATCTATAATGACTAAACCATGTCATGGTCTCGCGGCTTTGGTCATATCCAATACATGTAACCTAACATATATCTACGTTCCCGATTCGACAAGCACCTTGTCCCATGATTAGCAAAACATAATCATCTCCTCGGCTAACGTACTAGTGTACGCGTTCAGTCTATTATCTGATAATAGAAATGCTTCTCTCTTAAGCAAGCTGATCCGCGACTAGGGATGTTTAGAAATGACACTTTAAGTGTGACGGTTTTGCTGCACATGGTCCTCAACCATGTCGACGTCCACACAAGTTCAAATCAAGGTTCATGTAATCATATTACACAACCCAGCACACAGTTTTCATATAAGATAAATGAAAAAAATTTAAAATTCTGAAATTGCATTACTATAAGATAAGTTTGGGGTGATACAACGTTTACTAATCTATTAGACTAATCTCGTCCTACGAAACTATCGTTTTAGATAACTAACTACTCTCTTCCTCCTCTAGGTATCTCAAACCTATAGCTTTCGCATGATAATCGTGCTTAGCTAGCGAGAGTGGCTTAGTAAACGGGTCCGCAACATTCCCGTCAGTATCAATCTTTTCAATGATCACATCCTTTCTTTGCAAAATCTCACGGATCAAGTGAAATTTTCTGAGTATGTGCTTGGAGCGGTGATGTGCCCTCGGTTCCTTGGACTGTGCTATTGCGCCCGTATTGTCGCAATACACAATAACAGGTTCCGAGATACTCGGGACTTCACCAAGTTCGGTCACATACTTCTTGATCCATACCGCCTCCTTTGCCGCTTCGGAAGCCGCAATATACTCCGATTCAGTTGTAGAGTCTGCTATCGTGGGTTGTTTGGAGCTTTTCCAAACTACCGCTCCACCATTTAGACAAAACACGTATCCGCTTTGTGATCGAAAGTCATCGACACATGTTTGGAAACTGGCGTCGGTATATCCATTGATGACCAACCCGGATGTCTTTCCACCATAAATTAGAAATTGATTAGTAGTTCTTCGTAAGTACTTAAGGATGTTCTTAATCGCGATCCAATGCATATCCCCTGGATTAGATTGATAACGCGAAACGGCGCTCGATGCATACGACACATCGGGGCGCGTACAAATCATGGCATACATAATTGATCCAACCGCCGAAGCGTATGGAACAATACTCATCACATTCTTATCTTCACTCGATGTCGGACATTGAGCTTTAGAATACGATATGCCACTCGACATTGGAAGAAGTCCTTTCTTCGAATTTTGCATTGAAAACCGTTTCAACACTTTGTCGATGTACGTGCTTTGACTCAAGCCGAGTAACTTCTTGGATCTATGTCTATAAATCCTCACGCCTAATATATAAGCGGCCTCGTCCAAATCTTTCATAGCGAAACGAGTATTTAAATACTTCTTAACATCCGCAAGAATCGGAATGTCGTTTCCTATGATCAAGATGTCGTCTACATATAGTACAAGAAATACTATGCGGCTCCCACTAACCTTCTTGTATACACAAGGTTCTTCTACGTTTTTCACGAAATTATATTCTCGTATTACTTCATCGAAACGTATGTTCCAACTCCGAGAAGCTTGCTTCAATCCATAAATGGATCGTTGCAACTTGCACACTTTATCCGGACTCTTTGAATTGACAAAACCCTCGGGCTGTGTCATGTACACATCCTCTTCTAAGTTCCCGTTAAGGAATGCGGTTTTGAAATCCATTTGCCAAATCTCGTAGTCATAATACGCAGAGATAGCAAGTAAGATCCGAATGGATTTAAGCATTGCTACGGGAGAAAACGTTTCTTCATAGTCTACACCATGAATTTGTTTGAAACCTTTCGCCACAAGCCGTGCCTTATAAGTGTTCACATTCCCATCTATGTCGGTCTTTTTCTTGAAGACCCATTTACAACCCACTGGTTTAACCCCGGGAGGTGGATCAATCAAGTTCCAAACTTGATTATCGTACATGGATTGAATCTCGGATTTCATGGCAGTTTTGCCACTTATCGGAATCCTCGCTTTTCATAGCCTCGCGATAAGATGTCGGTTCATCATTAATGAATTCGACTTCATCGTCATTTGCCACGATAAAACCATATCGTGTAGGCTCTTGGCGAATCCTACCCGATCTACGAATTGCGCCTTGTGCACTTGACTCCGGATCATCAACATTGCGACTTCATCGGTTCAACATTCGTTTGCGGTTCTCGAATTTCTTCGAGATCTATTTCATACCCATCCATTCTTTTAGATATAAATTCCTCCTCTAAGAAGGTACCTCCACGAGCAACAAACACTTTGTTCTCATATGGATGATAGAAATAATATCCCTTTGTTTCCTTGGGATAACCAACAAATAAACATTTTTCAGATTTGGGATCGAGTTTATCCGCAATTAATCTGCGGACATAAGCTTCACATCCCCAAATCTTAACATAAGACAACTTCGGAACTTTTCCAGTCCATATCTCATATGGCGTCTTAGGTACCGATTTAGAAGGTATGCGGTTCAATAAGAAAGCCACTGTCTCTAGGGCATATCCCCAAAACGATTTTGGAAGGGAAGTTTGACTCATCATAAATCGAACCATGTCCAACAAGGTCCGTTTCCTCCTCTCGGACACGCCATTCCATTGTGGCATTCCTGCCGGAGTCCATTGTGGAACTATTCCACAATCTTTTAGATGATCTTCAAACTCATAGCTCAAATATTCGCCACCTCGATCCGATCGAATGGCTTTAATTTTCTTGCCAAGCAGATTTTCAACTTCGTTTTGAAACTCTTTGAACTTTTCAAAGGTCTCCGCATTAGTATGCATCAAATAGATATATCCATATCTACTTTGATCGTCCGTAAACGTAACAAAGTATCGATAGCCTCCTCTTGCCTCGATGCTCATCGGTCCACACACATCGGAATGTATTGTTGGTTAATTCTAACCTAGAGGGGGGTAAATTTGGCAATCTAACTTACACTTAGTTTAGATTTAAACCTAATTTACGGTGCGGAATAAATAATAATTTAGATGATAAAGATGATACCGTACAAACACTTTGACACAAGATGTTTGTTTACGAAGTTCGGTAGGTGGTTGCTTTGTAGCTTTAACTCACCCTTTACTCGCTTAATTGACCGACTCAATTATTTGCGAGTACCTACGTCTCCGGGAATGCCTTGTGCCTCTTTTTGGCTTTCGATTGAATTCCAACTCAACTCGATTACAAGGATTTGCCTAGATCGATTTACACGCTTCTATCGATCTATAGCTTAGGCTCTTTACACTTTGTTGCACTAGCCTATTACACTTTTTCACTAATCGAGCTACAACGTGATCGGTCACGTGAGTGGGATACGATTAGTGGAGAATATCGAAAGTAGATCAACGATCTAAAGAGGTTTCTCAAGCTATCAATGGATATAGAAAATCACAGCTTAGGGTTTCTCTCTTTTTAGGTTTGAAAGTTTGAAATTGAGGAAGTGGGAGAGAGAGACCCATGAAGGATTCTATTTATACTCTCTATAGAAATCCTTCAGAAAACTTGCAGTGCGTTCGAACGCATACAGTCCGTTCAGAACGCACTTGAAGTTTGCACTAGCCGTTTCAAAATAACGTGCAAGTACATCTTGGGTCCGTTCGAACGGACAATGTCCGTTCGTAACGGACTCAATTATACATAGCATTTTGCGTTCACAGGAACAAGAGTCCGTTCAACGCATTGAAAAGTGGGTGAACGGATTCCAGGTTGTCCGTTCGAACGCACATGTGTGTTCGTTCGAACGCACATATCCCTGTGACATATTTTCGTTCACAGGAAAGATTGTCCGTTCAACGCACTCGGAAGGTGTGTGAACGGATTCTAATTGTCCGTTCGAACGTACATGATTGTTCGTTCGAACGCACACATCCCTGGGACACGTTTGGTTCTAATCAAGCTTTAAAGTTTTGATATTTAGCAAGTCCGTTCAGAACGGACTTTGAGTTCGTTCAGAACGCACTTCCTGCTTGACTGAACTCTTTGTTATTTTGAACATGATTTTACTTGAGTTCTACTAGGTTTGTACCTATGGTTTATTTGTGGCGTATCCCACTCACGGAAGGCTTCAACATCTTGAGTCTTGATGTATTCCAATGGCCTTCCTTGTGTTCTTCTTTTCTTGTTTATGTTGAGACTTCATGTCCTTATTCTTGATGTAATCCAATGAAGTCTTCCTTCACAAGTCCTCCTTCATCTTCGTATCGTACCTATGTTATCCTGCACTTTTCTGGATGTATACATTAGTACTAACAGTGTTTTGAAATAATCAAACTATCAGGAAATTTGAACCAACATGTATGAGTTCCAATAGATCGTTGGACCGCTCTCCGACCTTGGAGAACGGCGCCTTAGTCATCTTTCCATAGACATAAAGACCATTTTCTAACAGAACATTTCCATAGACAATAGAATCCTTACATATCGAAAACTCATTATTCCTAATAACGAATTCATAGCCATCATTGGCCAGTTTCGACACACTTATTATGTTCTTACATAATGTCGGTACATAATAACAATTATTTAGGACTAATATAAGTCCACTAGGCAAAGTCAAATTAACTACTCCTACGGCAAACGCAGCAACTTTTGGTCCATTCCCGACGCGTAGATCGACTTCGCCTTTTTCCAACCTTCGACTATTTTGTAGAACCTGCATATTTCGACAAATATGAGTCCCACAATCGGTATCCAATACCCAATTAGTCATAGTTGAAATATTAACTTCAATAACGTTAATACCTGAGAAGCCGGTCGCTGAAACCGCCTTGCCCTTCTTCACCTCCTCGAGGTAAGACTTGCAATCGCGCTTCCAATGTCCAGCCTTGTGACAATGAAAGCACGTCTCATCCTTGGATTTCTCCTTTCCCTTTTTATTCGGCTTCGAACGTTTCTTAGCCGAACCGCCCTTGGACTTTGATCTCTTACGATCCTTATTCTGAATTGTCAGAACATTTCCGGCAACTCTTGCCCTGTTCTCTCCGGACGACTTCAACGTCTCCGATTCAAAATTCTTGAGCATTCCGTGAAGGTCAGGGATCGTCTTATCCATCGAATGCATGTGATAGTTAGTCACGAACGGAGAAAACATTGGAGGAAGTGCACACAAGATCAAATCTTGTTGCATAATCTTCGACAATTTCTCTCCTAGCCTCTCTAGACGGTCTATGAGAGCTTGCACCTTCAAAACGTGAGTGCTAACCGAAGACCCTGAAGGCATCTTGCAGTTTACCAACTCTTTGAGCGTACTGAACCGTTCAATACGCTCCTGCTCTTGGAACATTTCCTTGAGCACAACGTCTATTATGTGCGCATCCGAGTCCTCAAACTGCTTTTGAAGACTAGCGTCCATACATGCCAACATGAGGCACGTAACATCATTTGAGTCCTTCTTAAGTTTCTCAAGCGCGGCCTTTTCATCGGCCGTAGCATCGGGGCCCGGTTCCACTAGTTCTGTATCCAATATGTGACTTTTGCCCTCTTGCCTGAGAACTATTCTCAGGTTTCGGTGCCAGTCCAAGTAGTTCCGACCCACTAGCTTATCCTTTTCTAACGTCGATCTAATCGACATGGTGTTGGTGTTACTTGAAGACATATTCTACAAATGAAATAAAAGATTGATTACTAACGTTGCGTACTTATCTTATAGGGCTTATATGATGATTATATGATAGTGCTATTTTATCGAATCGATAACCCTCATACCGATACGGGACTCCAAGTCCATAACATTCAAGACCCATATATCACGATCCTCCCACAAGTTGCTTTGGCAGACGAATGGGATCTCGCTATTTAGGTAGGATTATATCCAATCACATCCAATGTGACTCTTGAATCTTTATAGGATTTCGGTGATGGATCGTATCATATACAATCCCAGTTCCGTGTGTGCATCCTATCTATGCCCCGAACTTCCAATCAAGTCGGCTTTGGCCTCAACCCTTACTGGCTTGAACGGTTAAGTCACAACCATACTCAACGTATCGTTCAAATAAACTACTAATAAGTCGGCCTTGGCTTTAACCCTTATCAGTCCCTATTTAACGCTTGCCACCCCGTCGATGACTACAATAACCCATGTCGGCTTTGGCCTTAACCCATGTGAGACGTAGTACCGAACATAGTGGTTGTGAGTACGGAAGGCATTTCCATGACTTAAATATTATGAGGGATAATGCCATTGCATGTTTCTAAATTCGTGACATAATCATATTATATCACTATCACAAGATTTTCAATATGCATATGATTTTATTTGGGAGTATAATTATTCTAAATAATTATCTAATTATAAGCTAGTATGATTGATGCCGATCAAATCGATATAAAGAACTCAAAATTCCAAGTTTTGTAGCCAAAGTTATCACGAAAACAAAATCAACAACCAGAAACCAGTCCGTTATAACGCACCATAGTCCGTTACAACGGACCTCCAGTTTCCTTGGTACTCCGTTACAACGGAACTCCAGTCCGTTACAACGATATTTATTCCGGAGTTTGGTCAAAATTGCCAGAAACATGTCCGTTATAACGCAACCTAGGTCCGTTACAACGCTATTTTCTGCAAACCATTGTCCAAATTTCCAGAGACCAGTCCGTTATAACGCAACTCAATGTCCGTTACAACGGACCAACTGTGTAGAGCTCCGTTACAACGGACCATGTCCGTTACAACGGACTCCAAAAGACACCCTAGACATCCCCGCATCCTCGTATCAGATACAAGGTCCGTTACAACGGACTCCAAGTCCGTCACAACGGAATATGCATTTAATCATAGTCCTCCTCATACCCCCGCATTCTATACAGGGTCCGTTACAACGGACTCCAAGTCCGTTATAACGGAATATGTGATTTTCGCAGAAATTCCCAATTTCCTGTATCCAATACAGTGTCCGTTACAACGGACTAACCAGTCCGTTGCAACGGACTATGCGATTTTTGCGCTGTTCAGCCTATTTTCGCTCGTTTCCAAAACGATCAATCATGAAACCTTTTCACGATCATTCCTAGATACTCTCAATCAACTTTTGATCGATCTCTAGCGAATTTCACTTGTGATTTTAATGGAATTTGATATTCTATATATGTAACATCATGCAAACGGGTACGAACTTTGATAACCCGTGCGTATATCTAATATACGACTATGATTCGACCCTTGAATCGATGGCGATGGCTCTGATACCACTGTAGGGAAATATCCTCGACCCCGGGCCCGCGCAGCGGAATGAAGGCCCGGTCCGATTCCCCGATTCCCGAGATCACGCCGCGACTTCGAGGGTACGATGCAATTAGAAGGACAGATTCATACCTGTGCAAAATTGATTGCACTCGAAGGGTTGATCGCTGCCTTCTATCTCCTGTCACGTTGGTGACAATCCGCGCGTCCCACACCACGCGTCTTTCACCGTTTGTTGACTATGCCGGTTCACTCGAATCGTGTTCGTGCGTCCAAGCGTCACCACCGTCTTTCTCACTCGAGTCGATCACAATCGAAGAACCACAAACGTCGTTCCTCTACTTGTATACACGTTGATTCGTAAGACGTCGGTCGCGGATGCACCTGCCTAGACGATGCACCGGCGAACTTGCTCGATCTAATCGATTCTCTATCACTCGAGAAACTCTTTTCTCGATTTCTCTCTCTAAGCACCTTTTCACTCACTAAAGATCAAATCTGAATTTTCTCTTTTTCTCTTGTGTATTAGGCAGAATAATTGCTTAGAATTGCATAGTAAGGAGAGATAAAGTATCCTATTTATATCTAATAGGATCAGGATTAGCCAAAAGGCATGTATATCCAATATACATCATTTCACACAGAAAACTGCATGAACCTGGCCAGTATTCTGTCCAGACGAAATTGATAAATTTCTCTGACAGAACATCACCTAACATGAAAGTTGTAGATAATCTAATTATCTACAAAACCCAATTTGGCCCATCCCAATTGGAGTTCGTATGCAAAAGTTATGACTGTTTTACTAACTGTATGTCATACTGTTGCACCCTTTCGGTATTTCACATAAACGACACTGATATTTCGTTCATATGAAATATATTTCTACATGAAGGTTATAGATAATCTAATTATCTATCTAACCCAATTTGAACCATTCAAATCGGATTTTCCTACTGAAAGTAATGGCTACAAATGTACGCTTACATTCGTTCATCCACGTGTACACTTTTACGGTTGATCCGAAACTGTATTTCTTTCATGGTATTGACAAGTTACAAATTCCTGGATTTGGAGTTACCCATAATTGGACGAAGAGAAGTGTTTTTTGGGACTTGCCTTATTGGTCGACCAACAAAATTCGTCATAATTTAGACGTAATGCATATAGAGGCGAATGTATTTGGTAATGTTTTTAACACGGTTTTTGACGTGGAAAGTAAGACCAAAGATAATGCTAAATCCCGACTCGATCTCACTTTGTTGTGTAGTCGGCCGGAATTGGAACTTGTAACTTTGGCAAATGGTCGTTTGGGTAAACCGAAATTATTGTATTCCTTTGATAAAAACAAGAAAACATTGATTTACGAATGGTTGAAAGAATTGCATTTTCGTCGCTTCAAATCTCCGCAACTCCAAATGGTGTGACATTGGTCACCCCAAATGGGTCGACCCAAAGCGACATTTGCTTCCTTTTGGAGTTGAACGTTTCGATCACCAATTTCGAGTTCGGATCCTTTGCCGGTGTTACCTCCAAGCATCTTGTCGCGTATCTCGTGTCTTGATCACACCTTTGCGAAGTATTTGATCGGGAACTCGTGGAGGTTGATCGAGGAGATTCGGAGGAAACGCATCATTTGCCGATCTTGGAGAGGTAAGCGTCTTGATCACATTGATTTTCGCCTTATCAACTTCCTTTCCTCTCTTGAGATTAGATGGCCTAATATGATTTCATTGCTCACTAAAGAGTGGCATATTCAAAAATTCGAAACAAGGTTAGCTTGTAATGAGAGAGAATGGAAAGCATAAACCTTTGGATGCGATGGAGAATCGGAATTCTTGGTTTATCTTAAATGTACCAATTGAGCTTGAGCATGTAGTCCTTGTACCGTTGGTACGAGGGTTTGCCTCCCTCGCTAGCGCTCTCGTTTATGGTCTCGAGCTCGACCATGCCGATGTTATCCTCCTTCAAAATTAAACGAAGCACTAACATGGATCGCTACTTTTCGACCGCCTCGAAATACTCCCTTTGAGATGTTGGAGATGAGAGAAATCGGCGCTTGTATCACTCATTTTGCATATGTCGAAAGTGGCTTAAATATTTTTTTTATTTCGCTTCGGATTTTCATAATTGCTTCATCGCTTGTAGTTTGATGAAGAGGAGTTGTGAGAGGCGTGAGTGTCTCGAATGTATTTGACTTCCTTGATAAATCTACACAAGGTGAATTTCTATCATGAGAAGCATCATAGTTCTTAAATGAATTCAAATTGATTATATATGGAAATAATTCACCTTGGAGAATTGTAGATTTCTCTTCTTGCTCGTTTGATAATTGCTCGTTTTCATCGATTGGAGTGAGTTGAACCATCTTTTGGAGAGTCGAATCCGTTGACACCTTTTCTTCTTCAATTGTCGTTCTTGCTCCAATGCTTTCATTGAATCCCCCCATACTTGAACTCTTGTCGTCTTCAATCTCCACGATCTCCTCGTTTGAACATTCTAACTCGAGACAAGTCATTCTTTCATCTAGATTGTCAAAGGAGGATTGAATATTTTCGAGTTGTTGAGAGAGGGTTATTTGTTCTTGTTTAAAGGATTTCATCATCGCCATCATTTCCTCCATCGTTCTTGGTCTTTCTTGATGATTCATCTTGCTCTACTCCGTGTACCTTGCAAGAATAGAATATTTTCGAATTTTAATGAAATATCAAGTTAAAAAATATCAACTCTATTAAAAATATCACTCGAGATTGCAAGTTTGATTCAAAATTTGACTTAAACATTACTCCCCGGCAGCGGCGCCTTTTGATGAACGGGTTTTTGGTGTGTAAAATCATCGTTGCATTCGAAAACCTGTTTCAATCAACAAGTATGGAAATATATGTGTATAGTGGAAAATATGCAAGTTCGTTCCACGAGGAGTAAGTGCGTCAAAGATTTAATCAAAACTAGACAAGAAATAACAAAGAGGAGTCACATAAGATAGTCCGTTACAACGGACAGAGAGTCTGTTACAACGGAGTTGCTTGAGATGCTAACGTTGAGTGTGAGATGAAAGTTCGTTACAACAGATGTTATTCCGTTATAACGCACTATACTAGTCCGTTACAACGAACTGGGATAGCGTTGTAACGGATTGGTTGATCCGTTACAACGAACCGCTATGTCCGTTACAACGGACTTGTATTGATCCTATTGTATAAAATTCCTCAATAGTCCGTTACAACGGAACTCTAGGTGCGTTACAACGGAAGTATAACCAACTGAATATTTAAGGACCAACCGTCTAGTCCGTTGTAACGCAATGTGAGTCCGTTATAACGGAATATATGCTGGAATTCAGTTTGAGTATTTTCTTTGGGGTTTTGAATTGAGATTTGATCAGAGATTATTTGATGTCTTAATTAAGTACTAACATGCAAACAAAAAGAGAACAAAGTTGCCACAAAAAGAGAGCAAAAAGATCAAGTAAAAGAGCAAGTTAAGAGCAAAAGATTCATTAAACCACGAATTCTTTACACAAATCCAATTCAATTAAAACTACAAGAATTCCAAGAAAGGAAAGAAAACACCTAGAGAGATGAAGTGAGCTTCGAGTCTCGTCTTGGATGCCTTCCTCGTTGCTTTGAGATGCTTAGTGAGCTAGACACCTCGCACAACTCGTTCCTTTCGTACCAATCCACTCGCCAATCGAAGTGAGCTCCGTACCGGTTGAGTGAACTCGAGATTTGCAAGGGATCAATTGGAAGGAAGCTTCCAATCAAATTAGAGTAAGCTCGACTCCTTGCTTGCGCGGATTCGGATGAAGAAAGCTCCAACCAAAACCCCACAGCTCGATCTTCGTCGAAGTGTAGACCAATTCACCGAATGAAGTGAGCTGCAATTCGGTGATCGATCATAGAGAATTATCGTTCGATTTTACAATTCTTGTGTGTTCTTGAAATATTCTTGGACTTGCTAAGAGATATATATATATATATATATATATATATATATATATATATATAGAGAGAGAGAGAGAGAGAGAGAGAGAGAGAGAGAGAGAGAGTGAGTAAAAAGGGTAAAAAGAGCGTGAAAGTGCGCCGAAGAGCGGGGGTCTGCCCATAGGCCTTGGGGTCTTATTTATAGTGTCATTGGGGCCTTCCCATTGGCCGAGAGATGGGTGAGAGGATTGAGGGTAGTTGGGGGTGGTAGGTGAGGAAGGTGGGGCTGTAGATTGTCAATTGTGTGAGTGGTTTTGGAATAGAGTTTGGTGCAATCTCTTATGTTGATGATTATTTGCCTTCTCCTTCACACGTGTACCGAATTGGTCGGTATGATATATCGATTTTAACGGCGCGAGGAGACGAAGGCAACTACACTCATGGATTGCCGAGAATTTCCCCCTAAAACCTATAATTAAGCAATAAAACACACTTAGTGAAGAAATATTCTTGTTATCTCAAATATGAACAATTGTATATATAAAGTTGTGATTCAAAAGGGCTAAAATCCCCAAATTAGATATAAAAAGGTGCTTTATTTTCCTCTTATCAGCGTAACAAATCTGAATCTTTTGTAAAATTCAAAGAATTTCAGAATGAGGTTCTAAATCAACTTGGCAATACAATCAAAGCACTTCGATCAGATCGAGGAGGCGAGTATTTGAGCTATGAGTTTGAGGATAATCTCAAAGATTGTGGAATCGTTTCACAACTGACTCCACCTGGAACGCCTCAATGGAATGGCGTGTCCGAGAGGAGGAATCGGACCTTATTGAATATGGTTCGATCGATGATGAGTCAAACTAGTCTCCCAAAATCATTTTGGGGATATGCCCTTGAGACAGCGGCTTTTCTTATAAACCGCTTACCTTCTAAATCGGTTCAAAAGATTCCATATGAGATATGGACCGGACAACCTCCGGTGTTATCTTTTATCAGAATTTGGGAATGCGACGTTTACGTCCGGAAAATGTTTTCGGACAAACTCGAACCCAAATCTGAAAAATGTTTATTTGTAGGATATCCTAAGGAAACTAAAGGATATTATTTCTACAATCCCGAGGAAAACAAGGTTTTCGTAGCTCGAAGAGGTACCTTCTTGGAGGAGGATTTTATATCTCGACGAGCTAGTGGGAGTAAAATCGATCTCGAAGAGGTTCGAGATCCAGATATAAACATTGAACCGATGGATGTTGACCCGAATCCGTCAATAGTTGAGGATGTCGAGCCAATAGCACTAGGTGCTCATCGTAGGTCGGACCTGGCTGGAATCAGTACGATATGGATTTATCGTAACTGATGAAGGCAACGTCGAACTCATAGATGATGAGCCGACAACCTACAAAGATGCTATATCGAGAGAAGATTCTGACAAATGGCATGATGCCATGAAGTCCGAGATCCAATCCATGTACGATAATCAAGTTTGGAACTTGATTGATCCACCACCCTCGGTTAAACCCGTCGGGTGTAAATGGGTTTTCAAGAAGAAAACCGACATGGATGGGAAAATGCATACTTACAAATCACGACTAGTTGCGAAAGGTTTCAAGCAAATTCATGGTGTAGACTATGATGAAACATTTTCGCCGGTAGCCATGCTTAAGTCTATAAGGATTATCCTTGCCATAGCTGCATATTATGACTATGAGATATGGCAAATGAATGTTAAAACCGCTTTCCTTAACGAAAACTTATCGGAGGATGTGTACATGACACAACCCGAAGGTTTTATCGATCCAAATAATCCTAAGAAAGTATGCAAGCTTAAAAGGTCCATTTATGGACTGAAACAAGTTTCTCGGAGTTGGAATATTCGTTTTGATGAAGTCATAAGCGAATATGATTTCATCAAGAACGAAGAAGAACCTTGTGTATATAAGAAGGTTAGTGGGAGCCACGTAGTGTTTCTTGTTCTTTATGTGGACGACATATTGATCATAGGAAACGACATTCCGATGCTGTCGGATGTTAAAAAGTATTTGAATACTCGTTTCGCTATGAAAGATTTAGGAGAGGCCGCCTATATTTTAGGCGTGAGGATCTATAGAGATAGATCCAAGAGACTCCTCGGCCTAAGTCAGAGTACGTACATCGACAAAGTGCTGAAAAGATTTTTCATGCAAAACTCTAAGAAAGGGTTTCTCCCCATGTCGAGTGGTATAAACTTTTCGAAAGCTCAATGTCCGACATCGAGCGAAGAGAAAAGTAACATGGATAAGGTACCATATGCTTCGGCAGTTGGATCTATCATGTATGCCATGATCTGTACGAGACCTGACGTGTCGTATGCATTAAGCGTCTTATCACGTTACCAATCGAATCCAGGTGATCCGCATTGGCAAGCTGTAAAAACTATCCTTAAGTACTTGCGAAGAACTAAGGATCAGTTTTTAGTATATGCTGGCGAGGATAATGGATTGGTTGTAACGGGTTACACGGATGCCAGTTTCCAAACATGTACCGATGATTTTCGATGACAAAGTGGGTACGTGTTTTGCTTGAACGGTGGCGCGGTTTTATGGAAGAGTTCCAAACAACCGACAGTTGCTGACTCTACGACGGAAGCAGAATACATCGCGGCTTCGGAAGCGGCAAATGAGGCAGTTTGGGTCAAGAAGTTAGTGACCGAACTTGGTGTTATGCCGAGCATCTCGGAACCCGTGGCTGTGTATTGTGACAATACGGGAGCAATAGCAGAGGCCAAGGAACCGAGATCGCATCATCGCTCCAAACACATCCTGCGTAAATTCCACTTGATTCGTGAGATTTTACATAGGCAGTATGTCGTGATATTGAAGATTGATACTGACGAGAATGTAGCGGATCCGTTTACGAAGCCCCTTCCAGTTGCGAAACATGATCGTCATGCTAGAACTATAGGTTTGAGATACCTAGAGGAGGAAGTTGGTTTATAGTTATCTAAAACAATAGTTGTTATGATGAGTTACTTGTTGTAAACGATGTATCACCCAAGACTTATGCTATATATTAATGCAATTTCAAAAATTTTACATTTCATTTGCATTTATCTCTTATATGAAAACTTGTGCGTGGTTGTGTAATTTGATTACACGAACCTTGGTTTATGCATGACTTATGTGAGCGTCTACATAATACGTGATTATGTTAAGTGAAACCGTCACATTTTAAAAGTTATATTTCTAAAACGTCCCTAGTCACGATTAGGATACTTATGTGATAAGTATATCTATTATAAGATAATAGACTAACGTGTACACTAGCATATTCGCCGAGGTGATGATTATGTTTTGCTAATCACAGGACAAAGAGTTTGTCGAATCGGGAATATGGATATGCATTAGGTTATGCATATTGTGACTTGACCAAAATTGCGATACCATGACATGGTTTAGTCATTGTAGATGGAATCGTAACGAATGTCATTTTAGTTCTTCACACTTGAGATGATCATGAATCATTTTTCGTGCGTAACATGATGCTTAGATATAATCTTCCACTATCTGTAACAGGATTGTCATGGGATTATGATCGGGTATTATCTAAAACACGGAATTTGATGTGAATCATCAAGATAGAAATTGTTCCTTTCGAGAGAAAGAGATATCCCTTAGGCCTATCGATGAATTGATCAACGAAATCTCTGGCCAGAGTCAATGATATTAATAGTTAATATCGATTATTTTTGTTGATTCAATTTGGTATCGAGACAATAAGTTTAGTCGATCAAAATATGAGGATGACTATTGCCATGCCTTTTGATTGACGGATATCGTGAACAAGAGAATTAAATATCACCGTTCGAGATGGGTATAAATGATCACAATCATTTTTCGTTTTCAACTTGGTAAAGCTATGATGGATTCTTTCCTAGATCCCTCTCATGAGCCCGTGAACTTAGGCATAAGTTTACTACCACTGCTTGATACGAACCTACGCGATCACACATAGAGTTGTCTTATTTCGGGATTGAATATATATAATCATTGTATATGTGATATACATAGATTTTCTCTACACAAATGTATATATGATATACATTGGTCTTTCCTCGATCATCTTCAAGGATGAGAGCACGATTCTTCATGAGAACTTCATAGTTCTTCTCGAGGAGTTGTCCCAAACTCAAAATGTTGATCATCTTGAAGGATGAGACCAACATTTTGAGTTTGGGACAACTCCTCGAGAAGAACTATGAAGTTCACATGAAGAATCGTGCTCTCATCCTTCAAGATGATCGAGGAAAGGTAATTGCGAAGGTACCCATGACGAAGAACATGTTGTTCTACCTCGAAATTCAAACCGATGTAGCGAAGTGTCTCAAGGCATGGGTGAAAGAAATTTCTTGGATTTTGCATTTGAGACTTGGACATGCAAATTCTGGAGGCTTGAAGTTGATGGCACAAAAGGGGATGTTAAAGGGGTTACCGGCTATCGAAGAGCCAAATCAAGTTGGCGAAGGATGTCTCATGGGAAAATAATCCCGGAGTTTTCCAAAGATATTCACTTCAAGAGCACGCGGACCACTTGACCTCATTCACGCCGACGTGTGCGGTCCGATCAAGCCATCTTCATTTGGTAAAAATCAGTACTTTCTACTCTTTATCGACGATTTTAGTAGAAAGACTTGGGTGTATTTTTTGAAAGAAAAATCGGAAGCATTTAATTCTTTCAAGAACTTCAAAGACCTTGTGGAGAATGAAAGTGGATGCCATATTAAGTCTTTGAGAACCAATAGTGGTGGCGAGTTTTGCTCCAACAAGCTTAACAAGTTTTGTGAAGAACAAGGCATCAAACGATTCTTGACCGTTCCGAGGTCTCCTCAACAAAATGGCGTAGTTGAAAGGAAGAATCGAAGCATTCTCAACATGGCGATAAGCATGTTGAAGACGAAGAACATGCCGAACGAGTTTTGGGCCGAAGCAGTCACTTGCACGGTGTATCTGTCGAATCGATGTTCGACGAAGAGTTTATTCGAGCAAACTCCTCAAGAAGCTTGGAATGGAAGAAAGCCGAATGTTTCGCATTTGAGAGTGTTTGGGTGCATCGGATATGTCCATGTACCGGATCAAGAACGATCAAAAGTCGACTACGATAGCAAGAAGTACATATTTGTTGGGTACTCTCAATGTTCGAATGGATACAAGCTCTCCAATCCAAATAATAGTAAAGTGATTGTTAGTCGAGATGTGGAGTTTAATGAAGAAGATGAGTGGAGGTGGAGTAATGAAGACAAAGAGAGGCATGATTTTCTACCATTTCAAGGCGATGATGAGGAAGGAGATGAAGTTCCTCAAGAACTGGTCACGCCTTCTCATTCTCCAATTAATCCGAATATACCTTCATCATCATCATCTTCAAGTGATAGTTCGAGCGAAATACCGCAAAAGACGAGAAGTATCCAGGAACTTTATGACGTGACGTGCGATTTAAATGAAGACATGAATCTTTATTGTCATTTCGCAGATTGTGGTGTCATACTCTTTGAAGAAGCAGTGAAAGACGAAAGATGGAGGAAAGCTATGGACGAAGAAATGAAGTCCTCGAGAAGAATAATACTTGGGAGTTGGCGACTATACCCCAAGGAAAGAGACCTATCGGTGTGAAGTGGGTCATTAAAGAAAAGAAGAATGTGAAAGGAGAAGTCGAGAGATACAAAACTGGATTGGTAGCAAAAGGATATAGTCAACGAGGTGGGATAGACTATGACGAAGTCTTTGCCCCTGTTATTCAACTCGAGACGATACGAATGATAATTGCGTTGGGGGCGCAAAACAAGTGGAGCATTCACCAATTAGATGTCAAGTCAGATTTCTTGAATGGAACAATTGAAGATGAGGTGTTCATCGAACAACCTCGTGGATACGCGATCAAAGGTCATGAAGAGAAGGTGTTGAAATTGAAGAAAGCATTGTACGGCTTGAAGCAAACACCTAGAGCATGGAATAGTCGAATCGACAAATATTTTTTGAAGAATGGGTTTGTAAAATGCTCACATGAGCATGCTCTCTATGTGAAGACAAACAAAGATGGAGATATTTTGATTGTTTGTCTCTATGTGGATGATTTGATATTTACAGAAAACAACCACCGCATGTTTGAAGAATTCAAGGGATCAACAATGACTAGAGAATTTGAGATGACCGATATTGGTATCATGTCATACTATCTCGGGGTCGAAGTCAAGCAAACGGAAGAAGGGATATTCATTTCCCGAGAAGGATTTGCTAATGAGATTCTTAAGAAGTTCAAGATGGACAATTGCCAATCGGTAGCTGCTCGGTCGAAACCAGATTAAAATTGTCCAAGCACGAAGAAGGAGATCTTGTGGACCCATCTACCTACAAAAGCGCAGTTGGTAGCTTGAGGTACTTAACTTGTACGAGACCGGATATTCTTTTTGGAGTCGGTCTTGTAAGCCGATTCATGGAGAAACCAACCGAGACGCATTTCAAGGCGTGAAGCGAATTTTTCGTTACATCAAGGGTACAAGTGATTATGGATTACATTATTCTTCCGAATGAATTCAAGCTTGTGGGATATAGCGATAGCGATTGGACATGCAATATGGATGACCGGAAAAGCACAACCGATTTTGTTCTCTTTATGGGAGATACGGCATTCACGTGGAGATCGAAGAAACAGTCAATCGTAACACTTTCGACGTGTGAAGCCGAGTACGTCGCTGACGCATCATGTGTTTGTCATGCCATATGACTTAAAGATTTATTGAAGGAGTTGAAGTTCAAGCAAGGTGAAGCTATGGAGATTTATGTTGACAACATGTCAGCTATTGCACTTGCAAAAAAAGTCGGTGTTTCATGATCGAAGCAAGCACATCGATACGAGGTATCATTTTATTCGAGATCGTGTTGCAAATGATGAAGTCAAGGTGAAATATGTGAAGACTCAAGATCAAGCTGCGGATATCTTCACGAAGGCGCTCAAGCATGATGTTTTTATCAAGTTGCGGATGATGCTTGGAGTCACAAGGAATTAGGTTTAAGAGGGGGTGTTGAATAATTAAACTTAATTAGTAATAATAGAAATAATTAGAGTGACATGTGTCTACATGCATGTAATTTGGGTCAATGAGTCAATGTTATGACATGTGTATGCATGCATGTATTAGTAGTGACACATGTGTGTACGTGTGTTAGTATGCATGCAAGAGAGTTAACAAGTGTTAGTAGGAGAGTGTACAAGTGTTATTATGCATGTGAGTGGTGTATGCTATATAAACACCTCTATGGTATTCATTATTGTATCAAGTAAGCAAGTAAGAGAAGTAGAAATAAGAAAGAAAAACTTTTAAGATACCTCTTCTTCTTCCTCTTCCCTCTTCTCCATAGAAATATAGTCATTATCATCCAACAAAAAAACTCTTGCAATTGAAGTTTTTTTTATTTTTATTTTTGTGGATTGAACAAAATTTAAAGGAGTTGAAGAGTTTAGCCTTCTCTCAAAGAATTTGAGGTCTCTATATTCTTTTCTCGCCTTTGAGATCTTGTTCGCGAGGCACAAGCTTGATTCTTGAAAGAGGTCCACGAATCACTCCTAATCGGTTAATTATATTCCATTTCTTCGGCATTGATCAAAACCTTGTTCTAAACTAGTTCTTTGAACGAATAAATGGAGAAAACTTGTTTGTCCTCTATTCATTGATTACAATCAGATTTGAACCCACAATCTCCCACAACAAATGATTTTGTATGTCACACAATCAAAATCAAGTGAGCTATGTTGACATTTATTTTTGTGCCAACTTGCCACAATCCCTAAAATCCCCGAATCAAAAATCAAAGATGAACCAAGTAAAACTACATCTCGATCTATTTGGTCACCCAACTAACTTTAAAAAAAATAAATGAAGTTGTCACTGAACAAACTTGCAAGAAAAATACATGTTCGCATTGGTGAATTCAACAAAAGAGGCAGGCAGTCTTTAACTAGAAAGTTTTATATGGTTGTTGAAAATTATACGATCCCATTCTTTCTTTCCTAAACCCTACCTATGTTAAGAATCGCCGTCATGTCAAAATTGTCAATCATCCAACAAAAGTTCCTCACGTAAACAGCCTAACCTAATTCACTTCTTTTCTCCCTACTAATCAAACCCCCAACTATTCAACTGTAATTTTCTCCAAGCTAGCTAAAATAGCTGTAAAAACATTAAAAAAAACAAGGGCAAGGTAAGGGGAATCTGAAGAGGGGGCAACGAGTTGACGTTTACGTGTTGTAGGGTAGCGATTGGTATGTGGGGAATTGTGTTCCCCCCCTCCCCCATTTCTTACTGCATGGAGACACTTCACCATGGCACGTCTCATCTTCTCCCCCATTCAATTCCTTACTTGCTTCTCTTTCTCAAGTTGGTCTTATATATTTTTTTTTGAAAAATCAGAGAAAAGGGGGTAGTCAGCGCGGATCACGCTAAGTACTTTCACCACATGTTCATGCATGCATGCTACTATCCACCATTGACCACACAACTCATTTGACTCTCAATATTAGGGTTTAAATCTTTGATAATTTGATGATTTGATTAACAAAATGGGCGGTGTATATTTAATGATGCCGTTACTGTCATGTAGTGTTTTCATAATATATATGAAAGATAAATGAGGAATGAGAAAAATGCAAATGGGAAATTAAGGACAATGAATGAGAAAATGAAGTCATGAATTGTCAATATCTGCTAACATCATGCTCGAACCCAACATCAAGTCTAGTGGGGATGATGTGGATAAGGTAAAATGTCACGACCATGCATACGCATTTTTATTAGATTTTTGCAAGTTGGTTTTATAAATACGACGGTACGGTACAAAAAGTAATTCAGAAACAATATTTTCTTAATCTAACATTGCTATCCAATCCACTTAATAGTTAAGCTAAAATTTAGAGTTTATGCTATGAAATAAAAAAACACAAATATTTTCTTAACTTGAACATAAAAAATACGAGTGGAAAATACGAAATATGAGTGAACCCGGTGAAGGGAGGGGCAGAGTGCAGGCAATGAAACAGAAAAACATTGATGAAGACACTGCAGGGCCATGGACACATGGGTAGCTCCACCATTAATTCCTTATTGTAAACTATTAAATTCTATTAACTTATTGTAACTCATCTAATTCATCGATAAAATTGGGTGTTAAGTTAATTCAACTCAAAATTATTCAAAAAGAAAAGTATTTTCTGAACTAATTGAAGTGTTGTTTATTAACTTATTGAGTATTTTTGTTGGAGTCGAAAGTCTCATTGAATCTTTATTTTAGAAATCATATTTTCCATCAATGAAGAGAGTTTGAGAGGATTATATATTTATATAATTTATTTCGTACTACTGTTTGTCATAAAATAGCTTACATATCTCTTTGAATAAGCAAAAAATTTGAGCCACACCAAGCTATAATTATCAATATGATATTTACATAATTTAGGCAAACTATAAAATACTGCAAGCATATTTGAGCAGAGACATTAATATTCATAAGTAGGCAACGTTTTCCTTTTGCATGATTAGTATCTGAAGATTAATCCAATTAAGTATGTCGAAATTTGTACAATTAACAAAAAGTGTGAACGCCGATCACTCTATTACTACGATTTATTGCGACTTGATGAATCGGTAAAAGAATTGACGAAATCAGAACTGCAGTACATTTAAATTTTTTTGCATGGTTAATTTCCATATATATATTTGTGATCGATATACCAAGATTATAATAGATAGAATTTCTGGTAATATCAAGAATGTTACCTTAATTTTTCTATATATTCATCATATTGAAAAATATGACACATTACACACATGCTTCCTGCCTTCCTGGCACAATAACCACGAGTTATCACAAAAATTATGCGTAATTTTTCACCGAAAAAAACAGTAGTATCACACGGGAATCGGACTAAATTGTACTTTTATATGTTACTCTTGTATGTTTGCATGATAATTTAATCTTTTCCAAAATAACAATTATACTAATGGTCCCTAAATAGCCTTACATCACCACGTTAATCTGGCCCCTTTCATGGATGCATTTGTTTATACATATACTAACCAACAATTAATAAGTTAAACCTACTTCACTAGCTTATTCAAAAGGCTTTCCACTTTCCACACATTTCATACGTGGCGGCTCTAAAACCCTAAAAAGAGTACGAAAACAGAAAACCTCACTGATTACGCACAAAGATAACAAATATACATACAAATTATCAAAAATGTATACTCTCTACGTATTATTGTATAATTATGATAACATATACATGCAAACGGTACGGCAAACCCGGTACATGGAGGGGTTGTTGGACCCTGTTTTCTAGATATGAGAAGTAGCATTTACTCAACCACTCTGATAGAGCCTGCTTCAAATTCAATCCTTAACTTTCTAGGGTTTTGTTTTGGGTGTTCACATGCCAAACATGCATGCATCCTAGCCATCCATGATTAGATCAACGGTGAATCAATAAATGAGCGGGAAAGACAAAGTTTATTATATTATGTCACCAACTTTACTTAATGGCTCCTTTGTATACTAATTATGTAGAATGTATTAAGAGAGTGAGATGATTAGAGAGTTGAGAGTGGAAATTAAGGGGGGGAGGAGAGAAATGGAATTTGGCAAAGGCAGGCCAGGTGTGAGTAGGGCCGAGGGCTCTGGGGGTCTGCCTTGTCTTTATTGCTCTCTTCTCTCTTTTCCACCTCCCCCCTCTTTATTATTCTTGTTTTCTTTCTCATCCTCCCCCCCTTAAATCTCTGACCCCCCTTTGAGCAATCATTTCACCTATCATCACCCCTCTCTCTCTCTCTCTCTCTCTCTCCTCTCTCTCTCTGTGAAGTCTATCTCTCTCTCTCTCTCTCCCTTGAAATGAGGCGATGACTGCGGGAGAGAAAGAGGGGCGAATTTTTGAAGAAGAAAGGAAGCTTTTTGTTTGAGGGGAATGTTGTCTGGTTCAAGGCCAACTTAAAAAAGAGAGATCTTTGTTTCTCTTTCGCTTGCTAGAGAGCTTTTTAGGTCTCGGACCAGGCTTCATTCCCCCCAATAATTGCTCCCAATATCCTCATTTCTTGCTTCTCATGGTGAGATTTATCGATCTAATTACCCTTATTGCTAACTGAGTTTAATTGACATATTTTATAGATTTTGGGTTTTCCTTGAAAATATTATTTGTGGTTTGTTGTTTCTGTTTGTTAAATCAAATCAGGATTTGGTAGTTTATCGTTTGTGGGTGATATGATTTGTTTTAATGACGTGCTGATTGATGTATGAACTCAAAAGAGCGTGCACAAATTGCAGATTGGTGTAATCATTGTGTTTTTTGACTCTTGTTTTAATTCTTTAGCTCTCTTTTTTTACTGTTTGTTTTTCAGCTTTCACTCTGACAAGAGAATTAGGATCTAAGGTCATAATCATTACCTTATCATTCTAATCTCCCTTTTCTTCGGGAGGGAATATCTTTCTGTTATCTTCTCTTTTCTTCATATTTTTTTGTTTTCTATTCTTTTTTGCTATATATATATTCTTACTTCCATTTCCTTGTTTTTTTTTTCATTCTGTAATCACTACTTATATACTTACATGATGTTAATAACTTGTACAAAAGAATAATATCAATGAACCGATATGCATCAATTATGTTGACCTAAATGTCTAGTTTTATCTATATAGATCCTTTCTTCAGATCTGTATGTAGAATAAAAAGGATGAAAAAAAGATGAAAAGTTTCAAGTTTGGTTCACTGTAATAAAGATATTTATGTTCATAATCATCAAGTTTATGAAAGTGAAAAATGCATGAGCATCACATCAAAACTCATAAAGTCAAGAGACTCAAGACCTCAAAGGTCAAGACGTTTCACTCTCTTCAATATGAAAAAAACCTCCATGATAATTATGATAATTATTAATATGAATTTAAGTATTTAGTTAGACTCATAATTAAGCAACTATTCTGCTTGGGAATTGAACTTTGGTGTTTGGTGTGCAGTCTCATTGATTTTTCTCATGGCAGTAATTCTATAATGAGCTTTAATGAGGTGGTTTCTGCATAATTGTCTCGATCTGTATTTGGCATTCATTTCTCTCATTCGTATATTAAGGACACAAAAAGGAACAGCTCATATCAGAAAGAACTGTGCACGATGAAAAGACGTACATCTGAGCTACAAAGAGAAACACGTGTTCAAGCTTCAATGTTGTCAGAGATCAATTAGGGTTTGCTTTATTTGTGATTATCATGAATCAAAATGGCAAGACTTCTATGAACTACCATCAAACCCTAATTTGGCAACACCAACGTCACTACTCCATTATCATCATTTTTTTTATTTACTGCTAAAACTGAACAAAAGAACAAGAAATATATTAGTTATTATTGTATATACTCATCTCTAGTTAGAAAAAATGGAGATGAATCATTGAAAGATCTTAATAATATAATCACTGTGTTCATCTCACGAGTGCTTCTGGTTCTACATAAAAAAATGGGAAACTTTTAAGCACTAAATCCAACGATCTAAAATCTCACGAGGCTCGTGCAGCAATATTTCACTGTTCTGTACAAAGTTGAATTTTCTTTAATGAATAAATAGTGATTGTACGTTTCATATAGAAATACAGTCTCATAGAATCTTGCTCTTTGTACGAGGCTTAAAATAAATTCATGCTTGGAATCTAGCAGTCAATCGATTTAATTATCCTAATTAATGCTGTGGTACCACTCTATTCTATGAGATCATTATTATTATGATTATTGCATATTTATTGAATTCATTTGCGTCTTTATCCGAGTCAATTTTGAATGTCAGTCTCTCTCACTAGTAGTTCTCGGGCCCGGGAAAAAGGATGCCTTTTTCATTGCCTTGGGAATTTCAATCTTTATATCTTGTGTTTCGTTTTCTATCTTAATTTTTCTTATCCAGCTTTTATCCTGATATTTTATATTTTATATTGTTTTGTTGTACTAATCATTATATAAACTATTATTGTAATTTAGCAAGAGATAAAAAATATGGTTAAAAGAACAAATAAACACAACTCGTTATATGAATGGATGTAAGTGAAATGGAAGAGAGAAAAAGAGGTATCAATATTGATACAGGCTGAGAATGGCGTGGGTTTGTCGCCTCCACAACTTTGCACTGTACCTGATTGCAACTCTTCTTTCTGGAAGCGTACCGCCCGCCTCATGGCCTCATGGCCTCATAATAGAATTGGTTTGGTACCACTACATGTGGATGTGGTATGGCTTGTGGTTCCTTTCACCATCCATCTTTTTATTGAGATGAAAACTAGTTTGTGATGCTAAATCGTCAATGGAAGATAGCTTTCTCGCATCTTCTTTGAAAGTTGAAATTCCAGTTTCCTTGATCATAAATTCACGTTTGCATATGTTATTCACATGTTGAATTTTATTTTGGGCTATAAAGACCAAATAATGAGATAAGGTCTGAAGAGAAAATTTGATTTGATTTTCTCATCTTAAGTTCATCAATTGGGCCAGCCTGAGTTATATTTTGGAAAATGTTGGACATACCCAACATCATCAAAATTAAGATAATTAAATCATAAGTTAAGATGTTAAATTATGTATTTATGTGTTAATTTATAAGATGTTAAATCATATCCACGTCATCAAAATTATTGGGGAGAGTACTATGGGATGTACATCACTACTCTAATACTTGTATGGCTTCCGCACATCAGCTAGGAATGTAAGGTGGGCTGACCGAATAGATTGTATATATACGTAGGATTGTTAACGAACCGAACTCGAACAAACCAAATCATATTCAAGTTCGGTTTGGTATTAATTTTGAATACTTTTTTTTTACTGTTCGAGTTCGAGTTCGGTTCTTTAAAATTTCGAACGAACACATTCCTGTTCGAGTTCGGTTAGTTTTTTTATCGAATCGAAACGAGCATGTTCAATAAGAATTTGAACGATTATCGAACGAACATCAAACTTTGTATGACTAACCTCACATACTTTGAATCGTCAATTTTGTATGACTAACCTCACATTTTATGAGACTCTATTTTATTTTAATCGTCAATTTTGTATGACTTACCTCACATACTTTGATGTATGACGTGTCAATAATATTATTTGTTAGGTTCTTGTTGCATTGATTATATTAATTTTTTTTTTCCATTGTACATTATGTTTACAAGATCAAATGTGAATACACATGGAATGAGAAGAGTTCAAATATCTAACACTTATAAATTAATATATAATATTATGGAACATGCATCAAATATTATTAGTATTTTTAAAAATATAATATCAAGATTATGAAATATATTCAATTAATTTTTTTCTTTATTTTGGGTTCCATATTAACATATTTCAAACATTGTTTCTCTAGCTTAAATGAAAACAAGTATTTAAGAAAATATCATACAAAGATAAGTATAATTACATTAGTGACTTCTAAGTCCAAATATTAGTGTTATCAAAACTACAATTTCAAAAAAAAATTACGCACTACGTAGTAATTTATATTTGTGTTTTAACTAAAAAAAACTGCCATGTTCATTATTTATAATATTAATAAATATGAAACATATTAATTTACCAAACTGCCATGTAAATGGTGGAGACGAAGTTGGTCCACAAATTTTCCACATTTCTTTCAAAGGGTTGAGTTGAATGGAGATAGTGCATCCCATATATAAATCATTTCTTTTTCAATAATAAACATGAAAGATAAAAATTATCTAACTCAAATTACTTCTTGAATTTTGTAAATGTGTTATAATCTTATTTTTGTATTGTTGATATGTAAATTTATGTAACACAAAATATTATCAAACACAAATAATTTTTTTGACAGATAGTGCATCATGATATGTAAATTTAAAAATATCATTTGATATTAAATAATTATAATTATGATGATTAGTTAAAAAAAATATTATTTTTTAATTCTTGATGTTAATGGTGTGGACCATCCCTACAAGAAAATTTTTCTGACAATTATAAATATTTAATGTAATATCATGTACAAATTAATTGTATTTTTGTATGAAATAAAAAATTATTGGTGTTATCTAATCAATGACTTGCAAAATCTAGATACATTTTTGTATGGTTCGTTATTTCGAGGTTTATAATTGTTTTAACCAGTGTTTTAAATTGCGGCGATATTGCGGATATTGCGGGTTGAGATTTAGAATCTCTATATCGAAATGAAGTATTGCGAAAATATCATTTTTTGAGAAATTGCGGATATTGCGGCGAGATTGCGGCGAAATATCGGTAATATTGCGGCCATATCGGATCAAATATTGCGGATAATATTCAAATCGTTGTAATTTTCTCATCCTTCCACCAAATTACATGAAATTTATATCGAAATCGCTCGTCTCGACGAGAGGAATGCAATGATGGGCTTGCATTTGTGAAATTTTGTCTTTTACCCCGAATTAAACACAAAATACACGTTAAAGTAATTTTATCGAGAATTATTTAATATAAATATTATAACATAAATTTTGTGATTATTTAATACTTAGTTTCCATGTTTTATTATCAAAATATTTGATAAAATGTGCTCATAACATATATAACTTCTAAAATGTGTCATTTTCATCTACAAATGTATGAATTTAGTAATTTTCATTGTATTTCATTGATGTTTCGATTTAAAATTTGAGTTATAGTGTTTTGATATTTTTAGGATGTCGACAAAAAATTCTTCAACAAAATACAATTCCAAAGATACCGTATAATTGCCATTTTATGCCATTTTAATGAAAATTTTATGATCAACTTTTACTTACACCGAAAAGGTTCCTGGACAATCAACTTTTTTATTCTTTTTAGAAGAAAATTATGAAGAAAATTTTACGATATTAATGGTGATAAAATATATTGTGAAAAATATATTTAAACAAACTATTATTTTTACATAATTTAATATCGCAACGACTGTCCGCAATAAGGTCATTGCGCCGCAATTGCGCCCGCAAACGCAATCCGCTGCAAAAAAGACCTGACCGCAATGGACCGCAATATCGCAATTTAAAACATTGGTTTTAACTATTCTGAATAACAATGATATAATGATGTTGTCATGTTTTTTGTAAAATTATATTATATGTCAATATAATTATATGTGGGTACAAAAATATGTATTAATCATGAAATATATAGATATGATCATTATGAGATAAGTCATAAAATATTGAGAAATGTCTATTTTTGGTCTTTTACTATTCATCAAAGTTTAATCAAGTCCCTAATGTTTTAATTTGGTTAATCAAATTCCTTATCTTTTTAATTTGTCCAATCAGGCCTCCCCAACCTATATTTTTAATTTTGTTCAATTGGTTGCTTTCATCCATACCTAATGATTGGACCATTCAGTTGTGATATAGTAACATATGACATGACATATTTTATGATGTGACAACTATTGACATTCGATATTTAATGTCGTGACAACATAAATTATTTAATTTATGTATCTATTAAATACTAATATATTGTTAAATATGAATTAGTTCTTGAGGTATTATTTGTGAATCCATTAAATATGACATAACATAAATTTATGTTGTCATGTCATCAAATATGAATTTATTAAATCTAGATTCATATTTAATAAATTCATAAAAATAATAATTTATATTGTCATTTCATCAAATACGACATGACATATGGTGTCATGTCATGAAATATATCATGTCATATATTTATCCGATGATTATTTTCAAGTACAAAAATCCAAAATCTCCAATTACACATTTATCTATCCAATTTGAATGACCAAATTCTAATTTGTACAATTCAAAACATGTACAATCCAAAACCAATTCCTGTTCCGAATAACTTCGCAAAAGAGATTTTTGGGCCCAAAACCTGAAAATCCTCGCAAGTATTATCAAAAGAAATTAGGTCAAATATGATAATTTAACCACCAATATATACAGCAAAGTTTTTTTTTTTGAAAGGGATGATCCCCAATTTATTTCGAAACAATTAATTTGTTTTTATTAGTTGATTATTTTTCAAGCGTGGATCATCATTATTATTAGATATTTATGAACTGATGTGAGCTTACATATATTATTAAAAAATCATGATGACGATGGATAACATAATAATCATCTGCTTGGTAAAATAATATTTGTAGATGTAATAGAAAAGTTAATGATAATAATTATTTACTCGCCATATGTGATGTTGGTTTTATCAAAAAGAAAAAGAAAATCAAAATATAGTACGAAAACACTCTTATTATGTACCAATTTAAATTTCTTCATATTTTCGCGTAAATTATAAGTACATATATTTTCAATACAAATTTATTAAAATAATATTAATATGTTCGCAGCGAAGCGCGGGTATTATCCTAGTAATATTACATTTCAGCACATTTGATAATTAGTGTGACGATATTCTTAGCCGATGGTAATTATATAACAAACCTCATATTAATCAGCAAATTTCTCAAAAAGAAAAAAATATATAAAAAAACAGTATCGAAGAACGTTTTTTTGTTGTTGGTAAAACCGAGCAGATAGACCCCACGTCATTGGATACATAAAATCTAGCTGGCCCATCTAACTGTAATTTTATATATGTTACTTTGCTTAGCAGACTTTTGTAGCCAACTATTTCGTGCCTCCTTTCCTTTCTCCTAAACGGCCCAAACCATGTGATCCACACTTCATTACATCCATATTTAAAGACAATCTATTACGGGCCTGTTCGGAGGATTGGTTTTTGATCATGGATTGGCTAGGAAACTCAAGTTCCCATGGAATGCAAAATCAACCGTTCGGTCATGCATTTGTGAACCAACAAAAACCAGGAATGCTGCGCCAAAACAAGCAAATAGGGATCATTCTGACAAGTTTTGAAAAATGAGGTCTGAGTAGATTTTTCAAGTAGGAAAGGCAGGAAAGGTGTCAAATATACATAAACAAGTAACATATGATGGGTCCCACCATGTCTTTTTTTTATCCACGTTGAAATGAAATAATTATATTACAAATATTGAGATGGTATTTGGCCTTTTTTGAAATTCAAGTGTTTTATTTTAACTAATACATGGACTAATACATAAGATAATCAAAATTTCATTAATTGTTGTAATTTAATTTAATAAATTTGAAGGAATATGAATTTTTTAATTTAGAATTTATTTATTTCTGAAGTAAATACACTACATGAAATCAATGTTGTTGCAGAAGACGGTATGTCTATTTGCGTCATTTGCTGGCTGGAGAAATACGATATTTTGAGAAAGCTTAAATGACACAAATAGAAGGACTTGTATTTGATAATGACACAAATAGTTTTCTCAAAATATCGTCTTTCTCCAGCCAGCAAATGACACAAATAGGCATACCGCCTTCTGCGACGGGCCGTCGGTAATACATTCTTCTGCGACGGGCCGTCGGTAATACTGGGCAGCTGGCTCTGTACGTGATGGGGTATTCTGCGACGGGCCGTCGGTAATACTGGAGCTGTACAGTGATGAGGTCTTCTGCGACGGGCCGTCGGTAATACTGGGTCTTCTGCGACGGGTCGTCGGTAATACTGTGTCTCGGGAAGTGAAACACTCGACTTTTGAAAAGTCGACAGGTTTAACAGAGTTAACAGATTAATTAGGAAACAACAAGGTCTCGACTTTTGAAAAGTCGAAAGTTTTCCATGCTCTCGACTTTTCAAAAGTCGATAGTGTTAGAATCCAAATTTCCAAACTAAGTTGGCTATTTCCGGTATTCCGAACTTATTCTCGTCTACTATTCAAAATTTCCCTAATAATAATAATAATAATAATAATAATAATAACAACAACAACAACAACAACAACAATAATAATAATAATAATAATAATAATAATAATGTATTTAGAAATTAATAATAATAGTAATAGTGATGTATTTAGCAATTATTAATAACAATAAATGATAATAATTGTAATAAGAAATAATTATTTTAATAATAATAATAATAATAATAATAATACATAATAATAATTAAATAATACATAATAAAAAAATAATACATAATAAAAATGTAGAAAATAATAATAATAATAATAATACATAATAAAAAAATAATACATAATAAAAATGTAGAAAATAATAATAATAATAATAATAATAATAATAATAATAATAATAATAATAATACATAATAAAAATGTAGAAAATAATAATAATAATAATAATAATAATAATAATAATAATAATACATAATAAAAATGTAGAAAATAATAATAATAATAATAATAATAATAATAATAATAATAATAATAATAATAATAATAATAATAATAATAATAATGTATTTAGAAATTCGAGCAGCCAATGAAGATCCTACTCCGCAGCAAGTAGTAGAAGAATTCGAGCTGCCTTCGATCATTGATCATATAATTATCACATGTATTTGATATTAGTATGATTTAAATTTGTGTTTTTTCACATGATTTTTTTTACTCAATAAATTAATGGCTTAATATAATTGTACCAAAAGCTCTGGTGTGCAATTGCATATAAATGTATGTATCATTTAATTTAATGGTTGAAAATAATTTAAAATGTATTTAGAAATAAGAATAACAACAACAACAACAACAACAACAACAACAACAACAACAACAACAACAACAACAACAATCATAGGTTTTCATCAAACACCTTTTAAACATCCCACACTCGCAGTTTTTGCATTTTCATGCTACCATAGTTTCCTGATATTCATATATTGGTTTCCTGCAACTATGAGCTTCCTGCTGCTACACAAAACTGACCTAGCAAACACGCCCTACATCTTTTTTTTTCTTTTCCCTTTAGTAATCTACATAATCAATATTACATATTACATAACTGCATAAAATGAAAAATACAAAGCAACTACATGAAATATTAAAGTGATGATGGTACATGAAAATCATATTTTTACACACTGGTATGCGTCAAATTGTGGTAATCAATTACCATTTGATTATGGAACGAATCGACGACTAATCTTCTAAAATGTATGTCAAATCCAAAGAGTTATGGACAAGTAAATATAGTATAAGATTTTTAAAGTATTGTAATATAATAAAATTGTGGTCAATTTCCTCATCTTAAAATCACGATTGCATATGTTATTGACATGTTGAATTTTTTTTTTTGGGCTATAAAGACCAAATAATGAAATAAGGCCTGAAGAGAAAATTTTATTTGATTTTCTCATCTTAAGTTCATTAAATGGGCCAGTCTGCATAATATTTTTATATCTTCCGCACAGCAGCAAGGACTGTAAGGTAGGCTGACAGTATATATATATATATATATATATATATATATATATATATATATATATATATATATATATATATATATATTATTAACGAATCGAATTCGAACGAACCAAATTATAACCGAGTTCGGTTTGTTATCAGTTTTGAATATTTTCTTATTGTTCGAGTTTAATTCGTTCGAATTTTGAACGAATATATTCATGTTCGAGTTCCGTTAGTTTTCTTATCGAACCGAAACGAACATGTTCAATAAGAATTTGAACGATTATCGAACCAACATCAAAGTTCAAACAATATTCACAATCCTAATAAAGATACACATGCTATTTTGCCTACAAATTTAGACATCATTAATTATATAACATGGTTAGTCAGTTTGGGGATGCCTCCAACTAGTGTGTTGCCACGGGTGCGGGTCGGGTCCTGAGCCCAAACGGGTGTGGCGGGTGCGGGTCTAGACGGGTGCGGGTCGGCGGGTTTGGCGGGTGTGACGGGTGCGGGTTTGGGCGGGTGGGTTTGGAGGGATGGGGAAAACCCGCCGTTAGACCCGGCGGGCGAGACGGGTCCCGGGCGGGTCCCGGCGTGAATAGTGATTTTAAAAAAAAAAAAAAAATTTGAAAAAAAATTAAAAAAAAATTGAAAAAATTGAAAAAAAATTGAAAAAAATAAGAAAACAAATTTCAATATGAAAAAAAGTTACTCTCCTCCTTTATTAAATTATATTATATATTAAATCTTAATATGTGATAAATCATCTTAATTAAATGATAAATTATGGGAATAAAATTTTAAAATCTAATTTATCATAATTTTTATATTTTTTGCATTATTTAATTGTTCATCATTTTTATATTTTTATATTTTTTAATTGTTCATCATTTTTGTGGATAATTGCTTGTATCACCGAAAATAGCATCGCTTAATCGTCGTCCAAATTCTTCGTTGTTTGAATCAAACGTGTTTTGAGGGTTGTTGTTAGATGGAGATGCCATTTTTCACTACAAAAAATATTATTCCAAAAAAGTTATACAAACAATTTTAGTTAACATTTTTTAATTACAAAATGTAAGCATATAACTATTTCTCTCCTAATAAATAAAAATCCGAATAAAAAAAATCTATAAAAATCCAAAAATAAAATTATATTAAGAAAAATAAATAATAAGATTGGACCTTCATACCTCAAATTTTTCCAAGCGATGTCGAATTTTTGAGATTTTTTTAGGATACCTCCAACAACTAAATATAACTAAATAACTAATATAACTATTTTTTTTGGATTTTTTTTATATAAACGAATTTAAATAAAATATAAAAAATATTTAGAGCTTTAAAATAAGAATATGAGAGTTTGAGTGTAGAGAATATGAGAGATTGATAATTGGTTGTGTGAATTAATGAATTGGAGGTTGGGGGATTTTATAGGGGTAAAAATTGGAGCGTTATACAGTGTTTTGGAGCGTTAAACAGTGTTTTGGAGCGTTAAATAGTGAACAGTGAATAGTGAACAGTAAATAGTGAATAGTGAATAGTAAACAGTGAACAGTACGGGTCGGGCGGGTGCACGGGCGGGTCGGGTCGGGTTGCACAGTGACGGGTTTGCCAAACGGGCGGGTTTACACGGGTTTAGTGGTAACCATTGGTTGAAACCCGCCCTTGGACCCGTACCCGTTGACCCGTCGGGTTTCAACCCGTTTGCCAAACGGGCGGGTCGGGCGGGTCAAAATCCCGGGCGGGTCAGGTCGGGCGGGACCCTTACGGGTTTTGGCACTACACTACCTCCAACAGCCCAATGTGCATGACAAGTTGGGGGCGCCTCCAATAGCTTGGGGGGATTTTAGGCATATTTCAGGGGCTTTCGAATTTCAAATCTCCTGAGGCTCCGACCTATTTGGAGCCTTGATTTTAGGATTGATTTGTGGGTGGGGGTGCTCCCGGTTTTCCTAACCCACTATAAATAGGGGAGCACTCCCATTTAGAATTTACACTTTTATTAGCTAAAATTTTAAATTCTAGTAACCATTGTTGTGAGTATAGTTTAATAGCTCCATTGTTAGGCTAGATGTTGTTGTATTCAATATTATTTGATAGTAGCATTAATCTATAGAGCGTTCTTTGAGGGATCAAGTGGTTGCTTGGATAGTTGTTATATCCGTTGCTTTGTGGAGCCAATTTGTTATGTAAAAGCTCTACGTCCTTGTTAATCTTTATTATAATATGAATCATTATAAGAGATTCGTCACGCTCTCTCGTCACAGCGAGAACTATTTCCCGGAGACATGAGCACCGTTTCTTCGAACTCCGCTATCATATCCGGTATCATATCTTTATCTTTTATATTTACTTTATTTCAATTATTCGGGTTTAATTCTTTTTCGTTTCTTCTTGAGAAACTTGATATTTCCTCGCTACCCCCACTGTATTTGCGTGCGAATCTAAACCGCCTCAACTATAATTGCTCGAGTCATTGACAAGTCACGTATCCATTCGTTGACCAGGGTTTATTGTGCACAAATTGCTTAATTTACTTTCCGGTACTTGTACTTTTATTTATTATTTTATTTATTTCTTTTTATCTGGTTTCTTGATCGTACTTATTTTTTCTTTCTTCTTCTTTTGTTCAGTTTATTTTTTGTCGGTTTTCTCGCTTTTCTTTTATTTATTTATTTATTTATTCGACCTTTAATCTTAATCATTTATTTATTTATAAGTACTTTGTTAATTAGCACAATATGTACTCTAAAAGTGATCTGATATTTACATATTTAAATAGTTACATAAGTTTTATTAGGTTTAGAAATTCCGCACAAAAGCCTCCAGGACATCTAGGGACAACATGAACAATATATTTATTATTTTCGATTCTAGAAATGCAAAAATTGAAGTCTAAGACCTTAAAAAAAGACGAATTATCTTCTTCTTTTTTTAAATGTCAAAATTGAAACGTTACACGAGCGAAATACTCAATTTTGGGTTGTCGTCAAAATACTCCGAAAAGAAGACTAACACATACAAATTTCTATTCTTTCAAAAGTTTCTTTGAAATGCAAAAAGTGAAGTCTAACACCGTAAAAGAAGAGTAACACACACATATTTCTAATCTAAAAAAAAATCTATTAGAAATGCTAAAAATGAAGTCTAACACTTTCAAAAAAAAAAACAATTATGCTATTTTCTACAAAATATAAAAATTGAAGTGTAACACGAGCAAATACTAAATCGCAGTTCATTTAAAATGCTCTGTAACAGAGGACTAACATACACAAATTTTAATTTTTTCAGAAGTTTATTTAAAATGCAAAATAGTGAAGTCTAACACCTACAGAAAAGACCAATTATCCAATTTTGTAAAAAATGTCAAAGTTGAAGGGTAGCTCGAGCAAAATACTAAATTTTCATGTCTCAAAATACTCCGTAACAGAAGACTAACACACACAAATTTCAATTTTTTCTAAAATTTCTTTAAAATGCAAAAAAGTAAAGTCTAACACCTTCAGAAAAGACCAATTATCCTATTTTTTTAGAAGTGTCAAAATTGAAGTGTAATACGAGCAAAATACTCAATTTTCATATTGTCATCAAAAGACTCCGAAAAAAAGTCTAACACACAAATATTTTTATTCATTCAAAAAATTCTTTCAAATGCAAAAAGAAAGTCTAACACTTTCAAAAAAACCAATAATCCAATTTTCTAAAAAAATGTCAAAATTGAAGTGTAACACGAGCAAAAAACTAAATTTTCATGTTGTCCTCAAAATACCCCGTAACAGAAGACTAACACACACAAATTTATATTTTTTCAAAAGTTTCTTTGAAATGCAAAAATTTGAAGTCTAACACTTTAAAAAAAGACCAATTATCCTATTTTGTAAAAAATGACAGAACTGAAGTGTAACAAGAGCAAAATACTCAATTTTCGTGTTGTCGTCAAAATACTCCGTAAAAGAAGAATAACACACACATATTTCTATTTTTCAAAAATTTATTAGAAACGAAAGAGTGAAACAAATACCTTAAAATAACAATTATCATATTTTCTAAAAAATGTCAAAGTTGAAGGGTAACACGAGCAAAATACTAAATTTTCATGTTGTCCTCAAAATAATCCGTAACAGAAGACTAACAAACACAAATTTCAATTTTGTCCTAAGTTTCTTCAAAATGCAAAAAAGTGAAGTCTAACACCTTAAGAAAAGACCAATTATCCTATTTTTCAAAAAATGTTATAATTGAAGTGTAACACGAGCAAAATACACATTTTTTGTGTTGTCGTCAAAATACTCCGAAAAGAAGACTAACACACACAAATTTCTTTTCTTTCCAAAAATTCTTAGAATTGCGAAAAGTGAAAGCTAACCCCTACAAAAAAGACCAATTATCCTATTTTCTAAAAAATGTCAGACTTCAAGTGTAACACGAGCTAATACTCAATTTTCGAGTTGTCGTTCAAATAATCCGTAAAAGAAGACTAACACACACAAATTTCTATTCTTTCAAACATTTATTAGAAATGCAAAGAGTGAAGTCTACCACCTTCGAAAAACCAATTATCCTATTTTCTTAAAAATGTCAAAGTTGAAGGGTAACACGAGCAAAATACTAAATTTCCATGTTGTCCTCAAAATACTCCGTAACAGAAGACTAACACACACAAATTTCATTTTTTTCGAATGTTTCTTTAAAATGCAAAAAAGTGAAGTCTAACACCTTCAGAAAAGACCAATTATCTTTTTTTTTTTTGAAATGTCAGAATTGAAGCGTAACACAAGCAAAATACTCAATTTTCGTGGTGTCGTCAAAATACTCCAAAAATAAGTCTAACACACACAAATTTCTATTCATTCAAAAATTTATTTGAAATGCGAAAAGTGAAGTCTAACACTTTAGAAAAAACCAATAATCCTATTTTCTAAAAATGTCAAAATTGAAGTGTAACACGAGCAAAAAACTAAATTTTCATGGTGTCCTCAAAATACTCCGTAACAGAAGACTAACACACACAAATTTATATTTTTTCAAAAGTTTCTTTGTAATGCAAAAAATTGAAGTCAAACACTTTCAAAAAAGACCAATTATCTTATTTTGTAAAAAATGTCAGAATTGAAGTGTAACAAGAGCAAAATACTCAATTTTTGTGTTGTCGTCAAAATACTCTGTAAAAGAAGACTAACAAACACATATTTCTATTCTTTTAAAAAAATATTAGAAATGCAAAAAGTGAAGTCAAATACCTTAGAAAAACCAATTATCATATTTTTTTTAAAATGTCAGAATTGAAGTGTAACACGAGCTAAATACTCAATTTTCATGTTGTTTGCAAAATACTCTGTAACAGAAGACTAACACACATAAATTTATATTTATCAAAAGTTTATTTAAAATGCCAAAAAGTGATGTATGACGCGAGCAAAATATTCAAATGTTGTCCTAAAAAAACTAAATAATTGAAGACTACCAGAGATTGTCTTGCGTTCGAACGAACGTTGTACAACTTGATTTGTTGGAACGGAACTGGGTGTTTGTTCGAACGGAGTGTCCCCTGGATTTGATCCAAAATTAAGGCTTTCGTCCGTTCGAACGGACAAGGGTGGTTCATTCGAACAGAAGGTCTGCTGGATTACTGATTTTGCTTTTGACTACACACATCAAAATTTGTGTAAATTAAGCTAATAAATTCTCATAATTAATAAAACTTGTGGTAATCAATGTAATATGATTATATTGATGAATAAAATCCTTCCTAAATATTTAAGTCATGGAAATGCCTTCCATGTCCACGGCCTTCGGGTTGCTAATACACTTTGCGTGGTTTCCGGCCAAAGTCGAGCACACAATGTTGTATGTATCAACATGAAATGTACACGTTAATTTGGGGACAAACGTGGTTTTAGGCCAAAGTTCGGCACATTTGTTCCAATTGAACGATACGTGGATATGGTTGTGACTTAACCGTCCAAGCCAATCGAATTGGGGTTCGCGCATAGATAGGATGCACACTCGGAAGCTCGGATTGTATATGGCATGATTCGAGACCAAAATCCTATAAATGATCAAGAGTCGCACTGGATGTGATTGGATTTATCCTACCTAAATAGCGAGATCTCACTTGTCGGCTAAAGTCACTTGTGAGATGATCGTGAAATAAGGGTCTTGGGGTGTTATTGGACTTGGAGTCCCGAATCGATATAAGGGTTGTCACTTTGATAAAAGTAACACAAATTAATATCATTCATATAAGCATATAGAATAAATACGCACAATTAGTAAATCATCTTTAATTTTCGTTGTAGAAATCATGTCTTCAAGCAACACCAACTCCATGTCGAGAAGATCGGTCTTGGAAAGGGAAAAGCTAGTGGGTAAAAACTAACTTGACTAGCACCGTAACCTAAGAATTGTTCTTAGTTAAGAGTGCCAGAGTCACTTGTTGGACACGAAATTGGTGGAACCTTGCCCTGAAGCTGAGGCTTTAGTAAAAGCCGAATTTGACAAACTTATGGAGTCAAATGACGTGACATGCCTAATGTTGGCATGTATGAATGCAAATTTGCAGAAGCAATTTGAGGATTCTGATGCGTACGAGATTAACGCAACACTTAAGGAAATGTTCCAAGAGCAAGAACGTATTGAAAGGTTCAATACGTTGAAGGGAGTTGGTTAACTGTAAGAGATGCCTAACGAATCTTCGGTTAGTACTCATGTGTTAAAGGTACAAGCACTGATAGATCGACTCGAGCAGTTGGGAGAGAAGGTGTCACCGTTAACTTAACAAGATTTGATTTTGTGTGCATTGCCACCTATTTTCTCCACTTTCGTGATGAATTATCACATGAATTCGATGAAAAATTCGATTCCCAAGCTCCATGGGATGCTCATGAACTTTGAGTCGGAGATACTCAAGGCATCCGGGGAATCCAAGGAAAGAGTTGTTGGGGATGTCATTATGATTCAAGGTGGGATTCGCAAGAAATCAAGGTCCAAGGGCGGTGCAGGCAAGGGTTGAAACTTTTAGTCAAAAATAACTATGTATTTCCTTGTGTTAGTTTGAAACATTTAGTCGAAAATTTAGAATATTTAATCTACAATAACTACATATTTTCTAGTGGACCGATAACCCCACTTATCCATACTATATTAAAGTAATAAACTTTTGTTTGAGTAAACGATGCTCAACACGGTCCATATCTCATATGGAGTCTTTTGCACCGATTTAGAAGGTAAACGGTTAAATATAAAAGCCTTTGTCTCAAGAACGTAACCCCAAAATGATTTTGGAAGACTCGTTTGACTCATCATTGATCGAACAATGTCTAACAAAGTCCGTTTTCTCCTCTCGGATACACCATTCCATTGGGGTGTTCCGGATGGAGTTAATTGCAAAACAATTCCTCAAACTCATAGCTCAAATATTCGGCTCCTTGATCTGATCAAAATATTTTAATTTTCTTGCCGAGTTGATTTTGTACTTCATTTTGGAATTCCTTGAACTTTTCAAAAGAGACTGATTAGTGACGCATTAAATAGATGTAACCATATCTACTATAATCATCCGTGAAAGTGATGAAGTACCGGTAGCCTCCTCTTGCCTCGGTGCTCATTGGACCTCTCTCCAACCTAGGAGAAAGGTGTTTTTGTCATCTTGCCTAGTAAACAAGATTCGCATTCTCCAAATGAATCAAATTCAAATGAGTCTAGCAATCCATCTTTATGAAGTCTAGATACACGTTTATCATTTGCATGGCCGAGACAACAATGCCAAAAGAAAGTCCGACTATCATCTAGAGACTTAATCCGATTTAACATTATAGATAGTCTTGTCATTTGCGTTTTTGAGATTCAATACATAAACACCATTTTATAATAGAACATTTTCATTTAATAAATTATCCTTACATATAGAAAATTCATTATTCTTAATAACAAATTCATAATCATCATTGGCTAGTCTTGAAACATTAATAATGTTCTTCCACAAACTTGGAACATAATAACAATTATGAAGTCCTAAAACAAGTCCACTAGGTAAGGTTAAATTAACTTCTCCAACGACCAATGCAGCAACATTTGCTTCATTCCCGACTCGAAGATCAACCTCGCCTCGTGCCAATCGTCTCCTACTTTGAAGAACTTGCATATTTCAACAAATAAGAGTTCCACAACCAGTATCTAACACCCAATTGTCCAAAGTTGAAACATTAACATCTATAACAGTCATACCTGCGGTTCCGGCTTCCAAAGCCTTCCCCTTGCTTTTCTTCACCTCCTCAAGGTAAACTTTGCAATTCCTTTTCAAATGCCCAGTCTTGTGGCAATGGTAAGATCATCGGATTTCTCCTTTTCTTTAGTCTTAGGTTTGGACAACGATTTGCCAGCACCGCCATTGGTCCTTGATTTATTGTGAATCCCTCCTTGAATCACAAGGACATCCCCAGCAACTCTTGCTTTGGATTCCAATGCCTTGAGCAAATCCGACTCAAAGTTTTTGAACATTCCATGAAGCTCGAGAATCGATTTGTTCATCGAATGCATGTGATGGTTTCATCACAATAGTGGAGAAGATAGGTGCCAATGCACACAAGATCAAATCATGTTAAAGTGTCGGTGAAACCTTCTCTCCCAACTTTTCGAGACGATCGATCAACGCTTGTACTTTAAACACATGAGTGCTAACTGAAGGTCCGTTAGGCATCTTACAATTAACCAAATCCTTCAATGTATTGAACATTTTGATGCGTTCTTGCACTTGGAAAATTTTCTTGAGCATTGTGTTAATCTCGTACGCATCTGAATCCTCAAATTGCTTCTGCACATTTGCGCACATACATGCCAACATGAGGCATGTCACGTCATTTGACTCCATCTTAAGTTTGTCAAATGCGGTCTTTTCTTCGGCCGTAGCTGTGGCGCCAGGATCAATCATCTTCGTGCCCAACACGTGACCCTTGCATTCTTGTCTGAGAACAATTCTCAAGTTGCGATGCCAGACAAGGTAGTTCTTGCCCACAAGTTTTTCCTTTCCCAATATCAATATAATCGACAGGGTGTTGGTGCTGCTTGAAGACATGATATCTACAACGAAAAAGAACACAATCAGATTGTATTCACCAACATAACAAACTTATTTTATATGCTTATATGAATGATATGATTGTGTGTTACTTTTAACAAATCAATAACCCTAATATTGATTCGGGATTCTAAATCCAATAACACCTCAAGACCCTTATTTTACGATCCTCCCACAAGTGGCTTTGACCGACAAATGGTATCTCGCTATTTAGGTAGGATACATCCAATAGCATCCAATGCGACCCTTGACCCTTTATAGGATTTCGGCATCGGATCGTATCATATACAATCCGAATTTCCGTTAGTGCATCCTATCTATGCCCCGAACCTCAATCTGATTGGCTTGGACGGTTAAGTCACAACCATATCCATGTATCGTTCAATTGGACTACAAACATGCCCGACTTTGGCCTGAAACCATGTTTCTCCCCAATTAACACGTACCATGCATGTTGATACATACAACATTGCGTGCCCGACTTTGGCCTGAAACCACGCAAAGTGTAAGACCAACCTCGACGATTGTGGACATGGAAGTCATTTTCATGACTTAAATATTAATAGGGATTTATTTATCAATATAATCATATTATATTGATCATCACAAGTTTATGAAATATGAGGATTTAGTTACATAATTAATATAAATTTCGAAAAGTATAGTCTAAATCAAAATCAGCAGACTATTGAGTAGTCTGACACGACGCATAAACATCTGTCACGACCGAATTGGATACTCCGTCGCGACGGATTGGTTAATCTGTCACAATGGATCAAGTGACAAAAATGACCAGAAATCTAGAGAAGTTTCCGTCACAACGGACAAAAGGTTTCGTTGTGACGAACCCTTATTTCGTTGTAACGGAGACACTCTCTATCACAACGGACTGTACAAATTGAATTTTCCCCAAAAAGTCAGAGAACCTTCCGTCGTGACGAACTAACGTTCCGTCACCACGGACCCTGATCATACACTTTCGTCATGACGCTAGACACTCTGCGTCACGACTGTTCATTAGCTCATATATGTCCAGCTCTTGGACTTACTAATTATACACAGTCTGTCACAACGGATACAGTCCGTCACAACGAACCATTTATTCGTAACTGTCCAACTTTTGGACTTATTCGAAAGCCGTAGGTTCCGTCACAACGGAAGTACTTCCGTCATGACAGACCTCTGTGATTTTCAGAATTTTTCTGTCAATTTGCTGATTTTGATCGTTTCCAAAACGATCAATCGTGAAACTCTTTCACGATTACCTCTAGATGCTCTCAATCGTCACGTGATTGATCTCTAGTTAGTTTTCACTTGTGATTAAAATCGAAATTCATATACAAAAATGCTAAATTCATGCACGGACGTGAATAACACTTATTCACATCCAATTCGATCCTCGAATCGACGACGATCGATCTGATACCATTTTTGGGTATCGACATCGCTACCGAGCCTCGCGCAGCGGAACGATGGGCCCGGTCCGATCCGATCCCGATGACCATGCCGTCGAATTCGAGATACGAATTATGCATCACGAGTATTTTAGGTGCCTAATATTTTAGGTGGTTTTTGGTACCTCTTCGTTGGAGGCAGAAACTGTTGGTTCAAATTTCCTGATAGTTTGATTATTTCAAAACACTGTCATTACTAATGTATACATCCAGAAAAGTGCAGGATAACATAGGTACGATACGAAGATGAAGGAGGACTTGTGAAGGAGGATTTCATTGGATTACATCAAGAATCAGGACATGAAGTCTCAAGATAAACAAGAAAAGAAGAACACAAGGAAGGCCATTGGAATACATCAAGAATCAAGATGTTGAAGTCTTCCATGAGTGGGATACGCCACAAATAAACCATAGGTACAAACCTAGTAGAACTCAAGTAAAATCATGTTCAAAATAACAAAGAGTTCAGTCAAGCAGGAAGTGCGTTCTGAACGAACTCAAAGTCCGTTCAGAACGGACTTGCCACATATCAAAACTTTAAACCTTGATTAGAACCAAACGTGTCACAGGGATGTGTGCGTTCGAACGAACAATCATGTCCGTTCGAACGGACAATTAGAATCCGTTCACCCACCTTCTGAGTGCGTTGAACGGACAATCCTTCCTGTGAACGGAAAAATGTAACAGGGATGTGTGCGTTCGAACGAACACACATGTGCGTTCGAACGGACAACCTGGAATCCGTTCATCCACTTTTCAGTGCGTCGAACGGACTCTTGTTCCTGTGAATGCAAAATGCTATGTATAATTGAGTCCGTTACGAACGGACATTGTCCGTTCGAACGGATCCAAGATGTACTTGCACGTTATTTTGAAACGGCTAGTGCAAACTACAAGTGCGTTCTGAACGGACTTTATGCGTTCGAACGCACTACAAGTTTTCTGAAGGATTTCTATAGAGAGTATAAATAGAATCCTTCATGGGTCTCTCTCTCCCACTTCTTCACTTTCAAACATTCAAAACTAAAAAGAGAGAAACCCTAAGCTGTGATTATCTATATCTATTGATAGCTTGAGAAACCCTCTTTAGATCGTTGATCTACTTTCGATATTCTCCATTAATCGTATCCCACTCACGTGACCGATCACGTTGTAGCTCGATTAGTGAAAAAGTGTAATAGGCTAGTGCAACAAAGTGTAAAGAGCCTTAGCTATAGATCGATAGAAGCGTGTAAATCGATCTAGACAAATCCTTGTAATCGAGTTGAGTTGGAATTCAATCGAAAGCCAAAAAGAGGCACAAGGCATTCCCGGAGACGTAGGTACTCGCAAATAATTGAGTCGGTCAATTAAGCGAGTAAAGGGTGAGTTAAAGCTACAAAGCAATCACCTACCGAACTTCGTAAACAAACATCTTGTGTTAAAGTGTTTGTACGGTATCATCTCTATCATCTAAATTATTATTTATTCCGCACCGTAAATTAGGTTTAAATCTAAACTAAGTGTAAGCTAGATTGCCAAATTTACCCCCCTCTAGATTAGAATTAACCAACAATTGGTATCAGAGCAAGGTACTAACCATCTCTTTGAGTATTAGGGATAACTTGTACTTAACGATCAAATGGCCGAAATTAATCCTATTGTACAAAACTCATCGATAAATCCGATAAATACCGTACCCAAATCAAATATATCAAACTCACGTGAATTAGATGGAACCAATTGGAGTTCTTGGAAGAAATGCATGCTAAATGCATTCGCTCTCCAAGGACTTGACAAGGTAGTGTTACGAGGCTTTGTCTTGGCCCAAGAGGTTGACACGGACGGAAATGTAACCTACCCTGCTCAAACTAGGGAAGATAGAACTAATGACATTTACGCTCAAAACTTAATACTGAACAACGTAATTAGTACTATCGGATCGCTAGTTGATCATTGTGAAAACTCATATGAAATGTGGCGTATGCTCAATGAGAGATACGAGGGTACATCTCAAATGAGAAGAACTAATATCATCGGACTTGAACAAGAATTCAACAATCTCCGAATGATTGAGGGAGAGTCCGTTGATAAAATCTGGGCAAAAATTAATGTACTAAAAACCCGATATGCCACCCAAAATGCACCTCTTACTGATGATAGAATTATTGATAGATTACTTCAATCTATGCCCCGTAGTTGGGAATCTTTACGTGTAGCTTTAGGTACAGCGGTAGCTTCACAAGACCTCACGCCTGAAGAATTGGTAAGTCAATTCCGAAATTTCGAGATTCGACTCAAGCAACTCGATGAAGAACAAGGAATCTACATGCCCTCTCCTCACTCCAAAACCGTAGCTTTGCCCGCCGTGAATGTAAGCAATGACGACAATGAAATGGATGATCTCACGTTGCGACTCCTAGAGTGGCAAAGGGACGAGAAGCGATTCAACGAGAATCGGAAACAAAAGGGGCTAAAACCTCATTGCTTTTGGTGCAAGAAGATTGGACATATGATGGAGTCGTGTTGGACGCTCCATCCTGAAAATTCTCGGTGGAATAAAAAGGATGACGATCACAAGGATCGAGATAGACGAGAACCTCGATATGAAAGAAGATATGAGGACAAGGGCCGAGAAGATCGCCAAAAATACAAAGGTAAATATTACAAAAAGAAAAAAGCATATAAAGCTAATGTCGATTCCAGGTGGGGAGAAACGGATGGATCAAGCACATCATCTGAATCGGATGGTCCATCAAACCGACACCCCGCAAACCTTGCACTTATGGTAAGGATCGATTCTCCACCAATGAGCGCAGTGGAAGCTGCAATCAGATCTCTTCGAATTGAACGAGGTTTAACCGCTACACCTCGCACTCCCACACTTATAGACAAAGAACCATATACTCCTACTCCAAGCTCAACACATGACCAAGGTCATGAGGTACGTATCAACTCTATAACTAACGTAGAATCATTACATCGTCCTAAGTTTTCTCCCGCATTCAAATTAGAACTCGAGTCGTGTGACGAGTTTCTAAAAGATGAAGGAAACTTTCAACAAATAGAGAGTAAACTTGAGAGCTCAACACAAACTCTCAAGGATAAGGTAGCTTCTCTTGAACTATCTATTTTGGCATATAAATCTCAACTAAAAGAATTTAAAGGGTTTTCAAAATGTGAGTGTCAAACCCTTAAATGTGAGATGTCTCATTTAAAAGTCGAACTTCAAAATTGTAAAGTTGAAAATGAGTCCTTGAAGAAGGCTTGTGCAACTATTGCATTGAGTCCTCCTTCATTGGATGATATCTTGAAATCGTCATTAATGGGACAAAAGCCCAATGACAAATCCGGTTTAGGATACAAGAAAAATAACGGTAATAAACCCGATTTTTCCATATCTAAAAATCAAAAATCCAAATGGGAGAACAATAAAATGGGTAGTCACGGAAATGCTTTCATGTATCGTGACTACAACAAAGGTAAAAATGTGAAAACGGAACAAGCTAAACGTGTTAATCATAATTATAGGAACAATCATTTCACACAAAATTCACCACCTAGACATAACAATTTGGGAAGAACCGATTGTTTATTCAAAAGAGGACCAAATGGGTATTTCTACGAAGTGACCAACTACACCGACGCTTCATATCAAAAAGGGTCTCCCAAACATTACACAAACACACAAAAACAATTTCAACAAAATCGACTTAAACCAAGCAAATTTCAATCCAACAACATTCATCATATGCCAAAATCGATAACTTCTCAGAAAAGTAAACCACCTCATCTCTCTAATTATTTTGTGAAAAGTTCCATATCCACAAATAAGCCCACCGTAGCATTTTGTAACTATTGTTGCAAAATTGGTCATGTCTCAAACGGTTGTGATCTTCGCAATCCAAAATTGAAATCAAACTCAATATGGATGCGTAAAGATCGTCACTCGATGGGTCCCTCTACGTCTTTCGGTATAGGACCTCCTAGGGCTTAAGCCCTAACTTGAAACACTATACTCCTTAGTATCCCACACCTTAAGCCAAATATGTAAGGGGAGTATAGGAAATGGGCTAAATTAAATTCTAGCCAAATTGGTCGAGTCTCATGTAGCTACATCAAAAGTGTTAATAGAGGATTACATTAGAACACTTGTCTCGGTAAATAAATCACGATTTCAGTCCAGTGATCACATCTCTGGAACCAGTCCGTTCGAACGAAAAACATGTGCGTTTGGAACGGACAAATGAAGTCACCAATTACCCTCTTAACAGCCTCAAGTCTGTTCGAACGGACTAAAATACGTTCGAAACGGACAACTGGACTATAAGATCCAAAGTCACAGTTAAATTATGGCGCCATCTAATTTTCCTACCAGGATCAAGTGCGTTCGAACGTACAACTGAATGCGTTCCGAACAGAAAAATGAATTATAGGATTATGGCGCCGGTTCATACTTTGGCGCCGACTCTTAGTGTCACCAGTGTTCAGTGCGTTCGAACGAACAACTAATGCGTTCGAACGCACATGCCTCATTCAGCGAACCTACTTCAAACCCTTACACTCGCGCCGTTTCATATTCTGGCGCCTCTTCTCAGTTGTGTGTGCGTTCGAACGCACATAGGAGTCCGTTCGAACGGACTTAACAACTTCCCATATACAACTTAAAATCCCAAAATAGCGCCTTTTCTCAGACATGAGTGCCTTCCAACGCACATATTAGTCCGTTCGAACGGACTCATCGTATTTACTGCCCACCAGCATGCAACCGACCCTAATCAATGGACACGATAGTTCGTATCTCCGTACGAAAAGACTTGAAGGGACAAGATCTCATCTTAACTCAATCTCTTCTTCGTTCTCTTCCTAAAAACCTATCTTCTAACTCTATCTCTCACCAAAATCCTTACTCTCTTTCTCCATAAAGGATCATCACCATGAATACCGCTAAGATCTTGCTTGCTAGGGGGGATTCGAAGGGAAAGAAGAAGGTAGGGGAGAGCTCCAACACTCAACCAAGGCCGAGAGCTCCACCTCAACAGAAGAAGGCGGCTAAGAAGCCTAGGCGGCAAGAAATCTTGAAAGCAGACTACGATTTCACAAATATAAACAATGAACATCTCTTTCGAAATCCGGAGGCCGGAACTCTCTTCAACGACGTGGTGGCAAGGAGATCCATCGCGAAATGCTACTACTACGAGTTTCCACCAAATATTCCTCATCTTTTCGACAAGATCGAGGCAATCGAGAGAAGATGGGGATTCGCAAATCTTGCGTGTCTTAACGAGCCGTTCTACGAAGTCATCACTCGATTGTTCTATGCAAACGCCGTATTCAACCATGCTCTAGAGAAGATAACCTCCTATATCCTCGGTGAAAAAGTTGAGATCTCGGTTGAAAATCTGTGCGAGTTGCTGGGTCTCAAGGATGATGGAGAGAAGATCTACAACGCACGCAAGGGAAGTCTCGAAGCCGCCATTATCGAACCAATGAAGAAGGTGGTTACAAATCGATACCAGTCACAAGAATCGGCATCGCACTTGGCAGCTCCTGAGAAATTCGTTTGGGAAATCGGTAATAATATTCTTACTCCCGTCGCGAAATTGAAGGCAAATTTAGAAAATAGAAATATTATGCTATTGTATCGTATGTGGTACAATGATCAACTACCCGTCCATGTGCCTTATCTCATAATAAGTCACATGGAAAGCGTTCTGAGCCAAAGAAATGCATCGTTACCTTACGGAACGTTGATCGCCCGGATGTTGGAACTCCAAGGAGTTTCGATCCCGGAGAACGAGTGGGACTTCCGATCGGAACAGCCAACAAATCTCGCATCCAAAGCAAACCTCCAACGTCTTGGATATCGGTATTCATCGAACATCCAAGGTTGGGTTATCAGTGCCTCTAAAGATGCGGAAGCGTTCCACCTTCCTCGCAATCCTACCCGGTGGCTGGAGGGTGACACCCAATCCGAGGAAGAGGCAAACGCCGACCCCGCCTATACTGACCAAAGCGGTGAAGCGCCGGATCGAAAACGTAAGAAGAAGGAGCGTGCAGAAAGCTCTAACACCCCTTCGGCACACGACGAAAGGAGGTTTGCATATATGAAGGCGTTATTCGAGGAGATGGATGAGCGGGTTGAGCAACATGGACGAATAATGCGAGACGCATTTCATGAGGACTTGCATGCTTCCGAGACTAGGATGATCGAGAACGTGGGTCGTCAATTTTCCGATCTCTATGTTCACCTTGGAAATCGCTTCGGGCCGTACACGGCACCCCAAGACCGAGTCCCTAGTACCTCTCCTCATCATACCACCGAGCATCCGTCGGACTCCCACTCGGGACAATTCAATACCGACACCTTCTTCGCAGCTGATCCGAGCGCCCAACCCGAACAGAACCCTTACACCGGCCCCAATGAGATGTGATCGCCGGAGATGTCAAAAGTTTAATGTGTGTGTGTTATATTCTAGGTGTTATGTCGTGAGTCTTGTTTGTGAACAATTAATTTGTTTATTGGTGTGTCTGTGTTTGTAGTACTGAACAACTAATGTTATGCGTGTGTGTGCATCGGCACGTGTCATGCCGTGTTATGAACAAACTGGTTTATGGTCATATTTTCAGTTTAAACTGTTGCATCTATTTTTGATTTTTTTTTAACCTATCAGTCCAGATGCAAGTGCGTTCGAACGCATTACTTTTTCCGTTCGGAACGCACACACAAAAACTGTTTTATTTTCTTAAAAATATCAAATGTGAAAAGATTGTCATCATTCAAAATAAAAAGAATTTGATCATATTTACGAGCTCATACATTCATCAATTCATTCTTTGAGGGGGAGCTCGCATTTAGGGGGAGCCTTCCGTTGATGAAGTCTCATTGGCCCTTTTGATCTCTTTCAAAATGGGGGAGAAACGATCGTACGGAAAGTTCTCAACTAAATGGTGAAACTCTCCAAACCGACAGTGTTTTGAAATTAATCAAAAGGGGGAGTTTGTTGGTTCAAATTTCCTGATAGTTTGATTATTTCAAAACACTGTCATTACTAATGTATACATCCAGAAAAGTGCAGGATAACATATGTACGATACGAAGATGAAGGAGGGCTTGTGAAGGAGAATTTCATTGGATTACATCAAGAATCAGGACATGAAGTCTCAAGATAAACAAGAAAAGAAGAACACAAGGAAGGCCATTGGAATACATCAAGAATCAAGATGTTGAAGCCTTCCGTGAGTGGGATACGCCACAAATAAACCATAGGTACAAACCTAGTAGAACTCAAGTAAAATCATGTTCAAAATAACAAAGAGTTCAATCAAGCAGGAAGTGCGTTCTGAACGAACTCAAAGTCCGTTCAGAACGGACTTGCCACATATCAAAACTTTAAACCTTGATTAGAACCAAACGTGTCACAGGGATGTGTGCGTTCGAACGAACAATCATGTCCGTTCGAACGGACAATTAGAATCCGTTCACCCACCTTCTGAGTGCGTTGAACGGACAATCCTTCCTGTGAACGGAAAAATGTAACAGGGATGTGTGCGTTCGAACGAACACACATGTGCGTTCGAACGGACAACCTGGAATCCGTTCACCCACTTTTCAGTGCGTCGAACGGACTCTTGTTCCTGTGAACGCAAAATGCTATGTATAATTGAGTCCGTTACGAACGGACATTGTCCGTTCGAACGGACCCAAGATGTACTTGCACGTTATTTTGAAACGGCTAGTGCAAACTACAAGTGCGTTCTGAACGGACTTTATGCGTTCGAACGCACTACAAGTTTTCTGAAGGATTTCTATAGAGAGTATAAATAGAATCCTTCATGGGTCTCTCTCTCCCACTTCTTCACTTTCAAACATTCAAAACTAAAAAGAGAGAAACCCTAAGCTGTGATTATCTATATCCATTGATAGCTTGAGAAACCCTCTTTAGATCGTTGATCTACTTTCGATATTCTCCACTAATCGTATCCCACTCACGTGACCGATCACGTTGTAGCTCGATTAGTGAAAAAGTGTAATAGGCTAGTGCAACAAAGTGTAAAGAGCCTTAGCTATAGATCGATAGAAGCGTGTAAATCGATCTAGGCAAATCCTTGTAATCGAGTTGAGTTGGAATTCAATCGAAAGCCAAAAAGAGGCACAAGGCATTCCCGGAGACGTAGGTACTCGCAAATAATTGAGTCGGTCAATTAAGCGAGTAAAGGGTGAGTTAAAGCTACAAAGCAACCACCTACCGAACTTCGTAAACAAACATCTTGTGTTAAAGTGTTTGTACGGTATCATCTCTATCATCTAAATTATTATTTATTCCGCACCGTAAATTAGGTTTAAATCTAAACTAAGTGTAAGCTAGATTGCCAAATTTACCCCCCTCTAGGTTAGAATTAACCAACAGAAACATCACGAGTATTTCTCTCTTTTCGTACTCATACATAATTGAATTTTAAATACAGTTTGCGAAAAGCGCACTCCAACGAGGTGTGATCCAACCGGCAACAATAGTTGCAAAAAACACACGAGGCCTTTACCGGATTAAACGGGCCTTTCACAAAGTGAGAATAATTTTGACTAGTATATTCATATTTTCATGATACTAGAGCGGTCAATTCAACACTAAAATTATAGTATTTATTGAAGGTATTACTAGGTTTATAGAAATTAGTTTTATTATTGAAATGTTCTGGAGTTTGTTGAACATTCCGAGGGACATGAGAATACACGATTTCACAGATATATCTATTGGTTACCCCATTTGTATCGACATCCGGTTCGTTCTGTTTGCATATATCCGATTGATCGATCATTTGAAAATGAGCTATTATAACTATTATAATAATAATTACTATTATTACTATAGATACAAATTTTGTTTTCAAATGAGAACGATGACTGCTTCTTCTTCTTATTATTTTGTCGGTTCTTGTCGTCTATTTGTCTTTCGCGTCGTTCATCGTCTTCGTCTTTCGCGTCGTTCCCCAAATCGCCCTTCTTCCTTTCTCGGTACAAATAACACGGTAAGGTATAAATAATAGTAAATATGTATAAATCAAACAACAAATAACATATAAAAAATTGGACGATGAGGGAGAGAGGGTTGAAAATTAAGATCAACAAGAAAATTTGATGATGGGGAGAATCTAGAGATCTGGAAATTGGATGGGATGAAAAATTGAGAAAGGTGGGGAAAATAGGGCCGATATGTAGGTCATGTTCTTCTATCTCTGGATCGCGACTCAAGAAGGTCGAGAAGAGAGAGGGTTGTGGACAGTCAAGCCCGGTCCTGTGCGTTTGGAGGCCTATGACAATTACAATTACAAACTTTGAAATTAAAAAAAAAAAGTTATATCATTAATGTTCGTCAATTGTTTTAAAAATCTCTTGGTCGAGAAACACTGATTTTTTTGAAAATATACTTAAAAACTGTCTCGAGTTTGTTCATATTTTGCTAAAAAACTTCCTATAATTTGCTCGAATTACACCGAAAGGATCAAATCCTGAATTTTGCGGGTGCGTAGCATAGCTCGTGTATCAAGGAATCGTGCGTGTGTAAAAAAATAGACATGCATCAAGGAACCCTGGATTTTGAAATTGAATTTGAAGGCATGTTAACTATGTTGGGCGGTTATCTCGATATGATATGAATACGACGATACGATAATTTTCGAAAAATTTAGAATATAATAATGATAATAATAATAATAATAATTTTGGTCAAATATTATTTTTAATATATTACTTATAACTAAAAACCACACAGACACGCATATATTTTAGTCCCACGGAATTCATTATTTGCCACAAAATTCAAAACATAAAAGGAGAAAAAAAAAATAGAAAGAAAAAAATAACATCGGACAAATACAAGCCCAAAGCCCAAAATGCAAGAATAAGATAATTCTGGAACAAACAATATATGTTAGTGCCACCACTTTTTCCTTTGAATTGATGGTTAAATATGGCTTTATAAATATAAGGTTCTTGTGGCCATGAGGACATATGCTAGCGTGTATTAGAAAATTACACTTCGTGGAGGCCTATATTGGCGCTTTTGCGAGTCTTTAACATATTTAAAAAAAAAAAAATTAATAATCAATAAATGTTATATGAGTTATATGAGTTGCATAAAAATATTGGAGGCCTCTATATTTGTGGAGGCCTGTGGCGCGTGCCAACTGGGCCAATGTCCAGGGCCATCCCTGTGGACAGTGGGATGGGCCAACGTGGCTGAGATGAGCGATGAAGAAGGTCGATATGAGGTTTGGACAAGATGCTTCCATATTGCACGAAATATCGCAAGAGGAAGTGAGAACCGTCAAATGCATTAGAGTGCATTCGGCTTGTATTTCTTCGGAGTGCAAAATCATTATTCATATTAATATTACATAAAAAAATATGATTGAATTAAACAATTTTTTTACCGCATAATTTGTTGTGTGACTTTGTCATGTTCGGATAGATGAAATTAATATCTTTGCTTTTTAGAAATTTTTAATTACTATTTAGTATTTAGCTAATGCATTTATAACACGGTTGGTTGAGTGTAAGACGTAAAAAATCATATGTTGTGAGATGTTTTGGATTCAATTTTTATTGTCTTCAATGGATATTGGATCACCATGTCTTCGTCAAAATTTAAAAGTCAATGAAATTCAAAACTCGGTTAATTGAGTTTTTGACATAAAAATTCATGTGTTCTCCGAAATTGTGGATTCAAATCGTATTGTCATTAATGAAAAGAGAACAAACGAGACTTGTCCGTTCGTTCTAAAAAAAAACTATTTAAACATAACAAAGAGACTTCTCCGTCGTTCTAAAAAAAACTATTTAATATTTAGAACTTCCTTGAAAATAGTTGTCTAACTGAGAATATTCAGTTGGTCAATATATCTTTTCTTACTGCTCGAGAAGCTTGAGAGATACTTTGTTGATAATTCAATATATTTTACCTCGGACAAGACGATTCGGACTCTGATAGACATGAACTGAATAGTAAATAAATACTAAATGAGGAGAGCATGGATATTTTTGTATTAAAAATTAAAAGTATTTATCAATCCAGAAGCATTGGAAAGTGAGGCCAATAATCTGCCAACTAGAGGTTAAATGTGGCCCAAAACTGACATGTGTCCAGCAGTCATCATTGCCGGCCTTGCCAGCAGTTAACATATCACCAGTTATCAGGGGCCCAAAGGTTTTATTTTAATGATAATACACTAAGTCAATAGTCTTGTGCCAAATATATTTCTATATCACTAACAAGGTTTACAATAACCAATTAATGAAGTTATATAAACCGTCTAAACTATGATAACTTAATTCATTGGCAAATTAAATATCGACAAGTACATAGCAGAGGTGTATGCAATCCAATCTCAAAAGAAAAGATAAGAAAAAGCTGACTTGGTCACCAAATGCCAGATGTCACGCGCCTTGAGCATGCCAAAGCCAAATGCTTGTTACGTGCAATACTGTGCCAAACTCATTAAGCTGACACTTGCCCTTAGCTTTAGTCGATGGATCTCTCGATCTTCAATTTGATAACGACAAACTTTGGTGCCACTTCATCGCTTTTGAACCAGAAATTCCATGGCTGAATTGACACTTCGATATTGACAGTATAATGGTCGACACGTGACGCATTGTCACTGGGTTATGTGTCACTGTTCATCCAGCTCGCCAATTATATTTACCTGAGTAAGGATACATATTCACAGGATAATTATACCACAATCCCTCTGTTCCCCGACACGTTTTTTATATCACTAATTAATTATTAATTGATAATTAATTAACAACGTAATTAATAAAAATACATTCGATTAACGGTTAATTGATATTAATTAAGAAATGTTGATGTATATGTATTTTAATTATTATTAATTAATTGTTAATGGAGTGTCTTTTTGTTAATTACATCAAATAATTAACCATTAATTACGAAATAGAGGGTGTTGGAGGGAAACGAGGGGGTACCGGATATGGCCTCATATTCATAAACCAATCACAAATCTGTCAAAAATAACTAAATTTATGTTTAATTCTGAATACATAATTGATTCATTCTTAACACAAATTTAAATATTTTTGACAGATTTGCGATTGATTTATGTGTATGTATCATTGTTTAAAAAAAATATAAATAAAAAATTGACCTCGTAGTGTTTATCTGGTAAATTTTTGGCAAGGCTCTTCAGTGACATGTTTTTTGGATAGTTCTGTCACTTCTGTGTGGAGAAACGTTTTGTTTTTTAGAAATATATCTATTCTGTTTTTTTTTTGCAAATAACATTAATTTTGTAAGTAATTAGCAAAAATAACACTGATGTTAACAAATTCACAAAATAATGTTTTTTGTTTAGTTATGAGACGTTAAAAAAATATCCTTGATGAGTTTTTATCTTTGAACATAATTAACTTCATAGTATCCAAAATATTAATCGTCTCATTTTCGGCTCATGGTCATGGTGGGAAATACAAGTGCTTTTTTCCATGAGGAGAAGCTAATTAATATTTTGAATACTTAATTTGTTTAAAGATGATTTTTTTTAACACCCTATGAGGGAGTGAAATTTTTTTAACGTCTCGCAAACGGGCGAAAACGCTATTTTTGTGAATTGGTTCACAACAGAGTTTTTTTTGCTAATTTGATGAAAAACATTGTTATATGTCAAAAAATCTATATTTCACAAATAAAATTTAATTATATATTTTTGACATCCGCAAATTATTATTACAAACCAATTAAATAAAATAAAATGCTAATATGATTTAAACTCGTAACTTATTTAATTATTTAACCACCTAGATAATGATTTATTGACCTTCTAATTGTATGAGTCGTCTATTTGTTTGTATATGCTTCTTAAAAACATCTAATATTAGTTAGTATTCTTATTGTACATGCATATGACGAGATCTTTTTGGTCTACTCTTAAGAAAGAAAAATTTTAAGCATACTATATGTTAATACATCATGATATTTTAAAATATTTTTACACTAAAATATCTTACCAACTATTATTTTAGCAAGAAAAAGTTATTATACTTTACATAAGAGGCCATATATCATGCCCTCAAATTCTCCCACAATTCTCCCACAATAATAATTCATGATTAATTCAATAATTAGTGTTTTGGATTAACGATTAATTCATAATTATTTATTTTTAAATATTTATAATTAATCATTAATTAGTATGGACATTAATTTCATATTAAATTTTTAATAATAATGAATTAATTGTTAATTCGTTTTGTTAATTATGAGATTAATTAGTGTGGGAGAATTGTGGAAAAACGAGGGGAAAAAATATAATTGTCCTTTACCTAATTAGTTGCACGTTTCACATATGAACCATATTCATATGTTTACCATCCATAGAAACTTCTATAGGCCTCTGTGCCGTGTTTTAAGGCCAGACGTTGTCTTTCTTTTCACCAATCCTCACCCTATAAAACCCCCACACCCCAAAAAATATGAAGCAAACAATGGCGACTTCCGATCATCATGATAATCTCTTCTTCCACATGCATCACCTTCTCGGCAGCAAAGGAAAGAACGAGAGAAAAAGAAGGTTCAATGAGGATCAAATAAGATCGCTCGAAACCATGTTTCAGAACCAAACTAAGCTCGAGCCTAAACAGAAGATAGAGTTAGCTCGCGATTTAGGGTTACAACCACGACAGGTCTCCATTTGGTTTCAGAACAAGAGAGCTCGATGGAAATCAAAGCAACTCGAGAAAGAGTATAATAAATTGCAATCCAATTACGATTCTTTGCTTAAGAATGTCGCGTCTTTACGAAATGAGAACCAAATTCTTGCCAAACAGGTAAGAATTTCTTCTATTCATTGTGTTGCACTTTTGATACATAATTTATAGTGATTTTTTATGGGTTTTGGTTAATGTATTTGAATTGTGGAATTCAGATGGAGAGGTTAAAAGAGAGGGTCGAGCAACATTCCGGCAATGAGGCCAATCTATCTAATTGTCAAAAGAATGAATGCGAATTAGAGGGTGGAGAACTAGAAATTAAGAATGAATACGAGGAGGTAGCTCAGGTAGGATGCTTTGAACAAGATGATAATTTGGAGTATTTTAAATTAATTGAGCAGGAAAGTGCATGTGATTTAGATTATGGTGTTTATCAAGATCAATTTTGTACAAATAGTACTTCTGATTTATGGGATTGCTGGCCCGTGACAGGGTTGAACTTGGTTGCTTGAGAAAGGGTGAGAGGGAGTATAGACGCGAGAGAGAGGTGTTTTGTAGCTTTAGAGAGAGTGGACGGTGGAGGAATGTAAATGTTTCTTTAACTGTTGTAAATATAATTATAAGTAGGTAAAAAATTGTGCGGAATTTTTAGGTATGCTGTAATCAATATCAGGATTTTTTTTTTTTTTTTTCCCATTCCCTTGCCAAGGTTCGAACCTGGGTTGCTAACTTGGGTAGCTAGCATGCCATCCAGCAAACCCAAAGGCTGGTGGCATAATCAATATCAGGATTGATATATATTATATACTGTTTTTCTAACACAAAATCAAGCTTAGTTTTTCCTGGAAGCGCATAATCAAACAATTAGTGATTACGGCTTAGAATGGTACTATCCGGTAATAATTGTTGATAAGCCCAAGCCAAATGAAATATTAAGATCAATTTTGTTAAGTCCAAATAATATGAGTATAATTTAGGATAGTAATTTAATGAAAAATTTTATGTAGTAATTTAAGGACCAAGTAAACCTTGGGGACATGTTTCCTGGTACTTTGTAGTTCAAATTTAGTGAGCCTATAAATATGCATTAGATGTTAAGCAAATTTATATTCAGAAAATACAAAGAGTGTGATGTAAAAGTTTATTAGAATAAATACAGAGAATTGTTATTTGAGTGCTATTTGAAATTATATTTGAATATATATTTGAATCCATAAACCAACAAATTGGTATCATAATGATGGCGAGTTCCGGGAGTACGAGTATGAATAAAAGTTTGTCCTTTGATCATATATTGCTGCCACGATTGACGAAGTTAAACTGTGAAGTATGGATTATCCAGATGCAGACGTTACTCGGTGCACGAGATGATTGGGAGATAGTCGAAAATGGCTACACGGAACCCGGTGCCGATGCAGATCAGACGATAAACCAGATAATTTTTTAAAAGAGAAACGGGTGAAGGATAAGACCTCTTTGTACATACTATACCAAGCAATAGACGAGACGGGTTCCAAAAGATTGCCGGTGCGAAAACTTCTAAGGAAGCTTGGGACACTTTGGAGAAAGTGTTCCACGGTGTCGACCGAGTGAAGCAAGTGAGGCTCCACACCTTACGAATTGGAGACCATGAAGATGAAGGAATCAAGGGGAGTGTATGATTACATCTCGCGAGTACAATTAGTGACGATTAAACTAAAGGGCGACGGAGAAATCCTAACCGACACAAGAGTTGTTGAGAAGATTATGCGGTCGGTGACTGAGTAGTTCGAAAATATGGTGTGTGCTATTTACGAGTCGAAAGATTTAGATCAAATGAAAGTTGATGAACTTGCCGGTTCACTCAAGGCGCACGAGCAACGAAAGAAAAAGAAGGAGAACGAGTCACGCCAAAATGCTCTGCAAGCCAAGGCGACTATAAATGAAAAAGCGATGTATTCGACAACAATCGAGGAAGTGGACGTTGCCTAGGAGGTCGAGGAAGAGGTGGACACTATAATTTCGAAGAAAACAAGCAACCTAATCAGCAAAATTGGCTCAGCCAAGGACGAGGTCGTGGACGAGGCCGTGGTCGAGTCGAGCAAGTGTCGAGTGTTACAACTTCGGCTAGCCTGGGCACTACGCGAAGAAGTGTTGGGGCGAGAAGAGAGTGAAGGAAAATGCCAACTTAGTCGAGAAGGAAGCAAATGATGGTGTTCTCATGATGGCTTAGAAAAACATCACACTGGCGAGCGACACGATATGGTATCTCAACACCTTTTTGTAGAAACGAAGGAGATAGATGATGGGGACGTGTTATTTGGAGATGTGTCAAAAGTCCAAGTAAAGAGCCGAGGTAAAGTTCAGTTCTATCAAAAGGATGGTAAAGAAGGACATATTGAGAATGTGTACTATGTGCCCGAGATGAAAAGAAACATAATTAGCATGGCCAGTCGTTTGAGAAGGGATACTCGGTCTTTATGAAAGATCGAATGTTGCAATTGAAGGACAAGGGAGGTCAATCAATTTCGCGAGTTGAGATGACCAAGAATCGAATGTTCAAGCTCAACCTAAGAGAATTGGCGAACAAAGACATGGTGCACAGACGGCTAGATATGGACTATACGGGCAAATTTTATGAAGGTTGTGTACTTGGTAAACATGCAAGAAACTCATTTCATAAGAAGGCGAAATATCAAGCAGGCAGTCCTCTCGAGTTGGTGCATACCGATATATGCGGTCCGATCACACTCAAGTCGTTCGGTGAGAAAATATATTTTATTACATTCGTTGACGATTATACAAGAAGGAGATGAATTTATTTTCTAAAAGAAAAAATTCGAGGCTTTTGAGGTCTTCAAAAGGTTCAAGGTATTGGTCGAAAAGATGACCGAAAGATATATCAAGACTTTCCGGTCAGATAGAGGTGGGGAGTACATGTCAACTGCCTTCACGAACTATTGTGAGGATAGAAACCCAGTAGCCACACTAATGGAGCTTGGTGCGAAACACTCTAAATTCCAGGGAGGAGATATAGTTGATGCGAGCAAATTTCAGAGTTTGGTTGGAAGTTTACGGTTTCTCACTTGTACGAGATCCGACATTGCATATAGCGTTGGGATAGTAAGTCGGTTCACGGAGGAACCAAGACATTCACATTGGAAGGCGATAAAATGGATACTTCGGTATATTCAAGGAACAGAGTCACTCGGGTTATACCACTCGAGGACGAAAGAATATAAACTAGTGGGCTACTCAAATAGTGATTGTTGTGGAGATATTGAGGATCGTAAAGGCACATCGGGTTATGTGTTTTACATGGGAGATACGGCGTTCACATGGCTTTCAAAGAAACAACAAATAATGACACTATCCACGTGCTAGGAGGATACGTAGCAGCATCTTGGTGTATATGTCATACAACTTGGCTAAGGAATTTGTTGCACGAGTTGAAACTAACGCAAAACGAGACAACGGAGATACGAGTCAACAATAAATATGTAATTGAGTTAGCAAATAATCCAGTTCATAATGAGAGGAGTAAGCACATTGATGTGTGTTTTCATTTCATCCGAGAGCAAGTGAAGAAATGTGATATGCGAACGTGTCATGTGGCGAGTCATGACCAAATAACGGAAATATTCACGAAACCTCTTGCGAATGTATCATGTGGGAGATACGGCGCTCACATTGCATCTTCCTGGATATTGAATTAACATTCAGAGACAATATATTAACATCAGAACAAAGTTTAAGTTACAAACTTCTTCCTTATGAACCCCTGTACCATTTGCAAAATAACTCCTGAAATTCCAATTTTTGCAATTACAACCCTGAAAAGAGAAAAAACCAATTTACGTGTCAAAATACTCTTACTGTGACATTTCGAATGATTCAACCTTGGATAGTACTAAAAAGAACAAAAAATAAATAAATTACCAAATCAAGAATGCCAATGCAAAAAAAGGCAGCTCCGGAAAATCCTCGAAGGGGCAGCCGACAGCAAGCCGGAAACACAAAAGCATAATCTGATGAGAAACAACAACAAAATTGCTAAAAATTGCAAAGTCACATACTGATATAGTAGCAAAAGGCAGATCATCAAATCAAAAGGGCAATCTAACATCCTACATAAAGCAATCAGAAGGAGATAGGAACAACATGAGCCAACCTGATAACAATTTCAGTCCTATCCATAAACGAATAAACTGATGTTCATAATGAATCGATGAAAATGATCTTGTAGGATAATTCCAATCTTAATCCAACCCATCAATTCAAATTTCAATCCAACACATACATAGAAGAATCTAGTCCAGAGTCAAAGTCAAGCACGAAAATCACAGAAGAGGAGAAAAGAAAGAAATTAGCGAGAAAATGTGAATCTCTAAATATTAAAAACTAAAGTTATTCACTTTTTTAATGTATAATAATGAGAATCCCTTTGTTCGTGTTTTTTTTGCTTAATATCCTTCTGTTCCTTCCTTATTTTTTTAAGATTAGTATCTTTAATATTAAAAACTTTATATCTTTCAGATTTTCGATGTATATCTAGATTCACTTTCTAATTTATCCACGCCGTTATTTTTTACTTACATTTATGTAATTTTTTGGTGCCACGTCATTTCAACCATTGGATTGTGATGTTTGGCAAAATTTAGGCCATTAATTAATCATTAATTTTTATAATCATAATTTCTTCGTAACCATTTAAGTATCAATTATTTTACACTTTATTTTAATCATTTTTAAAAAACCATATCATCCTAAATTAATGAAGTTTATTATTATTATTGATTAGGTTCATGTTAGACTAATCATATTCAATTGTTTGTCCTCTTACATAAAAGTACATGATCAAATGTGAATATACTGGAAGATGAAATATTTATTTACGAAATAATAATAACTTAATATGTAATCACTACTAGAATTCACATCAATCACGGTGTGAAATTATCAATGGCGGTACTCCCACTTGATAAAATTATCAGTGGCGGTACCGCCACTGAAAATATGAACCCCCACCGAAAATACTTATCACCGGTGGTTTTCCAAATTACCGTCACTGAATAGTGCAAATCGTAATTATTAATAAAAAATATTTTTTTTTTCAATTATTATCAACTGCGGAGCTTCTGTTTACCGCCACTAAAAGAGAGAAAGATGAGTTATCACCGGTGGTATTTTGGCTTACCGCCAGTGAAAAGTATTTTTTCAGTTATCATCGGCGGTGTAGTGTATACTGCCACTGACAATATTACCCCCAAATTCCTCCCCTGACCGCCGATCCCTATTTTAAAATTGGTTGATAAACATATAAATAATTAACAAAGTCATTTTTTTGTATTTTTATGATTTGGCCTTCTATGAACATTCATTTTGAGATTAATCTCAAAAATATATCGTGTTAGTATTTTAATCAATTGTTAACTCTTCGTGTATTAATTAGTTTATTCTTTCATTCGATTTGTTGATTTGAATTCTGACTGATTAGTTTACATGTCTGACTTTTTACGCTAATAATTATCTTGGTATTTTTTCACTCGCAAGTATTTCTAAATATTATTTTTTTAAAAGACCCGTGGACTTCATAAATCGAAATAGAGATTTTTTTAATTTAACTAGTATTATGTTTCAATATTTCATACATTAAACACTCTTTTTTATATTATTTTAATTTATGAATTTAAATAAAAGGGTAAAACTATACAAATAAAGTTATGCATAATATAGAAGAGATAAAATATATTAGGTGATATAATACCTCAAAGCAAAGTATTTGTATCGTATTATATTGTGAAAACAACATTATTTAATTTAATAACGAGATTATGGTGCCAAATAAAATATGTTGATTCAAAAGTGTTTTTTGGAATGAATTGATTGAAAAGTTATAAATCTTAGAGTAATGATAGGGACCACGAATTAGGGACCACGAATTGTCCACACCTGCCACGTGGCAAGTGACAATTGGCAGCATTTTTTCACAACTTTTAATGCAGCCAATTGCCACCTGTCACGTGGCAGGTGTGAACAATTCGTGGTCCCTAATTCGTGGTCACTATCATTACTCTAAATCTTATTTTAGTTAGTATGAATCAGACATGCCAGTTTAAAGTTTTTATCACGGAAGTTATTATATCCCTAAGATTTATTTTAAATCATTTTAATTTATGAATTTGAAATAAAGTATAGAAGATAAAATAGCACTTGAATTAAAATTTAAATAAAAGTAAAAAATTATACAAATAATGTTTGCATAATATAAAAGAGATAAAACATTTTACGTGATATAATACCGCAAAACAGAGTATTGTATCGTAATATATTGTAAGAAAAATATTATGTAAATTTAATAACAAGATTATGATGCCAAATACAATAGGTTGATTGAAAAAAAATGGATTGAATTGATTGAAAAGTTATAAATCTTATTTTAGTAAATTTGGATTTCTTGGTGCCAAATATTATTTTTATTCTTATTATATTATTAAATCCCTAAGTTTTAAATTAGGATTATCACCGGCAGTAACTTTTACTTACCGCCTTTGAAAGGTAGATTTTGTTTATCACCGACATTATATCTATGTACCGCTAGAGCTCGCAAAATCTGACCCGACCCGACCCGAAAATCTGACCCGACCTTCCCGAATTCGAACCCGACCCGAACCGAAATTGTTGAAATGTCAACGACCCGAATTCGAACCCGAAATCGAAAGACCCGAATCCGAAATCGACCCGAAACCGAATGACCCGAACCCGAAATCGATCCGAAACCGAATGATCCGAACCCGAAATCGACCTGAAACCGAATGATCCGAAACCCGAACGATCCGAAACCCGAACGATCCGAAACCCGAACTAACCCGAAACCCAAATGACCCGAAACTCACGACACGAATGACCCGAAATTCACGATCCGAATGATCCGAAAATTAAAATATTATTGTTAAAATCAATATAATATTGCTAAAATATCTCGGAATCAATAAAATAAATCAGAAATTACCCGAAAACTAAATTTTTGAAAAATCTAATGATTCGAAATCAAATTTTGTGAAATATGAATTACCCGAAAATCGAAATAGCCAAGACCCGAATGATCCGAAACCCAAAACGATCCGGAACCAAATGACCCGAAAACCAAAACGGTCCGGAACCGAATGACCCGAAAACCAAAATGACCCGAACCCAAACGACTCGAAAACCGAAACGACCCGAAACCGAATGACCCAAAAACCGAAACGACCCGAACCCGAACGACCCGAAACCCGAACGACCCACGACCCGAACGACGCGATGACCCGAATGACCCGCAACCCGAAACGACCGGAACCCGAAATGACCTGACCCGCCCGATTGCCACATCTATGTACCGCCACTGATAAGATTTATAACCCTAATTCCGTGAACTCTTTCTTCTCTTGCCAAACATCCAAAATTTCCCGTGAAGTATTTCTTCTCTCGCAAAACCCTTTCTTCTCCAAACCCTATCCTTCTCCAGCCGTGAGCCATCCAAACCGTCAAACCGGTCCTAATTCCTTTCTTCTCCAAATCGGGACGGTGTAGCTTCTCTCCAAATCGTGAAACCCTAATTTCTTTCTTCTCTAAATCGCGAATCTGAGCTTCTCTCTAAATTCTCGATCCACCTCATCCTGAAGCTCCACCCTCCCCAGGTTGAAGGTCTAGCCGCCCTTTCCTAAAGCTCCCATGAAGCTCCAGCCGCCATCATGAAGATTCTGTCATAATTGCGAGATAATTGTGTTTTTTGGATGATTATTTCACATATACTCTTGATACAAAGAATTTATTTTTAGAAAAACTGTTTTTTTGTGGAATTTGAAGGATTTATTTTGAATATAATATTTGTTTTCATACTCTATTTTTCAGAAAAAGTTAATACTTTGTTTAAATGGGAATGTTAGAAATTAGTTGGAAATAAAACGAAGTATTGGATAATTATACCATTGCCCCTCATTTTCCCACACCCCATCTATATCACCAATTAATCATTAATTGATGATTAATTAGAATGATAATTAACAAAAGTACATTCGATTAACAGTTAATTAATCCAGATTAATCATTAATTAATTGTTACACATTATTTAATATTAAAAGTACATCCAATTAACCATTAATTTGATTAATTAACCCACTAATTAATGGTTAATTAGTGGATCGAGGGTGGGTGGCGGAAATGGGGGGTACAGTATATGCCCTCTAAAATGTTTGCATACTCTGTTTTTTAGATAATTATGAATAGTAATGATGATTATTTTAGAAGATTAAAATAATTTTTCAGATATTTTTCAGATTATTATGATTATTTTGATATTTCTATGATTATTTTTAGAATTATTATATTTATTTTCAGAGATAAAAGAAACTTGGTTATTTGTTATTGTAATGATTATTTTTGAGATTTATGAATATTTTCATATTAGTATGATTAATTAATATTTTTTAGATATTTAATTAATATTTTGGAAGGGTATATCTGATAAATTTCAATTTTCAAATTATTTTGAATTTTTTATGAAATTTTTTAAAATTTAATTTTCTACTTTTTACTTAATTAAATATTACAATTTTTGGGTTATTTATATTTAACAAATTTCAGATTATGTAATATTTAGTAATCAATGATTTTCAGATTATTTAATATTTTTTAGAATATCAAATTTATTTTCATATTTAAAACATATATTTACATTTAATACTTAACAATTATCGAAATATTCTGATTATTAAAAAATATAAAGTTAAGGAATTTCAAGCCACCAGATGCATCAACATGGGCCGCCGGGTGAGCTTTCTTCTGGGCGATTTGGATATGATACGTTGCTTGGATATGTGCACTGGGCCTTCGTGGACCGTTGTTTGTTGGGTATGTATGTGTTGTCTAATCATAACCCATGTTGCGCGGATACTTTAAAAAATGAACCGTACCCGTACTTCAAAAAATGAACCGTACCCGTATAGGATACGTATCGGATACGGATACGCCATCGATACGGCACCGATACGTATCCGATACGCCACGTGGCGTATCGGACTATTCTAGTATATAAATTTGAACCGATACGATTCCGATACGGCACGATACGTTTCCGATACGACTGGATACGGTTCCGATACGGCGGGATACGGTTCCGATACGGCTGACCCATTATTTTTTGTTTTTTTGCCCAAAATAATAATACCCAATACTTTTACTATTCAATAATGTTTTACATCACGTATTTTTTATTTAACTTATTCGTAAAATATCCAAATCAATATTACAACATCTTGATCGTATTCTAGAGTTTTCAAAAATTGCCGTATCGCCGTATCCGTATCGTATCGGATACGATACTCGTACACGTATCCGTGCAACATAGATCATAACACATTTAGATGGGCAATGGAGTGGTCGCGGCGCAAGGGCAGCGTGTGGTCTTTGCTTTGGCCCTTCTCTGTGTGGAGTTTGTGTTTCTTTTTTTATTTTTCTGAGGGTTGGGTGCGATTGGTGTATGAGACGCTCAGTCTGAGTTCCTCGGTTTTTTCGTCTCTTATTACTTTTGGTGTATGGAGAGCCGCGTGTTCTCTCCTTTAGTGTGTTCTTATTGTCATGCCACCTATTTGTTATCGAACAAAACGAGAAAAAAATTGAACTAAACCAAAATATGGTCGTTTGCTTAACTTGATATTTTTTTCAGAGCATCTTCTTCTTTGGTCGTTGGGTTTTCGGTTCTTTTTTGAAGTTGGGTGTTTTCGGTTAGTTGTTCTCACATTCTCTTCTTCTTTTTTTATCTTTTGTTTGTTCTCTCTTCTTGGGAGCATGGTGTTTTTTTTATTCGTTTTCGTGTTTCGCTTCTTGGTCGTTTTTTCCTCCTGGATTTGAAATGTGTCGGTTAGGATTTCGTTCCACCTGGTTTTTTTTTTGTCTGTTTTGTTCGTCTGTGTAATGCGGGATTGCATGTGAATGAAGGGTGTTTTTTTATGGTTTGTTTTTTGCCGTTTACTCATTTGTTGGTGGATTTTTTCCAACATATGAAAACGAACTAGATTGTTTGTGCTGGAGATCGTGCTTATTATTTAAGAATGAATGTTGCTATGAACGAAAAAGGTCATATGGTTGGTAATTTCACATATGTTTTGTTTTGTTTGCTCATGATGCATGATCGAATTGACAAATTTGAAAGAAAAAAAATGGATTGCTCTTGAACGAAAAAGGGGTGTATAACTATTATATATGTCACATCCCAAAATATAAAGGGAGGGGGTGCAGCAACCCGTCAGCATATAACTCGTATACCACATGCTCTTAATTGTTAAATCCCACAAGTCGGAAACAACGACACATACATATATATATATATATATACATATGCATCACCATAACATATACAAACGAACATAAAGAAACCTATCGGAATCATATAAACACTAATTTGACATAAACACAACACAACTCAACATGTCCCAGCAACAAAAGGGTCGCTAGCAAGAAACGGATGTGCACGAATATACACAAGATGGAGACTCCGTGATGAAAAACGAAATCGCCGTACTCACACTCTAGACACCCGCTGCACCCAATGACTCTCCGAGAGTACGAATCTTGACTCTGATCCCAATTCCGAGGGTCCCGTTGACATCTCCTAGAGTACGAATCTATGCAATAAACTAAAAGGAGTCATACCTCGTGAAATTGATCACTAACGCAGAGTTGATTAACCTTTGTTTATCTCTCTTGCTCCGTTCTTCGTAACATGTGCGTTCCACGCCCGCACGATTCGACATCGTCGATGAAGCTTCGCCTTCTTGTCGAATACAACCGGAACGATTCCGGTTATGCTCCAATCTTGCTCGGACTTGCTCTCGTCACATCACAACAAAGAATCTCGGTTGAGATTCCTCTACTCGTATCTACCTTGAGTTATCGCCTCTCGGTTACGCATGAATATGCCTAGTAAATCCTTGCAAAAATTTGCTTTGATTCAATGGAGAAAAACTATTTTTCTCTTTTTCTCTAATGGTCTTTTCTTGAGCAAGAAGATGAAGTATGTTATCACTCTCATATCTAATCTCAGAATCCTCTTCTTTATTAATAGATCAAATCTTATTAATTTATGCCATTAATATAGGATTAATGAGTATCTTATACAAAACTGAAAGGCCAGAATTCGGAACACATTCGGTAGTAACGGATAGTTTCCTCCGTTACAACTGAAGTAACTCTGTTATTGTGCATATCATTTCGTATACTTCCGTGAGGACGGAATAATCATTACTGAAGGGAATCGATCCGTTCCCGGGCCCGTGCAGCGGATAAGAAAGCCCGGTCCGGTTCCCTTGTCCCGAGATCACGCCTCAACTTCGAGGGTACGATGCAAAGTAGGATAGACGATTACTAGCGTGAAATTGATCACGCACGACGAGTTGATCGCTCGTATCCTTCTCTTCTTCGGTGTCACATTGGTGACTAGCCCGTGCGTCCCATACCACACGTCTCCCACCGTCTTGACACGTCTCCGGTTGTCTTCGTGCGTCCCATGCCCACACGCTTCCACAGCCTTTTGCTCCTTTACTTCTCCAGTTTGATCACAAACGAAGAGCCACATGTGTCGCTCCTCTACTCGTATCCACCGTGAGTCGTAGCACCTCGGTCGCGGATGCACCTGTCTAGACGATGCATCGGCGAACTTGCTTGATCGCGTTTGATTCTCTAATCCGAGAAAACTCCTTTTCTCTTTCTCTCTTTCTCATCACACCCATTCAACTATTGATGGTGTTCTTTCGAATGATCGTCTCAATTAGTCTAATATGAATTAGATTCATGATTAACTCTTTAATTCACTTTGATTAACATCGATTAATTATTTTGATCAGAGAGAAACATCCTATATATACTGCATAGGATAAGGATGGGCCAAAATGTATGTATATCTACTATACATCTTTTCAAACAGAAAACTGCATGCCCCCTTTCAGTATTCTGTTGAAACGAAATTGTTAAATCGTTCCAACCGACTTCAAACCTTCACGAAAGTTGTGGATAATATTATTATCTTTCCAACCCAATTTGGCCCAGCCCAATTGCAGTTCGGATGCGAAAGTTATGACGGTTTTACTAACTGTATGTCAAACTGTCGCACCCTTTCGGTATTCCATTAAAACGACACTGATACTGTTTCTTATGCCAGTTCTAGATAATCTTATTATCTATCTAACCCAGTTTGAACCATTCAAATTGGAGTCGTTATCTGAAAGTTATGCCAGTTTTACTAAAACTGTTTCTTATGCCCACGAACGCGTACGTTCGTTTGTCCTTCTACGTACCATTTTACCGTTGATCCAAAACTGTATTTCCTTCAGTCTCCCACTCAGTTTCAGATCTAACTAAAAGATACTCATGTATATCACATATACACTATAGCAGAGAATCTAGCCCGCGTATCATATACACTAAAGCCAGGCACATCCCATGTGCAAAAACTTGCAATCAAGCCCGATATAGTACGACTCGTTGTGTGACCGTGTAGGTTCGTTTAACGATGGCAGTAAGCTGTTAAGCATTACAAGCCTATGAGCGGGATCTAGTCACTCCATCATGCCTACCCATGTTAAAATGAAAAATGATTGTGATCATTGTGCCTATCTCGAATAGCGGTTATTAGTTCTCTTGTTAGCGATATCCGTTAATCAAAAGGCATGGTGATAGTCATCCTTATAATTTGATTAACAACACTTATTCCCCGATTCCGAGTTGAGTTAACAAATTTCAATCGATATTAACCATTAACATCATTGACTGCGGCCGCAGATTTCGTTAATCAACTCATCGAGCGATGCCTAAGAGATATCTATTCCTTTCGGAATATACAATTCCTATCTTGGAAACTCATATTGAATTCCGTGTTTCGGACAATACCCAATGATGACCGTTTTGGCCCCCTGTTACGGCAGGCGTAAGGTCATATCAAAGCATTGTGTTACGCATGTAACGCAATCAAAGGTCCCCTCAAGTGTGAAGAACCTAATACCCTACTCGTCGCGAGTCCATCTATAATGACTAAACCATGTCATGGTATCGCGGCTTTGGTCATATCCAATATATGTCACCTAGCATATATCTACGTTCCCGATTCGACAAGAACCTTGTCCTATTATTAGCAAAACATAATCATCTCCTCGGCTAACGTACTAGTGTACGCGTTCAGTCTATTATCGGATAATAGAAATGCTTCTCTCTTAAGCAAACTGACCCGCGACTAGGGATGTTTACAAATGAAGCTTTCGGTGTGACGGTTTCGCTGCACATAATCACGTATTATGCCGATGTCCACACAAGCTCAAATCAGGGTTCATGTAATCATATTACACAACCCGCACACAGTTTTCACTTAAGGTGAATGCATAAAAATTTAAGTAAACAATTTTTTTTAAATGCACTCATATGGATTAAGTATTGGGGTGATGCAGCGTTTACCTATAGGTATCTCCATACCCATAACCTGCGAGGACTATCGTATTAGATAACTGCACTATACTCTCTTCTTCCTCCTCTAGGTATCTTCATACCCATAGTCATCGCATGACAGTCACGCGTGACTAGAGAGAGCGGTTTTGTAAACGGGTCCGCACGTTGCCGCTAGTGTTAATCTTCGTAAGGTTTGGAACATTTCCATATGCCTACGATCACTTCTTTTCACAAAATTTCACGGATCAAATGACATTTTCTGAGTATTGGCTAGAAGTGGTGGTGACCTCGACATTTTTGGCTTGTACTATTGCGTCTCACGCAATCCACAACCATAAATCCGATAACTCATGACTACTTCGAGTTTGGTCATGTATCCTTGATCCATACCGCTTCCTTTTGCGGTTAATAACCGCAATATACTCGCCTCCGTAAATAGAATCGTAAACCATTGGTCGTGTGGAACCTTTCCACATAACCGTATTTTCGTGTAAGCAAAACACATACACACTTCGTGATCGAAAGTCGTGCTATATGTTTGGAAACTGCCGTTGGTATAACTCTTTATAACCAACCCGTCCTCCACACCATTATAGATAAAATAAAATCCTGAATTCTTTCTCAAAGTATTCAAGTACAAACTTCACCGCTATCAATATAAATCCCGATGGGTTTAAATATACATAACCATTATGTATATAAACATATAACCATTATACATTCACAAGAGTTAGTCTCATGTAATCGCATTACATTCAAACTCGTGTGATTCCCTTGGATTTTATTAACGGTAAATTAGACGCTTCATATGTACGACATACGTCCACATATATATTCAGAAATACGGTGTGGCTCTTACTAACCTTTATGTATACACAAAGTTTTCATTCTTTTCGATAATGTTATAACAGTTTATAACTTTGTCAAAACGAATACTCCAATTCCGAGAAGCTTTCTTTAATCTATCATATGGATCGTTAAAGCGTGCATATCCAATCCCCGATTCCTATGAATCGACAAAACCGAAAGGTTGTGTCAAATACACATCCTATCATAAAATTTCTGTCAAGAAATTCGGTTTTCACATCCATTTGGTCATACCGCATAATCATAATACGCGACCATGACAACAAGAATTTCGAGAATATGAAAGCATGGCAACATGGCAAAACGTTTCTTCATAGTCCGACTATGAATTGCATGAAACTCTTCGCTACAAGACTCGCTTTACATATATGATAATTCCTATCCATGTTAGATTTTTTTTCTTGAAAACCTATTCACATTTCACGGGTTTAACCCACAAAGTGACGAAATCAAGTTCCAAACTTGATAACTTGCACAGATTGAATCTCAGATTTCATGGCACCATGCCATGTGGAACCGTTATTCTCATAGCCTCCTTGTAAGATATCGAATCATCATATGATTTCGATCTATCATCATTAGCCACGATAAATCCGTATTTATCGGCTTATGACATAACCTACTTGATCTATGAAAAATTCATTTGTGTGTTCGACTCGCGTTTATCAACTCTTGATGAATTCGTGTCAACTTTCATCGGCTCAATGTTCATTTTTCAGATCTCGAACTCTTTCGAGATTTATTCTACTCCCACAAGCCCGTATAGAGATAAATGGCATAAAGTTCCCAACTTTTGCGCATTAAGTCCTCCTCCAAGAAGGCATCTATTCGAGCTACGAAAATCTCATTTTCGTCGGGACGTTAGAACTAATATCCTTTAGTTTCCTTAAGGATACATGATAAACGAACAATTCTCAGATTTGGGATTGTGTTTATCTGAAACAAATTTCGAAATATACTCACATCCTCAAATCTGCACAAATGAACTTTGGAATAGTTCCGATCCATATCTCATATGGCGTCTTTTGTACCGATTAGAAGGTGTATGGTCCATATCTTATATGCAACCATTCAGTAGTGCCGCAGTCTCAAGGGCTTATCTGAAGGAAATACAGTTTCAGGATCAACCGTAAAAGTGTACACAAGGATAAACGAATGTAGGCGTACATTCGTGGTCATATCTTTCAGTAGGAAAATCCAATTTGAATGGTTCAAATTGGGTTATATAGATAATAAGATTATCTACAACCTTCATATAGAAATATATTTCATATGAACGAAGTATCAGTGTCGTTTCTATGAAATACCGAAAGGGTGCAACAGTATGACATACAGTTAGTAAAACAGTCATAACTTTTGAATACGAACTCCAATTGGTCCAGGCCAAATTGGTTCGTGTAGATAATAAGATTATCTACAACTTTCGTGTTGGTTGATTTTCTATCAGAGGAATTTACCAATTTCGTATGGACAGAATACTGCACAGATTCATGCAACTTTCTGTGTGAAAGAGTGTATATTGGATATACATGTCTTTTGGCCAATCCTAATCCTATATGATATAAATAGGATGTTTCTCTCTCTTCAGTGATGTGAATTCATTCAGAATATTCAGAATATTCCAGAAATATTGAGAGACATCTTTCTATTGAGTGAAAGGGTGTAAAGAGAGAGAACCGAGAAAAACAGTTTTTTCGGAGAAGAGAATCAAACGATCAAGCAAGTTCGCCGGTGCATCGTCTAGGCAGGTGCATCCACGACCGACGAACTCCGACTCACGTTGGATACAAGTAGAGGAGCGACACTTGTGGCTCTTCGATTGTGATCAACTCGAGGGAGAGAAAGAACGGTCAAAGACGGTAGAAGCGCTTGGACGTGGCTATATGTCTATGTGAGGATCTATTATATCTGTCATGATATGTATGTGGCTATATGTCGTATAGATGAAGTGTCTAATTCACCGTCAATAAAATCCAAGGAATCACACGAGTTTGAATGTAATGCGATTACATGAGACTAACTCTTGTGAATGTATAATGGTTATACATATATATATATATATATATATATATATATATATATATATACATATATATACATATATACATATATATACATATATATACATATATATATGTATATATATATATACATACATAATGGTTATGTATATTTAAATTCATCGGGATTTGTATTGATAGCGGTGAATGTTATCCTTGAATACTTTACAAAAGAATTCAGGATTTTATTTTATCTATAATGGTGTGGAGGACGTGTTGGTTATAAAAAGTTATAACAACGACAGTTTCCAAAGATTTAGCACGTCCAAATATGTAGCACAACTTTCGATCACAAAGTGTGTACATGATTTGCTTAAACGAAAACATGGTTATGTGGAAAGGTTCCACATGACCAATAATGATTCTATTTACGGGGGCGAGTATATTGTGGTTATGAATCACAAAAGGAAGCGGTATGGATCAAGGATACATGACCAAACTCGAGTAGTCACGAGTTATCGGATTTATGGTTGTATATTGCGTGACACGCAATAGTACAAGCCAAAAATGCCGAGGTCACAACCACTTCTAGCCAATACTCAGAAAATTTCATTGATCCATGAAATTTTATGAAATGATGTGATCGTAGGTATTGGAAATGTTCCAAACCTGATGTTGATTAACACTAACGGCAACGTGCGGACCCGTTTACAAAACCGCTCTCTCTAGTCGCGCGTGACTGTCATGCGATGACTATGGGTATGGAGATACCTAGAGGAGGAGGAAGAGAGTAGACTGTAGTTATCTAATACGATAGTCCTCGTAGGTTGTGGGTATGGAGATACCCATAGGTAAACGTTGTATCACCCAAATACTTAATCCGTATGAATGCATCCCTTTTAAAAAATTTGTTTACTTAAATTTTCATGCATTCACCTTATATGAAAACTGTGTGCGGGGTTGTGTAATATGATTGCATGAACCTTGATTTGAACTTGTGTGGACGTCGACATGGTTGAGGACCATGTGCAGCGAAACCGTCACACTTAAAGTTTCATTTCTAAACATCCCTAGTCGCGGGTCAGTTTGCTTAAGAGAGAAGCATTTCTATTACAAGGGAATAGACTGAACGCGTACACTAGTACGTTAGCCGAGGAGATGATTATGTTTTGCTAATCATAGGACAAAGGTGTTTGTCGAATCGGGAACGTAGATATATGCTAGGTGACATATATTGGATATGACCGAAGCCGCGAGACCATGACGTGGTTTAGTCATTATAGATGGACTCGCGACGAGTAGGGTATTAGGTTCTTCATACTTGAGGGGACCATTGATTGCGTTACGTGCGTAACACAATGCTTTGATATGATCTTACGCTCACCATAACAGGGAGTTAAAACGGTCATCATTGGATATTGTCCGAAACACGAAATTCAATGTGAGTCTCCAAGATAGGAATTGTTTATTCCGAAAGGAAGAGATATCTCTTTGGCCACTCGATGAATTGATTAACGAAAACTGTGGCCACAGTCAATGATATTAACGGTTAATATCGATTGAAATTTGTTAACTCAATTCGGACTCGAGGAATAAGTATAGTTAATCAAAATATAAGGATGACTATCACCATGCCTTTTGATTAACGGATATCGTAAACAAGAGAATTAATAACCGCTATTCGAGATAGGCACAATGATCACAATCATTCTTCGTGTTAACATGGGTAGCCATGATGGAGTGACTAGATCCCGCTCATGGGCTTGTAGTGCTATGGAAACAGCCTACTGCCATCGTTAACCGAACCTACCTGGTCACACAACGAGTCGTACTAAGTCGGGCTTGATTATAAAGTTGGCACATAAGATGTGCGTAGCTTGGTATTTGATACGCGAGCTATATTCTCTAAAATCGTGCATATTGGATATGCATGAGTACCTTTTAGGTAGATCTGAAATTGAGTGGGAGACTGAAGGAAATACAGTTTCAGGATCAACCGTAAAAGTGTACACAAGGATAAACGAATGTAGGCGTACATTCGTGGTAATATCTTTCAGTAGGAAAATCCAATTTGAATGGTTCAATTGGGTTAGATAGATAATAAGATTATCTACAACCTTCATATAGAAATATATTTCATATGAACGAAGTATCAGTGTCGTTTCTATGAAATACCGAAAGGGTGCAACAGTATGACATACAGTTAGTAAAACAGTCATAACTTTTTCATACGAACTCCAATTGGGCCAGACCAAATTGGGTCGTGTAGATAATAAGATTATCTACAACTTTCGTGTTGGTTGATTTTCTATCAGAGGAATTTACTAATTTCGTATGGACAGAATACTGGACAGATTCATGCAACTTTCTGTGTGAAAGAGTGTATATTGGATATACATGTCTTTTGGCCAATCCTAATCCTATATGATATAAATAGGATGTTTCTCTCTCTTTAGTGATGTGAATTCATTTAGAATATTCAGAATATTCCAGAAATGTTGAGAGACATCTTTCTATTGAGTGAAAGGGTGTAAAGAGAGAGAACCGAGAAAAACAGTTTTTTCGGAGAAGAGAATCAAACGATCAAGCAAGTTCGCCGGTGCATCGTCTAGGCAGGTGCTGTTGATCCAAATATCCTATGGTTTGATTATATCAAAACACTGTCAATACTAACGGTTTCAGTTAAGACCAACTTGTAGGAGAAGTAGGTACAACGGACCAAGGATGATCAAGACGAAGATCATCCGTGAAAGGAAAGGCGTCAAGACATTGAAGAACTCAAGACGTCGAAGCCTTCCGTGAGTTGGGATCATCAAAATAAACCCTAGGTATTCCAAAGAACATCTCATACTTATCAAGATCAAAAGATAAATTCGAAACACGATGATCAACAAGGAAAATCACCATACCAGTTTATGGTTCGTTCGAACTAACCAATAGTGCGTTCGAACGAACCAAGACCTGGTATGGTGAGAAAACTCACAAAACTAGAGCAAATAAATATTCGTTCGAACGAACATATATGTTAGTTCGAACGAACACTTTTGGTTCGTTCAACTCAAGGACGAACCATGAACCACTCTAAGTTCGTTCAGTTTGGTTCGTTCAACTTAAGGACGAACCATGAACCATTCTATGTTCGTTCGAACGAAAAGAATAATTCGTTCGAACGAATTGAAACCTGGTGTTGTGAGAAAAACAAACAAATCCAGACACAATAAATGTTCGTTCGAACGAACCACTATGTGCGTTCGAACGAACATCCATGGTTCGTTCTTGATCAATAGAACGAACCAAGAACAAATCCATGTTCGTTCGAACGAACATAATTATTCGTTCGAACGAACTCATCGTGTTTATGAAAATTCCTTTGAAACGGCTAGTTCAAATTCAAGTTCGTTCGAACGAACCAAACAGTACGTTCGAACGAACTATGTAATTTCTGCACAGGTTGAGTGGTTTCTATGGATGATATAAATAGAACCACTCATACCTTCTCTCTCTAATCTTTTTGCAAAATTTATTCCCCATCCAAAAAGAGAGAAACAACTAGCTTTGATCTTCTTCCATATCTCTTGATAAGTGTGATACAAACCTCTAGATCATAGATCTAATTCTCGACATCTCTCTTCTATACGATTCCCAACTCACGTGACCGATCACGTTGTAGTGCGTATTAGAAACGTGTAATAGGCTAATTCTTGAATTGTAAAGCCAGCTATAGATCGATAGAAAACGTGTAAATCGATCTAGGCAAAACCTTGTACGAGTGAGTTGGAATTCAATCGAACGCCGAAACGGCACAAGGCCTTCCCGGAGACGTAGGTACTTGCCAATAATCGAATCAGTCGATTAAGCAAGTAAAGGGTGAGTTAAAGCTACAAAGCAACCACCTACTGAACTCCGTAATAAATATCGTGTGTTCATCTCTTTCGGTATTTGCATTCTTTCATTTAAATCATTTTAAGCTTCCGCATAATTTAGAATCGGTATACCTTAGTCGAAAATTGTACGTAAGGATTACCTATTCACCCCCCTCTAGGTTAGAATTGAACAACAGGTGCATCGGCGACCGACGAACTCCGACTCACGATGGATACAAGTAGAGGAGCGACACTTGTGGCTCTTCGATTGTGATCAACTCGAGGGAGAGAAAGAACGGTCAAAGACGGTAGAAGCGCTTGGGCGTGGAACGCACGGAGACAACCGGAGGAGCGTCAAGACGGTGGGAGACGTGTGGTATGGGACGCACGTGCTAGTCACCAACGTGACCGGAGAAAGAAGGAAGAGCGATCAACCCTTCGTGCGTGATCAATTTCACGCTGGTAATCGTCTATCCTACTTTGCATCGTACCCTCGAAGTCATGGCGTGATCTTGGATTTAGGGAACCGGACCGGGCTTTCATATCCGCTGCGCGGGCCCGGGGTCGGGTCAATTCCCAATAGTGGTATCAGAGCGATCGCCATCTATTCGAGGGTCGAATCATAGTCGTATATTCGATATACGCACGGGTTATCAAAGTTTGTACCCGTTTGCATGATGATAGATATAGAGATTCCAATTTCGTTAAAAATCACAAGTAGAATTCACTAGAGATCAATCAAAAGTTGATTGAGAGTATCTAGGAATTATCGTGAAAAGGTTTCATGATTTATCGTTTCAGAAACGAGCGAAAACGGAACAAACGGCAAAATCTGCAGAAAATTAAAATACGAAACAGTGAGTAAAACTAAGATAATTTTCAGTGGGAAACTCCAAATTGATTGTATCAAATTGGCGTAGTTAGATAATGAGATTATCTATGACTTTGATACAGAAAGTTTTTTCATTTGAACGAATTATCAGTGTCGTTTTTATGGAATACTGAAAGGGTGCGACTGTTCGACATACAGAGACTAAAACGTCCGTATATGTCGCATCGAAACTCCAATTGAGTCCAATCCAATTGGGTTAGTTAGATAATAAGATTATCTAGAACTTTCGTTCTCAAAATAATTTTGAAAATTTCAATTGTTTTTTACTTTATATGCACCCGAATTCTCAAAACAATTTTGAAAATTTGCGTCTATACATGCCACCACAAGGCACGTAATATCGTTCGATTCCTTCTCAAAGTTTATCGAACCCGGCTTTCTCTAAAACCAAAGTCTCGAGCCCTGAATCTACCATTTCCGTGTCCAACACGCTCCTTTAAGTCTAAGAACTATTATTTAACTATCAAGGTTTATTACGGTAATTCCGGCCCGCCATATATCATATCAATCTCATCGATATATTTGGTGTTGCTAGAAAACATAATTCTAAACGGATGATGAAGATTAAGCTCCTAACCGTGCGTACTTAATCTATATGCTTACATGATGAATAAATAAATGTGTTATTTTTATCGAATCGGTAACCCTCATACCTATACAGGACTCCGAGTCCATAACACCCAAGATCCATATTTCGCAATCCTCCCACGTATCAAATACGACTCTTGAACTTTAATAGAATTTCGGTGATGAATCGTATCATATACAATCCCAATTCTGTGTGTGCATTCTAACTATGCCCCGAACTCCAATCAGATTGGCTTGGACGGTTAAGTCACAACCATATCAAACGTATCGTTCAAGTGGACTACGAACGTGCATGACGAAGGCCTAACAACACGTGAGTTCCCAATTAACGCTTGTCACCCATTGATACTGACAACATGTGTGCATGACGAAGGCCTAACAACACACACATTGTGATACCAATTTCGATGGTTGTTGACATGGAAGGCATTTCCACGACTTAAATATTATGGGGGATCAGGACTTTCATGTTTGTATACGTGACATAATCGTATTATATCACCATCACAAGATTTGATCAATTATTAACCTTTAATAATCATTTTATATGCAAGTATGAGTGATGCCGATTCTATCGATATAAAGAACTTAAATTTTTGACTTTCGTAGCCAAAGTTATCGCGAAAACAAAAAAAAAACAGCATCCAGGGGCCATGCATAATGGTCCAGGGGCGTGAAAAAATGACCATGGGGGCGTGAAAATAGGCCCTGGGGCGTGACCATCAAGCCCCCAGCGCACCCCTTCACCCTTTCACCCCTTGGGGACCCCTATGCACCCCCCCCCTCCCCCCCCACTCCCCTGGGGACGATGGGGAGCGAGAAAATTGGCCCCAGGGCGCAGAAAACACAGTTTTTCTGCAGTATTCACCGTTTCTTCCGTTTTCGCTTGTTTCCAAAACGATAAATCATGAAACTTTTTCACGATCATTATTAGATACTCTCAATCAACTTTTGATTGATCTCTAGTGAATTCTACTTGTGATTTTAACGAAAAATTAAACTTCTAAATATCTAGCATCATGCAAACGTGCGTAACTTTTACACACGTGCGTATAACTCTTATACGACTGTGATTCGACCCTCGAGTCGATGGCGTACGCTCTGATACCACTGAAGGGAATCGATCCGTTCCCGAGCCCTCACAGCGGATAAGAAGGTCCGGTCCGGTTCCCTTGTCCCGAGATCACGCCTCGACTTCGAGGGTACGATGCTAAGTAGGATAGACGATTACCAGCGTGAAATTGATCACGCACGACGGGTTGATCGCTGGCATCCTTCTTTTCTTCGGTGTCACGTTGGTGACTAGTCCGTGCGTCCCATACCACACGTCTCCCACCATCTTGACACGTCCCCACACGCTTCCATAGCCTTTTGCTCCTTTACTTCTCCGGTTTGATCACAAACGAAGAGCCACATGTGTCGCTCCTCTACTCGTATCCGAGAAAACTCCTTTTCTCTTTTCTCACAAACGAAGAGCCACATGAGTCGTAGCACCTCGGTCGCGGATGCACCTGCCTAGACGATGCATCGGCGAACTTGCTTGATCGCGTTTGATTCTCTAATCCGAGAAAACTCCTTTTCTCTTTCTCTCTTTCTCATTACACCCATTCAACTATTGATGGTGTTCTTTCGAATGATCGTCTCAATTAATCTAATATGAATTAGATTCAGGATTAACTCTTTAATTCACTTTGATTAACATCGATTAATTATTTTGATCAGAGAGAAACATCCTATATATACTGTTGGAACATTATTCCAACATTGGACTTATATGTAAAATATTATGTATTGTAATATTGTCATTTAAATGCTTATTAATATAGTGATCAATTTTAGTTATAAAATTAAGCATTAAATGTGTCAATTAAGTTGTGGGCCTTTGATGTGTAGAATATTGTGGTGGTGATTTTATTTTCTATGATGGTCTGAATTAGAAGATCCACATTAGGAAGCTCAAAAGGCATGTCTTTTGTGAAAAGATGCTTTGTGGCTATATAAGCAATTTGGTCCCAAGTGCATATGATGAAGATAATGTTTCATTCTTTATTCTGCCCCATTAAGATTAGAGAGAGAGAGAGAGATCCATTAGAGAAAATCAAAATGACTCTAAATTGGACATCATAAAGTACTTGGAATCCATTTCTTGCAACTAAGGCTTCATGAACGCAACAACGGTGATGGCGCGACATCAATTCGGACGGATTCCATACGCTTCCGCATACGGTTAAGGTACGGTTTTGATTACGATTATTCGGTTGAATTCACATAGTTATTACGGTCCGTTTGTACGGACAAATTTATTATTTTAATTACGGGGCGGTGCCGGATCGTTGCCGCCGCACCAACATATACTACATAGGATAAGGATGGGCCAAAAGGTATGTATATCTACTATACACCTTTTCAAACAGAAAACTGCATGCACCCTTTCAGTATTCTGTTGAAACGAAATTATTAAATCGTTTCAACCGACTTCAAACCTTCACGAAAGTTGTAGATAATCTTATTATCTTTCCAACCCAATTTTCCCAGCCAAATTGGAGTTCGTATGCGAAAGTTATGATGGTTTTACTAACTGTATGTCAAACTGTCTCACCCTTTCGGTATTCCATTAAAACGACACTGATACATCGCTCAAATGAAATATATTTCATCATGAAAGTTCTAGATAATCTTATTATCTATCTAACCCAGTTTGAACTATTCAAATTGGATTCGTTATCTGAAAGTTATGCCAATTTTACTAAAACTGTTTCTTATGCCCACGAACGCGTACGTTCGTTTGTCCTTCTACGTACCATTTTACCATTGATCCAAAATTGTATTTCCTTCAATTACGTCATAACGCAATAACCACTTCATCACAATGGACACATATAGTCCATCTTAACGAAATACTCATTGATTGTCAAATGTGCACAATCTCATTGTGCACTCAATCGTTTTGACGAACGCGTCAGTTCATCTATCCTTATTTGTACATTCTTCTAGTTGATCCAAAACTGTAATTCCTTCAGTCTCACACTCATTTTCAGATTCAACTAAAGACTGTACCAATGTATATCATATATACACTTAACTTAGATAATTAATTCATGCATATCCTATATGCATAGATTATAGAAGCAAGCCCGAAATAATATAACTCTATGTGTGATCATGTAGGTTCGTTTAACGATGGTCGTAATTAAGCTTATACCTAAGCTTACAAGATCACATGAGTGGGACCTAGGAAAACATCCATCATAGTCATCCCATGTTGAAACGAAAAATGATTGTGATCATTTATCCACATCTCAAATAATGGTAACTAGTTCTCTTGTTTACGAAATTCGTCAATCAAAAGGCGCAGTAATAGTCATCTTTATTTTGTTAAGAGTGTGATTTTCGTTAATTTTAGGACAATTTTTAGGCAAATTTTGGCATAATTTTAGGGCTCCGATCTCTCTCGGATTTAGATCCTTTTGGGGATCTCCATCCCTCCCCCCCACCTCTCCTCACACTCAATCACATCTAGCTCTCGTGCGGCCCCATCTCGATATTCGTTTGCAGAAATTCTCACCAAGCTGCCAACCAAGGATAAGAAAGGAGCAAATATCATTCAATAGATATAATCTTGAACGTGTCACAAAATGTTGACACGTGTCAACTTTTTTTTCTATTGCAACCCAAATTATACCCATGTATGGAAGAAAAATATAATTTGCTCTCAAACTCATCACAATATCCTTGATGAGGTGACAAAGTGAATTAATTAACATTTCTAACTGACTCAATTAAATTTTGATTGACACGTTTAATTAACACATCAATAATTTATAATATGTTAATATTAGTAAATGTTAATTGACGTGTCAATTCAATTAAACGGTCAATTAAATCGTTCAATGAGACAATCAATAATACTAATCAATCTACTTAATCCTCTCTTGCTGCCGCATCAAGCATGTTATTTTGGTGTTATTAGGGCTCCATATACTAATCAACCTACTTAATCCTCGGAATCGGACCGAGCTCTTCATTCTGCTGGGCTCGGGTTCGATGCAAATCCCAACATTCGCATGATGGTCATGCTTGACTAGAGAGAGCGATTTTGTAAACGGGTCCGCTACGTTTCCGTTAGTGTCAATATTTGCTATGATCACGGCCTTCCTTTATAAAACTTCACGAATCAAATGAAATATTCTGAGTATATTCTTGGAGCGATTGTGTAACCTCGGGTCCTTGGCTTGTGTTATTTCGACTATCGCGATACACAACCATGGGATCTGATAACTCGGGACTACATTGAGTTTGGTCACGAACACTTGATCCATACCGCTTCCTTTGCGGCTTCATAAGCCACAATATACTTTGCTTCAGTTGTAGAATCGGCGATCATCGGTTGTTTGGAACTCTTCCAAATAATTGTGCCTCCATTTAAGCAAACTACGTAGCCACTTTGTGATTGAAAGATGCGGTACATGTTCGGAAACTGCCGTCGGTGTAACCCTTTATCACCAACCCGTCCTCCACACCACCATATATAAGAATTTGATCATTAGTCTTTCGTAAGTACTTAAGGATGGTCTTTACATATTTCCATTGTGAATCCCTTGGATTCCATTGGTAACCAGATATGAACCTCAACGCGTACGACACATCGGGCCTTGTACATGTCATGACATACATGATAGAGTCTATTGCCGAAGCGTAAGGTGTTGAGTCAAAATTCCTATGATTTGATTATCTCAAAACAATGTCGATACTACTAAATATTTTGTATAAGTACAAATTGTAGAGATATAGGTATACATCGTGAAATGGATCAAAAGAAGAAAACTTATGTAAAAGGATGAAGACGAGCATCACAAACGAAGACAAAGACTATCAAGACATCGAAGAAGTCAAGATGCTCGAGAAGACGATATCGGAAGCGCATTATCAAGTCAAGACGTCGAAGACTTTCGCAAGTTGGAAAATCACCAAAGATAAACCATAGGTATCCATAGAAACACATTAGAATTATCAAGATCAAACTAATTATTCAAATCGTATGAAAAAGAAATATGACAAAATCAGGAAGCAAAGCTGGTCCGTTCTAACGAACTACAGTGCGTTCGAACGAACCTCTCAATAATAACACTTGTTCAATTCACTATAATTGAACAGTGTAGTTCGTTCGAAAGAACCACTATGTTCGTTCGAACGCAGCTTTACTGAGATAACACTAGTTTGTTTCACTATAAATAAACTTTGCAGTTCGTTCGAACGAACCACTATGTTTGTTCGAACGCAGCTTCACTTAGATAACACTAGTTTATTTCACTACAAATAAACTTTGCAGTCCGTTCGAACGAACCACTATGATAATCTCATAACGAACCATCAGTTCCGAACGAACTGATAAGCCATATTCTAAAATAGAGGGTTCGTTCGAACGAACTTCGAACGAACCATCACGAGCTTTGAATAATTTGTACGCAACAGCTAGTTTGACTTATAGTCCGTTCGAACGGACGTGTTCGTTCGAACGAACTATACATAAAAGTTATTTTCCAAAGGGGAATTATGTGTTCTGTAAATATGACCCCTTTGAGGTTTTCTCTCTCATCCAATTAAGAAAAATCATTTCCCATTCCAAAAGAGAGAAAAGCTAGCCTTGATCAAGAGCTTGATAAATCTTCTCAACCTTAGATCCTTGATCTACTTCTTTTCCTTCTACTCAAAGATTCCCAACTTGCGTGACCGATCACAACTAGTTCTTTAGTAGAGTGTTGTAATAGGCTAGTTACTCTTTTGTAAAGCCCGTCATAGATCAATAGAATCGTGTAAATCGATCTAGGTAAACCTTGTAAGAGAGTTGATATGGGAATTTAATCGAAAGCCGAAAAGGCGCAAGGCATCCCCGGAGACGTAGGTACTTGCAATCAATCGAATCGGTCGATTGAGCAAGTAGACGGTGAGTTAAAGCTACAAAGCAACCACATACCGAACTCCGTAAACAAATATCTTGTGTTATTTGTTTTTGGTATCGTTCTCTTTCTTTTTATTATTTAAGCTTCCGCATATATATCAAAATTGGACCCTAGGATTACATATTCACCCCCTCTAGGTCTTAATTAAACAACATAAGGAACCTTATCCATGCGACTTTTCTCCTCGCTTGATGTCATACATCGACCCTTAGAAAAGTTTGTGCCATTCGACATTTTGGGAGAAACTCCATCTTGGAGTTACGTATTGAAATCATTTCAACACTTGTGTGTGACATGACTAAGACTGAGGAGCTTCTTTTATATATCTATATAGATCTTCACGCCTAATATATAAGCGGCCTCGTCTAAATATTTCATAGCGAAACGAGTACTCAAGTACTTCTTGACTTTCGTAAACATCAGAATGTCGTTTCCTACGATTAATATGCCGTTCACATATAACACGAGACATACAATACGGCTCGCACTAACCTTATTGTATATACAATGCTTTTTGTCGTTCTTGATGAAGTTATACTCAGTATAACTTTGTGTCAAAACGAATATTCCAACCAGAAAAGCATGTTTCCATCCATAAATGGATCGTTCAAGCTTGCATACTTTTCCTGGATTATTTGAATCTGTAAAACCTTCCGATTGTGTCATGTACACATCCTCGAAAAAAATTCTATTAAGAAACGCGGTTTTGACATCCATTTGGTATACCTCATAGTCATAATATGTGGCTATGGCAAATAGAATTTGTATGAATTAAGCATGGATATGTGCGAAAATGTTTCTTCATGGTCATACCATGAATTTGCTTGAAATCTTTCGCGACTAGTGATAAGGGCTATTTTATGTATGTTTTAAAGGGTAAAAAAATGAATTTTACCACACTACATCATTTAGTTAATATATAAATTGTTCATAATTATAATATCATTGTCAAATATTTAACTATTTGAATTTGTGTAAGTTTTAGGGTTAAAAATGAAATTTTGGCAAAATGAAGGTCATGGCTGCATTCCTCTCTCTTTGTTGATGAATTTGATATATATATATATATATAATATCATAATATTCAGAGAAATGATGAGGAAGAAGTGAAGAGAGAGAAATTGGAACCCACTTGTGGGCCCCACATGAAAATTCATTTTTTCTAATTCGAATCAAGCAAAATCAGGGCCTGATTCAAAAACTTATCATCCTCCTGGTCAAATAGTATATTCATATTAATTTTTTGGATAAAGGATGAGAGAGAAATGAAGAGAGAGAACGTAGAAAGAGAAAGTGGGTCCCACTCTCAAATGACTCGTTACACAAATACCCACACCAAGTCATCCCAAACACTGTTTTGTTGATTTTCTGTAACATAAAACCCAATAGCCCAAACTAAAGACCCAAATACTATTATTTATGGATCATTACACGAAAGGCTGCACAAAAAATACACAGAAAACTCAAAATTAACCCATCATTACTATGTCAGGGATCACGTGATTCATTAAAAATTACGTGACCTCAACAAACAACTCATCTTCTCTCTGTATATTGACCCACAACATGAAAGACTACAGATTTAAAACCACAGAAGATCAAAAGCAACCCACACTTTCAACAACGAACTGATCTAACATCTTGCTTAGATCTTCTCCATTTATTTTGTACTTGACATCTCCATTAGCCTCTCCATGTATTAAAATTAAGGGAAATTTTTTGGTATATCCCTCCTAAATACTTAAATTACATATTTATCCCTCTTAAACATGCAATATCATATTTATCCTTGCTAAGTACAATAAGTATCAAATTTATCCTTACAAAACTAAAAAATTTATCAATTTTATCCATAACGTCAAGTTTCTGTTAAATTTAACAAAAATTGTAATTTTAAATAATTTAAATCATCAAAATTTAATTTTAATGACCAAATTACCCTTTAAATATGCACACATCAAAATATTAATTTAATGAACATTGAATCCATTAACTCCTATCCTAGACCCACTAACTTGTCGATCAGCCCTAAGCCCTTTTCTCTCTGTCTCTCTCACGTAGGAAAATTGTTTGGAGAAAGAAAAATCGGACGAACCCGTTCTCTTCCCCTCGCGAATGCTCTCTCTCGATCTTTGAGACGAAACACCTCCCCCATTCCCGTACCATCTCTCTCAGGCTAAGGCTCGAAGACTAACACATTATCTTCTCCTTCAAGTCCTAAGAATCCAACTCTCTCTGTCTTTCTGTATTGATTTTGGTTGATGTATATCCATGAACAAAAACTAAAAAAATAGATAAATTAAAGATATCCATGAATTTTAGGGCTCATCAGGTGGAATAATTGGTGTAGATTGGTTAATTGGTAAAAGTGTCGGCACACAGGTTAATGTGTTCTTGCAAGCAATCAAACTGTCCATTTTTGTTAATGTGTTCTTATCTCTAAAATTGGTCATGGCATTTAATGACGATCTCATGTTTATTATTGAGTTAACAATGTTATCGTGTAAAATTTCATATTCATTTATATTCTTTAATATGTATATTTTAATATTTGAACGAAGAATTTGTAGACTATCATGAATTAATATTTTAAGCATTGAATCACTTGTAATATTAAGCACAAATTGGTACAACCACAAAACATTCCTCGAACTAATTTTACAATGTTAATGACAATTTAATTGAAGAACAAACACAAGTCGAATAAATCTTAAATCATATTCCGTTTACACTTATATTGGAATCTGCCCCAATACATTGCCATATCTGATAGAAATTAGTTGTTTCCCCGCATAAACATGATATTTGAAATAGTCGGTGTGCTTGAAGTCCTCCCTAATTTTCTTTTGTTCGAACGAGGTGAAATAGTTTTGGTGATATAGAGTGCGTCGTTCGCAATTGGGTGTCCAGATTCGTCGTGGGTTTGTTCCCCGGGCTTTGCCCTTGTGAAGCTGAAGTTCACATTCATGAACTCTCCCATTTCGTGGCATTTCAATTACATTCTTTTTGCCTTCATCTTCAGATTTCTCTCGAGTATCGCCACGAGATTCAGTAGGTCACCAAAGATATGTTCCCAAAATTAAGCATCCGACAAATCGCCTCGTGTAATTTCAGCTTTGAATCCAGATTTTACCTAATTCGAAACAAAATCAAATCAATTGATAATTGAACTGGATGATGAGATTTAGGGTTTATGTACCATAGGGTTTAACTTCAGAAAATTCGTGGAGGCCACGGCGTCATATTGATCTTGCATACAAAATTTCATGAAAATTATATCATCTTCAATTAGTAATTTATCTTTATACAATTGTGAGAAGCATATAAGCCATATTGGCAATTGTCACAGATGCTTATACTTGGAGATGAAGGACCATACAGGTACAGTGGTACAAATGTGTGCATCCGACGATGTGGTGATTAAAGAAATATACAGATAAACATGTATATGATCCACGGTGATCATATTGAGCTTAATTATATCGTATTGAGCAATTGCAGAGGCTGAAGTGGCAGTAGCGGAGGACGTGGCAGCAGAAGAAGCTGCACGCTGCTCAACAGTCGCCGTCACACCTGAAATTCGTCAGTCTGTTGAGAGCATGGGGGCAATCGATCTTAAAAGCCTCGGCAAACCGATCGATCCAAGGCACATAGGTGGCGATCCAATCTAATAGAGTTCAAATTGCAGAAGAGATCGGGTCAAGATCGTTTATGGATCCATATCAAACTGAGCAAATCGATAATGGAGAGAGAAGGACAGATCGAGAGAGAGAGAGAGGGGGTGAGGGTTAAGGGTAAAATGGTAATTTCAGTTTTTTTATCTGTTAAGTTTGACCCTAAGGGATGTTTGGTTGGAGCTTTGGATTTGGAATGCTTTGGAATACTCTCTTATGAATTCTATTCCCACGTTTGGTTTACATGCTCGGTAATAAAATTATGACATACTCCATTCCCTAGGGAATAGTTGATGGGAATATGATTACCACCAAAATTGGTGACTTTTCTCCATTCCCATGAGGAGGAAATACATTTTATTTTAATTTCCAAAAATATATATTTCAAGGTTTCTATAAATAAACTCATTTTTACATTTTTAGAGTATGTCATGGAATAAATAAACGTACCAATCAAATAAGATATTAGAGTATGCCATGAAATGGTAATGTTTTAGCATGTGAGATTCCTTGGCATACTTCATGCCAATGCATTCTCCAAAGCACAAACCAAACGGCCCCTAAGTTATGTTTGTGTAGATTTGAGAATAAATGTACTTAGGAAGGATAAATTTGATATAATCAACTTAGGAGGGAGAAATATGTAATTTAAATGTTTACAAGGGATATACCAGTAATTCTCCATAAAATGAATAGAAAAATCTCACAAAAACTTAGCACGCTTCATGTATTAAAATGAATAGAAAAATCTCACAGAAACTTAGCACGTAGAAATCACTGGAGAGGAGCTATCTTCCTCTCCAGTGCACCAAATTGCACGTATAATTCTTAATTTTTATATTTGATGGTGTATGCAATATTGTGAACAACAATGATATAATATTTGTTATGTTTTTTTGTAAAATTGTGTTAAATCTCATATATTATTATATAATAACACCAAATAAATGTTATTATTTAATTAAAAACAATGAAATTTTTTGTTAATACAAAACATATACATAATCATAAATAAATAAATTCAGATAATTTTATTACGAGATGATACTATCAGTATTATCATACAAATATGCATTTTATATTACAATAAAAAACATAATTAACATCTCCGCCGTGTACCTCTGTATTCTCCTAGCATTTTATCATTTTTTATTTCAAACTTCATCCAAATAGTTAATTGGGCCATTGGGTTTAGAATTAATGATTTGGTTGGGGATCAATTGGGCCGTTAATATAAACTAATAAACGAATTTACATAGGCTTGAACAAGTTATTTTCAGCCATAGGCAAGCCTGGCCTTGTAAAAGTTAAACCAAGCAATTATATAGTCTATAATGCATTAAAAACAATACTTAATTAATTATTACATTAGTCTGCTAATCCGCCAACCCGCCTCTAGTTAGGGACTGTCAGGCTCCAGATTATATAATTTCTCAGGGGACACCACGTGAGACAACAAACACGGACGCTCACTGTTTCCCCACTTTGTAATCCTCTCCAGTTATACTTTCCCAACACTTCCACCACATTTCCTTCTCTACACCACAATCTCACACAAAAGAACGACTGACCGATTACTCACGTGAGCCTGTTTCATGTTGTATTTTTCATGGGGGCGCTCTTTCTTCTCAAAACAAAACCCGCAAAAAAATGAAAAAGGAAAGTAGCATTTATGAACCCCTCGATAAATGCACTACAAACGTAGAAGGTACAAAACAGACGCAACGCAACAGTCTCTTCTTTTGCCTTCAATTCCAAGCCAAATTCAATTCAAAATTCCAATTCAAACCTAACAAAATGTACAATAAAATGGAGAAACCCATCAAATTTGGGGAAGTAAACGACCTCGGTATTACCACTACCACTAGCCCCACCGCCGCCACTAACTTCGCCTATCAGACGCGGTGGAGCGGCCCGGTTCCGGCGGCCGCGCATTGGGTCCTCATTACTCTCCTCTTGGCTGGTCTTGGTGTTTCGGTGTTTGTTCTAGCAGTGGTACACAATGCACTTCTGTTTGTCGGGATAATTCTTCTCTCTTCGATGATTATAGCGTTCTTGGTATGGAATGTGGTGGCGTACCGGTCGTACCGTGCTTTGTTGGCTTTCCTCGACCAATTTGCTGACTCCGACCTAGGCACTGCTTCAGATGGTCAAATTGTTAAGATCACTGGGGTATGGTAAAATTTAAACCTTTAACCTCTGTTTTATTTCAAATTTCTGATATCTGATTTTCATGGTAAAATTAACTACTGTCATGTATTATAGTAACAAAATTTTCTAAAACTTTTTGTGACGAATTATACGACAAAATAACTTGCCAGCCTAAATTATTGATCGATTTCTCAAATTTGTTAATGTAGCAAAATTTTATTGTTATTTCTTTGTGTCAGATAAACCCTAAACTGTCTTTTTTTAATAAAATCAATTTCCCATTTAATGTAGATTGTTTCGTGCGGCGATATATCATTAGTATCTTCATATGAGAAAGTTGGTAAATGCATTTATACATCAACTCTATTGTACACATGTATAGGATGGAAATCTAAGCTATCGAACTTTAGCGAGCATCTCATTAAATGGGAATTAGCACATTTGGAGGTAGTATCTAAACCATAAACCCTAAAACTTAACTCTCATTAATTTAATGCTTAATTTTGTTGGAGTTTGTCAGAGAATAGCTGCGGATTTCTACATAACAGATGCAAAATCTGGTCAACGAGCTCTTGTCAAAGCCGGTAATAACTCGAGAATGATTCCCCTTATAAATGAAAGCATTCTTATTAGCGCGAGAAATAAAAACAGATCATTATCGTCGACAATGAAAAAATGGCTCGAAGAACGATATCTCTCTGTTGACTCTCATCTTATAAGACTAGAAGAAGGGTATATATATATATATAAAAAAAAATACCTTTATATGATTATCATTTGATTTAACATATAATAGGTGTATATAACATTATAACTCGGTCTATGATTAATTTGATACAGGTATATCAAAGAAGGTATATGCATAACTGTAATGGGAATGTTAAGCAAATCGAATGGTACGTTAACAATCGTACCTCCGCGAGAATCTGTCTCGACTGGATGCCTCCATTGGAGTTTTCTTCTTCCTATTGATATCGATGCGTTGCTTTTGAAAATATCGGACAAGAATTATTTCATACCAAGAGATCGGTATTGTGACTTTGCTTGATATGTACAGAAACTACTCTTTAGTGAATCAAATTGGCTTTATTATTTTTCCTTTCTTGTTATTACTGGTACAATCAAATTACCTGTTACCACTCGGATCAAAATTGTTTGTAATGGTAAACAGGTTGGACTTACTCTTCTTACTTGGGCTGGATTTAATGGCCTCGGCGCAAATCTATCGACGAAATAAAGATTTAATCTAAAAAAGGAGGTACACTCTAGTCATACATTGTTCTAGTTCTTGTGACAATGAATATAGGGATGTCAACGGGGCGGGTTCGGATAAATCTTTCCAATATCAAAATCTGAGTTTTCGGGTATTATCTGAATTCGAATCAAAAATACCTGCGGATAAAAAATCATATTCGAATCCGAACCTGCAGATAACGGATAGACCCGAAACAGAACTCGAATCCGTTACCCGAAAATCACCAGTATAAAATTAAAAAAAAAAATCTAAAAAATTAGTATACAAATACGTAAAATCACTAACAATTGTATATAACATAAAACAAACAAACTTGTACAAAATACTTTAAAAATGCAAATATTACAAATAATTAATTCATAAAATGACAAATTTTCATATCGTTGGATATTTTCGGATATTTTTCGGGTTCGGATTCAGATTCGGGTATATCCGTTGGTACAAATTTACTCACGAATCCGAACCCGGAGCGGGTATTTATTTTCGGATAATATCCGATCCGTGAATATTTTTTTCGAGTATTATCTGTCCCGTTCGGGTCGGATATCCGCGGGTTCGATTTTTTTGACATCCCTAAATGATTGTGACAAAATTGAACAAGCATTGTCGAATTAAGTACTTTTTTTATTAAACGTCATGGACAAACACAACCAAATTACATACTAAAAAAATTTAGAAGTTTCTACGGTCATAACGTTCAAAAAAGGTGGAGAAAAATGTTGGGATTGCATCATTACTCTCTTGACAACTATGAAGGAGGAGGAACTTTTTGTTGTTTTTTCAAACATGCTAAAAGAAAGTAATGTCACGTCCCTTAGAAAAAAAAACGAGCACAAATTCGCGCGGGCCCTTAGAAAAACATCATAATTTCATTTAAACCTCTCTAAAACGTGAAATTTACTATACCCTTATCAAATCCTTAAATATCCTTTGCTTTTTTCATTAAAATCATTTTTTTCAATTTTCTTCCAATATATAAAGTACCTAATTAATATTCGATTCATATTCTTTGTATATAGTCTCCATCATGTTACTTCAAAAAATTTATAAAAAAATTAACAAGTAATATTTTTTTTACTGCACTTAATCTAATTGGATATCTTATTCTTTCTTTTTTGTTGCCCTTACAAGTTACAATCACTAAAAATGCCTTTATAATCATTATAATAAAAATAGAGAATTTTTTTTTATCATTTTATAGGAGACTCATAGGAAATGTTTTACAAGGTACATTCATTTATAACATAAAAAATACTATGAAAGAAACATTTTCTTCGTGATTATATGTTTTGATGTAAATGATTTTTTTTTTATATAATAAATGAAGAAGATTCATAAGTCCTCCATCTATTGATGTAAATGAGAATCGAACCCACAATCTTTTACAACATATGATTTTTTTTTGTCTCGGACTCAACCAGCTAGGGTATGAGCTCATTGTCAATGGGCTCGTAGCCCAGTTGGTTGGGTGTGAGATACAAAAATCATACGTTGTGAGATGTTGTGGATTCGAGTCACATTGATATCAATGGATGAAAGACCACCGAACCTTCTCTATTTACTCTTTTTTTTTTTATGTAAATGATTATATGATATATTTTCTCTTATATACATATATATTTTTCTTGTAGAACCATCAATTCAGTTTTTGTTGTTATTGATTATTCTCGATAATTAGAATATACGGCCTCAAAGCAACGCAAGCGATACACCGATGAAAATGATAATGGGTTGATTTTATGAGTTTTGTTTATTGTATGTTTATAGAGTTCATTGAAATTTAGAAATAATTTTTGGGACTTTAGTGTATTTTAATTACAATATTCGGGTACATCTATCATTTAACATTTGCTACACCTTACCTTGAGCTATGTTTGGATGGAAGATAAGCTAGGTATAGCTCTATTTAGGAATAACTAGTTATCACTTGTTATGCTTTTATTTTTGAAGGATGTTTGGCAAAGTTATAGAAATAAAAATTGGAATAAGTTGAATTTTGAAAGAAGATCTGGTATAATTACCAAAATATCCATTTCATAAACATTATAAAATATTTAATAAATTTACTGTTATTTATATGAATATTAACTAATATAAGATTGTTGTATAATAAATTAATCTTTGTACTTTAATTAAGTAATATACTAAATTATATCTCTCTTCTAAACAAAAAGCTCAACAAGAAGAAATGGACTTTTTTTTTCATATTTACTTTACAAAATAACCAACTTGCATGGAAAGGAAAAATGAGAAAAATCATAAATTTTGTTCCCATGTCTTCATTTATATTTGAAGCAAAACCATCTCGATTGGGATCTTAAATTAAAGAGAAACATATGAAAATGTATTAATGTAATTTATTTACGTGAATGATGCACAATTAAAAAGAAATTTGAGATCTAAGAAGAAAAAATCTAGGCACATTTGATAATATGTTTGGTTGGGAGAGATGAGTACGAGAACATGGATGAAGGGTATTTTTGAAACAAATTAAAAGTATAACATGAGAGAGAGTTTATCACGACTCAAAGTGGTGACACCCTCTATCCCATCTTATACCTGCTAAAATTATATACGTTTGGCAAAGAATAAGAAGATAAGAGGTGTTATTCCTAAGTTATCTTGCTGTCAAACACCACCTGAAGGAATAAGGTGATATTGTTCTACACCTTACATCTGGACTTTTTTTTTTTAATAATAAATAGAGAAGCCTTCGTTTGTCCTGCATCTAGAATTTTTTTTTTTTTTTTTTTTTGAAAAACTAAAGAGGCGAAGCCTCTTTTAATATATTAAAGCAGAGTTTAATACATTGGTACGATTTTACATGATAAATGTAAAAAAGTAGTTTCGCAAAAATAAATTATAATTGCAAAAGTAAGATACATGCCGAGAGATGATGCTTTCGGCTATCCTTAGACGAATGCAACCTCTCTCTGCCCTCGGTTTGCCACGCGAGCTCTGATTGTCATCGAAGCTGTCACCGTCGCTGTCGCGGCCCGTCGCTCTCGGACTCGCCCCCAGACTCGCCCCAGACTCGGCCGTCGCTCTCGGCCTCGCCCTAGACTCGCCCCAGACTCGTCCCAGTCTCGCCCCATACTCGGCTCCAGCCTCGCGTTTTTTCGATTTTCCTTTTTCCTTTCCCGCTTTTTCCTTTCGTCGCCCTTTTGCCGACACCCCAAATCGGCCCGAGTTTTTGCTCTTCGAGGAGCTCCAAAATCGCCTCGATGGCGGCTAGGGTTTCGCCCCGTCGTCGTCAGTCGCTGTGGCCAGTTGGCGCCCCCTTCCTCCCGTCGCCAGTCAGCACCTGTCTCCAGTCGCCAGTCGGCACCAGTCGGCGCCCCTACCAGTCGCCTCCAGTCGCCTCCAGTCGCCTCCAGTCCAGTCGCCTCCAGTCCAGTCGCCTCCAGTCGGCAGTCGGCGCCAGTCGCCAGTCGGCGCCAGTCGCCAGTCGGTGCCCCAGTCGGCGTCGGTTTGCCTCCAGTCGCCTCCTCGCCCTCACAGTCGCCTGGCGATCGCCCTCGGTTCACCCTCGATTCGCCGCCGTCGGACGCCGACGCCTCGCCTCCAGAGTCGCCTCCAGAAACCCTAGGTCGCCCTCCGCCTCGCCTCCAGAGTCGCCTGGCGTTTGCCTCGCGAAACCCTAGCCGCCAGCGCTCTCTCGCGAAACCCTAGCCTCGCCTCCAGAGTCGCCTGGCGAGTCGCCCATCTAGAATTTTAGAAATAAGGTGATATTGTTCCAATTTTAATTTTAGAAATAAGGTGATATTGGGCATGTTTGTGATGAGAGATTTTGATATACATATATTTCACTATCCATGCATTTCACTATTCATGTATTTGGTAATTCATACAAGTTGTTTGATAAGTTGTATTCTAAAATCATGGATAAAAGATTCTTTGTTTGATTATTGTTAAAAAATACATGACTTTCATTTTTTATTATAATTAATGAATTTAATTGATAGATTAAATATCTCAAGTAAACAAACATAAATAAAATATTATCAATAATTAACATATACGATAGCGCAAATACTTTTAATAAACGTAAATATGTTCTCATAATTTTAAACATACAAAATATGGTCGATATATCATCTCTAACAATTTTGAACATGCACAATATACAAAATATATTCAAAATACAACCATAAACTATACCATTTAAAAAAACGCATCATCTCCAACACCACCGGTATCACCCGTACCTCTTCCACTGCCCATACTACCCATACCACCCATACGGCAAATTATTTGTTACATACCCTAAGTTTTTTTGTGAATTATTTGTTACGGACCCTAAATAGTGAATCAGATCTATGCAAACTAATGAATCAGATTCTTAACTGCTAAAGACCAATGAATCATATCCTATGCTTTTTTGGGACTTTTTTTTGTTACATAACCTAAATTGGTACCAAAATTAAAATTAAAATTATGAATCAGATGTATACAAAACCAAATTGACTTGTAAGGGTTCCAATTTAAAGTCAAATTAGAATCAAATGAATAATATCATACTTGTCCCAAATTGAAGAAAGCTTGGCTCAAGAATAATAAAACTAAATTGATTTTGTTTAAGTGGGAGTGACTTAGCTAGAACCCAAATACATGGATAAGAAATGAAATACCATTTTCTAAGTGGGAGTAAAAATTACCGGGACAAAAAATACTATCACATTTAATCCCTCAAATCAAACAAGGGATTTCAAGATTATCCCGGATATTGAAATCCTATCTCATCTAATCCCTCAAATCAGACATGCCCATTGTTCCAATTTTGCAGCTTTACAGGAATATATTTAGTGAAATGAATTTGCATTCCACTGAAATGCATTCCAGATGGTCGGTCGTTGCTCACTGTCCGAAGAATTACATTTTAGAGTTGTTTATCTACCATCGCTTATACCTTTTTATTATTACCTTATACTTTTACTACACTATATGGATAAAAGATATTATGTTATTTATATCGTTGTTATTATTATTATTATTTTTTATATACTATAGATTAAAGATATGTTGTTATTTATAAATTTTTACTATTATTTATATTATTTATTATATATTTTTTTACTATGATTTATACATTTTTTATACATGTGATTAAAAAAAATTGTTATTTATATTTTTTTACTGTACCTTTTTATATTATGCATTAAAACTATGTTTTATTTATACTTTTGTATTATTTTATATAGTTTTTTCTATATTTGGGATTAAAGATTTTTTTGTTAGTTATATATTTTAAACTATACTATGAATTAAAGATATGTTGTTATTTATATTTTTTTCATTATAAAAATATATAAATATGAAGGCAAAATTTATCAAAAAAACTATCTATATATTTATATCTTTTTTCTATGCTATGAATAAAACTTTGTTCATATTTATATTTTTTTCATTGTAAAAAAATATAAATATGAATTTGAAAAGTATAAATGTGTAGTTTAAAGGTATAAAACAACGAAGGCGGAAGATATATTGGACGTGTTCTGAATATTAAGCGATGCTCGGAAAAAACAGTGCTCGTCTAATTTTATGTCCGTACTTTTTTTAAGCATGTGTTTTGCCATGTGACGCTCTCTGGTTTAAATGGGCGGTCCGGAATGCATTAACTCTCGAGTGCGTTAGCAGCTCCCATATATTTAATGAAGTATTTGTTTGTTTGCTTTGTACTAAACATTCATACTGTGATGAAACTCACATTCGACGGAGATGGAAGTTTCTCTCTGACGGTTTGGGCTATCATAGTTGTCGCTACCAACGATTCTAAGATGAATACGCTTGATAACGGTAAGTTTTTTGTCATTTTTTTGGAAGTTCGAGATACAAATTAGGCTAGCCATTAAACAACCAAAAGATGAATCGATGAAGATTTAATGAAGTAGCAGTTGTTTCACGAGACCACGTCATTAAAAAAATCGTCAATTCCGTTCCTTCCAAACATTTCAAGTGCAAGAGAAACATAGCATCGTCCAAAGTTCGCGGGTCAATGAATTCATTTTGCCCGACCCGCTATTAACTTTCGGACCTACTTCACACTTTTACCAAATAACAACTAACAAGGAGAAATTCTGCTTTTCTTCACCAGAAAAGTTTGTACTTTCTCGGATCAAATAAAAGAAAATTTTAGGTACAAATTTGGTTTAAGAATTGCATTCTCAATCATGCATTTAATCTATGTATCGTTCTAGTTCGGGAGACAATAAATGCGAAACAATATTAAAATTAAATTTATTGGCATGACTCACCCCTATTAAACAAACATGAATATTTGCAACATGTTATTGCTGTATATGCAGAGTCACCATCCTGAAGAAGATTGTGCGACACCATTTATATTATTCGACCATTTATATTATTCGACCATTTTCATATTTCTTGATTATTATTCAAATGCTCGAGATATTCCATTACAACTGGATCGGTCCAGGGCGCACCGAATGGAGCCTCATCTCCAGCCACCCAACCTAAGTGGCCTCCTTGCGGAGTCACTATTAGTAAACAGTTTGGATTCTCCTATTAAAAAAAAAGATAAGTTTTCATAATTCAGAAATATATTTGTAATTAATTAACGTATAAATTGTAGTAAACGAGTACATTAATATCTTCACGGGGAATTCCTCTAGATGGAGCAATTGGATCGTTTTCAGCCTGCATAAAAAGGATTTGATAAATATTACTTTAAAAATAAATTGGGATAATTTTTGTTATATTTTTTTATTAATATTATTTCGTAACCTGAATGCACAAGAGCGGAATAGAGACATCCTTAATGCATCTCGAACTGCTGGATTTGTTATAATAATCATCCACTGATTTGAACCCAAATGATACTAAAAAAGTAAACACCAATAAAAATAACTTTATTAACTTACCATTAACATAGATATAATTAAAATGTATATAAATACCACTCGTTAATGCTCGATCGAATTCTCTGACCGATTTAGCATTTGCAGCTAGAGGTAAGTTATATTCTCCACCAATTCCCTCGAATAAATGTGCATGCCTAAAAAAAATCACACGAGTTTGAAACTACCAATCTTTTTCAAGAAAATAAGTTCTTTAAATATTTGAAGAGAAGATTACTTTTTGAAATTTTTGCGTAAAGATCGAGCGAGAGCAATATCATATACATTATTGAAACCTTTGTGGAAATCCTCATCCGCAATTGGCAAATTGAATGGATTGCATAGAGATACCGCTCCAGATAAAACACAGTTTTTCGATTCCTGAAACAAAAGGAATATCGTTTAAGAAAATAAGTATATTATCAAATTAATATAAAATGTAAGAAAAATAATTAGTAATAGGACCTGACCAATGTAGCGAACGAGAATATTTGCACCGAGTGACCAACCAACCCCATAAAGTTTCGATTTTGGATACTGCGTTGAGACATGATTAACGACTTCGCTCAGATCGTCAGTGAATGAAGCTGAATAAAACTATGAATTATACATGGTAAGGTTAGTGGCTAATTAGGGTTTAGGATTTTGGGTGAGTACCTTGGGGGTAGTGACGGGGCTATCGGCACAGCCACGACTGTTAAACACCACCACTCTCCATCCTTTCTTTCGAGCTCTCGTAAGCATGTGTCTCACGTATGTGTCATTACTGCCTCCTGTTAGACCAGGCTACAGTACAATAACATAAAGGTTAATTTGATTTGATATAGAAGCACAAATCAAGGTACAAACCAGAAGAATGAGAACTGGAGATTCAAATGGAAGTTCTGTTTCATCGCCGGCGACCCAATCAAGCGCCACGGCGCCATCATCTTTCGCCCGCAGGGTCTCCCGCCTAAACTGGACAACCGGCAAAGAGCGGGAGAAAGACGCCAAAATCGTTTCCAAGTGACGATTCCATCCTATGACTGGGAAAGCCTTGTACGGACGCTGGAGACTGAGAAAACTGGAGAGGAGGGACTTGCGCGCGCCGATGATCTCGAGGGACGAGGGAGGAGGAAAAAAATTAGGCTCCTCGGATTTGGATTTGGATTTGGACTTGGATTTTGACATGGCGCGGAGTGGGGGAAAGGAGCGACGGAGGAAAGAAGTGGGACGGGGAGAAATGGAAGGAGTTTGTGAGCTCGCCATTGGGGTGATTTGATTTGATTTAATTTGACTGAGTGGCTGTGGTTGGTCTGGTGGGGTCGAATAATGGTGATGGAAGGATTAAATAATTTGAATGTTCCTGGTGCAAAAGTTTTATAGAGATGTTTGGGTGGATGAGTATGGGTCCGTGACACCAATTATTTTGGCTGTGGTGGTCTTTGATGAGTTCGAACTTTAGAAGAAGAGTGGTTATTTGATGTGAACGGTCGTCTTCTCTCGAGATTCCATCAGGAATGGTCTCATACTGGTTGTACGAGCAGGTTATGTTGCACGAATACGAATATGAATATCGTATCCGACACGATACGGATATGGCGATATGATAGTTTTTAAAATTACAGAGGATACGATACGGTTATTATCAATATTTTAAAAATCGGCCTCGGCGCTAGACGCCGACCAAACGTCTAGGTTTAGCCTAGTCGTTTTTGTCTAGGCGGAATTCCGTCTAGGCCTGCCCAGGACCGATTAATTCCGCCTAGGCCCATTCCAATATTTTTTTTTTTTTTTTCCTTTTCTTCTTTCTATTTTTAGTAACTTTTATGTCGCGTGGATACTCCGAAAAATCAAAATCTATATGTATCCGATACGCGTATCGTATCCTAAATCATATGTTAAATTGTCGTATCGCCGTATCGACATATCCGAGCAACATAAGTATTATTATGTTGTAGATTTCATATTATGATTTGTTTGGACGTTGTCTCAAATAAAATATATATACACTATTTTTAGTATAAAAAGTTGTAGCACAAATTATAATATATAAAAATTAAAAAATATGACAAAAACTATGTAAAATTACAAATCCGCATAGAACCGATTAATCCCTCTAGGCGCTAGACGGTGCCCGTCCGCCCGATTAGCGGCTAGCGATTTCTGTAACATTGGTTATTACATATAATATTTATTATTTTATTAATTATAATTTATATATTTTATATTTTTATATAACATATATTTGACACAAAATATCCTAAAAATTTATTTTTACAGAAATAATTTCTTATTAAATAAATGTTTATTTTAATTAGTTATTTATTTCGATTTCAAATTTTTATTTTTATTTTTCAAGTACATTTTTGTATACATTAAAAATATCCGACAAGTATCCGGAAGTATCCGAGAAGTATCCGCTATTATTTTGAAATAAAATATTCGGATACGTCACGTGGAGTATCCGATACGATATCCGATACGATACGGCTTGATTTTTGAAGTATCCGAGCAACATGAGAGACCAACTCTAAAATATCAAAAAATTTGTTTTGTCTTGTATGTATGGCAACAATTTATGGTGTTGGAACAAATAATGCACATATTAGAAGAATTGCCTAATTTTTTTTTTCTATTTTTGACTCATAAAGAGGTTACTTATGATGGGATCAATTTTATAGTTGACGAAGTGGTTTCAATTTCTCCCGCCAAAATTTTCTTCTGCAGTTTTTTCACTTCTCGTAGTTTTGAGGAAATGTTGACTTGCATGAAAAAAAATAACAATGAAGTATGAGTTGCAATAATTTGATAAAATACATCATACCAAAAAATAAAAAATGGACTTATGCAGTAACTGCACATACTAACCGCCACAGTTACCGCAAAACAAACAATCCCTTAATGAAGCTACCAGATCCTAAAAAGTCAAAATTATCACAATTTCCCTCAAGGCAAAGAATGTCAAAATCTAACATGTCATCGAAGCCGTTAATCAAGGTATATCTAACTTTTAACAAAGATAGGCTGCAAAAAGGACCCGTCATTATGCCTAAATTGCAAGAAGACCCTTTATTCTTAAAAATATTAAAAAAAATCCCCTACTGTTAAGTTTTTTGTTAATTAACTTCTTAATAAGGGCTTTTTGCATTGGGTACCTCCAAGAGGATTTCAAAAAATCTTGGTATTTATCTAATATAATTGTTCCATTTATCTTGGTACTAATCTCCTAATTTATGCTGGAAATTGTTGGGAGGTGAAATCTGCACTTGAATATCTCTCTTAGTTAATTTTCTTAATTAATTTTAATTAATTAAAGAATATGAATATATTCTGACTTCCTTTTTCATGGTACTTTAGATTAATTTACACATGTAGGAGACTTTTTTATACAATTAAAAGATCATTGAAAAGGTTCAATGGAATTTGGATTCAATGCAACTTAATAGCATTTTCATGCATAAAAATGCAATACAGAAATTAGAACAAGAGAATAAAATTTATTATAATAGGTAAATTGACCAAACAATTAATCGCCTGATTAGGTTAATTCATTCTCACTTTTCACCGAGTACATATGAGGTTCGCAAATAATGATCTGATCATCACGAAAAACATCATTTAAGGAACTTGTATAAAATATTTTTAGAACTTGAGAACTATTTGAAATTTACTAAAATGGCCTAATCTATCCTATTATGGTTGGGACCAATACAAGCACAACTTAACAATAGCTAGTCTCAAGACCCAATATTCAGCTCAATACCCCCTATGTTTCTCGGCCTAGTATATATATGCAATTTCTAGTTTTTTTATGTACGAATACTTTATAAATTAATAATTTGGTGTTCCCAACATATTTGTTGATTTGTTTTTGCTAACTAGAGTATGCAATCAATTTGAATAATTTTATTTTAGTTTGATTTGATTTGAGTGAGATTGTTTTTTTATGTTGATTTCAGTATAATTAAATTTTGATTCTTTTATGAAATATTACTATTGAGTATTGATGTTCTCAAGTTGGGTACAGTTACTAAATAATTTACCAACTCCCTTATTTTGGACCCATCTTTATGAAATCTCATCATGCCACCTCATCACAACTCATGCCACATCATCACAATTATTTCAACCATTATATTAGGATATGTGGCAACATATTAACCATAGATTAACATTTTGATTTTGTGTGGTTATGTTTTATTTGTAGATATTTATGTGTCCCTTATTTCACACATACTTTTAAGCAATTTTAGAAGGCCACATAACCTTACACTAATGACGTGTCAAAATATTATTTGTTAGGTTCATGTTGGACCAATTGTATTTGATTTTGAATTTTTTCACAATATGATACATGATCAATTGTGAATACAAATAGAATGGGAAGAGATTAAATATCTAACATTAATAAATTAATATATAATATAATAAAACATACATCAAATTAGTATTTTCATAATATAATTTAAAAAAATTAAGAAATATATTCGCTGGAATTGTATCTTTATTTTGAGATCCATATTATCATATATTTAATATTTTTTTCTAACTTAAAATTTTGAAAACAATTGTGTAAAAAAAGATATAAAAATAAATATAATTACATTAATAACTTGTAAGACTAATTATTATTATTTTTAAAACTATAATTGAAAAAAATTGCACATACTACTTAGTATGTTATTATCATATATTCAATATTTTTCTCTAACTTAAAATTATGAAAACAATTATGTAAAAAAGATATAAAAATAAATATAATTATATTAATGACTTGTAATCCTTATTACTATTATTTTTAAAAATATAATAGAAGAAAATTTGCACATCCTAATTATTATTATTATTTTTAAAACGATTATGTTATATTTGTATTTGTACTTAAAGCAGTTTCATGTTAATCTTTTAAAAAAAATAATGAAAGCTATTTATTTACTAAACACAAATAATTTTTGTAACTTATATAATATTTTTCAATAATAAACATGAAACTTAAAATTTATCAGACAGAAATATATTTTTTTTAACTTTTACAATGTTATTATTCTTAATTTTAGATATAAAAATTTAAAATATCATATGGTTTTTATTTTTGTTTATGTCCACCCATGTTGTTTTATTATTTTATAGTGACTTTTTTTTATGTGTTGCATTATAGTACTAAATAAATATTTTGCAATGTGTCATATTCAAAAATAGTGCGATAATTTTGTCATCATCAAACTTCCTTAATCAATATGATATTTATTTTCATAAATTCTTATATTTGATTCCGAAAAATCATAACTATATATTATGTGTATATATTGAAGGAAATACAGTTACAGATCAACTAGTTGAATGTACAAATGAGTGTAGACAAACATACGTGTTCGTCGGAACGATTGGATGCATAATAAGATTATGCAAATCTGGCAGAAATTACATGGTGCGTCATGACGCACCATATTGTGCGTCATGACGCACAGTAGAGTAATTCTGAGAAAGCCAATCTGTGAGTATACCGTCACGACGCACCAAGTTGTGCGTCATGACGGTGGTGCGTCATGACGGACGTTATCGTGCGTCATGACGGTACACTGTGTAACGGCTATATCCAAGTAAATGTGACTTGTGCGTCATGACGCACCATATCGTGCGTCATGACGCACAGTGATCCGAATTCTGGATTAGCAGTTTCTGATACTCATTAATACACCATTAACTCTCAGATTAATATAAGATCTGTGGATTCTTCTTCCTCTCTCTCTCTGGCTGCCAGACCTAATTCTTGAGAAGAAGAGAGAAACTTGTGTGACAAGTGAAGGAGAATTGGAGATTGTTTTGAGCAAGTTTGCGGGAATTTTAGGGGAATTCGCCGCAACCGAAAGACGTTAGCTCGAGGTGGATACGAGTAGAGAGATCTCAACTGAGATCTTCGACTGTGATCAATCGAGAGCAAGGACGAGCAAGGTCGGAGACGAACCGGATAAATTCCGGTTGTATACGACAAATCGGAGCTTCGTATTAGGTGTCGAATCGCGCGGGCGTGGGACGTGCGTGTCGCCGGAATCGAAGCAAGCAGCAGCTAACAGAGTCAACCCGTCTCCGTGATCAATTTCACGCGGTATGATTCTCTATGAATTAAGCGTTAATTTCATAGGTTAGATGCATTTCATGATTCGTACTTTCGGGTCGTTGACGTGGTCCTCGGGATCGGGTCGGACCGGGCCTCTCAATCCGCTGCGCGGGGCTCGGTAGTGACGCCGATTTCCAACAGTGGTATCAGAGCGATCGTCACGATTCGATCGTCGAATCGATTTCGAATAAGTGTTATTCGGAATTTCATGTAGAATTTTAGGACATAATCATGTAGTTGTAAAATTAGGACCATAGAAATCTTACTAGTGTTTGATCATGAGATGATCAAAAGAATCTAGAAGTAATCATGAATTGTTCATGATTAATCGTTTTTTGAAACGATTAAAATCTGTTAAAATTACAAAATAAAACTGAATTTCAGGTCTGGTGCGTCATGACGCACGATATGGTGCGTCATGACGCACACGGGAAATCCAAGAGTTGGATCTGAGGCGTTACTCAGTCCGTCGTGACGCACAAAAGTTGTGCGTCATGACGCACTGTGTAAATTCGTACCATCATGACGGACCGTTTGGTGCGTCGTGACGGTAGAAGTCCAAAAGTTTCTGGCAAACTGAACAAAATGTTTTTGTTCAGTGCGTCATGACGCACCCTCTGGCGTCATGACGGACCAGAACAGTCCGTCGTGACGGTATAACCAACCATCATGACGGAAGAACCTCAAAAAGTTTCTGGAAATCTGGACAAAATGGTTTTGTACAGTCCGTCATGACGCACCGTCTGGCATCATGACGGAAGAACACGGTCCGTCGTGACGGTAGTAACCAACCGTCATGACGGAGGAACCTGAAATAGTTTCTGGAATAGACAACAAAATTGTTTTGTATGGTCCGTCGTGACGCACTGTCTGGCGTCATGACGGACCTGTGAAGTCCGTCGTGACGCACGTTATGTTGCGTCATGACGGAAGTCAATGGAAGTCCATTTTAGTACGGTGCGTCATGACGGACGTTATGTTGCGTCGTGACGCACAGTGTAATTTTTCTTGATTTATTTAATTGTGGTTCTAATCATTATTAATTATGTTCATTCATCATGATATACTTGCTTATTGATATAATTAGATTATATCACATAAATCCCTGCATAATACTTAAGTCATGAAATGCCTTCCATGTTCACAACCTCCGAGGTTGGTCATCACACCTTGCACGGTTTCAGGCCAAAGTCGGGCGTGCATTGTTGTATGTATCAACGTGAGAGGCAAGCGTTGATTGGGGACAAATGCGGGTTCAGGCCAAAGTCGGGCGCATTTGTAGCTCAATTGAACGATACGTGAATATGGTTGTGACTTAACCGTCCAAGCCAATCCGATTGGGGTTCGGGGCATAGTTAGGATGCACAAACGGAATTCGAATCATATATGATATGGTTTGATACCGAAATCCTATAATGGGTCAAGAGTCACATTGGATGTGATTGGATTTATCCTACCTAAATAGTGAAATCCCATTTGTCGGCCAAAGTCACTTATGGGAGGATCATGAAATATGGGTCTTGAAGTGTTATTGGATTAAGAATCCCGAATCAATATTAGGGTTATTGATTTGATAAAAGTAACATATTTCATATCATATAAGCATATAGAATAAGTACGCACGGTTAGTTGTCAATGTCATAATTAATGTAGAATAATAATTTAAGCAACACCAATATCATATCGATATGATCGATATTAGAGAAAGCAAAAATTTGACAAACTTGAGAAGAAGTCAAATAATATTGTATGTCAAATGTTGACATACATAAGACACGAACCTTCAAAGGAATTTGAAGATTTATAAGAAACAATAGTCTAAGGATGATTAAGACAAACGTTGTCTCAATCAAGGATTTGGGCAAGTTGTTGTCCCAATATCAAAAGAAAGGTTAAATCCGAGGAGGATTAATCCAAAAGTTGATAGAAATAGCTTCTTTTGACATTATCATCTTGAAAATGTGTATGAGATATACATTTCTAGAATCCATTGGATGGAATACTAGTTTTATTCGAATAAGATTCGCATGACAAGTACAAGACTTGTTAATTAATCAAGATGATAAAAGTGTCCTTCCAAAGGTTGGAAAAACGGTAAAAGACTTATCAAAAACCAAACATTTTGAATGTAGGTAAATAAGTAAGTTCGGAGGCAAGAGGAGGCTACAAATATTTCATTATATTTACTAACGATTATTGTAGATATAAAGATATCTATTTAATGCGTTTGAAACATAATTTTGAATGGTTCAAAAACGTTTCGAAATGAAATACGAAGTCAACTAAGCGAGAAAATCAAAGTCTTTCGATAAGATCGAAGAGACGAACATTTTAAGCTATGAGTATGATAATCATCTAGAAAATTTATGGAAAAGTTTCATAGTTATTTTCATTCGGAACATCAATGTAGATTAATGTGTCCGAGAGGAGGAATCAAACTTTGTTGTTTGATAGATGATAAATCAAAATCTAATATTTCAAATAAAATTTGAAAATTTACCCTTAAGACCAAGGTTAATCACATACCTTCTAAGTCGGTGCAAAAGACCCCATATATGATATGGATCGGAAATAAATTAAATTGAGGATTAACGTGGTTTCAGGCCAAAGTCGGGCACGTTAATAGTTCAATGTTAATGAAAACTTCCGATGTTATCTTTTGTAAGATTTGGAGATTTGAATTCGAAAACTGGTTTTGGATAAACTAAATCTCAAATCTTGATATGTTCATTCATTGAGTATTCTTAAAGAAATTAAAGGATACCATTTATTAAATCCCAATGAGAATTAGATTTTCATAGTTCCAAGAGATACCTTCTTAGAGGAGGACTTAATGTGCATAAGTTTGAAACTTAATGTCACTTATATCTATGAGGGCTAGTGGGAGATGAATCGATCTCGAAAGGTTCGAGACTCGAATGGAACATTGAACCGATGAATATGATTGGAATTTCATCAAAAGTTGATGAATCCAAGTCAAAATCACAAAGCGATTTTATTGATCAATTTAGACACGTCACAAATCGATAAATTGTGAATTTATCAAAGAATGTGACAAACGAATCGATCTCATACATGATGAGTCGATGGACTAAATGATGCTATAAAGGATAAAAATTTCACATGGCATAGTGCCATGGAATTCATGATTCAATCCATGCATGTCATCAAGTTTAGAACTTGGTTTAAACATTCTTTAGGGTATGACCCATAGGATGTAAGTGAGTTTTCAAAGTGAAAGCTAACGTGGATTGGAATATGTATACTTACAAAGCAAGAATATTTATGAGATTCGAAAATTCATGATATGATCATGAAGAAACGGTTTCACAAATAATCACGCTTTATTCATTAGGATTATATTTGCCATTTTACATAGTATGACTATGATTTTTGACAAATGGATGACAAGACCGTATTCCTTGATAGGAAATATTAAAGGGTGTGTATGTGACACAACCTAATGGTTTTATCGATCAAAAGAATCCAAGAAAAGTATACAAATTTCAACGATCCATATGATGGATTGAAGAATAATTCATGAAATCGGAATCTTATTCTGATAAAATTATAATTAGTTATAATATTATCAAGAACAAAAGAAAAGCTTTGTGTAGATGTGAAGGTTAGTGGGAGCCACATACATTTCTTATATTAAAATATATGAACGCTATATTATTCGTAGGATACGATTGTCGTTTCGCTATGAAAATTCAGACGAGACAACTTATGAGATAAGCATAAAAATCTATAAGATAGATTTAAAATTCCTCAATCTGAATCGAAGTATGTACATCGACAAAACATTGAAAATGGTTTTCAGTACATAAATCCAAGATCGGATTTCTTCCAAATGTCGAATGGCGAAGTTTTTCTGAGGATCGATGTACGACATCGAGTTAAAGAAAAGTAGAAAATTGGATATTTTATGTTTCGACAATAGAATATTCCAAATACGCCATGATATGTACTAATCTTTAAATATTGTTCATATTAAGTGTCGTAATTATCAATCGAATCCAGAGAATATTTCGTTTCGAATACTTTATAAGGTTGGATCGAACGAAAACAATTTAATATGGTTGTATAATGGTTATACTTTGCATACGCATAATAGTTATGCAACATTTAAAACCCGGATTCGTATTGAAATTAATAAACAATATCCTTTTAGAAAGGATTAATATTATATTTCTCATATAAAATGGTGAAGAAAATATATCGGTGATAAAAGTTATACCGATAGCATTTCTCCAAACATGCAACACATTTACGAAATGTGTACATATTTTGCTTAAAGAAAAATGAAGTTGTATGAAAGAGTTTCACAACAACTAAAAATGAAAATTCTACGATGGAATTTGATTTCAATGCGGCTTGCGAAGCCGAAATGGAAACGTTATGGATCAAGGTGTTGATCATACTTGATATTGTCCCAAGTAATAGGATTCTTTGGTTATCTATTTCGATGGTCGAAATAGAATAAAACAAAAGAAACTGAAATAACATAACCACTCCAAACTTATATTTAAATAGGTATTGGATACCTAACAAAAATTGACACTAACAGGAACGTAGCGGAACCGTTTACAAAAACTGCTCTCTTCTTAGTTAAGCATGAATGTCATGCGAAGACTATAGGTATAGAGATACCTAGAGGAGGAATAGATTTGAGGTATAGTTATCTAATACCGATAGTCATCGCAGATTATAATCCTAGCAGAGATTATAGATGTAAACGCTGTATCAACCAATACTTACTCTATATTAGTGCATTTCAAAAATTCTAAAATTTTACTTGCATTTATACTTATATGAAAACTTGTGCGTGGTTGTGTAATTTGATTACACGAACCTTGATTTATGACTTGTGTGAGCGTCTACGTGATACGTGATCATGTTAAGTAAAACCGTCACATTTCAAAAGTCATATTTCAAAAACGTCCCTAGTCATGATTAGGATACTTATGTGATAAGTATATCTATTATAAGATAATAGACTAACATGTACACTAGCATATTCGCCGAGATGATGATTATGTTTTGCTAATCATAGGACAAAGAGTTTGTCAAATCGGGAATATGGATATGCATTAGGCTATGCATATTGTGACTTGACCAAAAGTGCGATACCATGACATGGTTTAGTCATTGTAGATGGAATCGTAACGAATGGGGTCTTAGTTCTTCACACTTGAGATGATCATGGATCATTTTTCGTGCGTAACATGATGCTTAGATATAATCTTCCACTATCTGTAACAGGATGGTCATGGGATTATGATCGGGTGTTATCTGAAACACGGAATTTGATGTGAGTCATCAAGATAGAAATTGTTCCTTTCGAGAGAAAGAGATATCCCTTAGGCCTATCGATGAATTGATCAACGAAATCTCTGGCCAGAGTCAATGATATTAATTGTTAATATCGATTGTATTTGTTGATTCAATTCGGTATCGAAACAATAAGTTTAGTCAATCAAATTATAAGGATGACTATCACCATGCCTTTTGATTGACGGATATCGTGAACAAGAGAACTAAACACCACCGTTCGAGATGGGTATAAATGATCACAATCATTTTCGTTTTCAACGTGGGAAAGCTATGAAGGATTTCTTCCTAGATCCCTCTCATTAGCCCGTGAGCTTAGGCATAAGTTCACTACCATTGCTTGATACGAACCTACGCGGTCACACATAGAGCTGTCTTATTTCGGGCTTAAATTTCAATCTCTGAGGTTATGTGTACATGAGATGTACACTAGTACTTTCTTTAGTTGGATCTTGAACTGAGTGGGAGACTGAAGGAAATACAGTTACAGATCAACTAGTTGAATGTACAAATGAGTGTAGACAAACATACGTGTTCGTCGGAACGATTGGATGCATAATAAGATTATGCAAATCTGGCAGAAATTACATGGTGCGTCATGACGCACCATATTGTGCGTCATGACGCACAGTAGAGTAATTCTGAGAAAGCCAATCTGTGAGTATACCGTCACGACGCACCAAGTTGTGCGTCATGACGGTGGTGCGTCATGACGGACGTTATCGTGCGTCATGACGGTACACTGTGTAACGGCTATATCCAAGTAAATGTGACTTGTGCGTCATGACGCACCATATCGTGCGTCATGACGCACAGTGATCCGAATTCTGGATTAGCAGTTTCTGATACTCATTAATACACCATTAACTCTCAGATTAATATAAGATCTGTGGATTCTTCTTCCTCTCTCTCTCTGGCTGCCAGACCTAATTCTTGAGAAGAAGAGAGAAACTTGTGTGACAAGTGAAGGAGAATTGGAGATTGTTTTGAGCAAGTTTGCGGGAATTTTAGGGGAATTCGCCGCAACCGAAAGACGTTAGCTCGAGGTGGATACGAGTAGAGAGATCTCAACTGAGATCTTCGACTGTGATCAATCGAGAGCAAGGACGAGCAAGGTCGGAGACGAACCGGATAAATTCCGGTTGTATACGACAAATCGGAGCTTCGTATTAGGTGTCGAATCGCGCGGGCGTGGGACGTGCGTGTCGCCGGAATCGAAGCAAGCAGCAGCTAACAGAGTCAACCCGTCTCCGTGATCAATTTCACGCGGTATGATTCTCTATGAATTAAGCGTTAATTTCATAGGTTAGATGCATTTCATGATTCGTACTTTCGGGTCGTTGACGTGGTCCTCGGGATCGGGTCGGACCGGGCCTCTCAATCCGCTGCGCGGGGCTCGGTAGTGACGCCGATTTCCAACATATATTACGTGTATGGTAAAACAAATGAAACAAGACCGCCGCGAAGCGCGGGTAATCTCCTAGTTATAGATTTATTTATCAGTGTGTCTATTGAAGGGTAATTTAAGATTGATGGTTTCCAATCAGACCTATTAGATTTTTCCCGAATTGAATTGATTATGGTCCATTTCTTGATTTTCGTATATTTTAGAAAAAAAAAATAGGGGGAATTTCACATATAACCTCACAAAGAACTAAAATATCAAATTTGTCCTTCAAAAAGTTCAAATATCAAATTTAACCCCCTAAAACAAGAAACATATCAAATTTGTTCATTCGTTAACTTTTCCATCAAAACTAACTTATTCAAGTATGAAATTACCCTATTACCCCTGTCTTTTCTCCTCTTCGATTAAATTAAAGAAACAACTAAAAATAAAATTCACTTCTCCCTCTCCAGAGCAAAAGTGCCTCTCTCTCTCTCTCTCTCTCTCTCTCTCTCTCTCTCTCTCTCTCTCTCTCACAGCCACCGAATACTTAATGGTATCAAATACATACATAGAAAACTTGCAAAATATCTTTACTTTTCGGTCAAAACTTGCAAAATATCAATTTTCTTTAATGGTATCAAATACATCCATCGAAAACTTGCAAAATATCAATTTTCTTTAAAATCTTTACTTCTCTGTCAAAACCGTGATTTTGATTTCAAAAATAGTAGTTGAATTGAATATAGCATATGACAAAAATACCCTTATTCTCCATTATCGTGCTTACCTCATACCTACCCTCCTTCAGTTCCTCCTTGTAGAATTTAGAGATCATAATCCATAACTCTTTTTCTATTCATTCTCCTCCTCTTGTTAGTCCACTCTAGATTGTTTTCTAATCTCTTCTGAAAATTTAAATATGGACTTTCCCGATTAGTTAATAATTTATATCCCACATGGTTGATATGAATCATGATAGAATCATCCACCTTACTTAGCAATCTTTTACAAAAGAGAATTGATAAAATCATCCACCCCACTTAGTTGATATCATATTCCAAGACTAATTGAGTAATTGATATCATATTCCAAGAACAAAATTATTAATCCTAAATACATTAAGAGTTGGCGAAAATAAAAAGGGAATGAAAGACTACCCAGATTTTAAAAATCTGGGAAGGGTATTCGGTGGCTGTGAGAGAGAGAGAAAGAGAGAGAGAGAGAGAGAGAGAGAGAGAGAGAGAGAGAGGCACTTTTGCTCTGGAGAGGGAGAAGTGAATTTTATTTTTAGTTGTTTCTTTAATTTAATCGAAGAGGAGAAAAGACGGGGGTAATAGGGTAATTTCATACTTGAATAAGTTAGTTTTGATGGAAAAGTTAACGAATGGACAAATTTGATATGTTTATTGTTTTAGGGGGTTAAATTTGATATTTGAACTTTTTGAAGGACAAATTTGATATTTTAGTTCTTTGTGAGGTTATATGTGAAATTCCCCCAAAAAAATACTAGCTACTTCCTTAAACTGTGATGTTACTAGCTATGAAATCTAGTATTTGCTACATAACAATTTGAGATTTTATTATGTCCTCCTGAACTTCATTCATCCATCTAACTCTTTGTCTTCTCAAATTATTTATAACTCCATGAGCACTATGGTAACATAAATTAAATAAGATTATGAAATACAAAGCATGATACAACATTATAAATCCACCACAAGGTTACAACAAATCCAACCATTTATATTCTAATTCCTAACCTTTCTTCTAAACAAATAAATCAAAAATAGTTCCGTCAATACGAGCAAATAGTTCCATAAACGGCATTATTTTTCCATATGTCAACATCTTCGGCATTATTCGGCTTGGTTCTGGCTAGAGTGGTGTGACGAAGGAAGCGTGAGTCAGGTGCGACGGGTTCTTCTGTGGGCTTAGGAGCGGCCAAAAGTAGGGCTGGCAACGAGCCGAACCGAGCCGAACACAGGGCAGCTCGAGCTCGGCTCGAGTCTGGTTCGAGCCAGCTCGGCTCGACTCGTAATAGGGGTTTGAGCTCGAATGTCCAGCTCGAGCTCGGCTCGGAAAAAGCTCGAGCCAGCTCGGCTCGGCTCGACCCGGCTCGAAAGAGAAAAGAGAAGTAGAGGACTTGCTGAGTAGCTGAACTTCCGAAGCTTGCTGAACGAAGAAGATGAAGCTTGCTGAACGAAAAAGCTCGGCTCTGAAGCTTGCTGAGAACCGGGAGAAGGATGGGCGCTAGAGTGAGAAGAGTGGGTCAGAGAGAGAACGAGAGAGAACAGGTGGGCGAGAGAGAGCAGGAGAGGGAGAAAGGGGGAGGGGACGAGGGAGAAGGTGGGAGGGAAATGAGTGGGATAAGAGCTAAAACATCACCGACGGGCCGTAGTTGGTTGGTCATCTGCTACGGTGCTTGTTTCACCGACGGGCCGTAGTTGGTCATCTGCGACGGGTATTCATTCTCCGACGGGCCGTAGTGGGGCATCTGCGACGGTGTTTGTTTCACCGACGGGCCGTCGTTGGTCATCTGCGGCAGTTTTTGAATATTTACTACGGGCCGTCGCTAATATGGCCGTCGGAAATAGTATTCTGCGACGGACCATCGCAGAAAGCCTGTTTCATTTTCGAACTCGAGCTGCTCGCGAGCCGAACAACACCCGGCTCGAGCTCGGCTCGAAGTTGGCTCGAGCTGGCTCGGCTCGGCTAGAATTTTTCGAACTAATTTTCGAACGAGCTATTTTCGAACGATCTTCGAGCCGAACACGATAGAACGTCGAGCTCGAGCTTTTTTTGCCAGCCCTAGCCAAAAGAGAGGAGAGGTGGTGGTTTAGAGGAGAAAGATAGTGGGTGCTGGGCTTCTTACGTAAACGAGGGAGAAGAAGAGACATGGCGGTGAAAGTAAGTGTAGTTCGGTTATGTTCTGCTTCTTGTGCAAGGCGCAAAGGAGGTGTTCAATGAAGGTAGGGGTGTCAACCGTTCGGATACAGTTCCGATAGTGGTCATACCAGATCCATATTCATATTTTTTTTCGGATACGAATCCGGATACGGTATATTATCCGAATCCGGATACGATTCAGATATTGTCGGATATGAATACGGATACGGATCATATTCGGATATTAAAACAAATACTATGATATAATAATATAATACTATTTTTAATAGTCAAGTCTTGATTATTTTGTAATTTTATAACAAATTATATATACATATATATATTATTGATCATTAAGTTTATTATGAATTAAAATATAGTTATTTTCTATTAGATATTACATTGATTTTGATCATGATTTCAACAAAACGATTACCCGTTTAGAAATTTTATTCGGATCCGGATAGTATCCGGATCCATCAAAAATTAGCTCCTATATCCGGATTCATACCCGTAAAAACGGATACGGTTCCGGATCTGGTTCCATGCGGATCCGGATATTTTTTTCGGATCCGATTATTTCTTCGGATATAGTTCGGGTGAAGGTGTTCGATCAAATGCTGTCCCTTTCCCGCCGCCTGTAGGTAAAGAATTAGTATTCGGGGGGGAAATCTCCTTATGGGCCTGGACAACATCATGGGCCTGCTCCAAAGTTCACTGCAAATCCCGGCTTATTATTTTTCTGAGATGCAAAATTAATCAAATAAATTAAGATCATACCGGCTTATTCTATTTTGAATATAAAAAATAAAGATTTTCGAAAAACAAAAATGTATATTTTTGTGTGTCAATTTCTTTTAACAAAACTATTAGTATTCTTTGCAATGTGAAGAATCCATTCAATATCGAACGTTTGATTTCAATTATACGGTTTAGATTCAAAATATGAAATATGACATGGCTCAAGGAAATTGATTAAAAGTTAATGTAAAATAATGACACGCAAATGACTACAAATATGATTTTCGAAAAATCTAATAAAAAATTAAATGATGAGATCAAACAATGTCACAAAATTTAATGATTGAAAATAAAACATACAAATGACCACACAAGTTATATTTCCAAATCAAATATGAAATTAATGTGTAGGATGAAACCATATCACACAATATAATGATCAATTATGATGTAGAATCTTTGAAACAACCCTGCCTCTTACTCATTTGTGACCTTTTCGCATTTTCACAATAAAAACATGGATTCAATTGAGCCAATAGTTAATTCTATGTATTCATGAAATGTACAAACTGTCGGCAAACACCATTACCAATCAAAACAAAAACAAAAATTGACAGAAAAAAAAAATATATATTTCTTGCTTACGAGATAATTTGGCATGAGACATATTTGCTACCAAGACCGAATCTGGCATATTGGTGTTCCGTATTAAAATAACCGTCAAATATAAATATTACTATAACAAAATCAAATACCAAAAAAAAAAATTCGTTAAACAACCCGCACAATAGCACGGGTGCAACAGCAAGTTTTCTTTATTTCATGCCTCTTTTTTATAGAACTGTAAACACCCATCAAGTAGACCGAGTATAACTTCCATTTTTGTCACTTTTGTGATATTTTATCAGTTCTCAATTCATATTGTAAAAAAAAATATGTTTTTGACTTGTGCACGAGTTTTGTAATTTTATAAGAAATTCTAATGAGAAAATTACTTTTCAGATTTTACTCCTGACCGAGGAATTGGAATAACACAATACGACTTAAATCAACAATTTTCTACACTTAAATCAACAATATATTATAATGTATTTTTTTTCATGTTTGATAATAACACGATACGACTAAAAGAAATATTGATCCTTCTTTACAAAGCTCCACAGCCATCTTGCATACGCACAAGCTCCAGTAGCTCCAAGGCCATTTTTTCTGAAAAGAAATAAACAAAAAGTAAATAAAATATGCAAGGTACACTATAAACCTAAAACAACATTCGAATCAAATTGAAGCATTCATCCAAATTCCAAACTCAATTTTGTTAAATTGTACCAAGCAAGGCTGAATTCATGAGCATTTTAAAAAACACGACACAAAAATGAGTAAATTTGTCAGAAATGTAAAAGCCACATATTTTTCTCAAAATGTAACAACCAAACCTTTTTCCTTCCTTAAATGAAACAGATGAAGTAATGAAAAATTACGATACTGCTATGTTGAATGTATGAGGTGCCTGAAATTTCATTGCCGAAATATTGACAAAAAAAATATTTACTCAAAAAAAATAAAAATAATGATATATGAAAATAATATACTACGAGGTGAAATAAAGATTAAAGACCTTATTGAGATAATTCAACTGAGTGGTAAATACAAGAGATAGAAAGCATAGCACAAATCTAATTGTGAAAGTATCCACCATATTTGTCCTTTCTACATTGAGTTATCTTGTCATTGCAACAAATAATTGAGGAACACCAGTTTTTTACTATTTTGGCATCCACTTTATTCCTCAGAAAAATAATGAAGTCCCGATTTCAAATCTAAACTGTTGTTAATTTAGAAGCTAAATTGTACGACTAGGCCTCAATTCATACAAGTAATGCTCAATTACCCTTGGAATTTCAGTGTAAATTGTTGAATTTCTTCAAAAACTTCTGAAGATTGCTAATTCCGGTAAAAGAAAAGAGGGGTTACTTTTAAGCGTAGTGGAACCTGGAGAAAGGGCGTAGATCTCTCGCGAAAGCATATCCAATTAACAAATAGCAGAGAAAAGCGTGGAGAAAGGGCGACGCTACCATTTACTAGTGGAGGAGAGAGCATTTTCCCCACTCGGTTCAATCTGTGTTTCCGCTCACGAGAGACATAATGATGCCAGAGAGGCGAGACGTAGTGAAAGAAAAAAAACACAAGGAAAGAGAGAAAGGAAACGGACAAGGAAAGATGATGAAGTGATGGCCGTCAAGTAATAATAGCACTATTGAGTTTAATAAACATAGACTTTCAATTATAGTACATATATTTTTAAGGTTGTTAGAATAATATTAGATATAATAGATAGGATTATATATTATGATTATGAATAAGGATTAACGCTAACTGGCCATGCGCTTTAAGCAAGAAAATAAAAAAGAATATTTTTCAAGAAAAAAGAATCAAATTTCACGGTAGTCGTACAAAAATAAATTCTGCATAGCCTTATATAATTGGAAATGATTTTATTCGTCTAATTATGTATGAGAGGAATTACATTTTTCCTTCTCTCAACTTCAGGTTTATCTATATAACCAATTTATAAATAACTCTCATACATTTTTCCATCTCTCAATTTCAGATTTTATTCGTCTAATTATCTATTGTGAAAAATACAAAACACACTCTCATGTCATACTCTAAACATAGAGGGCAAGGTGAGGATAAGATAACTGAGGAAATTAATGAGAAAAATAATGTGTTTATTTAGCTGAGATATTGTTCCATAAAAGAAAAAGACAATGTCTTATTTAGCTAAACGGAGAGTTAACATAAATGTTAGCTTTGATCAATCATAGATTATCAATAAATAGATCGGACGATCACATCGGCATTTGGCCAGACTCTCTGCCAAAGGGAATTGGGCAAGCCCCCGTCCCTTTGATGAATATTTTTCTCTAATTACAACATATATTATTATTATTAAGTCCAACGGTTATGTGAAAAAATTCAAACGTGAGAAATTTTAATACTAATACGAAAACTATTACTATGTTTTTTTCAAATGAACCATGAATTGAATTGAATAAGGAAGATAAATCGATAACGATAACTTTTTAGAACAATAGATTCTACTAATTTGGTGTTTACATTTCATAAAAGTTGCCTATCTTTATAACAAGATACATATTTAAATCGGATGTCTAAAAAACAAAAAACAAAAATGAATTTTAAATATCAAATTGGATGATATACTGTATATTTAGGTGAAATATAGTAAGTAGATTCACGCGAACCCCCCCCCCCCCCCCCCCCGGGCCCCGGGTCGACCCCCCCGAGGGCCCGACCCCCCTTCGACCTAAACCCTAAACCAGGCCCCGCCCAGCGTGGGCCCGACCCGCATGGGTCCCGACCCCGGTGGGCGACCCCCCGGGGGGCCAGGCCCCGCGGCCCGACCCCTCCCTGGGCCTGGCCCCGCGTGGACCCGACCCCCCCCCCCCCGGGCCTGGCCCCCGCATGGGCCTGACCCCGCCCCCGGGACAGGCCTCACGTGGGCCCAACCCCCTCTCGAGGCCCAACCCGTTTTTGGGCCGGACCCCCCCCCCCCCCGGGCCAAATCCTCCGGACCAGGCCCCGCGTGGGCCCGACACCCCTCCCGGGCCAGGCCCCGCATGGGCCCGATCCCCCCCCCCCCCCCCCGGGCTGCGATGGACAGATTTTCCGGGGCAGCGGGTGTCTAGAGTGTGAGTGCGACGGTTTCGTTTTCATCGCGGAACCTCCATCTTGTGTATATTTGTTTATTTCCGTTTCTGGCCAGCGAGCCTTTTGATTATGCGACATCTTGTTTAGTTTTGGTGTTTGGTTTTGTCGCGTCTGTGTTTATATGCTTCCGCTAGGTTCTTTGTGTTCGTGTGTATATGTTATGGTGATGCATGTATATATGTGCGTGTGTCGTTGTTTTCGATTTGTGGTATTTATGTTTTTGTGAAATTATCATATAAGAGCCTGTGGTATACGAGTTGTATACTGGCGGGTTGCCGCACCCTTTTCCACTTTATATTTGGTGTGTGACACCTGGCCCGGGGAGGGGGGGGGTCGGGCCCACAACTGGCCCGAGGGGGGGTCGGGTCGGGGCCACGCGGGGCCTGGACGGGGGGGGGGGGGGGGGGGGGGAGGGGCCTGGCCCGGGGGGGGGGGGGGGGGGGGGGTCCACGCGTGACTTGGCCCTGGCCGGGGGTGTGTGGGGGGGGTCGGGCCCACGCGGGCCTGGCGGGGGGGGGCCATGCGGGGCCTGGCCGGGGAGGGGGAGAGGGGGGGGTTCAGCCGAAGGGGGGCCGGGCCCTCGGGGGGTTCGTCCCGGGGCCCGTGGGGGGGGGGGGGGGGGGGGTCGGCCCGAGATTCACGCACATGTTCAAAAATTCAACTATTCTTGTGAAATTCTTGTGTGTCAAAATGGTCATTATTATTAAAAAAAAATACTAACTATACTTACTATATTACACCTAAATATACAGTATATCATCCAATCTGATATTTAAAATTCTTTTTTGTTTTTTGTTTTTTAGACATCCGATTTAAATATGTATCTAGTTATAAAGATAGGCAACTTTTATGAAATGTAAACACCAAATTAGTAGATTCTAGAGTTCTAAAAAGTTATCGTTATCGATTTATCTTCCTTATTCAATTCAATTCATGGTTCATTTGAAAAAAACATAGTAACAATTTTCGTATTAGTATTAAAATTTCTCACGTTTGAATTTTTTCACATAACTGTTGGACTTAATAATAATAATATATATTGTAATTAGAGAAAAATATTCATCAAAGGGACGGGGGCTTGCCCAATTCCCTTTGGCAGAGAGTCTGGCCAAATGCCGATGTGATCGTCCGATCTATTTATTGATAATCTTTGATTGATCAAAGCTAACATTTATCTTTTTCTTTTATGGAATAATATCTCAGCTAAATAAACACATTATTTTTCTCATTAATTTCCTCAGTTATCTTATTCTCACCTTGCCCTCTATGCTCACTTTTTTGTTGCTTTTCTTCTCTGTTGCAGCAGACATGCTATATGAAGATGTGGTATTTTCCACTAATTTATGCCTTTGTTCCACAAGTGCTTGTGCCGTTTTTTCCTTTTTGTCTTTTTAGATTTGCCTCTTGTGAGAGTTTTAGTTTCAATAATATTGTAGATGTATGATTGTTTTGTTAATTGAAGCTTCAATTTGAATGATTATGAATGAATTAGTTTTTCCAGTCAATCCCAATTTTATGTCAGCTAGTGTTTTTACTTCGCAACATTTAAATCAATTACACCATTAATTACACCATAGTGGAACATTTTGAGAATCAAGACGAAGTAGACAATGAAAAAAAAAAATTATTTTTGTATTGTTAGTCAAGACCCAATTTGATAACAGATTATACATATACATGCATTTCTTGTACATATAAATCAAAATAAGAATATTTTTTGGTCAATCAATAAGAATATTTCTTGTACCATAGCCTAGATGGTTGAGTGCTCAGCACAATAAATTCTCATGCTGTAGAGGTTGTGGGTTCGAAACCCGGCGGCATCAATATAAAAAAAAAAAAAATTAATATAATGATTCTTATAAACCTAATATAGAAATATGCAAAAATTTCATCAAATAATGAAGAGAAATGTTTATATTTTACCGAAAGGAAAAGAGCAATCTCTAACGCAGTCCTTACTATACCAGAAAATCGTAAGAAAGGTAATATACTGTTTATGTTCAATTTCTCCTTTATGAAATTGTCTGTGGTAGTCCAATTCCTCTTCGAAATGTAATATACTGCAAATTTCAGAAAATTAGTCAAATAATTAATAATTAATAATTTTACTTTTTACAGGGGGTTTAGTGGAAATTTACCTTATCTGCAAATTCAGGGAGGTTTTCGCGAGGATGCTCTTTGAAAAATCTTGTCATAAGCCTCTTATCAAGCTACAAATGAAATATATTATTTATATAAAATGGTTACAAGAATTCAAATTTTGAGAAGTACATGAATATAATTTTAAGAAAATTAAGGGCTTTTTTGTAAAACCTTGGATTCGTCGACTTTGATGATGGGAAGATTCAATAGGTACTGTCCAAAATGCTCCACGTCATACTCCTCCCCAGATAATAATTGCTGTTATTAATCACATTTACAAAAACAACCCTTACAATTATTAAAATGCACGACATGAGGATAGTTGTTAATGGAGATGACGAAGGAGGAGGAGACTTGCCATTAAATCTTTGAATCGGAGAAGATACCAAGCTCGACTGTTAATGGAAATGCATGACATGAGGATAGCTTTAGGAACTCGCTCCTATCATTCTCACGCACTTAAGTCTCGACGAATTGAGCGTTATTAAAAATCACTGATTTCTTAAATTCCTCTTTCTCAGAGTTCTGAATAATAAGTAAATCAAATCAAAGAGACTGGAATTTTTACTTTGATGAACGATACCTCGAAAGTTTCAAAAAAAAAACAAATTGGTACTTCGTATCTGAATCTTGTGGAGATCATCACTATTTCGAATTAAAGTTCCCAATCTGAAAATTTTGATCTCAGTTTTGATAAAAATAAAAAAAATTCAGCTTACCATTGTTTGATAAATCGAAGGATTGAAGGATTTTTAGTGAACTGGTTCGAAATCCCTAAAGAGAATAGATAAATCGTAAGATTTAATGAACTGGTTCGAAATCTCTAAATGACAGAACTCTTGAGCAAATAATTCGAAGGATTGTAAGGTGGATTTAAGGTGCGAAGTAAAAAAAAATCTAAACAACCAATGTTTCGCCACGTATGATGGCGAAAGAGCAATCAAGTTTCGCCGGGTGAGAAGGCGAAAAATCCACAGTATTTCGCCATATGAGGGGGCGAAAAAACCCAGTATTTATCGCCAGGTGAGGTGGCGAAAGATCCACCTTTTATCGCCATATGAGGGGGCGAAAAAAATCCAGTATTTATCGCCAGGTGAGGTGGCGAAAGATCCACCTTTTATCGCCGTAGGAGGTGGCGAAAAAATCCAGTATTTATCGCCAGGCGAGGTGGCGAAAGATCCACCTTTTATCGCCGTAGGAGGTGGCGAAAAAATTCAGTATTTATCGCCAGGCGAGGTGGCGAAAGATCCACCTTTTATCGCCGTAGGAGGTGGCGAAAAAATCCAGTATTTATCGCCAGGCGAGGTGGCGAAAGATCCACCTTTTATCGCCGTAGGAGGTGGCGAAAAAATCCAGTATTTATCGCCAGGCGAGGTGGCGAAAGATCCACCTTTTATCGCCGTAGGAGGTGGCGAAAAAATCCAGTATTTATCGCCAGGGGAGGTGGCGAAAGATCCACCTTTTATCGCCGTAGGAGGTGGCGAAAAAATCCAGTATTTATCGCCAGGCGAGGTGGCGAAAGATCCACCTTTTATCGCCGTAGGAGGTGGCGAAAAAATCCAGTATTTATCGCCAGGCGAGGTGGCGAAAGATCCACCTTTTATCGCCGTAGGAGGTGGCGAAAAAATCCAGTATTTATCGCCAGGCGAGGTGGCGAAAGATCCACCTTTTATCGCCGTAGGAGGTGGCGAAAAAATCCAGTATTTATCGCCAGGGGAGGTGGCGAAAGATCCATCTTTTATCGCCGTAGGAGGTGGCGAAAAAATCCAGTATTTATCGCCAGGCGAGGTGGCGAAAGATCCACCTTTTATCGCCGTAGGAGGTGGCGAAAAAATCCAGTATTTATCGCCAGGCGAGGTGGCGAAAGATCCACCTTTTATCGCCGTAGGAGGTGGCGAAAAAATCCAGTATTTATCGCCAGGCGAGGTGGCGAAAGATCCACCTTTTATCGCCGTAGGAGGTGGCGAAAAAATCCAGTATTTATCGCCAGGCGAGGTGGCGAAAGATCCACCTTTTATCGCCGTAGGAGGTGGCGAAAAAATCCAATATTTATCGCCAGGCGAGGTGGCGAAAGATCCACCTTTTATCGCCGTAGGAGGTGGCGAAAAAATCCAGTATTTATCGCCAGGGGAGGTGGCGAAAGATGTTGGGGAATATCCTCGACCCCGGGCCCGCGCAGCGGAATGAAGGCCCGGTCCGATTCCCCGATTCCCGAGATCACGCCATGACTTCGAGGGTACGATGCAATAGAAGGACAGATTCATACCAGTGCAAAATTGATTGCACTCGAAGGATTGATCGCTGCCTTCTATCTCCTGTCACGTTGGTGACAATCCGCGCGTCCCACACCACGCGTCTTTCACCGTTTGTTGACTTCGCCGATTCGCTTGATTTCGTCTCCGACTGAATTCACGCGTCCGAATCGATCACAACTGAAAGAGCCTCAGATGTTGCTCCTCTACGTGTATCCACCTTGAGTCGCAAGACGTCGGTCACGGATGCACCTGCCTAGACGATGCACCGGTGAACTTGCTCGATCGAATTGATTCTCTATCTCTCTCTCTTAGCACCCTTTCACTCACAAAAGATCAAATCTGAATTTTGCTCTTTTCTCTTGTGTTTTGGGTAGAATAATTCTGTATGAATTGCTTAGGGATGAGAGAGAAAGTATCATATTTATATCTAATAGGATTAGGATTAGCCAAAAGGCATGTATATCCAATATACATCCTTTGACACAGAAAAGTGCATGAACCTGTTCAGTAATCTGTCCAGACGAAATTGATAAATTTCTCTGACAGAAAATCAACCAACATGAAAGTTGTAGATAATCTTATTATCTACACAACCCAATTTGGCCCAGCCCAATTGGAGTTCGTATGCAAAAGTTATGACTGTTTTACTAACTGTATGTCATACTGTTGCACCCTTTCGGTATTTCAAAGAAACGACACTTATACTTCGTTCATATGAAATATATTTCTACATGAAGTTTATAGATAATCTAATTATCTATCTTACCCAATTTGAACCATTCAAATCGGATTTTCCTACTGAAAGTTATGGCTACGAATGTACGACTACATTCGTTTATCCTTATGTACACTTTTACGGTTGATCCGAAACTGTATTTCTTTCAAAAGATCCATCTTTTATCGCCGTAGGAGGTGGCGAAAAAATCCAGTATTTTTCGCCAGGCGAGGTGGCGAAAGATCCACCTTTTATCGCCGTAGGAGGTGGCGAAAAAACTCCCGTTTAACGCCAGGTGAGATGGCGTAAAAATTATCGTTTATCGCCAGGTGAGGTGGCGTAAAACTCCGTCGTGTTTCGTCACGTGGAGTGGCGAAAGAGCCCGCGCTTTTTCGTCAACCCACTAATTTTCGCTGAGTTGGCGTAAGCCCTTCTTTCAAAAATTAGGATGCCGATTTTAGGTAATTGAATTCCTTTTTCATCTAAACCCAGGAATTAATTTCAAAGAAAGCCGCTCATCCCATTTTTTGCTAAAACAAGAGATAGAAAGCCCGATTTTGAAAAAATCGGTAATTGAAGATCATTTTCGTCGAAAGTCTGGAACTTATTTCCAAGAAAGCCGCTCCAGTCCAGCCCCTTCCTCACTAAGCTCGGGGTATTCATTCATTTCCTTTTCGGAAAAAAATGGCGATGCTTAGAAGGGCGATGATTCGGTTCCAACAGAACCTCACGCAAGCTACTAGTTCAATCAGTCCTGTGCGATCCTCTCCTTACTCCCCTCTCAGGTAATAACATTCTTTTTGTCAATACTTGATATTAATTTTGATCTGATTGAATGATTTTGTATCACAAGATTGTTCTAAGCTACTTAATTATCTTGCAAAGCTTTTATGATAATCAATTTCCTGAATTATTATCATGATTCAGGATACACAAGGTTTCGAATTTCTCTTAAGTCACAGTATTTCGTCATTAGCATTTCGATTAATCTTAATCCACAACGTTTACAAATCAGATTATCTTAATTTCGTTGATTCATTCCTCCCCTTGTCTAATTCCTACTACCACCACCCTTGCAAAAGCGCCAAATCCTCCTCAGGCAGTTCCCCAACTTGGACTTCTTTTTGGGCTTCTCCCGACTCACCTTCCTAACGGGTCGGATCATGTCGGTAGTGAGCAGACCCTAAACATTTGAACTGACATAGTGGAACATTTTTTCATACAACTATTTTTGGTCAATCAAAATAAGAATATTTTTTGGTCAATTACGTGGAACATTTCTTCTCTCTTGCAACTGGCTGTGAACGTTTATTTCTCCTAATCAACGCTCTCTTTACTTCTCCAAAGTTCTCGCGTCTATGAGGTATTTCTTTCATTGTCTAATTTTTACAATCCTTGACAGCCAGTATCTAATTTAGGGTTTATTTTGGAAATTAGCATTTATAGTTAATTAGGCTTGGAGTCCGCCATTTATTTATCTCTCTGTACCAGGTTTCTTCTTGATATTCTATGTTTTAACTCTCGTTTTTAGATTTGTATTGTCGTTTTTAGATTGGTTTTCAAATTTTTGGAACTTTAAATGTATCTTAACATAGATTATTATACTATTTTTTTATGCAATTTTTTGACGGTTTGTTGGTTTTCAAAAATAATATATAGATGAAACTCAGCCCATTATAACCCATATTAAACAAAAGTAGTATATAGACCATCACATTATAGACTATATTTTCAATTCAGCCTAATAAGGTTAATGTTTTCAATTCAGCCCATTATAGCCTATATTTTTTTTTCCTATCAATTTTCCAAATTATTTTCACAAATCTATCGAAATTTCATTTTAGTCTAAATAAACCTGAATGCAAGATAAACTAAAGCCATTTTTCTCATAAATATTAGACAATAAAAAACCTTATTTTCACACAATTTAAATTTTCTTATTGTCGTGCAACGCAACTGAGTATACAATCAACGAAGATCCGGTACATCAAAAATTACAATTTGGGACAACATTGTTTCCCTTTTGAAGATAATCTCTTACAAGTAACAAATATAAATACATGTATGCATATAAAACAATCCATATAAATTAATACTTTAATCTAGAGCCATTTTGCTCTCAAAAAATGGCCTCGAAATAACCTCTGTTAAACTCGACGTGCTAGTAGACCTCTTAACGAAATTTAATCCATTTACCAATAACGGATCACAAATCGAGAAATCCATTTCGGATTTGAGAGGAAATAAAACTTTCGAGATAAAATTAGTAAATACCGAATCTTCTAATTCAGATTGAGTAGAATCGTTTTCGGTCTTTTGCCGTCTCCTTACGAACGCATCTTTTTTATTCCCATTTTGCCCTTCTGAGATTTTAGTCATTTCCATCTCGGAGTCGTTTTCGGTTAACGGGTCGGGTTTGAAATTGAGTATCTCTGTAGAATTGCGGGGCGGAGATTTGGATTTGGGGGCATTCGAGGAAGAGTATGAAATTGGTGTATTTCTGCAAGAAATTGATTTAATTCCACGAGTTTAATTTTAAAACTTACTAAATGGATTCTGAAAATTAAATTGATAAAAGCAAAGAGAAATTACCTGTTAAAAATAGTAGGAGAAGAACGAACGGACTTAAGAGGAGATGGAGTGTATCGACTGGAGAGCATAATCAGCAATGACTTGTGAGCAAACATTTGCATATCGCTTACTAAATTGTTCATTCGCTTTATATCTGCTATCTGCAATCAATTCAATAATATCAATTCAGTAAGATCTTTTAATTAGCTGTTAATTTCGGCAAAAATGTGAGTATTTATTTACAAGATCACAAAATTCAAAACTCAGTATCGTAACCCTGTTTCATGAACCAACTTTTAAATGGAATCATATGGCTGATTCGGTTATAGAATGGCTGATTCGGTCAAAGGTGGTTTATTAGTCAATACTTTTAATAGTTAAGTTGGTTTATTAGTCAAAAATAAAGTGATCTTTTAATAATATCCATAGTGTTCTCAATTATAACAATTTTTTAATCCAATTTTTTCGATCACTTTCTTTTAATATATTCTTTTCCTAGCTGTGGGTATAATGTTCTCAATTATGTCTTCCTCCTTTGATGTTGATGTTTTAAGACCATTTCAAAATTATTATGATATTGATTGTTTGTTATACTTTTTAATTTAAAACATTATTTATGTTGTTACTTTTATACTTATGTCGAAGATGAATTTGACCAATTTATATTTATGTATTTTTTAGGTATTATACCAATTCAAGAACATAATGAAGGGAAGGAAGAACTCCATCAACATTATAGTTTCAAGTTTTTACAAAAAAATTATGTGCCAAGACTTATTGTATTTTTTTACAATTTTTATTGTACTTTAGTATTTTTATACATTATGTTGTTATTATGTATTATATTTTTTTTATACATTTTATTATAATGATACAACTTGTGCCATTTAATTTATTATCTAATACGATTTGACACCTAGTTAATACGATTTGTCTATCTAAACTAATGTAACATTTAATGTATTTATTGTATATATTACCAACACATCAATAAATCGAGAAAATATCAGAGGAAACAAGTAAATTTTTTTTCATACAACTATTCATACTCTAGCGAACAGACCAAAATACCCTCGCAATATATCTGTATCTACGACAATAATTGCCCGTGAGCATTCTCACTACCATCAAAAAAATACATGCTTAATATTTCTCAATTAGAGATCTTGCATACATACATCACATTAACATACATACATAGCTCGTATTGTAAAATAAAATCTAAAGATAAAACAAAGAGAAACCCATACAAATTGAACTCGAGGATCATGTGCCATAAGGTACATTAATGCCCCAATAATAAAGCATCTTTGATGCACAAGTTAATTTTGAAATATTTTATCTTCTTGTGAAAGTCGCCTATATTTTCTAAGTATTACGAAGAAAGCATCTATATTATTGGAAACTTTGTTTTTGTTTTTATATAAAGGATGATTTTTTTCTCCTTAATGTTTACCTGTCTTTGATAATTTTGTTGGTTTAGACAAAAATATCCGTTCATTTGAATTATCTTCGAGACACAAACTTTATATAAAATCTAGAAATCTAACAATAGGACGTATACCTTGAAAATGTACGCAAACTTTTAAAATCAATCATACATACTCTTCTCCATTATGGGAACTGGTTTCTTTCTCTCGCATCTCTTTAATTTTAAGCAAGAAAATAAGATTTTGGCATTGCTGCACAAGTTAATATGACCCTAAAATACGGATTGTGGAAAAAATTGGGCTATAATTTTTATTTAAAGTTATAATTAGGGGTGAACTTTAACATATTGCGAGAATAAGGTCCTAATATAAATTCAAGTAGGGATTAGGGTCGATTGTGTATTCAAGTAGCTCATAACCCTTTCTAAGGATGTATAATTTTATATAACCAATATATCGAGTAGTAGTAGTATTTAGAGCCTATTTCTTTGGTTTCATTAAAAAAATCTGTTTCTCTTATAACGTGATTTTCTTTTTCATTTTATTATTCAATTTTTGTTGCTACCTATTATTAGTTCGTTGCTAATCTTAGCGCGAGCATCTATTTTCGAATTTCACCACTGCAGTGTTCCATGTATTATGCGATCAGATTGGCCGATTTCGCCTTGTTGGTAAACACGAAAGAGTTTCTCTTTTTCATATATGTCAGAGTCTTGTGAAGGTTGCTTGAGTCAACCATCCCCGAGTTGTCGAGTTAGATGCAAGATTGTGATGCGATGACATGCTGAAGAAGGAAGGAGTTCATCGAGATCCTTTAGATAGAAATACGATAATCTTTCGATTTCAAATGTGTTTATTTTTATTTGATTTTGGATGTGTTATTGTTTTAAGTATACAAATATTTTATTTTACTTATATTACATGTATCTTCATTTTTATTCGATTTTAAAAGTGTTATTTTATTTTTAAGTATACACACATTTTATTTTACTTGTATGTATCGTCATGTTTTATTCATGTATCATCATTTTTACAATTATATTTTTGAAATAACACATATTGGATTTAAATTTATTTAGTAATCGTGTTTAAAATAATATAATGTCAGGGATTTGTATTCATCACGAACAGCTTTCTTTTCCTCTTTTGAAGTTTTTGACGGAATACAAACATTCCGTCTAAATTATTTAAACAATATACACACCTCACGAATTGAATTATAGGACAAGCATGATGTAAATAATAGACTTGAATTACACGTATAATAACTTGAATTCATGATGGGTGTGTTATTCATAATATGAGATTCTAATTTAATCTTATTTTGTTATTTGTTATTATAGGCAAATCCATCTGAAAATTATACAAGCAAATCAACATTTAGAGACTAGGGAGATATCATGCAATTGTGGACGAGGGCTTCATCTAATATCGCATATCGAACTCTCGCTCTTGCTCAATATCGAGCAATGTTCGACCGGTTCGGTTCGGTTCGGTTCCCAAATAAATCGAACCATTTGCCCACTCCTAATTCTATTTACAGAGTTCAAAGCAGCTCGTACAGTTATATTACTCGAGCATTTTGCAAGCTCGTGTAGAAATAAACTTATCACATCTTTTATCTGAGTTGAATTTCATCACATATCAATAAATTTTAGTTTACCTAAATAAATCATCTATTTTAATATTTTATTTACCATTTGCTATAAAATCAACAAAATTACAGAGAGAAGTTAGAAGCAGTATTTAAGAGAATTGAGAAGAGATAATCATGAACATTCTTTTCTTGAATTCTTATTTTAACATCACCACAGACAGGAATTATATTATTCACCTATACATCTACGCATGCGTGTCACGGTATGGATTACTAATTATATGCATGAGCCACATATACACATATGTGTTGTGACATAAATAATAAATACATGCACGGTAATACATGCATATATACATACAAAATAAACATATTGTATACATTGGTATTTATAATAGCATTAACAAAATTTCTAATTGTTCAATTAAATAATTCATTATTTATGTTGTACGGATATAAATGCAAATGCCATATTAAATACGATACTCCAATTTTGAAAAAAAGTCTAAAATACTAACACAAGTATAAATTATTATTTTCATATATTTATATAATATAATATAATATAATATAATATAATATAATTAAAATTTAATTTAGAAACCATTTAAATAAAATATATATTTAAATTAGATATGACTATGTGAGGAAAACAAATAAGGTGCACACCATAAGATGGGCTCGTGTGGACGGCATTATCCAATTTATCCACGCCGTCCAAACAATTTATACGAAAGTATCTCATATAATATCTACATTCCAAACGAAGTTATCAACCCCTAGCCGTTCGATTATAAATCCAACGGACATGTTTCCACCACTTGGCCAAATCACCTACTCTGGCGACAGGGCCCACAATTTGTTCTTACATTACCTAAAATCATGACTACCCCAAGGTCTAAACATACATGTCCAATTTTTTATAACAAGCATTAACGGTCCTACTTGGACAAATGGTTCGATTTAAATGGGAACCGAACAAAACCGATCGAATTCGGCTTAATTGGTTCGATTTTTCGATTTATTTTATTCGGTTCGGTTCAAAAAATGATATTGTTCGGTTTATTCGGTTCGGTTCGGTTCGGTTTTGGTATTTTCATGACCGATTAAACGAACCGACCGAATTAATACTATTTTTCATTTTTTCTATTATATTCATTTAAAAATATTAAAATTAATTATTGTAAAATTAGAAATAACGTAAGTATATTTTATATGATTTGTTTTTACATTTTTTTTTGTAAATAACATTTGAATTTTAACATTATAAAACTTCTAATTCGGTTCAACCGAATAAACCGAATAAAAAATTCGGTTCATTCGGTTTGGTTTTAAATTAGTTCAAATTTTATTCGTTTCGGTTCGCTTCGATTTGAATCTAGTCCGGCTCGGTTTAATTCGGTTTGCTGTTATTCGGTTCGGTTCGGTTCGGTTCGGTTTAACCGAATGTCCATCTCTATACATAAGTAATTTTATTCAAAATGTTTTCGCAACATGATTGACAGTACAATGATGAGCTGTAGAATATGAATTGAATTAAGTTAAATTAATTTTATAGTGTAAATATAATATCTAATGTAGAATAAATATTTTATTAAGAAAACATGTTGCGTACAATTACTCGTCTTACGTGTCAGTGATGTTTACTACTACACCACCGTATGGTCCGAATGCATACAGTAGTTTTGACAGGATAACTCTCGCACACAAACTGGGACCAGGTAGAAATTTTGAACACACCTGGATCATACAGATATTATACACTGACAATGTCAATGGACCCTAATATTTTAAGGAAATTTTGCAGGTGCAAACAACATACATATTATTCTGAGAAATGTAAGAAATAATATATTTTTTTGGAAAAATTGGGAATCTAACATTTCTACTCTACCGGATAGAGAATTAGATTAAAGTGGATATTAAACCGTGAAAATGTTAAGAAACATCGAATTGCGTCGCCAAATAATCCGATCGCGTTGTTTATTTAAAAGAAACATAATAAATTTTGAAATGTTATATTGTTTAAATAGATTATATAATGAGCTATTATATGATGTACTTCTTTTGGCTTAATTTACACGATGAGTTTTGCAATATTATATGATGTACTTCTATATGGTGCAAGAAATCCTTCTCCATTTGGATAACCGGCATCACAAAGATAATATTTACCTACATAACAAATTTGCATTAATTTTTTTTAGGATCATCCTTCTGCTCAAGGCTTAAGAGGAAAATCATTCCCATTGTTAGAGGAGTGGACTATTGTTTTCGGTAAAGATCGTGCTAACGGATTAGGGGCACAATGCCATGCTGATGCAGTGGATCAAATCGGCCTCGAAGAAGCAAATTCTCCTCCACCGCCAAATAATGTTGGCGGAAATAACACGGTTAGTTTAGACGATTTGGAGGAAGGCCTTGTTGATAGCCCTATTGGAACGCAAACAAATAATTCATCTGTACCTAGAAACTCCAGAAAAAGAAAAATCCAAGCCGGAGATGAGTTCAACGAGTCGATTGGAAAATCAATATGTTCAATAGAGAATATGTTTAGCAATGCAAGTGAAAATATTGCAAAACTTGTAAATTGTTTTCAATTTAAGTCTGAAGATGCAGCAAAGAAAGATAGGGTATTTGAAGATCTAATGAAATTATCAGGATTAACGAGTCAAGACCGCATGTAAGCAGGAGCTCTTATTTCAAAAGATACAAGTGTTGTTTCAAATTACCTAGGATTTGATTATCTCAAAATAATGTCGATACCACTAATCTATTTGCGGGAGTGACATTTATAGAGATAGAAGACGTAACTCACAAAAGGATCAAAAGAAGAATCAAGACGTCGGAAGTCAAGACGGTGAAGAAACGATGGCACGAAAACGCATGATCAAGTCAAGACATTGAAGATTCCGCAAGTTGGGGTATCACATAAATCACCAAAACAACTTATAGGTATCCCTAAACTTGTTTATGAATTATTAAGCTCAAGATTAGTCAAAGAAATATATTCGAAATCCATTAAAATGATGAAATAATAAAACAGATTTTCAGAAGCATGTCGGTTATAACGGACCTCAGTTCAGTTATAACGGACATACATAAATGCTGTTAAAAATAGCATGTCCGTTATAACGGACTTCATGTCAGTTGTAACGGACATACTGTCAGTTATAACGGAACTCAGCTCAGTTATAACGGACATTCAACAATAGCTGTTAATAAGAGCATGTCCGTTATAACGGACCTCATGTCAGTTATAACGGAGTATGTCAGTTATAACGGACTTACACTCGGTTATAACGGACTTGTGAACTCACTTCAGAATAATCAATATCCGTTGTAACGGAATCACCAATCCGTTGTAACGGACATATACTAACCGTTATAACGGAAGAGTCTCAGTTATAACGGAACCATATAATAAATCTGAAGTGAAGTCACAGTATGATGTCGGTTATAACGGACCAAAACTCCGTTGTAACGGAGTAGGTCGGTTATAACGGACCTAAACTCAGTTACAACGGACTATGGAATTTTCGAATATATTGCCTGTAACGGCTAGTTTGACTTTGAGTCCGTTGTAACGGACCTCAGGTCAGTTATAACGGACTATGCAGAAAAAACATATTAAGGGAAGGGTCTATGTGTTCTATAAATAGAACTCTTCCCTCATTCTCTCTCATCATCTCAACGAATATATTTTCCTAATCAAAAGAGAGAATCCTAGCTTTAAAATCTTGAGCTTAATCATCTAAACATTCTTAGAGATTATTAGATCCATTTTCGATTCCACTACTTAACGATTCCCAACTTGCGTGACCGATCACGACTAGTTCGTTAGTAGTACAATTGTAATAGGCTAGTTACTATTTGTAAAGCCCGCCATTGATCGATCATTTCGTGTAAATCGATCAAGGCAAAACCTTGTAATTGCTTGAGTTGGATATTCAATCGAAAGCCGAAAAGGCGCAAGGGCATCCCGGAGACGTAGGTACTTGCAATCAATCGAGTCGGTCGATTGAGCAAGTAGCCGGTGAGTTAAAGCTACAAAGCAACCACCCACCGAACTCCGTAAACAAATATCGCGTGTTATTTGTTTCGGTATTGTATTTCTTTATCTAATTTATTTACGCTTCCGCACCAAATTGTATTTGTATCCATTACCGCGAAAATTGGACCTTAGGATTACCTATTCACCCCCCTCTAGGTCTCAATTAAACAACAATTGGTATCAGAGCGAAATACTAACCGTCCTTTTTAGTAAGCGACAACTTGTATAACGATTATGGCCTCAATCGGTAATAGGACCCAAATTTTATACCCAAATAAATTAGATGGAAAAAATTGGAATCTTTGGAAGAGATGCATGTTAAATGTATTCACTATCCAAAAATTGAGATCGGTGGTGGAGAAAGGTTTCGAGATTTACACGGTAAGCACTTCCGAAACCGACCCCACACGAAAAATATGCCACGGCACCGATCTCAATGTGACCGCCGATACATATGCTCAAAACCTCATTCTCACAAATATCGACGAGTCACTTTCCATACTTGTGGATGGATGTACCACATCTCATTCCATGTGGCGAGCTCTCCTAGACCGATTTGAAGGAAACGATAGAATGAAGAGAACCAAATTGATGGGACTCGAACAATCATTCGATCGGTTCCGGATGATCGAGAATGAATCCGTTGATGACATGTATTCACGAATGACACATATCAAAAATGGATTCACCGCTCTAGGAGAATCACTAACGAATTCTCGAGTTGTAGGTAAGCTTATTCGAGCAATGCCGTCAAGTTGGGAAACTCTTCTCGTCGCCTTGGAAACCATGATGGCCACCCAAGACTTCACTCCGGAAATTCTTGTGAGCCACCTCCGAAATTTCGAAGCACGCATGAACCAACAAGGCAACGCTATAGCAAATACCTCACATTCCGAGCTTCAAACCAAACTCGTTATTGACACGAACGAAAACGGGAATGAAATGTCTTTGTTGGTTAGAAGACACGAGGACTTGAAGAATCAAGAGCGAAAATTCAACGAGGACCGAAAATGCCAACACTTGAAACCTATGTGTTTTGAGTGCAAGAAAATGGGTCACACCACCGACACGTGTTGGACCATACATCCCGAAAACGCTCCTTGGAACAAACGCGAGGAAAATCCAAAACACAAAAAGAAGGTAAGAGATCTAGGCAAAACCAAGGCGTTAATGGTTGATTTGGATCCATGGGGAGATTCGGAGTGCTCAAGCACATTCTCCGACTTGGAGTGCAACCTCGAGCACAAAATCACCAATGTGACCTTAATGGCGGAAATCGACAATCCAATTGACGATGTGGTTGAACGAGCTATTCAAGCGATGATCCGTCAACAAGCGTCACAATCGGAACCGCAAGAAATCGAGATTCCGAGTATCACATTTCCTCAAGACGATCCACATATCTCCGACATCAAAAGTTCACATGATTCCGATCATGAGGTACACCTAAACTCTAAATCAAAAACTATTTCGATAAATGAAGATTCTAGCTCATCCGATGAATCGGAATTTGAGTTAGAATTTGAATCTCACAAAAGTCTAATGAAAGAAATCAATAGACTTCGACAAAGTGAGATTGAAAAAGAGAGAACAATTCTAAATCTCGAGGTTAAGGTATCTTCTCTTGAGTTGTCGGTCAAGTCGTATAAAGCACAATTAACCGAATTTAATGGATTTTCAAAATGCGAATGTCAAGCCCTAAAAGGTGAGACATCCTCTCTAAAAGTCGAAATCCAAAATTTAAAATTTGTGAATGAGTCCTTGAAGAGTGCGTGTGTATCACTTACACCGAGCACTCCGTCATTGGACAAAGTCTTAGAGGGACAACGTCCCCATGATAAGACGGGTCTAGGATTTAAGAAGACTAACGGTCATAAACCCGTGTCTTCCAAATCTCAAGATCAAAAAGGAAAACGGGAGTACAATGCGAATACGAATCGCGGAAATGCTTTCATGTACCGCGATTTCAACAAGGGTAAAAGTGCTAAAATTAACCAACCTAAAAATGATAGAAACTATGATAGGGTTAATCACTATGCACCTCACTCATCGTATATAAATAACCATACGGAGCGAACCGAATGTTTATACAAACGGGGATCAAATGGTTATTTCTATAAGGTGAGTTCACCACATGTCGCTAACTATCAAAATCGTACTCCCAAACATTTCACAAGCACACAACGATTTAATAAATCAACGTATAATTGTGCTCAACCGACAAAACCGATAACTCAACCAAAAGATTACACAAACCACTTCAAATCTCATTTTGTCAAGAGTTCGGAAATTACAAATAAACCGACTCGCGCATTTTGCAACTATTGTTGCAATTTGGGACACATCTCAACGGGGTGTCCTCTTCGAAAACCGCAACCAAATTCAAATTGGTTATGGCTTCGAAAAGATCGAAACATAGCTAGCTCATCCACCTCAAACGGGGTGTGTCCGAAAGGTACTTAAAGTCATGTTTCCGCACTCCCTTATCCAAGTTCAAAATTGGCCACAATTTGAGGGGGAGTGCTAATACAAGAATTTGCATCACTAAACTCGGGTTTAGTTGATTCGGATATCTTGACCATTTTCCTTTCTTGATAATTCAATCATCTATACACTTACAAAAAGACGAGAAAGGTATTTTGACTAGTATGTAGGTATGCTAAATGGAAAACGAATCGGGAAGACGCAATAACGTTAAATAAATATGCGTACCAAACTCAACATCATCACCTTGCACTATCAAGGGAGCTAATGTCGCGACATAAATGGATGTTGAGAAGTGTCACTCGAGGAGTAGTGTGTTTTAGATCAAGACTCGAGTCCATGGCTCGAGCTAGGTATGCATACTCTTGAGAATTACATTTGAGTTTCAAAATTTATTAAGTTTTTCGGCTATTTTTGAATACATCGCAAAAGTTGACAATTTTTTTTGTAAAACCTATTTTACACTAAAAACCATCTCATACATCTTTACAAAATGAAAAATTCAAACATCAATTTGCGAAATTCATCTATATACAAGCCTAAAATTGCAAAAAGCAACGATTTAGGGGGAGCTTGTATGTAGGTGGAGCTTCTCGTATTATTACGCTCTATTCCCTTTTGATCCTTTTCAAAAAGGGGGAGAAGAGAAAATCATATGGAAAGTTACTCGGTAATCGATTCAACTCTCCAAATCGACATTATTTTGAAATGAATCAAAAGGGGGAGTTTGTTGTTTCAAATTACCTAGGATTTGATTATCTCAAAATAATGTCGATACCACTAATCTATTTGCGGGAGTGACATTTATAGAGATAGAAGACGTAACTCACAAAAGGATCAAAAGAAGAATCAAGACGTCGGAAGTCAAGACGGTGAAGAAACGATGGCACGAAAACGCATGATCAAGTCAAGACATTGAAGATTCCGCAAGTTGGGGTATCACATAAATCACCAAAACAACTTATAGGTATCCCTAAACTTGTTTATGAATTATTAAGCTCAAGATTAGTCAAAGAAATATATTCGAAATCCATTAAAATGATGAAATAATAAAACAGATTTTCAGAAGCATGTCGGTTATAACGGACCTCAGTTCAGTTATAACGGACATACATAAATGCTGTTAAAAATAGCATGTCCGTTATAACGGACTTCATGTCAGTTGTAACGGACATACTGTCAGTTATAACGGAACTCAGCTCAGTTATAACGGACATTCAACAATAGCTGTTAATAAGAGCATGTCCGTTATAACGGACCTCATGTCAGTTATAACGGAGTATGTCAGTTATAACGGACTTACACTCGGTTATAACGGACTTGTGAACTCACTTCAGAATAACCAATATCCGTTGTAACGGAATCACCAATCCGTTGTAACGGACATATACTAACCGTTATAACGGAAGAGTCTCAGTTATAACGGAACCATATAATAAATCTGAAGTGAAGTCACAGTATGATGTCGGTTATAACGGACCAAAACTCCGTTGTAACGGAGTAGGTCGGTTATAACGGACCTAAACTCAGTTACAACGGACTATGGAATTTTCGAATATATTGCCTGTAACGGCTAGTTTGACTTTGAGTCCGTTGTAACGGACCTCAGGTCAGTTATAACGGACTATGCAGAAAAAACATATTAAGTGAAGGGTCTATGTGTTCTATAAATAGAACTCTTCCCTCATTCTCTCTCATCATCTCAACGAATATATTTTCCTAATCAAAAGAGAGAATCCTAGCTTTAAAATCTTGAGCTTAATCATCTAAACATTCTTAGAGATTATTAGATCCATTTTCGATTCCACTACTTAACGATTCCCAACTTGCGTGACCGATCACGACTAGTTCGTTAGTAGTACAATTGTAATAGGCTAGTTACTATTTGTAAAGCCCGCCATTGATCGATCATTTCGTGTAAATCGATCAAGGCAAAACCTTGTAATTGCTTGAGTTGGATATTCAATCGAAAGCCGAAAAGGCGCAAGGGCATCCCGGAGACGTAGGTACTTGCAATCAATCGAGTCGGTCGATTGAGCAAGTAGCCGGTGAGTTAAAGCTACAAAGCAACCACCCACCGAACTCCGTAAACAAATATCGCGTGTTATTTGTTTCGGTATTGTATTTCTTTATCTAATTTATTTACGCTTCCGCACCAAATTGTATTTGTATCCATTACCGCGAAAATTGGACCTTAGGATTACCTATTCACCTCCCTCTAGGTCTCAATTAAACAACAACAAGCATGACAAAGTACTTTTTCACATTACCAGATAATGTGAAGGAAGAATATGTACTTTGGGTGTTTGGTGGTTGCAAGTAGTTGTATTTTGAGTAATCAATTTTATAATAATATGTTGCTTGATTTATAATATTTTGCTGACAATAAATTATTATTTTTATAATTGGAATTATTTTTTTGGATGAGTTATTTATTTTATAACAAAAATTTAGTACAAATATATTAGTTTTGTAAATATGGAATGTTTAAAATTTTTACATTTGTGATGAATTAACATGCCATGGAATAAATACATGTTCTAACCAAACATGGTAATCAAGTATTCCAAGAAATAGTATGCATTGACATGAAATTCCTTGGCATACTTTATGCCAAAACATTCTTCAAAGCTCCAACCAAACGCCATCTTAATTAAGTCATGTTAACGCTTGCAATAGTGTCACTCTAAAATAAATATTTTGTTTCAAATCAAATAATCATTTCTTAAATCTAAAAGATAAATATGTATTTTGATATGACATTCAAATAATCATTTCTTTTAATAATTATATATTTTAATATATTGGGAAGTTCTATTCATACACCCTTTTAAAAAGATATTTTGGGTATTTAATAATTAATTATATTTTTTAAATAATGTATCATAATATTTACTTTTTAGATTTTTTTTTTAAATGAACAACAAAGGATTCCTTTTTATCCAAACATTAATTGATAAATACACTTAAAAATTTGCCTTAAATACTCTTTAATTATTAATTACTCAAAATATGCTTTAAAAATGATGTGTCATAGAAACCTCCTTTTATATTTACTTTCATTCTCTACTCATCTCCCAAACACCGAAAAACATTTTTGTTATTTTGCAAAAATAATTAGCAATTTCTTATATTTTTCAAAACATATATGCAAATTTTCTCTTTTTTACTGGACAATTTTTTTTATAATATACATTCTTGTTTTGCTAATTACAAAAATATACAATTCCTTCACAAATATTAAGAAAACAATTACAAAAATATAAAATATAATATTATGGAATGACATGTTCGGACTCTCAAAGTCCGAACAGGGAACAAAATCCATTTTTTTTTGTATATTGAACTTCGTATTGTATCTCTAAACTAGTCAATACAAATATTATTTCAAATATTATATTTTATTAAAAATTATGATAAATATTGAAAATAAATATTTCTAGATAAAAAATGCCATGATATTTAAATTATGGTACGATCTAAAGACAGAATATTTGTATATCAATACAATATCATGCTTACTTATTTAACGTTTTATGATATTTAAATATAATTTGTTGTATGAATGCAACACTTATTTAAAATATTCACAAAATTTTATTTGAAAATAGACATGATTTTTGAATATTTTTTATTTTAACAGACATGTAAATTTTAAGAACTTTTTTTAATGTTTAATTCATTTTTTTCATAAATTTATTATATAACATTCAAAATATTATATATAGAATATAATATCTTAGTAACATTTTCTTATATATCATATTATACATATAATATTTTGTATTTTATATTCTTTTTTTGAAAAAAATTCACATTTTTTTATTAAGAAAAATATCCATAAAATAATATGTTTATTTTTATTAGAGACAAAATATTTTCTTTTAATAAAATATAGTATTTACTTCAATATAGTTATTTTAATATAATATTATTTTTATTTTGGATTCAATATGAGTTTATTTAGCTTCATTAAAAAAAAACATTGAGCTGGCCGGAATCTCAAATTCCCTTTATATTAGTTTTGTAAATTATAAAAGAAATTGTGTGTTTTGGTAAAATTTATTTTTGTTAAAAGTTGTATAATAGAAAGAGGTTCTTTTTATCGTCGCGTGGTGTTCATGATCCCGGTGCAAGAAATTACTGAACTTCATAGAAAGAAGGCTCGTGTATTCCGACCACTCCATCCATTTTTCTCTGCCCAAAGAGCTCGCGCAAAACCTCAAAAGAGCCCTCCTTTTCATCCTGCTTTCTCTCTTCTTCTATCCAAAATATCTCTCTCTTTCTCTTATCCAATTTCTCTCCATGCTTGTATAAATTCCAAGTGTCTTACTCTCTTTCCACCCCTCTTCTCTCCGACATCTAGGGTTCAGTTTGAGCTTCTAGAATGCACTCAGCAATGGATTCTCTCCAATCCTTCACGCCTCGCTCAATTTCTCGGTACAAAGAACCCAATTTGGTATCCCGTTCTGTTGTTCTCCGCTCGTATTGCAATACCCAAAATCGCTCCTTCAGTTCAGTCCGGTTATCTCGCAAATCCCAATCCTTCTCCTCAGTCTCTGTTCACCGTCCTCGGTTCGACCCTTTATATCTAATCATCACCAATAGAAATCACAGACCCACAAAAGTTTATGCTAATAGCTCACACGAGCAAGACACTGAGACTTCCTCCAGTGATAGTCCAGCCACCGAAACCACCACCACCACCGCTTCTAATAGCACACAAGGAATTGCAAACGCTACGAATAAACCCAATTCCAATTCGGCATCCAATTCCTCTTCCTCAAACACGTCTCGCAAGGAAAAGAAATTGAAGAGCTGGTTGTGGAAGGAGAACAAGAGCAAGTGGCAGTGGAAACCAATTGGGGAGAATGAAGGCACCGGCTTTCTTCTCCTCCAATTAGCCGTTTGCATTTTCGCATTCCGAATGCTCAGACCCGGTAATTCCTTCCCCGAATCCACGGCCAGTCACATCATCGTCCCGTACAGCGACTTCTTGAGCAAGATAAACAGCAATCTAGTTCAAAAAGTCGAAGTAGACGGCGTACACATCATGTTCAAGCTCAAACCCGAGCAAAATGGGTTCGAATCCGAGTCAAACGGGCTCACCCGTCCCTCACAAGAAATAGACGAAGCTGTAAGAACCGCTGTGCCAACTAAACGGGTCGTATACACCACGACCCGACCCATGGATATAAAGACGCCGTATGAAAAAATGCAGGAAAACAATGTGGAATTCGGTTCGCCGGATAAACGATCTGGAGGATTTTGGAATAACGTGTTGGTGGGTTTCTGGGTTCTCTCTTTCCTTTATTTCTGTATTGTTATTTAATTCCTGTCAATGGCGCGGAAAATTTTCAAAAATTTAAATTTTGTGAAACGCATGTTGTGAGTCGGAAAGTCTTATCTTTTGGGGGTTGGATTGGTAAATTTGTTCAAACAAGTGTATATAAGTAAAAAACACGGTTGCGTGCCTATTTCTATCTTTATTCTTTATGTTTTCGTTTAATTGTTTCACGCATCGCATTAAGCTTACTACGCTATATATGTAAACCTGTAAACATATTAAATTATTTTTTGCATTACCGAGTTTAAATTCTCCCAATTTATACTTTATTTGTAATTATAAATTTATAATCTTCTATTTTTTAAAACAGGTTGCTCTTTTCTTCGTAGTTTTAATCGGTGGCATTTTGGAGCGCTTTTCTTTACCCTTCTCTCCAGTAAGAAATTAATTCTTAAATTTTCTTATCAATTTACAAAATTCAATTCATCTTATTCTGAATTTCCTTTTTTTTTTTTTTAACCAGCACACGACAGGAAAAATGCGGAAAAAGAAATCCGGGTCAAGCGGGTCAAAAATAACCGAACAAACCGACGTCATCACTTTCGCCGACGTGGCAGGCGTCGACGAAGCCAAAGAAGAGCTTCAAGAAATTGTCGTACGTTTATTATTAATAATTACGCCTTTCCAATTATCATCAAACAATCATAATTTCAATTTTTTTTTATAATGTATTATTACCCATTAGGAATTCTTGAAGAATCCAGAGCCATATATTCGTCTCGGCGCCCGCCCCCCTAGAGGCATCTTACTGGTAAGGAGAATTTAACAGGGTATTTTTGACATTTCACAAATTTTCAAAATTAATTTTTTTTATTTTAGGTGGGGTTACCGGGTACGGGAAAAACGCTATTAGCGAAAGCCGTGGCGGGCGAAGCGGAAGTACCGTTCATAAGTTGTTCGGCGAGCGAATTCGTGGAGCTATACATCGGAACGGGCGCGTCTCGAGTACGAGATTTATTCTCGCGAGCAAAGCAAGAGGCGCCGTCGATAGTCTTCATCGACGAGATCGACGCGGTGGGGAAGAGTCGCGACGGGCGAGCGCGAGTCATGAGCAACGACGAGAGAGAACAAACCCTCAATCAACTCCTCACCGAAATGGACGGCTTCGATAGTAATTCCGCGGTTATCGTTCTCGGCGCCACGAATCGCGCCGATGTTTTGGATCCCGCTTTGCGCCGCCCTGGCCGATTCGATCGCATCGTCATGGTAAATAATTTAGTTTTTGATTTATTAATTAATTAATTAATTTATTTATGTGTGCGATGTTTGTTTTTTTGGATTGAAAGGTGGAGGCGCCGGATAAGATGGGGAGAGAAGAGATATTGAGAGTGCATGTGAATAGAAAAGAGTTGCCGCTTGGGCTCGATGTGGATTTGAGTGAAGTTGCGTCTATGACTTCTGGTTTCACTGGGTAATTTTTTTTTTAAAAAAGGTATAATTATATGTTTTGTAGTATATATATTATATATTTGATTTAACACGTGCAGTGCTGAGCTGGCGAATCTGGTGAACGAGGCGGCTTTATTGGCTGGTAGAGAGACTAAAGAAGTCGTGGAGAAGATTGATTTTATTCATGCTGTTGAACGATCCATAGCTGTATACACAAATACATTAATTACATCAAAAATAATTTTTAGAGGTCATTAAATTATTTTCTTTTTTTAACAGGGGATAGAGAAGAAACATGCAAGACTTAAAGGAAGCGAGAAAGGAGTTGTAGCCAGGCACGAAGCGGGTCATGCAGTTGTAGGGACTGCCGTCGCCAAAGTCCTCTACGGCCAGCCACGTGTCGAGGTATCATTCGACGAAAAAAATACACATACCATTTATGCATCGAACACAACTTATTTTTATTTTTATTTTTTTATTTTGCGTAGAAACTGAGTATATTGCCGAGATCTGGAGGGGCGTTGGGGTTCACGTACACGCCACCAACAAGAGAGGACAGATATTTACTATTCATCGACGAATTAAGAGGGAGATTGGTGACTCTTTTGGGTGGCAGGGCCGCGGAGCAAGTTTCGTATTCGGGTCGGGTTTCCACCGGAGCTCTTGACGATATTAAACGGGCTACCGATATGGCTTACAAGGCTGTGGCTGAGTACGGACTCAATCAGAATATCGGGCCTTTGAATTTGGCAATTTTGTCTAATGGCGGTGCCGATGAGTCTGGCATCGCCGCTTTTGGCAAAGATCAGGTTCGTATTTTTAATTCTTTATTTTTGTTTTTTTTTGTGGAAGAAATTAAATTTTTGTTTTTGTGTAGGGGCATTTGGTTGATCTTGTGCAAAGAGAGGTGAAGGCATTGCTACAATCGGCTCTTGAAGTAGCTCTTTTGGTAATTCGTGCGAATCCTACTGTTTTGGAGGGCCTCGGTGCATATTTGGAAGGCATGCATACAACATTTTTTTTATAATTTATCGATTTTAACTGGGTAGTGTATAATATAATTAAGAGTGTTTTGTTGTGAATACAGAGAAAGAGAAGGTTGAAGGAGAAGAATTGCAAAAGTGGCTTCAATTGGTCGTGGCGCCACAAGAGCTGGCAAATTTCATCGAAAGCAAGAATGAGAATATTATTCAATTGGAAACTAGTTGATATTTATATATATACCCTTTTTATTACCTGCTAATAATTGAGAACACAACCGAACCGAAACCTTCTTTTTGTATTTCAGGTGTTTTAAAAGGGTATATTTATATAAATAAAACTAGTTTTGTTCGTCTTACCTGTAAATATCACCAAACTGCCTTGGAATTTATAAAAGGCAGATAAATTGCAAATACCCTGTCGAAATTAAACATTTTGTATTTGTAGTTTATTTTGCGGATGCTTCTAGTTTTCCATTTATATCTGTGAAAATGTTACTGTAATAAAACATGTTAAAAATTTGGTACCGGTTTGGAAGGTTAAATTTGATATTTTGTGCTTTTCAAATAGCGTAAATAAAAAAACTAGCCGAATTAGGAATATCTAAAGAGGGCATTATATCGAAAGTACTATATTAAAAATACACTAACAAAACCAAATAAACAATTCAAATTATTTCAACATATAGAAATCAAATCCATCGTTCGCTAATTAAACCCCATTAAATCAAAACAAAACCAAATTACTGATCTTGCGATTTGGTGTAGTGCCTAACGCCGAAAGCCAAACCGAGGATCACAAGGGGGACGAGGAACTGAAGAAGTTTGGCAAGGAATTCAGAGGGGCCTGGCGGGCTTTGAACCCCTTGTACGGGGGGGATGTAGGCCCGCTTGGCAGGGACTGTGGAGGCGTCGATGTCTCCGATGAAATACTGTTCCATCATTTCTCTTGCCGAGGTACTGTGTCCCACGTCCTCGAAATCATTGGTCGCGTCCTTGCCTAAATTGAATATTGATTTCAATGGAGATGTCCAGTTGGAATTTGGGGATAAGTGGTATAGGGGAAGAAAAAAAGGAAAAGTTATTTGTTACCAGTGGCGGCAAGTAGAACCTCGTCTCCTCCGGGATGCTCGTCCATGAATGGCGTGAGATCATAAACCTGATTTTTTAGGTTTGAAAGAGTTATTAGTTCTGATAATATCATAATAATGAACTGATGAAGTATGTATTTAAATAAAAAACACATGATTATTGAAGTTTGGTTCAATTTTTCAAATAAATGATAATAAACGAGCATCAGTACTAGCAAAACTAGATTAACTATTACTACTAGAACTCATAAGAAATCTCCTAATCTTGAACAGATTCAAAATCAATACTGCAAAATAACCCAATAAATCACCACTAGTAATCAATCAGTACAAACCAGTAACCAACGAGCTCAAAACAAAAATCAAACACAGGAAAGTGAGAGAAGAGCTGAGAAAATAGCATATCTAAGAAATATACCTTGCCGGCGATGATGAGCCAGCAATCCTTAGTAACGTTATGCTTTGCCACCTCATCGAACTTGAGCACCTTCTTCTCCTCCGCCATTTCCTCTCCTAAAATCCTCTTAAATCTGAACTAAATCAGAGTACAAAATAGTCAACAATTAGATAAAAAGAAGTAGAATTAAGCACGAATCAAAAGCTCAGATCGAAGTATTATCCTTACTTTCTTCTCCTTCTATCTCGTCTCTCTCAGGTGGACTTCGTCACTCTCCGATGCTCTTGGGATTTGGTTAGGGTGCTTTTTGATGGGGATCTGCCGTATTTCAAGACTCAACAACCGAGATACGGCTTGCTTCGAATACTCTCCATTTTTCAAACACTGGAGATATCCAGTAGTAAATCAAATTAATTCAAAGGACTTTGGGTTTGGGTAGATATTGCACGATTGAGGCACGAATAAAATGTAATTAATGACAAAATTAAATTAGACTGTCTTTGACTAATGAATATGAATATCTGAATAATAGTTTCACACGTGAAAAACGGACACAACAACTCCGTCCTTAGTCACCAAAAAATTGCATATTTCGTGTTATTCCCGCACAATTACGCGGGACAGCATACTTATTTTTTAAATATTTTTTATATAATTTATTTAAATATAATTAGCATGCGTGCGAATTAACGCGCGTGCGTTTCAACAAAGTTAATATAATCATGACATATTTACAAATATCATAATGTCAATAAAAACATAAGGTTAATGAAATTAGTCTATCACGAATATTTGCGTTAGTGCTTTCAAACTCGATTAATATAACCATGACATATTCGCAAATATATTTAATGTCAATAAATGTATTAATAAGAGTTCATTAAAAAATCGCAACGTGTCAGATTGATACAACGGGCACATGACAAATTTCTATGAAACCTCGCATAAATTTGAACTTACAAAATTTCATACATACTCGTGCGAAATGAGCAACTAAAAAAAAAATTGGAAAGCAAAAAAATACCAAAATCGAAAAAGGGAAAAAAAATGGGGTAAAAAAAAAATCAAAATTGAAAAACTAAAAAATAACGATAAAAATACAAATTTATCCCCCTCCACGTGTCAGCACCTCGTGGAGGGGGTAACATTATATTAACTATAATATGTAACGAATAATGTTAGGCATTTAAATATTGCATCTAGAAATCACATATATGCAAATGTGCCGAATTATAATGCATTTATATTAAGTTTTTAAAAAAAAATTAGCTATTACAGAACTAGATTGTCACGTGTATATCGATATAAATTTTATGTATAAAATCTAAGTGTCTAATATTATTTAATACATTGTAAATAATAAAGAAAACCCATTAGGGAAAGCCTACGAATCTATGGTCTGGATTAAACTGGAGGCATAACCTACATATTGGATTTGGGCCTCTAAGTCTACAAAGGAGAAGTTGGAATTTCGGCCATCCAACGCCGAGGAAAGACAATTCAATTTCCTAAGGTAGCATTTTATTTATTTAATAATATTTTTTCATGAATTTATTATCCAAGTCCTCTAATTTGATGATATAAACAAATTGTTAATTCTTGACCTATTTATTTGGATATTCGTCCAAACTAATAACACAAACATACATAGGAGTGGATGTGTATGAATGATCATGAATAAACAATTTATTTATATCATCAAAGTATGCGACTTTGATTATAAAATTAATAAATAATGTAAAATATCACTTGGATACATATAGAAAAATTCTTAAATAATCCCTAACGTTTTTGAAAATTAAAAAAATACCTTCACTTTTTGTATAATTCGAAAAAATCTCTCCAAACAAAATTTCATTTTTCATTTATTAGACTGAACTTAACATTTGATGGCGTTAAAAAAAATTGGAGAAAAATGGCACTCTATATTTTCATATTTATTTCTAGTAAGCCATTTTGGATTATTGTTTTAGTAATAATAGTAATAACAAAACAACGATATACAAAAATTATGGACCTTAAAAATATTTTGGCAAAGAAACATTATTTTACCACCTTGTTTTAATATTTATTTATTGTTAATAAAACTTGATGCTAAAATTGAAACTAGGGCATACAAATAATTTATAGGGAAAAACTATCAAAATATTGCTATGACATGTTTGGATTGTCTTTTAGTAATTATGAGGATAATTTGTGGTTAGGAAATACTAGTAAATTTGTATATAATTTTTATCAAAACAAAAATTGAACAAAAACATAAGTTTTTTCTAGGAATTTCTAGTTTGGATTAATTATCTTTTCTCTTCCATTGCTTAGTGTGCATGCTGATACTTTTGTCTTGAAACAAACAAGAAAATATTTAATTTATTGTATTCCTTAATTTTCTTAAAGGAACAATCAAACAATAACATTTAAAATCCCCTACAAATTTCTTGTCTCGTAGATTTTTTTATTTTGAAATCCTAAATCCTAGAAATGATTCTCTTGACACTGAAAATTAGTAAATATCAGGGACTATTAGTTTATAAAAATCATGAAAAAAATCCTAACTTTTTATTCATTTAATAATTTTTATAGCGACTTGTTCTATAAAAATCAATGATTTAAATTGCGGCCCAATTGCGCCGCAATACCGCAAATCGCAATAAATATTCACAAAACGCAACACCGCAACCTACTATATAGCGCCGCAATATCGCCGCAATATGGCGCAATATGACGTAATATCGGGGATCATGTGTAAATTATTGTTCAAGCGCAATGGACCGCTATATCGCAATTTAAAACATTGATAAAAATCAATATTAATTTTTAATATTGGTAACTTTTTATTCATTTAAATACTACGTTATATCATTGGATACTGTTATATTCTATATTAAATTATCTTTTTATATTGGTAACAAATTTTTCATAATTTTTTTGAACCTGTACTATGATTAAGTGAGCGAAAATAACACATTATTTGATTACTATTTTCCAAGGAAGATAAAATATATTTACTATTTTCCAAGAAAGATAAAATATATTGACGTGCCTACAACTTCCTTATTTGCATCTAAACATATTATTTTTATATAATACTTACTTTACAGTTCAATAGTTTTTGTAAAACTCAAATCCTGATCCCTAGAAATAACCTTTCCGAGACTATGAATTACTCGTACATTCAAGCAAGCCCAAAATTACTTCACATCCAAACAAGCCCTTATATAACATTACCTTAGCATGTAGTTTTAATTTTCACTAGCTTCTACCCCCGCGCAATTGCGCGGGAGTTGCATGCGTGTTTTCGTGTTTGTGACTATTTTTTTGATATATTAATTCTTATTTTCTTTTATTTGTTTATCTTTTTTTGCAGTATTTCAATTATCATTTAATGTTGTAGAGTACTACAACTTCTCGAATTTTAAAAAATAACATATATGTTGATTCGCGCATCATATCAACAAATTGTGAAAACATCGTAATAATAATAATAAAAACAGATAATATTAGATAACTTGTAATAATAATAATAATAAAATAATCACAACAATGTAAAGTTTGAATTAATTGCGTTATTACAAAATTACACAATTAAATACATCCGAAGGAATGAACGTCTTCATTCAAGACTAAAATCTGCAAGTATTGTATGTTTGCCTCAGTAAATCATGATATTTATAAATTTTACTGCAAGTATTGTTTGAATTGTTCAAGAGCCGGGATTTCTTGAACAATTCAAACAATTCTTGTTGTAAAATTTGTCTATTTTTATACATCATCGGCAAAACCGGGAGAACAATGATGATGATGATGATGATGATGTGATGATGACGACGACGACGATGATGATGATAATGATGGTGATATGATGGTGATGATAACGATGATGATGATCATTTTCATATTTGTAGTCGCTTCGTACTGGTATTGGTGCTTTTCCTCGTATTTACATTTTCGTATTTGTTTTTTTGTATTTTGGTATTTCCGATATCAATTTTCATAAAATATGCTCGGTACATACTAATTCATAATTCATTAATCGTGAGTCGTAATTCGTAAGAATATTCTTATTCAAATTCGTAGCATTTGGGTTTTGGACACATTAGAACCAATTGACGAACACATCTTTAAAGTACGTCTGGAGTATGTTTTGCAACCTTCATATGAGTATCTTCAATTTTTCACTAATAAACACAGTTAATTTTTTTATTTTGTAGGAATGTTTTAAATATTTACTCAAATTGTTCATATTTGAAGTTTGATCTTTGAGTGGCCGCATAACACAAAGTTACGTCATTGTTTTGGCATTAAAGAAAACAATACATTTGTTTTTGCATGATTTTTTTGGTTCTTGTACGGTCTTTTTCATGAATCGAATAATTTTGTTTTAGCTCATCTCGACTCTTGTTGTCTTTTTACAATTTTTCAAAATTCAGCGAAATACAAAGAGATCATAGAATAGTATCTAACAAAGAATGCATAAACTACTACAAGTCATTTAAATTAAGAAAACCAATCTAATGATATGTCGGAAGAATTAAGTATTTTTGCATTTTGTTTAGATGATATTCTATTGTATGAGTTTTCATATTTTCGTCATCATATCGCGTCCATGGAATTATGATTGACATTCATTCATTTGTAGTCTGTAGTTTGTAAATATATTTGTGTTTGTCTGCGTATTCACATTCGTCAACATAAGCCAAAAATATTAGATTTTATTTCATACTTCCACATTCATGTTTTTACTGGTATTTATAATGATAGTTAGAAAGACATGTACAATTGAATAATTTTTTTTTTGCATACTCAAATGTTCTTTTGTTAGACAGGACACATTGCATATCATTTAATCGTCGGTAGATATTTTCTTTACAATCATGACATTGAACAATCGCGGATATATATATATATTTTTCGTAATGATGAATTTTTTTTTAATTAGACACGACACTTTGCATGTCATGCGGATATTTTTTTCAATTTTTTTGTGAGACATGATGTTGTGCATATCACTTAAGCATTGGTGATATTTTCTTTACAATGATGGCATTGAATAGTCACAAAATTTATTTTTATTTCTTTTTCATTACACATGACACTTTGCATATCATGCAATTTTATATGGATACTTTGTTAACTATCATTGTTTATTCACTAAGACATATTGTCACGAGAATCCAAATAAAATTGTCATGAGTATCGAAATAAATGTATGTGCATTCACTTAGTCAAATATATCATTGTATCTTTATTCACTACCCTACAAATATTTGACAAATGAAAAGACATTCGTTGACATGAGCCAAAATTATCAAATTTTTCTTTTATTCTTGCTCGTTTATGTTTTTTATTGCATTTATAATGATAGTTACAAAAACATGTATAATTGAATTATTTTTTTTTGTACTCAATATTCTTTCATTAGATATGATGCTTTGCGTATCAATTAATCATCAGTGGATATTTTGTTTACAATGATGGCATTGAATAGTCACGGATTTTTTTTTTTTTTTTTTGTAATACTGAAAATTGCTTTCATTAGACATGACTTTGCATAATTGTAATTTTCTTGGGACACTTTTTTTAAATTCCATGAGTATCAAAATAAGATTTTTGCATATTTCTTCATTAAAGCACTCGACAGTGAAGCAAAATTCCATGAGTCTTACTCATGTGAATATTTAGAAGACTGTCCACATATTCATATTGTTTTAAATTCGAAATGATGATGATGATGATGATGGTGATGATGATGGTGTCAATAATGATGCTCATGATGAAGATGATGATATGATGACGAATGATCATGAAGAAGATGATGATATGATAATGATTATGCTAACCAACATTAAATCACACACATAATGTATGAAGAAATTGTACTTCACACCTCCCAAATTAAAGTAGAAAATAAAGAATTAGCAATATAAAAAAAATACATTAAAATATATTTTTATTAAAGAAATTGTTATACTTACTGATTATTTTATTTACTTGCACCAATTACTTTCTTCAATATTTTCCACAAAGTTTGTAATTTTGCTAGCATAACCCTGAAAAAATTAGAAATCATGTAAAATATCCATCAAAAACAGAAAACGTGAAACACAATATCCTTGTCTAATTGTAAGTTGACAAATTACCATGGACGAAATATAAAATGAGATCGATAACTAAAAGTGCTCAGCCATTGGAGTCGAGTGCTTTAACTTTAATCAATGCACCTGAAAAATAAATGAAACAAAATATTTCGGTGAAACTTTAAATAAGAAAAATATTAAAACCAATGAATTAACTATCAGTACGGTACAAACTATATGAACTGAATATCATATGCAAACCGAAATTATTTAACATATGTATGCTTTTTAACAGGAAAACAATATGCAAAAGTAGAAGAACAACCATCCATAAGTTATGTATATTTCTAGATAAATCATTGTTTTTTATGAGGCTAGATCACTCCTTTTTTCTTTTAGACAACAAAAAACTCCAACAATCCAACAAAAATTTTAGCAACATAAGAGGAAACACCAACCAGCATCACAAAGACACCAAAATGAGAGAAGAACAAAGAAGATTACCAATGAAGTCAAGCTTGTCAGCCTCCAGAAGAAGATGAAACGAAAGAGGAGAAAGAATTGAACTTCCCACCGACAAAGAAGTAGGAAAAGGTGAATAATAGGCGACCCCACCAAAGATACATACACCCACCATGAACCAAATGCAACATGAGACACAATACACATAGACCAAGATCACCCAATAAAAATATATCAGACCATCTAACATACACCGAGCACAACTCACCAAAAAATCAACATGGTCCAAAAAAACCAAAACCATTGAAGAAAAAACCTCACCGACATACTGCACATGCAATCACACAACTCACACTAAAAGATAAAATATCAGACGGCCCAAAAGCAACTAACACAAAAATCAGATCAAATGGACAGCATTAAATCAATCATAAAAAGTAAAATATTATCACAAATCACACGGTCAAGAAGAAGGGAGTGACGTGGACTCATGAAAAAACTGCGATTTATTTAAAAATAGACATAACTTATAATTATAATTCGTTGTTAATAAAACCAGTTGTTAAAATTAAAATTGCTTGTTGTAATTAAAATTGTCGACAAAAAAAATAATTTAGCAAATAATACAAATTTAGTATCGAGTTTTTATTAAAATACATAAATATTTTATATCATTCTTCGTTTATTATTATTAATAATAGTAATAACAATAATACAAAAAAGTGAATGTGAAAATATATCCAATTTTGTGAACATCATTCATTCTTAAATTTAATATTTACAGGAGGATTCAAATGAAAATGAAATCTTGTTTAGAGATAGTTTCTCGAAGTAACGAAAAGTCGAGGAATGCTTCAAATTTTTTTCAAAAAAGTTTGGGATTATTTAAGAGTTTCCGTATGAAATATATGTAATACATGTATTAGTAATTTTCATCTCAAATAATGTAATTAGTCCGTTGATTTTTATCAATATCCAACATATTTGGTATTTTATTTATTTCTCCGCTCACTATTTTTTTATCAAAAAAGTTCAAAATATATTAAAAAAAAGAGAAAAGTTTGTTTTTGGTTCCTAACAAATACCAAAATGTTCAATTTGCCCCCTGACTATTTTTTTTTTATCATTTTGCCTCCCAAACTTGCAATTTTGTTCAATTTGCCCCCCAAACTTTTTAATTTTGTTCAATTTGTCCAATAACTCAGTTAAATGAGTGTTAAGTGATGATATTTTATTCATATATTTTAAACCCGACCCACTAGTTGTAACCCGACCCACTAATCTTAACCCGACCCGCACCAAATTTTAAATCCGATCCACTAAAAAGAAAAAATGCCAATCCTTCTCTGGCAGGGGCCTTCTCTTCCTTATCTCGCCCAAAGAAAACTAGCTCCTCTCGCCGAGAAAAGAAGCTCTGTAGAAAAAGCTTCTCTCGCCACTCTCTCTCGCCGGAAAAGAAGAAGCTCCTCTCGCCACTCTCTCTCTCTCTCTCTCTCTCTCTCTCTCTCTCTCTCTCTCTCTCTCTCTCTCTCTCTCTCTCTCGCCACTCTCTCTCTCTCTCTCGTCCCTTTCTAGGTCAGAGTTCACTACGAAAATCCTAAAAAATGGCGGATCCAAATTGTGGCCTTTCTTCTACACCGGGTCGTCGAAGGAGGCGGAGTCAGAAAGAAGCATCGTGGGGGAAGGAATTGACGAAACTGCCCCTGTGAAGGAGAAGGAGAAAGGGGGGCGGTCGAAGTCTTTCAGCAGGAAAATTTGTCACATGCCGAGCTGGTTTGAGACTTAGGAGAGAGAGGATAGTTATGCCGGTCTTGCCGTGGTCGCTGCTGGCGTGGCCGTTTACGTTGCTTTTCGTTTGTACAAGCATCGTGCTTAGAGCGAGTTATACTTGTTTTTGTCACGTATTTGTTGGTTCGAATAAAGAATGTTATATGCCTGAATGGATGTTATGTTAGGTATTTGGTTTTGGGTTCTTGTTACGTGCTTATATGGATTTTTTTTTTTTTTTTAAAATATATGGATATTGTTATGTTTAATTAGAGTTTCGATAATGTTTCTTGAATGTAATGGAGATATATATGCAATACCACATTTAGTTTGTTTGTTCTTGTTTTATACATATTATGGTGATGATTAGTGGATTTAATATATTCCGTATGAATTATACAAGTATTCATAATAATTCTAAAATCACTATTTTTCCAATTACAAGCTTAATTATTGGTAATAATCAATCTAGAAAGAGGCGAGAAGATCTGCAATCTCTTCATCAAACTCATCATTGCTCGAGCAATCACCGCATTGGTCGAAAACAGTCATCATATCTCGATCCCCTAATGCATCAGACCAATCGAGCAATGACACCTCACAACTACTCGATTCGCCTATCTCGTACTGATTTAAATATTTGGATACATCCAAATCCTGCAGAGATGCCACATCAGCACGATCGGATAGGTCGAGCCACTCTGATAAATTATCCGCATCAAAGATCTGGTGGCCTTCTTTTATTTGATTTAGCTCTGCGATTCGCGCATCCACAAGATCAGTGATGGAGCAACGTCCAGAGAGTAAACTCTGAAAAAGAATACTCGTCTCCATCTCGCGATTCTCACGTTCGATCTTCTCTAACTGCATTTGCATCTTCGCGATTTGCTGGGAAATGAAACTGTCCTTATCGACCATCTTTTTGGTTTGCTCGGGTTGGGACAGAGCATCGAAGCGCGATAGGATTTCGGCCCCCCTTTTCTGATTCCGGCCAGACCTCGGGTCTGGCATTGTCAGATCCGTCAGATACGGCGACGTAAACTGGCACGTCGCATGGAGTCGACAGCTCGCTTTCCTTCTTGAAGATAGAGAGCTTCCTCCTCTCGAATGTCGCTGCACGAGTCGTCTCGTCAGAGATTAGCTCCGTCGAAGTACGTTTCCTCGCCATTGTCACTGTTTTGAGAATTTTCTGAATCAAGGGTTCAGGATTTGGCGGGATATTTCTTGATGGATGTTTGGCTTGGCGTCCAAGTTATGCAAAGATTTGGAAAGATCTTGCAAAGAAACGATCGCAAGAAGCGGTCGATTTGGCACGGAGTTTTTCTTCATTATTTCTTAAATCTGAAAAAATAATTAAAATATTAAAAATTAATAAACCCTAAATTGACACTAAATTGAAATAAATAAACCCTAAATTGGCCTAATTGGATTAAATAAACCCTAAATTGACACTAAATTGAAATAAATAAACCCTAAATTGGCCTAATTGGATTAAATAAGCCCTAAATTTGCCTAATTGAAGAGCACGAGAGAGAGGGTTTAATTATTGGCATAATTAGAGAGGGTTTAATTACTGGTTTAATTACTGTCCTAATTGGATTAAATAAACCCTAAACCCTACACTAATTGGAGTTTGATAAAGGAAGAAGACATGGCTTTATTATCGAAGGGGAAGAAAGGAGGGTTCTAGCCATAATTAGAGAGGGACGAGAGAGAGACACCACTGACCTGGAGAGAGAGAGATCGGCGAGAGAGAGAGAGAGAGAGAGAGAGAGAGAGAGAGAGAGAGAGGCGCCACTGCCAGAGAGAGGTTGGGTTTTTCTTCTTTTTCGACGAGATAGAGAGAGCACCTCCTGCGAGAGAGAGAAGGAATAGACAGGGTTTTAAATGTGGGTCGGGTTAATACTACTGGGTCGGATTTAAAATATATGAATAAAATAACAAATTTAACAGTCATTTAACTGGCAAGTTGGATGGAGGGGGCAAATTGAACAAAATTGCAAGTTTGGGTGGCAAAATGATCAAAAAAAACAGTCAGGAAGCAAATTGAACATTTTGATATTTGTTAGGGACCAAAAACTGACTTTTCTCTAAAAAAAACTGCCCTAAAATTATCAGATAAGAACCAGATAATGGATACCTAACGAAGAAAATGCAGCCCAGTAATTTAGTATCTTTGATTAGTTCAAGGCCTACAATATAATCAAAACAAAATAAAAACATTAAAATAATCTCTTGGGCCAATAAATAAATTAATTAAGGGACCCCAAATAGAATTATCATAAGTGTCTATTTTAGGACGTCACTGTATGTGGGTCCATGGACCCGGTGTGGTGGACCATTGATTGCAAAACGACGTAAAGTATGATGAGCAAGTGCGTACAAGATAACATCATTTTCTATGCTGCAGAGACGGTTCATTGTGGACCATCCTCATATCAAATCAACTGCACCGCTTTTTGTCTCATTATGTAAATATTTTCTATGACAAAATATACTAACTTCATATTAATTGTTAAGCTCTTTCTTTGAATACTTCTATTTGTATTATTATTATGTTACTTACTATAAAATAAATGATAAATTGACTTTCTCATACATTTCTTTGTTTTCTTATTTATAAAAACCACTCTTTTATTATTTAATATTTTTAGGATAATGTTTATTCTATTTTTTTTTTAAAGAATGGTTCCTATAAATAATGATTCATTTAAAAATAAATACTGGGACTAAAAACAATGAACCGTACGAAAATGACAATTTATATTTTTATTTTATAACACATAACAACATACACAATATATTATATACTTCCTTATAAATAAGATAATATGAATAATTATTTTTTAATTATGGGTGAAAAGAAATTAAGATTACTTGTCAAAGCTTCTTTGGTGCTACCCTTTTCAAAGATAATCTTATTTTTGTCATTAGATAAAGCCAACACGTAATTACCATGTAAATTACATTGGATTATTATCTTAGTGCTATCTCTTACCATGACAGAAAATATTAGGAAACTAAACCTAATACATTCCTCTTCAGGAAAAAATACAAACCAGTGACGTGTCAACGAGTAGATTAAACGACTATTATTTCCAATTAATAAGAAAATATTTCATTTTAACTTTGCAAAATTATCAAATTTTACCTTTTTTTATTGAAATTTCGGATTTGGTGAATTCATTAGAAACATTATTTGAAGGGGAATCAATTTGAATAGGTAGTAAACTATAAATGTGGGACATAATGTCCCTAATGAAAATGAATGAAGACACTATAAAAACAGTGAAACAAAACCATGAATACACAAAATGCTAATCATTCATTGTTTTGAAAAAGATTTGTGGTCCAAAATGAAGGATTTGAGGAATCAAATTTGTCAAATCGAATCCCAATTTGAATGTACAGAGAAAAGGATCGGCTGGTTTTTAACCTTGCCACGTACTTTGTTTAATAACCTATCTTAGTGACTTCACCTAATTAACAATAATCACATCTGGGCCCTCCATTTATCTCAACCAACAAAATTATTTCTCAGTCAAAATTCTTGTTTAAAGTTAATCAAGTGCTTAGTGGATCCTAATTTGTCATGTACTTCACAACATGGTACAATGTACCGAAACCCAATTAAACACGTGGTCGGTGCGTGCTTCGTTGGACGAGCATCTCGTACATCATTGGAAACACCAACTCCTCGTAATCTCCACCCACACGAATTACTGAAATGCTTTACGTACTCCAGTTAACACACACCGCATTTATCATGAATCACTGACACTGGACTCCACAGGAATCTTTTATTACTGTAAAGTGTTAAGGGGACAATCCGGGTATTAATAGTATTATATAAAAAGATTCTCCATAATTGCTCCCCATAATCTGAAGACTGTGTGAGTTTATATATGTGTAGTTTGGTGTAAAGGGTTATATTGATTCATAAATTCGTAATTACTTGCTCGCTACATAAATAATATATGAAAGAAAGAAAATATAGTGAAGTTCGTCTTTCATCTATAAAGAAGAACACGAGCAAGGGAAGAAGAAAGGATAGTATATAGTCCATGGGCGAAGGATTTACCTCGGCGGTGACGATACCCAGATCCTCTGCCGCCGTCGCCGGCGGTGCTTCGTCCTCCATACGCTTCCTCGGCTTACTGAAGCAACCGGAGAGTCCTGATTACAACGTTCAATCTGGCTCGGCACTCGAGCTTGACGAATCCGATGTTGTATGGTCTTCCTCAGAGGATCACTCGTCTCATTCGTCGACGTCCTCTCCAGGATTGACGTCTCCTTCCCCTGTTCAGCGCACTTCTCATCCGTTCATTCCGGCGACGTTTGGCTTGTCTTCTTTGCTAGATTCATCCAGTCCCACTGGTACGGGGCTGATCTGGCGACAACCGTCTCCGATCACGCCTCCAGTAGCTGTGCCGATACTAATATCCTCTCCTCCGGTCCGCAAATCGTTCAATCAATCTGCTCCGGTGGCAGTGCCGGTATGGTCAGGGAGGAGAAGAGATCACGGTAGAAAGGGACGTAGAGTGGAGCCGCTGGATGAAGGAACCTGGGGTTCGGAAGAAGAAGGGGAAGATCAAAGGGATGGAAAAGGAGAGGATGAGGAGGAGGAAGAAATGGAGGGGATAGTGCCTCCACATTTGATCGTGGCGAGGTCCCACGTCACGAGTTTCTCGATGTTGGAAGGCGTTGGGCGGACTCTCAAAGGCCGGGACTTGAGGAGAGTTCGTAATGCCGTTTTGCAGGAAACTGGATTCCTGGATTTGGGCGGACGCTCGAGGGACGCAGCTTGATCGAGGTGCGTTCGTAATGCCGTTTTGCAGAAAACTGGATTCCTGAATTTCGATGAACGAAGGGTAATCGGAATTCTAAAACCAGTATTTTTATTTCCTTTTCTTATCATTTCGTGATTATAATTTATAATCCCATTTTGTTTTCTGTTGGAGTTTTGATTTTATTTTTTCGCGTTGTGGGATTAATTTATTTTGAGAGAAATCGAAAATTTTGGAGCTGAAAGTGCGGAGATAAAATTTTCCGGGCTCCCCTGCTGCTTTTAGTAATTCATAATTTTGTACTAGTGTAAATAAACTTTTGCTGGAAAATGAAAAAAAAAATCATGATTGATGAATTTGTATTTATTTATTTATTTATTTAACCTCGAATCTTCATTAATTTTTTTCATTCACATATTTATATTATATCCAAAAAAAGGAAAAATAGAGAAGCAATGTAATCAATATATATATACTATATGAAAGAGAGATGGAACTTTCATAATTTTTTTTTTAATTTTCTATGATTATATTTATGGGACTTTTTTGAAAAAATCTGGTGATATCTAATTAAAAATTATATGCCGTCTTTCTACTTTATTTCTTAGCTCTCAACAACAAGCAAAAGGCTTTAATTGATCAAATTGTATTATTTGAAATTGTACCAATTACCTAATTACAAATACTAACTCAAGTGGCCAATTTTAATACAAGGAAAAGATACCCAATTGGATCCAATGATTCATATATTAATTCACTTTTGATAAATGAATTATTGTTATGTCCATCATTACATCACACATGTTTATAACTCGACAAGATTTGGAATTGGTTTCACTTTTGTACGTTCGCTCCAATTTGGACACAAAAGTACAACCACCTTGACATAATCAATTACTCATGCATAAATATTTTCTACTAGATTTTTATGAGTAATGACAGAAACCACACCTTTTTTCCCACGAATTTACCACAACTGTCACGTGGCAGCCATCCATTGGCTGCAGCAAAAGTTGATGGAAACTTGCAGCCAATGGATGGCTGACACGTGGCAGTTGTAGTAAATTCGTAGGAAAAAGATGTGGTTTCTATCATTACTCGATTTTTATCATGTCTCATAAGATTCTTCTAAATTATAAGTTTTGCGAAGTCCCGTCTACATGTAATAATTTGATACAAGGACTTCAATAATAAAATTTTCCACATTTGAAAGTAGTCCTTATATGAATACATTTTGATTTTGATGTTACAATATAATAATTCAGCTATTTTTAATCCTTCAATTATCTTATTTCTGTGAAAAATTATAATTAATCAATTTTGTGTTAATTTTGGGCCATTTTGAAAGATTAGGGCTTTATTGGAGCCCAAGTAAGACAGACATTTGCATGTGTGAAATAGTGAAATTCTAGTGGACGAATTTTATTACTATTTATGCATGCTTTTTGAAATGATTGAAATAAATAATAGTGGGACAACTAAATAATCACATACACGATACATCACTCAATTATTGCTCGATGTGACGTCCTTTTCATCAATTGTTAATTATATATTGATATTGATGATGCATTCAATTAAATATAAGTACAATTATAATAACATAATGCATCTATTATCAGTCTTAAATTTTGTGAGACAAATATATTAAAGTAATCTTGTTTTAGCCAAAGAAAAATAAACCTGCACTTTTTTTATTCTTTTGGAAAGAAAACAATTGTACTTCTTAAAAAAAAAGCTAAATAGATTCCTTGATTTATAATTCAAATAGAATGCATAGAACATAATTCAAATAAAATGCAATGTAACTAATTACACAAAAAATCGTGTTATTTAAATTTACGCACAAATGCGCAATATTATCTAATCTCTCTCTCTCTCTCTCTCTCTCTCTCTCTCTCTCTCTCTCTCTCTCTCTCTCTCTCTCTCTCTCTCTCTCTCTCTTATAATTTTTTTTTTGTGTTACAAGATGACTAAACTCTTGATTGCGTCAGAATATATCTTTGAATGTAGTGTGAAAATATTTTTTATTTTGAATTGAACATGTTTATATTGAAAAAATGATATTTTGGTACGTATATACTTCTCAAAAGTCCAATTTGTAAAAATAGTTCAGGACTTTTGCAACTTGTAAAAATAGCACTTTCGTCGGGCTGCCTGACGAAAGAAAATATTTTTTCGCCAGGAAATCCGACGAAAGAGGTTAAGCATCAAATTTCATTCTAAAGAGGGGTCTAAAGTTAATCAGTGCTTGCATGGATGAAAAATCCTGGATTTGTTGTCTTTCGCTTGGGACTAAAAAACATATTCAAATATTTGAAATATTGGGTAAACAAAAAACGAGGGCCAAGTTCGAAAAGTCATGGAAATGCTAACTGCCCGATGCCCGGAAGTCGTTGTCTGGTTGTCACGTCACAATCGTACGAAATGGGCACATGATTACGATGGGCAAGGTGATTGGTGGAGAATAATCACCGGCAACCATGCCGAGGTAATGAATTTTGTGTTCAAAGGTGTCCAAAGCTTGTCGGTTACCGCAATTTTGGAGATGACTTTCTAAAAGTGCAATTTGTATTTCATGAAACATCGACAATCATCAACTCTTCCACAAATTGAAGGCAAGATATGCCTTGGATCATGGATAAGGTGCAAACCCGACTTGACAAAATGCGTACACACGGTAATTTTATTTTAATTAATTTCTATTATTAATTAATTCGTACATTATTTTTATGTTTTCATTGTTTTGTAAAAATTCAACAGGTGACTCCTTTCAGTCATGAAGAAGGAATATATCAAGTCAATACTTCACGTAATCGACTAAGCAATGATATTTCGAGAAGCGGGGACAAGTTCATTGTGAATTTCAACAATGGTCATTGCACATGTCATAAACCAGTGTTGCTCCATTTTCCATGCTATCACATCTTATTGTGTCCATGTACACGTAGATGACTTTAATTACATATTCCCAGTGTACACGTCATACAATTTAGTACAAACCTACGTTCCTTGATTTTTTCCTATACAAAAACAACATTAGTGGCCACAAGAAAACATACCAACTATTGTTCCCGGAGACAAATTAATTAGGAAAAATGATGCGGGAAAAACTAAACGTGGAAAAAGACAAACCACGAGACGTCCTAGTGGAATAAACATGTTGTCGAGTCAAGCCTCCACCTTCGCGAGGCCAAGATTGTGTGGAAAGTACCGAGCGCTGGGGCATAATCAAGAAGTTGCTCGCAACAAGATCGTAATTAGTGTTTTCTTATGATTAATGTTTGTTTTGTTGTAATTGTTTGGGTTTAGTTTGTTATGCTTAGTGTGTGTTTGTTGTATGTTAATTATTGTATTTCATTTCACGTTCAATGTTATGTTCAAGTATTTTATATTATGTTGAAATATTGTCTTTTTCTTGCAAAAAGTCACAACATAACAAAATGGAAAACTGAAATTATAACTACATAATTTCACGATCCATATGGTCATGAAGAAACAAGAAAAAAGAAAAAAGAGAGAGGGAAGAATAAGGGAAAAAGAGAGAGAGAGAAAATATAACCCGGTGTAAATACACTACATCTTTTTCGCCGGAGGATTTGGCGAAAGAGGTTCTTTCAAAATCACGCCTGTCTCCTCAGGACTCAGAGAAGATCAAGACCAGACTTTCTCTCTTTCGCCAGATGAGCTGGCGAAAGTGGTCAAATCCAGGATCTGTAATCACTGGCTCTGTCAAATAACAATTAATCATCTCTTAAGGGAAAAATTTGATGCTTAAACTCTTTTGTCAGCTGTCCTTGCGAAAGAACATTATTTTTCTCCAAACAACCTGGCGAAAATGTTATTTTTACAAATTACAAAAGTCCGGAATTATTTTTACAAATTAAACTTTTCAGAAAGCTATATTTAAAAAAAAAAAACAGTGCAGTTATGAGTTTGTTTTTATTATTGCAACAAGTTTATGTCACAACTCACAAGGTGAATAGTTCCTTGAATATATAATGAACTTTGAACTACAATGCGAAAAAATTCTTGTTCCCGACATACCATGTGCAAATTCATGATGCATCGTCATGTACAAAAAAAAACAGTTTTTTGCTGCAAAAGAATGATTTTAAACTGTTTGAGGTCAATTTCTATCGAAATATTTTTTGTAATTGCGCCATAAGACGACTAGTTAATTTAATTACATGAGAAAACGTTTTACACCAGATCTATTTATTTATTTATCAGAAATATGTCATTTCATCAATACAACGAGGAGATTGTACGAAGACTTCGTATCACCACTTAGTATTTATAGAATAGTGATAGGAAATACTTTATATTATTTTTCATATTGATGAGATGACGACATGTATATGATAAATAAATAAATAAATTCGATTTAACACGTGAATAAGTATTAATTGACTACATGTTCAATAACTGTGTGATAAATGAGTAAATGCACCCGATCTAATGTATAAAAGAATTTGATTTCACACATGTTTGATTTCATTTGATTGATTTATCACTTATTGCAACACATCAATTATCGCGGAAAAATTAAGAAAAGATATGTATAATTTTTCCATTTATTATAGCCTATTATACACAACAACAACAATAACAACAATCTCCCTAATTTAACCCCAACATTTCATTGCATTATATAATATATGCCCAAATTCTTTTCTATAGATTGTCAATTTGCCGAAAATTACAACACAAACTCGCTAATTCTATCTAATTTAGGACTCGATACACTTTATTTTATGCTAAAACTAACAATATTATCTCTAATGCGTAGCCATGAACTTCATGCAAATAGGAGGGCTTATCTTCGCCATTGCGAGCAAAGACGACGGGAAAATCCACAAACCATCACCGCAAATCAGTCCTGAAGCCACGGCTGGTAGCATTAAACTAGCTCTTCTAGAATTAATCTTATGCCAAACAAAAACGACAAGACTACCAACACACATATCAATGGCGAAACTCGCACCAATCAGAAAAGGAGCAGCCATGGCCATGGGAAGCGGGACCCACTTGCCATACTTTTCGGGAAAAAGATCCCTCATAAAATTAGCCACAACTGCAAATCCGAAGAATCCGTAACATAATTGCAGGCAATGATGTGGTAGAGCCGAGAAACCTTCCACACCTAGAATCGCCATGTTTCTATATATCAAAGCATAGGGAGCCTTCCAATTCCCATCAGGATTTCCAATATCAAATGCATTATAAAACAAAAAAAAAGTCAAAGGTGCGATGATGCACCCCATGGCCGTGCCGATAGTTTGGCTCAAAAGCATGGATTTAGGAGAAGTTAGAGTCAAATGACCTGTTTTAAAATCATGCATTAAATCTGCAGATATGGATACAACAGATTTTATCAACCCGCATCCGATAAGACCCGCAACCACGCCTGAGTTTTTGCCAGCTAAGGCGGCCAGGATAAAAAGAGAGACTTTTCCGTAATTATATGCCATGTTTATGTCGGTTAAACCGGCTCCGTATGCGTTGCAAAACCCTAGCATTGGTGCTAGGAGATATGCGACTACGATATAGTACCATTTCACTTCGGGGAACATTAGAGGGATGGTAATTATGGTTATGATTGTTAGGAACACATAGCCCGAGTAGGCTAGCCAGACTGGAATATTGTCTCGCATGAAAACCTCGTTTCGACGGAGATCCTCAGGAATTGGAGAATCCTCATCTGCCACTACATGATTTTATGTCGTTTAGTTCGTATTTTGCACGGTTCAAATGTAAACAATGTTAATATAAATGTTTTTTTTTTATTTATTTATAATTATATGATTTGAGAACTTAACGTTAATATTTGTCTTGATAAATGTACCTTTGTTTAAATTCTTGCTTCTCGATCGCGAGTGCATGTTCTTCGCAGTGAATCCAATAATTTTGACAAAATTGTACAACCCATCTCCTAATATTAGAGCAATAGAGATGAAAACCTACATAACGAATTGAGCTAAACCAACAAAATTCATAGCATAATATTTGTCATAATGTAAAAATGAAATTGTGAATACAAACCTTATAACCTTGCAAACTTTTCATGCTACTTTCGGGTAAGCTGCTCGGGAACCACTCGCCTTTTAAATCAGCCAAAAGAGGCCACATCACGCCCCAAGAAAGAATTGCCCCTAATAAAACAGAGAGATTCACGAGATGCGAACAAATCATCCCTGCCCCCACATATGTCAGGCTAAAATCGAAATAAAATCTGCAACAAAAATATAATCAATAAATTATGCCGTATATGATAAACATTATAAGCATAAACTAATTATAAGGATATATTATTACGATTTTTGCCAAGCTTGTAAGCCAAAAGTAGGGAACTGAGAGAAACCACATCCGTCTCCGCCAGAATAAAACCATTGGAAAAAGCTCCAGAAGAAACTTATCGTGAAGAATTTTCCGAATCCATGGACTTGTTCTCTGAAACAAAGTAAATCATTCAATTTTTACTATTTTAAGCGGCGAAAGAAGCCAAGAACCCCCAAATAATAGTCAAATTTATAGAATAATATAAAATATTTCATACTTAGCCATTTCATCTCCTTGTGGGGTATGGAATCCATTTATCAAAACCGCAGTCGCCGTCCCACTTGGATATGTCAATTTGAAGTCTATTATCATTATCTATTGTATAAATAAAAAAATGAAAAGTTTGAACAAGAGTAAAATGAATTAAGAGTCCCTCTATATCCTAATTAACATACTTAATTAACATAGTAATTAACACGTTAATTAAGTATGTTAATTACGATATATAAGGTGTTTTGTCGAAATTTAGGTTCATAGTATAATTTTCGAACGAATTATTACCTTTCTAAGGGGTATAAGAGCAAGAAGGCCGATGAAACTAGCACTTAGCAAAAAACCGGTCATCCATCCGAGACTGAGCTCTTTGTAACTGCCGGGTACGTTTCCGGGTGTATCTTCTCCGGCTTGCTCGTATGTTTGCTTGTTTAGAGCAAGCAAGTAGGACCCAAAACCACCTAAAAATCAAATCAATGCAAAACAATAGATAAGATTATAGGACTATGATTATGCGCATGAATATGGATAATAATGTCATTTTTGATCCTAGACATTAGTGATGATATGTTTACCCTAAATTAGGTATTGACATAAACCTTTTTTTTAATAAGGAAATGAGACTTTTAGTTTTTTCAGTAAGCAAATTAGATATATAGTATTCTTTTTTCTAAAACTAATTTTCAGAATAATATAAAGGGGAATTCTTCAAAAAACCCCCAACTTTTCTGAAAATTCTGAAAAAACCCCTGTACTTTTAGAAAATCCCCTATCTTTTTTAGATTTCCTAAAAAACCCCTTATATTTTTTGCTTCTTCAAAAACCCCCTAACTTTTTTACATTCTCTCAAAAACCCCCTATCTTTTTATTATGTTTTTTAAAAAATAACCATTATACCCTTTAGTTTTATTTTTTAAATTTCTATAATTTAATAAATAATGAATATATATTAAACTATTATAAAAAAATTAAAAATAAATAATAAATAATAAATAATACATGATATTATAATATTATAATAAATAATATATAGTATTAAAATATTATAATAAATAATATATTGATATTAAAATATCATTTTCAACAATTATTATAATATTTTAATATCAATATATTATTTATTATAATAATTTAATATATATGTATTATTTATTATAATATTTTAATATCATGCATTATTTATTATTTATAATTTTATTGATATTAAAATATCAATAAAATTGTTATAATAATATAATATCATGCATTACTTATTTTTTATAATTTTATTGATATTAAAATATCAATAAAAATGTTATAATAATTTAATATCATATATTATTTATTGATATTATAATAAATAATACATACATATTAAGTTATTATAATAAATAATACATACATATTAAGTTATTATAATAAATAATATATTGATATTAAAATATCATAATAATTGTTGAAAATGATATTTTAATATCAATATATTATTTATTATAATATTTTAATACTATATATTATTTATTATAATATTATAATATCATGTATTATTTATTTTTAATTTTTTTATAATAGTTTAATATATATTCATTATTTATTAAATTATAGAAATTTAAAAAATAAAACTAAAGGGTATAATGGTTATCTTAAAAAAAACATAATAAAAAGATAGGGGGTTTTTGAGAGAATCTAAAAAAGTTAGGGGATTTTTGAAGAAGCAAAAAATATAGGGAGTTTTTGAGGGAATCTAAAAAAGATAGGGGGTTTTCTAAAAGTACAGGGAGTTTTTCAGAATTTTCAGAAAAGTTGGGGGGTTTTTGAAGAATTCCCCTAATATAAAATCGACCTAACTTTTGATATTCTTTTTTTTTTATTGTAGCTTCTCTACGTGTGATCTCTTTAGCCTTAAAGGTTACTTTCAAAGTCTAGTCTGCATAATTAGTAGTATAGTTTTGATTGATTAAATTGTTTAACTGGTTCAAAAAAGATAATAATAATTATTATGGGATAAATTCAAGATGAACTTTTAATATGATGACTCATAATATTTAGTTATTATTATGTATGTTTTTTATTATGGACAACTTGTAAGATAGTTCATTTTTTATTCGTGTACTTTTATTAGTTCTTTTTTAATATGTTGAAATAATTTTGATATATAAGCTAAACAAATTCAATCACAAATAATGGGCTTAAATTGAGAATCTAAAAAGTCAAAAACTTTTGTAAATACTCACAAAAGTTAAGGGTTTTATAAGGAAGAATTCTTTAAAAATATTAAAAAAAAATCCTCTTGGATATTCCAAAATTCTATCCAAACAAAATTTTATTTCAAATACTCTCTTATAGAGTTAAAACCTATGTTGCGCGCGGATACTTCAAAAATCAAGCCGTATCGGATACCGATACTCGTCGGATACGTATCGGATACTCCACGTGGCGTATCCGAATATTTTATTTCAAAATAATAGCGGATACTTCTCGGATACTTCTCGGATACTTCAGATACTTATCGGATACTTCTAACGTATACAAAAATATACTTGAAAAATAAAAATAAAAATTTGAAATCGAAATAAATGAGTAATACATGTAAATATATAACTAAATAAAATAAACATTTACTTAATAAGAAGTTATTTATGTAAAAACAAACTTTTAGGATATTTTTTGTCAAATATATACTATATAAAATATTAAATATACAAATTATAATTAATAAAATAATAAAATATTACATATAATGGCCGTATCGTATCCTATGTATTTTTGAAAACTGCCGTATCGCCGTATCCGTATCCGTGCAACATAGGTTAAAACTTATTTTGGACGGTGTTAAATATTTTTTAGACCAAAATATCCTTTTATTTGGATATTTAATAACTAATTTTTTTTGGTATTGCTGTTATTAATTTTAAAAATTTCGATAAATAATTTTGAACATATAATAATTTAAAAATAATGATTATATGTTATATTTATATAAATTTAATATCATAATTATATATTTTTCATGAAAAACTAACATTAAATAATAATTAGATAAACAACAATATAAAAATACCTAGAAAATATTGACAACAATTATTTTTTTTATTAACATATAATATACATTTAACATAATAACTAATGATAAATTCATATATAATTATCATATTAGTTAATATCTAAAATAAAAGATCATGAAAATATTAAAAAAAAATACTAGTGGTTGTAATTTTTCTTCTTCTGTTTTTTAATATTGTTGTCTATTTTATTGTTATCTGGTGTTAGTTTTTCATAAAAAATATAAAAAATGAAATATTAAACTTATATAAATATAACATATGCTAATTATTATTTTTTGAAATTATTATATGTTCAAAAATATCGAAATATTCTTTTTTAAATAGTTAGACGAAGGGGTTCTTAAAACTGTCAGGATTAAAAAAGATCAACCACAAATTTGGTAAAAACGAGATAAATCCCAATTTTGGTCTTAAAGTGAGAATCTAAAAAGTCTGAAACTTTTTTAAATACTCATAAAAAGTTGAGAAGGATTTTTGCCATAAAAAGTCCCCCTAATATAAAACAAACTTGTGAAGGCTGTATGCTAAAAATAGAAGTTCGGAAGGACTTATATGCAAAAAGAAAGGTAAAAACAGAGACACGAGTACAGTCGTACTATCTCGGAAAAACCTCAATGCTATGCTGCACAACAATGTCTTTCCGAATAAACAATCAAATTTCAAAACTTTACGAACCTCCAACGGCGATGCTGTAGCAAGCCACGGCACAGGTCTGAACCACCGTATTCTCCTGCCTCGTAAATGGCGTCGCCACGATCCCAATCTTGTGCAAGACCTTCGTCCAAGCTCGTAAGAACACGAACGCCAGCAATGCGGCGGAGACATTGAGAGTGGGGACGAGTCCGGTTGTCAGATTCAACTTCATCACTATCACGCTGTACATTATTCCGATTAGCAGACTAGCAACGAGGCCTCTGATCGTGATTTGCTTTGACCATGGAGGCAATCGCCTGAATTCGATTGCATCCAAGGGTTCTTCTAATTCGTCTCTTTGGGAGATTTCATGGGTTTGTTTTGGTTCTGCATCCATCTGAATGAGCTGGATTTGGGTTTTTGGGGCTCTCTTCCTTCCCCTTTCCTGCTTCATTTGGATGAAAAAAGACGTCACTTGTTAGATTGGGTGAAAAGTCGTCAATACCAATACTTATTGTACCGGGGCCAATATACTATTTTGAATTTGATATTAAATAATTAGAAAAGTTTGGCCAGAGGAAGCTTTTAATTTTGAGTTCAAAACTTAACAAATTTAACTCTGTTTCGGTAGTGAGAGAAACAGAGACCAATTTCAGGTTTGGAGTGTGTTGGACACACTCCATGATCAGAAAAGAAAGCAATTTCAAAAACATAAAAATCCCAAAAACTCGTCTTACTTCACAGAAAAAGGAAAAGTCATAAAAATCACCTTGATTCACGGCGAAAAACTAGAAGATCTTTCAGAAAATAAGAAATTTTGATTTTCTGACAGGCCAAGGTAAGGACTTTTGCATTCCGACTTCCGAGGCCCAAGTGTTCTATCCTACACTTGGTTATTTAAGGACCCAAATCTTTGCATTAAATGTGAGCATTGAGATGTACTGCGTTTCAGTACCGAACCTACCGAGGTAGTACAAACTTCAAAGTAGAATTTAGTCTTCGGTTTATGTGCGTTTGGTACTCTCCCGTCTTTTCACCAACAAAAAAGAGAGGCTCCAATTTGAAATGATCCATCCTTGTCTTTCTCTATCTCTCCGAAAATAATGGGTCGGCGAGAAAACCAAAGAGAGAGAGAGAGAGGGCCTAAAAATCACTGGAGAATCTTCAAAGCTAAAAGGGTTTTTACTTTAAGTAGGGGCGAACCACTTGGCGATTTTGAGATGATCCCAATTGGAGAAAAGATGTGTATGCAGTTTGAAGACGAGAAGGATAGAAAGTAGAAATGTGACGCATTGATGCTTCAGAATTTCTCAGGGTAATTTCGGGTATATCCCTTGGAAATATAAAATATCAAATTTATCCCTTCTAAAATTATTTATACGAGATTAAATGGGAGAACTGGGTTGCCTCTGTTACACGAGTAAGATTTTCCTGTGGCCGAATAGTGGAAGCCACTTGTGAAATCGCCTACGTGGCTTCGTTTCATTGGTCAATACAATGTATTTTACACATAAACCCTTACTTTATATAAATTAACAGACAGGGACTTCCGAAAAAGTAGGGGTTTATATGCAAAAATACATTGTATTGACCAATGAAACGAAGTCACGTAGGCGATTTCACAAATGGCTTCCACTGTTCGGCCACAGGGAAACCTTACTCTACACTCGCAATATCATGCCTCGTCTAGTATCAGTTAGATCTTATCTAGTGAATATATGTGCACTTGGTAAATGGTAGTAATTTTGGGATATTTGGTAGTGAAATTGAGTAGCTTTGATTTATTTGGTAGCAAAATTGAATAGTTTTGGATAACTGAGTTGTAATATTTAATCGTGTATAATTGGTATTTTTTTGTAAGAAAAATTATAATTGTCCCCTTTAATATCTCCCCAACTTATATTAAATGATAAATCATAAGAAATGATAAATCTTATTGATTATATGATACCACATTGATTAAGTGGTAAACTACGTTAGTAGAAAATAATATGTTTTATTTCTTTATTATTTCAGTTTACACATGATAAATCATATTTGTTTGAACAAATTTTTAATTTTTTTTTTTAGATTTATTCGGAGTTATTAAAAAACAGCATTATTATTTTTTACCAAAATTTATTGTATTTTTGTATTATTAATTGTTCATCATTTTTTTTTCATATTTGGTAGAATAAATAAAAGATAGATAGGTAAATAAATTCAAAATCTAATTTATTAAGTTCTATTGGATTTAATACATGTTAAACATGTATGTGTGAAACGTTGAAAATGAGTCATGTGCATCCATTTAACATATTCTAAACGTTGGATTAATCTAGCCCAATAGCTTATTTTTCAAGTTATTAATTATGAATGATATTAAACAAGACAAATATATATATATATATATATATATATATATATATATATATAGAGAGAGAGAGAGAGAGAGAGAGAGAGCTTGTACAAGTTATTAATGTATTTTGCTTGTAAGTTTTAAACCTTTGGATCTCTATCAAGATCTGTGCAAAGTTTCTAGATACACACTCCGTTAACTAGTTTAATTAGAGAGAGAGCACCGTCAAACCTTCACTCTCGTTCAAAACCCTCTGGATGTATTTATTATTGTATTGTTCCTTCACGAGCTCATAGATGACCTCCAGATCAACTTCGGAAGCTACGCCGCTCTCCGGGCGGCTCTCTTCGAGGAGACGATGACTGACTCTCTCTTGGATGAAAATCATCTCTATGACGGTATTCAGTTTCAGTTTTTATAGCAATTGTTCAGTTTCAATTAAATTTCGTGCTGATTTTGTTGATTTTTGTTTAGTTTTGTCTAAATTGACTGAATTCAGATGAATTGGCTCTTAATATGTCTAAAGCATGACCTCCCCAGTCCCTAACCTCATCGGGACAGGTAAATTTCTCAACCCTAATTTCTCTTTTCAACAGATTATCATCAGTGATTGAATGTTCACTGATGCGAATTGAGAAATTGACTAAATATTTCCCAATTACTCATTTCTTATTTCTCTTTTCAACTGATTTTTATTCTTATAGGGCTGAAAATTGATCACGACACTGGAAATTGAATGAATTTATGGGTAATTGCATGATTAATAATAAATAACAGATATCTTTTTTGGATTCTGGCTAATTTTGATGGATTTAGAGCTGAATGTAGTTTAAATAGTATTTATTCATCCCTATTTAAGCTTGCAAGGTTATAACTCGAGCAGTCAAGAATATTTGGACAGAGTTTGCGGTGATGGTGATATATTAAAATATGACATTAAACCTTTTGATGTAAATGTGATATAGGTTCTTTTTTGTTGTTAAAAGGTTGGAGTTGAATGTGAATGTAAATATGTACCAATATGTTAATTATAGTTGAGTTAAAATGTGAATATGTACCAAATATGGTTTTTGTAATTTGAAATGGAAATGCAGAAGTAAGTACTCATGCTTATCATGTTTCTCACAATTATTTGTCTTGAAAATTTTATGTGTTTCTCGCAATTATTTGTCTTGAAAATTTGATGTGTTTCTCGCAATTATGTGTCTTGAAAAATTTATGTGTTTCTCGCAATTATGTGTCTTGAAATTTGTATGTGTTTCTCACAATTATGTGTCTTGAAAAATGTATGTGTTTCTCGCAATTGTGTCTTGAAATTTGTATGTGTTTCTCGCAATTATGTGTCTTGAAAAATTTGGTAGTTCCTCGTAATTATGTGTTCCAGTTTATACGTGTTTGTACCAGGTTTTACATATGTGTCTTGTTATTATGCATGTACAAATTAGTTTAAATTGGTACCATAATTAAGAACATTATTGCCAAATGGTAAGAAAACTTATTATAAAGTATTATAAATTTTGCCACTAATTTTTTATGAAAACTTAATACAAAATATTATAAATTTTGCCATTAAATTTTCAACAAATATTTATTTTATTACAAATTCAGAGAATACATGTTTTGTACCAATACACATTCACATTCGATACAATCTTACATTTCAACACACAGTCGCATTCAATACGTATTTGCATACATTCAATACTAATCCAAACCCAGAAGACATTCATATTCACATTCAATCGCAAAGATACCTTACCCTAAATGCATCCATATTCTTATCGAAACTCGTCGACGATATAATTGGAGCTACTTAGCCTTCTTCACGACCAATCCAAGCTGCAGCCACATATCTAAAATTATAAATGTCAGGGCTATATTTATAGAAAAACTCATCAATATTTTCACACAGACACCCCTAACCGAATGCAATGTACCTCCTCTATCCCTCTAACATCATTAGCTTCATGTACCAATACCGGTACAACACTTACTATTGGTAACTATTGCTCGAAAATTAAATAAACAACACAATTAGAACCTAACAAGATAAAATAAAAAGGTTGAGCACAATAAATCGAATACTAACCCCATTCAATCCTAATAAACCTTAAAAACAGTCTAATAAACACCAATTTCCCCCAATCTAAACCCTTAAGGAACCATAATTAGCACTACTCAACCCCCATTTCACCAAAAGTAGTCCCAATACATAAAACATAGTCCAATTCAGCACAATACCAGTTAAATTCACTATTAGCAACCTTAATTAAGATCCCACTAATCTAAAATCAATCAATTTTGACATTAACAAATCAGCATAGAATTTAATTGAGACTGAACAATTTCTAGAAAAACTGCAATTGAATGGAATACTATTACCGGTGACATTTTGGGCACGCTAGATCAAAATAGAGAGCAGTCGAGAGATCCAGTTTTGTGTCCTCACCACACCCTCGCACAACTAGAAGGATGGAGCCGTCGATAGCTCCTTAGATATGATTTTTAGTCTGTGGTCTCCTCTGAGAGAGCGGCATCGCATGAGAGCTCCATAGTTGTCGAAGGACCTTGAGAATTTGAGAGCCGTCTGGAGCGGAGGGCACTCGAGAGAATGGAGCTCGCGAGAGGTATTGACAGAGAGAAGATAGGCCACGGTGAGAGAGGCCATGGTGAGAGAGTGAAGGTCTGGAAACTCTTTTTGACGGAGAATGCCAAAGATAACAGACGTTTAGCTATTTAAGTCTGCACGGATCTCGGAACAAGATCTAAGATTAAGAACTTACAAGCAAAATATAAGTAAAATTTGTACAAGTTTTTTAGTTATTCTATATATATATATATATATATATATATATATATAATATGTGAACCGTATACATTTAATTCTTTTTCATCATGTATAGGATATAACTTATATATGGTGCACCCCAATTTTCCCATGGACATGCTGATTGACATTAGTTGTTAATTGAGACACCCTGCTATCCCTCCCCCCCTAGGTGCTATTTGGATCGGTTCGGTTTTTTTTTTTTAGTTTTTCGCTGTTCCTCGAATATTTTTTTACTGTTCATTGGATTTTTTTTTTTGCTTATTTGATGGATATTTTGCTGATTTGATCAATTTTTATGATGATTTTTCCAATTTTTGGTGGTGATTTTGGTGTTTCGCAAAACCGGGACCGGTTGAACTAATTTTAGGATTAAATCTTGAGTTTCTTTACTGCTTTTAGCGATTTTCCTAGTTATTTTATTGATTTCAGAGTTTTATTTGAAATTTTGAATTTCTTTACTGTTAATTTTCATGGTTTCTTTATTGTTAATTTACTGATTTCGTTGTTTATCGAGTTTCTTTACTGTTAATTTTGAGTTTCTTTACGTTGACTGTTAATCTTGTTCAGGGGTATTTCATGGTTAATTACTTTCGATTTAATTGCAAATTGGCCCGTGCGTATTTTCTGAAAATTTTCTGTTGATTTTTGATTATTTTTGTGCATTGTGGACAATTTCATCAACTAATACTTATTTTGTGTATTATTTAGGAACATGAAAAGATTTCACACAACATAACTTGGTTCTTTCTCGAACCGAGCACTAGCATATGTAACTCCTTGGTCATTTCTTTTTTGGTTAATAATTGAATGATTTCAATTAATTGGTGTTAATTTTGGTACTTCTTTACTTTCGAATCCAGAACATAACTTGGCCATTAATTGGTGTTATTTGAAATATTTCAAAATTACTAGTCCATTACCAGTAGATTACCAATTAGAAATAAACTTTAATTGGTATTATTTTGTTGAGTTCCTTTCATTGTTAATTCCAGATTACTTTTCTTCCATTGAACTAGTTAATTGTTAAATTGCATTTGATTAATTGTTAATTGGCAGATACAATATTAATTTTGTGTTCACTGTTCTGTTATTTTTTTTATTATTATCATGTTCATTGTATATTTCTGTTAATTGTTAATTGTATATTCTGAATTGAAAAAATTATACCTGTGAAATTGTGTTAATTAATGTACATGTTAATTATACTTGTGAAATATATTCTGTTACTGTTCACGAATTGAATTGCAATAATTTTTTTGTTAATTATACTTGTGAAATATATTTGTATACATCAGTATACTAATTAATGACTAATAAATATCCTTTCAAAATAAGCAATATTATACATCATTAGGATTTGGACTAATTACTGACTAATCATTATACATCTTTAGGATTTTTGTTAATCATGCTAATGCACATTGTTTCAAAATTGTGTTAATCAATGTACATAATTAAAAATTACTGACTTACTTGTTTGCAAAATTACATATTATTTTAGTGTTACTTAAATTACCCAATAATGTTTGTTAATTAGTTATAAAATAATATTTGTTGATTGATACATTTGTTAATCAAATTATCATATATTGGTCCATGGTCTGCCGCCATCATAAAATATTACTTAATATTATATAACCCATAGAATATTAAAATTTTAATTATATTATACAAAATAATACAACTTATACGAGCTTAGAAATTCTATCTTTGAATGGACTGAAATTTAGCATCTGAAAAATGAAGTTTTTTAGAAAATATTCCAGAGATATTAGGGGGAATTCCCTAAAGAAAAGATTGGTCCAAGAGGGGATTTTCTTGGGTCTACAAGACTATACATTTATTCTGCCAAAAAGGAATCGAACTAATTTTGTGAGCTTCTTGTCCTTTGTTTGGTCTTTCGAATTTTTCTTCTTCTTCATCTTCTCTTCTCTTCTTCTCCTCTCAACCATGCAAACAAAGTCTTTTAGTGGACGTGTTTGTCATCCATGGGTTCAATGAATTTGTAATATGAACAACTACTAGCAGACAACACAACAGTAGTAGTCTTCTAAGGAATATATTATTATTATTATCGCCTTCAAAAGATTATAATATCTTCTTTGACGGTAACTTCTTACATACCCAAGTCAAATTATCTACATAAAAGATGTTTTAGACACCACACCACATTCCACTCGTTATTTTTTAATGCCATTATAATACTGCGATAATGTATGAGATTACCAGGAGATAAGATCCATGCATTGACCTCCACATCCTTCATTCCACCCCTATTTACCCAACCTCTAAATTTAAATTATTATTTTTTTGTTTTTTTTTTAATATTTTTTTTCAATGTTTTAAATAACGGACTGCTATAACATGAATCTTACAAATATAACCGTTGTAATGGTGCTATAGTGTGATTATAAAAATAAAATGATTAATTAAATATGTTTATACAAAAATCTTGAGTGGAATTTATTAATAATAATAATATAATAATAATAACGACAACGACAACGACAACATAATAAAAATAATAATAGTAATAATAATAATAATTGTAATAATAACAGTAGTAATAATAATATAATAATAACAATAAAATAAGATAGTAATAATACAAATAATAATAATTATTATTATTACTTTTATAATAATAATAATAATAATAATAATAATAAGACAACAACAACAACAACAATTATTATGAGTATTATTATATTAACAATAAAATAATAAAAATAATAGTGATAATAATTATAATAATAATAATAATAATTTTATGTTAAATTGTGAGGTTGGTACATAAAGACATTGAATCTAAGTTTATTAATAATACGAAGAATATTGGTCATTTAAATTTCTTCTATCTAAACAACTGGATGAAGTTTTTAAGTACTATGCGGATCCATTAATGAATTATGTAAGAATATTATTTTAATATATTTATTATTATTTTATTCTGAATCATATTTGGCTGTTAAATTATATTTATATGCATATTGTAGTATTATAAAAAAAAACAAGTTGGAACAAAGTCCGCTGCGATGGTGAAGCGGCGTTATATCGCCCGCTTTACGCTAACGCTAGATTAAACTTCAAAAAGCTACGCGCCGACGCCGCTATACGCTATTTAAAACATTGATTATTTTACTTATCATTTGTATTCTTATTATTTTTGTAATGTCCACATTTTTTGTTTTCAAAGATGGCTCATGTCATGGTTGGATGGATACCATCGACATATATAATTATGAGTGATGATACAAAGTTCCTTACAAATTCCTCAATTTATTAATGACATGTTTTGTGTTTTAGTGTTGTAAGTGATGTTAAATGTTAAATGAGCATGTGGTAAATTAATAAATGAATCTGATTTAATACATGCATATGTATTAAATGAATAAATATTAAAACTAATATATATTAAATAAGTAAATAAACCCGATTTAATACATAAAATATTTTAATTTAACATTTTTTTTTTGTTTGATTTACTATCAATTGCTTAACTATTTCTAATTATCTTAACTATTTCTTTTAATTATACCAATTTAATGCCTTGTCATTTGTTTTGGATTGATGTGCTAATTTAGTTGTATTTTATTGTCAAATCATTTAAATATATTAAGATTGTTATTTTTTTTCAAATAATAATATAAACATATTCATAAGTTTTTTTTAGCTTTATAATATTCATGCAAAAATACCGACCAAATTGTCAATAATAATTCATAATAATTTTAAAAAAATATGTTTTCAATAATAATTCATAATAATTGTCAATAATAATATTCATAAGTTTTCTCTTTTCTTCTTTTAAGTTGTTAAGTTGTATCTACGTCGTAAAACTTCTGGAGGGTAAGTTTAAGTTAGGAAATGTACACCACTGCTCTTTGCAGTACTCATCTGTTTATTATTCGGAGAACCTTGACTTTCTTTTTAAAAAGGATGGAATTCCTTAGCTACTCGTATTTATTCCAAATAAAACCAATTACAAACTTACAAGAAACCCAAATAGTCAATGTTTTTGAAAATAATGTGTTTTATATCCTCTAAATACAATTGCTTCTTAATTTTGATTTCAGACATATATATTCCATTTAAAGATGAGTTATATGACTCAATAGATATAATTCTTTTCTCAATCACTGCAAGTGGAGCCAACATTTTGCAAGTCAATGATCGCCAGATTCTTTGCGACTTTCACAAGTCTATGATTGGATGAACATTTTTTTGTATGTCAATGATTGGTGGTCCATAAGGGGGACATGATAGCTCGTTAAGTACTTAGCTGGAAATACTAACAAATGACTTCACGCAAGTATACGAATGCAAGGATTGATTGAATATCTACGCACTCTGGCCGGCGAATTTGGATTCATGTACCATCAAATTTTGTCAGCCTTTGCAGAAGAACGACACCAAAGTGAGACTTTTCATTTCTTATCCTTCGCCTTCAACTAATCTACATGAATTTGCAGTTTTTTTGACCAAATCAAACCATGCAGATATTGTGCTTACCAAAATGCTTACAAGAGTAAATATACTTTTTTTTTTTCTTTTTATGTTTCTGAAGATTTAGTTGCTAATGGAGAGGCCACCAAGAGAAGAGCTAGAGATGAAGAAATCAGAGGAATTAGAAGAAATGGAGAGAGCAAGTGGAGGAGAAATAGAGCACGAGACAGTACCGCACTGGACAAAGCAACTAACTATACGAGGCCTCGTCACGAGTTTAATCATAGGGATTATGTACAGCATAATAATCATGAAATTTAATCTCACAAGTGGGCTCTCTCCCACGTTGAATGTCTCGGCCGCTCTCGTCTCTTTCTTCATCCTCAAGGCCTGGACTAAGATCCTCACTCAGTTCGGTTTTCGTTCCGCCCCTTTCACGAAACAGGAGAATAATGTCGTTCAGACCTGTGCTGTCGCTTGCTATAGCATTTCGGTGGCCGGTACGACTCTTTCATGATCGCATATTTTATAGAACTGGTACGATTACATTCTTTGATTGGAGAAATTGAAATTGTTTTCAGGTGGATTTGGGTCGTATATGTTGGGTTTGAACGAAAAGACGTACGAGTTAGCAGGGGTGGATACGCCAGGAAATGTTGGATTCAAGAATCCTGGTATTGGTTGGTTTATAGGATTTCTTTTTTCGATTAGTTTTGTTGGCCTTTTCTCCCTGATTCCTCTCAGGAAGGTAATTAATTCTCGTTATTTTCGTTAATTTCGGCATTTTTTTCTTCCATTTATTGAATCAATTTTTTTTTTTTTAATTTATTTAGATAATGATACTTGATTATAAATTGCCTTATCCGAGCGGAACTGCAACGGCTGTGCTCCTAAATGGATTTCACAGCCCTAAAGGAAATAAATCAGCAAAGTGCGAATCAGTATTAAATTATCTCAATTTAGACAAAAATAAAATCTTAATTTAATAAAAAAAAATTCGAGTAAAATTTGAATTATATTTTTGTGTTTACGACAGAAAGCAAGTTCATGGATTTCTAAAGTTTTTTGGAGCAAGTTTTGTTTGGAGTTTCTTCCAATGGTTCTTCACAAATGGAGCCGCTTGTGGATTCGCTCAGTTCCCCACATTTGGTTTACAAGCTTGGAAACAAACGTAATTAATCACTAATTAACTTGAATTATCCCTAAAACAATGAAATTATATTTTTATCTTCTTTTTTGCAGATTTTTCTTTGATTTTAGTCTTACATATGTTGGAGCAGGAATGATCGTGTCTCATTTAGTGAACCTTTCTCTTCTTTTCGGTGCGATTATTTCGTGGGGTATTACTTGGCCTCTTTTAACTGACAAGAAAGGAGATTGGTACCCATCTAAACTTCCAGAGAGCAGCATGAGAAGTATGGCTGGCTACAAGGTTAAAATAATCTCGTAATCATTAATTATGATGTATTAATTTGAAATAAGTAAATATTTAAATTTTGGTTTTCATGTTTCAGGCCTTTCTCACAATTGCTCTTATTCTAGGAGATGGATTTTATAACTTTGCCAAAATCCTGATTGTGGTTTCCAAAAGCATGTATGACAAGTCCAAACCAAGCAAAATAGGAAGAGGTAACGAGACTATCATGTTTGTCTTAATTAATCAGAAAGGCAAAATTAGTATATATATAATCAATATCAATAATTTCATATAGTGGCTGATGAAGGAACAGCAATACAAGGCGACAAAATACACGACGAGTTATTTATTCGCGAAACAATCCCTCTTTGGGTATCTTACACAGGCTACATAATCTTCACCATAATAGCGATTATTGCAATACCATTAATGTTTCACGAAATAAAATGGTACTACGTAATAATCGCGTATATTCTCGCTCCAATCTTAGGTTTTTCCAATGCATACGGTGCGGGTTTAACCGATATAAACATGGGTTATAATTACGGAAAAGTCGCACTTTTCATATTTGCAGCTTGGTCTGGCACGAACCATGGTGTAGTTGCCGGACTCGTAGCATGTGGACTCGTGAAATCTCTCGTTTACATATCCGCAGATTTAATGCACGATTTTCGAACCGGTTATCTAACCCTAACTTCTCCAAGATCGATGTTTATTGGCCAAGCAATTGGTGCGGCGATGGGTTGTGTTATTGCCCCTCTCACATTTTTCCTTTTCTATAAAGCTTTCGATATAGGAAACCCTAATGGTGTGTGGAAAGCACCATATGCATTAGTGTATCGTAACATGGCGATTTTAGGTGTCGAGGGGTTCTCGGCTTTGCCGAGGAATTGTTTGAAACTTTGTTACGGATTCTTCGGTTTTGCAATTGGGGTTAATGTGTTGAGAGATGTTTTACCGGTGAAGTATGGAAAATGGATGCCTTTGCCCATGGCGATGGCAGTTCCGCTATTATCTGGGGCGAATTTCGCAATTGATATGTGCGTTGGGAGTTTGATTGTTTTTACTTGGAATAAGATCAACAATGTTAAGGCGAAATTAATGGTCCCTGCAGTTGCTTCGGGTTTGTTGTGTGGAGATGGGCTATGGGTTTTGCCTTCGGCTTTGCTTGCACTGGCTAAAGTTAATCCTCCCATTTGCATGAAGTTTAGCAAGTCCTAAATTTGAAGTAATTAATTTTGTGAATGATTTGATAGTGTTTTGTTATTTTTTGTTGGGAAATTATACTATGCCCCCTGAGATTCCCCCCACTATCCACGATACGGTGAATAGTGGGGTATGGTATTAATACCCATCTCCAATTCGTACCTTCCATTGAAATTGACGATTAATTGTGATTTGAATTAACGGTTAATTCAAATGTAATTAACACGTAATACAATTGTATTAGTCATCAACATAATTAATAATTTCAATTAACGGTTAATATAATTCACCGGGTACAACTTTGAAAATTTTCAATTAGCCCCCAATATCGTGAATAGTGGGGGAAAAATGTGGGGCATAGTAAATGGACTCTTTTTTGTTTAGTTTACTTTTTTTTTGGAGAAAAGAGCATGTTATTGTATCTAATAAAATTATCATTTGAATTATTTAGACATTTTTGTTTACTTTATGCAGAGAGATACAGTAACGATATAAACAATCCATGGGGATTGTAGATGCAACTAAATTTTAAAAAAATAGACTACATTGACTTGGTAAAGATTCGAGTTGCGGGAAGATGAATAAACATCATGATTATTATTATTATTATGATTATTATTATTATTATTATTATTATTATAAGCTATTTTATTTGTATTATAATGAGTTTTGGTTTTCTCTAATCTACGTTTGTAATTGATAGATTAAACTAGATATTCTTGTGGAGCATTTCTGTTTGGAAAAAAAAAATATATAAAATTAACTCGGTTTTTCAAAATATTCCAAAACTAACTCAAAACTGATTTTAAAAATATGATAACACCTGATTTTTAAGGTTAGTTGGTTTAATTTAATTAATTAATCAGTTCGTTACATAGTGAATCGATTTCAAGTCTAGTCCAATATTCAATATCATGCATTCAATTCAAAGTCTCATAAAGGATGAAGGGGTGTTTTCTGTTATTTAGAGCCATTTGACGCCTTGGATCCTGTCCTGAGAGACGAGACTGACCTAGAATCGAAATGGAGTATCTTGAACGAATCCAACTCCAAAATTGAATATATAACACCGAAGCAAATCAATGAGCACCCAACCACCAACTCAGAACCAATGTAGAACTGGTGAGTTGTGCAACTTCGTGCAAATCCAAAGAACAAATAATATTGCAAGATGATAAATGCAATGGTGTCGGCTATTATAGCTTGATGCTGAAAAAAATAGTTATTTTGAGGATAACCGGAGACGAGAAGACAAATGACTTTGCCATACATCTTTGTCAAGGCAAGGCCTTTTGTCATTCCTCTTATCCAACCTGGGAAGAATTTCGAGTTCTCGCTTTCGCATCGCTACTTATTTATTTTCGCATTCAATTGAGTAAGTTGAATGCAAAACCCTGCTTGCTTGAATAAAGTTCAATAAACCTAAGAAAAATCACCGGTTTTTAAATCGGATCAAAATTTCAAATTCATTAAACTTATAGAGATCCCCAAATGCTATCATAATATCTATCAACGAATTAACATGATAACTAACACCTGTCAAATAATTATTAATTAATTAATATAAAATGAACATTCATTTCAATTCACAAATATAAATTAATACCTGCAATTAATTGTTAATTATGTATGTTTTAAATTATTATGATAATTAAGTGTGTTAATTAGAATATAGAAAGTGTGATGGGAAAATCTTGTGTTAAGATTTCCCGAGGACATTCTTTATATTCTATTTAATACACGTAATTAACATGATAATTCAAAAAACACATAATTATCGCATAATTAATATTAATTAAAACTTAGTTTTTCAAATGAATGTTAATTGTATATTAACCGATTATTAATTATAGAACTTGTGTTTATTAGCATGATACATCAACGTTGTGTTTTTCTATCTCACTCTTTCAATTTTATTCGAATATTTTTTTCGCTCGAGGACAATCTTTTGATTAATTGTGGGGGAATTTCAACTTTGATTTTTTCTTGTATATACCGTTTTTGGTTTTATTTTCTTTGACCATTGTTTATACCATTTTTCACAATTTCTTGCAATTTCAAAATTTTCGAATTTTTTTTTAGGCAAAACTCCGTCTGTTTGAACGGAAACATTCGTGCGTTCGAACGGAAACTCGCGAGTTCTAAATTCAAAAGACAGAACTTCTTCTGTTCGAACGGAACACTTCCTACGTTCGAACGGAAGATTCTCTGCCTTATAAAAATAGTAAAAATAAATAAATCACCATTATACATACCATCGTCTTTATACGTGTTCAAAAGTTTTTCTCCACCCCATTGCAAATCATCATACTTTTCAATAAGATTTTTGATGAGCGCGTTTTCGGCGTGTAAAATTATCGTTGTATTTGAAAATCCCGATCAATCAACAAAATATGTAATCTATGTTTGTACAGTGGCAAATGTATAGATTCGTTCCACGGGGAGCAATTGCGTCAGAGATTAAATCAAAAAAAGATGAGAAATAACAAAAACAATTCACAGAAGGTAGTCCGTTACAACGGAAGTAGGTTCCGTTACAACGGACATTAGGGTAATGCTAACGCATGAATTGATATGAAGGTCCGTTACAACGGAGGAAATTCCGTTATAACGGAAAGAGGTAGTCCGTTATAACGGATAGGAGTAGCGTTATAACGGATTGGTTGATCCGTTACAACGGAGTCTTATGCCCGTTACAACGCACTAGTATGAGTGATATTGAATGCTTTTCCTCGCTGGTCCGTTACAACGGAAGTAAATTGCGTTACAACGGAGTACCAACAGACTGAAAGTCAGGTACAAACCGAATGGTCCGTTACAACGGACTTGGATTCCGTTACAACGGAACTTGTTCTGGAATTCGAAATTGTAATTTGAATTGAGGATTGAATTGAATGTTTGATTTGAGATTGAACTAAGAGAGATTTAAACTAAGTTCAAGGCAGTAATTAAAAGTAAGAGATCAAGTAAAAACACCAACAAAGATTCGATTCAAGTAAACAAGAACTAAAGATTCATTAAACCGAGAATTCTTTACACAAATCCAATTCAAGTTTAGACTACAAGAATTACAAGAAAGGAAAGAAAACACCTAGAGAGATGAAGTGAGCTCCGAGTCTCGTCTTGGATGCCTTCTTTGTTGTTTTGAGATGCTAGTGAGCTAGACAACTCACACAACGCGTTCCTTTCGTACCAATCCACCCGCCAATAGAAGAGAGCTTCGTACCGGTTGAGTGAACTTCGAGATTTGCAAGAAGTCCAATTGGAAGAAAGCTCCCGAGTGGAATAGAGTAAGTTTGACTCCTTGCTTGCGCGGATTCGGATGAAGAAAGCTCCACCCTAATCCTCGCAACTCGATCTTCGTCGAAGTGTAAACCAATTCACCGAATGAAGTGAGCTTCTATTCGGTGATTGATTTTAGAGAATTATCGTTCGTATTTGCAATTCTTGCGTGTTCTTGAAGGTTCTTGGACTTGCTTAAGAGAGAGAGAGAGAGAGAGAGAGAGAGAGAGTGGGCATAAAAGAGCGTCCCAAACTCGTGGCCCTTGTGGTCATATTTATAGCACTCATGGAGTCTTCTTATTGGCCACGAGTTGGTGGAGAGGATTGGGGATAAGGGGGTAATTCCCACCAAAGGTAGGTGGGCAGGATAAGAACTAAGGATTGAGTGGTTTTCGTGTAGACTTTTGTGTAAGTTTCTATCATGATAATTGTTTGTCTCCCGTCTTATTCATGTACCGAATGTATCGGTATAATATATCGTTTTCACTCATCTTGACGTGTTGGAGACAACTACACTCTCCAAATTCCCAGAAATTCCTTCTAATTCCTGTGATTAAGCAATAAAACACACTTAGTGAAGAAATATTCATGTTATCTCAAATATGATTAATAAAATATATAGAATTGTTCTTCACAAGGGCTAAAATCCCCAAATTAAGCATTAAATTTGTGCCTTATTTGCCTCACATCAATTTTTCACCATCCACTCAAAATACTCCTTAAAATGAAATATACTAATTTTTGAAACAAAATCAATTACTAGTCCTTAATGAACTCTTTTGGGATTCAAGCCCCCAACTAGGGGTGTACACAACATTCTCCAACCCGCCCAACCCGCCCAACCCAACCCGGACCGACCCGTTTTTGCGGGTTTCGAAATTGTTGAGTCGGGACCCGGACCGACCCGGACCGACCCCTTTTTTGTGGGTCGGGTTACGGATTAGAAATTAAAAACCCGGATTAACCCAACCCGACCCATAGACTATCAAAATTTCATTTAATTAGGGAAAACTTATTCATATTTCTAATAACTTAAAAATTAATTATCACATTTATTTTCTACATTAGTTTTAACATAAAAAACTTTTTTTTTATTTCAGTCACGTTGGAAGCAAATGAAGTCGCAATAAACAAACCAACAACAAAAAAACTTCTTCATGGGACATAAAACAGAAAAGAATGTGGCGATTTCTTCACGGGACAACCGAGATCTTTCACACGAGTGGAATGTGGAGATTTATTTTGCAACAATTTCTTTTTAATATTAATAGTTTACTACAAATTTAAGAATTCCAGTTTACTTAATTAATGTTACATTATATGATTCAAGCACAAGTGGTATCATCGAATTGGGTGTTTGTTATATTATATGGTTTAATTAATTAAGATTTATTTTTCAATTGTGATTCATGTGTTTGTTAAAATAAATGTGATGATTTAATAAAAAAATATAGTTCTTATTGAATATTTTTTTTGAAACATATGAATAATTGAATACATATCTCTATAGTATATACTCGGCAAAAAAAACCCGGCTAACCCGCCCAACCCGCCCAACCCGGTTATGTTGGGTTTCGAAATTTTTATATGTATCATGGGTTGGGTTGGGTTGGAAAAATGGAAACCCGTTATACGTGGGTTGGGTTATAGTTTCGATAAGAACCCGCCCAACCCGATCTACGTACACCCCTACCCCCAACTTTAAAATATTATAATAAATAATACATATATATTAAATTATTATAATAAATAATATATTGATATGAAAATATTATAATAATTGTTGAAAATGATATTTAAATATCAATATATTATTTATTATAATATTATAATACTATATATTATTTATTATAATATTATAATATCATGTATTATTTATTTTTAATTTGTTTATAATAGTTTAATATATATTCATTATTTATTAAATTATAGAAATTTAAAAAATAAAACTAAAGGATATAATGGTTATTTAAAAAAAAAAACATAATAAAAAGATAAGGGGTTTTTGAGAGAATTTAAAAAAGTTAGGGGTTTTTTGAAGAAGCAAAAAATATAGGGGATTTTTGAGGGAATCTAAAAAAGATAGGGGGTTTTCTAAAAGTAGAGGGGATTTTTCAGAATTTTCAGAAAAGTTGGAGGGTTTTTGAAGAATTTCCCTTTTATTTATTTGGTGTGAATTTATAATGATGCACCAATTCTATGAACCTTTATTAATTATAATGCATATATCCATAATAGACAAATTTCATAAACATTTATTAATTATAATATATTTATTTACATCAATATATTTACAAAACATATAAAAAAAGAGTTTAAACGAACCCGCGTGAAATTATACAAAACATATAAGAAAAGAGTATGAAGTCCCGCGCAATTATTGCGTGCGCTATTGCTAGTTTACAAATAAACCAACTAGAGATTCCGAATACTGACAACTGGTGTCGATCAATGATGATCCCGGGTGCCCAACCTTAAAAACGCGGAATGTGAAATCAAAATCCAAGCCCACAACCGTAATTTCAAATCCTAGACTTCACATAATCTGAAAAAACTGGATTTCTAATTCGCCCCCCCTCACAGGATACAATTATTCAATCTAGCTTCTTCATGGGACTCCACTCTCCGGATCGAAACCCTAAACCCTAACTTCCTGTGGTTCTCGAGAACTCCTCTCGCTCCATCAAAACGCGATCAACCAGCTGATAAGGGGTATCTTGCTGTCCGAGAAGATCTGTCTGCATAGTTAAATCCATATGGTATAGCAAAAAGTCGCGCACTTGCTTCATTTCTTCGCTCATCGAGGATCAGATCAATTTGTAGAACTCCTTAATTTTCAATTTCCATTCTTTCTCATTCATTTTCAATCGAGGATCAGATCAATTTTTCCTAATTTTATATTTAGTTTGAAATTTACGAATCATATTTAAGGAAGATAGAAAGTAAATATCAGAATCATACTGGTAACATACGCCATGATCCTCTCCATTTCACTTACATCCTCTCCATTACATCTCCGCCCTTCCATCTCTCCATTGCTCCTCTGTTCCAGAAAGCACCACAAGGCCATTGAAAGAAAGAAGCATTTTGTATGCAGAGCTGAGTTGCTTCACGATGCGCCCTTTGCAATTGCTCTGGGCGCGTGTGTGCTCAATTCAGTCGTTTTTCCTGTCAAATCTGGCAGTGGGACCCACGAGGACGAAGAGGATGACGGCGGTGCGATGGATTCCACCGACACGAGATTGGGCGTCATGGCAATAATTAGTGTCATCCCCTACTTCAATTGGCTGGTCAGTCTTAAATCAGAGTTCTTCTTTATCGAAAGATAATGTTATCGAAAAGGTATTTGGTTTGGTTTGGTTTGGTTTAGGGTTGGGTGTTTGCTTGGATGGATAGTGGGAGGCAGAGATATTTAGTCTATTCTCTCGTCTACTTGGCTCCATATTTCAGGTTTGTTTGTCTTTTTAAAGCTTTTGACTCAAATTGGAGATGTGTGATGTGTGGTTTATGATGATCAGAGTATCTTTTGTGGTTCTGACACTTTTGGTATCATTCATAATATCAATGTCTATTTTACAAAGTTAATTATCTTGGATTGCAATTCACTGTAGTATCGTAAAATTTCATATCTTTTTTCCAGGACGAATTTGTCACTTTCGCCAGAGGAGAGTTGGTTGCCGATTGCCAGTATTTTAGTCTGTATTTTACACGTACAGGTTCGTTTATAATTAATCTAAAAATACGCATTTTTTTTTATCCAATAGAAAGACTGTTTTTGTTAATCATTCAATTTTTTGCATGCAGTTAGAAACAAGTATTAAGAATGGGGATCTCGATGGATTTCAGTTTCCATTAATGAAAAAAACAAATACACGTATTAATATCCAAAGAACCTCCATTAAGGTATTGTATTTTGTATTTTGTATATTCTTTGTCTTGTTGGGGTTAAGCTTTTATTAATGATGTTTGAATTATTTAAGGGACATGGAAAACGCGAGAAGAAATTACCTTCGGCGAATGAATCTAGAGAGAAGCTGCGTGATTGGGGAGTCTACATTAAAAGAGATGAGAGAGAGAAAATTGATGAAAATACAGATGAGAAATGAACCTAATTACATTAGGTTTTGTTTTGTGCTGTATTTTCATTAAAAAGTACATTGGTTAGTTTTTTTGTTTATCTTGTAGTTATAAATGGTTATTTAATATATATGAACTTGAATTGCTTGCCTGAAAGGAACTTACATAGTTACGTGCATATTAATTTGTCAACTGCCTTTTTAAAGAGAATTAGACTTGTAAGGCTGGCCTAATAAATAATTCAAATCTTCAAACATCAAAAAGTTCTCTTAATTAATTCAGACTAACTAAAAGACAAATCCTTAATTACTAAACATAGTCATTTGCAGTTAGCTAACAACTGACCCCCCTTCAATTTTTTGCGCCTGGCACCTTAAGTCTTCTTCGGCTTCAAATCTAATAAACCAATTCGTGCCTAATTTCATTGCAATCATTCGATTTTGAACTACTCTTGCAAGAATCGATCTCGATTGATTAAATTAACCAACAATGTCTTTCATCGGGACCCAAGACAAATGCAAGGCGTGCGATCAGACGGTGCATATCATCGATCTCCTCTCCGCCGACGGCGTTTCTTATCACAAGGCCTGCTTCAAATGCAGCCATTGCAAGGGAACCCTTTCCGTGAGTGCACCCTTCTTTTTCATTTCTATTATTTAATTTTCTCTTTTGGGCGAAATCTTGAAATTTTCTTGTTTAATTCATATGGAAAATAACAGATGTGCAGTTACTCTTCCATGGAGGGTGTTCTTTATTGCAAACCTCACTTTGAGCAGCTCTTCAAAGAGACTGGTTCCTTTAGCAAGAAATTTCCCACAGGTTTTAATCTTTTCTCTAAATGTGAAAAATTGTAATTCTGGTATCTTGTTTAATATTTGTAAATTTTAAAATATCGATGTTCAATTGTGGTGGTGTCATTTCAGGTTCGAAGTCTGGCGAAAAGATGAATGAACCGGTATGTATGATCATTCGTACATTTATAAGACGAACTCTTAAATTACCTATAGAATTTAATTTCTTTAAAAAAAGAACTTTGAGATTTTAATAATGATTTTGTGTTTCTGATCATAAACAGTCTAGAGCTCCAAACAAGCTATCTTCAATGTTCTGTGGGACCCAAGACAAATGTGCTACCTGCAAAAAAACTGTTTACCCCCTCGAAAAGGTAATTAACATATATACATACATATATAACAATCAATTAAGGAATCCAATTACATTAAAAAATTCTGACAAATCAATGAATTAATGTAGTTAACCATGGAGGGGGAATCGTATCATAAGACGTGCTTTAGGTGTGCTCGTGGAGGATGCATTCTCACCACTTCCTCTTATGCGGCCTTAAATGGAATTCTCTACTGCAAAATTCATTTTGCTCAATTGTTCAAAGAGAAGGGTAGCTATAATCATGTCATTGAAGCTTCCAAGAAATCTGCGAATGAAGAACCTTCGGAGGAGAAGGCCTAATATACATTGAAGATGGTCTGAATTCTATGTATATATATGTTGCTTGTGTTATTATTAGGACCCATTAACCATAACAATGAAATGTCTTTGTAAAATCGTGGAGTTTTCAGAAGTTCGCTAGACGGTCCATTTTTTGCTATATATATGTGAGCGTTTGAGAGGCATGAGGAATATCATGTGTTTTATGATTAACATGTATTATTTAATAAAACTTCGGCGTTACTTGTGTGTCTTATATAGGGGTGTCAATGGGGCGGATATTGCCCGAACCGACCCGAACCGTATCCGAAAAATATCCGGATCCGAAAATAAAATATCCGGATCCGGAACCGTATTCGTTATTACGGACATGGATCCGGATCTAGGAGCTAAAATTTTGATGGATCCGGATACTATGAGGATCCGAATAAAATTAGTAAACGGGTATCCGTTTTGTTGTAATCATGATCAAAATTATAGTAATACATAATAGATAATAATTATATTTTAATTCACAATAATACATAATAATCAATAATCACTTATATAGATGTGTATATATATAATTTGTTTTAAAATTATAAAATAATCAAGATCCAAATTCTAAAAATATTATTATATTATTATATAATAGTATCCATTTTAATATCCGAATAGGATCCGTATCCGTATCCGCATCCGACAATATCCGAACCGTATCCGTATCCGTTTAATATCCGAACCGTATCCGTATCCGACAAATATTTCAGCCACTTATATAGATGTGTACAAACTTTTATTTTCAAATACCCCCCTATGGGGTTAAAATTAATTATGGATGGTGTTAAATATTTTTTTATGACCAAAATACCCTTCTTTTTACATATTTAGTAATTAAAATAATGTTTTTGTTATTTGTATTAATTTAAAAAAATTCGTAATTTTTTTTAGCTTATAATAATTTTTAAAAAATAATTATCATATGTTATATTTATATAATTTTAATATTTCATACATTATATATATTTGGCTTTCATATTTTTTTACTGAAAAAATAACATAAAATAATAATAAGATGAACAATAATATTAAAAGAACACCTTTGCAAATATTTAAAAATTAAAATATCATGAATCTATTAAAAACATACATAAAAGAAGAACGAAAATAAAAATAAAATAGATGTTTAAAGAAATATTTTTCTATCACTATATTTTCAAGGTGTTTATTTTATTATTATCTGATGTTAGTTTTTCATGAATAATAAAAGAAATATTAAAATTATACAAACACAACATCTAATAATTTTATTTTTTGTGAAATCATTATATGTTAAAAATTATTTATGAATTTTGGTAAAACTAATAAAATTAATGAAAAAATAACAAAAATATATATATGAAAATAGAAGGGTATTTTGGTCAAAAAAAAATTCTTAACACCATCCATGGTTAGATTTAACCCCTATAGGAAGGTATTTGAAAATAAAATTTTGATGGGGGGGGGGGGGTTGAATTGACATGAAATTCGATAGTCCAAAATAAGGAGGTTGCATAAAGATGAGTTCAAAAATAATCGTTACTACATATTAATGAACACCATAAATTCGATAGTCAATTCGCTTTAAATTCAGCAATAAATTGAAAGTAAGTTTAACATGAAATAACCTCAATTTCAAAAGAATATACCGCGCCCAAATTTACAATTTGGACTCTGTTTTCTACCTTCAATTAAATTCTACTTTCTCTCAATCAACCTATGAACAATTCAATACAAAAATCCAAAATCTTTTAAAAAAGAAAGGAAAAGGTGCAATTAAAACTCCATTTCTGGAGCAGCACGTACCAACGGAAACGAAAAAAAAAAAATTTTGCCAAAAAAATAATGGAGATCTTCACATGGTCGGCTCGTCTCTTCCAAACAATCAACCATTCCTCCCTTCCATCAAGCTATGCCTAGCACTAACCGGCGTGGTAGCCATGGATGCATCCTGTGCGTCCAGGTTTATCCCATCTCTCCTACTACGCACCTTGATTAGTCCATACAATTTCTTAAACTCACTAACTGGGCTGCTCTTCCCAATTGTCAAACGCCCACTTTCACCTACAATTCGCTCGTCTTCACGAGTTATAAGCACTTCGTTTCTCGCCTTAAGTACGCTAATCACCCTCTTCATTGCTCGAGTGGAAGACCCATAACTACTAATCATTATCTCTCCCACCTCAGCAGGACTCATTCTCGCTCCTGCGCGGAACTCCTCCTCGACTTGAGGGTACAATTTATGATCCTTTATACCCAAGTAGTTCTCAGCTAGAGTTTTGAACACTACAAAATCACACATAGGGAAATGTATATGCACGTCCAGCCGTCCTGGCCTGAGGAGAGCACGATCAATTTCAATATATCCTTCTTTATCTTCGGTGGTCATGGTGAAAACCATAATCCGTTCATGCCCACAGCAGGAAAAGATCCCATCCATGAAATTCAGAATTTCGGGCAGATGTACATTCCCCTCGTTCAAGTGACGATTGAGGTCTTCAATGAGAATCACGGATTTTGGGGTTGTTTTTGCGAGGAGGCAACGAAGTCCTTCTCTGGACATCCCAGTCAAATCAAAATCATACACATCATACCCTAAAAAGCGCGCCATGGCTGCAGAAAAACATGATTTACCGGTTCCGGTCGAGCCGTGAAGCAAATAGCTCCTCTTCCAAACTCTTGATAGACTACGATAGTGATCTCGTCCATTAAGAAATGTCTCGAGGTCATTACGGATTTGGTTCTTTATTTCAGGATCCATCGCCAATGAGTCGATCGTAGCTGGGTGAGTAAACGGCATCCACTTCCAACTTTGTTCCTTCCGGGATTCACTTCCATAAGAATAATTTGTGAAAAGTCGTAAATTACGGCGCCGAATCTCTGGATCATCGAAAATGGACTCGACGTATTGAACATACGGGCGGAGGACACGGGTCTTGTCCTCACGCTTAACACGTAATACCAGCCTCGGCGGTCCTGCTTGGCTTTGCAAGGTCCATGATAACCGAGCCCCCTGAAAGGAATCATAGGCCATCTGGGTCGGACCCAGTTGAACGGGGAGATAAAAGTCGCATGGCGAAAGAGACGGCGACGAGGAAACAAGAGATACGTTATGTGCATCCTCCAGAGAAGGAAGAGACGACAAATAGATCGCTACTTTCCGGTACAAAGGATTCTCCACGCCATTATCATTGAATTGCGCGATCTCCAAGTATTGGTATGCCTGCATCTTCTCGCCCAGCCGGTCCCAGCATTGCACGAGAGCGTAAAGTATTGATTTGTATGACAGGAGGATCCTGAGGATCATTACAGAGCCTAGACCGATGAAGATGTATCGCACAATCGATAACCAGTCGACACCCATAACCATGGTGATAATTCGAAGAGCATCAATAGTAATGGTGGAATAATTGTAGTTTTTGGTTGGGGGAACAATCGATTTAAGAACAGGATGAGTATTTGCTAATAATAAAGAAAGGTTGTTGAGAGAAGAAATCTAAGAACAGAAGTCACGTGCGACTTATTTGAGTACTTTTAAGTGTTTACTGTTTTCTTTTCTACGTTTCGTTAATTTGATGGTTCTTGAAGGGGATATATATTCAGCCCCCAAGACTCAATCCATCATTCTTGATCAGGTGGAAAGAGCGGTTAAATAAAATTGATTAGTAGTATTAATTGATTCAATTAGCAATTTTAATTAACTGTTTAATTAAATTGAGACATCAATTAACCTGTATTAATATTAACATATTAAAATTATTAATGTGACAATAAATTTGTTAATTAACAATTAATTAGGTCAATTGATAATACTAATCAATTCATTTTATTTCTTTTTGCCATCTCATCAATAATTTTGGGATGAGTTTGCGGGGCCAAGTATATTTTTCCGTTCTTGAATGTGAAAATATAATGTGACTCTAATCTCATCCAACATTCTTGATGAGATGGACAAATTGGAGTTAGTTGGATCGATTAACACATAAATTAAGATTAATAGACACGTAAATTTATTTTAATATATTAATATTCATACATGTTAACTGACATGTCAATTTAATTAACCGATAAATTACCACGTTAATTCATTTAATTAATGATGTTAATCAATGCAATAAAACATCCTTGTCATGTTATCCAGAATATTTGGGTGAGTTTTGGAGACACATTATATAACCCCTTGTTGAATGTATGTAGTTTAATATTTGGTTAAACATATGTGGTTATTAAGTTAGAAAGATTAAATCTAGAAGGTGGCAAAGCAGTGACGACTGTTGTTTGTCTGGTTACTTTGTTAATTATAATTTAATTTAATTTATTTATAAAGATATGTAATTATGGATTATTAATATTTGGATCCAATCTGTATACTATATTTTGTTGTTTTCTTCTTTTTGTGATTTTTGTTGGCTAACTGTTAGAATATTACTCAATATTGACTGTTGATATTATTATATTCATTTGGATTTAATATATAATAATACAGGTACGAATATTTATAGTAGAGTAGTGATGTACATTTCCTAGTATTTTTTCTCAAAACTTTGATGACGAAAATATAATTTAACACTTTAAAAATTAACACATAAATACATAATTTAACATTTTAATTTATAGTTTGATTATCTTAATTTATAATTGAACATTCAATTAAGATGTTAAATAATAAATTAATGTGCTAATTTCTAAGATGTTAAATCATATTCACGTCATCAAAATTATTGGAGGAGAAATTATACATAGCTCTAATCCGTAACATAGCATGAAAAAGAGACACGTGTCCTTTTTTAAAATCTCAATTGAAAAATTTATATTCTTCTCCAAATTTATCCTAACATGCTCTATGTTCTAAGTTAATTTATTTAATTAACATGATAACTGGCACATGTTAGTTATTAATTTAATACGTAATTAACATTAGTTCGAATTCATAAATTTAAATCAATATTAATGAATTTTTAATGATATATTCTAATTATCACGTTAATTAAATACAATAGTACAAATATGGAGAATATGGCGGGTAAATTTTGGAGTAAAGTAATTTTTTTTTTTTAATATCAGTGAAAAAAAAATTATGAATCTCCAAAATGTACCTGCCGTATTCTTCATATTTTTTTTATTCATTTAATTAACGTGATAATTAGAATATATCATTAAAGATTCATTAATATTGATTGAAATTTATAAATTCGAACTAACGTATTAAATTAATAGCTAACATGTGTTAGTTATCATGTTAATTAAATATATTAACTTAGAACATAAAGTAAAGTATATATCATTTCCGGAGTAACAGCAGAGAAGTTGGACCCAAGAAGTTTATATGATAGATCACATAGATGGATGTGCAAAATCTCCGTGTTTGTTGGGCCTAACAATTGACTTTGATGGGAGTGGGGGGAGACTGTTGAACTCATTGATTAATGGTGTGGTTGTCCTGTTTCATTAAAAAGGTCCTGCCAAGAATTAGGACACTGTCACAAAAGGACCCACTCAGTGCCATCAAGTGTTAATTGAAATTCTTAAATCCCGAATGAGATATCTTGATGTCACGTATTCGATTATTTTAATATTTAATTTTTTTATGCGACAAGATACAATTGTGATTTTTTAAGATATATTGTTATACTTCATTTAAAATATTTCGACTCATTATGTATTTTGGTCTATGATATTATTTAAATAAATTATATAAAATATTTCTATATTAGTTCTAGGATACTTATTGAATAAGTTTAGGATATTTTTATAACATTTTTATTGTTTTGTTGATTTTATTTATTGTCATAATATTTAATTTATAAATATTATTAATTGGTTATTTATTTATTCTTTTATCTAATATATATATTAAAATAATAATTCTATAGCCGAATTCATATCCGTGATTTTATAAAAATTGTTGTATCACCATATCTGTATCATATCGCATACGATCCCCGTATTTGTATATGTGTAACATAGTGTATTGGAGTATTTCTGGCAGTGATTTTGCTTGGAAAAAACAATCGGAAAATAACATGGTTTCGAAAAATATTCTAAAACTAAATCATATCGGATTTTAAAAATTTGGTACCAACTAGTTTTAAAAACCCGGTTAATTCATTAAGTTAAAAAAGCTTAATCACAGATGGAAGAAATTTAAAAAAAACGGCGGGTTTTATAATCCCGGTGGAAATTTTTGAAATTGGGCTGATATGAGTACCCAAATTTTATCCCCATATTTTTTATATTTTTATTATTTTAATTAACATGGTAGGTATCACATATTATATAACTAATAATCAATTAATATATAATTAAAACTAATTTGAGTGACTAAATTTGAATTCATATGAATTATTTGTTAATCATTTTTTTTAATCATCACACTAATTAAATGAGTTAATTAGAACATAAAAATTGTGGTGATGAAATATTGGGGCTAAGTAATTCAAACATGAAGAATTCAGTACGAAAATTTTGGGGAAAAAATAAAATTACTGTTTTTTTGTTAACCTGACTTTCAGAAATATAAATTGAAAAAAAATTTACTCCCCAAAACGAATGCTTTATATTTGAATCAACAAGTTTAATTAACATAATAATTAAAAAAACATATTATTATTAATTTGTGATATTAATTTAAACTTTATGAATTCAAATAAATAATAATTATGTATTAAATTAATTATTAATTACATGACTTGTGTTTGATTACTATGCTAATTATGTATTAATTATATGATTTATATTGATTACTATGTTAATTAAATGCATTAACTACAAATTAATGATATGTCATATAATTAACAGTTAATTTGATACATAATTATTATTTATTTGAATTCATAAATTTAAATCAATATTAATTAATTATTAAAAATATGTTTTTTAATTATTATGTTAATTAATTGTGTTAATTCAGTTATGAAGAATTCGGCGGGAAAATCTTGAGACAAAGTAAAATTACCCTTTTTTTTATTAACATACTTTGAGAAGAAAAAAATTAAAATTTTTATTGTTCCCCAAAATTTCCCCGCCGAATTCTCTATATTCGAATTAACACAATTAATAAACATAATAATTAAAAAATATATTATGAATAATTAATTAATGGTTATTTAAATTTATGAACTCAAATGAATGTTAATTATGTAAAAAATTGATTGTTAATTATATGAAATATATCGATTATTATGTTAATTAAATTTGTTACCTAGAATATAAAATTTATAGGGGTAAAATCGGGGGATAAATATATTTTTTTATTTCTTAACGGTTCTAATCACCAATTTAGTTTAATTAATTAACCGAGATTTTAAAATCAGATACTACCGGATTTTTAAAATTCGATTTGGGTTAGTTTAGGAATAATTTTCGAAACCGGGTCATTTTTCAAAATTTATTCTTATACCGGGTTACATGCAGAAATGCTCCTAGTGTATTCGAGCTCACAAAGAAATGAATTATGATGTTATGCAGATATGGATCACGAAACAAAAAAACAAAAATATATAGTATTGCAAGAGTTCATTGGCTTTTGTTACAAAATCTTCTAATAGAGAATACGAAGTTACCAAAAAAAAATACAAAATAGTCAATCCGTTAATCTTTTGAAGATCATATTTTATGTAATAATTTGTGTATAGTTATTATTAACTTATATATAATTCTAAAGAAATTTCTTTTACCATAGTGAACCCTGTCATCAGAGACGTATAGACAGTCCAATCAGCTTTGATCAGAATCGGACGGTCCTTATTTAAATGGACTCGGTTTACGTGGACCAATATATGCTAATATGATACAGACCATGTGAGCCGAGTCTAGTCAATCCTCTCTCTCTCTCTCTCTCTCTCTCTCTCTCTCTCTCTCTCTCTCTCTCTCTCTCTCTCTCTCTCTCTCTCTCTCTCTCGCACGCGCGCGCGCGACACAAAAAAGGGTGAATCGAGACGAAACCCTAGAGGGCGAAAATGAGGCAAAATGGTTGTTGTTTAAGCATGAGGTCTCATTTTCGCGCTTAAGGTATACACTTTATATTTATGCGGAAGAATAATTAAATTAAATGATAGAGAGAGAATACTAAAACAAATAACACACGATATTTGTTTACGGAGTTCGATAGGTGGTTGCTATATAGATTTAACTCACCGTTTTCTTGCTCAATCGACTGATTCAAATGTTTACAAGTACCTACGTCTCCGAGGATACCTTGCGCATTTTCGGCTTTCTATTGAATTGTCAAAGATTACAAGATTTGCCTGGATCGATTTACACGTTTCTATCAATCTATGGAGGGTTTTACAAGAATGAACTAGCATATTACAATTCTACAATCGAACTCTATGTAATCGGTCACGCGAGTTGGGAATCTTACACCAAGGTTTTATTTGGAGGAATTCAACTCAAGTGTTTTTGGCTAGAGTTTCTCTCTGTTGTATAAATGGAAAATAATGGAAGAGTTGGAGAAAGAAACAAAAGAGAAATTTAATTTATAAAACACATAGTCCCCTCTTAATACCCATCTTGTATGTATGTTCCGTCTGGACGGAATAGAGAGCTTCCATTTATACGGAGTATAAGTCAAACTAGCCGTTACAGCGTAATCATTCGAAATATGACGCTTTCGTTTAGACGCATGAATGTTCCTTCCAAACAGAAGACTTCACTGTGATTGCTTCCATTCAGACACATGAATGTTCCGTAACGGCTAGTTTGACTTATGCTCGGTATGAATGGAAGCTTCCATTCATACGGAGCATAAGTCAAACTAGCCGTTACACGAAAGTGAAAAAAATCATATAATATAAAATAATTTATATTTATGGCCATGCTAAATTAATTTTTATATTATTTATTAAATTACTTTCATTATTAAGTTGATTTTGCATTCCATTTTGAATCATTACAAAATTATTAGTCCTACATAATCAGTATGTGTTACTACATATATCATATGATTCAGAATTTGTATAATTTATCTTATATATAAATCAAACAAATTTCTTGCAAATCTAAGCCTTCACGTCATCAAGGGCTTTTGTGTAATTTTTTTTTTTTTTAATTTACATTTTGGTCCTTTTTATTTACATTTTGGTCTTTTTAGTTTTAATTTACATTTTGGTCCTTTTTATTTACATTTTGGTCCTTTTTTATTTACATTTAGGTCCTTTTTTACATTTTTAATTTACATTTTGGTACTTTTTATTTGCATTTTGATCCTTTTTAGTTTAAATTTACATTTTGGTCCTTTTTATTTATATTTTTGTCCTTTTTTATTTACATTTCGGTCCTTTTTTATATTTTGATCCTTTTTTCTTATTTTACATTTTGGTCCTTTTTTACATTTGGTCTTTTTTCCTATTTTACATACATATTAAAATTTGCGAATATGTCTTGATTATATTAATCTATTTTAGAAGCACCTGAACAAATGCTATTTATATAAATTATATTAGAAAATAATATCCGTGATAGACCAATTTCATGAACCTTATGCATCTATTGACATCATGATATTTGCAAATATGTCATGATTAAATTAATTTAGTTCAAACTCATGCGCGTTAATTCGCACACGCGTTAATTCTATTTAAATAATTATATAAAAAACATCCCGCGCAATTGCGCGAGGATAAAGCTAGTTGTATGAAATATTGTGAATAACAATGATATACCATTTGTTGTTATTTTTTTCCCGTTGTAATATAAGTGTTATTATTTGATTAAAAAAAATGAGACTTTTTTGTTATTGTAAAACATATACATAATTATAAATAAATAGGATCAAATAATATTATTGTGAAATTACATTATCAATTTTAGCATACAAATATATATTTTTTATTACAACGAAAAACATAATTAACATGCTCCCCGCATAGCGCGAATATTCTCCTAGTTATATTAATGATGTATTAGGTTAAAGATAAGGTTAATGATAATGTGTGTGCGGTAAGAGTTAGGTGGCTCACTAGCCACTAGAGTTAGGTATATTTTACTATACAAAAGGACCAAGCTTGACATTGTAAAACATTAAATGTATAAAAGAAATATTTACCTTGATCTCTCTTATTGAATTCCCTTATCACATAATACAACTTTGGATTTGTTGATTAATCACCTAATGCAGGTATTGTTTACCATCTATTGTGGAAAAAAAGACAGAAAAAGAAGAAAAAAGAGAAACATTTTTCCTTCTAACTTAAAACACAAAAGGTTTTTAAGTTTTATAAGCATGCAAATGATATGAACTCTGATGACAATCGTATGGTGAAACATGTAAATGATGTGAACTTCTAAACAAACAAAAGGAAGATCATGGAAATCATGTTTCTTTTCTCTATATATAACTTTTCTTATATTGAGCCACTTATATTTCAATTGGTAATCATATGTTGTCTTTCCATCACATACATCCAAGTCACTTCCATGACCGACCCAGATATGGCTTTTATAAGTAACTATGAGAAATTGGTGAAAGCTAAAAATAGAAGTGCTTGCATACAAAAAGTCACACGATAAGTTTAATTTAGCATGGGCTCAAACTATATACGTAAATTTTCATATCATACTTAAGTTCTCTATGTATGACCCACTCGGTTACTCAAATGGCCCGTGTGAACTTTAAAACTTGCAAAAAACGAAAAGACGGGAGCAAGGGATTCGAACTCCTGTTTCGCAGCGACATACCAAATCTTTGCTTTACCATGTGTTAATGATTAATGATATATATGTTTTAAAATAGATAAAAGCGGGAGAACTGAAAATGTGTTACTCGCCATCTAGTATAAAGGTGGGGAAATTTCTGGTGTGTCATTCTTAAAGTCGAAAATATTACATATTGCGTTGTTAACATCTAAATATTAAGTTTATCTCTCTAAAAACTAATTTCTATCAAATTAATAAAACATGAACTATACAGTTAAAAACTTTCACAGAGAAATACTAAAATTATCTTTTTATCCTTGACATAAAGTCATAATTTACAATCTACTCCATCTGATCTCGTTTCTCAATCCCACCTCTCGGCTCCATTTATCTTTCTAGTTACCTCCGGCATCCTCCTCTTCCGGCGATCGTCTTAGTATAATCTCCTACCAAGTGATCTCCGTACATCTAAGATTGATCCGTTGTCCCGTAATGGCGATACCGATATATCTTGGTTCATTGCATGCTGACGATCCTCGACCAGGGAGAGATGTTGGCGATGTATGTTATTTCCAACCAGTGACTAGTAGTTTCGACTATTGCCCGTGATGTGATTTTTATTTGCGAGATTCAATGATTTAAATAGCGTCGCAATAGCACCGCTATAACGAAAATCGCAGTAAATATTTCTCAAATGCAACAGCGCAATCTATTAAATAGTGGCGCTATATCGCCGCTATAGCGCGCAGTAGCGATGGTCAAGTTTAAATTACAGTCCGATCGCTATGAACCGTTATATCGTAATTTAAAACATTGGCGAGATCTTAACTCAGACTTCTATGGTGCAACCAATTTTGATTGGGGAAGGGAGTATGCAGATCAACAATTCTCTCAAGGTCCTACTATAGAATCACCCAATTAAACTTAATTACATTTAATTGTGGATATTTTATGACTGGGTTATGCGATTTAAGCTTAATTAGGGTTAAGGCTCTGAATTATGTGTGAATTGAGACTGGATTAAGACTGTATTAGTCTCAATTAAACAAAAAATAAATTACTTTTTTTTTTTAGGAGTTTGATGTAAGGAACTCTCAGAAAGCAAGATGCTTCCCTTTATAAATCATTTTGAAAGAGAAATGCACTAAAGACCATCTATAACGTATAGGGCCCGTTCGACGACACGTAGAATAGAAGAATAGATAATAGACTCCTATTCTATTTTATTCCACGAGCGTTCGGCAAATTAATGGAATAAGAAAATGGATCAAAATGATATGAATAGAATCAATTACCAAAATGCCCTCAATTTTTGTTTATCAAATTTTTGTACTTAATTGTTTTATCAAATTGAGCAAGTACTTGCACAATTCTCATATTACACGAAGAATATCATTAATGGTTCACTTTTATTTTTTCAAAAAATCAATCAAGTAAAATTCAAACAAATGAAACTACTTCAAAATTTCTGAATATATCCATATATCAAAATAAAACAACTCAAAAATTGTTCATTTTCATCACAAATATATCAGGAGTGATTATTATGATTTTTTTCTCTCCAAACCTCAATTTAGACAAAGTCGGTTGTTCCAAATAAACTCGTACCAATACCACACCTTTCAAACATTATTTCTTGCAAATCTACAACATTCTCGAGATATTATCATTGCATCGCTGCTCAAGGACGAAACCATCTGAGAGGATTCTCTCGGCTGAAGAAGCATGGAGCAAAGGGAGATTGCTTTCATCCCTGGAATTACAAAAAAAAATAAGGACTGAGAAGAAGTTAATTTAATTGATTTAAAAAATGCAAAATATTCTCAAAATCACTCTTCACCAGGTTTCGAATAAAACCTTGATATGCATACTAGCTAAGATCCCTCCATCACAAAGCACTTTTGCCTCCAACCCCCTGTTTCTCCAATTTTTCACTAGTATAACCTTGATAATTTTGAAATTTCAGTCATCCTTTTCGAGTCTCACCAATTAGCACCAGCATTGAGTTATGTAAATGATAAAAATTGAAAGTATGAAAGTTAGGTAATATTGGCAATTAATGGATGAAAATGAGATAAAATCAGTATTGGAGTCTGAATAATTTTACCAATAACTTGTACTGAAAATTAGTTGATATTGACAATTAATTGGCATCAGTATTAAGCATGTTTCCTACAACAATCTAACAAGCCTCCAAAGAATACATCCACGAATACATCTATTAATTGAAATTCGAGTATAATCAAGTTTAACCTGGATTAATTGCTTGTCAGGAAACAAGGAAACCTAGATTGATTGCTTCACCTAGCCTTTTCCCTTGCTGGTCAATAGTTCTGATTGAGGGCCGAGAGGGAGCAAAATTAGTGACGAAAAAATGCAACGATCCGGATCTCTTTGGAGAGAGAGGAAAACAAGTATATTTTGTAAGCCTTCATACGAGAGATTTGAGGAGTGGATCGTCTCAAGATCGCTGGAGAATGAACTGGAAGAAAGTGAAACGTGCAAAGGAAGAGGAAGAACGAGAGAGAGAGAGAGAGAGAGAGAGAGAGAGAATTCATTTTTATTTGCCACGTAGATCAGGTCGGAATAGACAGGGGTATTATGGTCTCAGAATTTAACCAATCTCACGGAATAGACCTATTCCATGTTTCATATGGAATTAGACTAAACCCAGCTTTTTACTTTTTATTCTGACTTATATCACGCTTGTTCGGCTGGTGGAATAGAACGATATAAACCATTTAAACCTCTATTCCATGCTATTCTGTGCATGCCGAACACTACCATAAAGATCATCTAGTTGGAAGTCATCATTAGGAGACTATTTGTTTTGTTGTATAATTTGTCAATATTATTTTGATGTATTTCAAACAAATAAGTGTCATACGATTTGATGTATTTCGGCGGTATGGATGGATGAATTTATGCTTAGTTTTTTTAAACGCCGTTATGGTATATTTTATGGTAGTATTTTGAATATATTTTGTATTTTGTGTATGTTTAAAATTATTAGATGGTGTATCGATCATATTTGGTATGTTTAAAATTATTAAAACATATTTATGTTTATTAAAAGTGTTTTGAGTTATTATGTATGTTTATTATCGGTAATATTTTATTTATATTTGTTTACGTGAGATATTTAATCTATTAATCAAATTCCTTTTATAACTAACTAGAAATCATGGACAAGAATCAAACAAAGAATTTGATATACATGTTTTTAAAATACACCTAATCAAACAACTCACATAAATTGTGAAATACATGAATCAAAATCCCTCGAATCAAACATGCCCATTGTCTTTTCACAGTATACATAAATTATGTGGTCATCTTTTTTTTCTTTTGGGTGAATTATTGGGATCCCCGCATAATTTCAACCCAAACTGGAGAACCGGCCCAAATATCTCGGATTCCAGGATCCGGATCCGATAGAATATTCACCGTAGATATTACGCAGAGAGGAGATCCACACCGTCAAAAGATTCACAGATGTAGGAAATAAAACCCAAAGCAATTTGCCTAAAACCCAAGGGTAGGTATATAAATCCATAATTCTTCAAGGGCCGGCGAGTAAATGTTCACCACCACTCGGAGCTTCTCTCACTTGCAAGGCGCGATACTTCTCCACCGCTGCGGGTTATTCTCTCCTCCTCTAATGGCCGCCGTGTCGCCGAAGAAGTCTAGAATCTCCGCCTTCTCTACCGAGACGGGTCAGAAAAAGCGGGTGGGTACTCATAATGGTAGCTTCCATTGCGACGAGGCTCTCGGTTGCTTTATGATCCGCCTAACCTCCAAATTCGACGGTGCTGATATAGTCCGTACTCGAGACTCTCAGGTTTGGGCTAATTGCACATTTCAAACTTCTTAATGGGTGAATTGGAATGACGGAAGTAATTTAATTTTGTATCTTTTTGATAGGTTTTGGATACATTGGATGCCGTGCTTGATGTTGGTGGTGTTTATGATCCGAGCAAGGACAGGTTCGATCACCATCAGAAAGGGTTCGAGGAGGTTTTTGGCCATGGATTTGTCACCAAGCTCAGTAGTGCTGGTCTGGTGTACAAGGTAAATTACTTCTTTTTTACTCTCTAGTCCATCGTTTCTTCTCTTTCTCAATATCTTTTCTTATCACAGCATTACGGAAAGGAAATAATTGCAAAGGACCTTGAGCGTGAAGAATCCGATCCTGATGTGCAGCGTTTATACCTTGCAATCTACAAAAGTTTCGTTGAGGTATTTAAATTACTGCATTTCTTCTCTTAATATACTATTTATTTCTATGCAATCTTGTAAATAACCAATGTTCGTTTTTTTTTTCCTTTTCATGCAATAGGGAATTGACGCAATTGATAATGGTATAAGTCGATACGATACAGAATTGACTCCAAAATACGTGAACAATACACATTTATCTTCGAGAATCGGTAGACTAAATCCTGACTGGATCGAACCCGACCAATCATCCGAGAAAGAGGATTCTTGTTTTCAGAAAGCAATGGCTCTTGCTGGAAATGAATTCCTCGAGGTCAGAAAAAACAAAAAACAAAAAACAAAAAACTTTCAAATTTCATTTGATTTTTTCTTATTTTTTTAATTGGAATATTGTAGAGTGTAAGATTTCATGTGAAATCGTGGTTACCAGCGAGGTCCATCGTGTTAGAATGCTTGAATTCGAGGAAGGATATAGACCCAAGTGGAGAAATCATGGTTCTTAATAGATTCTGCCCTGTGCGTATCATTTTCGCATATTTAAATATGTTATTTTCAATATTTATTTGATCCAGTACTCATTTTCTGTTATGTTTGTAGTGGAAACTTCATTTGTTTGAGCTGGAAGAAGAACTAAAGATCGATCCGCCAATCAAATACGTTTTATACGAGGTACTTAAACTAATACTAATTTCCTCTACTTCGACCCCACGTGATTCTACAGCTCTGCAATTAATTTTACAGGACGAGAGGAGCAAGGGCTGGAGAGTACAAGCAATGGCAATTGCGCCGGATAAATTCGAGAGTAGAAAGGCGCTACCCTTAGCTTGGAGGGGATTGAGAGACGATGAGCTGTCAAACCTGTCAAGCATTCCTGGTTGTGTTTTCGTCCATATGAGCGGTTTCATTGGTGGAAACAAAACTTATGACGGCGCTTTGTCTATGGCTAAGTTGGCGCTGAAATTGTAATCGTAGAATTAGTTCGCTTGAGATTTGCAAATCTTTTTATTTAGAATGTAATTTATTTGCTTTGATTTAGTCGATTTTTTTGAAGGATTTTTTGTATTGTTAAACTCAATGTCAATGTTTAATACACTATTCATTTTATATTATTATTAAGGGATCAACAAATGCATTCCATGAGTGTGCATTTCATATACGCGTCCAATGTTGTAAATGGTAAAAAACGATTGCAGAACATATTTTTTTTACAAGGTTTCAGAAAGCAGTCAAACTTTTTTTAATCGTATTAGACTGTTTTTTTACCTAAAAACATTTTAAACACCTCCACCTAACCGTTCTTTTCAAGTAATTATTGTTTGGACCGAGTAAATTACTAAATTCTGAGCCCATGACCTTTTCTTCACGAGTATCCTCTTTCCACTTGTTCACGAGCCTATCTTCGTTCTTCTTCACTGCTCGAGAGTCAAGAGGGTTCACGGCAAGTTGGTGACGACAAGTGGTGGCGACGGCTCGGTTTGTGGTGGCGACTGTCGTCTTAGCTCAAATTCGGATCGGTTTGTGGTGGCGACTAGCGTATTTTCTTCATCAATTGTGAGTGTCGGGCCCGATTTTTATCTCTCTGTCGTCAAGTTCTCATAGTTTAATCTTCACATTTTTCAAAAAAAATTCACACATTTTCAATTTTTTTATCTTTAGGTGCGTCACACTTCACAGACATTTGTACCTGTTCTGATAATTTGATCTTCTTAGGGCAGAAACTTGTACCAGTTCTACCCTAATCACTAAAACTCATTTTAAGCACTCAAACTCATTGAAATGTATACCTCCTACCCTAATCACTAATTACTTTTTCAAATTTTCAATTTATTATGTTATCAAAATAAAATATGTATTAATCGCTAATTTTTTTTAATAGTTGAATGATGGATAAGTCATGGTGTCGATACTCCAAATTTGCGAACAATAGCAATATGAATTATTTATTTAACGACTAGTTCATCCGGATGTGCGTGAAAATAGAATATTTTCGAAAGGGTATGACATGTAATTTTATATTTATATATTTGTTTTTTTACTTTATCTTAAAAATCGTTCACAATAATTTATTTATTTTCATTTGAAAATAGTTTCATACAAAAAACGAAATAGATTTACATCAAAAAAGTTAGCGAGTTAGTGTATGTACAATTCAATGCGAGATTGATGGATGCTCGAAAGGAAAAATCGGATTGCACCACGATCGAAGATACACTCTTAGCATCGAATCTCGCATGGCTCAACATTGGTTACGAGTCAATATTGATGATGAGTATGATAGTTAATCCGAGACGAGGGAGATTAATGATGAGGAATTTAGTTCGGGTGATTCAGGTGAGATACGGCAACGGAGGGGGATGATGCGGGGTTTAACATTAACAATGAATCAACTTCGACGGATTTGACACCAAATGATTTTAATGATTTTATGATTTAGTGTTTGATTGGATTTAAATTTTATTCGTTGGACGTTGGTTTGTTATGTTTTATTAAGGGTGTTCATTCGGTCGGTTCGGTTCGAACCGAACCGAATATGGTCAAACCGATTTAAACCGAACCGAACCATTTAACACTTGAACCGATTAAAAACCGAACCGAATAAACCAAAACAGTTATTCGGTTGAACCGAATAAGAAACATTATAATTTTAAAATAAAAAAAATTACTAAATTTTTTTTATATTTTATTTATCAAAAGATATAAATTAATATTATAAAATATAATTATATTAATTTATAAGATTATTATATGATTTTTGTTATTTTTAAACCTTAACATATTAAAGAAGTATAAAAATGGGATGTTATTCGGTCGGTTCGGTTTAATCGGTTTTCAAAATTTCAAAACCGAACCAAACCAAATAAACCAAAGAATACCATTTTTTGAACCGAACCGAACCAAATAGACTGAAAAACCGAATCAATTAAACCGAATTCGACCGGTTCGGTTGGGTATCCGAATAAACCGAACCGTTTGAACACCCCTATTTTATTAGTATTTCGTAGGTTATTTTTAATTTTGGACGTTCGTTTATGTTTTATTTGAATTTTAAAAATTGAACTATTATATTTTTGTTTGTTTTATCTTTAAATTTTAATTATAATTGCTGTAAAATATTATTGATTTAAATGACCATTTTTAACCGTTTTACGAGTAAAATACTAAAACGACGACTGACTGTTTGGTACCGTTTTTCATCTTTTACAACATTGACATCATCAATTGAAATACGACATGTGAGATCTTGATTTTTTTTTTCAATTTTGACACTATTTATTTGATTTTAACCGAATTTGTCCACTCCAAATACACGTCACAAAAAATATAAATTGTTATACCAAAATTATAAATATCATTCATTTATGTAAAAATAACGTATCTTAAAAGGGTATCAAACATACATACATGTCTATCACATATAAAAAACGTATAACATCTATTTTTATTTAAAAAATATATATATTATACATACAAATTGTATATGATACATATAAAAAGGTATAACAAACAAAAATAAATTATAACTGTAAAAAATATATAACATATATTATATTTAGAGAAAAATATATCATACATTTAAATGATATACTATACATAAAAAATATAACATAAATATATATCATATGTCGAAATAAGATATAAAACATGAATGAAAGATAACGTGCAATTTGAAGTGCGCTAGAATGCCTAAAATTTGATTTAAATTAAAAATGTCAATTTTCACATGTCATTTTCTTGTTAATGATATATACGTGAAAATACACACTGGCAAAATCCAAAATCTTTTTTCTATCATTAATTATTATTAGGAAAATTATACCTCCGAATATAGCATCAATATTCTTATTTATTGTCATCATATCACATCATGATGACAAGGACCTGCAAAACATCTCTCAAATAATCTCCAACATTTTACATATCATTAACTGTTAAATGTTAATTAATATGTAATTTCATGTTAATTGATATATCCGACTGTTAATTAACACCCAAAATTATGATTAATAATTTTTATTTATTAATAATTAACTGTTAATCGACTGCACTGTCAATTGGTGGTGCTCAATAGAGAATTTTTTTTAAAATGATTTGCATATCATTGGAAAATTTCTGAGCTCAGTAGAGAATTGGTGGTGCCTCTTATTATTATATTTGAGCTCTTGAATATTTAATCGGGTTACGGAGGCGTGGATTGCATGACACTCAAATCGAATTAAGGTCGCATTCACGTCGACCAACCAGAATGATAATTGATAAGGGTAGATCCAGATCCAACATTAATTATGTTCTCTCATAGTTGACCCCCCTGAATTTTGGCTTTATCGTCCAAATTTTTTTATTTTATTCAAATTATTCTTCTCCAAAAATACTCTTGAGATATTTTGATGTGTATTAAAAATGAAATATATGAACTGCCATGTTTTTATGTTTGTAATCATTAATTAATTTAAATCCAACCCGCATTATAATTCAAATTTTAAACCAAATCACATATAAAATTGTAGGTATAACCAGCCGGTCCGTTCATATCCACCATCATGTTTTTGAAGTTTTCAACGAAAACAAAAATTAGAAGTGAAGAAATATCAATGGAGGATATGAAATTAAGACTCAATTATCAGTTCTCGATGGATCTCCTCAAACAAGCAAATTTGCAATGTATTGGGATGTAGAGTTTTATCATAAGGACGTGTGGTCTCCTGTGATAGTGACAAGTGTTCTTTTTGATGTTATTTATGTAATTTTTGAGGATAGTAGCGTATTGTCGAAACTTGTGAAGGAGGACATTATTAGATTGAGACTCAAGTGAGAATGGAAAATTAGGAAGTAGTCAGAATTTATCAATCACGGGTGTACAAATGTTCAAATTTAGTCCAATTATTTTGGAGGGGCAAACAATAATATTTGTACTGTTATGCTTATACTGATAAAATATACCAAATCATTAGTTATATACAATGTTTGGTGAAATTTTGGAAAGACCAACCCCCTCTCTATCCTTACATAGATCCGTCCCTACTCGAATATGTACATATTGGACAATATTTGAGTAGTCACTCCTCTAATATGGTTACTATCACGACTGAATAATTCTTTTTTTTTTGTGAAAATATGTCGAATATTATTTTATCTTTAAAAAATTTAAATCTTAAATATTGAATCAGTACAAATGCAACAATATATATACCAATCCATTTTTCGAACATTTAATTGTATAATATAGCAATAACACTAAACATTATTAAATACTCTGTATCTTGCGTCGTTAGAAATTGTGGCATGTCAATTGCAATTCTATAATATAACGTCAAGCCTTAAATTCACTTATCCAAATTTCTTATATATGAGCGACTTGCTAACTCATCAATGTTGGACACACCGGGGAAGTGTATCAATTGTTCGCTATTTTTTCTTTATTCATTCGTAAGGATGTTTTGACAATAACAGGAATTAATAAAAGAAAAATTGAAGGGTATTAGTGCATAAATACCAACCTGGAGTGGTTTCCCATCTGCCTTGCACAAATCCTTGCTCTTGAATCTTGGTGAAGACCTGCCAATAAAAACCCATTCACTCGTGCCTTTCCCCACTCACTCACGCGCGTACACACACACTCACACTCACAATCACACTCTATCTCTTCCGTTGCTGAGAGAGAGAGGATTAGACGGCAATGGAGGTGTTCTACTTCCTCGTATTTGGCGGCCTGTCTCTGGTGGTGGCGGCGCTGGAGCTCAGCAAGAACAGCAAGGATCGTGTGTCTACCTCCCCCGCCTTCACTTCCTTCAAAAATAACTATCTCGTCGTTTATTCTCTCATGATGGGTTAGTTTATCTTTTTCTCTGACTGTACAGATCTTAATCTACTTGTTTCTTCGTTTTCCGAGTAGATCTCACTTGTTTAACTCGATTTGGATGATGCGGATCTGTTCACATGTCGTGGATTTTACTGGAGATTTGAAAAAAAAAAATTATGAGGAAATGTTATGCATTTGAATAATAATTGAATTATATTCCTCTTTTCTTGCCTTAAGGCAGCGATCTGGTATTTTAGTGCTGTTCAGATCAGAATGTAGCTTGAAGGATCTTGTTTCTTGATGCTAACATTCATTTCAATTGTGACACGAGCATTCTATCTTCAACATTATCTAAGATTTTAGCAAGATCTGATAAACCTTCATGTTTTGTGAATGAAAATTGAAACAATTCAAAAAAAATTTCCTCATTCCATACTTAGTTACATTGAACTAATTCTTTTTTCTATCTTGAACTGGATTCAGCTGGCGATTGGCTGCAAGGTCCCTACGTCTATTTCCTCTACAGCCAGTATGGCTTTGACAAGGGCGACATAGGCCGTCTTTTCATTGCTGGATTCGGATCCTCCATGCTTTTCGGCACAATCGTGGGATCCTTAGCCGACAAACAGTAATAATTCCCCTAGAACTCTCCATTCACATCCTAATTACTTCTCCAGTGATTCTAACTCTTAACTTCCATACATTGAATTCATACAGAGGTCGAAAGAGGGCTTGTATTACCTACTGTATAACCTACATTCTCAGCTGTATAACCAAGCATTCTCCCCAATACAAAGTCTTAATGCTTGGTAGAATTCTTGGAGGCATTGCAACCTCTCTTCTCTTCTCTGCCTTTGAATCTTGGCTAGTCGCAGAACACAACAAGGTAATCATTCATTTCATTTCATTCTGTTGTAACCTAATCCTCTTCCTCAGTGATTAAACTTTGAATCATTCTTCTTTCAGAGAAGTTTTGATCCACAATGGCTCTCTCTAACATTCTCCAAGGCGATTTTTCTCGGAAATGGACTAGTGGCAATAATCTCGGGCCTTTTCGCAAATTTACTCACAGACAATTTAGGGTTTGGCCCAGTCGCCCCTTTCGACGCAGCAGCGTGTTTTCTCGCAATAGGCATGGCCGTAATCTTCTCCTCCTGGACCGAGAACTATGGCGACCCCTCTGAAAACCGGGATTTGCTTTCCCAGTTTAAGGCCGCAGCCATGGCCATTGCCTCAGATGAGAAAATCGCATTACTTGGCGCGATCCAGTCTTTATTCGAAGGATCAATGTACACATTCGTGTTCCTGTGGACACCAGCTTTGAGTCCTAATGAAGAAGATATTCCACATGGGTTTATTTTCGCTACTTTTATGCTTTCTTCTATGCTAGGGAGTTCTATTGCTTCGAGATTGATGACTCGCCCTAATCTTAAAGTCGAGTGTTATATGCAGATTGTCTTTGCCATCTCCTCCTTCACTCTCCTCCTCCCCGTTATTACCAACGTAAGATAATTATAAGTTATATTACAAAAATACCCTTCCTATATGTCTAAATTGCAAAAGAACACCTTGCATTGTTGTTCTGATTGATTTCCCTTGAGCACATTTTGGTATTGATTGATATTAAATGCAATTTTGTTGTTTTTTTGAAGTTCTTTTTTGGGTCGGGTGGGGAGAAAGGAGGGAGCATGTCATTTGGAGGGAGTGTTCAAATGATGGGATTTTGTGTGTTTGAAGGGTGTGTTGGACTCTTTTGGCCATCGATTATGAAAATGAGGTCACAATATATCCCCGAAGAGGCGAGGAGTACGATCATGAATTTCTTCAGGATTCCCCTGAATATCTTCGTCTGCGTCGTTCTTTACAACGTAACTTCTTTTTCTCATTCCTCAAATCTATTTATATTTTAATTGTTTATTTATTTATATGGTTTTTTTTTTTGTATTTTTGAAGGTGAATGCGTTCCCAATGACGGTTATGTTTGGAATGTGCTCGATATTCTTGATGATGGCTGCGGTGTTACAGAGGCGTCTCATGTTTGTTGCTGAGAATCACAGATCAAGTAAGTCTTTTTGTGTTTAATTAGAAATTTGTTTTCGAGTAACGAATCGATTAATATATGATTGATTGAAATTGCAGAGGGGCAGGATTGGAGTGCGATGAAAGAGAGGGAAGGTGAAGAGGAACCATTGAATGCATAATTCGAACATCGAGAAGTATAGTATATGTAAGAGGCTTTTCTACTAACGAAGAAAGGATAGAGCTTCATTGGTGGTTACCTATATAAGTATGTAATATCTTTCTTATCTAGTCAATTTTCTTCTAGTTATTCGGTATTAATATTTTTTTTTTTTTTGGATGTTAAAAGAATGCTAGTTTTATATCTCCGTCTATTCATTTTTTTTCTTTTACTATGTTCAGAGAATACTACGATTTTGCTATTTTATATTATTAGTGCAGAACAGTAATATGGTAAATGGCCGGTTCATTTCCTGCAAATTGTTTAAACCTAATTTTTCTTTCTTGTTTATTGGTTTTCTTATGTTTTATTTTCCAGTACAAGAAATCACGAACTATTGTCGATTATTTAGGAAGGGGGCAGAAATAATAATTTGAGCTGTAAAGTTACTATCTTTGGTAGGAAAGTAAACATTTCGAATCACTGGATTCACACTTCATCTTAGCTGACTTAACACTCTGATTAGTGCCTGGCAAAACCTTTACTATGACTCCAAGATAGTTCAACTTTACAGATAAAAAGATTATTCTCCAAGATCAACTTTAATTGTACATTCATCATTCAAGCAAGTAAAGTAATTAGCAATTTTCAACTTTAATTGTACATTCATCATCCAGGCAAGTAAAGTAATTAGCAATTTTCAACTTTAATTGTACAATGTATAAAAATAAAATATTGTTTTTCTAGCCAATTTATAGGGTAGTAAAGTAAATTACAATTTTAAGTGTGAATAGCAATGTTTTTAGGGTAGTAATGGATGCATGTAAATTTCCTTTGTACGTGTGATAAAACAAACAAAAAGGAATAAATAATTGTCGCCGGCAATTTTTCGCCAGTTTGCGAGTCACCAACTAAGCAGCGATACATGGTGTTTCTTTTTAACAATGTTGTGTGTAGTTTTACTTCAAAAGTATATTAGGAAAAAAAAGATATGATATTTGGGGAGTTCTATCATACACAATTTCAAAAGGGTATTTTGGGTATTTAAAAAGGTATATCATACATTTTTTTTTTTATAGATATTTTTTCTTTCATGAACAATTCAAATTTCCTACTTAGCACATAATTTATTGATAAATACACTTGAAAAATTATTTTAAATACTCATTAATTAATAATTACACAAAATACCCTTGAAAATGAGTGTATCATAAGCAAAAAATGGTGTATGATAGAACTCCTCATGATATTTAGTTAAGGTACTTGATATTTAAGTAAAAGTTTAAATTGTTGATAAAAATTAAAAAATATAATTGTCATGCATAAAAAGTTAAAAACCTATTCAGTACAAAATTCTATTAAATGTATATATATAGTGAATATTTTCAGAAAAATATAATTCAATTAAAAAATGTATAATAATCATATTTTTCAAAAATATATATTGCAATTAAAAATACTTATCACACATTTTAAAAGATATCCGACACATCTAAAAAAACAATCACACATCTAAAAAATATATTGTATATCTAAAACTGTATATTTCAGAAAGTATATACCAAACATATATTGTTTGTACTTAAAAATTGTATATTATATTTATACCTATTATATGTAGACAATGTTACAGAAATCGCTCGGCGCTCGCTAGTCGGAGGGGGGCATCAAGCGTCAAGGATGATTAATCGGGACTAATCGGGAATCTCGACGGGTCTAGACGGATTTTATTTTTTTACATATTTAATATCAAAATTAATTAAACTAAAATATAAATCATAATTTTTAAATAAGTCTCGAATATAATTTAACTAAAAAACTACACTACACCACGTAACCTTAAATGATAATTTAAATAATATAAAAATGTCCAAATAACATAATAAAATGTATAATAACATAAGATTATCACAAAAACAAAATCCACAATTTAAATCACAAAATCAAATTCTTGTAAAAATCTAAAAAATAAATAAATAAATGGCAAAAAAAAATGTAAAAATTTGAAAATTTTTGCCCAAAAAAAATTCGGCCCAAAAAAAAACTTGTAAAAATCGACTTGGCAGACGCTCGGCGGGCATGGCAGGCGCTTGGTGGATGCTTGGCGGAAATCCGGATACGATACTATCTGATCCGGATACGGTTCGGATATTAAACGGATATGGATACGGTTCGGATATTGTCGGATACGGATATGGATGCGGATCCTATTCGGATATTAAAACGGATATATAATAATTTAATATTATTTATAGAATTCAAGCCTTGATTATTTTGTAATTTTAAAATAAATTATATATATATATAAAAGTGATTATTGATTATTAAGCATTACTATGAATTAAAATATAGTTATTGTCTATTAGATATTACCATTAATGAGATTATGATTTTAACAAAACGGATACCCGTTTATAAATTTTATTCGGATCCGGATAGTATCCGGATCCATGTCTGGATCCATCAAAAATTTAGCTTCTAGATCCGGTTCCAGACCCGTAAAACGGATCCGGATATTTCTTCGGATACGGTTCGGGACAATATCCGCCCCGTTGACACCCCTAAATTTACACGACATGCATATTAAATATATGCCACACATTTAAAATGTCTGGCACGTCTAAAAACAGAAATAATACAAAAAATATGATGTTCCAAATTTTTAAAATCAAAACAACACACCAATTTTTAAAATTGGGATTAGTAAAACAACACACCAATTTTTAAAATTAGAATACGAAACCCTGATGTTCCAAATTAGCAAATAAGACAATATCAAAGTAAAACATTTTAACAATCGGTTTAATGTTAAAATTAAATAAAACATATCAAATTAAAAACAAATTTGGCACCACGATCAACTATGACAGCTATACGCTACGATAACACCTCAAAATTGTAGCAGTGTATTTTAGTCTCGAAACCGTTATAGCGGCCACTATAGCATTGCTAAGAATGAATGGTAAAATATATACTGCACAAAACCAATAATCACATACTGACAAGAGACTAAATACTGCACAAATAATATCATGAACTAACTATAAACATTATGCATAAATTATTCAGACTTTGGCGCGCTTGGCATTGGCACAAGCTACTTCGAGATCACCGAGGAAAAACAAGAGCCGATCAGAAATAGCCGATCCCTCGTCCCGTTGAGTCGTTTGTTTTCCATTTGTTCCCTTGTCTCTAGACGAACCGAGATGCCTTTCGATGTCACCTTTATGAATGAGATAATAATCATTTCCTTCTCTTATTATCTTCAACCCTCTGAAATTAAGAGAATTTTTTTCTTCAGCTTTAATTAAGAAGGTTGGTTTAATTGAGAATTAAGGAAGAGAAATTAGGATCTGATGGCTTACAATCCGTAACGATCACAACGGTCTTGCACGGTGTATACATCCTTCCAAGTTTTGGGTTCTTGCGGGGCGTAAAATTCGGCCGAGTCTTCTCCCCATCTTTCTTTGAATAGGTCGGACCATAATGAATTTTCAGATGCTAATTTCCTCCACTTTTTGCTCACTGTTTTTTTACATAATTGTTTTGATATTTTCCAATAAATCATGAGAAACCAACAATTTTAGCAATTTTAAGCTCGAAAATGGGGCTAATTGCAAAAAAGAAGGGACGAAAACAGAGAGAAAGAAACCTTGATTAGCATTAGCAAGGCTTTGGTGATCCAACAATTGAAAAATTCCGAAACAGATCTCCAGTGGCAATCCCTCCATTCCCCTCTTCTTCAATTATTCAATTGGATCCCAAATCAAGCTACGTTCAGCAAGAAATTTGGTAGGAGAGAAACAGTGGAGGAAGAAAGAAAGGGGCATGGAGAAATACGGATGTGGTGGTTACTTCTAAGATTAGATGGATGACTTGACAATGCAACACGTGTTAACCAGATTGGGCGAGATGAGATAGAGGACCAAACGTGCATGGCCAGCGTGGACCATGTGCATCTAGATCTGCCCATCTACTTATAAAAAAGTGTGATGGCTTGGGCCTGACACTAAGCCCATAAGTTAATCTAGTTGTTTTTGAAAAAAATTTACAGGTAAACTTAGTTAGGATTTTAATTTGATGTATTATCACTTACTTTTAATAATGTTGATCATAAGTTTTTTTTTCAAATCATGAAATAGTAACAAAATGGATAATTCTAAAAACTACATACTGCCAAAATTAAGTTGCAATTCTATTAGAATCTGCATTTATCCCAAATAATTTTCATTATTGTCCCTATAAAATGTCGAAACCTCCGAAATAAACAAAATTTTGCATTACTGAAAATTCCAAACTATAATTAGTTTGTGAATTACTCAACTACTGAATTATCAGTAATGATCAGAGAAAATAAGCTTAATTAATACCATTTGTTTAAACTTAGTTCAAATAACCATTCTATAATAGCAAAGTAAAAAACTTTTATCACATTACAACCGGCTTAAAGAAACCCTCCTAAACCCTAACATCGCAAAACCCAATAACCCGTTATTCAAATCGGCACGTATCTCTTCATTACCTGCCGTCCAGCAACAGCTCCGGCAGCCATCAAACCCCCAAGAGCTCCGGCAACAGCCGCGGATCGAACCCCATTTGCTGCTTTGAAAACCGTGCCCGTACCGAGACCCGCAATCACTGTATTGATCCAATCATCGGTATCTCTCAACCCGATCAATCCGCTCTCCATACCGGCGAAGAGCAGCCCGATCACTCCCATTCGATTCCCCATCCTCCTCCCTTCTTGACCACATGAGTTCAACACACGGTTCGCACGGATCTTCGCAGAATCCCCCAGCTCGGCGGCGGCGGCTGCACTGCGGAGGCCCACGGCTGCTCCGGCGATGGATCCTCCGAGGTAGCCGATGCCAGTGTAGTACGTGAGATTCTCACCCCAGGATCGACGCTGAGCAAGAGATTCTTCCTGGAAGAGGTATTCGGGAGAGGTCGGGAGATCGTATAAAGAGCGATACGGGATGTTTAGATCCTGATACGGGTTGTAAGGTCGGCGATCAGAAGTCTCCCGGCGTTCGGAAGAGGCGTTGCCGGAGTTGTAGATTCTTGGATCGGCCATTGTAGAACTAGGGTTTGTCAGGGGTTTAGGGTTTTTGACGGAAATTTACACCGTCAGAGAGAGAGAGAGAGTGGGAAAGTGAAGTTTATTAATGTTGATCTGACTTTAGGTTCGTGCCATAGCACGTGTGCAATTCACGCGCCTCTATGCAGCTTGTACATAAGAAAAAAAAATACAATTTTAAAATACTGCCTAATATTATATTGGAAAATTTTACTGTTTAGACAGGATTAGTTTCGTATTACCAAAAATAGACCAATTAGTTTCAAAATTTGAGAAATAACACTCTCGACCTTTGAAAAGTCGAGAGTTTGCTAAAATGCTCGACCTTTCAAAAGTCGAGCATCTTAATACCCTAAACACCCCCATTTGCAGACTTAACAGAGTAATTAGGGTCCCATTTTGCCACCTCACCTGTTCGACTTTTGAAAAGTCGGTAGTCTGTGCCATGTCACCCGTTCGACTTTTGAAAGGTTGAGGGGAATCAAACATGGAAATTTTCATCTAACCCCCTTAATTTTCTTTAATTTGCAAAAATTCCCTAACTAAACAAGACCCCCTAACTTTTCTTGAATTTGCAATTAAACCCCTCTAGGGGTATTTCATGGAATTGCTATTTTTTTGGGACCAAAATACCCCTATATTTTTTATATATATTTTTTATTTAATTTTAGTTATTATGATAAAATATATAATAAATAAAAAATTAAAATTATGTATTTTACATACATAATTTTGAGCGGCTTAAATTATATATTTTACATACATAATTTTGAGCGGCATAAATAAAAATTAAAATTTTGAGCGGCTTAAATTATATATTTTACATACATAATTTTAATTTTTTATTTATTATATATTTTATCATAATAACTAAAATTAAATAAAAAATTTATATAAAAAATATAGGGGTATTTTGGTCCCAAAAAAATAGCAATTCCATGAAATACCCCTAGAGGGGTTTAATTGCAAATTCAAGAAAAGTTAGGGGGTCTTGTTTAGTTAGGGAATTTTTGCAAATTAAAGAAAATTAAGGGGGTTAGATGAAAATTTCCATGTTTGATTCTCCTCAACCTTTCAAAAGTCGAACGGGTGACATGGCACAGACTACCGACTTTTCAAAAGTCGAACAGGTGAGGTGGCAAAATGGGACCCTAATTACTCTGTTAAGTCTGCAAATGGGGGTGTTTAGGGTATTAAGATGCTCGACTTTTGAAAGGTCGAGCATTTTAGCAAACTCTCGACTTTTCAAAGGTCGAGAGTGTTATTTCTCAAATTTTGAAACTAATTGGTCTATTTTTGATAATACGAAACTAATCCTGTCTAAACAGTAAAATTTCCCTATTATATTTTGCTTTGCTACAAAAATTAATATTAAAAGTTTATAAAATTAATAAAATGAAAGTGAAGTTACCATATTAAATACAAATAAAGCATATATTAAATATAAAAATATAAATTTTGAAATACAATATAATATGATCTGAAATATTTTTTACTATGATTCGTTTATTTCAAGGAAAAATTCACTGTTTACACACGAAAAAAACAAAAATTACGAAAATACACACGTTTCTAAAATAATTCCAAAAATACACAATGGCGGAGTTTGTAACTCCGCCAAATTAAAAAATGGCGGAGTTTGTAACTCCGCCATTTTTTACTTCGTTAATTTGCACTTAAGCCTGCTAACTATGTTATATTATTTGGCGGAATTTGTAATTCCGCCAAATTTTATTTTTCAATTAAAAATTGATATTTGCTCCCAAATTTTACCATAACATGATTTATGTTATAAATTAGTATATTTAATTAAAATAATAATTAGTACATGTTGGCTGTTAACTTAATACGTAATTAATAATTATTCGAATTCATAAATTTGAATAAATTTTACTGAATATTTAATTATATTTCTTAATTATCAACATAATTGAACGTAATAACTATATAATGGATAATTCGGCGGGTACATTTTGGAGTAGAATATTTTTTTTTTAATATCCGACACACCACGTGACAAGTTTGAAAAAAATATATAAAAAAATTATTCTGCTCCAAAATGTACCCGCCGAATTATTCATTATTTAGTTATCACGTTCAATTATGTTGATAATTAAGATATATAATTAAATATTCAGTAAAATTTATTCAAATTTAAGTATTCGAATAATTATTAATTACGTATTAAGTTAACAACTAACATATATTGGTTATTATTTTAATTAAATATACTAATTTTGAACATAGATCATATTTTGATAAAATTTGGTATTTGTTTTTGAATTTTACCACAACATTATCTATGTTCAAAATTAGTATATTTAATTAAAATAATAACCAATATATGTTAGTTGTTAACTTAATACGTAATTAATAATTATTCGAATACTTAAATTTGAATAAATTTTACTGAATATTTAATTATATATCTTAATTATCAACATAATTGAACGTGATAACTAAATAATGGATAATTCGGCGGGTACATTTTGGAGTAGAATAAATTTTTTATATATTTTTTTCAAACTTGTCACGTGGTTGTGTCGGATATTAAAAAAAAATTATTCTACTCCAAAATGTACCCGCCGAATTATCCATTATATAGTTATTACGTTCAATTATGTTGATAATTAAGAAATATAATTAAATATTCAGTAAAATTTATTCAAATTTATGAATTAGAATAATTATTAATTACGTATTAAGTTAACAGCCAACATGGACTAGTTATTATTTTAATTAAATATACTAATTTAGAACATAAATCATGTTATGGTAAAATTTGGGAGCAAATATCAATTTTTAATTGCAAAACAAAATTTGGCGGAATTACAAATTCCGCCAAATAATCTAAACACAATTGCATGGCTTAAGTGCAAATTAACGAAGTAAAAAATGGCGGAGTTACAAACTCCGCCATTTTTTAATATGGCGGAGTTACAAACTCCGCCATTGTGTATTTTTGGAATTATTTTAGAAACGTGTGTATTTTCGTAATTTTTTTTTTTCGTGTGTAAACAGTGAATTTTTCCTTATTTTAATTACTACTAGATAATTAATAATATATATTTTCTATCAAAATGATATCATATATAGTTTTGATCGTGTTTTTCGTAAATTTTAATAGAATTATATAATGATTGATGTAATAAAACATGAAATAATAGGTGTAATGCATACATAAGTATTATCAGAATAATAATGATACATTACTTGTTGTTGTCATACTTTTTTTACTAAAATTATATTATCTATAATAATATTATTTTACGAGTATGTTTTATTATCTGTTAAAAATAAGGGGCAATTTCACGTATGTCCCTTCAAAAATTTAAAATATCAAATTTGTCCCCCTAAAATTACTAATATCATATATGTCCTTTAAAAACTATAATACTTACAAATTTATCCTTTCAAAACTTAAAATTATCAAATATGTCCATTTAAAAATAATATAATATCAAATATATCCAAACCGTTAACTTACCATCCAATTTACCATAATTTATAATTATTAACTATACTTAAATTCCTAATTATAAATTTGTAGGACTAAAATACCCTTTCTAATTCTAACCCCAATAATGATATGAACCAGCCATATCCAACTACATCCAAAAGATTTTTGGAAAAAATAAAGCAAGATAAACTGGGCGCCATAGAAAGATAAGCCAAAACCCTAAATTTCGACGAGAAAGAAGCCTCGAACTGCCACCAGATCCATTGGTTAAGAAGCCGATATGCGGCTGAGAGAAAAAAGCCAATAACCGACTGATAGAGAAAGCCAAGAACCAACAGAGTGGAACGAAGAAAATCTAAACCAACAGGTTCTTTTTTCAACAGTTAAGATGTGAAAATGTGTTCATTCTCGGTTATTTCTTTTAATTTCGCCACAAATTTCTAATTTGTTTCATAGAGTTTGTCTAATTGCCTCCAAATCATCTGTGAATTGTTGAATTTGAATAATTTTGATGTGACTGCCTCAAAAGCCCCTAATTAATCCCAAGATCAGCCAAATGTAGCCCTTAATTTTGTCATGATTGCCAAACTATACCTTGCTCTGCTCGTTCTAAAATATGTTCCTAATAGTTCAATTTTATGAGCTTAAGAGTTATAATGGATGTTTTTGCAATTAAATAACCCAAAACATCCCCTAATTTGTGATGAATTGTAACACAGAAAATAATACTCTTGGCTGACTCGCCATGATTCAAATATACTGGGTGGATTGTCATATTGAACTTACTAAAACACAAAAAATGATTTGGTTTTGTTTTTTAACTTAATAAGAAAATATTGAATATTTTGTTTTTGTATTTCCAGATGGTGGATTTCACATGTCGGAGGGCCAGGGCCATCAAAGAGTGCTAGTTACGTCTCTTTTCATGTCGGACAAACTTCCATTGATTCATAAATGCTAATCAAATTGTCCAAAGACTTTCCTGTTCTTTCCCGTTCACGATGTTGTACTTAAAATGATAAACCCCCTTTCCCTTCAATTCCTTAATTGAGCATCAATTGAATCAACGTTTGGTGATGGGTCTGTTTTTTGCAGTATTGATGATCAAAGGAAATGAAAGAATATGATGAATAAGTGGCTGAGAAGTAGAGGGAGATTAAACTGGCCGGGAATGTTTATTTTTTTTATTTTTTTGAGTTTGAATTGGCCGGGAATGCTCCTTAATTATTTAGGATGTTCTAGCTTAATTATTTGTTTTAGTTGTCAAGTAATAGATGTGTGTGTTGTGGACTTGTGGATGTAAATTAGTTTCAATGGATAAATTTTAATCTGGAAGTATGTAATATATATCATAATGCTATGCTATGTTATGACTTCACACCTTGTAATGAAAATTCTGATTGATTGTGCTTGTGGGAAGTAAAAACCGAAATATCTACTGAACGGATGAATCGGACACTATTCGAGAAGGCTCGGTGTCAATGGAAATTTATCAAATTTATCACAAGCTTGAGATCACTATTTTGATTTTTGAATTCATTAACTTGATAAAAGAAAACGGCTACCTGTTCTTTCTAACACTTAATATGAAGAAAGTTCAACATCGTTGCATAAAAATATAGAAATAAATAATCAAAATTAAAAAAGCAACTATCAAACTTATTGCATAAAAAATATAGAAATAAATAATCAAAATTATAAAAGTAACAATCAAACTTAAAGCCAGATTCACTATCTAATAACTCAAAATTACACCTTGAAATTTCAGAACCATGTCATGCCTTTCTAAACCTTACATTTTTTGCTTTCAATTTCTCGAACGCTACCAAAAAGAAATGATCTTACAAAATAGCTCCAAAAAATAAATAGAACAACAAAACAAACAAACAAAATGATTATAATACCAGAAGAAGAAATCAACATTAGTTTTTTTATAAGTTCCAACCTACTAGAAGCTCTCCTTGTGGAGCACATGTATGCATCCTAGTATATTCCTGAACTTTTAGTGTATTTGCCTCTATTGATCGAGTCTGAAATATCGAACATACAAAAATATTATCAAATATCGAAATACAAAAGTCAAGGCCTCAATTTTGGGTTTTTAATAAAGTTACCGCAGCAAATTGATCGAATGGAGGTTAAAAGTTAATTATTTGAATATTATGACTGACATGTACCAATGCAGCAATGCCGACCCTTTTTTTCAGTGTTTATCCTTAATTAGTGCTTCAATTGAAATTTGTTAACTTAAGGCCTCTTTTTTTAAGAAATGTATGGCACTTTGGCAAGGCATTTTTTCTATTAACTGGTACGTAGTCATGTACCAATGCGGCAATGCCTGGCCCTTTCTTTTTTAAGGCATCTATATTTTAGTTAACTTCCGACTGAAATTAATAAAATTATACTCGACCCTAATGATGTCTAAACCTTAATTAATCATAATTAAGTAGATATTTGAACTTAATCCATGTGAATCAAGTATAATTAAACATAATGCAACTAATTAAAACTTTAATTGAACCTAACCCAGTCTAATTGAGTAATCCAGTCGAAATATGTACTAATGATTTGAGGCATGGCAAGGGAGGTAAAGAACTAATGATGATAGGGCAAGTAATTTCCTGAGACGAGATCCGAAACATATTCGAGAGAGGATACCTGCTATAATTGAATTGGAGAGTTTAGCATGGTGACTGGTTCGATTTGTCCAAATTCAGAAGAGTTTTGCCTTTTGTTCTCTGTGAGCTCCGCCGTGGAAGAGTTTTGTTCATCAAGGAAGGTTCAGACGAGTTTTTCCACGCATGTTAGCCATGAACTTTTCCGTGCTTCAGAAGAGTTTTGGCGAGTATTGTTCGAAGTGGAGTGGAGCTCTCGCTAGAGGAAGGAGGAGGATTTAGGGTTACTAATGGTATCTAATCGGTCTAGGGGTAAATTAGTAATTGTACTAATATTCTGTTAAGTTTAACCGATGAGTTAATTTTAGACCAATTTGATATAAGTTGAGTTTTCAAGGGACATATGTGATATTAACAATTTTATAGAGACAAATTTGATATTTATAGTTTTCGTAGGGACATACAAGAAATTCCCCCTAAAAATAATAGGAAAATTTTCAAACAGAGACAAAAATAGATTTGAAACTAAACAAAACAAACAATAAAATTCGGAAATTTGAGAAATTTGAGAAATAACACTTTTCATCTTTGAACGAGAGTTTTTTTCACTTCTCGTCTTTTGAAAAGTTGAGTGATTTAGTATTTGTATTGAACCCAATCTTCCATTAAATAATTAAACCCGACTTTTCAAAGGTCGAACCCTATTATCCGATTTTTCAAAAGTTGAAACATTCTCCTCGACATTTCAAAAGTCCACATAGCTTGAATTTCAAAGTATGCCAACACATATGTTGGATCATATACCAACTTTTCAAAGGTCAAATTATCACAAATTAGTCGTTGCTTTCCCTGCCCGTACTCTATAAATACCCACACTCTCTCCCTTTCATGTAGCGGTGTTCATTCGGTCGCTTCGGTACAAACTGAACCGAATAAGACCAAATCGAATTAAATTTGAACCGAACCGAACCAATTTATTCGGTTGAACCGAATAAGAAACATTAAAATTTTAAAATAAAAAAAAATTCATAAAAAAAATTATATTTTATTTATCAAAAAATATAAATACATATTATAAAATATAATTGTATTAATTTATAAGATAATTATATCCATTCTTATATTTCAAATTAAAATATTAAAAAAATATGAAAAATGAGATGTTATTATGTCGGTTTCGGTTTAACCGGTTTTGAAAACTTCGAAATCGAACCGAACCGAACCGAATAAACCGAACAATTTTATTTTTTCAACCTAACCGTTTGATTATCCCTACTCTCATTCATCACATTCATTTCTCTTCTATTCATCATCTTTCCCCTTCTCAAGGTATGTTTATTATATTGTATTTTTTCTTTTATTCAAAATTTGTAGTAAAAATGCAAAATGGCTAATTTACCGTGGTTATATATTGGAATGGGACAGTTAATTTTAACAGTCTGATTCCTCGTTACGAAGATGGTAAAGTATTGAGAGAGAGAGAGACTATGTGTGTACAAGAGTAGGGGGTAAATTTATAGCGGGGAGGGGGTGCTCGATTTAATGCAAGTAGTTGGGGGGGGGGGGGGGGGGGGGGGGTGAATGAGGAGACAACGTCGTTCCCGAGAAGGAGGCAAAACTAGGGGTGTAAGTGGTTCGGATAACCGACTAAATATCCAGATCCGAATAACAATAAAAAACGGATACCCGTTTTTCATAATTTATTTTACATTTAAATGGTTATAATTTCATGGAGCTAATAAAAATTCATATTCACATGACTCATGATCCATGAATCAATTTCATTTTAAAAAATACATGAAATCTTTTTTCAAGATATTTTCAAATCTCAAATTATTTCCATCTTCTCCTAAACTTTTCCTCTCTCTCCTTTTTTTTTTCAAAATTCATGAGTGATTTTTTTTATTTCTGAAAATCAAGGTTTTCTCAATAATTTTTGAAAAATTATGATGTACTCTTTAAGTATTATCTAAGTATTATTTTAATTTATTTGAATGTCGAAGTAAAATAAATAGTTATGTTACATATCAAATATCCGTTTTAATTGATTCATATTTGTATTCGTATCCGACAATATCCGTATCCGTTTAATATTTGAACCGTATCCGAATATCCGTATCCAAAAAAATATGTATACGGATCTGGTATGACCACTATCCGAACCGTTTACACCCCTAGACAGAATAGGTCTCGGCCTTTCAGAGGCCGATTGATCGCGAGCTTTCAATTGAGCGACTTTTCAAAGGTCGGCAATTTTTACAAGGTAATTAATGAGGTCGGTGGGCGGTAAGTAGTCTTTAAATCTTTAGAATTTTGAAAGGTCGACAATTATACTACCTTCGAGAGTGTTAGTCCTCGTATTTCCAAGCCGAGATGATTATTTTGGGAAATCGCTAACATATTTCGTCTATGTTAAAAATTCCTTCAAACTAATATTACACTACTCGCGACATAACATGAGTACAATCATAGTAAAACATAATAGATGAATAAAATGAAATAATTTTTTTATTCCACCATGAAATAAAAATGAATTTTAAGAATGAAACAGAGTAAAAGTTATAATCCATGTTGAAAATGGAATAATGGTATAGAATGAACTCAACTTCTTCAAACTTTCTTTAAATTTCCAAAGAAAATGAAAATTATTAAAAAATCAAATAATTAACTATTCCCTAACCCACAATTCCATCTATTGAAAAGAACAATTCGGTACTTAAAATATTACAAACAAAACAGTTTTCTTTAACTAAAAATACAAGAAATACCAAAAACACAACACTAAGTAACAACTAACTATACTCATAACTGAATTCCTAATCCTGCCTCGAATATCCTAATCCAACCATCCCAAAACATGAACAACAACACGTTATTACTAACACAACACAATCACCAATTAGCCTTCATTCATGGAGATCTTCGACTCGGAAATACTTGGAGGATCAACATCCATGGGAGCACTAGCTCTAGGAGGAGAAGGAGGCTGTACCTCCACGTCAGGATACGCCGCTTTAAACCTCGCTCTCAATCCTTCGTCCACTAATCTCACCCCGTTTAATTGATTCCCCAACGATAACCACCTTCACAATTCAAAAACAAATATCAGCACATGTTATAATATTATCATATTTACCCTTCCAAAAACAAAAACAAAAAAACATACCCAGCATGAGTATTATGCATACGAGCGAACAATTCCAACTTCCTCGTCCTCGGACTTATTCTCTCCAGCATCGGATACATCTACAATAAACAACAATAAAACCATTAAAAAAACGACCTAAACCCTAACCCTAAATGATATAAATACCTCGTCGGGTTTTCGGCTGGTTTCGCGGACTTCAGCAACGATAACATCAGTATCAATATTCCTATTGACTTCGGGGTTTCCCTTTATGCCAACGAGGCAATGCTCTTTGCTGTGGTTAAGCCAGTGACCCGTTCGACCCGTTCGGATAATTCTCTGCAGCTGGTTCGTCTTCACCCATATTATCTCCTCCACCCTCTTGTACCCCCAACTCTCCAAACTAACCACAAAACAAACCAAAATTACACATGGTGATTTGCATATTTACCTTTCTAAAAATCCAAAATATCATATTTACCCTCTCAAAATTTCCCCTTTATATTTTCAAAAGGGTAATGATGATATTTTTATTTTTCAAAGGGGAAATATGATGTTTTTAGTTTCAAAGGATAAATTTGATATTTTGGGATTTTAGAAGGGTAAATAAGTAAAATCTCCCAAATAATAAGAAAAAAGAAACGGACCAATCGCGGCCAAGTTCCATAGCTCGACCCGTAACCCACAAAAAGATCAACCCGTCAGTCTGCAACGCAGGCACATTCAAGCTCTTCATCTCGTCATCCGCCATGGTACCGTACGGAAGTTCCATATGAATATCCCACGGTGGGTCCGCCATAATCACTCCGAACTGACCGAGTATCTCCATCCGGAAGCTTCTAATGTCGCAGTTTATAAACTGCGACTCTCCGAGCTCGACTTCGGAGCAGTATTCGGGTCTTTTCGTCTTTATTTGCTTTGGCAGCGCGGGGGGTCCCATTGCGAGGGATGTCATTTCTTGCGTCTGGTCCAATTCGTAATGCACGTATTTACACGTCTACGACAAAATAATAATAATAATTAGGGTTGGTTAAGGAATTTAAGATTTTTTTTGGGGGGTTACTTTTGTGTGGCGACAGGTGTCGAGAAAGGAGCAGTCGCCGAGGTTGGTGTCGGTGTGAGGAGCGATGATTCGGCGAAAATGAACCTGTTCATAAGGGAAAGGAAATTAAAGAAAGGAGTCAGAATTATTTTTATTTACGATGATAACCTTGTCGCATGCTACGTAGGATCCGGTTTGACGACGGCAATCTTCTTTCGTCAGATTAGAGCAGTATTCTTTTAGTTGCGAACCGCCCTTTGTTTTGAACTACCAAAAACAAAAAAATTGAATTTAAATTAAAAGATTAATTTGAAAACTGATTTGAGAAAAGAAACGAACTTTTGCAGCAACTGCGGTTTCTTTGGCAGTTGGGCGGTGGATGAGATCCAAGAGTTCCTCTCCAGTTTTACTCTTGAGTTTCTCTCTGTATGATTTTTGGTTAATAAGTTCTTCGAGATCCTTCATGTCGTCTTCTTCTGTTCTCTGCTTACCGGGTCCGGAGTTATTTGAACCCGAACCGGGTCTTTGAAGCGGGTTCATACCCATCATTCTCGGCATGTTCATTAATCCTCCTCCGCCTCCTCCTACTCTTGGGCTCCCTCTTGGCGTCATGTTAGAGAACATTGGTGACATTAAATGAGGGTTTTGCGACCACATTTCGTTTTGCGAGTTCTTAGGAGTCATGACGACTCCACTTGCAGAGTCCTGGGTCGAGTTCGCATGACCCGTTTCGGAAGAACGCGACCCGTTATTGTTGGTTTCATTAGAGGTTTCTGGTAATTCTTTCAAAAGTTTGCTCCTATCAATGGCCCAGACCATTACTACTGGTCGACCGCCACCAATTGTGAGCTCCTCGAATTGGATGCCTCCATTCTCCTCTCCAATTCGCCGCAGTGCAGTTTCAACGGCTTTAAGGGCGCCTCCTAGTTCATTTGCAAGATCTGCCAGAGCCGTCCTCTCTGTTGGGCCAACAGAGGATTGGTCGCTCTCGAGTCGTCTGAGGATTGCGGCGGAGTCTGTCTCAGTAAATGGTACCAATTCAAGAAGGGAAACTGCTATCATGGTACGAACAATGGATAGGGAATCGCCTGAAGGAGAAGGGGACGGGTCTTGTTGAGGCATGTTAGGGTTTATCAGAGAGGTATATGATTGAGGGAAGGAAATGGGTCGGGTTGGAAATGGTTTAGGATTCGCGTTGGGAGCCGGGGTCGGATTAAACTGCCGGTGGTTAAAGGTGGAGATGACTTGTAGAGAGAGGTCCAGAGAGGGGAGGAGGTCTGGGTAGAGAGGGTGAAGAGAGGAGATGAGTTCCATCTGAGCCTCACGACGAGCAGAAATGGAGTCCTCCAGTTTCTGACGAAGTTCTTTCACGACGACGATGTCGTCGGAGGCGGTGACGCCGAACCCGCCGGCGGTGATGGTGGCGTCGCTTCGTGGTTCCATTGGGTACTGTACTTGGGCCTTCGTAACAGAGCAAGTTTACTACAACATCACTCCTTCGTGCCTTTTAAAATCACCAGATATAAATTCCCAGTTTTTATAAACCGAGAATCTAATTTATGAATTATCGGGAATTCAATTCCAATTTATTGGATCTCTTGCATATAAATTCCCAGGGAAAATAGAAACCAGTTCTTATCTTTTCTAGCGACCGAAGAAAAGAAGACACGGGACGGGTTTAGTCAAGGGTTAGGGCTAGGGTTTTGGTGCTTCTCTCCATTCACACTCCATCTCTTCGTCTCATCGGTTTCTCATTGATTGAGGATTTTTGCGTACGTTTTTGAGATTTTTGTGAAGATGAAGCCGGTGTTCTGTGGGAATTTGGATTACGATATTCGTTATTCTGAGATTGAGCGAGCTTTCACGAGATATGGAAAGATCGAGCGCATCGACATGAAGTCTGGTAAATCATTGTTGTTTTTTTATTATTTTCTAGTTGATGTTGAGTACTTACTCTGGATTCGTTTATCAGAACATGTTTAGTTTGTTTGGATCCCTAATTTTTTGAAAAAGTTAACTTTGTTAAATATTATGTTCAACGAGCTGGTTGCATAACTTTGTATAATCAAATAAATGAACAAAATAAATATGAGTTAGTGAAGATTAATTTGTGTTTAAAAAGAAAGCTTGCTGTGGCGCAGGAAATAGGTGTGCTAATCACAAGCTCAAAACCTCACTTCTAATGATTCAAAATTAACAAGGATTGAACTCTCATGAATCAATGCCATTTAATTCTGCAATTTTTCACCAATCAATGCCACATCAGCTCTTTTTCATTCTGCAATTTGCACCAATGCCAGATCAGATCTTTTCATCGTGTCATTGTTTTCATTCCTTGTCATCACCATCATTCCAATGCCTCGAGTATCAGACATGAAAATGTTGGTGAACCTGGTCTACCATGCTCCAGATCATCATGCCATTCCATGCCATGTTTAGATACTTATGCCATGCTATTCCATCTCTTAAAAAGCATCAATAATAATTGATTCATGCTCGATAAGTGGTGAACCATGTCCATGAACATCTTTTTCCAGACTCGTAATGACACTTTTCAGGTGTAGTAAAAATGATTAAAAGTCCTATCTCACCTGAATTATCATACCATAACCTTATTTCAAAATTAAATGCCATTCTTTTATATATCTTACTATTATTTTTTCATTAATTATCTCTTATTTATATAATAGGATATGCATTTGTATACTTTTTTGATGAGCGCGACGCAGACGATGCCATAAGAGCACTCGACAACACTCCTTTTGGTCCCTCGAGACGCAAACTCACTGTCGAATGGTCAAAGGTAGAATTAATAAATCAATTAACTTTAATAACAACACAATTTAATAATAATTGAACTAAATTAATATTCATTTAATTATTATTAATTTCTGTCAGCAAGGAGAAAGAGGGCCTGGACGAGACAAACCAGCAGCGAACACGAAACCAACGAAAACCCTATTTGTAATCCACTTTGACCCGGTCAACACTAGGGTTCGAGACGTAGAGAAGCATTTCGAACCCTATGGCAAGGTTTCCAATGTTCGTATCAGAAGAAATTTCGCCTTTGTGCAATTCGAAACTCAAGAGGAAGCCACCAAAGCCCTCGAAAATACCCACAACAGGTCCATCATTAATTTAAAGTTTAAAATTTAATGTCCTTTTTGTACTTGTACTAATTTAATAATATTTTTGCAGTAAATTGTTGGATAGAGTGGTATCGGTGGAGTATGCATTCAGAGACGATGGGGAGCCAGGGGACAATAAATATGGAAGTCCAAGAGGGGGAGGAGGAGGAGGACACGGGTATGGGCGTGAGGACCCGTATAGAAGATCCGTTAGTCCGGATTACAGAAGACCAAGAGCGAGTCCTGATTATGGACGACCCAGGGGGAGCCCGGAGTACGGTAGACCCATCAGAAGTCCTGTTTATGATAGATATAACGGGTATGGTGGCGGATCGGGTTATGACCGGGTTAGAAGTCCTGAGTATGCCCATGTCCATGCCGATTATGGTCGCTACCGCAGCAGATCTCCAGTTCGGAGATCCAGGACTTGAAATCGCTTTGCTGGGGTTTTAGTCTGGTTCTTGTTTCCTGGATCTTGTTGTAGTGAACTCGTGGGTGTTTGGTTTGGTTTGGTTTGGTAACTTGGTTTACTTTTTATCCTTTTTTTTTTATTTATTTATTGAGTTTGTTGAGCTGTTCTGTTTTCTTGTTGGTTATGAATATGTTTGGCTTGTTATGATGAACATGAATGAAATGAGTGAAGAAAAACATAGAATTAAATTATAATCGGAACAATGCAAAATTAGAATTATAAGATAGATTAAAAACTGGTCGAGTAACAAGACGAGAACAGAAAAAACATAGTTGGTAGAGTGGATTAAAATATCTACATCAAATTGGAGCAGTTCTTTCGACTTCTTGGTCCATTTCTCTCTCGAGCAACGCTTCGGCGTCAGCCATTAGACCAGGACTGAGTCTAACCATCAAAACGCAAAACTCCGCTTCGTTAAGCGCTCCATCTCCGTCTGTATCGCCTGTTACGCACATCAATCCACAACTTTAAAAATTGGAAACAGTTATGTTGTGAAATGATAGAATTACCTTCCTTGACCATCTCTTCAGCATCTTCTAGCGTCATGCCGTTAAGGCCCAACGCAGCCGAAGCGCCTCGTAAGAGGCTCTGGACCGTGATCAATCCGGTCCGTTCATCTGATAATAGTCTGAAACCTGCCGAAAGCTCTTTCATGAAATCGTCCGAGTTGAGTTTATCAACCATGATCGGCATCAGGTCTTCGTATTCTCTCTCCTCTTGTTCCTCTTCCTCTGAAGGTGATGATCTTTTAATATTTACATTTGTGATGGGAATTGTTTGATCAGCCATGGTGATTGGGTTGAGAGTTGAGGTAAAGCTAGGGAAGTTTCTTTATTTTATGGCGACTCTCTCTCTCTCTCTCTCTCTCAACTTCAAGAAGCCCTCTAGCACAGTTTGTCTCACTAGCCTGGTCCCTCTGCCATTATTGTTAGGGAAGATAACAATTTTTCATTTTAGCCCCCCTTGAAACGGTATTTGCACTTATACCCTCATGCTTTTCCTTTCTCTCGGTTCTCGACTCAGCTACAGCAAGTAAGTCTGGATGTAGATATTACTTTTCTTTTCAATAGTAATAAAATCTTTTGATGGATTAGAAGGCAAAAAGAGGGAACACATATTATCTGGCGAAACTTCTAAGAAGGTGGGGACGAAGGGTACGTAGGTCATGATGTCCCCATCCATTGGCTGGTAAATTGATTACGATGCAAACCAATACTAGTTCTTATTCGCCTCTCGTTCTTTCTTCGAAAGTTCCTCCCTGTTTAGGAGCGACGTATGTGAAGAAGACGAAGACTTGGATTTGAAATCACGGGTTTTATAATCGACGGTCCAGAAACCGTAAACGTAATCCTGGATCTAACCATAGATATTATTAGCTACTACTTGGGCTCAATCCGGCCTAATTTAGGCCCAATAAACTATAATTCGTCGTCCATGGCGAGATAAAACCCTAGTCGAATCAGAAATTTGGCGTTTGATTTCTCAATTGATCGATCATTCCCTTTTGCCGCCATTGGCGATGGAGTTCTGCCCTTCATGTGGGATGTTGCTTCAAATTGAGCCGGCAAGAGACGGTCGGAGGATGCGAATGTACTGCCCTACCTGTCCCTACGTTTGCCCTATCCAAAACAAGGTTATTTTCGTCAATTCAATTACTTTCATCGTTCTATTTTTACTTATTTATTTACTGAATTACTATGCGTGTTTGATTTGAACATTCAGATTGTGAAGAAGGTGCCATTGGTGAAGAAAGAGGTGGAACCCATTTTCAGTGCTTCAGATAGCACGAAGTTTATTCAAAAAGATAAAAGTGAGTTGATTGTTAATTTGTTCTTAATTGGAATTGGGAAAATCTTTGGAATTCAAAATCATGCTCACAATGTGCTCGTAAAAATTCTCACATGATTCTTTGTGTTTGTTTGTATGTAGCGCCATGCCCTCGATGCCATCACGGAGAAGCGAATTTCTGGCAGACTCAGCTTCGATCTGCAGATGAGCCCATGACGACTTTTTACAGATGTTGTAATGACAGGTGCCACCACCAATGGCGCGAGGAATAATCTCTTTTTATTTTGCTACCTTTTCAACTTATTTCAGGCAAAATTACTTCTTTTTGTCCGATATTGACGCTTATTTCACAATGAGTTATGTTTTTGTCCCATGTTACCAATTTGTAATAGCCTTAAAATTAATTAATGAAACAATTACCTACTTTTAAGTGTTATTATCACTTCTTTATCGTCAAGTATATATAGCTTCTTAGCGAGTGAGTTCAAATAGCTAATAGCCTTATGCTGCATTTCTATTGGCGGCGTTACGCTATTATGAAATTGAGCAGTTTGAATCTCTTATTCTCGCTCAACAAGAAAACAAAATATAAAATATGTTGAAATAGGAACATGGAAAAGACGATTTGCTTTTTTTTTACAATATTCGTTCTTTGGTTACATATTATTATTATATTCTTAGTATGTGCATCATAGTATTTTTATACATTTCTCGGAATTCTTGAAAAAATCCTTAATTTTTTTGGGATTTCTCAAAAACCCCCTAACTTTTAGATTACTTCAAAAACCTCAACCTTTTTAACATTCCATCTAATTTTTTTTTTTTTTGGACAAAAATACCCTTATTAATTTTCTTTTATAAATTCTTTTATGCAATATAGATTAATAAATACATAAACAAATTAAATATTTCACGTTATTATACTAAAAATATTTTATGATAATATTTTACAACTCACTTTTTTATTTTACTATTTATAATATATGTAGTATTATTTTATTAAATAAATACTATTTCATATTACACTTTTAATTTTTTACATGAAATCATTTTATATAAAAAATTATAGAATAGTATAATAAATATCATAGTATAATATTATAAAATTATAAAATATTATTTATTTATTAATTTATAAAATAAATTGTGAAGGGTATTTTTGTCCAAAAAAAGAAAAAATGGGTGAAATGTTAAAGTTAGCACTAGTAAGGAATTTTTGAAGAATTGAACTTAATTTATTGGAGATTTTTGAAGTAATCTAAAAGTTAGGGAATTTTTGAGAAATCCCAAAAAAATAAGGGGGTTTTCAAGAATTCCCCTTCTTACTATTCGTAAAATGATATTATATAATATCATTGGATATTATCTGAAGTGTAGCTGAATATGTTTTTATTCAAGTTGAACTTCGTTGTTGGCATCTATGTTGCACGGATACAGGTACGAGTATCGTATCCGATACGATACGGATACGGCGATACGGCATTTCTTGAAAATTCTAAGATACGATACGTCATATATGTATATTATTTAATATTATTTTAATATAATTAATATATATATTTAAATAATGTTATTAAATTATTATAAAAATTAAGATGTTTGAATATCGATTTGGATATTTTACGAATAAAAAAAATAAAAAATATGTGATGTAAAATACTATTGAATAGTAAAAGTATTGGGTATTTTTAAATTGGACAAAAAAACAAAAAATAATGGGTCAGCCGTATCGGAACCGTATCCCGCCGTACCGGAACCGTATCCAGCCGTATCGGAAACGTATCGTGCCGTATCGTGCCGTATCGGAAACGTATCGGTTCAAATTTATATACTAAAATAGTCCGATACGTCACGTGGCGTATCGGATACGTATCGGTGCCGTATCGGTGGCGTATCCGTATCTGATACGTATCCGATACGGGTACGGTTCGTTTTTTGAAGTATCCGCGCAACATAGGTTGGCATTGCTTCCGGACGATACTTATTGTAGTCATTTTTATGATCAGACTGAATTATCGACATTTGAGCGAAGTAAGAAGAGATTGTCTTGAAAAAAAAAAAATTTAATTCTTATGAGAGGGCAGTGGCAGATCCAGGATCAATTTATAAAAATATGCAGTTTGAGGTACTCGAATTCAAGACCTCTCATTTCCAAAATAAACTCTTTATCATTACATCACTCTAGTCATTATGAAATATATACATTTTTACTATAATCATTACTTTTCAAACGAGCAAAACCATCATTTTCGAACGATACTATCTAAGTTTACGATTTGACGCGCGCGCGCGCGCGTGGTGTGTGTGTGTGTAGGGGGGGGGGGGGGGGGGGGGGGGGGGGGGGGGGTTATAAGTGTGTGAATGGATTGAAAGAATGTCTGTTGGAAATGCTGGTGTAAAAAAATGCATCATTATTAATCGAAATATTTTATCTTCGCTCATATTTAAACATTTACCTGAAATCGCATCATCATATTTTTTAATGATTATATATTTTGATGTGATTATATATTTATTGTTTATTTGATCTTTTAAATTTCATATTTTATATAATCATTCGAGTTTTGTTATTTCACACCAATTTTTTAAACAATATCCTTGAGGTATGTCATTTTTTTTATATATAAACTACACAATTAAAATAAGAGATTCATATTTGATGTTCACGTGATAAATAACATGAAATTTTTTGTTTAAAATTTTCTTGACATTATGTTTTCTAATATCTATCTATACATTACGTTTTCTAATATTTCTTTAGTAGTAATTTGGTAATGATCTCATATCGTTTCTTCCAAATAATAAATATATACAATTTTTTGGATTTAAGACACTATCATTTTCAAATAGCAAGATAATGAATATATTTATTTTGGTTCTGAAAAATAATGGTTTGGAAACAAGAAAAATTAGAATAAATGTATCATTTTGAATAATAATATTTTATAATAAATTATAAAAAAGATCAACTTAAAATATAAGCAAAATAATATATTTTGTTACAAAATTTATATAAATTCATAATTATAAATATTATTTGTAATAAATAACAAATTTATAATATTATAATATTAATATAATTATAAGTTTTTATCATATTTAGTAAAGTTACAAAAATATGAGGTATGACATATTTTTATTTTAAGGTAATACTATTATTACCATTATAAAAGAACAATTGTACTTCACTAGAATGAAAAAAAAAAATGAAAATACTCACAATGTAACCCGGGCATAAACCTAATTAATTATGATTGTACGAAATATTTTTTATCCAGAAAGATAAATGAGTTGATTGTTAATTTGTTCTTAATTGGTACTGTAAAAATATTTGGAATTCGTAATCATGCCGATGCTAGTAAAAAATAAAGTAATAATACGAACACATAAATTAATTTTAAATGTAACACAACAGTGTAATTTTGTGTTCGATTTAGATTTTTTACATGAATAATTAATGTTATAAACTTGGACGCTTGTGTTATATTTTACGATTGATTTATACAGTTATATCATTAATCGTAAAAAAATGTTATAAAAAATGTTGCATGATGTATATTCATGTTTGTATGCAGCATCATGCCATGCTTGAGATGCACTAAAAAACAATAATATTCTTATCTTTTATTTAAATAATTATATTTTTAAGAGTGTTGATCCAAATATCCTACAGTTTGATTATATCAAAAGAAACACAAGTGGAGTATCACGAAGATTATTCAAGATTAAAGAAGACATAAATCAACAAGAAAGGAAATGCGTCAAGACGATTGAAGAATCGAAGATATCGAAACCTTCCGTGAGTTGGGATCACCAAAATAAAACCCTAGGTATGCCAAGAAATATCTCATATTTATCAAGATCAAAAGAAATATTCAAAACATGATGAAATGGAAAATGGTAAATCACCATGCCAGAATATGGTTCGTTCGAACGAACTATACTATGCGTTCGAACGAACCTTTCGTTAGAACGAACTTTTACACTGTGTTCGAACGAACCTAATTCTGGTGATGGGAGAAAATAAACACAAACAATAGTTCGTTCGAACGAACATTTATACGTTCGAACGAACCTCACCATGTATGTTTGAACGAACCATCTCAACGTTCGAACGCACGTCAGTTCGTTCGAACGAATAAAAAGGTTCGTTCGAACCCACCTTCATGGTTCGTTCCGGACACACAACAAGATTCATTGAACGAACCTTGAACTCCATTTCAAATTCCATGTTCGTTCGAACGAACTACTCAGTCAGTTCGAACGAACCAATCTTGTTTATGAATAATACATATAACGGCTAGTTCAAATTGCGGTGCGTTCGACCAAACTGTCATGTGCGTTCGAACGCACTATGCAATTTGCCTGAAAATTGAGTGGTCTCTATGAGTCAGATAAATAGGCCCCACTCAAGTCTTCTCTCTCCAAGCTTTCACAAAAAATCATTCCACATTAGAAAGAGAGAAAATCCTAGATTTGATCTTGTGAGTACTTGATAAGTTGAGACAAATCCTAGATCCTAGATCTACTTTCGATATCCTCCATCAAATACGATTCCCAACTCACGTGACTGATCACGTTTAGTTCGTATTAGATACTTGTAATAGGTTATTACAAAGATTATAAAACCCGCTATAGATCGATAGAAATACGTGTAAATCGATCTAGGCAAAACCTTGTACGAGTGATTCGGGTATTCAATCGAAAGCCGAAAAAGGCGCAAGGCATCCCCGGAGACGTAGGTACTTGTATTCAATCGAATCGGTCGATTGAGCAAGTAGACGGTGAGTTAAAGCTACAAAGCAACCACCTACCGAACTCCGTCAATATCAAAAATCTTGTGTTCAATTTACTCGGTATTTGCATAATTTAATTCATATCATTTAGCTTCCGCAACAATTAAGAATTTGTATACCGTAGTGCGAAAATTGCATACTATATTTACCTATTCACCCCCTCTAAGTTAGAATTAACCAACAAAGAGGACCATCTACAAGTTGGCATCAACTTAATTATTAGTTTTAATATATGACATTGCCAATCAATTCATAGCGTAAGTGCATAACGTAAATAAACTATTAAGTTATAGGAAATTTATACTCTTTCTCACTTTGTGGGATAAATATCCTTGATGACATCATCACGAGTGTCTTAATTAAAGTTAACCTTTTATTAAATTTTTTGTTTATTAATTGGTCCCTACTTGTCACATTTAATTAAAATTAATTTTCTAACCCGAATAATTATTAATCCAATGAACCAGCTGACATCATCGAGAACTTTTATCCCGATTTTGTGGGACTCAATATATGCCCTCTAAGTTATATGGACTCAATTTCAGATATGAACATAATATGATATAAAATTTCATTGGTGAAATAAGATATATAATTTTTAATATTATAATATTTATACCATTTTAAATAAAAATTAATATATGAAGAACTTATGAGCAGTGCGGATCTATTAAGGGAGAAAGCTGAATTCCCAAAATTTTGAGCAATAATATATCTATATGATTATGTTGTTGTATTTTATGATAAAATTTGAAATTTATGTATTTCCGTTTTTCTAAAAATCTTTTTTGAAAATTTTCACGATAATTCTGCTAGATTACCATCTCCTTATTCCAGCTGCGAAGACCTACATTATCAAAAAGAATAGTGATGAAGCTCTTCTTGTTATACTTTCACATTTGTTCACGTGTTTATAGCATTACTATGAACTAACGATACTCTCGCACAATTGCACGAGTTTGTTCTAGTCGGTTATAATTTTTTCTTTTTTCTTTTTTTTGTTTAGATGTGTTGTTATTATAATTTCATATATGTCATGTTAATGATGTGAAGGCCCTAGCCGAAATCCGAATATTTCATAGACATGAATTAGTCTTTCCGGTACAGTTGCGAGTCAGAAGTGAAAACCGATAATTACAAAAAAGATTCTTCGGATGAGTGAACTCAACACCTTTCTAATATTTACCATTTTATAAAGACTAGGAAATATCCCGTGCTTCGCTGCGAGTTTTTAACATATTTTTTTGATGTATTTTGATCTAATAAAAGACTAATTGTGGATAATTGAAAAAAAAAATAATTTCTTCCCCAAAACTAATCAACCACGAGCTAAAAATGTAAGTCATATACTCGACATACATACATAAGATATTACAACAAAAACAAAAACAAAAGCAAAAGCAAAAGCAAAAGCAAACCAAAACCATACTTACAATTAATAATTAATTATTACCACTAATACATCATACATCCACTATATATATAGAATGCACATGAGATGCGAAAAAACCCAAATTAGATTTGCAATGCATCAGAAGATCTGAACTAAAATGGAAAAAAAATTATGTTATTGTTTAAATTTGGTCTTCTTCAAGAGGGCATAGATTGATGATAAATGTTGAACGAATTTTACTTGTTAGGTTTATGTAAAGATAGGACGGAGAAATGCAAGACATTTAAGACCAAGTTGAGACTAAACTAAAAGAATAAAAAGAAAGTACTATTTGAACGACTGACCATTGGTAAAAGCAGAACATGATATGTGTTTTTTTTAATTTATTTAAGTATATCCAACGTGAATTGAGAGAACAAAAGAGATTTGCACCCGGTGACAAATCTATTAAGAGACTAAGGGATAATTTTTCTCTAAAATTTTGAACGGTAGTATATATATGCGATTATGTCAGTGTATTTTATGATAGAACCAATGTTCCAGAAATCGCTCGGCGCTCGCTGGTCGGCAGACGACCATCAAGCGCCAAGGATGATTAATCGGGATTAATCGGGAATCTCGGCGGACCTCGGCGGATTTTTATTTTTTTATATTTAATATTTAAATTAATTAAACAAAATTACAAATCACAGTTTTTTTAATAAGTTTTAAATAATTTAAGTAACAAAATACACTACGTCACTAAACTAACATAAACTTATATATATATATATATATATATATATATATATATATATATATATATATATATATATAATATTAAAAATATGAAAAAATTTAGTCCAAATATATTTTTTTGAATAGTGTCCGACAAACGATCGTTTTCATTATTGATGTCTAATTTTTTTGATGTCAATGAAAATTCATTGACAATCCATAACAAAAACGATCATTATTTTAAATAGTATCCCACAACCTCTTATAATATATGATTTTTTGTGCTTCACATTCAACAAACTAGACTATGGACCCGTTGGCAATTCAAAAAAAAATTTAAAAAAAAAAAAAAAAAAAAAAAAAAAAAAAAACTGTACACATCTAAAAATCGGCTCGGCGGTGGCTTGGCGGTCTTGGCGGACCCTTGGCGGAAATCCGCCAAGCACAAAACGCCAAGAGTTTATCTCGACGGCGGACCCTCGACTACCGATTAATCGGTGATTAATCGGCCGCCAAGGCCGATTTCCAGAACACTGGATAGAACTGAAAAATTATGTACTATCGTCCCTCCAAATTTTTTTCACAATCCCTCCCCCCCTAAATTATCGTCCCCATTGATTTTGGACAAGATCCGCCACTGCTTGGACCCCCCAAGTTTAACTACCGACATTAGTGACAATAATTATGTCTGTTGTGGCCACATCTAATCGAACCACTGTGAATAATCTTTTTTTCAAACCCCATGCTTTCTTATGCTAAAAAATGAAGAAAAGTAGTAAAAATGAAAATCCAAGCAAAGAATTCAATTAATTACATAAATATTTTTTAATTAATCCAATGATGTGTTAATTAGATACAAAATTGTAACGTACCCAACCATGAAAGACTTTGCCGAATAAGAAAATAATTCATTTGGATATTTCGCCACACGAGCAAATGTACCTGAAGAACATTTTAACATATTAATTTTATAAACATATTTTCAAACAAAGATATTGAGATATATGCTAAGTTACTAACCCGTTTGGTTTATTGAGGGCAAAATAAATTTTTCGAGGCAAGATTTTAGAAAGGTGATTCCCATTCATGCAGATTGAATTCTTCGAACCATCCACTTTCAAAACCGTTAATTATAGTACATGTACCAGAGGTGCATTTGATCAAAACTGTTAAAATAAAACCTGAAGCCCTGAAAAAAATACCAGAGTTAAATTTGTGGACTAAGTGTACCTGAATGCAGTAACTTTGCTTTGAAAAAAAATCACCAAGGCCGCTGAAATAAAGCTCGGACCCACTGAAATTGATCATCAAAAATATTACCGAATCCTTGCAAAATAAAGCCTGAAGCCACTCAAATTGATTACCTAAATCCATCCAAAAGATTGAAATTAAAGAAGAACGAAGAGGAAATTGATTGAAAGTGGAAAAATCAGGGGGTAAAGAAGTAAGAAAGAACGGAATTTTGCAAGGATGTAGCCTGCGTAACAGTCCATTTGAGCCTCTCTTTCTTCCACGGCGTCTGTCTCTTCTCTCTTCCACGCATGCCTCTTCATGCCTCTTTCTATTCACCTTTTTTTCTTCTTCTGCCCAAAGCCTAACTGCTTCGTTTGCTCGTTGGAGTGGCCACATGGGGGAGGTGGCCGGAGAGCGAGAGGGGTGGTGGCTGGAGGCGGCCACAGGGGGGAGGTGGCTGGAGAGCGAGATGGGTGGTGGCTGGAGGCGGCGAACGGGGGTGAAGGATGGCGCAGGGTGGTGTTGGAGGCTGCTGGAGCTGCCGGAGAGCGAGATGGAGAGGGGGGAAAGAGAAATGGGAGAGGGCGGGAAGTGAGAGAGAGGAGGGTAGGGAGAGGCCGTTAGAGTTTGTGTAGAATCAGACGGTGAAAATTGTGTTTGGATAGACGATTCGATGATTGTGAGCGTGGCATGATACGGAAGGCACATCTGTTGTAAATTTAATTTAACTAGGAAAATAAACCCGCGCTTCGCTGCGGTATTTTTGATATGGTTGTTCAATATAAATTAGCATATATTTTTTTCATGTGTTCTTTTTTTATTATTTTCTTGTCTTTTTATTCAAAATAAAACAACATATATTATGGTAAGTTGACCAAAAAAAAAAATGAAAGAAGTTTAAACGGATAAAAATGAAATAACAAATTATATTATTAATAATAATCAAGGTTTCAAAGTAACAAATTACAACAAACGTACAACCATACGAAATTATGCATGGTAACCTTACAATTAATGATCATTATTTTCTATCTTATATTCTACATGCAGCAACAATATAGAGAAGATGTAAAATAAAGAATGATTATGCCTAGGGGTGTACACGGGTTGGGTTAAACCGGTTTTGATGAATACTATGACCCAACCCAATCATGTCGGGTTTGAATTTTTGAACCCGACCCAACCCACAATATTTCGAAAACCCATTCAATATGATAAATGTCGGGTTGGGTGGGTTGGCCGGGTCGGATAGGTTTTGAAATAGATAATAATAATACAAATAAACATAAAATAATTTCATGAAAAAAAAAAATTTATACGTAATACCCGGTAGACAATAAAATGCATAAATTTTATTTTATAATGTCACCGAAATAACATACATAATGAAGTTCATAACTGCAAACTAAAAAAAAAACCGACATCTCAAAAATCAATTTTTTTAAAAACTATCTTATTAATTTAATTTTATTTTGGACTCAAATATGGAGGCCAAACTTGTGATGGAAAAATGAGAATTGCAATATGAAAGAGACACTTTTGATGGAACTCTCTTGATGAAAGAGAATTAATAAAAATAAAAAATTATTTTGTGGAATTAAATGATTAGTTATTTCTTTCATGAAACATATGAAGACATATCTTTTTATTAATTAAATAATGAATAGGAAATAATACCATGAATAAAAAAATATATTATTGTCATGTTATATTGTTTCCTAAAAAAAAACATAAGAAAGAAATAATTTATATATAAAAGGAAATAAATGAATTATCATTATACACATTTTCTCAAAACATGGCAAGTCATGCTTTCATATTCGTAAAAAAAATTCATGACATATTTATTTTTATTAAAAATAATTACTAACAATAGAAAATACGGGTCGGGTTGGGTTAATTCGGGTTTTTAATTTCTAACCCATAAACCGACCCATATTTTCGGGTTTTTCAAAATTAAAACCCAAACCAAATTTAATAGCATACAAACCCGTAAAAATCGGGTCGGGTCGGGTTGGGTTGGACGGGTTGGGTGGGTTTATGGTTTTTTGTACACCCCTAATTATGCCATTAGAGATGAAAATTAATGTTGTTTTGCTAGTTTAATTTAACTTGTAAGATATGGAGAGATGAAAAATAAATAAATGAAATTAAATATGCATCAAGGAAATGATGTGACATGAACGAATGAAGTGAGAGGTGCACAGTATTGGCAAACAAATTTATTAATGATGTCTAGTACAAACATTCAAAGAAAAGAAGACGGGTGCTCCTAGTTTTCTTATTTTCAGTATAAAAAACTAATACCTAAAAGAAACATAAAAAATGGGAAATAGTTGAAATAATTAATACTTTCAGAAAGAAAATAGGGTAGGAAAAGTTTCTTGCAGAGTCCAATTAAAAGATATTTAGCCTCTCCAGTATGAAAATTAATTGTGTCAAATACACAAAAAATACCTCACGAATCTTATATATTAATTGGAGATGGTTGAAATGTACAAATAAGAATAGTACCTCAATTTGGTCTCGATATATATTGTTGAAAAGCTTCTCATGCTTTTCAGGGATGACAGTTCGGCGAGAGAAGGAATTGTACAAATAAGAATGGAAAGTACGAAATTATTCTTTTCAGGGAAATCTTGATTGTAATCTATCACAAAGCTACTCGAGTGAATGAAGAAAAAAATAATTTGTAAATAGGTTCACAATTCTTATGAAATTATTTACCTACTTGGGGCTAATTCTTCGCCAAATTCTAATGCTTCGCCACTGAAATATAAATAAAACGTCAATTGAAACCAAGCTCTAGAATTCTTCGAAATGTAAAATGTGCTTACCAGTTTCTTCCACGGATAAGATTTGATAAAATGGAGGGTTAAGAGGTCGAAATATAAATCCATGTTTGTCTCAAGTAATGTTGGGGCTAATTCTTCTATTAGCTCTCTCGCTTTTAATGTTTTTCCTTCTTGAACAAATTGCATAATCACTGAAAATAAAATATTTCTAAATATAGAATAAATCAATTATATGTATATTATAGAATAATCGGAAAAAAAAAGTTACGTTTGCGAGCTTCGATGTCTAAATCGAAAATGCCATGTCTGGCCAGGATAAGAATTCCTGAAATATAAATTCAAATGAACATGTTAAAATATAGGTAAATAAATTAAAATGTCAAAAAGGATTGTAAAATTACCCAAAGGCCCTTCTAATTAAGAATAAAAAAATCGTCTTGTGAAAACTCCAAAGCTTCAACGTGTACTCTATTATATGCATTCATGCAAAATAAGTTACATACTTCGTATGCTACCATAGTTTCCCATGCATTTTGCAAACTGTATTAAAAGAAAAATGTTAAATAAAATAATTAATTTAATTTGGAAGGACTGAAATGTAAAAAGAAATGAAAAACGAAAACTAACATGGTTGTGTAAGCCGAAACTTGGGCTGCAAGTTATCTCTGCCATGTGTTTTGAGAGCTATGTGAAATATTTGAAGATTAGTTTTGCATATAAAAATATTATAATTATATAATTATTTATTGAAAATCTGCAAAATTATAGAAATTAAAAATAAAAGAAACCTGATTTTGTAGGCAGGCAACTGGGTTGTGCTAGTAGGCATGTAATTAAAGACTCCCGAGGAGACTGCGCCACGGCAGTACAGGCCAATTTCAAAGCTGACACGAACAAAAAAACTGCAGACAGTACAAATACCGACAAATCGAAACAAAAATCGTCTATCAATAATAGTAGGCAACCGAGACTATTTGCCGCGGCCAAAACTAAAATCCCGTATCTTCACCAAACTAAAATGAAAGATAATTTAATGGAACACAACGATGATTACACGAAATAACAAAAATCGAGCATAATTTCAGCAATTGTACTTTCTTAGATACTTATTGCCAAAATTGACACGAAATAATCAAATGGAACACGACGATAATTACACGAAATAACAAAAACTTGACACGAAATAATCAAATCTGGTACAACCCTCTCTTGTTACCAAAAACAATCAAGAAACACAAGAAAACAAGAAATCAGCATAAAACAGGTAAAAAAAAAAAGAGAAGAGAGAGCATGACCTGCTTGCTCTTGCTCTGCAGTGGAGAGCAAGAATCGGCTGCATCCTTCGAGCATGGTCAAGGACGAGGTTAGATTGTACAGTGTGCCTCTCTCGCTCTCTCGCTCTTCCTGCAGCCGTCGTGGCGATCCGCCATGGTTTCACCTGTGCGTCTCTCTCGCTCTCCCTGCAGCCGTCGCGGCAATCCGCCATGGTTCCACCTGTGCGTCTCTCTGCTCTCCCTGCAACCGCCGTGGCGATCCATTCGACCTGCGTTCGTGATGTTGTTGTGCGTCTCTCCCTCGCCCTATCTGCCGTCTATCTCTGTCCGTTGTTTTTTGGGTTTAGGAAAGAAGTCCCTATCCGCCGCTCTCACTCTCCCTGTCTGCAGCTCTGTTGGGTTGGTTTAGGGCAGAAGAGGGTTGTGGCCTGTGGGGTTTAGGAGGGGAAGAAATGAATGGATGGCTGAGATGAATACATGAACAGATGGTTAGATGGAGAGCAACGTGGCCCATTGAACAAGCTCAAAGTGTTAGTCTATTTAAAGGGAGAACAACTAGGAATATTCCCGCGCTTCGCTGCGGTATGTTTCATTTTTTTCATAACAGTGATGAATTATTATCGAAGAAGTGAACATAATATTTTTTATAAAGATAGAGATAACAATATTAATAGCACTAGGAAAATAGCCCGCGCTTCGCTGCGGGATATATTATTTGATAAGAAATAATATAATAAGCAAAAGTAATAATTTTATATATTATTTGATATATTATTTCGCTGCGGGATATATTATTTGATATATTATTTGATAAGAAAATAGAAATATTTCTTGCGCTTCGCTGCGATTTTTCAAAATTTTTTATGATCATAAAATAATAATTTTATCTAAAACGTTACAAGTGCAAAACAAAAGTAATATTCATAAATGTTAATTTAAAAAAAAAGGCTGATATTAAATAGTCTCACAAGTATTATGCAATAAATGCAAACTTTTTTCTTCCTAAAAAAATAAGCATAAATGTTAATTTAAAAACAAAAGTAATCTTCATAAATGTTATAATAAGCATAAAAAAAAAATAATGACAGCTCAGGCTAACAAAAAGTATTTGTGTGAATAGTATTTTATTAACAGTAAAATTATAGTATACAAATTATATTTATTAATACGATGAAAAATTCAAATATTTTATTTAGAACACAAGACATATGTCAATTATATTTATTAATACGATGAAAAATTCAAATATTTTATTTAGAACACAAGACATATGTCGAATAAAATAAAATTTTTAAAAAAAAAATGAACAGTAACCCGGATGAACAGTACGTGATGAACAGTACCGAACAGTATGTGTGAACAGTAACTGATGATGTGACCTCACCCTATCCTTTGTATCCAAAATTTAATGAGAGGAGAGATAAGATCACTAAAATGTTTATCATCATTTGTACAATCATATATTGTATATACCAAAAAAATGTATATTGTACATACCACGAATTGAATAGGCACAAAGACTAAAAAAAGTCGGAAATCCCAAGTCCAAGCATTGGTATTAGTATTAACTATCGATTTACACAACAAATTGAAAAGGTATAGAGATAAATTATGTTGGAATTTCTATTTGAACCAAATTCAGTATTTGGTTTCAAGATTTCTCTTTCTTTTGTTTTTATAGTATCAAAGTTATAACTAATATTAGCAGCATGAAAAAAAATTAGAAGATTCAGTGAACTGAAAAATGTACGATAATTAACTATTGGTATTAGTATTATTCTTTCTTTTGTCCAATATAAATAATATACTCTCTATATCTATCTCTTCAGTTATTAACAACTGATCAAAAATCACACACAATTCACAAACACTCCCTTAGAGAAATTCCAAGAACAATAAAATCCCAAAATCAGAAAAAAAAAGACCCCAAAAAAATAACAAAAAAAGATTGAAAATTGAATTGAATGATTGGTCATTGTCTGAACTCTGAAGTTGAAAATCTCACCTAAAAATTGAAAACATGGCAAGAAAATCTCCATGCAAATTCTTCTCAAATCAAGTGGTCTTCTTCCTGCAATTTCTCTAGTTGCTATGGTATTGAAAACAAAGCATGAGTGACTTCAAAGTTTTTAATGAAACTGAAATATTTTATTGAAAAATCTAAAAGAAACATTTTGAAAAGCAAAGGCTGAAAAACATTTGTTAAAAGCAACTACAGCACAAAAGTATTGAAGAGCATTATCGTGATTAGAAGTTTTCGAAGGATAAATTTGCAAAATTACCAAATTTGCAAGCTAGAATGAATAAAGATATGGACAAAACAAATAAATTACTCAATTAGGGCATTATTACAAATAACTCATTTCGTAGAAAACAAATACTAACCTCAAGTCCTCCATTTTTGACAAGCTATCTTACCACCTTCATGATTCCTCCCTTCAGGAACCTGCAATTAAAACAAACAAAACAAGAGCCTTTATGTAATTTAATATAAAGCAGGGACTATTCCGTAAATTACCCGAAAAGATAATTAGGGACCACTATTTTTATCCTGGATCTCGATTGATTAGGCTGATGGCATTACTTTGATGAAATCTGGTATGCATTTAATTCCTTCAATTAAATATTTGGTTCAATTACCGTCATTAGTTTAAATATCGTCATTAGTGACAGTAATTAGGTCAGTTGTGGCCACATCTAATCGACCCACTGAGAATAATCTTGTCTTTCGAACCTCATGATGTGCGTTATGCTAAGCAATTTAAAAAGAAGTAGAAAAATTAAAAATTGAAGCATGAAACTAAATTACTTACATAAATATTTTTGAATTAATGAAATGATGTGTTAATTAGATACAATAGTTACGTACTCAACGTTGAAAGAATTTGTCGAATAAGGAAATAATTGATTTGGTTAGTTCGCCACGCGAGAAAATGCACATGAAACCGCTGAAATATCGTCGAAGCCGCTGAAGTAATGCCTGAAGTAACTGAAATTGATCACCTAAATCCGCCATTAAACCATAAAAATGGAAATTAGAGAAGAAATAAAATGAAATCCATGAAAAGTGAAAATATCAGGGGTAAAGTAGAAAGAAAGGATGTAACCCCCTTTCGATCTTGCATCCTATCGCAAAAGAAGAAAGAAGGGATGATGTCCACTTACGGAGGAATCTCGTAGAACTATCTTTACCAGCAAATTGTATGACCAACAAACGGGTATATTTCATCGAACATGTGATGAGCAAGCCCAGTATAAGTGGAGAAGTCATGGAACCCTTGTATAAAAACAACCAATAGCATAATAATCCACTCAATCTACAAATTAATTAATGTATAATTAACAAGTGGTGAGAATAAAACAACCTATTCCACAAAAATGAACTTTTAAATCATAAACTTGAAGAATGGAGAACCTTCTAAAGAAAAAACAATCAATTTCTAGAAGTAGCAGTGGAATGGCATAGCAGGAAGAAGTATAATCTCGCTTTTAAACTTCTCGGTTCTCGGCGAACGAACTGGCAGTTGGTTCTTTAGTGTATATTTCATTTTTGGTCGTCCGTGCATTAGCGTTGTTGCTCCTCACTGAAGAGTGGAGCAGCGATAAGGATGAATCGCCAAGTGGAGTATGGAGCGTCCCGGCGTCGAGTGCGTGGATGACTTGGCGTTGTGAGTTCCCCTTCCCGGCACAGGCGTCGTGCTCTCTCTTCTTTCACAAGGATCCATGTCTCTCATCCCTTCTTTCACATATATTTGCCGCCTTTTCACGCGACTTGCCTCTAGCTCTTCTCTCTCCCACAATCTTTGTGCCTGGCTCTTCTTTTCCTCTTAGTAGAGTGGAATTATTCTTATGTATAAAGTTAACAAAATTGGAGCCCATACATGACATGAGTCCACGTCATCAGGGGTTTTTTTGTAAAAAAAATATTTTTTTTTATATTTTGGTCCTTTTTTATTTACATTTAGGTCTTTTTTATTTTAAAAAAATTACATTTTGGTCCTTTTTATTTACATTTTGGTCCTTTTTATTTACATTTGGTCCTTTCAAGTTTGAAAAATTACACTTTGATCCAGGGGCCTCTTTGAAAAAAAATTATTTACATTTTGGTCCTTTTTATTTACATTTTGGTCCTTTTTATTTGAAAAAACTATATTTTGATCCTTTCTATTTACATTTTTGTCCTTTTAAGTTTAGAAAGTTATATTTTGGTCCTTCATATTTACATCTTGATCCCCTTTTATTTACATGTCGGTCCTTTTTTACATTTTTGAATTTACATTATAGTTCTTTTTATTTATATCTTGGTCCTTTTCAGTTTTAGTTCACACTTTGGTACTTTTTATTAACATTTTAGTCCTTTTTAATTTAAATTTCGGTCCTTTTTTACATTATTAATAATTCCTCTCATCTCATGCCTCCACATCACCACCTAATTATGCCTCCCTATCACCACTTTACTTGGAAAATTTTCAAAAGACTCCTTAAATTTTTAGATATTGTAAAAAACAATTAATTTACATATGTATTCGTTTAAAAAAAATTCTTTTTTAATTTTAAAAAATTCTTAAACTTTTTGTAATATATAATAATTAAAAAAAATTACTATATGTTATATGTTATATAATTTTAATATTTCATTCATTACAAATATTCGACTTATGTATTATTTTTCTTGAAAAACTAACATAAAATTATAATAAATTGAACAATATTATTAAAAGAACATCTTGCAAATATTTAAAAATAAAATATCATAAAACTATTAAAAAAATACATAAAAGGAAAACTAAAATAAAAAGTAGATATTTAAATAGATATTTTCTATGAATATATTTGCAAGATGTTTATTTATTATTATTTAATGTTAGTTTTTTATGAATAAAGAATGGAATATTAAAATTATATAAACAAAATATGTAATAATTTAAATTTTTTTAAATCACTACACGTTAAGAAGTGTTTATGAATTTTCTTAAAATTAATAAAAAATAACAAAAATAACTTTTAATTATTACATATGAGATTTGGAGGGTATTTTGGAAAAAAAAAATTAATATCATCCATAAGGAGTATTTTAAAATAAAAGTTTGGTAAAGAATTTTTTTTTGGAGTTTACGAAAAGATAGAGGATTTTTTACAATATCCAAAAAAAATTAGGGAGTTAAAAATATACCAAATCACGGATGTGCGAATAATCATGACAAACTCGAGGGCTCCCGCGCAATTGCGCGGGGAAAAAGCTAGTTGGATTATAAGGTGGAGGAGAAAAAAGTTCTGGAATTAGTAATTCCACAGTTTGTTTGGATGTCCGAATTATAAAATGCTGGAAAATATAATTCTTCGTTTGGATGGTTAGAAAAATTCTGGAATTTCATTATTGAAAATATAGAACAAATGTTTGATTAAAATTAATACAATATAATAGTATTATCATATAATATTAAATTATTATAATATTATTGTTATTATGTTATTATATTCTTCTTCTTCTTCTTCTTCTTCTTCTTCTTCTTATTATTATTATTATTATTATTATTATTATTATTATTATTATTATTATTATTATTATTATTATTATTGTTGTTGTTATGGTATTATAATATTATATTATTATAATGTTATAATATTATTATGATTAATTGTTATTATTATTGTTATTATTATTGTTATTATTATTATTATGGTATTATAATATTATATTATTATAATGTTATAATATTGTTATGATTAATTGTTATTATTATTGTTATTATTATAATTATTGTTATTATTATTATTATTATTATTATTATTATTATTATTATTATTATTATTATTATTATTATTATTATTATTATTATTATTATTATTATTATTATTATTATTATGTTATTATATTCTTCTTCTTCTTCTTATTATTATAATAGTAATAATAATAATAATAATTATTATTATTTTTATTATTATTATTACTATATTATTATAATCTTATAATATTATTATAATTAATTATTATTATTATTATTATTATTATTATTATAGTTGTTGTTGTTGTTGTTGTTATTATTATTATATTATATTATTATAATATTATTTTTGTAATCAAATTAGTTTAAATAAATAAATAATATGAATATAATATAAAATTATTAAAATATAAAATCATCATAATATTATTAATTGTAGTTATATTATTGTACTAATTTTAATATTATAATAATAATAATAATAATATAATATTAATTATAATTATAATATATTATATGACAATATATATTCATAATACTAATATTAATATTAATATTAAAATATTGTAAATAATACTAATATATTAATATTATATTAATGCTATTATATTAGCATATTCATATAATATACTATTATAATATTAACATACTAATATTACTAATATTGTTAATATATTAATATTATTAATATTATTAATACATTTATATTAATAATAATAATATAATATATTAACATTACATAAGATATTAAAATAATATTAATATAATATTGGTATTATTATTATAATATTAATTATAATATTATTTCAATATTAATTAATATTATATTAATAATAATATTAATTATTAATATTAATATATTAATATTAATATTGGTATTATTATTATTATTATTATTATTATTATTATTATTATTATTTTTATTTTAATATTATAAGAATTATAATTTAATATTATAGAATATAATATATTATTATAATAATAATAATAATAATATAATAATTTTCTTTATAAATATACATATAGTAATATATTAATTATATATATCTAATATAATTATTATGTGGGAGTATTATTATATATTATTATGATAATATGTAATATTATATTAATTATACAAATTTGATCATTATAATATAATTATTTCTTGATTATAACTTTTCCTCCACCTTGCCACTCCTCAAATTTGGGGAATCAATATTTGCTACTTTTGTGGAATTAGAAGATTCCTAGAGAAATATAATTCCAATAATTTTTGTAACCAAACAAGAAATTATGTGGGAATGAAAATATATAATTCCATTCCATACAAAATTCTATGCTCCCAAACATGCCCTTATCTATTCTCTATCTCCTTTTCAATATCGCCATACCTCAATATTCCACGCCTGTACCTCTCCACAGTAGTGCCATACCTCAATGTTCCCCAAGCCTATACTTCTCCACAGTGAGACAGAAGAACACGGTTTGTGTGAGTTTAAAGGGAGAGATTTGTCTAGAGGTCTTTAGTCTTGAGGTATGGGTTCATTCACTATTCAATATTGAATAAAATTTTAAATTGAAGGTGAAAAAAATGTAAGTCTAGATTGATTCATCCTTATCGAACCATCAACAGAAGATGTACGTGGCGCCATGTAAATGCTCGGTATTGGAAACTTAATAAGAAGGTAAGGTAAATTTAACTAGTGGGGTTCTCGCTTCGCTTCGAAAAAATATCGTTAAGTTTATATATATATATATATATAGAAATTATTTAGAAATGCTTATTCTTTTAATTTTAGAGATATATTTATGTTTAATTCTTGATATTTGTAACATTAAAAACATATAAATGATACTTTTCGACATTGTCGAACATGCATGAAATTTGAAGTTGGGTGCAGGATATAATTGCATCTTCATAGTAAATTTATATTTGTGTGTGCTTAAATTTTCAATTACTCCAAATATTGAACATATGAAATTTAATCATGTTTTAGAACAAAATCACAACAATTATCCATAAATTAGTTAACATTAATGTATTAATTATGTATAAAAATTATGGATTGAATATTAAAAAAAAATCTTGTAATTAATACTATAAATATACTGAATTTAAAAGTATGTTTTTTCGAAAAAACATCATGTAATTCTTTTTCAAAATTAATTTGGAAAACAATTGACGATTTTGTAAAGAAATCTATGAAATTGTAATTAACATAATTTTAAATTATTCTCATAAAAATATCTTTGTTTTTTTGAAGTATATTTTCAAATTCCTATATTTATTTTAGAAAAATTACTTAAATATTTTATTGTAATAATTTTAAAATTAAAATATGTCAATAAATTGTTTCTGAAAAATTCAGAAATATAATAATTAGGTACAATAATATTAATAATACATGACATGTACCAAATTATCTTCTTTTTATCAAATGAAAATGATTAAAAAATCCATTATTTGTTCTAGAAAAATTACTTCAATATTTTGTTATAATAATTTTGAAAATAAATTATGTTAATATTTTCAAAATAAAAATTAATAATTTTAAAAATAAATTGTGTTAATATTTACAAAAAATTATAGTTTTTTTCTAATAGATTCAGAAATATAATAATTATGTACAATAATAACACATGACAAAAACCAAATTATCTTTTTTTTTCAAATGAAAATGATAAAAAAAAAATTTGACAAATTTTTTTTCGAACTCAGGCACACCACCACCAATGGGAACAATCCAAACCAATTGGACTAAAGATTGTAAGTGCTTTATGTTCATTTCAACAGCATATATACTCAACGTGTGATGATAAAAATGATTCTATATTAATATATATACTATATTCTCACCGGCTAAAAATAAAAATTGGTGCTATTAGCGGGGCTCGAACCCGGGTCTGTAGCGCCAAGAGCAGATGCTCTTACCATGCGAGCTATGAATCTTTTATGTTTATTTTTATACTTTTAGATTTTTGTATGTGATGGACACGTGTCAAATTTTGGTGAGATTCATTAAACTTTAATATATAATATAATAATAATAATAATAATATAATTGGAGGAGTCACTTCTTAGAGCAAACCAAACCGGCGAAATCTCAAAATTGAAAAAAAAAATGACGATGTGACGGACACAAATCATTCCACGCGACATCTTATTTTCATATATATCCTGCAAAATCTAAAATTCTGAAAAGAAAAAAAAAAAATTCAAAAAAGACTGCATGACGGACACAGGAGGCGACGTGACGAGCACATGTTGGCAGCCCCGTAAAATGATTAAAAGTAGAAAATAAACGACACACATCAAGACCACTCAACAAGACTCAAAAAAGTCAAAGGATTATGAAGACGTAAAATAATCGAGATATCGAAGAATCAAGAATCAAGAAAGTCAAAGGATTATGATGATGATGGTCACACATAACGTTTTCATTTGACCGCAGCAGAGAAAACGGACTCAATTCGACAAGGCTTTGATAAGCATCTTTTACCTTTTTTACAAGATATTTTTCTCTTCAGCCACAAAAAAACCTTCTTTTTTCTTTTATATTATTTTATTGCTATGTGTTAAAAAAAATACATAGTAACCTAACATGTGTTACGTGAAATTAATATTAATATTAATATGTGCTTTATTTTTATACATGTCATAAAAACGTGAAAAATGTGTAGACGTATAATGAGAAGAGCCGCATCACTATGTTTTTATAATGGAGGTTTTTGCAACTCCGGTGTCAAATTTTCTTTTCCAATTGTCACAGACATATTAATTTTTGTATTACTAAGTGCAAAAAAATTTGTTGTTATATAGTTTTTAGAAATAATAAATTGTAGGGACATATATGAAAAATCATAGCTCTTGTATCAACCAGAATATTTGAAGAGTAAAAGAAAAAGTATGTTTCCCCTCAAAATAGACGCTCTCTTTGATTCTTCCTCATCTGTTTTCCGGTTGTGGAGCCCATCAAATAATAAATTCCCCACATAACGTTTTCCACTACAAACCAGTAATGTCAAAACAGGGCCCACCAAATTGAACGGGAGTAGTAAATGGGCCTAGAAATATCAAAGCAGGGCTCAACTGCGCAATTGCGCATGCAGGCTCCTTTCATAGGATTGCGGTGGTAACGGGGGCAAAATATAATAATGGAAACCAGACTCCTGTCCTTTCCCACTATATAAATATAATAACCAAAATTTAACCAGTAATGTATTGAAGCTGCATTAAATCATCCATTTTAGAGTAATGGAAACCACCACTTCACAAAGGTACAACTTATAAAATCATAATATAAATTCTTGTATCTTGTTAATTTCGTCTTTCATAGGATTGCGGTGGTAACGGGGGCAAATAAAGGGATTGGACTTGAGATATGCAGGCAATTGTTAGAGAAAGATATTAAGGTAGTATTGACTGCGAGAGACGAAACCAAAGGTCGAGCAGCTTCGAAGAAGCTTCGGGAAGAAGAGGGCAAAGATGTAATTTTCCATCATCTTGATGTATCCTACCCCGATACCATCAATACTTTGAAGGATTTTATCGAAAGCGAATTCGGAAGGCTTGATATTCTGGTAATATTCCTAATTCTTCAATTATGCAATTAGTTAGCAATATTTCACCAAAATTGTTATGATGCATCCTATGAAGTTAGTTAAGAAGAAAATAATGCTGTTATTTTTAACTTATTTGATTACTTCTCGATGTATTTATCAGGTGAATAATGCGGGAATTGGAGGAGTACAATTGGAACCTCAATCTTTAATTGGCCCGAATCAAGCGGTAATTAGCTCGCCATCGATTACGTTCGTATTGAATATTGTGATTTCATCTCAAGAAAATAATTACTACAAATGTTGTTCTTTGTTTATAGGAAGGATATCTAGATAGCCTTATCCCTGCAATGATGCAACCCTATGAAAAAGCTACAGAATGTTTGGACATCAATTATTATGGAACAAAAAGAATGTGTGAGAAATTTATTCCTCTTCTTGAACTATCTCAATCCCCAAGAATTGTTAATCTTTCCTCATTCTATGGAAGACTACAAGTAAGAAAATCTAAAAATTCCTTTTGAATATTAACAAAATTTCTTTATAAAGTATTTCATCTAATGAAACTAGTTGATAAAAGAAATATTGTAAACTAATAATTCTTTTTATTGTTTTAGTGTATCCCCAGTGAAGACATCAAAAAAGAAATTCGTGATGCCGATAATTTAACAGAAGGAAGATTAGATGAATTGATATGCGAATTTCTTAAGGATTTCAAAGAAGGAAGGGTTGAAGAAGGCGGTTGGCCTACAACCTTTTCGGCTTATAAGGTCTCCAAAGTTAGTGTTTCAGCGTATACGAGGATACTCGCAAAAAAACACCCGAAAATATCTATTAACTGTGTTCATCCAGGTTATGTTATAACGGATATCACTTGGAATACGGGGTTAATAACGGTTCGTGACGGGGCAAAAGGACCCGTTAAGTTGGCATTGCTTCCTGATGGTACTCATTCTGGTCAGTTTTATGAACAAACTGAATTATCAACATTTGAGTGAATTAATAAGAAATAGTTTGAAAAAATTGAATAATCAGTCGTTATGGGAGAGTTAAAATGTAATTTTGTTTTGTTGAATTATAAGTTTGTCTGAACGAATTGAAAGCATACATCAGTTGGAAATGTTATATAATTTGTATTTGAGCTTATTGCACAATAATTTGGGTTCAATTCAGCTTTGAGGAAGATTCTTATGATTGTGTAAAAATTATAATTATAATTATAATATATATAATTTAGAACGTTTCAAGGGGTACAAATGAGAAACAATTTAATTGTTATTAACATAAAATAATGAAAGTAAATTGAAAAGGAATACTTGAGCATAATATGTGTGATCAAGAATCATATTTTGTAGGGGAATATCAACTCATGCACCGACCAAGAACAATATATGATAGCATGATAATTAAATTATGACTTGAAATATGTAATTATATTTTTATTTCTATTGACTGAATACCAATTTGGTATTCATTTAAAAAAAAAAAATTATATTTTGTAAATGAAACTTTCATGTGATTGTTGTTTGTTTAAGTAGGACTATCATTCTCTAACAATTGTAGAAGTAGGATTTTAAACAAGCAAGAAACATTGAAATAATATAATTCAAGTGTACCAATTCTTTCTCATTTGGATAAAAAGGTTTGGGAGGAAAGGAAAAAGAAGGTCTCGTAATAGAGTCAAAATCACCATTAATGATTCTAAATAATTCATTGGAAAAAAAAAAGTAATGGAATTTTTTGTCTATACAGTAAATCATTTCAAACTTTGACATCTATCTTAGAAAATATGATAAGAGACTTGCTTAAAAAATTGACACCAGCGAAAATCATATATTGGTATCCTCTCTGGTTCTAGTAATGATAGGAACCATAGTTATTTTTTTTCTTTTGTTAATATCCTATTGTGAGCGAAATTTCTTTATTGACGACGGAGTCACGATTTTGCTGACGTGACAGATCATTGTCATGTCAGCAATTCGAGGTAAAATTCGAAAAAATAGTGATGTAGCTCTTCTCATTATACGTCTGTACATTTTTCACGTTCTTATAACATGTATAAAAATAAAGCACATATTAATATTAATATTAATTTCACGTAACATATGTTAGGTTACTATGTAATTTTTGTAACACATAGCAATACAATAATATTAAAGAAAAAAGGAGATTTTTTGTGGGTGAAGAGAAAAAAATCTTGTAAAAAAGGTAAAAGATGTTTATCATTTATCAAAGCCTTGTCTAATAATTAGGGATGTCAATGGTGTGGATATTGCCCGAACCGACCCGAACCGTATCCGAAAAAATATCCGGATTCGAAAAAAATATCCGAATCCGAGTGGATCCGGATATGGATCTGGTTGTTAATTTTAAGATCCGGAACCGGATTCGATATTCGGTTTTGGTGCGGGAACCGGATCCGTGTTCCGGATCCGGATATTTTTAGGATCCGGATACTTGAAACTAGATTCGAGTATCCGAAACCGGATCCGGATACTCATATTATATATTATTTTATGTATTATATTTGATATTAGTCGAAAAATCATATACAAATTAATGATTTGTAAGTGATTTAACTCACAATCGTAAAATTATGTTTAAATATAATCATATTTATCGTTCATGTCACAAATTATATATATTTATAACTAAAAAGTAAGTTACGTTATGATAACATAGTATCCGTTTTAATATCCGAAACAGAACCGTATCCGTATCCGTATCTGACAATATCCGAACCGTATCAGTATCCGTTTATTATCCGAACCGTATCCGGATCCGACAATATGGATATGGATCTGGTATGACCACTATCCGAACCGGATCCGAACCGTTGACACCCCTACTAATAATACAGACTTGTGATATAGAAACATGGGAAATTTTACTCTCTTTCCCTCCAGATTTCGCCTCAGTCCGTTTTCATTGTTGCAGTCAAATGAAAACGTTATGTGTGGCCATCATCACCATAAATAACATCTGGCCATTCAATTTGGTGGGCTCCACAACCGAAAATGAGATGAGGAAAAATTAAAGAGAGCGTCCATTTTGTGGGGAAGCAAACTTTTTCTCTTGCTCTTCAAATATTTTGGTTGATACAATTTTTCATATATGCCCTACAATTTATTATTTCTAAAAAAAATATAACAACAAATGTAAACAAAAGCATATCACATTTAAATATTTCCAACATCATATGTATTTAATATTCTATTCAATATCTATATTACTCGTACAGGAAATATGTCGTATAAAATAACAATTTTTTGTAAGTACTTCATCGATACATTTCGAAAACTGTCGACGTATGAATAAATATGTTTTATAAAATAAAATAATACAAATTCGAAATCAAATAAAAAGTATATAATTTATTTTGATATTTCTATAAATCAAACATAATAGCATATTTTTCTCAAATAAAATAGAACAACACATTTTTCTCAAATAAAATTAGTCACATAATAGTATGATCTCAACTATATTGTTTTAAAAATATCCAAGTAAATATATTGACATCATTTTTATTTTTATTTTGTCATACAAACTAGATAATGTTAAATATTAAAAATATTTATTAAACAAATTCAAAACTTGAATAAAAATGGTGTATAAATAAGTTGTAACAATAAATTCTAAATATATTTCGTCAAAATATTTAATATCTATAATATTAGGAAATAGTTAAATGTATGTTTTAATTACTGACTAATGTTATGTTTAAAGACAAAACAAATCATTATTCATATGGTAAATGGGATCTAATTAATTAAAAAAAATACCCAATATTCTTTTTAAAATGGTGTACCATAAAATTTCAAAAAAACTAATATTATATTAAATAGATTATTCAATATTTATTACTTTTATGAATCAAATAAATAACACAGTGCCTTTTTGTTCAATTTTTTTAGAAAAACATATTCAATTATTTTGTTTGTCATACTAAGTGTCGTAAAATGTTTCTTATATGTTTTAAAAATCAAAATTATATCAATATGTAGATAAAATTATTTTATAAAATTACTTTAAAAAAAATTCAAATGATATAATTGATGTGTAAAATGTTCATATTCAAATGATAAATTATATATTTTTATTTGATTTTGAATTTGTTTTTTATAAGGTGTATTTTTTTCATACGTCGTCTGTTTTCGAAATGTATCGGTAAAGTCCTTACAAATTTTTTTATTATATATGATATATTTTCGGTACAAGTAATATAGATATTGAATAAAATATTTGACACGATACAATTAATGTTGGAAATATTTAAATGTGATATACTTTTGTTTACATTTGTTGTTATATAGTTTTTAGAAATAATAAATTGTAGGGACATATATGAAAAATCGTAGCTCTTGTATCAACCAGAATATTTGAAGAGTAAAAGAAAAAGTTTGTTTTCTCCTCAAAATGGTCGCTCTCTTTGTTTCTTCCTCATATGTTTTTCGGTTGTGGAGCCCACCAAACTGAACGACCAGATATTATGATGATGATGGCCACACATAACGTTTTCATTTGAAGATTAATTAACCACTAATCACCATCTCAATCAACACAAATAAACTCTATTAACAATTAATAAATATTAATAATTATTAACATTTAATACATATGTACCTTAATTCTATATTAATTAATGAGGTCATATACTGTACCACCTCATTTCCCCACAACATCTTCTATATTCCTAACTAATGGTTAATTAACATGATAATTAACCAAATGACACTCATTAACAATTAATTTATATATAATTAAAATACATATAAATTAATAATTTTTAATTAATATCAATTAACTATTAATCGAATGTTATTTTGTTAATGATCATGCTAATTAATCATCAATTAATGATTAATTTGTGATATATAAGATGTGGTGGGGAAATGAGGGGGTATGACATAATTATCCATAATTAATTATTAATTGAGTGTTCTTTTGTTAATTAAAATGGTGATTAACTATTAATCATCCATATCAGCAAGGTGTGGGAAAACTGGGGGAGTAGTAAATAGGCTCTAGAAATATCAAAGCAGGGCTCAACAGCGCATGCAGGCCCTTTACAAACCAGACTCCCTTCCCACTATATAATAACCAAAATTTAACCAGTAATGTATTGAAGCTGCATTAAATCATCCATTTTAGAGTAATGCCATGGAAACCACCACTTCACAAAGGTACAACTTATAAAATTATACATATAAATTCTTGTATCTTGTTAATTTCGTCTTTCATACGATTGCGTTGGTAAAGGGGGCAAATGAAGGGATTGGACTTGAGATATGCAGGCAATTGTTAGAGAAACATATTAAGGTAGTATTGACTGCGAGAGACGAAACCAAAGGTCGAGCAGCCTCGAAGAAGCTTCGGGAAGAAGAGGGTAAAGATGTAATTTTCCATCATCTTGATGTCTCCGACCCCGATACCATCAATACTTTGAAGGATTTTATCGAAAGCGAATTCGGAAGGCTTGATATTCTGGTAATATTCTTAATTCTTCAATTATGCAATTAGTTAGCAATATTTCACCAAAATTGTTATGATGCATGCTATGAAGTTAGTTAAGAAGAAAATAATGCTGTTATTTTTAACTTATTTGATTACTTCTCGATGTATTTATCAGGTGAATAATGCGGTAATTGGAGGAGTACAATTGGAACCTCAAGCTTTAATTGGCCCGAATCAAGTGGTAATTAGCTCGCCATCGATTACGTTCGTATTGAATATTGTGATTTCATCTCAAGAAAATAATTATTACAAATGTTGTTCTTTGTTTATAGGAAGATCTACGTAGCCTTTTCCCTGCAATGATGCAACCCTATGAAAAAGCTAGAGAATGTTTGGACATCAATTATTATGGAACAAAAAGAATGTGTGAGAAATTTATTCCTCTTCTTGAACTTTCTCAATCCTCAAGAATTGTTAATCTTACCTCAGCCTTTGGAAGACTACAAGTAAGAAAATCTAAAAATTCCTTTTGAATATTTACAAAATTTATTTATAAAGTATTTCGTTTTATTGAAACTAGTTGATAAAAGAAAAATTGTGAACTAATAATTCTTTTTATTGTTTTAGTGTATCCCCAGTGAAGATATCAAAAAAGAAATTCGTGATGCCGATAATTTAACAGAAGGAAGATTAGATGAATTGATATGCGAATTTCTTAAGGATTTCAAAGAAGGAAGGGTTGAAGAAGGCGGTTGGCCTACAACCTTTTCGGCTTATAAGGTCTCCAAAGTTAGTGTTTCAGCGTATACGAGGATACTCGCAAAAAAACACCCGAAAATATCTATTAACTGTGTTCATCCAGGTTCTGTTATAACGGATCTCACTTGGAATACTGGATTAATTACGGTTCGTGACGGGGCAAAAGGACCTGTTAAGTTGGCATTGCTTCCTGATGGTACTCATTCTGGTCAGTTTTATGAACAAACTGAATTATCAACATTTGAGTGAATTAACAAGAAATAGTTTGAAAAAATTGAATAATCAGTCGTTATGGGAGAGTTAAGATGTAATTTTGTTTTGTTGAATTATAAGTTTGTGTGAATGAATTGAAAGCATACATCAGTTGGAAATGTTATATAATTTGTATTTGAGCTTATTGCATAATAATTTGGGTTCAATTCAGCTTGAGGAAGATTCTTATTAATGTATAAAAATTATAATATGTATAATTTAGAACGTTTCAAGGGGTACAAATGAGAAACAATTAAATAGTTATTGTTAATAAGCCCAAGCCCAATTAAATATTTATCAAGTTTAATTAGCCCAAATAATTTTAGGGAAATATTATTTTAAGGAAAGAAAGTTAGAAAATAATTATGGGACATATTTTAATTATAAGGAAATTAGTTTAGGAAATTGTTTTTAAGACAATGTTTAATTCCTTGTATCTCAAGTATATGGAGCCTATAAATAGGGCTTGGATGGTTAGCAATAATATACCATCAAATATCAATTAGAAAAAAGAAAAAGACTTGTAAGAGACTATTAGAATTATAAGAGAGAGTTTTTTTGGTTATTAGAAATTCCTATTAGAAATCCATATTCGAATCCCGTATTACCAACAAATTGGCATCAGAGCGATGACGAGTTCTGGGAGTGTTTTTGGCCATATACCGCTACCGTGATTGACGAAGACGAATTACGAAGTATGGAATATCCAGATGCGGGCGTTACTCGGTGCGCAAGATGTTTGGGAGATAGTCGAAACTGGCTACGTGGAACCGGTTGCCGAAACGGAGCAGACGATAAACCAGTTGAAAGCAATGAAAGAGAAACGAGTGAAGGACAAGACCGCCATGTACCTGCTGTACCAAGCTGTAGACGAGTCGGGTTTTCAGAAGATTGCCGGCGCGAAAACTTCGAAGGAAGCATGGGACACTTTGGAGAGGGTGTTCAAGGGTGCCGACCGAGTGAAGCAAGTAAGACTTCAGACTTTGCGAGGCGAATTGGAATCCATGAAGATGAAGGAATCAGAGGGAGTATCCGACTACATCTCGCGTGTACAAGCAGTGGCGAATCAGTTAAAGGGCAACGGAGAAGCTCTAACCGACGCAAGAGTTGTTGAGAAGATTCTACGATCTCTGACCGAGAAGTTCGAAAACGTGGTGTGCGCTATTGAAGAGTCGAAAGATTTAGATCAAATGACCGTTGACGAATTGGCAGGTTCACTCGAGGCACACGAGCAGCGAAAGAAAAAGAAGGAGAACGAGGCACACCAAGAAGCTCTGCAAGTCAAGACGACCATAGATGAAGACAAGGCGATGTATGCTGAGAACAATCGAAGAAGAGGATGCGGCCGTGGAGGTCGATTTGGTGGTCGAGGCAGAGGCGGAAACTATAATTCCGAAGAAAAGAAGCAGCCGAATCAGCAAAATTGGCGCGGCCGAGGACGAGGTCGTGGACGAGGAAGCTGGTCGAGTCGAGCAAGTGTCGAGTGCTACAACTGCGGCAAGCCTGGACACTACGCGAAGGAGTGTTGGTCCGAGAAAAAGGTAAAAGAAAATGCCAACTTGGTAGAGAAGGAGGCAAATGATGATGTCCTCATGATGGCTCACAAAGACACCACTTCGGAGAGCGATACGATCTGGTACCTCGACACCGGCGCAAGCAACCACATGTGCGGACACAAACACCTTTTCGTAGAGATGAAGGAGCTAGACGATGAGCACGTGTCATTTGGAGATGCGTCAAAGGTCCAAGTGAAGGGCAAAGGTAAAATTCGGTTCTATCAGAAGGATGGTAAAGAAGGACATATCGAAAATGTCTATTACGTGCCTGAGATGAAGAGCAACATAATCAGCATGGGGCAACTATTGGAGAAAGGATACTCGGTCTTCATGAAAGATCGAACGATGCAGCTGAAGGACAAGCAAGGTCAACTAGTTGCGCGTGTTGAGATGGCGAAGAATCGAATGTTCAAGCTCAACCTGAGAAGTGTGCAGAGAATGTGCTTACGAGTCGACATGGAGGATAAAGCTTGGCTCTGGCATTTACGGTTTGGACACTTGCACTATGGAGGCTTGCGAGAGTTGGCCAAGAAGGACATGGTGCACGGTCTGCCAGATATGGACTACACGAGCAGATTTTGCGAAGGTTGCGTACTCGGTAAACATACAAGAGTCCCATTTCAGAAGAAGGCGAAATATGAAGCAACAAACCCTCTCGAGCTGGTGCACACCGACATTTGTGGTCCGATCACACCGAAATCGTTCAGTGAGAAAAGATATTTTATTACATTCGTTGATGATTACACTAGGAGGACCTGGGTTTATTTTTTGAAGGAAAAATCTGAGGCATTCGAAGTGTTCAAGAGGTTCAAAGTGATTGTCGAGAAGATGACCGGGCGATACATCAAAGCTTTGCGGTCAGATAGAGGCGGTGAGTACACGTCAACCGCATTTACGAGCTTTTGTGAGGAGCAAGGAATTAAGAGATTCTTGACTGCGCCGTACTCGCCTCAGCAAAATGGTGTGGCCGAGAGGAAGAACCGGACCATTCTCGACATGGTTCGGTCGATGTTGAAGAGCAAAGGAGTGCCAAAAATTTTTTGGGCCGAGGCGGTACAGTGTGCGGTGTATGTACAAAATCGATGTCCTCATGCGAAATTAGGCGAGAAAACACCTCAAGAAGCGTGGAGCGGCATGAAACCGACGGTGTCGCATTTCAAGGTGTTCGGAAGTGTGGCATATGCACATGTACCGGATCAAAGGAGAACGAAGCTCGATGATAAAAGCAAGAAGTTCGTGTTCATTGGATATGACGAGAAAACGAAGGCATACAAGTTGTACGACCCGATTGAAAGAAAAGTTGTGGTGAGCCGAGATGTCCATGTGAATGAGAAGAGCGCATGTGACTGGAATAAGAAGTGTGAGATGGAAAATGAGGAGGCTGAGTCAGAAGAGTCTGAGAAAGAAGAATCCTCAATTGTTGTACCGACTAGCCCAGCAATACCTGATGATGAAGACGAGCCGAGACAGACACGCACGAGGAGCTTACGAGAGTTGTATGATGCAACTAGTGAGGTACATCTTGTTTGTCTTTTGGTAGATGCGGAGAATATTTCCTTTGAAGAAGCCGTGAGAAACAAGAAATGGCAAGCCGCGATGGATGAAGAGATTGGGGCTATCGAGAAAAACAAGACGTGGGACTTGGTCGAGTTACCAAAAGAATGCAGGCCCATAGGAGTCAAGTGGGTGTACAAGAAGAAGATGAATGCTCAAGGCGAGATCGAAAGGTACAAGGCTCGATTGGTGGCGAAGGGGTATCGGCAACAGGCCGGTATTGATTACGACGAGGTTTTCGCTCCTGTTGCGAGAATGGAGACGATCCGACTTCTCATATCTCAAGCAGCTCAATTCAAGTGGCCGATCTACCAGATGGACGTGAAATCGGCATTTATGAATGGCGTGCTCGAAGAAGAAGTCTATGTCGAGCAACCACCTGGTTACGTGAAAACTGGAAAAGAAGAAAAGGTGTTGAAGTTGAGAAAGGCGTTGTACGGGCTCAAACAGGCACCTCGAGCATGGAATACCCGAATCGACACATACTTCAAGAAGAGCGGCTTTGTACAATGCTCATACGAGCATGCATTGTACGTGAGGAAGAAAGAAAAAGACGTGTTGTTTGTTGCTCTCTATGTTGATGATCTGATTTTCATGGGGAGTAATGAGAAGATGGCAAAGGAATTCAAAGAAGCGATGACGCGAGAATTCGAGATGACAGATTTGGGTCTGATGAAATATTTCCTTGGCCTCGAAGTTAAACAAGGGGAGTCAGGAATTTTTGTATCACAGGAGGCGTACGCGAAGAATATTCTGAAGATGTACAAGATGGAGGACAGCAACCCAGTGACGATCCCGATGGAGCTCGGTGCGAAACTCTCTAAATTTGAGGGAGGAGACAGAGTTGATCCGAGCAAATTTCGAAGTTTGGTTGGGAGCTTGCGGTACCTTACTTGTACTAGGCCCGACATTGCGTATAGTGTTGGGGTGGTGAGTCGATTCATGGAGGAACCGAGACATTCACACTGGAAAGCGATAAAAATGATTCTTCGGTACATTAGAGGTACGGAATCACTCGGGCTATATTACTCGAGGACGGACGAATACAAGCTGGTGGGTTACTCGGACAGTGATTGGTGTGGAGATGTTGACGATCGAAAAAGCACAGCAGGATATGTGTTTTACATGGGAGATACTGCGTTTACATGGCTTTCGAAGAAACAACCAATAGTGACGCTATCGACCTGCGAGGCGGAATACGTGGCAGCATCGTGGTGTGTGTGCCATGCGACATGGTTAAGGAATTTGTTGCACGAGTTGAAGATGACGCAACACGAGGCGACCGAGATACGAGTCGACAATAAATCCGCAATCGAGCTAGCAAAGAATCCGGTCCATCATGAGAGGAGTAAGCACATTGATGTGCGTTTTCACTTCATTCGAGAGCAGGTGAAGAAAGGCGATATGCGAATGATTCATGTGGCGAGCCAGGACCAGGTAGCAGACATCTTCACGAAGCCGCTTCCGACAGCGCTGTTCGAGAACTTCAAGACGATGATCGGGATGAAGAACAGGCTTGAGCTTAAGGGAGGAATTTGTTAATAAGCCCAAGCCCAATTAAATATTTATCAAGTTTAATTACCCAAATAATTTTAGGGAAATATTATTTTAAGGAAAGAAAGTTAGAAAATAATTATGGGGCAGATTTTAATTATAAGGAAATTAGTTTAGGAAATTGTTTTTAAGACAATGTTTAATTCCTTGTATCTCAAGTATATGGAGCCTATAAATAGGGCTTGGATGGTTAGCAATAATATACCATCAAATATCAATTAGAAAAGAGAGAAAGACTTGTAAGAGACTATTAGAATTATAAGAGAGAGTTTTTTGGTTATTAGAAATTCCTATTAGAAATCCATATTCGAATCCCGTATTACCAACAGTTATTAACATAAAAATGTGAAGGTAAATTGGAAAGGAATACTTATAATACGTGTGATCAAGAATCCTATTTTGTGAGGCGGACGGGTAGATGCCTCAGGCGATTCAAGAAGCGATTTGAGGCAATTCAAGAAGTGATTTGAGGCGATTAACCACTAACAACTCAGGCGGTTTGAAGATTCCTCAGCTAGTCTTGAGTAACATACTCTCCAGCCAGTTTTGATAGAGACTTTGTAAGGAAATTCAATGAATATGCCATAATAGGGGAAAAGAGTATATAGTTCCCTTGTTGAAAGGGGTTAAACTCTTCAACCTATTCAAGGTTTAATCTTTCAAGGATCTCAAATCTAGTAGCGACACAAGAATTAGCAAGAATAGAAAAGAAAAATTCAAGGAGAAGGACAGAGAAGACCCAAACAGAAGGAAGAGGATTCAGATAAGCCTTCTCCATATTTTGGCTAAGTTTCCTACTCTAATTTTCTACTCCAAATTCCTTTTCTAAGAAAAATTATACACCAAATAAAGCAAATTAAATCTATCAAGATTTAGAGCAAATTGAAGAACCGAAGCACACTGGACAAGCTAGAGATTCATTGCAACACATTGAAGAAAGGGGGAACTACATCGCCATCTGCTAAGTTTTCTTTACTCCTTCTTTACTGTACTCTTCAATATGAACAACAAACCTTCTTATGCTCAAACCCTGAAAAATAACACAACAAACAATTGGACTTTAGTAACCAATAAAAAACAATCTAAACCAAATAATAAACAAAATATTGTTTATTCTCAAAAGAAATGTTTTAGATATTTATCAAGCACTCATCTTAGACATGAATGTAGAGAACCAATAAAATGTGACATGTGTTATAAGTTAGGTCATGTGCAAAAATTATGCTATACAAATTTAAAAAATTTGAATAAATAAGCAAGTAAATAATGTACCTATCTTCCAAGCTTCAATGAATCATATTCCAAACAAAACACCTAGTCTTTCATCAAATCCTATGATTCATATGAAAGCAAAGGGAAACATGTTAGTAATCAAATTGAAACAGAAAACCAAATTACAGTAAATTTATCAATAAAACATATGGAAACAAATTTAAAGCTAATAACTAGAGAAATTATTTTGGAAAAATTACCTGAAAATTACTGTAATCCAAATGCTCTAAAAAAACTCACTGAACATATTGGTATTTTAATATCAGTTGGTTCCTACATTCCAACAAAGATTATTCATGGGATCAAACTCTCTATTAATGGTAATATAAATACTAAAATTCCAAACTCAATAAAATTAATAGATGATGATTTTATGACAATATTACCTATTAAGGAAATAAAAAATGATCCAAGCTCTTCTTTTTTAGCAAGCAAGCCCTCAGTTAACATCATAGAGCCAAATTTAAAAAAGGAAAAAAAACATAGAAAACATAGAAAAACATCATAAAACAGTTAAATCAAATAAAAACAAATATAAAGATAGAAAGATTAAAACTGTTCAAATATGACAAAAAAAAGAAGAAAATCAATACTTTCTGGAGAATTAAAAAGAAAGTGGATATTACAAATATATCTCCAATTAGAAGTATTAATGAAATCACACATTCAGAAAAGGATCTCATCATTAGTCATGTAAATTCCAAAACCTGTGATAAAGATATCATCATTGGGATAGAAGGGGGATTGGGCAATATTACAGATAAGGATATCACCTTTGGGACAGAAGGGGGATTAGGCAAAATTCAAATTTTATATCCACAAGCAAGCCAACAAATATCAATTCCTTTCTTTAAAGACCAATCTCAACTTATATAAAATCCTTATTGGAACATAAAACTTCTTTATCAATCAAAATTACAGATAAGGTTCTAGTCATATCCTCAACACATAATTCCAAAAACCAAACAGTGATTAAATTGTTGGTGAGGAAAATCCAGTCAATCAAAATGAAAATTCATTAATAATACCATATAATAATATCATATATGAACCCCATTATAATACAATGCTAGTACCATATCTAGATGATACATATTCTCCATATATTCTTAGTTATGAACCAACATATAAAACTTCCCCAGATAAAACTCTGGACAACATAACTAGGGTTTCAAATCCTCAAAACAAAAAAGATGAATATTGTATGAATAAGATAGAAATTGAAATCTTACATTATAAAAGGAATTCTTCAAATTTGTCAAATTCTCCAACTCAACATTTTGTAAAATTTCCTGAAAAAACAAAGAAAAATAAGTGATTATTTCGCTGGAATAAATAATACAAAATTAATTTTAACTGAACAAAATTTTACCCCTTCAAGTAAGGATCAATCAAATAAGCCAGTAAATACTTTAACAGAGAATAAAACCAAGATATGCAAACACAAGTCAACATCAAATAGTGTTAAACAGAAAAACAAAGCAATTAAAATAGATGAACAAATAAGAAGTACAAGATTACTAAGCAAACAAACAAATCACTATACATCTCCTATTTAAAAAGCACAATTAGTTAAATTCAAGGAAATACAAAAAGATATAAATAAGAGACAAAAACATAAAATGGTAATATAGAAGTTAAACCTTTAAATCGGGATGATTAAAAAGAAATTAGTGATAAAAATGAAATTGTTAATATTTTATTATCTACTGGTATTGAAATTAATGATAATATTAAAGACACAATCAATCGGCTAGTAGATGGTCAAAGTACTTAAGTAAGTGTTCATGTAAGTTGAAGAATTTACCAACCCCCTTATTTTGGACCCATATTTATGCAATTTTCTCATGCCACCTCATCACAACTCATGCCACATCATCACAATTATTTTAATCATTAGATTATGATATGTGGCAATATATGAACCATAGATTAACCTTTGATTTTGTGTGATTATGTTTTATTTGTAAATATTTATGTGTCCCTTATTTTACACATAGTTTTAAGCAATTTTAGATGGTCAAAATATTATTTGTTAGGTTCATGTTGGACCGGTTGTATTTGATTTTGAATTTTTTTCACAATATGTTACATGATAAATTGTGAATACAAATAGAATGTGAAAAGTTTAAGAATTTAACATTAATAAATTAATATATAATATCATGAAACATACATCAAATATTGTTAGTATTTTCATAATATAATTTAAAAAAATTAAGAAATATATTCGCTTGAATTTTATCTTTATTTTGAGATCCATATTATCATATATTTAATATTTTTCTCTAACTTAAAATTATGAAAACAATTATGTAAAAAAAGATATAAAAATAAATATAATTACATTAATGACTTGTAAGCCTAATAATAATTATTTTTAAAACTATATTGAAACAAATTGCACATACTACTAAGTATGTTTTTAACATATATTCAATATTTTTCTCAAACTTAAAATTATGAAAACAATTAGGTAAAAAAAATATAAAAATAAATATAATTACATCAATGACTTGTAATCCTAATTATTATTATTCTTACACATATAATTGAAAAAAATTGCACATCCTAATAATTATTGTTATTTCTAAGACAATTATATTATATTTGTATTTTTGCTTAAAACAGTTTCATGTTAATCTTTAAAAAAAAATAGTAAAAGATATTTATTTACTAAACACAAATAATTTCTTTAACTTATATAATATTTTTCAATAATAAACATGAAACATAAAATGTATGTGACACAAATAATTTTTTAAACTTTTACAATGTTATTATTCTTAATTTTAGATATGAAAATTTAAAATATCATATGATTTTGATTTTTGTTTATCCTTTTTTATTCTTTTTTGTATGTGTTGCATTAAAATACTAAATAAATATTTCGCAATGTGTCATATTAAAACTCCAAAAAATCCCCTATCTCAAACTTTTCTTTTTATATAATCCTCTACCGTTAAATTTGTCCATTATGTATTAACTTTGAGATATTATTTTTCGTTAATGACCATTTTACCCTTGTATACTCTCTTCTTTAAACAAATTAAATCCTAAGTGTTATATTTTTTTATTTAGCAAATTAAAAAATTTCGTTAATGACCATTTAGCTTCCAAAAAGAATAAACTAGGCAAACATAAATATACGAATTTTCATAATTATATAACATCATTCATAATTTACATAATACGCCACAAGCTAACTTGAATCGCTGACATTGTCCTCCATGTACGGTGTTCATCGGGACCTATATTTTGCTTTTTACATGGACGACCAGGCGATTTTTTTTTATGAGGAGGACTCAAAAAAATGTGTGCAGTACTTTGCCAATTAGACTTATTTGACAAAAACTTGAATCGCTGAAATTGTCCACCATGTACAGTGTTCATCGGGACCTATATTTTGCTTTTTACATGGATGACCAGGCGATTTTTTTTTATGAGGAGGGCTCAAAAAATTTGTGCACTACTTTGCCAATTAGACTTATTTGACAAAAAAAAAATATATTGTATGAAGATTGAACTATAAGTCGAGTTAGCATCTGGTTTATTATGTAAATTATGAATAATGTTATATAATTATGAAAATTCATATATTTTTATTTGCCTTGTTTATTTATTTTGAAGGATAAATTGCTCCAATATTAATTTTTTAATTAAAAGAATATAACATTTATAATTTAATTAGTGTAAAGAATAGAGTATACAATGGTATAAAATAGTCATTAACAAAAAATAATATTTCAATGTTAACATATAATGGACAAACTTAACGGTAGGGGGTTAATATTTCAATGGTTTTTAAGCAATGAAAAACGAAAGGGGTATGAGTAACCCCTCACTTTTTCCTTCAAAAAAAAAAGAAAAAAAGAAAAGTTTGAGATAGCGTTTTTTTTTTGAGTTTCCAAGAAGTTGGAGTTTTTTTTTAAATATTAAGAAAAGATAGGAGATTTTTTTAAAAATTCCTTTTTTTTTTTTCTTCCTTACGGTTCAACCACAATGATGATATTTTTACCGTACTTTCACTCTCACTCGTACTTGTCAAGATAATGATATAAGACTTTGTGATGATAAAACTATTTGACACGGGTCTTGAAACTTAGTACTAAACGGGCCTAATAATTTCTGAAGTTTAGGCATTGCTAAACATGCCTTAAAGAAATAGTTCATAGAAAAAAAAAATGAACATACCGTTGCTATTAGAAAAATATGTTTATATGACTTTTGATCTTTCGACATTGCTATCACCAAAAAATGAACAAACCGCAGCGAAGCGCGGAGATTTTCCTAGTATTATTAATTTTACTTTTCTTCAAACCCCATATTAACTAAGAATGTTTTTTAAACATTTGTCTATTGTCTACCCATCTTTGCGCCTTCGAGCTATTCGTGAAACGTTTTATAATTCTTACGTATAAAATATTATTTTTATAACTTCTAAAATTACACTGCGCAATTTTTTTGAGGAGAAATACAATAAATTGTACACTATTATACTGATAAAACACACTGAATCACTAGCTATATATTGTTCTGCGAAAATCTTGTAGAAACTAAAACCCCTCCCGGTCCCTATCAAGAGCCGCCTTGAAAGTGATCACAAGATTCACAACTATAATCCAAGATTTAAGATTTAGGATTGTTTCAATCTGAGATATGAATACATTCTAATTGGACTACAAAAGAAAAATTAAAATTTGAAGTGTGCTATAAACCGATATTTGGAGGCCAACTTTATTTATTAAATTTCGGTGCATGCCCTCAAATCATGAGTAACAAATAAAGAGAACCTTTTCTTTGTTCCAAGACTTTACCAACACATTCTCTATATTTTAATTAACACGCTTAATTAGCATGATAATTAAAAACACATAATTAATAATTAATTAGTGTTAATTCAAATTTATTAATTCAAATGAATGTTATTTATATATTAATTAATTGTTAATTATATGATATGCACTAGTTATCATGTTAATTAAATGTGTTAATTAGGACATACAAATCGTGAGGGTAAAATCTGGGCACATAAATTTATTTTTGGTGTAAGTTTTCACTAAATCCGGTAAATCCGGTATCAACGGTTTTTAAAATTCGACTTGATTTAGTTTTGAAATATTTTTGAAAACTATATTATTTTTCGAAATTTTTATCCATACGTGGTTATATGCGGAAATGCTCCTTAAAATTACTTAGAAGGCAAACTTCTCCGTCCAATCTCTCCAGTAAAGTCATCAATATTGCGTAGTACTTTCTTCCTTTGAGATATATTGAAATATTTAAAATCGATTATAAATCCAACATGTCTTTTTGTCTTGAAAAACAAACTTTTTTTTGTAAGGAGAAATAAAATCTCGGATTTTCATTAATGAAATGTCCTTTACAAAAGGTTCGATGCAAGATTTTTTTTTGCAAGGGTAGTTAGTTAGGCTATCCTATAACAAGCTTGCGATTATTACATAATTGACACAAGCTGCTCCATTTAAGATAGTGCTGGGTTAGTTAGTTAGTTAATGGATTCGGTACCGGTTTCCTTGAAGATAAGTGCACGGTGCATGGACTTATTGGTGAATATGGCTCCGTTTCTTCGTTTCCGAATACTCAAAGAGTATGGAAGTGCAAAGTAAGTCTCATTTTTTGGCATTTTCGTATGCGAAGAGGTTTCTGTTCAATAGCCATGGCATGATGGTTTATTGGGCGATTGTGGATTATTTTTTATCATTAAGGTTGTATGTAGATGTAAGGATGCTAGGCTCCATACTTGTCTGGCAAAGAGACTGTGAAGGAACAAGTGATATGCGGTTTCTTCATGATTCTGTCGCAATTGGGGCATGTTTTTTGGTTCGACCACCCTTGTTTTTTCAAGATTGTTTGCTTTAGCAATCGATCTTGAAAAATTGACCATGCGAAAAACTTTATTTTGGCGGGACATCAAATCCTAAGTTTAGAATTCCACTGAATTCTTATTCCCGGATTGGTCCACATTTTGAAAAACAAACTTCAAAGGATCATTTTTCGAAAGAAGTGAGATTTAGTGATCTTGGGAGATTCAAATAACTCAAGCAGAGGGATAAAATTGAATGCCTCACACATTCTCTTGGTTCCATAATATCGATACATTCTTTAGCCGGTTCTTAAGTTTGCCTCGCAGAACTGGCAATGGCAATAGCTTTTCTCCTATCCACTTGAGTCTCGAGACTAAAATTTCAAATAAAAAAAAAAAAAACAGAGATCCTTTTTGAAGTTTATCTATGTTTAATATTGGGAGTTATATAGAGCAAAAGCTGGAAAAGAAAATGCCAAAAGACGAAGAAGTTAATTGCAGCTTGATATTCCTTATCTAAGGGACGAGGTTCCAATTCTAATTTCTACTCCCTCGACTCCTGCATTATTAATCTGTAGATATCACAGCCAAAAGCATTAATTTGTTTCTATGTTGTAATGAATAAAGAATTAAGAATTAAGAATTTACGATATCACCACTTCATAAAAGAAACCAACTCGATTATGTCAAATAATTGCAATTTTATTTTGCTTACCAGAATATCGAGTTTTGAATTGTGCCTGGACAAAATCTCTGAAAGAAACAATATATTTGGAATCGGTGGTGTATGATTGATGAAACACTGCATTTTTGGTCTCGGCGAGCACAAACTCAGAGCCTGAGAGCAATTGCCCACTACTGATAACAATCATAGCAATTGCCCAAGACCTATAGAAATGAATATTCGAAGTGTGTTGCAAATGTCACATATTGTTATCATATTAAATTATAAACGAATAAGAAAGAATGAAGAAAAGATAAATCATTATTTTTTATAAACAAAGTGATCTGGTACAAAATTCACAAACATTATTCATTATCCACGCAAATACACATCTATGTACATACATATATAGCAAGCAATGAGTCGGCAAAGACATGCTAAGATTAACGGGTCCTAATATAATAATCAACATATAGATATGCCATTAGACCCTCATGCTTATTCCAAATTCAATATATTGAATATTAAGCTTCCTCTTGCGAAGGTTCTTCATTCGCGGAAGGTTCTTCATTAGCGGATTTCTTGGCAGATTCGATGACATGACTGTAGCTTCCCTTCTCCTTGAACAATTGAGCGAAATGAATTTTGCAATAAAGAATTCCATCTAAGGCCGCATAGGAGGATGTGGTGAGAATGCATCCTCCATGAGCACACCTAAAGCACGTCTTATGATACGACTCCCCCTCGACGGTTAACTGCACGAATTTTCCGTAGATTCTAAATTCTGTAGAGTATTTCAAATTATTAATAATGATTGATGGATGTATGTTAATTACCTTTTCGAGAGGGTAAACCGTCTTTTTGCAGGTTGCACATTTGTCTTGGGTCCCGCTAAACGTCGAAGATAGTTTGCTCGGAATTTTGGACTGTAAAATAGTACACATCCATTATTAAATTCTCTATCTTTTGTAATCCATATTATTATCTTATAAATATTTAAATGATCGTACGTACCAGTTCATTCTCCTTGTCACCAGACTTCGAACCTGAGATAACAGGAACAAAATCGAACATGAGTATAACAAAAAAAAAGTTTCACATTTAACGAAAAGATTAAAACCTGAAGGGAATTTCTTGTTAAAAGATCCAGTCTCCTTGAAGAGCTGCTCAAAGTGAGGCTTGCAATAAAGAACACCCTCCATGGAAGAGTAACTGCACATCTGTTATTTTCCATACGAATTTAAAAATAAAATTTCAAGATTTCGCGAAAAAGAACATAGTTATCTCAAAATCAAGAGAGAATTAAATTAAATAATAGAAATGAAAAAGAAGAGTGCACTCACGGAAAGGGTTCCCTTGCAATGGCTGCAAACATATGATACTTATAGATTTCATCTAGTAGAAAATTCTAACTATCAATGATAGTGATAATTGAAAAAGAAGGATTTGACAATTATGCCAATTTAAGATGAGGTCATATATGATGTTCCTGAAATTCTATTCCACGTTTGTTATATCACCAATTAATAATTAATTAATAAAAAAATATTTTATTAACGATTAATTGATATATATTTAAAACATTTATATGAATTAATAATTCTTAATAAATATCAATTAATTATTATTGAATTTTTTTTTTTTAATTATCATGTTGATTAATTATTAATTGGTAGGGCCTGTTTGATATGGAGTATTTCACGGGATTCTACAAGAAAAGATATCCATTTCCGTTACAAGCAACATTTTAGGTGTTGGATTTGAAAGAATCAATTAGAATCCATATTCTTGTACCCCTGTCCTGCAGACCCCTTTGCCCTTATTTGTTGTCTCGCTAAATTGTCAAGAAAACAATGGAAGACTCTCGCTTCCTTTGTCTCTTCCTGCCAAGCAGCACTTTTTTCTCCTGCCTATTCTTTCTCGTGGAGCCATTGTCTCGCCTCTGAAGGGACCAATGCACCCTAATCACAAGTCAGTATTTCTTTCTTGTTACCGATTTAGATCTAGGGTTTTTTGGTATAATCTCTTTCTTTCTTTCTCCGTCATGTAAATATTTCTTACATTTTATTCTTTCTAATTTCTAAAATTACAAATCTTTGATTGTCAATAATTGATTTATGTTACCCGTTTTGTTAGTAATTAATTTTACTGGTACTAATTGATTGGCATAATTGTCTTGATTAATTGATTCCATAATTGATATAATTGTCATTGAAGAATGTTGAAAGTTGTCAGTATTGATAGTTGCCTTGATTAATTGATTGCTAGTAATTGGTTCTCCATAATTGATAATAGTGTTCACTGTAATTGATGCTCCCTAGTAATTGATTCTCCCTTATCAGAAAAAGTGAATTTATGTTTACTACAATTCATCAATAATAATAGTGTTTCAAAATATACACTAGTTGATATGAATGCTAATTATATTTGCTTGCAATCTACTATGTAATGATATTTTAGAATTTCTAGTGACTTATTTTTGTACTTGCAATGAGAAATCACAGAGATTAAATTTCGACACTGTCATTACTCGATTGGTGCTCAACACGCAGGAGAGAGGCCCAACATGGGACGGGTCACGGATCTTCTCGCAGAAAGCATTCTCAACGAATAGCTTGGCGATCCTAATTCATTCTGACGTGAATCAGTGGTCGAGTTACTGCTGAAATCACTCTTAACATCCAATCTGGTTTCTTCTTGTTCTATTTTGTCCTCTTTTTCAATTGAAAGTAGTGTAATTTAGAGCCTATGTAAACCACGAGTTTGTAAAGAACTATCTATTATTATTATTTTGATATATTTATCTTTTTTTGATAATAAATGGAGAAGACTCATATGTCCTCCATTCAATGATGTCAATGAGGATCGAACCCACAACATTTCACAACACATGATTTTTTGTGCCTCACACTCAACCAACTAGGCTATGAGCCCATTGATATTTTGATATATTTATCGAGGACAGGCAAATCGCCTCCTCCTTAAAAAAATTATTATTATTATTTGGAGTTGTGATGAAAAAATTATTTAACTACCTCATGTATTTACTTTTTTAATACATATCATTTAAACAAATATTTACACCAATCAAATTCATTTTAACTACTTTTTAGTTTTCCTTCACATCAAACAATAAATTTCACTTTCCATCATTTATAATTCTATCTTATCAAACAACACATGTGAAAAATATATATCCTTCAAATACCTCACTTTCTCTGGACAATGTAAAATAATACAAGAATTCTTGAATATCCCTCAAAATCTTTTACATCAAGGCCCGTAATAGAAAATGTGAGGGAGAATTTGAGGTACAAGGAATAGTTATCCATTTAAGATAAGATACATAAAAGTCAAAGCAAGTCCACTATATAATAACCCAAATTAAACCAGTGATGTTTTTTTTTTGAGAACTAAAGAAGCGTATAGCTTCTTTTAATATATTAAAGCGGAGTTTAATACATTGGTTTTAGATTTTACATGATCAATGTAAAAAATACTACTCGCTACCCTTACACGTGGGTTCCAATAAAATTAAATTTCACATTTGAAATTTCAAATTTAAAACTTCCTAACAATAGAGGAGCCATTGGTTCCCTTCTTGCTTAATCCTTGCCGCCGTGATCGCGGACGTGGTTCGTAGAGCCTTAAAAATCCTAGAGTTCCGCTCCTTCCAAATTCCCCATATGGTGCCTATGAAGTGAGTGTCGAGTGTATTTCTTTCCTCTCCGGTCTTGAGTATCCTACTTGCCTCCCAAATTTGTAGAATGGAGGAATGGGTCGGTAGGTTTCGGGGGATCGGCCCCCCCATAGCTCTCCAAACTCTCTTTGCATACCTACAAGAAAACAATAGGTGGAGCGCCGATTCCCCTTGTGTGCCACAATTTTGGCAATTTTGGATGGTCGGCCAATTCCTTTTTGCTAGATTGTCGGCGGTTAGGATCCTATTGTTAATCGCTAGCCAAGCGAAAAATTTAGCTTTCACGGGGGCCTTAATTTTCCATAGGGATTCGTTCCATCTTTGGATAATGCCCGGGTTGATGAAGAATTTATAGGTCGATGAGGTGGAGAATTTGTCTTGATCAAGCCAAAGGGGGAGCTCGGATTGTGGGTCGACCGAAGATGCCAAAGAGGGGAAATAGCTTTTGTAGGTCCTTGATGAAGTAGGAGGTGTGTGAATCGGGGATTGAGAGGATATCGGAGGGAACTTGGATACCATATATTTCCCTTATGGTTGCTCCCCACATATCGTCTCGATTGGTGGACAATTTCCATAGCCATTTGAGGAGGAGGGCGTTGTTGTGTGTTTATAGATCGAGGATACCCGATGCCTCCGTTTTCCTTGGGCAAGCAAATTTTGCTCCATTTAGCAAGGCAATGCCCTCCGAGGCAATTTTTGTCGCCTCGCCAAAGAAAGTTCCGCGTCACTTTCTTCATTTCGTTGATGACCCATTTTGGCAATTTGAAACATTGCATGAAATAGGTGGGGATCGCGTTAAGCACCGATTTTGCAAGGACTAGTTGGCCGCCTAGCGAAAGACATTTTTCCTTCCATCCCGATAACCGGTTTCTCATTTTTTTGATGAGGGGGATGAAGTCGATTTTCCTCGGTTTCTTGACATTTAGAGGCATGCCTAGGTACGTGATTGGGAGTTCTTGTTTGTCGCAAGCTAGGAGCCTCGCAATGAGGGCGTGAAGCTCGGGCGGGACGGCTATCGGAACGAATTTGGATTTTACCAAATTAATACGGAGCCCCGAGATGTTTTGGAATAGCGTCAAAACATATGCGAGAATTTTGAGGTTGGACGGGTCCGCCTCGACAAAAAGAATAGTGTCATCCGCGTATTGGAATGCCCTTGTTGCGAATCTAACGGGTGAATTCATTAGATGGTTGATTCGTCGAATGAAAACTTGGAGTGAGTCGGCCACTAGATTAAAAATCATTGGGGATAATGGGTCTCCTTGTCTCACTCCCCTTTTATGTGGGATTTTCCTACCGAGCGACCCGTTTATTTTAATCCTCGACGACGCCGAGGTGAGTAGGTCGGCGAGCCAACGGTTCCATCTCGGCGGGAATCCACGTTCCTTTAATACTTCTTGTAAGTAGCTCCACGATATTGTGTCAAAGGCCTTGTGAAAGTCTATTTTGAACATGATCGTGGGGATCTTCCTTCTATGTGCCGCGCTAAGTCGTTCTCTAGCCGATAGGAACACCTCTCCGATCGACCTATTCTTAATGAATGCCGCTTGATCGCGGTGGATTAGCGATTCTATTTTTGGCTGGAGTCGGTTTGCGAGCACTTTGGTTATTGTTTTTCCTATTGTGTTGATTACACTTATAGGCCTAAAGTCTTTCATTTCCTTGGCCCCCTCCTTTTTTGGGATGAGCGAGATGGAGGCCGTGTTGATTCCGTGCAAACTTAGGTTGTGTTCAAAGAAGTCTCCGAATAAGCCTACGAGGATCGGTTCGAACACCTCGTAGTGTTTTTTAAGGGGTGGGTTAACTCACACCCTTTTGAATTAAGCAAATCAAGTTTTTTACATAATTTAGTATTTACAAACATGACTTTCTTTCTCCCCCCCTCCCTCTCTTCACCCCCCCTGATGAGACACTCATACTGAGATGAGTCATAGCGGTGGTTCTTCCTTGTGCATATCACGTCCCCCCGTCACGTTTCTTCCTGTTTAGCATATAGAAACTAGTTGATATAAGAAAAATTGTAAACTAATAATTCTTTTTATTGCTTTAGTGTATCCCCAGTGAAGACATCAAAAAAGAAATTCGTGATGCCGATAATTTAACAGAAGGAAGATTAGATGAATTCATATGCAAATTTCTCAAGGATTTCAAAGAAGGAAGGGTCGAAGAAGGCGGTTGTCCTACAACCATTTCGGCTTATAAGGTCTCCAAAGTTAGTGTTTCAGCGTATACGAGGATACTTGCAAAAAAACACCCGAAAATATCTAATAACTGTGATCATCCTGGTAATGTTATAACGGATATCACTTGGAATACGGGGTTAATAACGGTTCGTGACGGGGGAAAAGGACCCGTTAAGTTGGCATTGCTTCCTAATGGTACTCATTCTGGTCAGTTTTATGAACAAACTGAATTATCCACATTTGAGTGAATTAATAAGAAATAGTTTGAAAAAATTGAATGATTAGTCCTTGTGGTAGAGTTAAGATGTAATTTTGTTTTGTTGAATTATAAGTTTGTGTGAATGAATTGAAAGCATACCTCAGTTGGAAATTTTAATTAGTATATTTTTACAGGTTTTCCTGCCTCACCGTTCAGCCACGTCATCCTTATTTTTGGACCGTCGGATTCTACTAAGTTTTTCGCTACTGCATCTCATCCGTTCATTGATTCAATCAACTAGGTCTTCATACACCGTGCTTATTACTTATTGCTTTGTTTGATCTACAATGAACCAAGTCCATTCAACATTTATTTCCCAAAAAATATATATCTCCGTCTTTCTCTCTCCTCTCCAGATCATTTCGCCCCATCCCTAAACCCTAACTCTTAGGCGACATGAAGAGCGAAACACCCGCCGCCGACGAAACAGCCGATTTCAGTCGATTACGCGACATCTGTTCGTTCACCCTAACCATAGACTACTGAAACGACGACGGTTACAAGATACCATAAACCCTAACACTAGGCTACTGAAAACGACGGCGATTACCCGAGGTCGGTTGCTAGAGCAGATCTGGACTGTCACTACACGGCATCTCGGCAACCTAACCCTAGGCATGGCTCTAATTCGGTAATAACTCATTTTTTATGTTGGATTTTTGTTGTGCATCAAGTGTTAAATGTAATGAACCGAGTTTTCATCTTCCTTTTTTGATATATTTCCGATATGTTTCTGGTTTGGTATTGCTTTTCGATCTATTTAAGGATTTTAGAGTTGTTCTCAGCTGCTGGTAATAAGATTTAAATTAATGAATTGTATTTTTATTTTATTTTGTACAGTGTAGTGGAAGGCTGACGAGGCGATGGCTGCTTCATTCTTAGGGGTATATTAAATATATGAAATTACCTCTTTCCTCTTAATCAGTCTCCTTTAGGGTCTCGACTTGGCGGATACTTCATCGAAGAAATCACAGAATGACATGTAAGTCTATAATTCTATCTCGAATCTCCTACAATTTCATTTCGGTCCCCAAACTATTCTATTTTTTGTTTCTGCTCCAAAGAACAAAAGAACTTGCGAAATTGGTTGTAAAATAAGTGCTAAAAGTCGAGACCCTAAATAAAATTAGTAATATTAACATCGAAGTGTCCCTTTGTAATTGATTACCAAATTAGTAATATTAACATCGAATTATTATAGTTCATGTTTAGGTCTATATGTTTTTGACAGGTTAGGGCTAGGTAAAAGAAGATTGAGATGAGATATTTTGTAAAGTGATAAGCCCAATTAATTTGTCGGTACGGAAGTGTATGCTGTATCGGTACGTTTTTTTTTTATATCTTTTTAATATAATTAAGAAACGGTATTTGTATTGACTCTTTTCGTGACAGTACCGTTTTCATTAGAGATGGAAATGGTATTTTATTTATTATTTTTATATTTGATATATTCATGATGAGTAAGATCTATTTGTGTATAGTGTCTCAAGGTGCACAAGAGATATTGAAGCTATTGCCTCATATCAGTATGATGAGTTTTCTTAATATTTATTTATTTTAATTTCAATTATTTGGTGGAACTAAGTTGCTTACCAGAGAAAAGCTGTACTGAATGGGTGAGTTCCATGCCTTACAATCTGCGATGATGTGCGCGACTTTTTTTCCTTTTGATTGTATGATCCGTATTATATCAATATGGTTGAGTTAGTTTTGCTGAATTACAATTTTTTTCAATTTATTTATGTTCAATTTCATCGTTTTTCAGCTCCGGTTCACTCTGCATTGAGCAATGCTAATTTCTTGGTATCTGGACTCAACAACAGCTCAGCCGAGGTAATTTTTCATACGTATTGTTCTATTTTCGCTCGAATTCATTATTTACTACAGATTTAGTTGCACAAATCCATAATTTCGTGCAACTCTCTCTCATTTTAAATTTATTTTTTGCAGAGAACCTTTCTGTACCTATCATAATTAAAGTCTCGGGCGCTTTATGGTTATACCAGTGAAAAAAGAATGTCGAGAAGTGGCTGTTGGGCACGTTTCAGCAGAGGTAACTTAGCAAGGTATTAACAATCCCGCGCAAATGATTGTCTTAACTGATGGCCTTAAAATTGTACTATTTTTTTTAATATTGTACTTAAAATTTCTATTATGTGATTTGGTTAATTTTTTGATTTGTTTTATTAAAGATGAAATGTTGGCAAATTAGCAAGCCGAGAAGGATCCGAAGCTCCACGATCTTCTAATGAGGTATCTTCAAATTTGAATATGTCGATGTGGAAGGTTTAAAGTTTCTTAAACTTTGTGTGTTTTATGATCAGATTATGTTATTCTTATTTTCTGCAGATAAGATAAGGTGTTTGGTCAAATGTTCAAGAAAGTTAAGTAACAACAATGAAAACCTACGTACAATGTGTATTTAATGATTAATTTTGTATTGTTCCAATTTGAACGTGCCAGGATCCTTGAGATGATTGTTTCAACACGAAGCACCCACCGATTATAAACAATATAATAATAATTATTATAATAATAATAATAATAATAATAACCACTTATTCTTGGTTTTTCTTGGATTAACAACATTGCTGCTTCATATATTTGTTCGAGTTGAACCAGCCTCCTGTTGATTTTACTCCTTGTTAAAAAAAAAAAAGAAGAATTCACCGCATCACACCTCAGAAGGCATGTAATTTTTTGGATGTTGTGAACTAATTATTTTTGGTTACCCTTGGCGCTTCAATGCTTCAAAGAAGTTCAATGCAAGGAGTAATATGTTGGCCAGTTGTATAGATTACAATGTATGATTTGTTAATTAATATTTTTGTACTAATTTTGCTTGCCGATAATGAAAAATATAATTCTTTGCTGGTTTTGCGTAAATCTATTTACACAAATTGCCAAGAGTGCTCCTTTATGGATTAGTACGTTGTAGCAAAGTTTTACCCACTGCATATTATGTTTATATTTAACCCTCGAAACATCAACAAAAACAAAATTCAAGCACAAAGCACAAAAAATATGACGATGCCATCAACTAAATCAACCCGCGCAATTGCGCGGGAGTAGCGCTAGTGTTATATAATTTGTATTTGAGCTTATGTCATAATAATTTGGGTTCAATTCAGCTTTGACGAAGATTCTTATCAAAGTGTAAAAATTATAATTATAATATATAATTTAGAACGTTTCAAGGGGGTACAAATGAGAGACAATTAAATAGTTATTAACATAAAAATGTGAAGGTAAATTGAAAAGGAATACTTGAGCATAATATGTGTGATCCAGAATCATATTTTGTAGGGGAATATCAACTCATGCACCGACCAAGAACAATATATGATAGCATCATAACTAAATTATAACTTGAAATATATATATTTTTATTTCTAATGACTGAATACCAATTTGGTATTCATTTCAAAAAACAAAAAAAATAATATTTTGTAAGGGGAGTGCGATGATAGACCCATTTTCTTATCATGGATCCATTTTCAAAAAATTATTTTAAGAATTTTAGCTATTTATTATTTAATTCTACAAAATTTATGTTTTGAATAACATTAAATAATAAATATACACTAGAATTTTTAAAAAAATATCATTATTTCACAAATATTCGATTTTTTTTAAAAAAAAATGGATCTATCATAACACTCTCCATTTTGTAAATAAAATTTCCTGTGATTGTTGTTTGTTTAGGTAGGACTATCATTCTCTAACAATTATAGAAGTAGGATTTTAGGCAAACAGGAAACAGTGAAATAATATAATTCAAGTGTACCAGATTTTTTCTCATTTCGAGAAAAATGTTCGGGAGGAAAGGAAAAAGGAAGGTCTCGTAATAGAGTCAAAATCCAATAAGTTTAGGCACCACGCAACTATCACCCCGCACTCATCCCGCAGCTGACGTGGCATATACACTCCTGCCAAGTCATCTAGCAAAACGGATGGGAAAAAACTCAAACCCGATAAAAAAATAACCCATTAATCCTTCTCTTTCATTACGCCTGCTTCTTCTCTTTACTTCTCCGATTCTCCCCCTTTCCAAACGAAACATTGACCTGATCCGCATCGTGCAACAGAACCGTCGCCATCCCATCTCTTCTCCATCTCGCGTGACCACATCATCCCCATTCGAGCACTCTCTGTTCCCACTACTAATTTGACCCAAGACGACTTAAACAAACTTGCATCCATTAAAGCTGTGAGTATGTTTCGAGTGGGTTCCACTGCCGGATTTGTTGTCATTGAAACTGGGTCGCTCTTCTCGTATGGTAAACTGGTAATGTTATTGGCGTACCCAAAAATTGGATAATTACCCAAAACTTGATCTTGCTGTTGATAATGTTGATTATGTTTTCTTTATTTACTAGTGGCACAAATAAATCAAAACTAAATATTGCTCAATTCTTTATAATTAACATATTCTTTTTATCAATTACTGGTTCTGAGCTTTGTTTAGACGAAAAATTAATTTGATTTGTGATATAAATAGGTAGATCCAGATCCAGGCTAGTAAAAGAACAATAAGGATCCCTCCTGCTCGAAAATATGGTCGAAAAAATGGTGGATGTGTCGCAGTCAAATTCATAGTAACCGTGGACGAGACCAATCTTGTTGCGGATCTAGGGTACCCTTGCGATGCCCGTACAAGTGGTTCAGAAAGTTCAACCAGGGCAGACTGCAACAGATTGTCAAGGAGGAAGCATGCGAGGCAAAAATGAGGCTCAATCGGGATGGAAAAACATGGTAGAATTTGAGGTATATGCCAAAATTAGTTCGAGGAGTACTACACTAAGATGCAAGCTGCGAACGAAAGCCAAACTCCTCTTCCCTCTCAAGAGAATGGTGGCATGATGATGATGAGTTATCGAAAGGTCATTCTTGTTTGGGGAGCTCATGTACATACACTCAGATCAGATTGGAGGTATTTTGTATGCGAGAAAACCGATCATGCTCATCTGTTTGAACGATACGTGTCGCGAGGTCGTACTAGACAAGTCTAGTGGTCCTTTTTGTCTGCATATCATGTCGGGTCTCCTCTTTTTTTTTGTGAGGAATTTGAAATTTGAAAATGAGATGTGTATATGGTGTAAATGGTTCACTTGATATGGAATGTAAATGATATCGAACTGTGTATCGTTGAAATTTTTTGTATTGAATATTATTGAATATTGATTACTCGAGATTGAAATAGATATTTTAAAATAATTTTTTTTAGAAGTTCCTCGATTAGTTCTTCATATTTATAGTTTCTAAAAGATCTGTTACTTTCCCATAGCTGTGAAAATTTAAAAAGATCAAATATATCATCAGTTTAAATAACACATAATACAGCTGGATCATCGATTCACATGAAATTTTTTAAAAATAAATATACCAAGAGAACAGAGTATTGAGTAGTATCCGTTATATATCAAGTTACGAAAATGACTACAGGATTAAGACTAAAAACACAAATTACAGATCAACTTTTCCTTATTAAGTACATCAGCTATATCAAATTTCCCTTGCACGCACTTCCTACGAATTAACCTTGGCTTTATTTATTTTACGAATTCTTCTAATTCATTACAGCACTATCGTGTGGAATGCCGAGAACTAATGGTTCGAATTCGTTACAATAACATTACAGCACTATCGTGTGGAATGCCGAGAACTAATGGTTCGAATTCATTACAATAACATTGCCTCCTCGTTTTCTTCTGTCTTCTTCGAATTCACTATAAATTATTCTTCGAATTCATTTGGACTTAACCCTTATCAATTCATTACGAATGTAATTCATTATAAATTAACCATGCCTCCTTGTTTTCTTCTATCTTCTTGATCTCTTTGTCTTCGCACCTGTTCAAATATAAAACCTTACCCTGCTCAATTTGATGAATTCGGTGAAGTAGTTCGTCCTTGATTCCGCGAAATTGGTGCAGTACTACTTTGTCCCCCGACTTGATGAAATTGAGGCATAAGTTTTTTGTCAATTTGTAATATCCCTGGGATATTAACACAATTGATTGAGAGAACAAGGTTATTTAACTCAAATTCACAAACAAACTCGGATAATCTTCGATGAGATTTCACGAGGACTTCTTGCTAAAGATGAGTTCTTACAAGCTTGACATCTCAACTCAATCTCAAAACATAACATAACCCTAAAAATAAGGAAATACAGCCCTTATATATTCCATAAAAACGCTACAGTAATAACTAATTTTAACCGCTCGGAAGATGAATAGTAACTCTGGCTATTAATCCATCCTTCTGTAAGCCCATCATCTCGGCCCATTCTTCAGTCTTGAATACTCTAGCCCATCACTAAATACTCCTCAACCTAACGTCTCAGAATAACCCGCGCGAATCCTTTATTCAAATATCTTTTAAGCAAAAACAACCCTACATTTATTTATATCACAAGGAGACCCTCAGATCATCACATTACCTCTTCCTTTTTAAAACCTTGTCTCAAGGTTTAAAATTAGGAAACCTCCTCTTCAGATCATCATAATCTTCCCAAGTAGAGTCACATACTGGAAGATTAGACCATCTTATCTTCAATTTCACACCCACTGCATTATTTTTCTTGTAAATCTCTCTCTCCAACACCTCAACTGGTTCAACCTTCAAATATCCTTCAACACCAAGCAGGGGTAATTCTGGAATTACTGTTCTTTTATCTCCAATTTTTTTCTTTAATTGAGAAACATGAAAAACTGGGTGGATTTGAGATTCTGGTGGCAATTCCAGTTTATAGGCCACTTCACCAAATTTTTCTAAAATTTTATAAGGACCATAATACTTAGAATGAAGCTTAGTACCTTTGTTTAGGGTTAAACTGGTTTGCCTATAAGGCTGCATTTTCAGAAAAACCCATTCTCCAATCTCTAACTTCCTTTCACTCCTTCTCTTGTCAGCATAATTTTTCATTCTTTCTTGAGCTCTTTTTAAATTTTCTTTGATTAAATGCATAGCACTAACCCTCTCATGATGCCACTCATCCACAGAGGCTATATTAGATTTTGGGGCATTGCCAAATTCTAAGGGATTAGGGTTATATCCATATAAAGTAGCAAAGGGAGTTGCTTTCAAAGAACTGTGATGACTAGTATTGTACCAATACTCAGCTTGGCTCAACCATTGGTACCATTTCTTTGGTACATTTGAGATCATACATCTCAAATATGTCTCTAGGCATTGATTGATTCTTTCTGTCTGGCCATCACTTTGTGGGTGATAAGAGGTGCTAAAATGCAACTTAGTCCCCTGAATTTTAAAAACTTCTTTCCAAAAATTACTTGTAAAGATTTTGTCTCTATCACTTACTATTTCTTTTGGTACACCATGAAGTTTAATCACATTATCAAAAAATGCCTTAGCCACTGTGTGTGCAGTGAAAGGATGGGTCAGTCCAATAAAATGGGCATATTTGGTTAACCTATCAACCACCACTAATATGCAATCCTTACCCTCAGATTTAGGTAATCCTTCTATGAAATCCATACTAACACATTCCCAAGCTTCTACTGGTATGGTTAAAGGTTGCAGCAACCCTGGACTTAACACATTTTCTCCTTTATTTTTCTGGCATATCTCACATTGAGATACATAATTTTGAACTTCCTTCTTTAATCCTTTCCAGTAAAACACCCTTTTTATTCTTTGATATGTGTTTACTATCCCTGAATGCCCTCCTACTGCATGATCATGCAATTCTTTCAATAATTTCTCTTTTAGTTCTTTTTTATCACCAATGACCATTTTGCCCTTAAACCTAATTATCCCATTACTCATTTGATACTCTTCCATCTCTTCTGGTTTCAATAAAATTTTCTCTTTTAGTGTGAGTATAAAAGGATCATTTTCATAACTATCTTCCACTTCTTGGTACCAGTTAGGAGTAATGGTACTTACTGCTTGTAATTCTCCTTTTTCCAATTCATCTTCTTCTCCATTAGGTTTTCTTGATAAAGCATCTGCTGCCTTATTTTCCACCCCTTTTTTATAAATTATTTCATAATCCAGACCCATCAATTTAATCAATCCTTTATGCTGCAATTGAGTATTAATCTTCCCACTCAAAAGAAATTTCAAACTCTCATGATCAGTTTTAATCTTAAAATTCCTGCCCATTAAATATTGCTTCCATTTATCCACTGCCATGAGTATGGCCAATAATTCTTTTTCATATACTGATCTACCCATATTTTTCTGTCCTAATGATTTGCTTAAATAGGCAATGGGTTGCCCTTCTTGCATCAATACTGCCCCTATTCCTTCTCCACTTGCATCACTCTCTACTATGAAATCCTTATTGAAATCAGGTAATTTGAGCACTGGAGCTTCAGTCATTTTCTTTTTGAGAGTTTGAAAAGATATTAAGGCCTGATCATTCCAATTAAATCCCCCTTTCCTTAACAGATTGGTCAATGGTTTACTTAATATTCCATAATTCTGAATAAATTTCCTATAATATCCAGTAAGGCCCAAAAATCCTCTTAATTGTTTAATATTTCTGGGAATTGGCCAATCAACCATGGCTTTGATTTTATCTGGATCAGTTGCCACTCCTTCTTCACTGATTATGTGACCCAAATAATCGATTTGCTTAACCCCAAATCTACATTTCGACTCTTTAGCAAAAAGCTGATTCTTTTCCAGAATTTCGAATACCAATTGTAAGTGTTTGAGATGGGATTCTTCATCTTTACTGTAAATTAAGATGTCGTCGAAGAATACCAACACAAACTTCCTTAGATACGGGGCAAACACCTTGTTCATCAGAGCCTGAAACGTGGCTGGCGCATTGGTCAGACCGAATGGCATAACAAGGAATTCGAAATGACCATGGTGCGTTCGAAAGGCAGTTTTATAGACGTCTTCGTCAGCCATTCGTATTTGATGGTATCCAGACCTAAGATCCAGTTTAGAAAAGATCTTAGATCCTTGCAATTCATCTAATAAGTCATCTATAATCGGTATAGGAAACTTATCTTTAGAGGTGATTGCATTGAGCTGGCGATAATCCACACACATCCTCCAAGAACCATCCTTTTTCCCCACCAATATCGCCGGAGAAGCAAAGGCACTGTGGCTGTTTTGAATCACACCACTCTCGAGCAATTCTTTCACCATTTTCTCTATTTCTTCCTTCTGAAAACGAGCGTATCGGTAGGGACGAATCTGAATGGGGTGGGAATTCGATTCCAGTATTATCTGGTGATCGCAATCTCTCTTCGGAGGTAAGGAATCCGGTTCTTTAAAGACCCCCGAATACGTTTCTAAGAGAACCTTCAACTCCGTCTTTTTGGATGAGTCGAATTCTTGAATCCCAATTTCAAAAAACTGAGAATTCAAATACGGACTATCTTCACATCCCTCCTTACAACTTCCTTCATGCTTTGTTCTAGAAACGATTTCTATTTTTCCAACGTAAGCCAGACTTGAAATCTGATTCTTTAAAAACCAGGATTGCAAAGTCTTTCCTTCAATCATCCTCATCTCTTGAACTCTTCCTTCTTCTCCTTGTAATTCTATCCGTTCTTCGTTTTGGTTGAGAATAATTTTTCCTGCTCGATAATCAAACTCGACGGGACTGAACGATTTCATCCAATCGACCCCGAGAACCATATCGACCGAGCCTAATTCCAAGAGTCTCACATCACATTGATAAGCTCGCTCGTTCATCATCCAATTAAATCCTTGAATCATTCCATCAGAGATCACTTTGGATCCATTCGCCACAGTAATCAGCATTGGTTTAATCATCTTAATGGGTAACCCTGTAATTTTCGCAAACTTAGGATCCAAGAACGTATGAGAGCTTCCGCTGTCAATTAGAATTACGAATGTTTTCCTCTTGTATTGACCGATTAATTTAATCGTTTCCAATCCTTTTTCTTTTCCATTAATGGCAGTCACCACAATACTCATCAGTTCTTTGTTATTTTCTTCTTCATTCTTCTCTTCTCCCCCTTCGTTTCCTTTGGCTCTCATCTGATCCTCACTGGACTCAGTTTGAGATTCCTCCGATTTTTCTTGTTCATCTGCCATTACAATGTACACACTTCCCTTCTTCGGTTTATTTTTGCAATCGTGTGCAGTTGAGAATTTCGCCGGACACCAATAACAAAGACCATCTCTTTTTCTTTGTTCAAAATCAATTTCTTTGTATCCTCCTCCCTCTTTTTTATTATTAAAACTTTTATTCTTTTCCTTATATCCCTTTTCCAAGTTCTTATTATAATTCTTATTCTTTTTCCCGTAATCCATGTTCACATCGTAATGGTGAGCATTATCAAACGCCTCCCATAATGTTCTTGGTCGGGACACTAGCACTTGTGATCTTAATTCTCTTTGTAACCCAGCCACGAAGCATTCTAAGAAGTATTGATCATTCAAATGGGGGTGTTGAAACATCATCAAATTCTGACTCCTTTCAAACTGCTGAATGTATTCATCTAACGATCCTCTCTGTTTTAATGAATGGAATTCCCCCACTGTCCCCATTTGTAATTTTCCTTCGAATCTCCTACAAAGATCTCTACAAAAATGGCTCCATACTAGTTGGGTTTTATTCATTTGATATCCAATATACCATTGTTCTGCCTCTCCCGTCATATAAAGTGATACCAGCTCTACTTGCTGCCATTCAGGAATTCTGCAATACTTGAAATAATTCTCGCACTTGATAATCCACGCTTTGGGATCTATCCCTCTGAATGTGGTTACTTCAATTCTCGGTTTCGCCACAAACTCATAATGATTTTCCCGTTCGTGTTCTCGATTCCGGCCTCTCTGTCGATTACGATCACGGTATCGTGGTCTTTCACCTTCATGATCTCGATTCCTATCATGATCATGATATCGATCTTCCTCCCATATCAGATCTTTATCTCGATCATAATCATCATACGGATTTCTATCAAGATCAGGATCCCATTCTCTTCCTCCTGATCGATCCTTCCCTCTACCGCGCTCTCTTTCGTTCTCAAACTCTCTCCCTTGTGAGATCTGATTTCTACGATCCAAACGAGATGTTTGAGCCTCATCGATTTTCTCTTTTCCCTTACCATTCTTCTGATTTTGGGGACGATGGTTGCTCACGTCTGTTGTCACCGCTTTGCTCCCTCCTGGTGGATTGGTCAACATCGCCTCCATCCTCATCATCATTTCTTTCATTACCTTAAAATCTTCATCATGTTTCAAGAGCACCCCCTCAATCCTGGTTTGAGATGATTGTAAGCCATGGACATCGTTCTCGAGTCGTTGTAGTCTTCTCTCTGACTCTATTCCGCTCGATTCGTTCACTGTGGCTAAATCTCTCTCCTTCTCCAATTGAGATCGGGTCTTCGCCATGGATAAAATCTAAGGATTTGGGGATCGTATCGCTCTGATACCAATTGTAATATCCCTGGGATATTAACACAATTGATTGAGAGAACAAGGTTATTTAACTCAAATTCACAAACAAACTCGGATAATCTTCGATGAGATTTCACGAGGACTTCTTGCTAAAGATGAGTTCTTACAAGCTTGACATCTCAACTCAATCTCAAAACATAACATAACCCTAAAAATAAGGAAATACAGCCCTTATATATTCCATAAAAACGCTACAGTAATAACTAATTTTAACCGCTCGGAAGATGAATAGTAACTCTGGCTATTAATCCATCCTTCTGTAAGCCCATCATCTCGGCCCATTCTTCAGTCTTGAATACTCTAGCCCATCACTAAATACTCCTCAACCTAACGTCTCAGAATAACCCGCGCGAATCCTTTATTCAAATATCTTTTAAGCAAAAACAACCCTACATTTATTTATATCACAAGGAGACCCTCAGATCATCACACAATTTGATCGGTTCGAGGCACTATTTCCCCAATAATTTAGGCCATTTATCTACTCGGCTCACTATTTTTGGTCTCCCAATCATCCAATTTCAGGTTGAATTAATACCGTGCAATGCGAGATATGAACTGAAAACTCGTGAAACAATCATAACAAAAATATGCCCTTGAATAAAATGAAATTAATGAATTAAAGATCATACATGTAGCAGTTTATAATTAGATAGAGCTAGTTCGCATTTATCCTCTTTGATTATCTTCAAGCAGGTAGCAGTTTATAAACTAGCTCTCGTAGTATTCCTGCAATTTGGAAAGAGCGGCGATTTAGCAGTCGGCATGAGCCTTCTCTGGCTCCAACGATTTGAGATGAGATGGAAGAAAGAAAGGGGATTCATCGGACTTTATCGCTAGGCTAAGAGAAGTTCGGACTCGCACTCAGCAACTGAGAAATAGGAAAAGAAGTTCGGAGCTTTTTCTCATTTTTGTTATTGAGAGAGAAAAAGGGTTCCCCTACTTAACGGGTTAACGGGTCAAGAAAAATCTTTTTTGTGCATCCGTTAGGACCGCTAACATGGCGCTGACGTGGCAGGGGCGCCTCCGCCACATCAGTGTGCGGGTTGCGTGCGGGTTATAACTTGCGTGGTGTCTAATTTTATTGGTCAAAATTACCATTAATGATTATGAATAATTCATTGGAAAAAAGAAGAAGTAATGGAACTTTTTGTCTATATAGTAAATCCTTTCAAACTTTGACCCGTATCTTAGAAAATATGATAGAGACTTACTTAAAAAATTGAGACACCAGAGAAAATCATATATGGGTATCCTCTCTGGTTCAGTAATGATAGAAATCATAATATTTTTTTTTCTTTTGTTAATATCCTAGTGTGAGCGAAATTTCTTTATTGATGACGGAGTCACGATTTTGCTGACGTGACAGATCATTGCCATGTCAGCAATTCGAGGTAAAATTCGAGAAAATAGTGATGCGGCTCTTCTCATTATACGTCTATACATTTTTCACGTTCTTATAACATGTATAAAAATAAAGCACATATTAATATTAATATTAATTTCACGTAACTCATGTTAAGGTACTATGTAATATTTGTAACACATAACAATACAATAATATGAAAGAAAAAAGAAGATTTTTTGTGGGTGAAGAGAAAAAAAATCTTGTAAAAAAGGTAAAAAGATGCTTATCAAAGCCTTGTCCAATAATACAGCCTTGTGATATAGAAATATGGGAAATTTTACTCTTCCCTCCAGATTCCCCCACGAGTCCGTTTTCTTTGTTGCGGTCAAATGAAAACGTTATGTGTGGCCATCATCACCATAACATCTGACCGTTCAATTTGGTGGGCTCCACAACCGAAAATGAGACGAGGAAGAATTAAAGAAAGCGTCCATTTTGAGGGGAAGCAAAAAATTTCACTTACTCTTCAAATATTTTGGTTGATACGAGAGCTACAATTTTTCATATATGTCCCTACAATTTGTTATTTCTAAAAAAATATATAACAACAAATGTAAACAAAAGCATATCACATTTAAATATTTCCAACATCATATGTATTTAATATTCTATTCAATATCTATATTACTCGTACAGGAAATATGTCGTATAAAATAACAAATTTTTGTAAGTACTTCATCGATACATTTCGAAAACTGTCGACGTATGGATAAATATGTTTTATAAAATAAAATAATACAAATTCGAAATCAAATAAAAAGTATATAATTTATTTTGACATTTCTATAAATCAAACAGAATAGCATATTTTTCTCAAATAAAATAGAATAACACATTTTTCTCAAATAAAATTAGTCACATAATAGTATGATCTCAACTATATTATTTTAAAAATATCCAAGTAAATATATTGACATCATTTTTATTTTTATTTTGTCATACAAACTAGATAATGTTAAATATTAAAAATATTTATTAAACAAATTCAAAAGTTGAATAAAAATGGTGTATAAATAAGTTGTAACAATAAATTCTAAATATATTTCGTCAAAATATTTAGTATCTATAATATTAGGAAATAGTTAAATGTATGTTTTAATTACTGACTAATGTTATGTTTAAAGACAAAACAAATCATTATTCATATGGTAAATGGGATCTAATTAATTAAAAAAAATACCCAATATTCTTTTTAAAATGGTGTACCATAAAATTTCGAAAAAACTAATATTATATTAAATAGATTATTCAATATTTATTACTTTTATGAATCAAATAAATAACACAGTACCTTTTTGTTCAATTTTTTTAGAAAAACATATTCAATTATTTTGTTTGTCATACTAAGTGTCGTAAAATGTTTCTTATATGTTTTAAAAATCAAAATTATATCAATATGTAGATAAAATTATTTTATAAAATTACTTTAAAAAAAATTCAAATGATATAATTGATGCGTAAAATGTTCATATTCAAATGATAAATTATATATTTTTTATTTGATTTTGAATTTTTTTTTATAAGGTGTATTTTTTCATACGTCGTCTGTTTTCGAAATGTACGGTAAAGTCCTTACAATTTTTTTTATTATATATGATATATTTTCAGTACAAGTAATATAGATATTGAATAAAATATTTGACACGATACAATTAATGTTGGAAATATTTAAATGTGATATACTTTTGTTTACATTTGTTGTTATATAGTTTTTAGAAATAATAAATTGTAGGGACATATATGAAAAATCGTATCTCTTGTATCAACCAGAATATTTGAAGAGTAAAAGAAAAAGTTTGTTTTCCCCTCAAAATGGTCGCTCTCTTTGTTTCTTCCTCATATGTTTTTCGGTTGTGGAGCCCACCAAATTGAACGACCAGATATTATGATGACGATGGCCACACATAACGTTTTCATTTGACCGCAACCGAGAAAACGGACTCTTCTCCCACAACTTGCCGATATGATTAATTAACCACTAATCACCATCTCAATCAACACAAATAAACTCTATTAACAATTAATAAATATTAATAATTATTAACATTTAATACATATGTACCTTAATTCTATATTAATTAATGAGGTCATATACTGTACCACCTCATTTCCCCACAACATCTTCTATATTCCTAACTAATGGTTAATTAACATGATAATTAACCAAATGACACTCATTAATAATTAATTAATATATAATTAAAATACATATAAATACATATTTTTTAATTAATATCAATTAATTGTTAATCGAATATCCGTTTGTTAATGATCATACTAATTAATCATAAATTAATGATTAATTGGTGATATATAGGACGTGGCGGGGAAATGAGGGAGTATGACATAATTATCCTTAATTAATTATTAATTGAGTGTTCTTTTGTTAATTAAAATGGTGATTAACTATTAATCATCCATATCAGCAAGGTGTGGGAAAACTGGGAGAGTAGTAAATGGGCTCTAGAAATATCAAAGCAGGGCTCAACTGCGCATGCAGGCCCCTTACAAACCAGACTCCTTTCCCACTATATAAATATAATAACCAAAATTTAACCAGTAATGTATTGAAGCTGCATTAAATCATCCATTTTAGAGTAATGCCATGGAAACCACCACTTCACAAAGGTACAACTTATAAAATCATACATATAAATTATTGTATCTTGTTAATTTCGTCTTTCATAGGATTGCGGTGGTAACGGGGGCAAATAAAGGGGTTGGACTTGAGATATGCAGGCAATTGTTACAGAAAGATATTAAGGTAGTATTGACTGCGAGAGACGAAACCAAAGGTCGAGCAGCCTCTAAGAAGCTTCGGGAAGAAGAGGGCAAAGATGTAATTTTCCATCATCTCGATGTCTCCGACCCCGATACCATCAATACTTTGAAGGATTTTATCGAAAGAGAATTCGGAAGGCTTGATATTCTGGTAATATTCTTAATTCTTCAATTATGCAATTAGTTGGCAATATTTCACCAAAATTGTTATGATGCATGCTATGAAGTTAGTTAAGAAGAAAATAATGCTGTTATTTTAACTTATTTTATTACTTCTCGCTGTATTTATCAGGTGAATAATGCGGGAATTGGAGGAGTACAATTGGAACCTCAAGCTTTAATTGGCCCGAATCAAGTGGTAATTAGCTCGCCATCGATTACGTTCGTATTGAATATTGTGATTTCATCTCAAGAAAATAATTATTACAAATGTTGTTCTTTGTTTATAGGAAGATCTACATAGCCTTGTCCCTGCAATGATGCAACCCTATGAAAAAGCTAGAGAATGTTTGGACATCAATTATTATGGAACAAAAAGAATGTGTGAGAAATTTATTCCTCTTCTTGAACTTTCTCAATCCTCAAGAATTGTTAATCTTACCTCAGCCTTTGGAAGACTACAAGTAAGAAAATCTAAAAATTCCTTTTGAATATTTACAAAATTTATTTATAAAGTATTTCGTTTTATTGAAACTAGTTGATAAAAGAAAAATTGTGAACTAATAATTCTTTTTATTGTTTTAGTGTATCCCCAGTGAAGATATCAAAAAAGAAATTCGTGATGCCGATAATTTAACAGAAGGAAGATTAGATGAATTGATATGCGAATTTCTTAAGGATTTCAAAGAAGGAAGGGTTGAAGAAGGCGGTTGGCCTACAATCTATTCGGCTTATAAGGTCTCCAAAGTTAGTGTTTCAGCGTATACGAGGATACTCGCAAAAAAACACCCGAAAATATCTATTAACTGTGTTCATCCAGGTTCTGTTATAACGGATCTCACTTGGAATACTGGATTAATAACGGTTCGTGACGGGGCAAAAGGACCCGTTAAGTTGGCATTGCTTCCTGATGGTACTCATTCTGGTCAGTTTTATGAACAAACTGAATTATCAACATTTGAGTGAATTAATAAGAAATAGTTTGAAAAAATTGAATAATCAGTCGTTATGGGAGAGTTAAAATGTAATTTTGTTTTGTTGAATTATAAGTTTGTCTGAACGAATTGAAAGCATACATCAGTTGGAAATGTTATATAATTTTTATTTGAGCTTATTGCACAATAATTTGGGTTCAATTCAGCTTTGAGGAAGATTCTTTTTTTTGAGGGAGGAGGCTAGCAATAGCCATCACTCAGGATAATTAAAATAAAAAAAGGTTTAATTACAAGGTGTCCCACCATCCAAATTAAAAATTACTACTTTGAACCAAGGTTACAGAAATCGCTAGGCGCTAGTCGGGCGGACGGGCACCGTCTAGCGCCTAGAGGGATTAATCGGGGATTAATCGGATCTAGACGGATTTGTAATTTTACATTATTTTTGTTATTTTTTTAATTTTATATATTATCATTTGTGCTATAATTTTTTATACTAAAAATAATATATATTGATTTATTTAAAATAACGTCCAAATTAATCATAACATGAAATCTACATATTAATTTATTTAAAACAACGTCCAAACAAATTATAACACGAAATCTACAAAATAACATTAATACAAATTCAAATAAATCACAAAATAAAATTACTAAAAATAGAAATAAGAAATAATGTATATTGATTTATTTAAAACAACGTCCCAATTAATCATAACATGAAATCCACATATTAATTTATTTAAAACAACGTCCAAACAAATTATAACACGAAATCTACAAAATAACATTAATACAAATTCAAATAAATCACAAAATAAAATTACTAAAAATAGAAATAAGAAAATAAATGAGTTGTGGATCTTAAAAAAAAAAAAAAAAAAAAAAAAAAAATTAGTTGGCCTGGACGGCCCAGGCGCTATTTAGGCGGGCCTAGACGCAATTTAGGCGGGCCTAGGCAGAATTCCGCCTAGACGGGAACGCCTAGGCTTATACGTGGGCGTTTTCCCAACGCCTAGCGCCTAGACGCCGCCTAGGCGGCCGGGCCGATTTTTACAACATTGCTTTGAACTACTTCCTATTTGCATTAATTTTCATTAAAGCTTAGGCAACATGAATAGAGGAGAGATAGGCTAACTGATGGAAATCGTCCTTCTCTTAGCAGTGGTTATACCATTGATGTGCCTCGTTGCGGATCACCAACCACAGAGCTCGTGTCGAAGAGGATTTTCCGGTAAAGAGACGGCGGTTCCTTTCCTTCCATAAATTCCAGATCGTCGATAACCACAGACTACCCCAACTTTGAGGAAGATTCTTATGATTGTGTAAAAATTATAATTATAATATATATAATTTAGAACGTTTCAAGGGGTACAAATGAGAAATAATTTAATTGTTATTAACATAAAAATATGAAGGTGAATTGAAAAGGAATACTTGAGCATAATATGTGTGATCAAGAATCATATTTTGTAGGGGAATACCAACTCATGCACCGACCAAGAACACTATATGATAGCATCATAACTAAATTATAACTGGAAATATGTAATTATATTTTTATTTCTATTTATAAAATGATGTGAATACCAATTTGGTATTCATTTAAAAAAAAAAAAAAAAATCATATTTTATAAATGGAATTTTCATGTGATTGTTGTTTGTTGTTTAGGCAGGACTATCATTCTCTAACAATTGTAGAAGTAGGATTTTAGGCAAGCAAGAAACATTGAAATAATATAATTCAAGTGTACCGGATTCTTTCTCATTTCGAGAAAAAGATTCGGGAGGAAAGGGAAAAAGGAAGGTCTAGTAATAGAGTCAAGAAAAAAAAAAGTAATGGAACTTTTTGTCTATATAGTAAATCCTTTCAAACTCTCACATGTATCTTAGAAAATATGATAGATACTTACTTAAAAAATTGAGACACGAGAGAAAATCATATATTGGTATCTTCTTCGGTTCCGGTAACGATAGGAACCATAACTATTTTTTTTCTTTTGTTAATATCCTAGGGTGAGCGAAATTGTTTTATTGACGACAGTGTCACGAGTTTGCTGACGTGACAGACCATTGCCATGTCAGCAATTCGAGGTAAAATTCGAGAAAATAGGTGTGGTTCCTATCATTACTCTTTCGGTCCATATGGAATGCGAACAAGGGAACACATTTCTCTTCTTGATATCATAGTATCATCATTCTTTTCGGGCATGTTTGATTTGAGGGATTTTGATATACATGGATATGTGAAATACATGTGTTTCAATATCCATGTATTTTGTAATCCATGTGAGTTGTTTGATTTGTTGTATTTGATAATTCATGTATATGAAATAATTTGTTTGATTCTTGGTACAAAATCCATGATTTTAATATTTTAATATTTAATCCTTTATTATATTATATTATACTATATTATATTATATTATATTATATAATATTATATAATATTTTATTACCTTATAATATTCTATATGATATTCTTTAATATGATATTATATTATTTTATTTTATATTACATTATATAATATTTTATAACATTATATTGCTTTATATTATATTATGTTATTTAATTCTTATTATATAATATTATATTAGATTAGATTATATTATTTGATATTATATTATATGATATTATATGATATTATATTTATATTATATTATATTATACAATATAATATAATATATAATAATATTGTATATATTATATTGTTTTATATTATATTAGATTTTATGATATTATATGATGTTATATTATATACCATTATATTATATTATATTATATTGTTTTATATTATTCTAAATTATACTATACTATATTATATTATATTGCTTTATATTATTTTATATTATATTAGTTTATATTATATTACCTTATATTATATTATATTATAATGTTTTATATTATATTATATTATATTAAATACTATATTATTTTATACTATATTATAGTATATTATATTATATTGTTTTATATTGTTTTATATCATATCATATTATATTGTTTTATATTAAATATTGTTTTAAATTTTATTATATTAAATTATATTATAATACATTATAGGATAGTATATAATATTATATTATCATTATATTATATGATATAATATAAATATAATATAATTATTATTAATGAATATAATTTGAAGAAATAATATTATGAAGAAATACATGGATAGCTATCCATGTATTTGAAATATCAAAATTTTTAATGTATAACAATATCCATTTTCTTATTCATGATTTCATCCTAATCCACCAAATCAAATAATTGATTGTATTTGAAATCATAGATATCCAAATCACACCAAATCAAAGATGCCCTTTTTTTTCTTTTCTTTTCTTGTAGACTCTTTTCCTCGTTGATTTTTCTACCTTCGAAAATATAAACAAACAAATCGTTTCCATGGATGTTAATAACAGTCGACTATTAAAATAAATAAATATGTGAAGAAAAACAGTTCATCAAGGAGAGATTGTCATCGTATGGAAACAGGATACATAAAACAACCACTAAATTGAAATAAAAAGATATCTCTAATAAAAGATCTTCTTAAATGGGATGAAGGTGAATTTTACATCGATTTATATTGGAAACGATTTATCCAAAAACGATGGGCCGGAGAGTCCACTTTGATTATGTTTAGGTTGGATTAGCCTAACTCGTGATATTTCTATATTTAGTCATATAAGCCCAAAAAAATAAAAATATTTGTATTGTGTGTCCTTAATCCGGAAATAAATATTATAATTTACCTTTCTTCAAACTTCATATTAACTAAGAATGTTTGAAAGAATGTTTTTCAAACATTTGTCTCTTGTCCACCCATCTTTGTGCCTACGAACTATTCGTGAAACATTTTATAATTCTTACATATAAAATAGTAATTTTACAACTTCTAAAGTTACACTGTGCAATTCATTTGAGGAGGAACAAATAATAAATTTTACACTGTTATATTGATAAAACATAATGAATCATAACTATATATATAATGTTAGGCGAAACTCTTGTAGAGACTAAGGCCCCACCCGGACCCTACGAAGATCCGTCTTGAAAGTGATTTACAAGATTCACAACTATAATCCAAGATTTAAGATCTAGGATTGCTTTAATTTGAGATATGAATATTCGCACTAAAATTCAAGATTTGACATTCTAATTGGATTACAAAAGAAAAATTAAAATCCGAAGTGTGCTATAAATTGCTATAAACCGATATTTGGAGGCCAACTTTATTTATTAAATTTCGATGCATGCACGCAAATCATGGGTAACAAATAAAGAGAACTTTTTCTTTGTTCCAAGATTTTACCAACACGTTCTTATATTTTAATTAACACATTTAATTAGCATGATAATTAAAAACACCTAATTAATAATTAATTAGTATTAATTCAAATTTATTAATTCAAATGATTGTTATTTATATATTAATTAATTGTTAATTATATGACATGTATTAGTTATCTTATCGTGTTAATTAAATGTGTTAATTAGGACATAAAAATTGTGAGAGTAAAATCTGGGCACATAAATTTATTTTTGGTGTAAGTAAATCCGGTAAATCCGGTATCAACGGGTTTTAAAATTCAACTTGATTTAGTTTTAAAATATTTTTGAAAACTATATTATTTTTTGAAATTTTTATCCATACGTGGTTATATGCGGAAATGTTCCTTAAAATTACTTAGAAGGCGAACTTCTCGGTCCAATCTCTCGGTAAAGTCATCAATATTGCGTAGTAATTTCTTCCTTTGGTCCCTATTTGGCAGCTAGATAAATAAGGTATAACTTACTTTATTTGCTTTATCCTTGCCAAACGTGAAAAGAAATGGAGGTGATAAGTGGGATTAGACAAGATTTGTGCCTCCAATTTTATCCCATCTTTGAGCAGTGATAGCTTAATCTCTCATTTATTCCTCAAAATTAAGACCAAAATGTCCTTGTTTTAATTTCTATTCCCATGTATACGAATATTTTAATGTATAAAAATTTTCTCTCTCTTCCAACTCATCTTCATCTTTCCCCACCATCAAACATTTTCCATCTTTATTTTCTTTTCTCAAATCGAAAATATCTCTTGATATTTTTATGTTTTCTACAAATAAGTCATATTATTATATTTCTCGTCCTTTTCTCGTCGTTTTAGGATCATGATTGCATATGTTTAGTTCAAGTTCGTGAAATAATTGTGTTTAGTGTTGTGTTATTGTTTGTGTTTGTATTCTTACATCTCTTCTATTTAAAAACAAAATTATGAGATTTCGATAATTTATATTTTCATTTTTTTAGTTAATTATTTATTTTTTCATGAATGATGATTCATTTCACTAATAAAATCAGTACAAAATTAATTAATATTATCACATTTATTATAATTAAAGTTAATTTATATTGATATGTTATTAATTCATATATAATAAATTACTAATATTATCACATTTATTAATTCATATATAATAAATTATACAGAAAAGTATCAATTTATGTAATACATATAATTATCATATTTAATTATAATTAATATATAATATGTAATGAGAATAATCTGAGAAGTTTGATCTTCCAATCAAAGCAAGTCAAATATATAATTAGCAATATAATATAATATAATATATAATGCATATATCATACTATTATATAATCAGTAATTTAATATGATTATGGTTAATATAATTAATAATTAATATAAGTAATACATGTGACAATAATATAAATCTTATTAATATTGGTATATTTAGTATAATTTTGTTTGATTAAATTTAGTTTTATTATTAATACAATATAGTTCTATTTAGTTTTATTATGTATATTTATTTTAGTTTCTAATGAAACATTTTCAATTTAACATACTATAATAAAAAGGATATTTTGGTCATTTCAAAATATTTTCTTATTAAAATCAATTCTATCCCAAATTTTATTCCTATCACTTTACCAAACAACATTCTAAAATGGAGAGATAAAATGGTATAACTCACTAATCCTCACACTAGTTATACTTAATCCTATCTTGCTCCCAAACAAAGCCTTGGGATATATTGAAATATTTAAAATTGATTATAAATCCAACATGTCTTTTTTGTCTTGAAAAACAAACTTTTTTTTGTAAGGAGAAATAAACTCTCGGATTTTCATTAATGAAATGTCCTTTAAAAAAGGTTGCGATGCAAGATTTTTTTTTGCAAGGTTAGTTAGTTAGTTAGGCTATCCTATAACAAGCTTGCGATTATTAGATAATCGACACAAGTTGCTCCATTTAAGATAGTGCCGGGTTAGTTAGTTAGTTAGTTAATGGATTCGGTACCGGTTTCCTTGAAGATAAGTGCACGGTGCATGGACTTATTGGTGAATATGGCTCCGTTTCTTCGTTTCCGAATACTCAAAGAGTATGGAAGTGCAAAGTACGTCTCATTTTTTGGCATTTTCGTATGCGAAGAGGTTTCTGTTCAATAGCCATGGCATGATGGTCTATTGGGCGATTGTGGATTGTTTTTTATCATTAAGGTTGTATGTAGATGTGAGGATGCTAGGCTCCATACTTGTCTGGCAAAGAGACGGTGAAGGAAGAAGTGATCTGCGGTTTCTTCATGATTCCGTCGCAATTGGGGTATGTTTTTTTTTGGTTCGGCCATCCTTGTTTTTCAAGATTGTTTGCTTTAGCAATCGATCTTGAAAAATTGATCATGCGAAAAACTATATTTTGGCGGGACATCGAATTCCACCGAATTCTTATTCCCGGATTGGTACACATTTTGAAAACAAACTTCAAAGGATCATTTTCTGAAAGAAGTGAGATTTAGTGATCTTGGGAGATTCAAATAACTCAAGCAGAGGGATAAAATTAAATGCCTCACACATTCTCTTGGTTCCATAATAATTTATATCGACGCATTCTTTAGCCGTTTTTTAAGTTTGCCTCGCAGAATTGGCAATGACATTAGCTTTTTTCCTATCCACTTGAGCCTCGAGACTAAAATTTGAAATATAAAAAAAAACAGACATCCTTCTTGAAGTTTATCTATGTTTAATATTGGAAGTTATAGAGCAAAAGCTGGAAAGGAAAATGCCAAAAGACGAAGTAGTTAATTGCAGCTTGATCTTCGTTATCTAGGGGACGAGGTTCCAATTCTGCTCCCTCGACTCCTGCATTATTAATCTGTAGATATCACAGCCAAAAGCATTAATTTGTTTAAATGTTGTAATGAACAAATAATTAAGAATTAAGAATTTACGATATCACCACTTCATAAAAGAAACCAACTCGATTATGGCACATTATTACAATTTTATTTCGCTTACCAGAATATCGAGTTTCGAATTGTGCCTGGACAAAATCTCTGAAAGAAACAATATATTTGGAATCAGTGGCGTCTAATTGATGAAACACTGCATTTTTGGTCCTGGCGAGCACGAATCTGAGCCTGCGAGCAATTGCCCAAGACCTATGGAAATGAATATTCAAAGTGTGTTTCATTGATTCCATAATCTATAATTATGGTAGCGTTGGGGAGTTTCATATGTCACATATTGTAATCATATTAAATTAGAAACGAAAACGAATAAGAAAGAATGAAGAAAAGATAAAATCATTATTTTTCATAAACAAAGTGATCTGGTACAAAATTCACAAACATTATTCATTATCCACGCAAATACACATCTATGTACATACATATATAGCAAGCAATGAGTCGGCAAAGACACGCTAAGATTAACAGGTCCTAATATAATAATCAACATATAGATATGCCATTAGACCCTCATGCTTATTCCAAATTCAATATATTGAATATTAAGCTTCCTCTTGCGAAGGTTCTTCATTTGCGGAAGGTTCTTCATTCGCGGAAGGTTCTTCATTTGCGGATTTCTGGGCAGATTCGATGACATGACTGTAGCTTCCCTTCTCCATGAACAATTGAGCGAAATGAATTTTGCAATAAAGAATTCCATCTAAGGCCGCATAGGAGGATGTGGTGAGAATGCATCCTCCACGAGCACACCTAAAGCACGTCTTATGATACGATTCCCCCTCCAGGGTTAACTGCACGAATTTTCCGTACATTCTAAATTCTGTAGAGTATTTTAAATTATTAATAGATTGATGGATGTATGTTAATTACCTTTTCGAGGGGGTAAACAGTCTTTTTGCAGGTAGCACATTTGTCTTGGGTCCCGCTAAACATCGAAGACAGTTTGCTCGGAATTCTGGACTGTTTAAAATAGAACACATACATTATTAAATTCTCTATCTTTTGTAATCCATAATATTATCTTATACATATTTAAATGATCATACGTACCAGTTCATTCTCCTTGTCACCAGACTTCGAACCTGAGATGACCGTAACAAAATCGAACATGAGTATAACAAAAAAAAAAAAGTTTCACATTTAACGAAAGGATTAAAACCTGAAGGGAATTTCTTGTTAAAAGATCCAGTTTCCTTGAAGAGTTGCTCAAAGTGAGGCTTGCAATAAAGAACACCCTCCATGGAAGAGTAACTGCACATCTGTTATTTTCCAAATGAATTTAAAAATAAAATTTCAAGATTTCGTGAAAAAGAGAACATAGTTATCTCAAAATCAAGAGAGAATTAAATAAAATAATAGAAATGAAAAAGAAGGGTGAACTCACGGAAAGGGTTCCCTTGCAATGGCTGCATTTGAAGCAGGCCTTGTGATAAGAAACGCCGTCGGCGGAGAGGTGATCGATGATATGCACTGTCTTATCACACGCCTTGCATTTGTCTTGGGTCCCGATGAAAGACATTGTTGGTCAATTTGATCAATTAAGATTGGTTCTTGCAAAAAATATATAGGTCAGAATAGAACGATTGGTGTATTTGAGTTGGGGGTGAAAAAGAGATTCAAAGCGCAACAGTTGGAAAATATGATAAGTTGGCACAAAATGGGAGGTATGCCAGTTCTCAGGGAACTGAAATTAGGGATTCAGTCATTTATCAGTCCAAATTAGGAAAAAACGTTTTGAAGGAGTTGGAAATTAGGCCCAGTCTTATATGGGCTTTTTATGTAGTGGGTCATTATAAATAAGCCTCAAAATTGAATATAATTAAACGTAAGTAATTTAGTTATTTATGGATGTTATCTTTCAGAATCAAAATAATTGTTTATTTTGAGCCTTGACTAGGCCCAAACAAGCATACCCTTTTTCAAAATAATAAATAAAGTATGCTGATTATTATTTATTTATTTATTTAATATGTATATGTTTTTGAATACCTAGTACTTATTGTTATACTTGATATTTTTTTCTGTAATTGTTCATTTTCTATTTATTAAGACCATTGCATATTGTACTATTTCCGAGAATATACAGAAGAAACGAATTTTTATTATTTAATGATAATATAATTGGAAGAAAAATAATACTGATTCTTTATGTTAGCTTTAAAGAGTTTGAACAAATTTTTTATGATTGGAAAAACACAAATTGAAACAAAAAAAACATGGAATATAATTTTGTCATCGTATATTTTTCTGCCAGGAAGCTCAAGTTTGTGGAATTGTACTTAATCTGAGTTCATTTATTTATTTATATACTACAGTTAAACATGCATGTAAGTGCCTTTCTGCGGTGCAGTTCAAGCATTCTAAACCACCACTCATTTTATTTTGAAATGAAATATAAATATATAATTCATGAATCACGAATATATTTTTTATTTCATATTTTATTTGTGATACCCATAAAACTTGAATAATTGACTTGATATTTTGTGTTAAAACATTTTTATGATAGATCATATGTAAATTGTATCTGACTATGCCTACTTAGTTAATATAGAATGGATGATTAAAAATGAAAGAAGCTTAGACTATATAGCAATAGAGATCAAATAGCAAAAAAAAAATGTTATGATATAATTTGATAAACAAACATTAAAAGCCCGTTCCGCAATCATAGAATAGAGTGGAATAGAGGATTAAATGAGTTAATCCACTCTATTCCTGCCGAACAAGGATGAACTATCATGGAATAAAATGAGAATTTAGCCGGTTTAATCTATTTCACATAAAACATGGAATAGATCTATTCCACCAAACAGTTCTTTATTTTGGACCAATTTATCTCTTATTATTCTTATTATTATTATTATTATTATAATAACTAATATAATAATAATAATAATATAATAATTATTACAATATTAATTATAATATTAATTATAATAATAATAATATAATAATAATAATAATATAATAATATTAATAATATAATAATAATTAATATAATAATATAATATTAATTATAATAACAATAATTACTATAATTAATATAATAATAATAATAATTTTTATTATTATAATAATAATTATTATAATAATAATTATTATAATAATAATAATTATTATTATCATTATTATAATAATAATAATAATTATTATTATAATTATTAATAACTATAATAATAATAATAATAATAATAATAATAATAATAATAATTATTATTATTATTATTTGATTTTAATTAGAGAAAAAATAAATTATACGATAAGGGCATTTTGGTCATTAACACCATTCATTCTTTTTAAACCTACATTCTTAATCCATTATTTTTGCCGAACAACGTTGGAATAAAATGGTTTAATTGTCTATTTCCTATTCCTCTATTCCTCTATTTCATCGCTTGCCGAACGGGTCCTAAATAAACAATGGGTGAACTAACAATGTCATTAAGATTAATATATACCTAGTTGCAGCATTTACATACTAGATAGTGACAACCATGTCTGCATCAAACAAAATATTCTCTCTACAGCAATAGTTAAATACAATCCACATGGGCGGCTCTTGCCAAAGGTTATTACTTATTATTAGTGTTAACCAGCATGGTACCCGCGCAATTGCGCGGGTTTGTTGTAATTTTTTTTTTTTCATATTTTCTTATTATTATTATGTTTTGTCTGAGTATTTCTTCGATAAATCACAACATCTTTTATGATATAATCCAAACATCTAAAAAACAGGTTATTTTTTAAATGTTAAAAATTTATATTAGAAAAATATTTTCCTACATTATATATAACATGTATATCAATAAATTATAGATGCACTTTATGTATTATTCAAAGAAGCAATATACAAATACCTAACATTTAATAAGAAAAATAATACATCACTCTACTCAACATTTAACAATGAGATAAATTACAATAATTAAAATAATATCTAGTTTTAATTAACTCAATTATTAAAAATTAATACAGTCAAATACATTCGAAAGAACAAACACTTTTACGACGACATAAAATATACTACGACATTGTGTATGCCTAGGTAGATCAAGGTTTATATATATTTCAAAGCAAGAACCGCTTGAATCGTTCAAGAGCCGGATTTTTTCAACGATTTAAACGGTTCATGCTTTAAAAAAATATATACATCACTGGCAAGTGTGTTCATGTATTCGTATAATTGCGCGGGTTTGTCGTTTGAAAATAATTTCATACTTTTTCTAACTTGTATGCTTTCATGAGTATTTCTTGAATGATTTGCATTACCCGTGCTATTGAGCATGTTTGCAGTACAAAATTTTGTTTTGTTTTATTTCATATAATTTTATTACGTTTTGTGTAGTCGTGTATTTGTTTTGTATTTGTGGTTCATGTTTCACATTTCTTATTGACGTAGTTATTCGTTAATCTATTTTGTGAATATTTAATAGTTGCAAGTGAAACACATTAGTACGTGAGAATTATTTTATTATAACTAATCAATGAGAATAACAATGCAAAATAATTAATATTGTATTTGTTGAAACACCAATACTATTTGTTTATAATAAATTATGAAGAAATTAATGTTCTTAATACATTAAATTTTACATCGATTTGCAGGCCTAATGGTACACAAAATTTATAAAACATATACATAATATCCATAAAATAAATTTACTCGAAGTGAAAATATTTAAAACAGTACTTTTGAATGCCCAAAATATCAAAAATACCCCCACAAATTGTGTAATTTGTGAGAAATTACAATATTAAAAACATGATTAGAAATGTAATGCCTTTAAAATTACTTTCACAAAACATGAAAACATCCAAAATATCCTTCTAATATTTGTAAAATAAGGCAATGCTCTTATATAATCTCAAAATAGATCCACCCAAAACGTTAAAATTTGACAAAAACTTGTAAAAATCCTAAGCGTCGCGGTATTGTCATTCCAGTTTCTGCAAATTTAAAAAAAATTCATAACTGAATTTTAAGACTTCAGTTTATCCCGATATACATAGACCAGATGCGCAACTAAAAAACAATCGAAAAAGGAAACAAATCTATGCCCTTAAATATAAATTTAATTTCAATTCTACAATTAAAAGAAGTATGTGAAATAAATATATAAATAAAAATACTAACCAAGCTGATGTACAATACATGGAGAGAAATAAACTCGATCTCGCAGCGCCCTTCATTGTCTTCCCAAGAATTGTATATGGCCTGTATTTGTTATATTTCACAAAATATCATATTTGCCCTTCCCTAAATCGATAATATCATATTAATCCCCCTAATATAAGAATCGTATCATATTTGCAAATTATGTAGTTTATGTTGTATTTACCCTCATGTTTATCACGTAGTGGCAATCCGTCTTTCAATCGAGCATCAAGTACAGGAAATCCTTTCAGAACAGCCTAGACATAGTGTCGTCGCCAGCCAAGCTCCTTCTCCTTGCTTTGCGGATCTTTCTATTGAAATTAATGTTTTTAATATTTTATTTAATAATATTATTTATAATTTGGGGCAGGATTAATAATTAATTAGGTGTCCAAAGAGGATGTATATTAAAAATAAATAGGTGTCTATTTAATTAGAAATATCTAGAATTTAGATAAATACGATGTATGGTTGAAAAGATGTATTTAGGGGATGTTTATTAATCTCTATTTAAAGAGATCATGTACGTTTATCAAATTAAGAGGATAATAAAAAAATTCCATATTTCCTGTTGTGTGAGTGAATAAAAGAAAGAAGAGCCAGGGCTCTCTTTCCATTCTCTCTCGTGTGTGTATACTGTAGCAATATAAAGTTTTTATCTTTTTGATATCTATCTCCCAAACTAAATCCCCACAAATATCTCTAATCAAATGAAGTCCAAATTTTAACATGGTACCAGAGCCAAGGTTATCGATCGACGGTTATCTAAAGCGACGATTATCGAGCGGCGGTTATCGAGCGACGGTTATAAAAAAAAAAAAAAAAAAAAAACGATGGTTATCGAGTTTAGTAGAAGTCGAAGAAGGAGTCATCAAGACAACCAAAGAGGTTACGTACTTGGGCTCACACGAACTTCACAACTCATTTCCGAATTATCGAGTTTAGTAGAAGTCGAAGAAGGAGTCACCAAGACAACCAAGAAGGTTACGTACTTGGGCTCACACGAACTTCACAACTCATTACCGATTTATCGAGGTCAGTAGAAATTTGGAGTAGGAGAAGGCCACGACAACCCAAGACGGTATGTTCGGGTTCCCACAAGTTTCGCAACTCAATTTCGACGAAGAAAATAAACGATTCAAAAAAAAAAAAAAAAACGATCCGAAAAGAGGACGATTCGGAAAAAGGCAATTCGAAAAAGATGATCCGAAAAAGGACGATTCGAAAAAAAAAAAAGCCGATTGAAAAAAAAAGGGAGTTTAAAAAAAATATATAGACGAGCGTGACGGAAAAAATATCACGGGGGAGTATCGAGAGAAAAAAAAAATAACGAAAAAAACATTAAGGGGGAGTATTGAAATTAATGTTTTTAATATTTTATTTAATAATATTATTTATAATTTGGGGCAGGATTAATAATTAATTAGGTGTCCAAAGAGGATGTATATTAAAAATAAATAGGTGTCTATTTAATTAGAAATATCTAGAATTTAGATAAATACGATGTATGGTTGAAAAGATGTATTTAGGGGATGTTTATTAATCTCTATTTAAAGAGATCATGTACGTTTATCAAATTAAGAGGATAATAAAAAAATTCCATATTTCCTGTTGTGTGAGTGAATAAAAGAAAGAAGAGCCAGGGCTCTCTTTCCATTCTCTCTCGTGTGTGTATACTGTAGCAATATAAAGTTTTTATCTTTTTGATATCTATCTCCCAAACTAAATCCCCACAAATATCTCTAATCAAATGAAGCCCAAATTCTAACACTTTCCATAGAAGCGAAGATAACCATAAGAAATAATAAATGAATGCGTCACTAAGCGATGAACCCACGACCAATCACCGAATCAGATGCGCCAGAACCCCATCAGGCCGCGGCACAATCTCATCACCCCGCGCCCAAACCCCATCACCCGCACCATTGATTAAGAGTCGGAGGCGATCGATTGCTTCACGCCAGTTTCGCAAATCTCATAATCGCACATTTATATCTAAAAATATACCAAAAATACAATTTTATTTCATGAATAACAATTTGAGATATAAATTCTAATAATACAAACATGAAACATTAAAATGAACACTAAAATTTCACCCTAATATGAAGACCACGTGGCGCCGTTCTCTGCCGTTCTCCCCACCTGATTATTAAAAATAAGGAGTTAGAATGGAGATCTCCAATCCGCATAACTAATATTAGAAATATCTCTCTCTCTCTCTCTCTCTCTCTCTCTCTCTCTCTCTCTCTCTCTCTCTCTCTCTATATATATATATATATATATATATATATCTTAATAATTTTTTCTTGTCTCATTGTTGCTCGCTGAATTTTTTGCGCGACATTATTTTTTTGATCTCAGAACCCCGAAATAGCATCTTTTCGTTGCATTAATATCTGTTCTTGTGGGGTATTTTATCACAGATCATAGGGAAGGAGTAAAAACATTAAAGATAAAGAGAGAGGAAAACATAATCAATAGTTTAAAAGCGACTTCTATCATGAATTTCGTTTACACAATCAATTGAAAGCATCATCGAGCGAGAAGAAGGAGAGCAATGATGTTTTCGAGAGGAATCAGAGGCAATTTATAATTTTTCAGACTCGATTCAATCAAGGGACCAATCATTTTGGACCCAATTCGACAGAGAGCCAGCGTAAATGAAACTCAAACTAACAACTTTCATCAATATTCATACAAATCACGGCATAATCCAACCAATTTCAGACTTCTTGCGTTACCCATCTCAGACTGCGTATCAGCCGTTTCAAGACAAATTTAGACACCATGAAGCCGCTGAATTATGAAGAAAGTGTTCATATCACAAAGAGTAGCGTGGACAAATAGGGTGGCAAGGCAATGTTTTGAATTATATCTATTTTATGATTTAAGATAAAGATATCCATCTAAAGAGAGAGGCAACCAAGGAATTTTGAGACCTGATTGAATAATCAAATAAAGTATTTGGACCCAATCGAAGAGAAAGCAAGTCCAGATCAAACCCAAACCGACATTTCTTATCGACATTCGGATGAAATAAGAACTTTAACAAAAGAATCATACAAATTTGAGGAACTTGATCAGCTCAATTTGAGCAATTAGTCAGCCAGCCACATACCCAACTCAAGAGAACCAACATGAAAGAAAATTGAAAGCAACAATTTTCATTGATATACATAGAAAAATCAGAGAAGAATGAGAGTAACTTGAGAGTAGTTCCGACATATCAGACCGAGCTTAACCCACTGAGATGAACATCAACATAAGAGAAACCAGAAGCAAGAAGAGAGAAAGCAAAACAAAAAAGAGCAGCACATGGCTTTAACAAACCTTGTAAAAGAGAAAGGAGAAGCCAGAAGAAGGCAAAACATAGAAAATGACATCACATCGCTTTAACAGGCCTCGCAAAAGAGAGAAAGCATAAAATAGAAGGCCAAATAGAATGAAATACGTATTTGCAATATACCAAAGAAAGAAAGCAAACAGACAAACAGATCTGCAAGCAGAATCAACAAAAACACGAAAGAAGAGGCCAAGAGTAGAAAACATAAATCAGACAAAAACACACCAAAAAACATAATCAGAAGAGAAAGCAAGAGCGAGAAAAGAAGACGAAAAATGGAGAACAGCATATGCCCTTAGCAACCCTCGCGATTTCAACAGAGGTCAAATCTCGCCTCATAAGCCAAAGAAACGGCAACTAAACGCAACAAATTACTGCATAGGCAAAACGAAACTAAAGAAGAACATCCCACACAATAATCGTCGGCCATGCTCCGGTGACTCGTCAAGATGCCGTGCCGCACGACACAAAATCGCCTCACGGCTAGGGTTTCGAAGAGTTAGGGTTTAACAGTGGAAGTAAGAGAAAGAAATGAGCCGCCAGAGAGAGAAAGAAAAAAAGAGAGGGTATATCGATGGGTTTGGCAATTTTTTAAATAGACCCACCACATCATGATCCAGGAACCTATTTTGGTTTACTCACCTCACGGTGTACATGAACCAATTCCAAACAAAATTGCGCTCACTACAGCCGTCTGATGAAGATCGAACGGTCCATATCACAAAGAGTGACGTGGCCGAATAGGGTGGCAGGAGAATGTTTTGCATTAGGACTATTATTAATAATAGGCCTAACTTCTATGTTATAATTAATTTTACTACAATATTTTACGAGTATTTTTCTCAAATTAATCTTACTATAATATTTTAGTATTTTTCTCAAATTTCGAAATGCCACGTCATTTGTCTAATTTATCCGGATTAGAAAAAAATGCTTTTAACTTTATTAAATTCTTTGGGACTTCCCAATGTGCCTCCTCATCAGAGTACATGTACTAATGGGTGTCTCTTCATCATCAGAGTATTAATGGGTGCTTTTCATTGAAACGATCCAAGGATCCTCCGTGCCTCTTCTCTTCCCCTTCTCCTTCCCCGTGCCTAAGCAGAAAATTGAAGTGAAAAGACGGAGGGAAGAAGATGAATGGCGACCAGCATGTAACTGGGGAGTTCTCTCGTGGGTTGGGTCTCTCTGTTCTTTCGAGTTCTTTGCCCTCGATTTGAGTCGAGAAAATCCGACCATGGATAGCAACGCCAACGCGGTGGTCTGTTTCAGGAAGGTTCTGAGAATCCACGATAATCCAGCACTGGATTGAAAAAAGCCCATAATGTAAGGATTCGACCTTACTCAAACAACCTCGAAATTGAAGGAATTAGATAAAAGATACAAACTTAAATGAATTCGAATTCGATTCATTAAAGTATAAAGAGACAAAGTCTCAATTCTTACACGAAGAAACAATTACATCAAGATTATATATCTAATTCTCTCTCCTCTCCCTATTTATAATACCACAATACAATAAAGGAAATTACTAGCTACACCCGGTGCACCAAACACGTCGTGAACCGAGAGATAATTTGCAAATAAATCCCTATATTATTCTTAATAACCCATATAACCTCGGGACATGACAATACCGCCTCATTTAAAGATCCTTGTCCTCAAGGATCAAACATGCGAATATATATTTGAAGGAAATACAGTTTTGGATCATCGCTAAAATGGTACGTAGGACAAACGAACGTACGCGTTCGTGGGCATACGAAACAGATTAGTAAAACTGGTATAACTTTCAGTGGGAAACTCCAAATTGATTGGATCAAATTGGCGTAGTTAGATAATGAGATTATCTATGACTTTGATATAGAAAGTTTTTTCATTTGAACGAAGTATCAGTATCGTTCTAATGGAATACCGAAAGGGTGCGACAGTTTGACATACAGTCAGTAAAACGGCCGTAATTTTCGGGTCCGAACTCCAATTGGGCTGGGCCAAATTGGGTTGGAAAGATAATAATATTATCTACAACTTTCGTAAATGTTCAAAGTCAGTTGGAACGATTTACGATTTTCGTTCTGACAGATTACTGAAAGGGTGTATGCAGTTTTCTGTTTGAAAATGTGTATAGAAGATATACATACCTTTTGGCCCATCCTTATCCTAATAGAGTATATATAGGATGTTTCTCTCTCTCTCATTAGTCCAACAAGTTGAATAATTAGATTAGTTCAACCAGGAAATTAATGGAATTAATTCGGAATTAATCCAGAAATTAAGAGACTCTAATTGCTTGATGAAAGAGTGCGAAGAGATTGAGAGAGAAGGAGAAAAGAGTTTTCTCCGTCTAGAGAATCGAAACGCAATCATGCAAGTTCGCCGGTGCATCGTCTAGGCAGGTGCATCCGCGACCGAGGTGCTACGACTCACGGTGGATACGGGTAGAGGAGCGACACATGTGGCTCTTCGTTGTGATCAAACCGGAGAAGTAATCGACTAACGGGCTGTGGAATCATGCGGGCATGGAACGCACGAAGACAACCCGAGGCGTGTCGAAACGGTGGGAGACGTGCGGTATGGGACGTACGGGCTAGTCACCAACGTGACACCGAAGGAAATAGAAGGCGGCGATCAACCCTTCGTGTGCCATCAATTTGGCACTGGTATAGATCTATCCTTCTAATTGCATCGTACCCTCGAAGTCGTGGCGTGATCTCGGGAATCGGGGAATCGGACCGGGCCTTCATTCCGCTGCGCGGGCCCGGGGTCGAGGATATTCCCCAACAGTGGTATCAGAGCGAAATCATATGATGATAGATCGAAATCATATGATGAAGTAGGCTATATCATAAGCCGGTAAATACGGATTTATCGAGGCTAATGATGATAGATCGAAATCATATGATGATTCGATATCCTACAAGGATGCTATGAAAAGTTGATTCCACATGACATGGTGTCATGAAATCTGAGATTCGATCCATGTAAATTATCAAGTTCAGAACTTGATTTCATTACTTTCTGGGTTAGACCCGTGAAATGTGAGTGGGTTTTTTCAAGATGAAGAACCGACATGGATAGGAATACGCATATATGTAAAGCGAGGCTTTTTGCGAAGAGTTTCATGCAATTCATAGTCGGACTATGAAGAAACGTTTTCGCATGTTGCCATGCTTTCACATTCTCGAAATTCTGCTTGTCATGGTCGCGTATTATGATATGTGATGTGGCAAAATGGATGTCAAAACCGAATTTCTTGACAGAAATTTTATGAAAGAATGTGTACTTGACACAACCTTACGGTTTTGTCGATTCATAAGAATCGGGGATGAGATATGCACGCTTTAACGATCCATATGATGGATTAGAGAAAGCTTCTCGGAATTGGAATTTTCGTTTTGACGAAGTTATAAACTGTTATAAAATTGTCGAAACGAATGAAAACTTTGTGTAAACATGAAGGTTAGTGGGAGCTGCGTTATATTTCTTTTAACGACAAAGGATTTAAACGAGACCGCTTATGAATTAAGCGTGAAGATCTATAGGATAGATTTAAGAAGTTACTCGTTCTATGTTATAGCACATATATCGACATATTGTTGAAAATGGTTTTTAACATGTAAACTTCTTGGAGGAGTTAAATCGAAATGTTGAATGGCAGAAATTTTCAACGGCTCGATGTGAGACATCAAGCAGCGCGAAAAGTAATAATATGATGCCTTACATTTGATGTTAGGATCTATTATATCTGTCATGATATGTATGTGGCTATATGTCATACAAATAAAGCATCTAGTTCACCGTCAATAAAATTCATGGGAATCACATGAGTTTGAATGTAATTCGATTACATGAGACTAACTCTTGTGAATGTATAATGGTTATACAAATATATACATAATGGTTATGTATATTTAAAACCCATCGGGATTTGTATTGATAGAGGTGAAGTTTATCCTTGAATACTTTGCGAAAGAATTCAGGATTTATTATCTATAATGGTGTGGAGGACGTGTTGGTTATAAAGAGTTATAACAAACAACAGTTTCCAAAGATTAAGCACGTCCAAATATGTAGCACGACTTTCGATCACAAAGTATGTACATGTTTTGCTTAAATGAAAACATGGTTATGTGGAAAGGTTCCACAAGACCAATATTTTATGATTCTATTTACGGTGGCGAGTATATTGCGGTTATTAATCGCAAAAGGAAGTGGTATGGATCAAGGATACATGACCAAACTCTAGTAGTCACGAGTTATCGGATTTATGGTTGTTTATTGCGTGAGACGCAATAGTACAAGCCATAAATGCCGAGGTCACAACCACTTCTAGCCAATACTCAGAAAATTTCATTTGATCCATGAAATTTTGTGAAAAGATGTGATCGTAGGTATTGGAAATGTTCCAATCCTGATGATGATTAACACTAGCGGGAACGTGCGGACCCGTTTACAAAACCGCTCTCTCTAGTCGCGCGTGACTGTCATGCGATGACTATGGGTATGGAGATACCTAGAGGAGGAAGAAGAGAGTAGAGTGTAGTTCTCTAATACGATAGTCCTCGCAGGTTTTGGGTATGGAGATACCCATAGGTAAACGTTGTATCACCCAAATACTTAGTCCATATGAATGCATTCCTTTTAAAATTTTTGTTTACTTAAATTAAATATGCATTCACCTTATATGAAAACTGTGTGCGGGTTGTGTAATACGATTGTTACATGAACCTTGATTTGAACTTGTGTGGACGTCGACATGGTTGAGGACCATGTGCAGCGAAACCGTCACACTTAAAGTGTCATTTCTAAACATCCCTAGTCGCGGATCAGCTTGCTTAAGAGAAAAGCATTTCTATTATTGGATAGACTGAACGCGTACACTAGTACGTTTGCCGAGGATATGATTATGTTTTGCTAATCATGGGACAAGGTGATTGTCGAATCGGGAACGTAGATATATGTTAGGTTACATGTATTGGATATGACCAAAGCCGCGAGACCATGACATGGTTTAGTCATTATAGATGGACTTGCGACGGATGGGGTTTTAGATTCTTCATACTTCAGGGGATCATTGATTGCGTTACGTGCGTAACACAATGCTTTGATATGATCTTACGCTCACCGTAACAGGGAGTTAAAAGGGTCATCATTGGGTATTGTCCGAAACACGGAATTCAATGTGAATCTCCAAGATAGGAATTGTTTATTCCGAAAGGAAGAGATATCTCTTAGGCGCCGCTCGATGAGTCGATTAACGAAATCTCTGGCCAGAGTCAATGATATTAATGGTTAATATCGATTGAAATTTGTTAAATCAACTCGGAATCGGGGAATAAGTGTAGTTAATCAAATTATAAGGATGACTATTACCATGCCTTTTGATTAACGGATATCGCAAACAAGAGAACTAGTAACCGCTATTCGAGATAGGCACAATGATCACAATCATTTTTCGTTTTAACATGGGTAGCCATGATGGAGTGACTAGATCCCGCTCATGGGCTTGTAGTGCCTTGAAAACGGCCTACTGCCATCGTTAAACGAACCTACACGGTCACACAACGAGTCGTACTATGTCGGGCTTGATTGCAAGTTTTTGCACATTGGATGTGCATGGCTTTAGCGTATTGGATACGCGGGCCAGATTCTCTAATATAGTGTATATGTGATATACATGAGTACCTTTTAGGTAGATCTGAAACTGAGTGGGAGACTGAAGGAAATACAGTTTTGGATCAACGCTAAAATGGTACGTAGGACAAACGAACGTACGCGTTCGTGGGCATACGAAACAGATTAGTAAAACTGGTATAACGTTCAGTGGGAAACTCCAAATTGATTGGATCAAATTGGCGTAGTTAGATAATGAGATTATCTATGACTTTGATATAGAAAGTTTTTTCATTTGAACGAAGTATCAGTATCGTTCTAATGGAATACCGAAAGGGTGCGACAGTTTGACATACAGTCAGTAAAACGGCCGTAACTTTCGGGTCCGAACTCCAATTTGGCTGGGCCAAATTGGGTTGGAAAGATAATAATATTATCTACAACTTTCGTAAATGTTCAAAGTCAGTTGGAACGATTTACGATTTTCGTTCTGACAGATTACTGAAAGGGTGTATGCAGTTTTCTGTTTGAAAAGGTGTATAGAAGATATACATACCTTTTGGCCCATCCTTATCCTAATAGAGTATATATAGGATGTTTCTCTCTCTCTCATTAGTCCAACAAGTTGAATAATTAGATTAGTTCAACCAGGAAATTAATGGAATTAATTCGGAATTAATCCAGAAATTAAGAGACTCTAATCGCTTGATGAAAGAGTGCGAAGAGATTGAGAGAGAAGGAGAAAAGAGTTTTCTCCGTCTAGAGAATCGAAACGCAATCATGCAAGTTCGCCGGTGCATCGTCTAGGCAGGTGCATCCGCGACCGAGGTGCTACGACTCACGGTGGATACGGGTAGAGGAGCGACACATGTGGCTCTTCGTTGTGATCAAACCGGAGAAGTAATCGACTAACGGGCTGTGGAATCATGCGGGCATGGAACGCACGAAGACAACCCGAGGCGTGTCGAAACGGTGGGAGACGTGCGGTATGGGACGTACGGGCTAGTCACCAACGTGACACCGAAGGAAATAGAAGGCGGCGATCAACCCTTCGTGTGCCATCAATTTGGCACTGGTATAGATCTATCCTTCTAATTGCATCGTACCCTCGAAGTCGTGGCGTGATCTCGGGAATCGGGGAATCGGACCGGGCCTTCATTCCGCTGCGCGGGCCCGGGGTCGAGGATATTCCCCAACAGTGGTATCAGAGATAATTTGCAAATAAATCCCTATATTATTGTTAATAACCCATATAACCTCGGGACATGACACATAATCTCTTCTTTGCTCTTTGTGAAATTCGATTAATCCAGATATACCGCCTAAATCGCAAGTGATTTCACCAGTGATCATCAGCTTTTTCTTTTCTCAGTTACTTATTAATAACGAATAAACCACAATGATGGATCACTGTAGGTAATCTTTTACTGTACTTATTCATTTCGTTGTTTCTTTCCCTGTTTTTGATGGATTTTTTCTTGCGATGTTTCGGTGGAACATGTAAATAGTTTCATCATGATGAAAACAGTAAGAATTAGAAACATAAATGCATTGTTTTATGAACATTTAATCAGAAATATAGTAGTCGGTTTATCCCCTACTGAGAGGCCAAATCGGTATGTTCTATTTTTCCTTTTGAGATTTCCCCCATGGATTGCCAGATTTTAAAATACCTTAGAACTGATTAGTCATTTATTGAGTTCATTTGCACCGGATCGTTTGTGATAAAATGTAGGCATGTTTAATTTGAGAATTAAACATCAAATTATGACCATGTTACCCATTTAATCACCTCTAATTCATGGTTATATGTGTGTCTCCCGTTTAAACCTTGCTCACTTTATATAATCAGGTTGAATTCTCCAAGCATGTCAGCAATTTCAATTGAAAATTTTGGGCATAAACTCCAATTCTCTCAGGTACTGTTACAACAATTCTACAATTAAATTCTGTAAAATGTAAATCAAATTTGATATTTTGAAATTCCTTTTCGACCTTTTCTCGATAAAATTTCTTCAAAATGAATTGATTTATATTTACAGGATCCAAACTCGAAACATCACGGTACCATAGTAATATTAGAGCTGGCAAAATCTGACCCGACCCGAAAAAATGACCCGACCCGCCCGAACCCGAACCCGACCCGACCCGAAAATATTGAAAAGTCAACGACCCGAACCCGAACCCGAAACCGAATGACCCGAACCCGAAATCGACCCGAAACCGAATGACCCGAATCCGAAATCGACCCGAAACCGAATGACCCGAAACCCGAACGACCCGAAACCCGAACTAACCCGAACCCGAATGACCCGAAACTCACGACCCGAATGACCCGAATGATCCGAAAATTAAAATATTATTGTTAAAATCAATATAATATTGCTAAAATATCTCGGAATCAATAAAATAAATCAGAAATTACCCGAAAACTAAATTTTTGGAAAATCAAATGATTCGAAATCAAATATTGTGAAATTTGTATTACCCGAAAATCAAAATAGTCACGACCCGAATGATCCGAAAACCGAAACGATCCGAACCCGAACGACCCGAAAACCGAAACGACCCGAACCCGAACGACCCGAAAACCGAAACGACCCGAACCCGAACGACCCGAACCCGAATGACCCGAAAACCGAAACGACCCGAACCCGAATGACCCGAAACCCGAACGACCCGATGACCCGAACGACCCGCAACCCGAAACGACCCGAACCCGAAATGACCCGACCCGAACCCGACCCGACCCGCCCGATTGCCACCTCTACATAGTATGGATGCATTTTTGGGTTTTGTCTAATATTTGGTAATTAAATGAACATTTTCCCAATAATTTGTTCATGTGAAGTGTATTCTCAAAATTGTATAAAATTGCAAGAAAAGAATTGTAGAAAAGGACGATATAGTTCATCCAAAATGAAAGGAAAACGTGTTATCGTACTCGGTGCTGGTTGCAGTGTTGGTGGACTCGATAAATAAAAAATTAATTTAATTTTTAAACTAAAATCATGAAATAAATTATAACTTTTTAATATTTTATACATGAATTTGTATGTTAGGATGTGATGTAGTTTCGACCGACCAATCAAAAGTGCTTCCTTTACTTTCAAGAAATATCGAATCTAGCAAAATAAATCTTATATTTCTCCATATAATCCTGATTTTTCAGGTTTATTTATTCCATCTCTTTACTGTCATAGTTCTTTTGATATATTATATTAGGAGGCCAATATACAATTTTTAATTGTGTAGGATTAATTGGATCGATTGAAGTGGCTGAGTTGGGTTGGGGAAATAAATCTCATATCGAAACTGTAGACTCCAGATCTGCAATTAGACAGGTTCTTGTTAGAGGTACAAAAAATTATATTTTCATGTCTCATTTGATGTTAACAGATTTTACAAGGCTATTTTTAATATTTTTATAAGTTCATATTTGTTATTTTCACATTTTTCAAGTATTTTGTAAATTTCATGTTATAGAGTTATATTTGATATTTTTAGATTTTAGAAAGGTGTTTTTTACAATTCCAGATTTTGGAGGGGTGATTTAAAATTTATTATCTTAAGGGATATATTTTATATTTCCAGGTTTTAGAAGGGTATTTTTGAAATTGTCGGGTTTTAGAAAGGTATTTTTTTATTATCAGATTTTACAAGCTTATTTTTGTATTTTCACTTTCAGTGGGCTGTATTTGAAATTTTAATATTTTTCATAATATTTTTGAAAATATCAGATTATAGAAGTGTAAATTTTGATATTTTCACATTTTGCAAGTGTATTTTTGATATTTCAGTTTTTAGAGGTTTTCTTCCAAACTTCAGGGACCAAATTGCAAAATTTCCATATTGTATTTTCACTTTCTCCCGTCAAAAACACGTACTAAATTTGAAAAAAAAAAATCAATTCTTTCAGTGGGCACCGTTAAAATTAAAAACACATTCATTTCTTTCGAAACAACACAGATTTTAAATTAAAAATTAAATTAAAAAAAAAATAACTGGAAGAGCTTTCAGGAAGTTTTGGTGTCTTAATTTGAAGATAAACGTGTAAAATTATAATTAATAGACTAATTTAAAACATATATATATTTTTTTTAAAATTGATAATGTTTTATAATTTATAGAAGAGGTAAATGAGTCGTGCTTGATTTTCGGCAATATATGAATAGGGTAAAATACTTTTATATATTAGGTTGAACTAATTGTTTTTCTGGTACTTCCCAAATTTCCAAATTCCAAATTGCTAAGGAATATAATTTTATGTGTTGCAATAAAAAACTCATATAGTATATACGCTATACACCATGAAATATTTTTTTTAATACACATTTTTCTAATATAACCCTGCAAAACCATCAAATATTCTTTTTAAAAGGTGCACCAGTATTAAATTATCAGGGCCAGTTCCATGCTGTCGAAACATGAACCTAAGCGCGATCAAAATGTTAATTGACAATATGTCATGGTATAAATATCCTTTCCTTTGCAGGAGTACAAATATCAACATGATTGTTACAGTCCGATGTTGACGTGGTAACACTTTGTTTCTCGAAAATCGAACCCTTGATTCAGGTAATTAAAATAAAGGAAAATACCTGTATATTTTTACTACAAATGACACATATATCATAAGTGTATTTTGTTGCCGTTTTGTATGAGAATTTCACCGGTTCGGATATTCTCGAAGTTTGTAAAGAAGCCACGTATTTCGTATTAGGGATTTTCTTGATGATGAGTTTATTAATTAAAATTAGGATTTTCGAAGATTGATATCGTAAGTTTTTTGTTAATATTGGAAAATACTTTTACTGAATGTGTTTTATGAGTTGATTGATTAATTTACTTTTTTCTGAAGGTATCAAGACTCAAGAGCGTTGAAAATAGGGAGATTTTGAAATGGAGGCGCTGACATCTCGAAAGGGGAAAAATACATCGAACACAGTTTTTTGTTAATATTGGAAAATATTTTTACTGAATGTGTTTTATCAATTGATTGATTAATTTACTTTTTTCTGAAGGGATCAAGACTCAAGAGCGTTGAAAACAGGGAGATTTTGAAATGGAGGAGCTGACATCTCGAAAGGGGAAAAATACATCGAACATAAACATGATCATTAATAATACTTGTTTTTTGTTTTCTCTATTTGTATTAACTTTCAAGAACAAATTAAATTTCATTCCCATGCAAATCCTAATTTGTAATATATCAAAACTTTGATACAAGCCCAAATTTTTTGTTATATTGGCAAAATGAAAAAAATATAGTAATAATCATCCATGACTGCGATACGAAATAGTTATGAACTTTGTGTTGATATATATCTCTTGACAAATAATTCATTTTCAGAATTTTTTGATATCCAGAAAAGAACGGTTAAAGGGGATAAGAAAAGAATATATGATAATTCATATCATCTTTTGTGAAAGCATAAAAATGAACAAATCATATGACAACTTAAAATGATTTGATAGTTCCATATTATTTAAATAAAAGCAAGGTTATTATGCAAATATTCCAACAAACATGGAATTAAAAGGCAACGAGAGAAATTGGTCTATTTGTCAAATGACATCACTAAAATATTAATGAGAGTTAAATAACTGAATAAAATAATATAGTTTGTGGAAAACACAATACTACATGGAAGCAAATAGTTTTAAGAATTTAAATTAAATAAATTCCAATGAAAATATTTGTTTCAAATTATATTAAATAAAATGATAAATATATAATTTAAATAAATTAACAAAAATATAATTTAAAAAATGATAAATATATAATTTTTTTATATGATAAATACATAATTTATATGATGAATATATATCATATATTTTAAAATAGTTATAAATAATATATAATTTCTTGCATTGGATTCTTAAATTGTTTTAACATATTAATAAATTATATGATAAATATATAATAGCAGGCATTAAAGTTGCAGAAAAAAAAAGTTAATATAGCTATTTGGTTTTATTGTTAGGTGGAAGTAAAACACTTATAAAACAAATAATTATTATTATTTCTTCGCTTTAAAAATAGTTGAAATAACTATGTCTACTGAATCAAGCTGTTATAAGTGTGGAAACAATTAAAAAACCCGCAGCGAAGTCGCGGGTATTTCACTAGTTTAAGATATTTTATAATCCATAGTAATAGTATCTCATGCTCATTATTCGTTCAGAATTTTTGTTGAAACTGTGTTATTGAATTCTATCCAGGTTAACGAGATATATAAAAAAACAAAACCTACTCGATGTTTAGATGCACAACGTGCCAACTACTTAGCTGGCACGTTCCATTAAGTTGGTAAATTATACATATTCAATGACCATAACCCCTCTCTTCTTTAGTATTACATCACTGATTAATTAATAGGATATGACACTGTAATGGTGCAGCACCGTTATGCATGTCAGTAATTATTTTAGCGTACTTCTATAATTTATTTATAAAGAAACAAGAATGAAAGTGAGACAAAAGAAATAAAACAGGGAAGATAATTATGAGTCACTTTTTTTTGTTACATATACCATATATGTTTTTTTATGTTTTAGATGTATAATTTACTCTTTTATATGTATAATATTTTAACAATTCAAACACATAAATACAACCAAACCAACAAAATATCACATAGATGATAAAGAGAGAAAGAGAGATTTTCGTTGTGGATCAACTCAAAATTATTGTATGTGTAATTTTATTAATTCAATTAAGAAGAGAACGAACGGAGTCTACGCCTCATTTATTATGTTGTCTTGATTAACTAAAAGAAGACGGGCTAAAGACTCGATGCGAACGAACTGGATTTAGCTCAAATTCGATTTGATAAGTTTTTGATAGTACGGCTCGGTTGAATTAATTTTGAGTTGATGTTAAGCGAGATATTGCCGAGCTATAAATAATCGAGTCGAGTACAAACGAGTCACGAACCACAAACTAAACTTGCATTCCTAATGTGTTGCATTTGTTGGTGGCGACCGGACTAACAACAAAACATCAGCAACACTTAGCTAGTCTCATAATAAAATAAAAGAACATATAATGCCCTCAAATCATTAATGATAAAAAAAATAGGATAATTATACAATGCCACTGAGTTTCCCCCAGCATCGCTGATTGAGTCAGCACACGTCGGGGACATGTTATTAATTGGGAGCATTTCTTTTGCACAAAACTTTAATCAAGAATTCAATTACCAAGTAATCAAAACTAAATTAACAGTTAATAAAACCATTTCAATTAACAAAATAAATTAACAACATAATTAAATTAACCAAATTAATAAAATTATGTTAAGACTAATATTTAATTAACAAAATTAATTCAATCAACAAAATTGATTCAATTAACAAATATATATTCACAAATAAATTTATTAACTACATAATTAATAATGACAACATAATTAATAATTACAACGTATATGATAAATTTAACTAATTCATGATTAATTAAATGATGAATTTCATGTTAAATTTCTGATAGTGCACTTACCAATTAAAAACTAATTAATTTCTTACAAATACACAATACCATTAATTGACAGTAATTAATAATAAAATTTCTTGTTAAAAGATCCAGTTTCCTTGAAGAGTTGCTCAAAGTGAGGCTTGCAATAAAGAACACCCTCCATGGAAGAGTAACTGCACATCTGTTATTTTCCAAATGAATTTAAAAATAAAATTTCAAGATTTCGCCCAAAAGAGAACATAGTTATCTCAAAATTAAGTGAGAATTAAATAAAATAATAGAAATGAAAAAGAAGGGTGCACTCACGAAAAGGGTCCCCTTGTAATGGCTGCATTTGAAGCAGGCCTTTATGATAAGAAACGCCGTCGGCGGAGAGGAGATCAATGATATGCACCGTCTTATCGCAGGCCTTGCATTTGTCTTGGGTCCGGATGAAAGACATTGTTGGTCAATTTGATCAATTAAGATTGGTTCTTGCAAGAGTAGTTCAAAATCCAATGGTTGCAATGAAATTAGGCACGAATTGGTTTATTAGAATTGAAGCCGAAGAAGAGGCTTAACCCGATTGCTCAACCGATTCATGGATCGACATATCGAGATGTCTCATATTTGATTTTCTCTAATATCTAAAATTTATTTTCATGAATGCATGTCAGAATTTGAAAACATTTTGTATCTTAGTAAAGGAACTCACTATTCCTTGACCAACATAATTTTTGTTTTATAATATACATCTCATGGATAACTCATTCATTACCTAATGCCTTATAGTCTAATTATGTGAAGTCTTCACTCAAGTCGTATGATTCAATTTTATCGTATGATTACCGAATCACGGGCTTGTAATGCTCAACTATTGAGTCACGAAAATGTGATGATAAAAAAATGTTGGCCATAATCCATCTCTGTACGGTGTGTTTGGATGATAAAAAAAAAAGTACAATTTTGTTAGAAATATTGAGTCACGAAAATGTGATGATCATGTTTGATGTTTGGTGTGCTATGATGTTTGGTGTGCTCTGAAAATTTTACCTAGCGGTAACGGGACAACTATTTTGTATTTTTATTCTTGTCACGTTTGAAAAAAAGTTACAATTTTGTTTTTAATATTGTTGTCATATTTGAAAGATCCACTTTTCTATATTGATGAAAAAATAATTTCCACAAATATTGATGGTGATCTTACGATTCCACAACATCAATTAATATCAATAATATTTACTTAAATTACCCTTATTTTATATTTTTTTTATCTCTCTTCATTTTATATTTTTATTTTTCTTTCTCATGACAACTATTTTGTAAATTATATATATTTTTATTAATTATGTGTTTTACCAATATTATGTTGTTTGATGCAGTCAAAACAACACCGAACTACTAACGATTTCATGTAAGTGTGATAAGTAAATACACAACATACACAAGATGAAGATATAAACAATCATGATGTTACATAACGTTATACAAGAAGAAATACATAAGATCTAGACGCTGAAGATCATGATGCCACACATGGAGAGTTACACAATATCAAGACACGGGAGATTGAGATACTACACATGAAGAACATACAGAGAGTTACACGAAAGAAGACACAAAAGATCGAGATACTACATGGTTAACATATCGAATAATCGGTTAATCGAAGATCATGTAAACAAAGAAACAAACACGTAGAAGACTTGGAGATATCATGCCATGAAAATTAGACGACCATACTCGAAGAATTACGTAGAAGACTTGAAGAACATATCATAGAAGACACGTGCAAGACACGAAAATCATCGTAGATGACTTGAAAATTTGAAGACACATACGACCACAACGCAACCTTGGTTATCATATAGTTATATATTTAAATTAGCATAACATCTTACTTAAAAATGTCAAGATTAAAAGTTATCATATAGTTATATATTTTAACTTAGATTGAAACTTCATCAAATAAGTCTATTCATCCCTCTATGTCTTTTCGGGACATCAATCAAAATATTATAATTGTACCGAGTTTATTTTCAATCAAAATATTATAATTGTCTATACAAATTTTCTTAGATTATTCAGAAATTCATTTTTTTTTTACTTTTTGTTATGATAATATATTTTGATAAGAATATTATCATTTCTTATGTTTGGGTCAAAAATACTAATATATGCATAAATTTTATTTTATATTTTGAATATTTAAAGCTCTATTTTTAATTAGTCCAGAAGTTATAATTTATTTTTATTAATGATTTATCATGAAGTTATTGATTATTTAATTTTCTGTAAAAAATAATAGTCATTTCGTTCACTCAGCCATGTAACATCTTAGTCGAGTTGTGAAATCCCGTTGGGGCATCCGCATTGGATATTCGAGTCTTCATAGAACCCAAAGAACTTAATCTTTGGGTAATTGCACGAGAATGAGTGGCCTTAACCATTTTAGTACATATAATCGGTGCGAAAATATGTTAGATCATCATGGAAAATATCCCCTTCATAGTCTTGTACACCAATTTGGATCAATACCTTGGGACACATCAATCTAGTCTAGTAGCCCCAAACATCCAAGAATTATTCTCTCTCAATACAATAATGTCAGTTCCAAAAACATTTATATATGCTGCCGAATGCATGTTTTAATGTTGTCATGTATACTTGACAGCATTTTGATAACATTTGATTTTGTCATTATTTATGTTAATAACGACATTCAATACAAAATACAGTTGTATACTAGTATTTTTGACATTTAACGCAAAATGATGTCTTTTACAATATATTAGTAGGATTAATCAATTAATACTGTACATCATCAGCACATACACAAATGGTGTCTATTACTAAATTTGAGTATTTCCTTACCTTACTTACCTATTTGTAAACACCAAAACCAATCAACTTCTGATAGATTTGAAACGACTTGGCCATCTCAATTGCGACCAGTAATCTAGTCCTCCTCATGAACGATAACTTTAAGTACTCTTCGACACTTTTTCATGCGTTTACGGAGGTGTTTCACGGTATTTGAGAGTCAATTGCTTTGAAGCGAAACATGATTATGTTTATCATATCCGCTTATTACGACTATGAAATGTGTCAAATGAACGTTAAAATGACTTTCCTAAGTAGTAATTTGACTGATAATGTATTCATGATATGATCCACGGAGTCGATCCTATGAAATTTGGAAAGGTCCATAAAATTAGCAAATTCGTTCATGGATTAAAACAAATATGCCGAAACTTTAATATTCATTATGAATTATTACAATACTTAATCCTATAATGCAATAATGCTTAGAAGGGTAATCATATTAATTCAATTTGCAGCTTTCTTTTCTTTCTTTCTTTTCTTTTTATCTAAAAAGCTCCATTAAAGGCTCGTTTCTTTTTATGGCTCGTCTTTCACAATCGTGAATACGGCCGAAATTTTGGCAATAAAGGATTGGTCTCACACACCGACGTGTGTGTTATGCCAACAACACGGCGAAACGATTGATCATTTACTTCTTCATTACTCATACACGCAAAGAATTTGGAGAAACCTTGAGCTAAGGCTCCAAGCATCGTGGTTTTTTTATGGGACACAATCTTTTGTGAGAGCATTGTTACATCGTAATCTCCAATTTGATAGGGAAGAACGACGGACTTGTAAAACATTAGTCTTGGCGGCCTCGTAGAATATTTGAAAAGAAGGAAATCGTAGAATTTTTCAAGGACAATGCCTACTGTCCGAGTGTATTGCCGCGAAGGGTTGGGAGGAGGCAATCATTTGGTCCAAGTTTCGCAACGAGGTACTTAGGGTCTACAATATAACGTTCGACGGTTCATTTTTTTTTTACTCTTTTGTAAATATTTTTTTATTTAAATATATATGCTCTCTAGGCATGGCCATTGGCCATCCCATCAAAAAAAAAATATTGTTTTTGGAATACTTGTGCGTTCCGAGTCTTGACACATATTTTAACAAGCTTGTATTTTTTATAATCCATCACTGATATTAAAAAAGAAAAATCAAGGCTTATGTGGTATTTGTTTATCTGTTTTCTTCAAGAAAACAATATTTGGGTAATTAGTTATATTTCATTTTCTTTGCAAAGTTAAATAAAAAAAATTGTGAGTGAAACATATTTTTGTTAACACGCTTTTATACAATCTACATCATCCTTCGGTAAGCCTTATTTATATAATAAACTCTGTTTTATTTAACAATTTTTTTTATTTATATATAATTCAAAATTTAGAAAATTGTGTTGCTTTCATATTGCTTCTCACTTTTTTTAATCTTCTGAAACTAACAAAATGAATACGATAAGGGTTCCAGTAGAAAATCGAGCAAGTTCACATCAATAATTAAAATTAGCGATTTTGGCCACACAAGGTCAAAAATATTAAATGTATGTATTATTAGTACTTTAGACCTTTCTATTCAGAAAAATGGTCGACATGTCTATTAAATTAAAGATTTATATACAATATTTCAAATTATAAATAAATAAACAAGTGCGATAATTACATGATTCACGTCATGCTGGGAAGGAGTGTAATTCCTAATAATATAATGAAAAAAGATTATGCACTTTATGAGTGTATACTTTACATGTGTATCATCAATAGAAGAGCGATATATGACAGTTTGATTTTTTTTTCAATATTAACCGGATTTTGTGCATTCCAAAACGCACGCCGTCATGTTTTACACTTTTTTTTTCTAAATATATAATTTTGATATGTCTTTATTTGTTATATATTTATAGATATATGATACACATTCTTTAATGCAATACATGTTATACATTTTTACATGTTTGACATACATTTATTTGTTATGATTTTTAAGATATATTATATATTTTTAGATGTATGATATATATTTTAAAATATAATACCTGATATATATTTTTAGATGTATGATAATATTTGAAGACATAATTTTTTTACATGAGCTACATATTTTATAATTTTTTGGACTAGATTTATAATTTTTGTACAACAATTTATATTTTATGCGGCGTGCATCTGGAGTGTACGTATACGATTAAAATTGAACAAACATAAATCAAACTGTCATATATCACACTCTTATTATTGGATTTTCTTAGACATCTAGCCTCATCAAAAGTCCAATTTGTAAGAATAGCTAGCAAGTTATTCAAATTGCAAATCTAGCTCTTTCGTCAGAGGACTTGGCGAAAGAGATTGAACTTTCGCCAGAGGGTTTCGCGAAAGAGTTTAGAGGTTAATTTGGGTCTTAATCACGGGTTTCAGCACAGTTAAGCTCTTTCTCTAGAGAGTCTAGCGAAAAAGTGCATGTCTGCCACGGTGTGTCCCGAGGAGACACTGTATGCATGTGGGCACATTATTTTCATTTACTCTCTTTCGCCATATGCCTCTTTCTTTTCTTTCTTCTTCTTCTTTTTCTCTTTCTTTTCTTCATCTTCTTCTATCTTTGTTTCGAGGGTTTGGAATTTTTTCTAATAAATCACATAAATTACGAAAAATTAAGGAAATCTAAGATCCAAATAGAAGACCATGTTTCTTCTCTCTTTGGTAAGAATTTGTACTCTTTTACTTTCTAAAATAAGTAGTTTTTTGTGTTGAAATTTAGAGTAATTTTTGTTACAAATTTGTTTGTTTTTGTAGTTAGTTTGGTTGTTATTTAGGGTTTGATTTATTCGATTTAGTATGTAGTTTGATTATTTTGATAACTACGGTTCTTTAGAAAAAAATTCGATTTAGGGTTTTTTTAGCAAATTTTTCAGTTATTACAAATAAAATAATAAATTTCAGAAAGTAATAATATTAAATTTTGGTTGACATTTAGAAAGTATTATTAAGTTATTATTTTTATTATTATATTATTATTTTTCCAGAAAATAATAATATTATATTATCATATTATTAATTATATATAATATAATATTAATAATATTATTATATAATTTTTTTTATTATCATATCATTTTATTATTTTCAGAAAAGTATACTATTAAATTATGATGTTTATTATACTTTTGTATTATTCTATTATTATAATATAATATAATATTATTATTATATTTATTGTACTTTTCAGTTATTAAAAATAATATAACAAATTTCTGAAAATTGTTATATCATTATCTTTTCAGAAAATTATATTATTATACTATTTTTTTATTAAACTTTTGTGTTAATCTATTATTGATATATATTATTAGCTTGTTTTGATGACGTTTGGTGCTAGCGGTAGCGGTGCGGGTTCGAGCCGCGGTGGGGGTTCGAGCTACAAACCCGAGGAGCACGTGTTCGGCCCCGGAGCCGAAATCGGTGAGGACGAGGAGAAGGAGGAGTATCATGTATTTGATGTAGAGGGGGCGGATGTTCTGCATGTACCGATGTGTCCGCGTAACCCACATAGTTACATTTAAATGGTATAATGAATACCAGTCATATATCGAGCTGCATGAGGCTCGGTATTATGGACGTCGATTCCGTGTTAAATCCATAAGTTGACCGAGCATTGGAGGCAAGATACGCAAACCTTCCACATGAAGCAGGGTGAGATGACGATTATCCTGCATCACATCTTTTGCCTCCTTGGTCTCCCAATTAAGGGGAAACTGGTATGCTAGCCGAATAAAGCGAGATGCTTGGCGGGGACGCCTACAAGAAGGATCTTAAGACTAGATTGAAGGAAATATAGTTTTGAATCAACGGTAAAAGTGTACATATAAGGATATATGAACATGAATGTTCATGGGTTTGATTAAATGCATAATAAATTTTGCAAAGTTAAGTACTAGAGAGTAGTTCGTTTGAGCTAACCGTCGGATCCGTTCGAGCGGACCCCTACGATTATAAAATGGTTTTATACATATTCATTCCAGGGAGTGATTCGTTCGAACAGACTACTAGGAATGTAATTTGGAATTAACACAGAAATGAGACAGAATATGGTTCGTTCCAACTAACCTCGTGGTGCTTTCGAACTAACCTCGTGCTGGAAGTGTGTATTGGATATACACAATCTTTGACCCAATCCTTATCCTATTTAGTATAAAATAGATGTTTCTCTCTCTCTCTAATTAGTCCGATTCAGACTAAGACAATTGAAGTCTAATTCAGTCCAGAAATTAGAGAGACTCTTATCAAGTTGTTGAAAGAGTGCGAAGAGAAAGAAAGAAAGAGAAAAAGAGTTTTCTCAGTTTAGAGAATCAAACACGATCATGAAAGTTCGTCGGTGCATCGTCTAGGCAGGTGCATCCGCGATCGAGGTTCTATGACTCACGATGGATATGGGTAGAGGAGTTTGCACTTTGTGACTCTTCGTTTGTGATCAAACCTTAGACGTAAAGTAGCAAAAGGCTGTGGAAGCGTGTGGGCATGGGCTGCATGAAGACAACCGGAAATGTGTCAAGACGGTGGGAGACGTGTGGTATGGGACGCATGGGCTAGTTACCAATGTGACACCGAAGAAGAGAAGGATGCGAGTGATTAACCTGTCGTGCGTGATCAATTTCACGTTGGTAATCGTCTATCCTACTTTGCATCGAAATGAAATAAGAACCGTCTATCCTACTTGTGTTTATCTTGATCTTCTTATTTCACGTTGGTAATCGTCTATCCTACTTTGCATCGAAATGATATTTACTTGTGTGAGCAACATCTGGGGCTCTTCGGTTGTGATCAATCCGAAGGAACGAAATCTGTCGGAGACGGAAACGAGCGAATCGATCGTCAACGAGCGGTGAAAGACGCGTGGTGTGGGACACGCGGATTGTCACCAACGTGACAGGAGAAAGAAGGAATAGCGATCAACCCTTCGAGTGCAATCAATTTGGCATCGGTATGAATCTGTCCTTCTATTGCATCGTACCCTCGAAGTCATGGCGTGATCTTGGATTTAGGGAACCGGACCGGGCCTTCATATCCGTTGCGCGGGCCCGGGGTCGGGCGAATACCCAACAGGATTCGCCACTCCGTTGTAACAGACACCCATCAAGCGTTGTAATGCAAGAGTCACCGTTACAACGCTATATAATGCCTCCTTGAATAAAAGTCATAGAACTATGTACGTTGTAATAGACAATTATGTCCGTTGTACCGGACAATGAACTCGCTTCAGTATACCATATTTTGTCTCCATCTCCATTGTAAATGATTCACCAATCCGTTCCAATGGACATGCTCTTACCGTAGTAACGGAGTGTTCTTCGTTATAACGGAATATACCACCAACCAGAAGTGAAGTCACAGAAGGATGTCCGTTGTAAAGGACTCTGTAGTCCGTTACAACGAGCTTCTTAATATTGCAGTCCGTTGTAACGGACTTTGTTCCGTTGTAACGGACTATGAGAAAATACGAATATATTGATTGTAACGGCTAGTTTGACTTTTGGTCCGTTGTAACGGACTGTGCAGAAAAAGCAAGGTAAGGGAAGGGTATATGTGTTCTATAAATAGAACCCTTTCCTCATTCTCTCACCTCACTTCAACTATCATATTTCACCTTCAAAAAGAGAGAAGTTTTTCCAAACACTTTGAGCTTAAATCTTCTAAAACATTCTTAGCGATTATTAGATCCCTTTTCCTCCATCAAATATGTTTCCCAACTTGCGTGACCGATCACGTTTAGTTCGTATTAGATATTTGTAATAGGCTAGTGCAAAGATTGTAAAGCCCGCTATAGATTGAGAGAAATTCGTGAATTGATCTAAGGAAAACCTTGGACGAGTGATTTGGGAATTCAATCGAAAGCCGAAAAGGCGCAAGGCATCCCCAGAGACGTAGATACTTGTATTCAATCGAATCGGTCGATTGAGCAAGTAGGCGGTGAGTTAAAACTACAACGCCACCACCTACCGAACCCCGTCATCAAACATCTTGTGTTCAATTTATTCGGTATTTGCATATCTCATTTCATGTCAAATTTCTATTAAATATTTTCATATTTTCGTTTACATTACAAATTTGTTATTTTTAAGTTTTATTTATTTCTCTCAAGTCATAGCTCCACCTCCTTCTTCCCCCGAGGTGGCCTTGCATAAGGTCACCAACAATGGGGGGCGACAAGGTGGACGCTTCATATCCCGCGGTGGACTGAGGCTATGCTGAATCCCGTCCCTGCAGGTGATCCATACGACCCGAAGAGCAGACGACCCTACATGATTTGGTTTGTGGAGCACGACCGTCCACGAGTCCAGACTGTGGTGGTGGACGAGGTGCCTCAGAGTGTACCTTACATACCGAAGAGAGCGTACTATAGTCGCAGCGATACGTTCTTGTTGTTGCTATTCAAAATTATTATGTTTTAACGTAACCTAATTGAAACTTACATGAACGTCATTTGAACGAGCATTTGGATTATGGTCGTCAGATGTTGCCGATACTCCGCGATGCGGGGGTAGCGATCACTCCCTCTTTGAAGAAGGGCTCGAAGAGGACTTCTAAGAATATGATCTTGTCTTGTACCCAGGGTAGGTAGACAGACTTTCCACAAGATGATGCCTACACCCACGATGACAGTCTGTTTGACTCGGCTAGTGACGGAGACGACGATGGTGACGATGGTGACGATGACAGTCTGTCGTGTCACGGTGCTCACTCGGCGGGGTCATGGACGTGCACGTGTTGCCGTTCCCCGATGTGGTACGGGCTATCGTGGACGTGCACGTGGTGTATGTGGTTGATGTTTGGATGTGTTGTCATGTATATTGGATATTATGTTTTTTTTCGATATTTGGATATTTGGATATATATATTTGGATATTTGGTTTTTTGTTTTTCCTATATATTTTATAAAATTTTCAAATTAACTACCTATATTGTGGATGATTTTGAGTGAATGAATGATCCCTGAATATTACTTTCGTATTTTATAATTCTTAAAAAGATCTAAATTATACTTCTTTAAAAATCTAAAACTTTCGTATTTTAATTATTCGTCAATTGTATCTCTAAATATGTCAAAACAATTGTTCAAATTACAAAAAAAATAAAAAAACGACACTTTATTTCTGGCGAAATAGGTCAAATTGACATTTGCCGCTCGTTCCACCACTATGAGAGGATGCCATCACACTACAACAGAACTGGGTATCAGCGACGGGGGTCGGACTTCAGCGACTGCCCGTCGCAAATAAAACGCTCTTTCTGCGTTGGCCCGTCGCAGAAACATATTACCGACGGTTTTATTAGTGACGGCCCCTAGTATATGCTTTAATTGTTCCGGTCGCCCATCCCTACACTCTATACCCGTCGATAATAGCTTGCTACGGCCCGTCGGGGACTCTAAATCCGTCGCTAATACTTTGCGTTGGCCCATCGGCAAAACAAAGCCCGTCACAAAAGGCCAACTAAAAACTGTCATATTTTCAAAAGCCCTCCATCGGCATGTCGCTACACTCTACACCGTCTCTAATAGCCTGCTACGGCCCGTCGGCGACTCTATACCAGTCGCTAATTGCCTGCGTTGGCCCATCGATGAAACAAAGCCTGTCGCAGAAGGCCCTCTAAAACCGTCATATTTTCAAAAGCCCACCGTCGGCCCGTCGCTATACTAGACACCATCGCTAATAGCCTGCTACGGCCTGTCGGCGATTCTAAACCCGTCGCTAATAGCCTGCGTTGACCCTCCGTCGTCCCGTCGCTACACCCTAAACCGTCGCAGATACATTCCCCCGTCGTAGAAGACCCCCGTCGGCCATCGGTGATGGTTTGTAATTAGAACCCACTCGCCAGCAACCTTCTCTCTCTTCCCTCATTCATTCCATTCACAGCCCCCCCCTCTCCTTCTCCCTCTTATTCCCCTCTTCACCCCCTAAACCCTAAAAGCCCCCCCCCCCCCCCCCCCCCCCCCCCCCCCCAAACGCCCCACTCCACCTACCCTCGCAATCCCTTTTACTCCACTGACTGCACTCATTCGCCATTGCTGGCACTTCTTGTTGGGTATCGGCGTCACTACCGAGCCCCGCGCAGCGGATTGAGAGGCCCGGTCCGACCCGGTCCCGAGGACCACATCAACGACTCGATCGTACAAATCCTAAATGTAACTACGAATATATAACTCTTATATATAAAGAACCATACCATGTGAAATTGATTACGGTGAAGGGTTGCTCTTGCATAGTTGCTGTCCTTGCTTCGACTCCGGCGACACGTACGTCCCATGCCCGCGCGATTCGACACCTTGTTCGAAGCTCCGATTTGTCGTATACAACCGGAATTTACCCGGTTCGTCTCCGACCTTGCTCGAACTAGCTCTCGTCTGATCACAATGGAGAATCTCAACTGACGATATGGTGCGTCATGACGAACCTGTCACAGTTACTCAGATATAACCGTTACATTGTGCTCCGTCATGACGGACACACTGTGCGTCATGACGCACCACCGTCTTGACGCACAATATGGTGCGTCATGACGGTATACTCACACATTGGCTTCTACAGAAATACACTAGTGTGCGTCATGACGGACTATGTAATTTTTGTCAGATTTGCATAATTTTATTATGCCTCCAATCGTTCCGACGAACGCGTATGTTCGTCTACCCTCATATGTACAATCTACTTAGTTGATATGTAACTGTATTTCCTTCACTTCTCCTCTGGATTGCCCTCTTGACCGTCGTAACGTTCTTTTTTGCTTTTGGTATTGCTCTCATTTTGTTATTTTGTTATTTTTTTGTTTTGTATTGATATTTCTTTTTATTTTCGGAAACTAGGTTTTTGGCACGGATTAGGCTGAGGATTGGGGTTTCATTTGTGTTTCCATTTGGCTAAATTACGAGCTCCCTTTTTCAGGTATATTTTTCTCTCTTTTGTAATTTTTGTAGAGTAATTAGGATAAATGACACATTTGTGCTAGGATTGGGCTAATTAAGACAATTTACGAGCTCCGTATTGAATTTTTTTCGAAGTGGCTAATTTAATAATATTTTTACAAATTAAAATAATTTTTGTTTTATCTAGTTGAAAATTCTTGATTGATTTATTTTTTATACTGGTTTTAAAATTATCTATTTCTATTTTATCCTATTTCTGTTGCAACAAACTATTTTCATTTTTCTTTTTAAATGACGATAGCAAAGGCTATTTCCGAAGGAGCTTTTTGGACCAAGCATTGCTAAGGCCCCCCACTCATCGGTCCTTTTTTTTGGTTATTGGATTATTTTTCTTAATCCTTGCATGTATCCTTTACATATTTTACATATTCGTGTAAAATTAAAAGCCGATGTATTAAACTTGCTTTAATATATCAAAGAAGCCATGTTTCTTATCTTTCAAAAATAAAAAAATGTGAAGGTAAATTGAAAAGGAATACTTGAGCATAATACGGGTGATCAAGAATCATATTTTGTAGGGGAGTATCAAATCATGCACCGACCAATTGAAATATTTAGTTATATTTTTATTTTTATTTATAAAATAACTAAATACCAATTTGGTATTCATTTAAAAAAAAAATCATATTTTGTAAATGAAACTTTCATGTGATTGTTGTTTGGTTAGGCAGGAGCAGGACTATCATTCTCATTGTATTTTTTATTTCCAAAATACGTATATAGAAAGGAGCAATTAATGATTCTAAATACTTACTTCATTGGAAAAAAGAAAAGAAAAATAGATGCAATATGGTTCGCTCAAAGAAATAGCATCTTGACGATAGACAACCTGAATATGAGAGGATGGCAAATACCAAATCGATGCTATTTATGCAAACAAAAAGAAGAATCGGTAAGACACATATTAAATACCTGCCCATACACTTTGGCGGTATGGACGGTTCTCGATGCGGAATTCAACATTGCAATTTTGCAAGAAAATGATATTCTTCGAGCAATAATGTCAACAAGATTCACAAGCGAAAAAAAGGTGATCATGGCAATAACATGCTTTAATATATGGAAAGAAAGATGTAATCGGATCTTTCGAGAAAAAAATACAAGATACAAAGACCTAATACAAAAAATAAGAGAGGAAATAGAATTGCATATAAACATGAAGAAGAGGACAATAGTCATAAGAAATATAGAATAAGTATTATAAATTTTTCATTTTTCATTTTAACTTATATTTTTATCTTTTTTATATCTTGCAAATAACTCGGCACATTTGTGCACTATATTATTTTAATATAGTCTGGGTACGGGACCTTGAGCCTGTCTCAGTTAATCAAAAAAAAAAAAATAGATGCAATGAAACTTTTTGTCTATATAGGGACCGTTTCATGTAAGAGATTTTGGAGGATTTTGAAAAATTCTCGTATAGCCTAGAGAAAGTGAAATAAGTATAAAGTGTTTGATGGATATTCGTTTATCACATTTGTTGTTTGATGTGTTAGAATGTTAAATGATGGAAAGTAAAAGTTATTGTTTGATGTCAATTTTTTTTTAAAAGTAGTTAGGCATAATTTTTATTTGGTTAATATTGTACATATATAATATTCATTATACATTCGCGTCCTTTCGTCGTATAAGGATATATGAACATGGTAGTTCATAGAAATATAACATGTGTATTAGATGCACATATGTATATATGATACACATAATTAGATTGATAAGATAAGATTTTATGAAAAATCTGTTTGGATCATTTTTACTAAAACGGACATAACTTTCGCATACGAACACCGATTTGGATGATTCAACTCTCATAAGTTAGCTCATTTGATTATCTACAACTTTCATATTCCGTGAAAAAACATTTGAATAACTTAGGACGTTCATTCTAATGAAATACACGAAAGGTTGCGGCAGTTCGACGAAAGGATGCGAACGTTTACTAAAACTAGCATAACTTTCGGACTGGATATCCAAATTGGATAAACTCGGATTTGTTGGAAAGGTGATAAGATCATCTAGAAGGTTCGTTCTTTTAGTTCCTGTTAATTACGGACCTAAATCAGTCGAAATTCCAGTTTAGTGAAAGTGTGTCTGCTGATTCTGCAGGAGACATATCTTTTGATCAAATCATTTAGAAACTTGTCATTTCATGCATATAAAAGTATCATTTGATTTGTTATAGGCAATTTGATAAACAAATCGTAGATGAGATCTCGGGGATTTGTACTCCGTCGAGTCCAATAATTATCCGCTGCGCGGACTCGATGGGGTGTAGATAACCTAACAGTGGTATCAGAGCGAACGTCATACGGTTTGCATTATCAAATCGCAAGAAAAATGATTAAGATCATATGTAGGGTAATTTTAGTAAATTTTCTCTAAAATTGAAACCTAAAATAAGATTTTAAAGTCAAATTCACAAGTAATCGAATGGTAAAATATTATAGGATAATTACTGGTACCATTTAATGTCTTGAAAATAGTTTTGCTTCGAAACGAACAAAGAATTTCTTATTTGACTACAAAACTTTATAATTTTATAATTCAATTTAATACATGAAAACCTCGTGAATATAAAACCTAGTAAGTTGATGTATGACACAACAAATCCCTCACAGCGAAATTTGAAATGATAGAATTTTGCGTAATTATAAACTAACTAGATGTGTCCCATATAAACAATTGTCATGTTTGTTTACAAATATACGTGTGGATTGGGCCTTCGTCAGGCATGCGTATACGCGTAGTTCAATAGGACAATAAGCTTTAGTATAATTTAAATGTGGATTGGGCCTTCGTCAGGCATGTTTAAATTTAAACTAGTTGATACGTTTAGAATGGTTTTAGTTTAAATATTCAAGTTAATCGGATTAATTGGATAAGACATAGTTGAAATACACACACGAAATTTTGAATTACATACGATATAATTTAAATACTGAAATTTCATAAAGTTTGAGAGTCGCATATGATGCGATTGGATATGATCCTACCTAAATAACGAGATCCCACTCGATAGGCCTTCGTCACTTGTGGGAGGATTGTAATATATGGTTCTCAAGGTGTTATCGGATTATGAATCCTGAATCGGTCATGAGGGTGATTGTTTTGATAAAAGTGACACAAATAACCCTATTAAATAAAGCATATAGAATTAATACGCACAGTTAGTTAATTAATTAATCATTATTATGTTTTAGGAATCATGTCTAGTAACAATACCAGTTCCATATCGATTCGATCGTTATTGGAGAAAGAGAAACTTGTTGGTAGGAATTTTCTGGATTGGCCGTAACCTTAGAATCGTTTAAAGGCATGAAGATCTAATAAGTGTATTAGAAACGCCAATAGTGGAAGTGGCTAATCCAACAGAAGCGCAAAAGGCAGAGTTGAAAGTACTCAAAGGCAAATCGAATAATGTAACATGCCTTATGTTAGCATGTATGGATGCAAGTTTTCAAAAGAAGTTCGAAGACTCCGATGCATATACGATAAACAAACGTCTCCTTGAAATGTTCCAGGAGCAAAAGAGACTTGAACGGTTCAATACTCTTAAAGGTTTGGTTAATTGCAGAATGGCACCAGGGTCGTCAGTTAGCACGCATATGCTAAAGATGCAGGATTTCCTAGACCGTCTAGAGAAATTCGACGAAGTAATCTCGGCACCATTGCAATAGGATTTGATCCTTTGTTCATTACCGCCGACATTTGCCTCATTCGTGACGAACTATCACATGCATTCGATGAACAAGACGATCCCCGAATTACATGGGATGCTGAAGAATTATGAATCGGAAATGATTAGGACGAGTCCTAAAAACCGCGGCGGATCGAATGATGTCTTAATGATTCAATCGGGAAATCGTAAAAGAAACAACTCAAAAGGTGCATCAGGTTCGGGCTCTAATACGAAGCCAAAACTGAATAACAAAGGGAAATCCGAGAAGAAGAAGAAACAGGACGATGATAAATGTTTTCATTGTGAAAAGACGGGCCATTGGCGCCGCAAATGAAAGGTATTTCTCGAAGAGTCGAGGAAGAACAAAGGGAAAACCGTAGCGGCCGATACCGCCGGTATGTCTGTTATAGAAATTAATATTTCTACTATGAATAATTGGGTATTAGATACTGGTTGTGGAACTCATATTTGTCGTAATGTGCAGATCCTAAGAAATAGTAGAAGATTGAAGTCTTGTGATGTAGATCTCCGCGTTGGAAATGGAGCAAAGGTTGCGGCTTTTGCAATAGGAGAAGTGGATCTAGCATTACCAAGTGGATTTAATATAGTATTAAATAAATGTTTTTATGTATCTAGTTTATGTAAAAATATAATAAGCGTCTCTAAATTAGCGAATGATGGCTATGAATTTGTTATTTGGAATGACGAATTTGTGATATGTAAAGACAATAATATTTATGCTAATGTAGTTATTGAGAATAGTATTTATGTGTTAGGTTTAGATAAATGTAATAAATCCATCTATAACGTGAATGAATCTCGGAATAATCCTAAAGTTGGTAATCAAACTTACTTTTGGCATTGTCGTTTAGGTCATATAAATGAGAAACGCATCTCGAAACTCCATAAAGATGGTTTACTCGACTCATTTGAATTTGATTCATATGGGAAATGCGAATCATGTTTACTTGGCAAAATGATAAAAGTGCCATTTTCGAAGAAAGGTCAACGGTCCACGAAGCTATTAGAACTAATACATTCAGATGTATGTGGTCCAATGAGCATCGAGGCAAAATGAGGTTATCGTTACTTCATCACATTTATTGACGATTATAGTAGATATGGCTATGTCTATTTAATGCGTCTTAAATCAGAATCTTTTGAAAATTTCAAAGAATTCCAAAATGAAGTAGAGAACCAGCTTGGCAAGAAAATCATAGCTCTTCGATCTGATAGAGGAGGCGAGTATTTGAGCTATGAGTTTGACGATCATTTAAAAGATTGTGGAATTGTTTCACAACTTACTCCACCTGGCACACCACAATGGAATGGCGTGTCTGAAAGGAGAAATCGTACCCTATTAGATATGGTTCGATCAATGATGTGTCAAACTAATCTTCCAAAATCGTTTTGGGAATATGCACTTTTGACCGCGGCTTATTTGATAAATCGCTTACCTTCAAAGTCGGTTGAAAAGACACCATATGAGCTATGGCATGGAAAAACTCCATTATTGTCTTTTATTAAAATTTGGGGATGCGAAGCATATGTCCAAAGAATGATTTCTGACAAGCTCGATCCCAAATCAGACAAATGTCTATTTGTCGGTTATCCTAAAGAAACAAGAGGATACTATTTTTACAATCCAGCTGAAAATAAAGTTTTCGTGGCACGAAGAGGTATTTTCTTAGAGGAGGACTTTATCTCTTCGCACAATGGAGGAGCAAAAATAGATCTTGATGAAATTCGAGATACCGAAATAAAAGTTGAACCGACGATGATTGATTCAGAACCGTCAAATGTTGACTTAGCTGAATCAAGTACACAAGTCATTGTACCTTCTCGTCGATCTAGTAGGATTCGCCATGAACCTGAACGCTATGGTTTTATCATAACTGATAATGGCGACATCAAGTTCATTGATGATGAACCGAAATCCTACAAAGATGCGATTAAAGGTATAGATTCCAACAAATGGCTCGAAGCCATGAAATCAGAAATCCAGTCCATGTATGATAATCAAGTTTGGAACTTGATAGATAAACCTCCAGGGGTCACACCCGTTGGATGTAAATGGGTTTTCAAGAAGAAAACCGATATGGATGGAAAGGTGCAAACTTACAAAGCACGGCTTGTCGCGAAAGGTTTCAAACAAATCCATGGTATTGACTATGATGAAACGTTTTCGCCAGTAGCCATGCTTAAGTCTATTCACATACTACTTGCTATAGCTGCATACTATGATTATGAGATATGGCAAATGGACGTTAAAACCGCATTTCTTAACGGAAATTTAATAGAGGATGTGTACATGACACAACCCGAAGATTTTTTCGATCCAAAAGATGCGAATAAAGTTTGTAAGTTACAACGATCCATTTATGGATTGAAACAAGCATCTCGAAGTTGGAATATACGATTTGATGAAGTTATGAGCGAGTATAATTTTATCAAAAACGTTGATGAACCTTGTGTATACAAGAAGGTAAGTGGGACCCGTATTGTGTTTCTTGTTCTTTATGTGGACGATATATTGCTCATAGGAAACGATATTCCGATGCTTACGGGAGTTAAAAAATATTTAACGAGTCGTTTCGCTATGAAAGACTTAGGCGAGGCAGCTTATATATTGGGCGTAAAAATCTATAGAGATAGATCTAAAAGACTCCTTGGTTTAAGTCAAAGTACGTATATTGACAAGGTATTGCATAAATTTGCAATGAAAAATTCCAAGAAGGGATTTATACCTATGTCGAATGGTATTAATTTCTCGAAAAATCAATGTCCGACATCGATTGAAGATAAGAAATTAATGTCTGATGTTCCATACGCTTCGGCGGTAGGATCCATCATGAATGCCATGATATGTACTCTTCCAGACGTATCATATGCCATGATATGTACTCTTCGGCGGTAGAACAAAGGATCTCATGGTGGTACTAGTGAAGAGCTAATCATTAAAGGATATACCGACGCTAGTTTTCAAACATGTATTGATGACTTTAGGTCTCAATCAGGTTATGTGTTTTGTCTAAATGGCAGTGCGGTAGTTTGGAAGAGTTCCAAACAACCTATGATAGCTGATTCCACTACAGAAGCGGAATATATCGCAGCTTCGGAAGCAGCAAAAGAAGCGGTTTGGATGCGTAAATTCATCCTGGAACTTGGAGTAGTCCCAAACATTATGAAACCCATTGGCGTATACTGCGACAATTCGGGTGCGATCGCTCAAGCTAAAGAACCTAGATCACATCACCGTTCTAAACATATTCTCCGAAAGTTTCATTTGATTCGTGAAATTTTGCAACGCAAGGAAGTTGCCATAATGAAAGTTAATACTGACGACAACGTGGCGGACCCGTTTACGAAACCATTAGCTCAAGCCAAGCATGATAGGCATACTCGCAACATTGGTTTAAGATATCTAGAGGAGGAATTGAATTAGGGATTATATTAGCTATCTCATCCCAATATTCCTTAGTAATTTCGTAAACGATGTATTATTAGTTCTATAAATAAATGTAATCAATAAATGTAAAAACTTTTTATTTTGATTTAATAAATCAATAAATGTAAAAAGTTTTTATTTAATAAAATATTTAGTTTTGTTTATTCTACAATTTAGCTTTATTTTAACTTGTGTGTGGGGTTATATAATTAGTTATATTAATCCAGATTTATATCTCGAAATATGAGCGTTTAGTATAATAAGATTTACTAAGTAAAGACGTCATATATTAAATACTCAAAATAAATGTTATTTAAAACGAAATTTAATAAGAGTATATATTTCGAAATTGTCCCTATTTATGATTAGGATATTTAATGAGTTAAATATATTCTATTATATGATAATAGATTAACATGATTAGTATGTTTGCCGAGATGATGATTCAGCTTTACTAATCATTGACAAAAGAGCGTGTCAAATCGGAAATATAGTTACATATAGTTGATATGTGTGGACTTGACCAAAAGGTGCGAATTCATAACATGGTTTAGTCATTAAAAATGAATCGCAACGAATAGGTTTTGGTAGCTTCATACTTGAGATAACAATTGATTAATTTTTATACGTAGTTGCATACTTTGATATAGTTAACATTATTCCGTAAATGGGTAATAAGGCTATCATTGGGTGTGTCACGAAATATGAATATTAATGTGATTATCAAGATAGGAATTGTTCATTTCGAAAGAAATAGATATTTTGTTGGCCACCGATTGAATTAAATTAACATGAGCACAAATTGATATCGATCAATTGTTAAATTAATTCATGAGAAATCGGAAAAACATTAAGTCAATTACATAAAGGGGATGACTATCACCATGCCTCGTCATTGACGGATATCGCGAACAAGAGAACCAAAAATCGTATACCGAGATTAGGTATAAATGATGAAAGTCATTTAAATTCAATTTAACATGGGTAGCTATGATGGAGTGACTAGATCCCGCTCATAAGCTTGTAAGACTTAGGCATAAGTTTACGGCCATCGTTAAGTTGAACCTACACGGTCACACATAGAAATGAGACAAGTCGGGCTTGAACAATAAGTATATAGCATATACATAAACTCTCTAAAAATTATACATATATATGATATGTATAGTACGTTTTACGTAGATATAAAATTGATTGGGAGACTGAAGGAAATGCAGTTTCACATCTACGGTAAAATCGTACGTATAAGGATATATGAACATGGTAGTTCATAAAAATATAACATGTGTATTAGATGAACATATGTATATATGATATACATAATTAGATTGATAAGATAAGATTTTAGGAAAAATCTGTTTGGAACATTTTTACTAAAACGGACATAACTTTCGTATACGAACACCGATTTGGGTGATTCCACTCTCATAAGTTAGATAATTGGATTATCTACAACTTTCATATTCAGTAGAAAAACATTTGAATAACGTAGGACGTTCATTCTAATGAAATACACGAAAGGTTGCGGCAGTTCGACGAAAGGACGCGAACGTTTACTAAAACTAGCATAACTTTCGGGCTGGATATCCAAATTGGATAAACTCAGTTTTGTTGGAAAGGTGATAAGATCATCTAGAAGTGTCGTTCAGAAAGTTCCTGTTAATTACGGACCTAAGTCAGTAGAAATTCCAGTTTAGTGAAAGTGTGTCAGCTGATTCTGCAGGAGATACATCTTTTGATCAAATCATCTAGAAACTTGTTCTTTCATGCATATAAAAGTATCATTTGATTGATTAAAGAGTGTCTATTTTACTTGTGAAGGAATACGAGTTATTCTATAAATAGGACCCTAATCTCACTCAATCAAATCAATCTAAACAACCATTATTTCGACTAATTAATCCAGTAATTAAGAGAGAGAAAAGTTCGCCGGAATTCTCCATTGATTCCGGCAAGAGTTTAAGCAAGAGTGATTATGAGGCGTCTAGGCAATCTCGTGATTATCCGACGACTCTCGTTTCGCGGTGGATACGAGTAGAGGTACGTATACGTTTGCGTACTAACGAGTTAAGTTCATCAACCGACGAGAAGACGAACGGAGAAAGACGACCGGTTTGGGCGTGGGACGAACCGGTACGAGCAAAAAGGTGCGAACGAAAAGGTGCGACGTGAACGGAAGTGAAGGCTTCGCAACGACAAACCCTTCGTAAGCGATCAATTTCGCTAGGTACAAATATTACGTTATATTAGTTATAGGCAATTTGATAAACAAATCGTAGATGAGATCTCGGGGATTTGTACTCCGTCGAGTCCAATAATTATCCGCTGCGCGGACTCGATGGGGTGTAGATAACCTAACATATTTTATATGGACATCTATGCAAAAATGTATCATATAATTGGAATTCTTTTTTATGTGCGCACAACTAGGCGACTTTCTTGCATTGGTCGTAGAGACAAGACAACGATCATGCTTCCGTTCCAGATTTAGGATCATGAAGGGTTCAAACACGCAAAATCTGAAAATGGTGCTATTTTCACAAAATTATTTCTTCACCTGTGTAAGCTCATCCTCCAAGATTTAGGTAAAATAAAATCATGTAAATTATACCATCAATATTTCATATATATTTGCAAAATAAAAGAAATATTTAAAATCAATTTTATATCTTTTATGAATGATAATTTGATTATAAGGATCAATTATATGGTTTAGGGTTTTCTATAATTTGATTGTAAGGATCAATTATACAATACCATTTTATTTTAACATTTCAGTGAGTTATTTGGTAATTTTTTTTCATTTTTATACTCTCTAGATATTTCAGGGTTTGGAGTTCAAGACTCGACAGATCCAGTTGGGTGCGATCCACGCGACGGTGCTCAGTTGCTTACGAAGAATTTCTCTAAGTTCAAGACTGGACATGAATGCAACGAACGAACAAGAAGAAAAGAAACAACAAATGAAAAATTATAATTCGAAGTGTGCTATAAACCGATATTTTGAGGCCGACTATATTTATTAAATTTCGGTGCAAGCACGCAAATAATGGGTAACAAATAAAGAGAATTTTTTCTTTGTTCTAAGATTTTACCGACACATTCTTTATATTTTAATTAACACACTTAATTAGCATGATAATTAAGAACACATAATTAAGAATTAATTAATATTAATTCAAAAATATTAATTCAAATAAATGTTATTTATATATTAATTGATTGGTAATTATAAGACATGTATTAGTTATCGTGTTAATTAAATGTGTTAATTATGACATAAAAATTTTGAGGGTAAAATTTGGTCACATAAATTTATTTTTGGTGTAAGTTTTTCACTAAATCAGGCAAATTCGGTATCAACGATTTTTAAAACTCGACTTGATTTAGTTTTGAAATATTTTTGAAAACTATATTATTTTTTCGAAATTTTTATCCTTAGGCGGAAAATGCTCCTTAAAATTACTTAGGACGTGTTTGCTAGGTCAGTTTTGTATAGTAGCAGGAAACTCGTAGTTGCAGGAAACCAATATATGAATATCAGGAAACTATAATAACATGAATATGCAAAAACTTTGAGCGTAGGATGTTTAAAAGGTGTTTGATGAAAACTATAAGATTAGATGTAACAAATGAATGTAATATTATAGAGTTGCATTGTTTTTTTATAAAATTTTATAACTATCATATTTATTTTCTAATCATATCAAAATATTATAATTATGTCATATAAGTAAATCATCCAATAATTTAAGATTAATCTTTTAATAATGCAAATGAAAAAAAATAATTTTAGAGAATATTATTTGTAATACAATTTATTTGTAGAGAATATTGTTTTTTTTAATAAAACTAAGTTTTAGAGAATACGGTATCCGAAATATGATAAAAAAATTACATAACACAGATTAATTAATACATGTAGTACATGAAGGTTAAAAAACAACAACAAAAATACAATATTTTAAAATTATATTATTTTTTATGAAATTCGATAATTATAATATTTAATTATCACTCATATTATAATATTATAATCATGTGATAAAAATAAATCTTACCAATAATTCAAATTGGTATATTTTAGATAGTACAAACGGAAGAAAATTAATTTATAATATTAGAGAATATTATTTTTGATGCCATTATTTTTAATACCATTATTTTTTAAAGAATATACCGATACTAATACGGTATACAATATCCAATATCCGATTTCGAATATGATATATGAATACGGTATCCGATACGTATACAAATGCAGACAATTAAATGATATATTATAAAACATATATTTTTTGTATACTCATTCACACGTTTAAAATATCAATGAAGTAATAATTAAGAAAAAAACAAATTAAGCAACAATTAAGAAAATTATGTTTATATATTTTTTTCTAAATGGAAATAAATTAATTACCAATTATTCAATTATCAGAACAGTAAACCATTGATTATAATATTCTTTTTGGAAGATGTACAGTGTGATGAGACTAGTAGTATTATTTTAAGGGGAATTATACTTTGCCTCCTCATTATCCCCGAGATTCTCCCACAATAGTAATCCATGGTTAATTCATGAATTAGTATTTTGGATCAACTATTAGTTCATGATTATCAAAATTTTGATATATAATTAAGGTCCATATCAATTGATGATTAATTTGAAATAATTAAAAATAAATAATTATAAATTAATCGTTAATATAAAATACTAATTCATGGATTAATCACGAATTACTATTGTGGAAAAATTGTGAGAGCCTCTTATTTTAACACTTTTTTGAATGTAAGTTTTGGAAAATCTACTCCAACTTAAGTTTTGAAAAGTCAAAAAAAGAGGCCATTCTTATCTCATTCTAGGTTTTGAATCTCAAAACTATAATAAAAAATTGAGTCACCGAACACCAAATATTTCGATCCTTTGAGATATATTGAAATATTTAAAATCGATTATAGATCCAACAGGTCTTTTTCTCTTGAAAAACTAACATTTTTTTTGTAAGGAGAAACAAACTCTCGGATTTTCATTAATGATCCTATAACAAGCTTGCGATTATTAGATAATTGACACGAGTTGCTCCTATAACGAGTTGCTCCATTTAAGTGCAGGGTGCATGGACTTATTTGTGAATATGACTCCGTTTCTACGTTTCCGAAAACTCAAAGAGTGCGGAAGTGCAAAATAAGTCTCATTTTTTGGCATTTTCGTATGCGAAGAGGTTCCGCATACGAAAAATTGATCACGCGATCTTGAAAAATTGACCACGCAAAATTTTTATTCGGCGGAACATCGAATTCTAAGTTTAGAATTCCACCGAATTCTTATTCCCGGATTGCTCCACATTTTGAAAACAAACTTCAAAGGATCATTTTTTGAAAGAAGTGAGACTTAGTGATCTTGGGAGAATCAAATAACTCAAGCAGAGGGATAAAATTAAATGCCTCACACATTCTCTTGGTTCCATAATAATTTCATTCTTTAGCAGTTTCTTAAGCCTTGCAGAAACTGGCAATGGCAATAGCTTTTCTCCTATCTATTTGAGTCTTGAGACTAAAATTTCAAATGTAAAAAACAAAACAGAAATCCTTCTTAAAGTTTATCTATGTTTAATATTGGAAGTGATAGAGCAAAAGCTAGAAAAGAAAATCCCAAAAGACGAAGAAGTTAACTGCAGCTTGATCTTCGTTATCTAGGGGACAAGGTTCCAATTCTACTCCATCGACTCCTGCATTTTTAATCTGTAGATATCACAGCCAAAAGCATTAATTTGTTTTTTATGTTGTAAAGAATTAAGAATTGAGAATTTACGATCTCACCACTTCATAAAAGAAACCAACTCGATTATGTCAAATTATTGCAATTTTATTTTGCTTACCAGAATATCGAGTTTTTAATTGTGCCTGGACAAAATCTTTGAAAGAAACAATATATTTGGAATCAGTGGCGTCTAATTGACGAAACACTGCATTTTTGGTCCTGGCAAGCGCAAACTCTGAGCCTGAGAGCAATTGCCCACTACATGATAAGTGATAATAATCACAGCAATTGCCCAAGACCTATAGAAATGAATATTCCAATTGTGTTTCAAATGTCACATATTGTTATTGTTGGAATAAGCTTACAATATTCAGATTTTAATGGAGGAAGAAAGAAGAATTATTCTCTATAATTTCAATATTGTTTCTATATCTTTATCTCTCTTACTTTCTTCTCTCTTTACAAATGAAATGAGATCCTATTTATAGGCTAGGTAATTCATACATACATTGAATCACATTAAACTCTCACATTAATTTCTTACTAATATCAAGTTCATGAATCATATTTCCTAGATGAACTTGACCTTTCACACTCATACATTGAACTCAATAAACATGAACCTAAAACATAATTTTATGAAATATATTAATTAAGTTTATATTTTAACAGTTATCATATTAAATTAGAAACGAATAAGAAAGAATGAAGAAAAGATAAATCATTATTTCTTACAAACAAATTGATCCGGTACAAAAATCACAAACATTATTAATTATCCACGCAAATACACATAATTGTACATACATATATAGCAAGCAATGAGCCTGCAAAGACACGGGTCCTGATATAATAATCAACAATATATATATATAGGTTAGCCTCCCTCATATATATATATATATGTGCCATTAGACCCTCATGCTTATTCCAAATTCAATATATTGAATATTAAGCTTCAGCTTGCGAAGGTTCTTTATTTGCAGAAGGTTCTTCATTTGCGGATTTCTGGGCAGATTCGATGACATGACTGTAGCTTCCCTTCTCCATGAACAATTGAGCGAAATGAATTTTGCAATAAAGAATTCCATCTAAGGCCGCATAGGAGGATGTGGTGAGAATGCATCCTCCACGAGCACACCTAAAGCACGTCTTATGATACGATTCCCCCTCCAGGGTTAACTGCACGAATTTTCCGTACATTCTAAATTCTGTAGAGTATTTTAAATTATTAATAGATTGATGGATGTATGCTAATTACCTTTTCGAGGGGGTAAACAGTCTTTTTGCAGGTAGCACATTTGTCTTGGGTCCCGCTAAACATCGAAGACAGTTTGCTCGGAATTCTGGACTGTTTAAAATAGAACACATACATTATTAAATTCTCTATCTTTTGTAATCCATAATATTATCTAATAAATATTTAAATGATCATACGTACCAGTTCATTCTCCTTGTCACCAGACTTCGAACCTGAGATGACCGTAACAAAATCGAACATGAGTATAACAAAAAAAAAAAATTTCACATTTAACGAAAGGATTAAAACCTGAAGGGAATTTCTTGTTAAAAGATCCAGTTTCCTTGAAGAGTTGCTCAAAGTGAGGCTTGCAATAAAGAACACCCTCCATGGAAGAGTAACTGCACATCTGTTATTTTCCAAATGAATTTAAAAATAAAATTTCAAGATTTCGTGAAAAAGAGAACATAGTTATCTCAAAATCAAGTGAGAATTAAATAAAATAATAGAAATGAAAAAGAAGGGTGCACTCACGGAAAGGGTCCCCTTGTAATGGCTGCATTTGAAGCAGGCCTTTATGATAAGAAACGCCGTCGGCGGAGAGGAGATCAATGATATGCACCGTCTTATCGCAGGCCTTGCATTTGTCTTGGGTCCGGATGAAAGACATTGTTGGTCAATTTGATCAATTAAGATTGGTTCTTGCAAGAGTAGTTCAAAATCCAATGATTGCAATGAAATAAGGCACGAATAGGTTTATTAGAATTGAAGCCGAAGAAGAGGCTTAACCCGATTGCTCAACCGATTCATGGATCGACATATCGAGATGTATCTCATATTTGATTTTCTCTAATATCTAAAATTTATTTTCATGAATGCATGTCAGAATTTGAAAACATTTTGTATCTTAGTAAAGGAACTCACTATTCCTTGACCAACATAATTTTTGTTTTATAATATACATCTCATGGATAACTCATTCATTACCTAATGCCTTATAGTCTAATTATGTGAAGTCTTCACTCAAGTCGTATGATTCAATTTTATCGTATGATTACCGAATCACGGGCTTGTAATGCTCAACTATTGAGTCACGAAAATGTGATGATAAAAAAATGTTGGCCATAATCCATCTCTGTACGGTGTGTTTGGATGATAAAAAAAAAAGTACAATTTTGTTAGAAATATTGAGTCACGAAAATGTGATGATCATGTTTGATGTTTGGTGTGCTATGATGTTTGGTGTGCTATGAAAATTTTACCTAGCGGTAACGGGACAACTATTTTGTATTTTTATTCTTGTCACGTTTGAAAAAAAGTTACAATTTTGTTTTTAATATTGTTGTCATATTTGAAAGATCCACTTTTCTATATTGATGAAAAAATAATTTCCACAAATATTGATGGTGATCTTACGATTCCACAACATCAATTAATATCAATAATATTTACTTAAATTACCCTTATTTTATATTTTTTTTATCTCTCTTCATTTTATATTTTTATTTTTCTTTCTCATGACAACTATTTTGTAAATTATATATTTTTTTATTAATTATGTGTTTTACCAATATTATGTTGTTTGATGCAGTCAAAACAACACCGAACTACTAACGATTTTATCTAAGTGTGATAAGTAAATACACAACATACACAAGATGAAGATATAAACAATCATGATGTTACATAACGTTATACAAGAAGAAATACATAAGATCTAGACGCTGAAGATCATGATGCCACACATGGAGAGTTACACAATATCAAGACACGGGAGATTGAGATACTACAAATGAAGAACATACAGAGAGTTACACGAAAGAAGACACAAAAGATCGAGATACTACATGGTTAACATATCGAATAATCGGTTAATCGAAGATCATGTAAACAAAGAAACAAACACGTAGAAGACTTGGAGATATCATGCCATGAAAATTAGACGACCATACTCGAAGAATTACGTAGAAGACTTGAAGAACATATCATAGAAGACACGTGCAAGACACGAAAATCATCGTAGATGACTTGAAAATTTGAAGACGCATACGATCACAACGCAACCTTGGTTATCATATAGTTATATATTTAAATTAGCATAACATCTTACTTAAAAATGTCAAGATTAAAAGTTATCATATAGTTATATATTTTAACTTAGATTGAAACTTCATCAAATAAGTCTATTCATCCCTCTATGTCTTTTCGGGACATCAATCAAAATATTATAATTGTACCGAGTTTATGTCATTATCGATTAATTGTCCATACAAATTTTCTTAGATTATTCAGAAATTCATATTTTTTTACTTTTTGTTATGATAATATATTTTGATAAGAATATTATCATTTCTTATGTTTGGGTCAAAAATACTAATATATGCATAAATTTTATTTTATATTTTGAATATTTAAAGCTCTATTTTTAATTAGTCCAGAAGTTATAATTTATTTTTATTAATGATTTATCATGAAGTTATTGATTATTTAATTTTCTGTAAAAAATAATAGTCATTTCGTTCACTCAGCCATGTAACATCTTAGTCGAGTTGTGAAATCCCGTTGGGGCATCCGCATTGGATATTCGAGTCTTCATAGAACCCAAAGAACTTAATCTTTGGGTAATTGCACGAGAATGAGTGGCCTTAACCATTTTAGTACATATAATCGGTGCGAAAATATGTTAGATCATCATGGAAAATATCCCCTTCATAGTCTTGTACACCAATTTGGATCAATACCTTGGGACACATCAATCTAGTCTAGTAGCCCCAAACATCCAAGAATTATTCTCTCTCAATACAATAATGTCAGTTCCAAAAACATTTATATATGCTGCCGAATGCATGTTTTAATGTTGTCATGTATATTTGACAGCATTTTGATAACATTTGATTTTGTCATTATTTATGTTAATAACGACATTCAATACAAAATACAGTTGTATACTAGTATTTTTGACATTTAACGCAAAATGATGTCTTTTACAATATATTAGTAGGATTAATCAATTAATACTGTACATCATCAGCACATACACAAATGGTGTCTATTACTAAATTTGAGTATTTCCTTACCTTACTTACCTATTTGTAAACACCAAAACCAATCAACTTCTGATAGATTTGAAACGACTTGGCCATCTCAATTGCGACCAGTAATCTAGTCCTCCTCATGAACGATAACTTTAAGTACTCTTCGACACTTTTTCATGCGTTTACGGAGGTGTTTCACGGTATTTGAGAGTCAATTGCTTTGAAGCGAAACATGATTATGTTTATCATATCCGCTTATTACGACTATGAAATGTGTCAAATGAACGTTAAAATGACTTTCCTAAGTAGTAATTTGACTGATAATGTATTCATGATATGATCCACGGAGTCGATCCTATGAAATTTGGAAAGGTCCATAAACTTAGCAAATTCGTTCATGGATTAAAACAAATATGCCGAAACTTTAATATTCATTATGAATTATTACAATACTTAATCCTATAATGCAATAATGCTTAGAAGGGTAATCATATTAATTCAATTTGCAGCTTTCTTTTCTGTCTTTCTTTTCTTTTTATCTAAAAAGCTCCATTAAAGGCTCGTTTCTTTTTATGGCTCGTCTTTCACAATCGTGAATACGGCCGAAATTTTGGCAATAAAGGGTTGGTCTCACACACCGATGTGTGTGTTATGCCAACAACACGGCGAAACGATTGATCATTTACTTCTTCATTACTCATACACGCAAAGAATTTGGAGAAAGCTTGAGCTAAGGCTCCAAGCATCGTGGTTTTTTTATGGGACACAATCTTTTGTGAGAGCATTGTTACATCGTAATCTCCAATTTGATAGGGAAGAACGACGGACTTGGAAAACATTAGTCTTGGCGGCCTCGTAGAATATTTGAAAAGAAGGAAATCGTAGAATTTTTCAAGGACAATGCCTACTGTCCGAGTGTATTGCCGCGAAGGGTTGGGAGGAGGCAATCATTTGGTCCAAGTTTCGCAACTAGGTACTTAGGGTCTACAATATAACGTTCGACGGTTCATTTTTTTTTTACTCTTTTGTAAATATTTTTTTATTTAAATATATATGCTCTCTAGGCATGGCCATTGGCCATCCCATCAAAAAAAAATATTGTTTTTGGAATACTTGTGCGTTCCGAGTCTTGACACATATTTTAACAAGCTTGTATTTTTTTTAATCCATCACTGATATTAAAAAAGAAAAATCAAGGCTTATGTGGTATTTGTTTATCTGTTTTCTTCAAGAAAACAATATTTGGGTAATTAGTTATATTTCATTTGCATTGCAAAGTTAAATAAAAAAAATTGTGAGTGAAAAATATTTTTGTTAACACGCTTTTATACAATCTACATCATCCTTCGGTAAGCCTTATTTATATAATAAACTCTGTTTTATTTAACAATTTTTTTTATTTATATATAATTCAAAATTTAGAAAATTGTGTTGCTTTCATATTGCTTCTCACTTTTTTTAATCTTCTGAAACTAACAAAATGAATACGATAAGGGTTCCAGTAGAAAATCGAGCAAGTTCACATCAATAATTAAAATTAGCGATTTTGGCCACACAAGGTCAAAAATATTAAATTTATGTATTATTAGTACTTTAGACCTTTCTATTCAGAAAAATGGTCGACATGTCTATTAAATTAAAGATTTATATACAATATTTCAAATTATAAATAAATAAACAAGTGCGATAATTACATGATTCACGTCATGCTGGGAAGGAGTGTAATTCCTAATAATATAATGAAAAAAGATTATGCACTTTATGAGTGTATACTTTACATGTGTATCATCAATAGAAGAGCGATACATGACAGTTTGATTTTTTTTTCAATATTAACCGGATTTTGTGCATTCCAAAACGCACGCCGTCATGTTTTACACTTTTTTTTCTAAATATATAATTTTGATATGTCTTTATTTGTTATATATTTATAGATATATGATACACATTCTTTAATGCAATACATGTTATACATTTTTACATGTTTGACATACATTTATTTGTTATGATTTTTAAGATATATTATATATTTTTAGATGTATGATATATATTTTAAAATATAATACATGATATATATTTTTAGATGTATGATAATATTTGAAGACATAATTTTTTTACATGAGCTACATATTTTATAATTTTTTGGACTAGATTTATAATTTTTGTACAACAATTTATATTTTATGCGGCGTGCATCTGGAGTGTACGTATACGATTAAAATTGAACAAACATAAATCAAACTGTCATATATCACGCTCTTATTATTGGATTTTCTTAGACATCTAGCCTCATCAAAAGTCCAATTTGTAAGAATAGCTAGCAAGTTATTCAAATTGCAAATCTAGCTCTTTCGTCAGAGGACTTGGCGAAAGAGATTGAACTTTCGCCAGAGGGTTTCGCGAAAGAGTTTAGAGGTTAATTTGGGTCTTAATCACGGGTTTCAGCACAGTTAAGCTCTTTCTCCAGAGAGTCTAGCGAAAAAGTGCATGTCTGCCACGGTGTGTCCCGAGGAGACACTGTATGCATGTGGGCATTTTATTTTCATTTACTCTCTTTCGCCATATGCCTCTTTCTTTTCTTTCTTCTTCTTCTTTTTCTCTTTCTTTTCTTCATCTTCTTCTATCTTTGTTTCGAGGGTTTGGAATTTTTTCTAATAAATCACATAAATTACGAAAAATTAAGGAAATCTAAGATCCAAATAGAAGACCATGTTTCTTCTCTCTTTGGTAAGAATTTGTACTCTTTTACTTTCTAAAATGAGTAGTTTTTTTGTGTTGAAATTTAGAGTAATTTTTGTTACAAATTTGTTTGTTTTTGTAGTTAGTTTGGTTGTTATTTAGGGTTTGATTTATTCGATTTAGTATGTAGTTTGATTATTTTGATAACTACGGTTCTTTAGAAAAAAAATTCGATTTAGGGTTTTTTTAGCAAATTTTTCATTTATTTCAAATAAAATAATAAATTTCAGAAAGTAATAATATTAAATTTTGGTTGACATTTAGAAAGTATTATTAAGTTATTATTTTTATTATTATATTATTATTTTTCCAGAAAATAATATTATTATATTATCGTATTATTAATTATATATAATATAATATTAATAATATTATTATATAATTTTTTTATTATCATATCATTTTATTATTTTCAGAAAAGTATACTATTAAATTATGATGTTTATTATACTTTTGTATTATTCTATTATTATAATATAATATAATATTATTACTATATTTATTGTACTTTTCAGTTATTAAAAATAATATAACAAATTTCTGAAAATTGTTATATCATTATCTTTTCAGAAAATTATATTATTATTATACTATTTTTTTATTAAACTTTTGTGTTAATCTATTATTGATATATATTATTAGCTTGTTTTGATGACGTTTGGTGCTAGCGGTAGCGGTGCGGGTTCGAGGCGCGGTGGGGGTTCGAGCTACAAACCCGAGGAGCACGTGTTCGGCCCCGGAGCCAAAATTGGTGAGGACGAGGAGAAGGAGGAGTATCATGTATTTGATGTAGAGGGGGCGGATGTTCTGCATGTACCGATGTGTCCGCGTAACCCACATAGTTACATTTAAATGGTATAATGAATACCAGTCATATATCGAGCTGCATGAGGCTCGGTATTATGGACGTCGATTCCGTGTTAAATCCATAAGTTGACCGAGAGTTGGAGGCAAGATACGCAAACCTTCCACATCGGGTGAGATGACGATTATCCTGCATCACATCTTTTGCCTCCTTGGTCTCCCAATTAAGGGGAAACTGGTATGCTAGCCGAATAAAGCGAGATGCTTGGCGGGGACGCCTACAAGAAGGATCTTAATACTAGATTGAAGGAAATACAGTTTTGAATCAACGGTAAAAGTGTACATATAACGATATATGAACATGAATGTTCATGGGTTTGATTAATTGCATAATAAATTTTGCAAAGTTAAGTTCTAGAGAGTAGTTCGTTTGAGCTAACCGTCGGATCCGTTCGAGCGGACCCCTACGATTATAAAATGGTTTTATACATATTCATTCCAGGGAGTGATTCGTTCGAACAGACTACTAGGAATGTAATTTGGAATTAACACATAAATGAGACAGAATATGGTTCGTTCCAACTAACCTCGTGGTGCATTCCAACTAACCTCGTGCTGGAAGTGTGTATTGGATATATACAATCTTTGACCCAATCCTTATCCTATTTTGTATAAAATAGATGTTTCTCTCTCTCTAATTAGTCTGATTCAGACTAAGACAATTGAAGTCTAATTCAGTCCAGAAATTAGAGAGACTCTTATCAAGTTGTTGAAAGAGTGCGAAGAGAAAGAAAGAAAGAGAAAAAGAGTTTTCTCAGTTTAGAGAATCAAACACGATCATGAAAGTTCGTCGGTGCATCGTCTAGGCAGGTGCATCCGCGATCGAGGTTCTATGACTCACGATGGATATGGGTAGAGGAGTTTGCACTTTGTGACTCTTCGTTTGTGATCAAACCGGAGATGTAAAGTAGCAAAAGGCTGTGGAAGCGTGTGGGCATGGGATGCATGAAGACAACCGGAAATGTGTCAAGACGGTGGGAGACGTGTGGTATGGGACGCACGGGCTAGTTACCAATGTGACACCGAAGAAGAGAAGGATGCGAGTGATTAACCTGTCGTGCGTGATCAATTTCACGTTGGTAATCGTCTATCCTACTTTGCATCGTACCCTCTGTTGGTTCAAATTTCCGGTTGTTTGATTATCTCAAAAATAATGTCGATATTACTAACAATTCCATTGAGTACAACGTGTAGGAGATATAAATACAAAATGAAATAAGAAGATCAAGATAAACACAAGTAAATATCAATGAAGAATAGTGAAGACACCAATGATCAAAACGTCGAAGAATCATGAAGATATACAAAAATCAAGACTTCGAAAAATCAAAAAATCAAGACATCGAGAATTCCGCAAGTTGGGATATCACACAAATCACCAAAACAACTTATAGGTATCCCTAAACTTGTTTATGAATAATTAAGCTCAAAATAAGTCAAAGAAATATATTCGAAATCCATCAAAATGATGAAATAAAAAATAAGGCTAACAGTAGGATGTCAGTTATAACGGAACTTCATGTCCGTTGTAACGCACCTCCTAGTCATATTCCAGAATGACAAACACAGTATAGTCTGTTACAATGGATTTGAAAGAAATACAGTTTCGGATCAAACGTAAAAGTGTACACAAGGATAAACAAATGTAAGCGTACATTTGTGGTCATAACTTTCAGTAGGAAATTCCGATTTGAATGGTTCAAATTGGGTTAGATAGATAATAAGATTATCTATAACCTTCATGTAGAAATATAGTTCGTATGAACGAAGTATCAGGGTCGTTTCTCAGAAATACCGAAAGGGTGCAACAGTATGACATCCAGTTAGTAAAACAGTCATAACTTTTGTATACGAATTCCAATTGGACTCGGCCAAATTGGGTTGGAAAGATAATGAGATTATCTACAAATTTCGCGAAGGTTTATTTTTTGTTAGAGGAATTTACCAATTTTGTATGAACAGAATACTGAAGAGGTTCATGCAGTTTTCTGTGTGAACGGGTGTATATTGGATATACATGCCTTTTGGCTAATCCTAATCCTATGAGATATAAATAGGATATTTTCTCTCTCCTCAAGAATGGTTCATTCAGTCCAAGCAATCTAATTATTCAATCAATCCAGAGAATTGATAATTAATAGAGAGTCATCTCTCTCAAGAGTGAAAGAGTGCGAAGAGAGAAAACCGAGAAAAACAATTTTTCTCGGAATAGAAAATCAATTTAATCGAGCAAGTTCGCCGGTGCTTCGTCTAGGCAGTTGCACCTACGACCGACGTCTTACGACTCAAGATAGATACACGTAGAGGAGCAACATCTGGGGCTCTTCGGTTGTGATCAATCCGGAGGAACGAAATCTGTCGGAGACGGAAACGAGCGAATCGATCGTCAACGAGCGGTGAAAGACGCGTGGTGTGGGACGCGCGGATTGTCACCAACGTGACAGGAGAAAGAAGGAATATCGATCAACCCTTCGAGTGCAATCAATTTGGCATCGGTATGAATCTGTCCTTCTATTGCATCGTACCCTCGAAGTCATGGCGTGATCTTGGATTTAGGGAACCGGACCGGGCCTTCATATCCGTTGCGCGGGCCCAGGGTCGGGCGAATACCCAACAGGATTCGCCACTCCGTTGTAATAGACACCCATCAAGCGTTGTAATGCAAGAGTCACCGTTACAACGCTATATAATGCCTCCTTGAATAAAAGTCATAGAACTGTGTACGTTGTAATAGACAATTATGTCCGTTGTACCGGACAATGAACTCGCTTCAGTATACCATATTTTGTCTCCATCTCCGTTGTAAATGATTCACCAATCCGTTCCAATGGACATGCTCTTACCGTAGTAACGGAGTGTTCTTCGTTATAACGGAATATACCACCAACCAGAAGTGAAGTCACAGAAGGATGTCCATGGTAACGGACTCTGTAGTCCGTTACAACGAGCTTCTTAATATTGCAGTCCGTTGTAACGGACTTTGTTCCGTTGTAACGGACTATGAGAAAATACGAATATATTGATTGTAACTGCTAGTTTGACTTTTGGTCCGTTGTAACGGACTGTGCAGAAAAAGCAAGGTAAGGGAAGGGTATATGTGTTCTATAAATAGAACCCTTTCCTCATTCTCTCACCTCACTTCAACTATCATATTTTCACCTTCAAAAAGAGAGAAGTTTTTCCAAACACTTTGAGCTTAAATCTTCTAAAACATTCTTAGCGATTATTAGATCCCTTTTCCTCCATCAAATATGTTTCCCAACTTGCGTGACCGATCACGTTTAGTTCGTATTAGATATTTGTAATAGACTAGTGCAAAGATTGTAAAGCCCGCTATAGATTGAGAGAAATTCGTGAATTGATCTAAGGAAAACCTTGGACGAGTGATTTGGGAATTCAATCGAAAGCCGAAAAGGCGCAAGGCATCCCCAGAGACGTAGATACTTGTATTCAATCGAATCGGTCGATTGAGCAAGTAGGCGGTGAGTTAAAACTACAACGCCACCACCTACCGAACCCCGTCATCAAACATCTTGTGTTCAATTTATTCGGTATTTGCATATCTCATTTCATGTCAAATTTCTATTAAATATTTTCATATTTTCGTTTACATTACAAATTTGTTATTTTTAAGTTTTATTTATTTCTCTCAAGTCATAGCTCCACCTCCTTCTTCCCCCGAGGTGGCCTTGCATAAGGTCACCAACAATGGGGGGCGACAAGGTGGACGCTTCATATCCTGCGGTGGACTGAGGTTATGCTGAATCCCGTCCCCGCAGGTGATCCATACGACCCGAAGAGTAGACGACCCTACATGATTTGGTTTATGGAGCACGACCGTCCACGAGTCCAGACTGTGGTGGTGGACGCGGTGCCTCAGAGTGTACCTTACATACCGAAGAGAACGTACTATAGTCGCAGCGATACGTTCTTGTTGTTGCTATTCAAAATTATTATGTTTTAACGTAACATAATTGAAACTTACATGAACGTCATTTGAACGAGCATTTGGATTATGGTCGTCAGATGTTGCCGATACTCCGCGATGCGGGGGTAGCGATCACTCCCTCTTTGAAGAAGGGCTCGAAGAGGACTTCTAAGAATATGATCTTGTCTTGTACCCAGGGTAGGTAGACAGACTTTCCACAAGATGATGCCTACACCCACGATGACAGTCTGTTTGACTCGGCTAGTGACGGAGACGACGATGGTGACGATGGTGACGATGACAGTCTGTCGTGTCACGGTGCTCACTCGGCGGGGTCATGGACGTGCACGTTTTGCCGTTCCCCGATGTGGTACGGGCTATCGTGGACGTGCACGTGGTGTATGTGGTTGATGTTTGGATGTGTTGTCATGTATATTGGATATTATGTTTATTTTCGATATTTGGATATTTGGATATATATATTTGGATATTTGGTTTTTTGTTTTTCCTATATATTTTATAAATTTTTCAAATTAACTACCTATATTGTGGATGATTTTGAGTGAACGAATGATCCCTGAATATTACTTTCGTATTTTATAATTCTTAAAAAGATCTAAATTATACTTCTTTAAAAATCTAAAACTTTCGTATTTTAATTATTCGTCAATTGTATCTCTAAATATGTCAAAAAAATTGTTCAAATTACAAAAAAATAAAAAAACGACACTTTTTGCCTGGCGAAATAGGTCAAATTGACATTTGCCGCCCGTTCCACCACTATGAGAGGATGCCATCACACTACAACAGAACTGGGTATCAGCGACGGGGGTCGGACTTCAGCGACTGCCCGTCGCAAATAAAACGCTCTTTCTGCGTTGGCCCGTCGCAGAAACATATTACCGACGGTTTTATTAGTGACGGCCCCTAGTATATGCTTTAATTCTTCCGGCCGCCCGTCGCTACACTCTATACCCGTCGATAATAGCTTGCTATGGCCCGTCGGCAACTCTAAATCCGTCGCTAATACTTTGCGTTGGCCCATCGGCAAAACAAAGCCCGTCACAAAAGGCCCACTAAAAACTGTCATATTTTCAAAAGCCCTCCATCGGCACGTCGCTACACTCTACACCGTCGCTAATAGCCTGCTACGGCCCGTCGTCGACTCTATACCCGTCGCTAATAGCCTGCGTTGGCCCGTCGATGAAACAAAGCCCGTCGCAGAAGGCCCACTAAAAACCGTCATATTTTCAAAAGCCCTCCGTCGGCCCGTCGCTAATAGCCTGCTACGGCCTGTCGGCGATTCTAAACCCGTCGCTAATAGCCTGCGTTGGCCCGTCGGTGAAACAAAGCCCGTTCTATAAAACCGTCATATTTTCACAGATTCATTCCATTCACAGCCCCCCCCCCCCCCCCCCTCTCCTTCTCCCTCTTATTCCCCTCTTCGCCCCCTAAACCCTAAAAGCCCCCTCACAACCACTCTCCTCTCCCCCCCCCCCAAACGCCCCACTCCACCTACCCTCGCAATCCCTTTTACTCCACTAACTGCACTCATTCGCCATTGCTGGCACTTCTTGTTGGGTATCGGCGTCACTACCGAGCCCCGCGCAGCGGATTGAGAGGCCCGGTCCGACCCGATCCCGAGGACCACATCAACGACTCGATCGTACAAATCCTAAATGTAACTACGAATATATAACTCTTATATATAAAGAACCATACCATGTGAAATTGATTACGGTGAAGGGTTGCTCTTGCATAGTTGCTGTCTTTGCTTTGACTCCGGCGACACGTACGTCCCATGCCCGCGCGATTCGACACCTTGTTCGAAGCTCCGATTTGTCGTATACAACCGGAATTTATCCGGTTCGTCTCCGACCTTGCTCGAACTAGCTCTCGTCTGATCACAATGGAGAATCTCAACTGAGATTCCTCTACTCGTATCCACCACGAGCTCGCATCTTTCGGTTGCGGTGAATTCCCCTAAAATTCACCACAAGCTTGCTCTAATTCAACCTCTTGAATCAACTTGTCTCACAAGTTTTCTTCTTTTCTCTTAGATCTAGATATCTCTTCCAGCAGCCAAAGAATTGAGAGAGATGAGTTACGGATCTTAAATATTGATCTGTGAATTAATGGGGCATTAATGAGTATCAAAACTGTTAATCCAGAATTCGGATCATAGTGTGTCATGACGCACGATATGGTGCGTCATGACGAACCTGTCACAGTTACTCAGATATAACCGTTACATTGTGCTCCGTCATGACAGACACACTGTGCGTCATGACGCACCACCGTCATGACGCACAATATGGTGCGTCATGACGGTATACTCACACATTGGCTTCTACAGAAATACACTAGTGTGCGTCATGACGGACCATATGGTGCGTCATGACGGACTATGTAATTTCTGTCAGATTTGCATAATTTTATTATGCATCCAATCGTTCCGACGAACGCGTATGTTCGTCTACCCTCATATGTACAATCTACTTAGTTGATATGTAACTGTATTTCCTTCACTTCTCCTCTGGATTGCCCTCTTGACCGTCGTAACGTTCTTTTTTGCTTCTGGTATTGCTCTCATTTTGTTATTTTGTTATTTTTTTTGTTTTGTATTGATATTTCTTTTTATTTTCGGAAACTAGGTTTTTGGCACGGATTAGGCTGAGGATTGGGGTTTCATTTGTGCTTCGATTTGGCTAAATTACGAGCTCCCTTTTTCAGGTATATTTTTCTCTCTTTTGTAATTTTTGTAGAGTAATTAGGATAAATGACACATTTGTGCTAGGATTAGGCTAATTAAGACAATTTACGAGCTCCCTATTGAATTTTTTTCGAAGTGGCTAATTTAATAATATTTTTACAAATTAAAATAATTTTTATTTTATCCAGTTCAAAATTCTTGATTTATTTATTTTTTATACTGGTTTTAAAATTATCTATTCCTATTTTATCCTATTTCTGTTGCAACAAACTATTTTCATTTTTCTTTTTAAATGACGGTAGCAAAGGCTATTTCCGAAGGAGCTTTTTGGACCAAGCATTGCTAAGGCCCCTCCACTCATCGGTCCTTTTTTTTGGTTATTGGATTATTTTTCTTAATCCTTGCATGTATCCTTTACATATTTTACATATTCGTGTAAAATTAAAAGCCGATGTATTAAACTTGCTTTAATATATCAAAGAAGCCATGTTTCTTATCTTTCAAAAATAAAAAAATGTGAAGGTAAATTGAAAAGGAATACTTGAGCATAATACGGGTGATCAAGAATCATATTTTGTAGGGGAGTATCAAATCATGCACCGACCAATTGAAATATGTAGTTATATTTTTATTTTTATTTTTATTTATAAAATAACTAAATACCAATTTGGTATTCATTTAAAAAAAAAATCATATTTTGTAAATGAAACTTTCATGTGATTGTTGTTTGGTTAGGCAGGAGCAGGACTATCATTCTCATTGTATTTTTTATTTCCAAAATACGTATATAGAAAGGAGCAATTAATGATTCTAAATACTTACTTCATTGGAAAAAAAAAAGAAAAATAGATGCAATATGGTTCGCTCAAAGAAATAGCATCTTGACGATAGACAACCTGAATATGAGAGGATGGCAAATACCAAATCGATGCTATTTATGCAAACAAAAAGAAGAATCGGTAAGACACATCTTAAATACCTGCCCATACACTGTGGCGGTATGGACGGTTCTCGATGCGGAATTCAACATTGCAATTTTGCAAGAAAATGATATTCTTCGAGCAATAATGTCAACAAGATTCACAAGCGAAAAAAAGGTGATCATGGCAATAACATGCTTTAATATATGGAAAGAAAGATGTAAACGGATCTTTCAAGAAAAAAATACAAGATACAAAGACCTAATACAAAAAATAAGAGAGGAAATAGAATTGCATATAAACATGAAGAAGAGGACAATAGTCATAAGAAATATAGAATATGTATTATAAATTTTTCATTTTTCATTTTAACTTATATTTTTATCTTTTTTATATCTTGCAAATAACTCGGCACATTTGTGCACTATATTATTTTAATATAGTCTGGGTACGGGACCTTGAGCCCGTCTCAGTTAATCAAAAAAAAAAAAAAATAGATGCAATGAAACTTTTTGTCTATATAGGGACCGTTTCATGTAAGAGATTTTGGAGGATTTTGAAAAATTCTCGTATAGCCTAGAGAAAGTGAAATAAGTATAAAGTGTTTGATGGATATTCGTTTATCACATTTGTTGTTTGATGTGTTAGAATGTTAAATGATGGAAAGTAAAAGTTATTGTTTGATGTCAATTTTTTTTTAAAAGTAGTTAGGCATAATTTTTATTTGGTTAATATTGTACATATATAATATTCATTATACATTCGCGTCCTTTCGTCGTATAAGGATATATGAACATGGTAGTTCATAGAAATATAACATGTGTATTAGATGCACATATGTATATATGATACACACAATTAGATTGATAAGATAAGATTTTATGAAAAATCTGTTTGGAACATTTTTACTAAAACGGACATAACTTTCGCATACGAACACCGATTTGGATTATTCAACTCTCATAAGTTAGATCATTTGCCTATCTACAACTTTCATATTCAGTGAAAAAACATTTGAATAACTTAGGACGTTCATTCTAATGAAATACACGAAAGGTTGCGGCAGTTCGACGAAAGGATGCGAACGTTTACTAAAACTAGCATAACTTTCGGACTGGATATCCAAATTGGATAAACTCGGATTTGTTGGAAAGGTGATAAGTTCATCTATAAGGTTCGTTCTTTTAGTTCCTGTTAATTAAGGACCTAAATCAGTCGAAATTCCAGTTTAGTGAAAGTGTGTCTGCTGATTCTGCAGGAGACATATCTTTTGATCAAATCTTCTAGAAACTTATCCTTTCATGCATATAAAAGTATCATTTGATTAGTTATAGGCAATTTGATAAACAAATCGTAGATGAGATCTCGGGGATTTGTACTCCGTCGAGTCCAATAATTATCCGCTGCGCGGACTCGATGGGGTGTAGATAACCTAACAGTGGTATCAGTGCGAACGTCATACGGTTTGCATTATCAAATCGCAAGAAAAATGATTAAGATCATATGTAGGGTAATTTTAGTAAATTTTCCCAAAAATTGAAACCTAAAATAAGATTTTAAAGTCAAATTCACAAGTAATCGAATGGTAAAATATTATAGGATAATTACTGGTACCATTTAATGTCTTGAAAATAGTTTTGCTTCGAAACGAACAAAGAATTTCTTATTTGACTACAAAACTTTAGAATTTTATAATTCAATTTAATACATGAAAACCTTGTGAATATAAAACCTAGTAAGTTGATGTATGACACAACAAATCGCTCACAGCGAAATTTGAAATGATAGAATTTTGCGTAATTATAAACTAACTAGATGTGTCCCATATAAACAATTGTCATGTTTGTTTACAAATATACGGGTGGATTGGGCCTTCGTCAGGCATGCGTATACGCGTAGTTCAATAGGACAATAAGCTTTAGTATAATTTAAATGTGGATTGGGCCTTCGTCAGGCATGTTTAAATTTAAACTAGTTGATACGTTTAGAATGGTTTTAGTTTAAATATTCAAGTTAATCGGATTAATTGGATAAGACATAGTTGAAATACACACACGAAATTTTGAATTACATACGATATAATTTAAATACTGAAATTTCATAAAGTTTGAGAGTCGCATATGATGCGATTGGATATGATCCTACCTAAATAACGAGATCCCACTCGATAGGCCTTCGTCACTTGTGGGAGGATTGTAATATATGGTTCTCAAGGTGTTATCGGATTATGAATCCTGAATCGATCATGAGGGTGATTGTTTTGATAAAAGTGACACAAATAACCCTATTAAATAAAGCATATAGAATTAATACGCACAGTTAGTTAATTAATTAATCATTATTATGTTTTAGGAATCATGTCTAGTAACAATACCAGTTCCATATCGATTCGATCGTTATTGGAGAAAGAGAAACTTGTTGGTAGGAATTTTCTGGATTGGCACCGTAACCTTAGAATCGTTCTAAGGCATGAAGATCTAATAAGTGTATTAGAAACGCCAATAGTGGAAGTGGCTAATCCAACAGAAGCGCAAAAGGCAGAGTTGAAAGTACTCAAAGGCAAATCGAATAATGTAACATGCCTTATGTTAGCATGTGTGGATGCAAGTTTTCAAAAGAAGTTCGAAGACTCCGATGCATATACGATAAACAAACGTCTCCTTGAAATGTTCCAGGAGCAAAAGAGACTTGAACGGTTCAATACTCTTAAAGGTTTGGTTAATTGTAGAATGGCACCAGGGTCGTCAGTTAGCACGCATATGCTAAAGATGCAGGATTTCCTAGACCGTCTAGAGAAATTCGACGAAGTAATCTCGGCAACATTGCAACAGGATTTGATCCTTTGTTCATTACCGCCGACATTTGCCTCATTCGTGACGAACTATCACATGCATTCGATGAACAAGACGATCCCCGAATTACATGGGATGCTGAAGAATTATGAATCGGAAATGATTACGACGAGTCCTAAAAACCGCGGCGGATCGAATGATGTCTTAATGATTCAATCGGGAAATCTTAAAAGAAACAACTCAAAAGGTGCATCAGGTTCGGGCTCTAATAAGAAGCCAAAACTGAATAACAAAGGGAAATCCGAGAAGAAGAAGAAACAGGACGATGATAAATGTTTTCATTGTGAAAAGACGGGCCATTGGCGCCGCAACTGAAAGGTATTTCTCGAAGAGTCGAGGAAGAACAAAGGGAAAACCGTAGCGGCCGATACCGCAGGTATGTCTATTATAGAAATTAATATTTCTACTATGAATAATTGGGTATTAGATACTGGTTGTGGAACTCATATTTGTCGTAATGTGCAGATCCTAAGAAATAGTAGAAGATTGAAGTCTTGTGATGTAGATCTCCGCGTTGGAAATGGAGCAAAGGTTGCGGCTTTTGCAATAGGAGAAGTGGATCTGGCATTACCAAGTGGATTTAATATAGTATTAAATAAATGTTTTTATGTACCTAGTTTATGTAAAAATATAATAAGCGTCTCTCAATTAGCGAATGATGGCTATGAATTTGTTATTAGGAATGATGAATTTGTGATATGTAAAGACAATAATATTTATGCTAATGTAGTTATTGAGAATGGTATTTATGTGTTAGGTTTAGATAAATGTAATAAATCCATCTATAACGTGAATGAATCTCGGAATAATCCTAAAGTTGGTAATCAAACTTACTTTTGGCATTGTCGTTTAGGTCATATAAATGAGAAACGCATCTCGAAACTCCATAAAGATGGTTTACTCGACTCATTTGAATTTGATTCATATGGGAAATGCGAATCATGTTTACTTGGCAAAATGATAAAAGTGCCATTTTCGAAGAAAGGTCAACGGTCCACGAAGCTATTAGAACTAATACATTCAGATGTATGTGGTCCAATGAGCATCGAGGCAAGATGAGGTTATCGTTACTTCATCACATTTATTGACGATTATAGTAGATATGGCTATGTCTATTTAATGCGTCTTAAATCAGAATCTTTTGAAAATTTCAAAGAATTCCAAAATGAAGTAGAGAACCAGCTTGGCAAGAAAAGCATAGCTCTTCGATCTGATAGAGGAGGCGAGTGTTTGAGCTATGAGTTTGACGATCATTTAAAAGATTGTGGAATTGTTTCACAACTTACTCCACCGGGCACACCACAATGGAATGGCGTGTCTGAAAGGAGAAATCGTACCCTATTAGATATGGTTCGATCAATGATGAGTCAAACTAATCTTCCAAAATCGTTTTGGGAATATGCACTTTTGACCGCGGCTTATTTGATAAATCGCTTACCTTCAAAGTCGGTTGAAAAGACACCATATGAGCTATGGCATGGAAAAACTCCATTATTGTCTTTTATTAAAATTTGGGGATGCGAAGCATATGTCCAAAGAATGATTTCTGACAAGCTCGATCCCAAATCAGACAAATGTCTATTTGTCGGTTATCCTAAAGAAACAAGAGGATACTATTTTTACAATCCAGCTAAAAATAAAGTTTTCGTGGCACGAAGAGGTATTTTCTTAGAGGAGGACTTTATCTCTTCGCACAATGGAGGAGCAAAAATAGATCTTGATGAAATTCGAGATACCGAAATAAAAGTTGAACCGACGATGATTGATTCAGAACCGTCAAATGTTGACTTAGCTGAATCAAGTACACAAGTCATTGTACCTTCTCGTCGATCTAGTAGGATTCGCCATGAACCTGAACGCTATGGTTTTATCATAACTGATAATGGCGACATCGAGTTCATTGATGATGAACCGAAATCCTACAAAGATGCGATTAAAGGTATAGATTCCAACAAATGGCTCGAAGCCATGAAATCAGAAATCCAGTCCATGTATGATAATCAAGTTTGGAACTTGATAGATAAACCTCCAGGGGTCACACCCGTTGGATGTAAATGGGTTTTCAAGAAGAAAACCGATATGGATGGAAAGGTGCAAACTTACAAAGCACGGCTTGTCGCGAAAGGTTTCAAACAAATCCATGGTATTGACTATGATGAAATGTTTTCGCCAGTAGCCATGCTTAAGTCTATTCACATACTACTTGCTATAGCTGCATACTATGATTATGAGATATGGCAAATGGACGTTAAAACCGCATTTCTTAACGGAAATTTAATAGAGGATGTGTACATGACACAACCCGAAGGTTTTTTCGATCCAAAAGATGCGAATAAAGTTTGTAAGTTACAACGATCCATTTATGGATTGAAACAAGCATCTCGGAGTTGGAATATACGATTTGATGAAGTTATGAGCGAGTATAATTTTATCAAAAACGTAGATGAACCTTGTGTATACAAGAAGGTAAGTGGGAGCCGTATTGTGTTTCTTGTTCTTTATGTGGACGATATATTGCTCATAGGAAACGATATTCCGATGCTTACGGAAGGTAAAAAATATTTAACGAGTCGTTTCGCTATGAAAGACTTAGGCGAGGCAGCTTATATATTGGGCGTAAAAATCTATAGAGATAGATCTAAAAGACTCCTTGGTTTAAGTCAAAGTACGTATATTGACAAGGTATTGCATAAATTTGCAATGAAAAATTCCAAGAAGGGATTTATACCTATGTCGAATGGTATTAATTTCTCGAAAAATCAATGTTCGACATTGATTGAAGATAAGAAATTAATGTCTGATGTTCCATACGCTTCGGCGGTAGGATCCATCATGAATGCCATAATATGTACTCGTCCAGATGTATCATATGCCTTAAGCGTTGTTTCACGCTATCAATCGAATCCTGGTGAAGCACATTGGATTGCGGTTAAATCTATCCTTAAATACTTACGTAGAACAAAGGATCTCATGGTGGTACTAGTGAAGAGCTAATCGTTAAAGGATATACCGACGCTAGTTTTCAAACATGTATTGATGACTTTAGGTCTCAATCAGGTTATGTGTTTTGTCTAAATGGCAGTGCGGTAGTTTGGAAGAGTTCCAAACAACCTATGATAGCTGATTCCACTACAGAAGCGGAATATATCGCAGCTTCGGAAGCAGCAAAAGAAGCGGTTTGGATGCGTAAATTCATCCTGGAACTTGGAGTAGTCCCAAACATTATGAAACCCATTGGCGTATACTGCGACAATTCGGGTGCGATCGCTCAAGCTAAAGAACCTAGATCACATCACCGTTCTAAACATATTCTCCGAAAGTTTCATTTGATTCGTGAAATTTTGCAACGCAAGGAAGTTGCCATAATGAAAGTTAATACTGACGACAACGTGGCGGACCCGTTTACGAAACCATTAGTTCAAGCCAAGCATGATAGGCATACTGGCAACATTGGTTTAAGATATCTAGAGGAGGAATTGAATTAGGGATTATATTAGCTATCTCATCCCAATATTCCTTAGTAATTTCGTAAACGATGTATTATTAGTTCTATAAATAAATGTAATCAATAAATGTAAAAACTTTTTATTTTGATTTAATAAATCAATAAATGTAAAAAGTTTTTATTTAATAAAATATTTAGTTTTGTTTATTCTACAATTTAGCTTTATTTTAACTTGTGTGTGGGGTTATATAATTAGTTATATTAATCCAGATTTATATCTCGAAATATGAGCGTTTAGTATAATAAGATTTACTAAGTAAATACGTCATATATTAAATACTCAAAATAAATGTTATTTAAAACGAAATTTAATAAGAGTATATATTTCGAAATTGTCCCTATTTATGATTAGGATATTTAATGAGTTAACTATATTCTATTATATGATAATAGATTAACATGATTAATATGTTTGCCGAGATGATGATTCAGCTTTACTAATCATTGACAAAAGAGCGTGTCAGATATGTGTGGACTTGACCAAAAGGTGCGAATTCATAACATGGTTTAGTCATTAAAAATGAATCGCAACGAATAGGTTTTGGTAGCTTCATACTTGAGATAACACTTGATTAATTTTTATACGTAGTTGCATACTTTGATATAGTTAACATTATTCCGTAAATGGGTAATAAGGCTATCATTGGGTGTGTCACGAAATATGAATATTAATGTGATTATCAAGATAGGAATTGTTCATTTCGAAAGAAATAGATATTTTGTTGGCCACCGATTGAATTAAATTAACATGAGCACAAATTGATATCGATCAATTGTTAAATTAATTCATGAGAAATCGGAAAAATATTAAGTCAATTACATAAAGGGGATGACTATCACCATGCCTCGTCATTGACGGATATCGCGAACAAGAGAACGAAAAATCGTATATCGAGATTAGGTATAAATGATGAAAGTCATTTAAATTCAATTTAACATGGGTAGCTATGATGGAGTGACTAGATCCCGCTCATAAGCTTGCAAGACTTAGGCATAAGTTTACGGCCATCGTTAAGTTGAACCTACACGGTCACACATAGAAATGAGACAAGTCGGGCTTGAACAATAAGTATATAGCATATACATAAACTCTCTAAAAATTATACATATATATGACATGTATAGTACGTTTTACGTAGATATAAAATTGATTGGGAGACTGAAGGAAATGCAGTTTCACATCTACGGTAAAATCGTACCTATAAGGATATATGAACATGGTAGTTCATAAAAATATAACATGTGTATTAGATGAACATATGTATATATGATATACATAATTATATTGATAAGATAAGATTTTAGGAAAAATCTGTTTGGAACATTTTTACTAAAACGGACATAACTTTCGCATACGAACACCGCTTTGGATGATTCAACTCTCATAAGTTAGATAATTGGATTATCTACAACTTTCATATTCAGTAGAAAAACATTTGAATAACGTAGGACGTTCATTCTAATGAAATACACGAAAGGTTACGGCAGTTCGACGAAAGGACGCGAACGTTTACTAAAACTAGCATAACTTTCGGACTGGATATCCAAATTGGATAAACTCAGATTTGTTGGAAAGGTGATAAGATCATCTAGAAGTGTCGTTCAGAAAGTTCCTGTAAATTACGGACCTAAGTCAGTCGAAATTCCAGTTTAGTGAAAGTGTGTCAGCTGATTCTGCAGGAGATACATCTTTTAATCAAATCATCTAGAAACTTGTCCTTTCATGCATATAAAAGTATCATTTGATTGATTAAAGAGTGTCTATTTTACTTGTGAAGGAATACGAGTTATTCTATAAATAGGACCCTAATCTCACTCAATCAAATCAATCTAAGCAACCATTATTTCCACTAATTAATCCAGTAATTAAGAGAGAGAAAAGTTCGCCGGAATTCTCCATTGATTCCGGCAAGAGTTTAAGCAAAAGTGATTATGAGGCGTCTAGGCAGTCTCGTGATTATCCGACGACTCTCGTTTCACGGTGGATACGAGTAGAGGTACGTATACGTTTGCGTACTAACGAGTTAAGGTGGGACGAACCGGTACGAGCAAAAAGGTGCGAACGAAAAGGTGCGACATGAACGGAAGTGAAGGCTTCGCAACGACAAACCCTTCGTAAGCGATCAATTTCGCTAGGTACAAATATTACGTTATATTAGTTATAGGCAATTTGATAAACAAATCGTAGATGAGATCTCGGGGATTTGTACTCCGTCGAGTCCAATAATTATCCGATGCGCGGACTCGATGGGGTGTAGATAACCTAACATATTTTATATGGACATCTATGCAAAAATGTATCATATAATAGGAATTCTTTTTTATGTGCGCACAACTAGGCGACTTTCTTGCATTGGTCATAGAGACAAGACAACGATCATGCTTCCGTTCCAGATTTAGGATCATGAAGGGTTCAAACACGCAAAATCTGAAAATGGTGCTATTTTCACAAAATTATTTCTTCACCTGTGTAAGCTCATCCTCCAAGATTTAGGTAAAATAAAATCATGTAAATTATACCATCAATATTTCATATATATTTGCAAAATAAAAGAAATATTTAAAATCAATTTTATATCTTTTATGAATGATAATTTGATTATAAGGATCAATTATAGGGTTTAGGGTTTTCTATAATTTGATTGTAAGGATCAATTATACAATACCATTTTATTTTAACATTTCAGTGAGTTATTTGGTAAATTTTTTTCATTTTTATACTCTCTAGATATTTCAGGGTTTGGAGTTCAAGACTCGACAGATCCAGTTGGGTGCGATCCACGCGACGGTGCTCAGTTGATTACGAAGAATTTCTCTAAGTTCAAGACTGGACATGAATGCAACGAACGAACAAGAAGAAAAGAAACAACAAATGAAAAATTATAATTCGAAGTGTGCTATAAACCGATATTTTGAGGCCGACTATATTTATTAAATTTCGGTGCAAGCACGCAAATAATGGGTAACAAATAAAGAGAATTTTTTCGTTGTTCCAAGATTTTACCGACACATTCTTTATATTTTAATTAACACACTTAATTAGCATGATAATTAAGAACACATAATTAAGAATTAATTAATATTAATTCAAAAAATATTAATTCAAATAAATGTTATTTATATATTAATTGATTGGTAATTATAAGACATGTATTAGTTATCGTGTTAATTAAATGTGTTAATTATGACATAAAAATTTTGAGGGTAAAATTTGGTCACATAAATTTATTTTTGGTGTAAGTTTTTCACTAAATCCGGCAAATTCGGTATCAACGATTTTTAAAACTCGACTTGACTTAGTTTTGAAATATTTTTGAAAACTATATTATTTTTTCGAAATTTTTATCCTTAGGCGGAAAATGCTCCTTAAAATTACTTAGGACGTGTTTGCTAGGTCAGTTTTGTATAGTAGCTGGAAACTCGTAGTAGCAGGAAACCAATATATGAATATCAGGAAACTATAATAACAGGAATATGCAAAAAATTTGAGCGTAGGATGTTTAAAAGGTGTTTGATGAAAACTATAAGATTAGATGTAACAAATGAATGTAATATTATAGAGTTGCATTGTTTTTTTATAAAATTTTATAACTATCATATTTATTTTCTAATCATATCAAAATATTATAATTATGTCACATAAGTAAATCATCCAATAATTTAAGATTAATCTTTTAATAATGCAAATGAAAAAAAATAATTTTAGAGAATATTATTTGTAATACAATTTATTTGTAGAGAATATTGTTTTTTTTAATAAAACTAAGTTTTAGAGAATACGGTATCCGAAATATGATAAAAAAATTACATAACACAGATTAATTAATACATGTAGTACATGAAGGTTAAAAAACAACAACAAAAATACAATATTTTAAAATTATATTATTTTTTATGAAATTCGATAATTATAATATTTAATTATCACTCATATTATAATATTATAATCATGTGATAAAAATAAATCTTACCAATAATTCAAATTGGTATATTTTAGATAGTACAAACGGAAGAAAATTAATTTATAATATTAGAGAATATTATTTTTGATGCCATTATTTTTAATACCATTATTTTTTAAAGAATATACCGATACTAATACGGTATACAATATCCAATATCCGATTTCGAATATGATATATGAATACGGTATCCGATACGTATACAAATGCAGACAATTAAATGATATATTATAAAACATATATTTTTTGTATACTCATTCACACGTTTAAAATATCAATGAAGTAATAATTAAGAAAAAAACAAATTAAGCAACAATTAAGAAAATTATGTTTATATATTTTTTTCTAAATGGAAATAAATTAATTACCAATTATTCAATTATCAGAACAGTAAACCATTGATTATGATATTCTTTTTGGAAGATGTACAGTGTGATGGGACTAGTAGTATTATTTTAAGGGGAATTATACTTTGCCCCCTCATTATCCCCGAGATTCTCCCACAATAGTAATCCATGGTTAATTCATGAATTAATATTTTGGATCAACTATTAGTTCATGATTATCAAAATTTTGATATATAATTAAGGTCCATATCAATTGATGATTAATTTGAAATAATTATAAATAAATAATTATAAATTAATCGTTAATCTAAAATACTAATTCATGGATTAATCACGAATTACTATTGTGGAAGAATTGTGAGAGCCTCTTATTTTAACACTTTTTTGAATGTAAGTTTTGGAAAATCTACTCCAACTTAAGTTTTGAAAAGTCAAAAAAAGAGGCCATTCTTATCTCATTCTAGGTTTTGAATCTCAAAACTATAATAAAAAATTGAGTCACCGAACACCAAATATTTCGATCCTTTGAGATATATTGAAATATTTAAAATTGTTATAAAATAAAACTCAAACAAGAAGAAAAGAGAGGAGAGAGAAAATATTTTATTCAAAAAAAATCAACAAATACAATGACCACTACCCTCTTTATATAGTAGAGGGTGTGATTAGGTCAAAACAAAGCTTACAATACAAGAGATTAATACTATAATAATTACCATAATATAATACAATGACATTCATATTATTAAGTTCATAACACTCCCCCTTGGATGCCCATATTTCATACGCGTAAGAATCTACCTCATTAAAAACTTTGTCAGGAAAAACCCTATGGGATAAAATCCTTGTCAAAGAAAAGAGTGTAGTGCATACTGATTCTCCCCCTCATTTATACAAATATCTTTGAATTGACGAAATTCAATTTTATAGATAAACTTTTTGAAAGTTGAAGTCGGCAATGATTTGAAAAAAATCTACTACATCAACACATGATCGAATATGTTGAACATGTATCTCGTCATTCCTTTGAAATTCATTCGTTGAAAAGAATTTCGGAAAAGTGTGTTTTCTTCTATCTCGTTTGACATAACCATTATTTATTTGAGTAATATTTGCGGCATCATTTTCATATTGGTGCGGTTCTTCTTCAAATGATTGAGTATACTCAAATGTGATACTTCTGGACCAACAAAATTTCTCATTTTCCTTTTTTTTTTTTATACATACCCACTTGTAGTTCGTAGGTTGCATACGATAGTTGTTTGGACTACAGGTCTACAATCTTCACGTTTTTCAAAAAAATAATTATGCTTGAATTGCTTAATTTCGTTTTTAGTCACTCTGATTGTGAATGAAGAACTTGTTATGAAAGCTCGCTTAGGATATTTATATCATAAAAATCTGCCTCGTTAAAACCTTACTAGGTAAAACCCAATGGGACAAAAATTCTAGTGAAGGAAAAAGAGTGCAACATTATTATCTTTCATACGCCTCATAAAAAACCTTGTCAGGAAAACCCAGTAGGACAAAACCATGATCAAGGACAAATATTATCACATTCAATATCTTCCACGTCAAATTTCTTCTTTTAGTAATTGCCTTTTAGAACTCTTCAGGAGTTCAAATAATTATTAATTAAACACTATTTATTTGTAATAAATATGTATCTGCATATTTGATCATCCATATCGGTATATATATCCTTATTTATTATAACGATTATATCTTATAACTCATATTTTATTCATGCAAAGATCTTTATAATTTAACATATTATATCTCTCGAGAGTTTGAATTGTATGCGTCAGGCATACTAAATCCTACGGGGATTTTCATGAATATTATAACTAAATGAGTCATATGAATAATCTGTTATAATGAATACAAAACACGATTTTAGTCCTTCAGAGACCCTAAAAAAAACTTAAAATAAATAAATATAATTTACATCACCATGGTGTTTTTCGGACTTCGAGTCCATCAATTTCATTTTTCATATGTGATTTCTATTATGGCCAATAGTTTTAAATGTCGACATTCAACAATTAATTAATTTTAGATCCTCGTTTTATTGATTATAAATTGAAAGTGCACCCATGCCAACTTTCTAATAACTATAGTTTCATTTCGGTTCCATCTTTTTCTAGTAAAGACATTATTTTTAGATCTTATTATTTCAATAATTTCAGTATTGTCAGGTACCTGAATCTTCTTCAAAGATTATATATATGTCAAATCTACTAATTAATCTTTTATTATCCTGTTAAAAACGATATATTATTAGAAGTATTGTCAACTTCTTTATTGCCAACCTTTTATCGTGCTCATTCTTATTCCATTGGATTTCTAATATTGGAACCGATTGGTCGACCACGCTCCAGGCTTATTTTAAAATTATCCAAGGATATTATACTACAAATATGAGCAATTTTAGACTGGAAAATTTTATCTATTAATCATTTTTGTATTGATAAATGCATCAAATCACCAATTTGCAATTCCGTGCAAATAATTAATTTATGAATTCCTAGTTCATGTTTACTTGTTTGAGGATCTGATATGATGATGCTTATAATTTTTCATTTTTCCAGTTTTCAATCTCTTCCCCTTGATTTAGGCACGAGTTCCTGATATTTTTTATTAATATCTAATGAAGTTCTTCGGGACTAACATGATATCTTATATTTTGAAAATTTTCACTCGTGTTTGGTTATTTACTAACAGCATCTTAGTTGTGTATATAATATTTTCTTCAGGAATTTCATATTTTCAACAAACATATTCAATTTTGTTGCTTTCTTGAATGTGAACTTCTCGTTTACATGTACATATTTAAACTTCTTGTTCAGAACTTCTGGTTCAACTAAATAATCATTCAAGATATACAATTTCAAGAATAAAACAACCATATATACACAAAACACTTCTTTTAACTCGTCCATGTGTTATCACACATCTGGTACACATTCCAAAATTCAGTGAATGCATTTTACACCGGTCACTCACAAGTTATAATAGAGATTGGGGAATACATAAATAGTTGGTCTTAATCGAGTCATGATCGTGACATGCATATTCTATGTATAATCAATTAATTCCAATCATAAATTTGCCTTTTATTTTATATATTGAACTTCTAGTTCATAATAACATGATTTCAATTTTACAAAATTCATGTCATAAAAAATAAACAAATGTGTTTCAATTAGCATGATGACTCTTTCGGAGCAATATAGATAACGTCTCTTCTAGAGCAATCAAATAGTGACTCTTCTAGAGTCAACAATCATAAACATACGCTCTTGTAATTTAATACGCACATATCTTTATTGATTAAACAAATAATTCGACATAAGATAAGTTTTATCTTGATAGATAAGAAAATCATCTTTTCTGTTTCTTGTTTTTCTCTTCAAGAGGTTTGATAAACAAAACAAATTCATATGTTGTACGACTGGTACAACTATTTTAAGTCACGTTATGAAGAATATATTTTAATATTCTTTGTGATCATTCTTTCGTGAGTCCTCTTAATTATTATGTGATTTTGTTATCATGATCAATATTTATGTCGGCTATAATTTTAGTTTTGTCTTCGAGACAACATTCACTTCTGGAAATGGAATAATATCAATCGCCAATGCAATTTGTTTTTCAATAAAAGAGACATGACAAAATTAATTCAAATACTTCTTAAATTCTCTTATTTGTATTTGCCTTTTAATGAGCGAATTTCTTACGTCATAACTATAAAAATAATTTATCTAGAATATCTTCAATACTCTATTTTTCTTCCAATATTTATTCATATCAAGCCTTTAATATTGGCTAAATATATTACATATTTGATTCTCTTGCAACTCCCGGTGCTTTTAATGACATTATCAACTTTGTTAGATGTTCTTTAACTTTGAACATCGCCATTTTATATTGAAACTTCAGGTTTCAATACAATGCAATTTATATTGAAACTTCGGGCTTCAGTAAAATCAAATTTCAAATTTTATTTGTATCAATAAACTAAATTGCAACTACATATGCATAAATAGTCAAAATTAAATTTGTGAAAATAAAAGTGTTAGAAGTAAATGTGCAAAAAAGAACGTATATACAATAAATGTGCGCTAAATAAATAGAAAAAAAATAAAATAAAGATAAAGATAAATATACTTACAACTTCTGGTGCATAATTTAAGCGAGCAACTTCTGGTGTGTAATAAAATGAACATGCAACTTCTAGTTACATATAAATAATAACTATTTATTTATTTACTTATTTTTACTTAAAACTCGAATACTATTTCGTCAGGCCGTTAGAAAGACCATGAAAATATATTAATGATGCATTTTGCTTCTGGCATAATAGGCTTTTAAGTAACATAATGTAATATGCTTCTGACATGATATATATTTTTCCTTTTATGTATATAAATTTTCGGAACGATATTCACTTCTGGGATTCAATCGTTTTTTTTTTTTTTCAATATAAAATCAACACATGACATAAAATAATTTATCAACAGAAATATTTGTTGATCAACAATCAATATATATGAAATAAATCAAATGAAATCCATTGCGCTTCTCACGTACCTTTCGAGAAGTATCATCTTCGATCAGAGTTTATAAAATGGATTACATTCAATATACAAAATGGATTATACATATAAAATGCAACAATTATAAAGCGAAACATGATACTTCTGGTATCTTTAATCATATAAGCTTTAAATATTTCACTATACAGTATCTTTAATCATGCTTATACTTCTGGTATAAATTATAATCATATACTTCTGGTATTATAATTATGGTATAAGCGAAATATCATTATACTTCTGGTATCTTTAATCATATAAGCTTTAACAAACTCATTGATTTTTAATATAATTTGTTGATTTGCAAAATTTAAAAATTTCGCTATACAGTAAATTTACTATTTAAATTATTCACCGTAAACAGAAATCAATTCGCACATAATGTTTAAAGCACCAAATTTGCAATGATTTGTTTATTGTACGATTTATTAAATATGTATAATTTCTGTACTAGTTGACAAAGATTTCTTTACTAGAAACATGCATGAATTAGGCCACCAAATTTCAACAGTAAAATAAATAAATAAATATCCACTTAACATAATTCAGACCTTAATCAATGAAAAACGTAATAATTTAATAAAAACCAGTTTTTTTTTTTTCAGCACCAAATAAAAACACAAAATGAAACGTACCAAATAAAAATAGCAATTATTATTCACAATTAAAGCACCATGAAAGTTACTATTTTATCTCAATGAAAGTTACTCTCAATGAAAGAACCATGATTTTTCTATGTCAAAATTCAGATTTCATAAGAAATTGACATCATTGTTCTATTTTCAAAAAAAAAAAAAAACTTCTGATTTAATTTGACAAATTACCTTGACAAATCACAATGAAACTTCGGATTCATTGTTTTGTTTTGTTTCTTTTTATTATTAATAATTATAATCCTAATATGTCATAAGAGTGATTACAATTTATCATTGAAAATAAAAAGAATATATATACACACTAGTAGAGAATTAAAACAATACCTTCGACTGAAATTTTGAGATTGCCGCGTGATTCAAAAATCTCAATTGGATAGTCTCGTGATCGAATTCTTCTTTTCTCAGTTGGTTGAATCTCGTGCTGATAACGTGTTATAAAATAAAACTCAAACAAGAAGAAAAGAGAGGAGAGAGAAAAATATTTTATTGAAAAAAAATCAACAAATACAATGACCACTACCCTCTTTATATAGTAGAGGGTGTGATTAGGTCAAAACAAAACTTACAATACAAGAGATTAATACTATAATAATTACCATAATATAATACAATGACATTCATATTATTATGTTCATAACAAAAATCGATTATAGATCCAACAGGTCTTTTTCTCTTGAAAAACTAACATTTTTTTTGTAAGGAGAAACAAACTCTCGGATTTTCATTAATGAAATGTCCGGTACAAAAGGTTCGATGCAAGATTTTTTTTTTGTTGCAAGGGTAGGTAGTTAGGCTATCCTATAACAAGCTTGCGATTATTAGATAATTGACACGAGTTGCTCCTATAACGAGTTGCTCCATTTAAGTGCTGGGTGCATGGACTTATTTGTGAATATGACTCCGTTTCTACGTTTCTGAAAACTCAAAGAGTGCGGAAGTGCAAAATAAGTCTCATTTTTTGGCATTTTCGTATGCGAAGAGGTTCCGCATACGAAAAATTGATCACGCGATCTTGAAAAATTGACCGCGCAAAATTTTTTATTCGGCGGAACATCGAATTCTAAGTTTAGAATTCCACCGAATTCTTATTCCCGGATTGGTCCACATTTTGAAAACAAACTTCAAAGGATCATTTTTTGAAAGAAGTGAGACTTAGTGATCTTGGGAGAATCAAATAACTCAAGCAGAGGGATAAAATTAAATGCCTCACACATTCTCTTGGTTCCATAATAATTTCATTCTTTAGCAGTTTCTTAAGCCTTGCAGAAACTGGCAATGGCAATAGCTTTTCTCCTATCTATTTGAGTCTTGAGACTAAAATTTCAAATGTAAAAAACAAAACAGAAATCCTTCTTAAAGTTTATCTATGTTTAATATTGGAAGTGATAGAGCGAAAGCTAGAAAAGAAAATCCCAAAAGACGAAGAAGTTAACTGCAGCTTGATCTTCGTTATCTAGGGTACGAGGTTCCAATTCTACTCCATCGACTCCTGCATTTTTAATCTGTAGATATCACAACCAAAAACATTAATTTGTTTTTTATGTTGTAAAGAATTAAGAATTGAGAATTTACGATCTCACCACTTCATAAAAGAAACCAACTCGATTATGTCAAATTATTGCAATTTTATTTTGCTTACCAGAATATCGAGTTTTTAATTGTGCCTGGACAAAATCTTTGAAAGAAACAATATATTTGGAATCAGTGGCGTCTAATTGACGAAACACTGCATTTTTGGTCCTGGCAAGCGCAAACTCTGAGCCTGAGAGCAATTGCCCACTACTGATAAGTGATAATAATCACAGCAATTGATTGCCCAAGACCTATAGAAATGAATATTCCAATTGTGTTTCAAATGTCACATATTGTTATTGTTGGAATAAGCTTACAATATTCAGATTTTAATGAAGAAAGAAAGGAGAATTATTCTTTATAATTTCAATATTGTTTCTATATCTTTATCTCTCTTACTTTCTTCTCTCTTTACAAATGAAATGAAATCCTATTTATATGCTAGGTAATTCATACATACATGAATCACATTAAACTCTCACGTTAATTTCTCACTAATATCAAGTTCATGAATCATATTTCCTAGATGAACTTGACCTTTCACACTCATACATTGAACTCAATAAACATGAACATAAAACATAATTTTATGAAATATATTAATTAAGTTTATATTTTTAACACTCCTCCATAAACTTAATTTTGTTTCCATCCTTCATTCCGATCATTGTCTTGTAGTTGTCGAACAACATCTTCGGAAGCGGTTTTGTGAACATATCCGCTGCTTGATCATGAGTCGTAACATGACTCATTCGCACATTTCCTTCCTTCACATGTTCCCGAATAAAATGGAAGCGAACATCGATATGTTTACTCCGCTCGTGATGCACCGGATTCTTTGCCAACTCAATTGCAGATTTATTGTCAACTCGTATTTCGGTCGCTTCATCTTGTGGAAGTTTTAACTCGTGTAACAAGCTCCTTAGCCAAATTGCGTGGCACACACACCATGATGCTGCCACATATTCTGCTTCACATGTCGACAACATTACGATCGGCTGCTTCTTCGAAAGCCATGTGAAAATCGTGTCTCCCATGTAAAATACATACCCTGATGTACTTTTTCGGTCATCTACATCTCCACACCAATCGCTATCGGAATAACCGACTAGTTTATACTCACTTGATTGAGAATAATATAACCCGAGTGACTCCGTACCTCGGATATATCGAAGAATCCTTTTTATTGCCTTCTAATGTGAGTATTTCGGCTCCTCCATGAACCGACTCACTATGCCAACACTATACGCGATGTCCGGTCTTGTACATGTGAGATACCGCAAGCTACCAACTAAACTCCTGTACTTGCTTGCGTTACCATTACTATCTCCTCCATCAAACTTCGAGAGTTTAGCACCGAGTTCCATCGGTGTCGCTGTCGGATTGCAATCTTTCATCTTATTCTTCTTTAAAATATCTTTTGCATACGTCTCTTGCGACACAAAGATTCCCAAACTTCCTTGTTTAACCTCAAGACCGAGAAAATATTTCATTAAGCCCAAATCGGTCATCTCGAACTCCCGAGTCATTGTTGCCTTAAATTCTTGTATCATCTCCTTATTATTCCCCATGAAAATAAGATCATCGACGTAGAGAGCCACAAACAACAAATTATCTTCTCTCTTTTTCACATACAAGGCATGTTCGTATGGACATTGCATGAACCCGTTTTCCTTGAAGTAGGTGTCGATACGAGTGTTCCATGCTCGAGGCGCTTGCTTCAGTCCATATAGCGCCTTCCTCAATTTCAAGACCTTTTTCTCATCTCCGGCTTTCATATAACCGGGTGGTTGCTCCACGTACACTTCTTCTTCTAGCACACAATTTAAGAATGCTGATTTTACGTCCATTTGATAGATCGGCCACTTGAATTGTGCCGCTTGAGATATGAGAAGTCTGATTGTTTCCATCCTCGCAATCGGTGCAAAGACCTCATCATAGTCAATTCCTGCCTTTTGCCGATATCCCTTAGCGACTAAACGTGCCTTGTACCTTTCAACTTCACCTTGAGCGTTCATCTTCTTCTTATAAACCCATTTTACTCAAATGGGCCTATAACCTTCCGGCAACTTCACCAAGTCCCACGTTTTATTTTTCTCAATGGCGCTTATTTCCTCATCCATCGCGGTTTGTCATTTCTTATCTCTTGCTGCCTCTTCAAAAGAAATGTTCTCGGCATCCGCCAAAAGGCATACAAGGTGTACCTCACTTGTTGCATCCTACAAATCTTGCAAGCTTCTCATTCGTGGTTGTCTCAGTTCTTCTTCATCACTGGATGATGAGGGTCTGGTTGGTTCAATTAATCGCGTAGAGGTTGACGATTCTCCTTTCTCCTCCTCATGCATCATTTCCTTTTGATCGTTCTAATCCCATGCAATTTCTTCATTCACTTGTACGTCACAGCTTACTACAACCTTCTTTGCAATTGGGTCGAATAGCCTAAAAGCCTTTGTTCTCTCATCATATCCGATGAATACGTATCTCTTGCTTTTATCATCAAGTTTGGCCCGTCGGCTTTTGTCCACTCTACCAAAAATCTTCAAGTGCGATACCGTCGGCTTTTGTCCACTCCAAGCTTCTTGTGGTGTTTTATCCGCAACTCTAGTATGTGGACAACGGTTTTGTACATAAACGGCACATTGCACCGCTTCTGCCCAAAATTCTTTTGGTATGTCTTTACTCTTCAACATCGATCGAACCATGTCGAGAATGGTCCGATTCTTCCTCTCAGCTACACCATTTTGCTGAGGTGAATAAGATGCAGTCAAGAATCTTTTGATTCCTTGTTCTTCGCAATAACTCATGAAGGCAGTTGACATATATTCTCCGCCTCTATCGGACCGTAAAGCTTTGATATAAAATCCGCTCATCTTCTCAACCAAAGCCTTGAATTTTTTGAACACTTCAAACGCCTCAGACTTCTCCTTCAAGAAATAAACCCATTTCCTTCTTGTGTAATCATCAATGAAAGTGATGAAGTACCTTTTCTCACCGAGCGACGTAGGCGTAATTGGTCCACATATGTCCGTATGAACCAACTCGAGAGGTTTCTTCGCCCGATATTCTGCCTTCTTTTGAAATGAGTTCCTCGCATGCTTACCGAGTACACAAACCTCGCAAAACTTGCCAATGTAATCCATGTTTGGCAGCCCATGTACCATGTCCTTCTTTGCTAACTCCTTTAGACTACCGTAGTGCAAGTGCCCAAACCGCAAGTGCCATAACCAAGCTTTGTCATTTATGTCGACTCGCAAACATGTTTCTTTTATGCTGCTCAAGTTCAGCTTGAACATGCGGTTCTTGGTCATCTCAACACATGCAATTAACTGTCCTATCTTGTCCTTCAAGTGCATCATCCGGTCTTTCATGGAAACAGAATATCCCTTTTCCAATAACTGCCCCATGCTAAGGATGTTGCTCTTCATGTCGGGCACATAATATACATCCTCGATAGAACCTCCTTTATCACCTTTTACAGAAAAACAGATTTTACCTCTGTCTTTCACTTGGATTTTCGACGCGTCACCGAACGACACGTGTCCATCTTCTATTTCTTGCATCTCCACGAAGAGATGTTTGTGTCCGCACATATGATTGCTTGCGCCTGTATCGAGATACCATACCATGTCGATGTCCGAAACGGTACTCTTATAAGCCATCATGAGAACGCCATGATTCCCCTCTTCTTCTTTTTCAGCCAGATTAGCATTTTCATCTACCCGTTTCTCGGACCAGCAGTCTTTTGCGTAATGCCCAGTTTTCCCGCAATTGTAGCACTCGAAATTTGCTCGATTTAACCGGCCGCCTCTTCCACGACCACGTCCTCGACCCCGCCAATTTTGTTGATTAGGTGGCTCTTTTCTTCATAATTATTATCACCATGACCGCGGCCTCCTCCGCGACCAAAACCACGACCTCCACGGCCACGTCCTCTCCCTCGATTAGTTTGGACAAACATCGCTTTATCATCCTTGATAGTCGCCTTGGCTTGTAAGGCCTCCTCGAGCGACTCGTTCTTCTTCTTCTTTTTGCGTTGTTCATGTGCCTCCGAAGAACCAGCAAGTTCATCGACCGTCATATTTTCCAAATCATTGGACTCCTCAATTGCGCATAGTACATTCTCAAAATTTTCAGTCAAAGATCGTAAAATCTTCTCGACAACCCTCGCGTCAGTTAGGGTTTCTCCATTGCCTTTGAGTTGATTTACAACCGTTTGCACACGCGTGATATAATCGGACACTCCTTCCGTTTCTTTCATCTTCATGGCCTCCAACTCGCCTCGTAAGGTTTGAAGCCTCACTTGTTTAACTCGGTCAGCACCTTTGAAGACCTTTTGCAAAGTCTCCCAAGCTTCCTTCGAGGTAACCGCACCAGAAATTTTCTGAAAACCCGACTCATCCACTGCTTGGAATAAGAAATAGAGAGCGGTTTTGTCTTTCATGCGTGTCTCTTTCAGGATTTTCAATTGATTTACCGTCCATCCAGTGATAGATTCCGGCTCCACATATCCGTCCTCAACTACTTCCCATGCATCTTGTACACCAAGCAACGCACGCATTTGGATGCTCCAATTTTCGTAGTTCGACTTCGTATATAATATATATATATATATATATATATATATATATATATATATATATATATATATATATATATATATATATATATATATATATATATATATGTGCCATTAGACCCTCATGCTTATTCCAAATTCAATATATTGAATATTAAGCTTCAGTTTGCGAAGGTTCTTTATTTGCGGAGGGTTCTTCATTCGCGGAAGGTTCTTCATTTGCGGATTTCTGTGCAGCTTCGATGACATGACTGTAGCTTCCCTTCTCCATGAACAATTGAGCGAAATGAATTTTGCAATAAAGAATTCCATCTAAGGCCGCATAGGAGGATGTGGTGAGAATGCATCCTCCACGAGCACACCTAAAGCACGTCTTATGATACGATTCCCCCTCCAGGGTTAACTGCACGAATTTTCCGTACATTCTAAATTCTGTAGAGTATTTTAAATTATTAATAGATTGATGGATGTATGTTAATTACCTTTTCGAGGGGGTAAACAGTCTTTTTGCAGGTAGCACATTTGTCTTGGGTCCCGCTAAACATCGAAGACAGTTTGCTCGGAATTCTGGACTGTTTAAAATAGAACACATACATTATTAAATTCTCTATCTTTTGTAATCCATAATATTATCTTATAAATATTTAAATGATCATACGTACCAGTTCATTCTCCTTGTCACCAGACTTCGAACCTGAGATGACCGTAACAAAATCGAACATGAGTATAACAAAAAAAAAAAAGTTTCACATTTAACGAAAGGATTAAAACCTGAAGGGAATTTCTTGTTAAAAGATCCAGTTTCCTTGAAGTGTTGCTCAAAGTGAGGCTTGCAATAAAGAACACCCTCCATGGAAGAGTAACTGCACATCTGTTATTTTCCATACGAATTTAAAAATAAAATTTCAAGATTTCGCGAAAAAGAACATAGTTATCTCAAAATCAAGAGAGAATTAAATTAAATAATAGAAACGGAAAAGAAGAGTGCACTCACGGAAAGGGTTTCCTTGCAATGGCTGCATTTGAAGCAGGCCTTGTGATAAGAAACGCCATCAGCGGAGAGGAGATCGATGAAATGCACCGTCTTATCGCACGCCTTGCATTTGTCTTGGGTTCCGATGAAAGACATTGTTGGTCAATTTGATCAATTAAGATTGGTTTTTGCAAAAAATAGATAGATCAGAATAGAACGATTGGTGTATTTGAATTGGGGGCGAAAAAGAGATTTTAAAGCGTGACAGTTGGAAAATGTGATAAGTTGGTACAAAAATGAGAGGTATGCCAGCTCTTAAGTAACTGCAAATGACTCTGTTTAGAAATTATGGTTTCAGTCTTTTATCAGTCCAAATTAGGAAAAAAATATTTGAAGGAGTTGGAAATTAGGCCCAGTCTTATATGGGCTTTTTATGTAGTGGGTCATTATAAATAAGCCTCAAAATTGAATATAATTAAATGTAAGTAATTTAGTTATTTATGGATGTTACTTATCACAACCAAAATAATTGTTTATTTTGAGCCTTGAGTAGGCCCAAACAAGCATACCCTTTTTCAAAAATAATAAATAAAGTATGCTTATTATTATTTATTTATTTAATATGTATATATTTTTTGAATACCTAGTACTTATTGTTATACTTGATATTTTATTTCTGTAATTGTTCATTTTCTATTTATTAAGATCATTGCATATTGTACTATTTCCGAGTATATACAGAAGAAACGAATTTTTATTATTTAATGGTAATGTAATTGGAAGAAAAATAATACTAATTCTTTATGTTAGCTTTAAAGAATTTGAACAAAATTTCTATGAATGGAAAAACACAAATTGAAACAAAAAGAAACATGGAACATAATTTTGTCATCGTATATTTTTCTTCTAGCAAGCTCAAGTTTATGGAATTGTACTTCTTAATCTGAGTTCATTTATTTATATACTACAGTAAACACATGCATGTAAGTTCCTTTCTGCAGTTCAAGTATTCTAAACAACCACTCATTTTATTTTGAAATGAAATATAATTCATTAATCATAAATATATTTTTTATTTCATATTTTATTTGTGATATCAATATTTTATTTGTGATACCAATAAAATTTTTGTGTTAAACACTTTTGTGATATGAGATCATATGTAAATTGTATCTGACTATGCCTACTTAGTTAGGAAAATTTTCAAATATAATCACGTATAAGAAGTTAATTAACGAAATAACCAAGTTTTGAAAAATATTCCAAATTTGTCTTTTGCGGAGTTTCATATCTCGCATGACGAGGTATCATTGTGCGCATTTTGTTTCGTTAATTACTCCTCTTTACACCAACTAACGAAGTAAACAAAAGGCGCACAATGATACCTCGTCAGGCGAGGTATGAAACTCCGCAAAAGACAAATTTGAAATATTTTTCAAAACTTGATTATTTCGTTAATTAACTTTTTATACGTGGTTATATTTGAAAAATTCCCACTTAGTTATTATAGAATGGATGATTATAAATGAAAGAAGCTAGGCTATATAGGCATAGAGATCAAAAAGAAAAAAATGTTGTGATATAATTTGATAAACAAACATTAAGTTAAAAATGGCTGAATTAACAATGTCATTAAGATTAATATAGACCTAGTTGCTGCATTTACATACTGAATAGTGACAGGCATGTCTGCATCAAATAAAATCTTTATTCTCTCCAGCAAAAGTTAGACAATCCACATGGGCCATGGGCGGCTCTTATCGAAGGTTATTACTTAGTGTTAATAATAGGCCTAACTTCTATCATATAATTTAAGATATTTTCTAATCCATAGTAATAGTATTATACGCTTAACTATCTCATCCTCATTATTCGTTCAGAATTTTTATTGAAACTGTGTTATAGAATTCTATCTAGGTTAACGAGATATATAAAGAATTAAAACCTACTCCGTAATTATATGCAAGATGTGCCAACTACTTAGCTGGCACGTTCCACTAAGTCAGTAAATTATATATACTAAATGACCATAACCCCCCTCTTCTTTAGTATTACTGATTAATAGGATATGACACTGTAATGGTGCTGCACCGTTATGCATGTCCCGTAATTATTTTAACCTACTTTTATAATTTATTTATAAAGAAACAAAAATCAAAGTGAGACAAATTGTTCTCCCTTTAAAGAATGAATGTTTTTGAGCTTTCACATTGAGCCATCTCATCTTTGACTTTCTATCGCACATATTAATATTTATATAATTTTCATATTTATTTTATGATTTGATTATATCCATTAATTATTTTATGATTTGATTATATCTATTAATTTATATCATGTATCCATTAATTTATATCATGTTTTACCCATTTACCCATTTAATAATTTATTTTGTGATCTTTATATCATGTTCTACCTTAATTATATTAATATTTATATCATGTTTTTATATTTATATTTATTTTGAGATTTGATATTCATTAATTTATAATTTTATATCATGCTTTACGCATTTAATAATTTTCATATTTTTTTGTGATATTCATCAATTTATTTTATGATATTAAATCAAATTACACATTTAATAATTTCATATTGGTTTTATGATATTTTTTTCTGTAAACATAACAAATAACAATTAATACGTGAATACACAATCTTTTATCTAATACAAACAATTACATTAAAAATCCGCAGCGAAGCGCGGACAAATTTCCTAGTGAAATAAAATAGGGAAGAAAATTGTACTTCACATTTTTTTTGGGTACATATACCATATATGTTTTTATGTTTTAGATGTATAATTTATTTTTTTATATGTATGATATATTTTTTGAATTATAAATTTTATATATGCGCGGCATACATTTCTGAGTAACAGTATATATTATTTACATGACTATATATTTTTTTAATATATATATATATATATATAGGGCTAGGCTCAATGACCAACATCCTTGTATGGCCAACGCCGGCCAACGGAGTTAATTTCTCTAAATCGATCATTGAAAATCAAAATCGACCCATATAGATATAATCAATACCATATAGATACATTGTAGAATAAATTTCGTGTGATTTTCATAATTTGATCTAACAAAAACAACAACATATTTTCACAACCGTTTATTTTGTTCAATTTTTCGATTCCCATGAAGGAAAACTCGAAATATTATGAAATTTGATCATAATCCAATCTATATAAATTAAATTGAATCCATCAAAAAAAAATTGAATTTTGCAAGTTATTTTATGATAAATCATGTCATAAATTTTTTTGACCGTTAATTATTTTACGTGTTATGATGAATAAGATAGAAATTTTTATTTTCCATGAAATTAAATCTACAACATTTATAAGTGATAAAGAACATATCCATACGGTTGAAATTTGATTTTGATATTTATATTTAGAAAAATTAGCTCCGTTGGCCGGCGTTGGCCATACAAGGGTGTTGGTCATTGAGCCTAGCCCATATATATATATATATATATATATATATATATATATATATATATATATATATATATATATATATATATATATATATATATATATTATGAAAGTATCCAGTATATATTTTCTAAAATAAAAATTATATTTTTTATGAGTAGATTTTTGTATATGACTTATATATATATATATTTTGACTCTCCTGCCTTTTTGAATTATAAATTTTTAGTACAATTTTTTTTTTGAATTTATTTTATACACGGGAATATTTTTTTAATAATGATTTATTTATTTACTTAAATATTTTATACCTTTTTTCAAGAGTTTAGTAACACCATACATAATATCATAAAAAGATCCCACGTGTCGTAGGGATGCAACCGAGTCAAGTTTGAGTTTGAGCTATCATTAGCTCAAGCTCAGCTCGAAATTGATTTGAGTTGGTTCGTCTCGTTTATCATTAAGGTTCGACTTAAAAAATAAAACTCGGCTTATTTTTAATCGAGCTAGCTCGGCTTGACAAAATCTTGATTACAAAAATAATCTGAACTTGAATTTAACTAAAAATACTAAATAGTTACTGACAAAATAAAACAATTTTAATTAAAAATCCGACACATAATATTTTAACAATTCAAACACATAATACAACCAAACTAATAATAAAACATCCGATAGATGATAGAGAGAGAAAGAGAGATTTTCGTTGTCGATCCCGAATGCTACTGTGCTCGATGCTAGAATTTTTTAGAGAAATAGAGAGGAAAATATTGCTGAAATGTTAAAACTTTGACGGAATTGTACTCTTTATCTTATTGGATGTGTAATATTACTATTATTAATTTAACTAACAAGAGAGCAAAGAGAGCCTACGATTTATTTATTTATTTATCTTCCTTAATTTTGTTGTCTTGATTAACAAAAAGAAGATGCGCTTAGAACTTGATGTGTGACTTCGGCGAATGCTAATTAACGAGAGGGATTATATATATTTTTACATATTTCAAATAATAATTACTCTCATAGTATATATTATATAATAATTTATGGTATAATATATTATGAATTAATTGGGATGAGAATAATTAGAATAAAAGTCGAGCGAAATTTGATCCGAGTTTAATCCGAACGAGCTGGGTTTAGCTCAAACTCGGCTTGATAAGTTTTCAATAGCTCGTCCCGGCTAGAAATATCGAATGCCGACACTATTAAAAGAGATGGTTCAAAATTTGTATAAAGCATGGACGTTTACGAAACCCAGAGATTCATAATAAGGTATGTTGGTCATGTAAAGTCGTTGAAGGTTTCGTATTTTTCTATCTTACTAGGATTTGTTGTTTAGCATTGTTCGTGCACGTTTGACAAACTTATCAATAAAATATTGAGCCGTAGGAGCACGTTTCGTGGTCTAGGTTCTCTTTCCAAAAAAAAATTCGATAGCTCGGTTCGGCTCAATTAATTTCGATTTGATGTCGAGAGAGATATTACCGAACTATGATTGAATCGAGTACGAACAAGTCACGAGCCACGAACTAAACTTTCATCCCTAACGTACGGACTGACGACAAAACACCAGCAACACTTAGCTAGTCTCATAAACTATGTTGTGCGGATACTTCAAAAATCAAGCCGTATCGTATCGGATACCAATATTCGTCGGATACTCGTCGAATACTCGTATACGAATATTTTATTTAAAAAATAATAACGAATACTTCTACGATACTTTTGGATACTTGTCGGATACTTCTAACTTATAAAAAAAATCTACTTGAAAAATAAAAATAAAAATTAGAAATCGAAATAAATGAGTATACATAAGTAAATAACTAAATAAAATAAACAATTAATTAGTACGAAGTTATTTTTGTAAAACAAATTTTTATTTTATTTTATGTCAAATATATAATATATACAAATATTAAATATATAAATTAAAATTTATAAAATATTATATATAATAGACGTATCGTATCTTATGTTTTTTTTTAAATTATCGTATCGTTGTATCCGATACCGTACAACGATATCCGTATTGGTATCCGTGCAACATATCTCATATAATAAAAGTCTATATTGTCCGCAAATTATTAATGATAAATAAGTACATTTAATTGGATCATTATTCTATCTTGACAAGATATGCTTTATTATTTTGGTTGGTTTGAGAACTACGTCACTTAATTTAAAACAATTATTAAGGGAACAAATCAACTAAAATATAAAAAAAATAACCATGTTGGAACAAAAGACAGTAATGAATCCAAGTCAATCTTTATGAGATAAATGAATGTCATTAATTAAATAATTCTGATCGACGCATCAGTTAATTATTAAAATATGACGTGTTGGTTAATTGATCATGTGGGCCCGAGAACCTTTTAACAGAGATCGCATAGCTGATACAATTTAATTGATTTCTTTTTCTATTATATGAGCAAAATTCTTGAATGGCTTTGTCTCATTTGAGCACGCATTCGATTAATTTTATCGTTACGGGAGACTTTCGTCAGCTAAAAAGTAAGTGTTAAACAAATTAATGATGTAGGACTTTTGAGTATTTTTACGAGGGTATTTACTATGCCTCCACAAACCCCCTCTTTTGTTGTCTATATGTATTTCGAAGAAATATAGAAAAATTAATTAGTAATTCAATTAACATCAAATATATATATAAAAATAAATTAATACATAATTATCATGTATCTTTATTGGTACGTTAAAATTAACAGTTAATTCGTTTGTATGTGTTAATTGGATTGTTAAATATCCTCACTAATCCTCCTTGAAATACGCATAAAGAATGAAAAAAAAAGAATTGTGGAGGACAAAATAAAATTTCTCCATATATATAACCTACCTATCAAACCATACAAAAACCACAAAAATATTAAGGAAAAAATATACTCGTCCCTTCAAAAAATTTCACATCAATTAACGTGTCGATAATTGGTAGTAAACTAAATAAATAAAATAAGAAATATGTTAAATTAAAATATTTTAGGGGGATTTACATATTTACCCTTTGTTAAATTTAAAATTACATATTTATCCTTCTTAAAATTAAAATATCATATTTACCCTTTTATAAATCTAAAATATCATATTTGCCCAAATATTAAAAATCATCCAATTTGTCCGTTAAACTTAACGGACAAGAAGAAATCACGCTTTACAATTTAATAATATTTTTAGTTATGGTTATTTTTTGACAATGAAACTTTATTTTTAACATTTTTGTTTTTGTCATTTGAGATTGGTAGAATGATTATCTATGAGATTACATTATTATATTCTTTGGGTAAATATGATATTTTTATTTAAAAAAAGGTAAATCTGATAATTTGGATTTTAGAAGGGTAAATATGTAAAAGGTAAAATAGTTGACCGTTAATTTTAACGGAAAAATTGGATGGTATTCAATTTTTGGGTAAATATGATATTTTAATCGGTTCATTTATTTATTTACTATATAATCGTTTAATACATGCTTATTTCTTACATACAAATATGTTTTAAATCGGATTCATTTACTCATTTATCATATATTTATTTAACACTAAATTTAACACTTAAAAACAATATATCATCATCAATTGGTTGAGGAGATTGTTAAATATTTTCATTTCATCAATCTAATATTTATTGAAAGAAGGCAGCTGATACATTGCCTGGATATATACGCCTAGGGGTGTCAACGGTTCGGATCCGGTTCGGATAGTGGTCGTACCAGATCCATATCCATATTATTTTTCGAATACAGATTCGGATACGGAATTACCCGGATACGGATACGGTTCGGATATTGTCGGATACGGATACGGATACGGTTTTTTTTATATTAAAACGGATAATATGTCATGATAACATAATTTATTTTTTTACTAGAAATATATATTATTTGTAACATGAACGATATGTATGATTATATTTAAACGTGATTTTACGATTGTGATTTTAAATCACTCACAAATCATTAATTTATATATGATATTTGAACTACTATCAAATAAAATACATAAAAACAGTATATAATATAATTATCCGGATCCAATTTCGGATACTCGAATCCGGTTCCGAGTATCCAGATCCTAAAAATACTCGGATCTGAAACACGATCCGGTCTCGACACCAAAACCGAATATCATATCCGGTTCCGATTTAAAAAATCTGTAACCATATCCCATATCCGGATCCACTCGGATCCGGATATCTTTTTCGAATCCGGATTTTTTTTCGAATACGGTTCGGGACAGTTCGGACAATTCCCACATCAATAACACCCTTATATACGCCTCTCGGTATATGGAGGGGCGGAACCATAATTGGGACGGGAGATAAGACATAAAACTTATTATTATTATTATTATTATTTTACTTTTTTTAAGGAAAAGGAGGATTTCTCCATTCCGTTGCTTAAAGACCTTGAGTGTTTACATAATATATTATCAGGACAATTTTTTTATTTTTATTTGTCTCAAGATTCAGACCCAAACAAATGTCTATTTGAAGAAATAATTACATGATTAAATTATTATTTTTTGAAAAAATTGACCAAATATTACTTTTTTTTAGATGATATTTTTGTGTATATATGACATGTACTTTCTAAATCTCTAATAGTTACATATAACATCAGTTGGTGTTTTGAAGATATAATATACAGATAGACGAGTACATTATTTGGGTTACAAGCCCCCCCCCCCCCCCCCCCCCTCTCTTCCATTGAGTCGAACCATAGTCTAGCCACGTCATTATTAACTCATTTGGCAAGACCCAAAACTAAATTTTCCGAAGGGTATCGTTAAAAAAAGTTCATTTCATGCGGGGTGCAGGGCTCCCTTTGCTCCCCCCCCCCCCCCCCCCCTTTAATCCCGCCGCTGGATATTTGGATGTCATGGCAACGTGTAAATATTATATAATTGTACAAAATTGATGGCCATAATCCATCTCTATACGGTGTGTTTGGATGATAAAAAAAAGTAAAGATTTTGTTTGAAATATCGAGTCACGAGAATGTAATTATCATGTTTGGTGTACTATGAAAATTTTATGTAGCGGTAATGTGACATTGTCACGAAAGATCAACTTTTCTACATTCATGGAAAAATAATTCCCACCAATATTGATCGTGATCTTACGATTCCACAACATCAATTAATATCAATACTATTTACTTAAATTATCCTTATTTATATTTTTATTCTTCTTTCTCATGACAACTATTTTGTAATCTATATTTCTTTTTATTAATTAAGTGTTTTATCAATGTTATGTTGTTTGATGGAGTCAAAACAACACCGAACTACTAACGATTTCATCTAAGTGTGATAAATAGATACACAACATACACAAGATCAAGACATAAACAATCATGATGTTACATAATGGGCATGTTTGATTTGAGGGATTTTGATATACAAGGTATTTTGAATTACATGGATATGACTATACACGTATTTTATAATCCATAGATGTTGTTTGATTTGATCAATTACAAAATCATGTATATAGAAATCTGTTGTTTGATTTGTATTATTGTAAATCCCCTGGATTATGACTCGTTATATTAGTTATTTGATTCAGTAGTTCATGATTACAATAATATAAACAATATTTCATTCAAAACACATATACTAATTAAACATGTTGGAAAAATTCAGAAAAAAGAATCATTAATTACAAAATAATTACCATATAAGAACAAATAATGAAAAATATTTTGAAATTCAAAATAATTGAAATAAATCATATGTATTCATAATAAATAGACTAATTAATCCATCTATTTCATTCATTCAAAATAATGAATCCAACTAACACTTAAACATAAGTATTTGATTTAACCGGCTTCATCCATATCGTCAGTTTCCACCCTCTCCTAACCCTCGGCTGGGATCTCAGCCACTGCTAGTAAATTTCTAACCTTCGCATTCTCTTCATTGTTTCACTTGCGGAAGATACGAACGCGTAGACATCTTGGACCGCTACGAATTCCACTGCCCCATATATATTTGTTCAATTTCACGTCGACTCTCACGTCTTTGGTTCTCATTGCCTTCTGGGCGAACTTGCGCATCTCCTTGATTGCCTTTGGTGCCTTCTTCTTGAATGTACTGCTCAACAAATGATTATGAATTCAAAATTCTGTTTTTAGCTCAGTATACAAACCAATTAACACTATTTAACAGTACTATTGTAATAAATCACTAATTAACACTATTTAACAATAATTAACCTTATATACAAGATTTAAACCTAATTAGAACTAATTTAATTCGAATTTGGACTGCAATTGAATCCTAACTGATATTATTTAGCTCTAATTGACACTAATTGAACACATATCCACACTATTACCTCAAATATAGTATGCAGAGAAGATAGAATGGAGTGTGCAGGCTTGATTACAGATTGACACTATATTACCTCACAATATAGTCTTGGGCGAGTGAATTTGAAGAGAGAAATGAGTTTTGGGAAGCTTCGACTATTTGACAACGGAGATGGACGGGTCTTGGCAAGCTCCTTGTATTCGTCAGTGAGACAAATGAATGGTTCTTGGGTGAGTGGATTTGACGAGAAGGGCTTCTCTCCTCAAATGATATCAACTAGGGTAGGGAAGAAAGATATTTCTCACAACGGAGATGAAATACGTGGACTGCATAGCTTGGCTAATCCTTCTACGGAGCTAAACAATTGAGTCCTTTTGTGCTGAAGAGTGTATGGGGAGTCCTTCTCTGCCGGATGGGCAAGCTTGGCGAAGAGCACGATGGAGAGAAGTGGAGGAGAAGAGAGCCGCCAAGTATTTTGCGAGAGGGAGAGGAGAAATTAGGGATAAACCTGTGCTTACATGGAATACACATGACGATAGCTCTCCCTGTATTTTGTAATACATAAAATTTTGATGTATAACACTATCCCGGGATATCAGGCTTCAAATACAGTACATCTATAAATCAAACAACGGATTTTGGACAAATTCTGTATTTCGGTATACATATCCACCAAAATCCCTCAAATCAAACATGCCCAATGTTATACATGAAGAACACATGAAGAAATACACAAGATCAAGACACTGAAGATCATGGTGCTACACATGGAGAGTTACACAATATCAAGACACGGGAGATCGAGATACTACACATGAAGAACATACAGAGAGTTACACGAAAGAAGACACAGAAGATCGAGATACTACATGGTTAACATATCGAAGAACCTTAAGGAAATACAGTTTTGGATCAACGCTAAAATGGTACGTAGGACAAACGAACGTACGCGTTCGTGGGCATACTAATCAGATTAGTAAAACTGGTATACCTTTCAGTAGGTAACTCCGATTTGAATGATTCAAATTGGGTTAATTAGATAATGAGATTATCTAGAACTTTCATGTTGTAAGATTTTCCATTTGAGCGACGTATCAGTGTCGTTCTAATGGAATACCGAAAGGGTGCGACGGTTTGACATACAGTCAGTAAAACGGGCGTAACTTTCGGGTCCGAACTCCAATTGGGCTGGATCCAATTGGGTTGGAAAGATAATAAGATTATATACAACTGTCGTAAATGTTCAAAGTCGGTTGGAACGATTTGATATTTTCGTTCTGATAGAATACTGAAAGGGTGTATGCAGTTTTCTGTTTGAAAAGGTGTATAGAAGATATACATACCTTTTGGCCCATCCTTATCCTATGGAGTATATATAGGATGTTTCTCTCTCTCTCTCATAAGTTCAGTGCAGATTATTAATGGATTTTATCCAGAAATTATGAGACTCTAATCAGATGATGAAAGAGTGCGAAGAGGTTGAGAGAAAGAGAAAAGAGGAGAAAAGAGTTTTCTCCGTCTTAGAGAATCGAAACGCAATCATGCAAGTTCGCCGGTGCATCATCTAGGCAGATGCATCCGCGACCGAGGTGCTACGACTCACGGTGGATACGGGTAGAGGAGCGATATATGTGGCTCTTCGTTGTGATCAAACCGGAGAAGTAATCGAGTAACGGGCTGTGGAAGAGTGCGGGCATGGAACGCGCGAAGACAACCGGAAACGTGTCAAGATGGTGGGAGACGTGCGGTATGGGACGTACGGGCTAGTCACCAACGTGACACCGAAGGAAGAGAAGGATGCGAGCGATCAACCCGTCGTGCGTGATCAATTTCACGCTGGTAATCGTCTATCCTACTTTGCATCGTCAGTCATGACGCACCAGTGGTCAGTCATGACGCACCGAGCGGGTGCCACGGAATCACGGGGGTGCCTTTGGTCAGTCATGACGCACCGATCGGTCAGTCATGACGCACCGAGCGGGTGCCACGGATTCGCGGGGGTGCCTTTGGTCAGTCATGACGCACCGATCGGTCAGTCATGACGCACCGAGCGGAGGCTATTTGTCAGTCATGACGCACCGTTTGGTGAGTCATGACGCTAGGGCCCTTGGAAGTTTTTGATGTTGGTCAGTCAAGATGCACCAAACTGTCAGTCATGATGGACTGTACAAAAATCCTGTGTAAAGAGTTACATGAGGTAGTGCATCATGACGCAACTTATGGTGCATCATGACGCACAAGCCCCTGGTTGACAGATTTGTTTTTGACTACACACTTCGAAAATTCATATTCTTTGCACCAATTTATTTCATATTTATTTAATTATTATTTAGAATAATTTAGTCTCCATAGATAGTGCATATGCATTAGAAAATCTTGTGATGGTGATATAATATGATTATGTCACGAAATATAACATGCATTGGCATGATCCCTCATAATATTTAAGTCATGAAAATGCCTTCCATATTGACAACCACTATGATTGGTACTACATTTCACATGGGTTAAGGCCAAAGCCGACATGGGTTATTGTGGTTATTGACAGGATGGCAAGCGTTAAATAAGGACTGATAAGGGTTAAGGCCAAAGCCGACTTGGAGTAGTTTATTTGAACGATACGTTGAGTATGGTTGTGACTTAACCGTTCAATCCAATAAGGGTTAAGGCCAAAGCCGACTTGATTGGAGTTCGGGGCATTGATAGGATGCACACACGGAACTGGGATTGTATATGATACGATCCATCACCGAAATCCTATAAAGGTTCAAGAGTCGCATTGGATGCGATTGGATATAATCCTACCTAAATAGCGAGATTCCACCCGTCTGCCAAAGCAACTTGTGGGAGGATCGTGATATATGGATCTTGGATGTTATGGACTTGGAGTCCCGTATCGGTATGAGGGTTACCGATTCGATAAAAATAACATTATCATATATTCATCATATAAGCATATAGATTAAGTACGCACGGTTAGGAGTTAATCTTCATCATCCGTTTAGAATTATGTTTTCTAGCAACACCAAATATATCGATGAGATCGATATGATAGATAGCTTTTGGGCCGGAATTGCCATGATTAACCTTGATAGTCAGAGAATAGTTCTTAGACTTAAAGGAATGTGTTGGACACGAATATGGCAGATTCAGGGCTAGAGGCTATGGCTTTAGAGAAAGCCGGGTTCGATAAACTTTAAAAAGGAATCGAACAATATTACGTGCCTTGTGGTGGCATGTATAGACGCATATTCTCAAAATTGTTTTGAGAATTCGGGTGTATATGAAAGTAAAACACACCGCTCGTGAAATAGTTTCAAGAGCTAGAGCGCATTGAATGATTCAATGCGGCTCATAGAGTAGGTTAATTTTGAGATGCCTTATGGGTCTTGGATTAACACTCGTGTGTTGATGGTACGAGATTTGATCTTCGTAACCGAATATCATATGCATTCGATAGATAAGTCGATCCCGGAGTTGCATGAGATGCGATGTAAATTTGAATAGGAGATGATTGGAGCATCCGAGGAATCCAATACATTCAGATGCGTGGATGTCCTTCTAATTCAAAGGCGGGATCGAAAGAAATATAGGTCTAAGGGTATTTTGGGAAAATGTTTTCCAAACAGAAAGTTCGGACAAAGAGTTGTCCAAACTAATGACTCAAAGAATGGTGAAATCCGAGGAGGATTAAACCAAGAGGTTGATTGCCTCTTTTGGCATTGCCGTCTTGGCCATATAAACGAGATTCGCGTATCTAGATTCCATATGATGGATTGCTAGAATCATTCGAATTAGATTCGATTGATTAATGCGATACTTATTTATTAGGCAAGACGACAAAGGGCATCATTCTCCAAAGGTTGGAGAAAGATCCAACGAATTATCGGAAATTACATTTAGATGTAATGTTCCGATAAGTTCCGAGGCAAGAGGAGGCTATCGGTATTTTGTTACGTTTATGGACGGTTAAAGTAGATATGAAAATATTTATTTAATGCGTGCCGAAACGGAGACTTTTGAAATGTTCAAAGAGTTTCAAAAACGAAATACAAAATCGACTAAGCAAGAAAATCAAAGCTTTTCGATAGGATCGAGAAGGCGAGTATTTGAGCTAAACCTTTCGATAGGATCGAAGAGGCGATATTTGAGTTATGAATATTGATGATCATTTATGATTGTGGAATCGTTTCACGATTGCCTTTATTCGGAACATTGAGATGTGTCCGAAAAGAGGAAATGAACGCATGTTGGACATGGTTCAATAAATGATAAGTCAATAGGCCCAAAAATGTTTTGGGGACACGCCATTGAGACAGCGGCACTAATGAATGGTTGCATATAAGATATGGACCATAAACCTTCTAATCGGTACAAAAGACGCCATATGAGATATGGATCGGAATGGTTCCGAAGTGGTCATTTGTACAGATTTGAGGATGTGGGTATATTTCGAAATTTGTTTCGGTTAAACTCAATCCCAAATCTGAAAATTGTTCGTTTATCCTTAAGGAAACTAAAGGGTATTAATTCTAACGTCCCGACGAAAATGAGATTTTCGTGGCTCGAAGAGATGCCTTCTTGGAGGAGGACTAGATGCGCACAAGTTTGGAACTTGGTGCCATTTATCTCTATGCGGGCTAGTGGGAGTAGAATAAATCTCGAAAGAGTTCTAGATTTGAAAATGAACATTGTACCGATGAAAGTTGACATGGCTTCATCAAGAGTTGATGAACGCAAGTCGAACACACAAAGGAATTTTTCGTAGATCAAGTAGGCTATATCATAAGCGGGTAAATACGGATTTATCGTGGCTAATGGTGATAGATCGAAATCATATGATGATTCGATATCCTACAAGGATGCTATGAAAAGTTGATTCCACATGACATGGTGTCATGAAATCTGAGATTCGATCAATGTAAATTATCAAGTTCAGAACTTGATTTCATTACTTTCTGGGTTAGACCCGTGAAACGTGAGTGGGTTTTTAAGATGAAGAACCTACATGGATAGGAATACGCATATATGTAAAGCGAGGCTTTTTGCGAAGAGTTTCATGCAATTCATAGTCGGACTATGAAGAAACGTTTTCGCATGTTGCCATGTTTTTCCATTCTCGAAATTCTGCTTGCCATAATCGCATATAATGACTATATGATGTGGCAAGATGGATGTCGAAACCGAATTTCTTAACAGAAATTTTATTAAAGGACGTGTACTTGACACAACCTTACGGTTTTGTCGATTCATAAGAATCGGAATAGGATATGCATGCTTTAAGGATCCATATGATGGATTAGAGAAAGCTTCTCGGAATTGGAATATTCGTTTTGAGGAAGTTATAAACTGTTATAACATTGTCGGAACGAATGAAAACTTTGTGTAAACATGAAGGTTAGTGGGAGCCGCGTTATATTTCTTGTAACGACATAGAGCGTCTAATTCACCATCAATAAAATTCATGGGAATCACACGAGTTTGAATGTAATGCGATTACATGAGACTAACTCTTGTGAATGTATAATGGTTATACATATATATACATAATTGTTATGTGTATTTAAACCCATCGAGATTTGTATTGATAGCGGTGAAGTTTATCCTTGAATACTTTGCGAAAGAATTCAGGATTTTATTTTATCTATAATGGTGTGGAAGACGTGTTGGTTATAAAGAATTATAACAACAACAGTTTCCAAAGATTTAGCACGTCGAAATATGTAGCACGACTTTCGATCACAAAGTGTGCACATGTTTTGCTTAAATGAAAACACGGTTATGTGGAAAGGTTCCACAAGACCAATAGTTAGTGATTCTATTTACGGAGGCGAGTATATTGTGGTTATTAATCGCAAAAGGAAGTGGTATGGATCGAGGATACAAGACCAAACTCTAGTAGTCACGAGTTATCGGATTTATGGTTGTTTATTGCGTGAGACGCAATAGTACAAGTCACAAATGCCGAGGTCACAACCACTTCTAGCCAATACTCAGAAAAATTTCATTTGATCCATGAAATTTTGTGAAAAGATGTGATCGGAGATATTGGAAATGTTCCAATATAGATGATGATTAACACTAGCGGGAACGTGCGGACCCGTTTACAAAGCCGCTCTCTCTAGTCGCGCATGACTGTCATGCGATGACTATGGGTATGAAGATACCTAGAGGAGGAAGAAGAGAGTAGAGTGTAGTTATCTAAATACGATAGTCCTCGCAGGTTATGGGTATGGAGATACCCATAGGTAAACGTTGTATCACCCAAATACTTAGTCCATATGAATGCATCCCTTTTAAAAAATTTGTTTACTTAAATTAATATGCATTCACCTTATATGAAAACTGTGTGCGGGTTGTGTAATATGATTGTTACATGAACCCTGATTTGAACTTGTGTGGATGCCGGCATAATTGATGATTATGTGCAGCAAAACCGTCACACTTAAAGTGTCATTTCTAAACATCCCTAGTCGCGGATCAGTTTGCTTAAGAGATAAGCATTTCTATTATCAGATAATAGACTGGACGTGTACACTAGTACGTTTGCCGAGGAGATGATTATGTTTTGCTAATCATGGGACAAGGTGCTTGTCGAATCGGGAACGTAGATATATGTTAGGTTACATGTATTGGATATGACCAAAGCCGCGAGACCATGACATGGTTTAGTCATTATAGATGAACTTGCGACGGATGGGGTTTTAGGTTCTTCACACTTGAGGGGACCATTGATTGCGTTACGTGCGTAACACAATGCTTTGATATGACCTTACGCCTACCGTAACAGGAGGCCAAAACGGTCATCATTGGGTATTGTGCGAAACACGGAATTCAATATGAGTCTCCAAGATAGGAATTGTTTATTCCGAAAGGAAGAGATATCTCTTAGGCCGCTCGATGAATTGATTAACGAAATCTCTGGCCAGAGTCAATGATATTAAAAGTTAATATCGATTGTAATTTGTTAACTCAATTCGGAATCGGGAAATAAGTATAGTTAATCAAGACATAAGGATGACTACCACCATGTCTTTTGATTAACGGATATCGCAAACAAGAGAACTAGTAACCGCTATTCGAGATAGGCACAATGATCACAATCATTTTTCGTTTTAACATGGGTAGCCATGATGGAGTGACTAGATCCCGCTCATGGGCTTGTAGTGCCATGGAAACGGCCTACTGCCATCGTTAAACGAACCTACACGGTCACACAACGAGTCGTACTATGTCGGGCTTGATTGCAAGTTTTTGCACATAGGATGTGCATGGCTTTAGCGTATATGATACGCGGGCTAGATTCTCTGATATAGTGTATATGTGATATACATGAGTACCTTTTAGGAAGATCTGAAACTGAGTGGGAGACTGAAGGAAATACAGTTTTGGATCAACGCTAAAATGGTACGTAGGACAAACGAACGTACGCGTTCGTGGGTATACTAAACAGATTAGTAAAACTGGTATAACTTTCAGTAGGTAACTCCGATTTGAATGATTAAAATTGAGTTAATTAGATAGTGAGATTATCTAGAACTTTCATGTTGTAAGATTTTCCATTTGAGCGACGTATCAGTGTCGTTCTAATGGAATACCGAAAGGGTGCGACGGTTTGACATACAGTCCGTAAACCGGGCGTAACTTTCGGGTCCGAACTCCAATTGGGCTGGATCCAATTGGGTTAGAAAGATAATAAGATTATCTACAACTTTCGTAAATGTTCAAAGTCGGTTGGAACGATTTGATATTTTCGTTCTGACAGAATACTGAAAGGGTGTATGCAGTTTTCTGTTTGAAAAGGTGTATAGAAGATATACATACCTTTTGACCCATCCTTATCCTATGGAGTATATATAGGATGTTTCTCTCTCTCTCTCATAAGTTCAGTGCAGATTATTAATGTATTTTATCCAGAAATTATGAGACTCTAATCAGATGATGAAAGAGTGCGAAGAGATTGAGAGAAAGAGAAAAGAGGAGAAAAGAGTTTTCTCCGTCTTAGAGAATCGAAACGCAATCATGCAAGTTCGCCGGTGCATCGTCTAGGCAGATGCATCCGCGACCGAGGTGCTACGACTCACGGTGGATACGGGTAGAGGAGCGACATATGTGGCTCTTCGTTGTGATCAAACCGGAGAAGTAATCGAGTAACGGGCTGTGGAAGAGTGCGGGCATGGAACGCGCGAAGACAACCGAAAACGTGTCAAGATGGTGGGAGACGTGCGGTATGGGACGTACGGGCTAGTCACCAACGTGACACCGAAGGAAGAGAAGGATGCGAGCGATCAACCCGTCGTGCGTGATCAATTTCACGCTAGTAATCGTCTATCCTACTTTGCATCGTACCCTCGATATAGAAGCGTGATCTTGGATTTTGGGAACCGGACCGGGCCTTCATATCCGCTGCGCGGGCCCGGAGACGGGATAATTCCCTTCAGAACCGGTTAATCGAAGATCACGTGAACGAAGAAACAAACACATAGAAGACTTGGAGATATCATATGCCATGAAAATTAGACGACCATACTCGAAGGATTACACGTAGAAGACTTGAAGAACATATCGTAGAAGACGCGTGCGAGACACGAAAATCACCGTAGATGACTTGAAGATTTGAAGACACATACGATCACAACACAACCTTGGTTATACCCCAAACATACTCATATGTTGATCCAAAGACTCGACAAAACCAAAATCCCAAAACATCCCTGGAAATGACCCAAATACACTATCCGTCCGGACGGCAAAAAATGATGCCCGGACGTGCTAAAATGGCCGGGACCAGGTTTGTTCAAGCTTGTCGTTAGTTGTTGGTCTAGGGTTCAGGCTGATAGTTCGACCCTGGTGGCTGCCTCCTTTCACCCTATAGAAGGCACCCATACCCCCTTCATTCTACACACCAAAACATTCGAATAGAGAGAGAAATTGAGAGAAGTAGCTGTCGGAATAGAGAAAGCACCCATATTTTTTCTATACCCAATTCTCAATAGGCTAGTTCCACATATCTAAATACTCATAGTTAGGTTAGCCTTAATCCGTAAGAGCGTTCTTGAGAGATCGTATGGCTGTCTGGATCGTTTGTTATATACGTTGTTAGTAGAGATAGTTATTTGTTGTAAACATTCTACGCCCTTGTTAATCCTTTTGTAATCGAAACTATAGAAGGTTCATCACGTTGTTTGTGACAGAAAGACTACTCCCGGAGACGTATGCACATTTAGCCGAACTTCGTTATCATATTTGGTGTCATGTCTTTACTTTTCTATAGTTACTTTTATTTGTTTTTTGTTTTGTTTTTGTTCTTGCAACCCGAAGTTGCTATACCCCCTCTGTTATTGTTGTTGTTGTTGTTGTGTGTGTATCAAACCACCACATTTGCAGTAGTGGACTTTCCTTAAGTTGTGTATTCATTCGTAATCAAGAAATATTCATACGCATTAGAAACTACGTTTTACTTTCCAGTAATTACTTTTCTCTTATTTACTTTACATTATTTTATTTTCTGTACTTTACTTTCCCGTATTTTATTTTTCGTACTTTGCTTTTCATATTTTTTTTCCATTTCTTTACTTTCCGCACTTTACTATCCATACTTTACTTTTCAGTACTTTACTTTTACTATTCTTTACTTTCAGTACTTTAGTTAATTAGCACAACATCTTACTTAAAAATATCAAGATTAAAAGTTATCATATAGTTATATATTTTAATTTAGTTTGAAACTTCATCAAATAAACTTATTCACCCCCCTCTAGGCCTTCTCGGGACAACAATCAAAATATTATATTTGTACTGAGTTTATGTCATTATCGATTAATTGTCTATATAAATTTTCTTAGATTATTAATAAATTCATTTTTTTTTACTTTTTGTTATGATAATATATTTTGATAAGAATATTATCATTTCTTATGTTTGGGTTAAAATACTAGTATATGCATAAATTTTATTTTTTATTTTGATTATTTAAAGCTCTATTTTTTATTAGTTCAGAAGTTATAATTTATTTTTATTAATGATTTATCATGAAGTTATTGATTATTTAATTTTCTATAAAAAAAATGATAGTTATTTTCATCCACTCAGCCATGTAACATCTAGTCGAGTTGTGAAATTGAAAGGTGACGTGTAGGTTTTGATTAAGTTAGATCTAGTAATTTAGATTAGTTGTGCGAGAACGAGCTACTCCTACTGAACCAATATAAACTTGTGAGTGACCCGTTGGGGCATCCGCATTGGATAGCCGAGTCTTCATAGAACCCAAAGGACTTAATCTTTGGGTAATTACACAAGAACGGGTGGCCTTTACCATTTTAGTACACCATGGAAAGTATCCCCCCTTCATAGTCTTGTACACCAATTTGGATCAATACCTCGGGACACGTCAATCTAGTCTAGTAGCCCGAAACATCCAAGAATTATTCTCTCTCAATACAACAATGTCATGATTCAAAAGCATTTATATATGCTGCCGAATGCATGTTTTATTGTTGTCATTGACATTTGGCAGCATTTTGATAGCATTTAATTTTGTCATTATTTTATGTTAATAACGACATTCAATACAAAATACAGTTGTATAATAGTATTCTTGACATTTAACGTAAAATGATGTCTTTTACAATGTATTAGTAGAATTAATCAATTAATTCCGTCATGTATACAAGTAACAACAACATATACTCAAATGCTACAAACAAGTGTCATTGTATACATGTATTATGGTAGTGTTTATTACTAAATTCGAGTATTTCCTTACCTTACTTATCTATTTGTAAACACCAAAACCAATCAACTTCTGATAGATTCGAAATGACTTGGCCATCTCAATTGCGACTAGGAATCTAGTCCTCCTCATGAACGATAACTTTAAGTACTCTTCGACACTTTTTCGCGCGTTTACGGAGGTGTTTCACCGTATTTGAGAGTCAATTGCTTTGAATCGAAACATGATTATGTTTATAATAACCGCTTATTACGACTATGAGATGCGTCAAATGAACGTCAAAATGATTTTCCTAAGTGGTAATTTGACCGATAACATATTCATGATATGATCGACGGATTTTGTCGATGCTATGAAATTTGGAAAGGTCTATAAACTTGGTAAATTCATTTATGGATTAAAACAAATATGTCGAAACTGTAATATTCATTTCGATGAAATAGTCCAAGAATTTGAATTCACCAAAACCGAAAATCAAACTCGTGTACACAACAGATTCAATAAAAGTGCAGTGGTTTTTCTTGTACTGTAATTATGAATTATTACAATACTTAATCCTATAATGTTTAGAAGGGTAATCATATTAATTCAATTTGTAGCTTTGTTTTCTTTCTTTCTTTCTTTCTTGTCTTTTGTCTAAAAAAGCCCATAGACTATACGGTTCCTAATGATTTGCGAAGTTTCTTTTATTGAAATAATGATTGTACTTTTTTTATTAGGAGATAATTGTGTTCCTTGTCTGTTTAATTAATTTCTAGACAGATCAATATAAATAATTAATGAAAGATCAATAGAAACACGCATCGTCTTATGCACTCTAGACTTGGAAGCCAAATCATACGGTCAGAAATGTTCCAAGTTTGAATGGTGATGTGAACAAGTATATATAGGATTTTAATTTAATAGTACTATGAGGATCTCTTGATTAAAAAAAATGTAAGAAATTACGAAAATGACAATTAGAAAAATGAATAGGAATTGACAGGATCCCAATGGGATCGAGAGTCACCACAGAAAGTCAAATTTAATTAGAAATGATGGGACATTGGCCATGACTTGCTTTATTTTTTAAAAATGTTGGTACAAAAATATATAAGAAAAATGTGGGTATAAATTTTCAAATTTTTTAAGAAATTGGTTGCTTATGGTTATGGCTCTTCTAAAAAAGAAAATTAACTATTACTTTAAAACGAAACTAATTAAAGGACATCAAAATATCCTAAATATATATTTATATTATTTTTGGAGTACTTGTGCGTCCCGAGTCCTGGCACATTTTTTAACAAGCTTGTATTCTGTTTTAATCCATCACTGATATTAAAAAAGAAAAATCAAGGCTTATGTGGTATTTGTTTTTAGGGAAATTTACATATAACCCCCTAACTTTTCTTGAATTTACAAAAAAATCCTAACTTTTGAGAAACTCCAAAAAAACCCCTACATACAAGGTTTTTTTTCAATTACCCCCCTATAGGGGTATTTTATGGTATTGCAATTTTTTTGGACCAAAATACCCCTCTATTTTTCATCTTTAAATTTAATAAACATATTTTTGCATAATTTTATAAATTTAAAATCACTATCAATATTTTTTAACATATACTAATTACAAAAAAACTATATGTCATACGCATAATTTTAATCTTTTATTTATTATATATTTTATCATAGAAAACTAAAACAAAATAAAAATATGATATAAAATATTCTTGGAAACATCTTGACAAATTAATATTATTCTAATCTTTAATTTTAATGTTAATATTTTTTAATAAAATTAGTTACTGAATAGTGTTTCTTGCCAAATTAACATTGAATGAATGAAAATTAAAATTAGGATTAAAATAATATTGTGGCTAATTTTAATTTCAACAACTATTTTAATTTCAGTAGCTAGTTTTTAATAACTATTTTTATTAACAACTATTGATTTCATCAGCTAATTTGCTTATAGTTAATAGTAACTATTTTTAGTAATTATTTTTATTAACAACTATTGATTTCATCAGCTAATTTGCTTATAGTAAATAGTAAATATTTTTTATTGTTAATTATGTAGTAACTATTTTCATTCATTCATTGTTAATTTGGCGAGAAAAACTATTCAATAACTATTTTTATTAATAACTATTTAAAATTAAAATTAAATACTAGAATAATATTAATTTGTCAAGATATTTCCAGAAATATTTTATATCATATTTTTTATTTAATTCTAGTTTTCTATGATAAAATATATAAAAAATTAAAAATTAAAATTATGTAGATGACACATAGTTTTTTTAAATTAGTATATGTTAAAAAATATTTATAGTGATTTTAAATTAATAAATAATACAAAAATGTATTTATTAAATTTAAAGATGAAAAATAGAGGGGTATTTCGGTCCAAAAAAATTGCAATATCATAAAATATCCCTATAGGAGGGTAATTGAAAATAAAAGTTTGTATGTAGGTTTTTTTTGGAGTTTCTCAAAAGATAGGGTTTTTTTTGTAAATTCATGAAAAGTTAGGGGGTTATATGTAAATTTCCCTTGTTTTTATCTGTTTTATTCAAGAAAACAATATCTGGGTAATTATTTATATTTCATTTGCTTTGTAAAGTTAAATAAAAAATATTGTGAGTGAATTTTTTTTTTTATAACACGCTTATATATAATATACATCATCCTTCAGTAAGCCTTATTAATATAAACTCTGTTTCATTTAACAATTTTTTTTATATATAATTCAAAATTTAGAAAAAATATGTTGCTTTCATTTTGCTTCTAACTTTTTTAATCTTCTGAAATTAACAAAATGAATACGACAAGGGTTCCAGTAGAAAATCGAGCACGTTCACATCAATAATTAAAAATAGCGATTTTGGCCACATAAGGTCAAAAATATTAAATTTATGTGTTATTAGTACTACTTTAGACCTTTCTTTTTCAGAAAAATTGTCGACATGTCTATTAAATTAAAGATTTATATACAATATTTCAAATTATAAATAAATAAACAAGTGCGATAATTAAACGATACACATCACGCTAGGAAGGATGTAATTCCTAATAAAATAATGAAAAAAATGTGTACTTTAAAGGTGTACACTCTACGTGCATTCCATTAATAAGAGAACGACACGTGACATTTTAATTTTTTTTCAATATTAACCGAATTTTGTGCACTCCAAAACGCACGCCGTCATGTTTTATATTTTTTTATAAATGTATAATTTTGATATATATTTATTTGTTACATCTTTATAGATGTATGATACACATTCTTTAATACAATACATGTTATACATTTTTACATGTTTAATATATATTTATTTGTTATGTTTTTTTAGATATATCATATATTTTTAGATGTATGATATATATATATTTTTTAAAATACAATAAATTTATCTTTTTTATATGTAAGTATGATAATATTTTAACATATAAATTTTTTTACATGAGTGACATATTTTATAATTTTTTTGGGACTAGATTTATAATTTTTGTATAACAATTTATATCTTATGCGGCGTGCGTTTGGAGTGTACGAATACGATTTGAACAAATAGAGTCAAATTGAAAAAACAGAAATAAAACGGTCATTTATTACGCTCTTATTTTTGAATTTTCTTGACATATAGCCTTATCAAAAGCTCAATTTGTAAGAATAGCTAGCAAGTTATTCAAATTGCAAATCTAGCTCTTTCGCCAAAGAACCTGGCGAAAGAAATGTTGGTTCAAATTTCCTAGGGTTTGATTATCTCAAAAAAATGTCGATACCACTAATCTATTTGCGGGAGTGACATTTATAGAGATAGAAGACGTAACCCACAAAAGGATCAAAAGAAGAATGAAGACGTCGGAAGTCAAGACGGTGAAGAAACGATGGCACGAAAACGCATGATCAAGTCAAGACATCAATGATTCCGCAAGTTGGGGTATCACATAAATCACCAAAACAACTTATAGGTATCCCTAAACTTGCTTATGAATTATTAAGCTCAAGATTAGTCAAAGAAATATATTCGAAATCCATTAAAATGATGAAATAATAAAACAGATTTCCAGAAGCATGTCGGTTATAACGGACCTCAGTTCAGTTATAACGGACATACATGAATACTGTTAAAAATAGCATGTCCGTTATAACGGACCTCATGTCAATTGTAACGGACATACTGTCAGTTATAACGGAACTCAGCTCAGTTATAACGGACATTCAACAATAGTTGTTAATAACAGCATGTCCGTTATAACGGACCTCAAGTCCGTTGTAACGGAGTATATCAGTTATAACGGACATAAACTCAGTTATAACGGACTTGTGAACTCACTTCAGAATAACCAATCATCCGTTGTAACGGAATCACCAATCCGTTGTAACGGACATATACTAACCGTTGTAACGGAAGTTTCTCAGTTATAACGGAACCACAGAATAAATCTGAAGTGAAGTCACAGGAAGAGGTCGGTTATAACGGACCTAAACTCAGTTGTAACGGAGTAGGTCAGTTATAACGGACCTAAACTCGGTTATAACGGACTATGAAATTTTCGAATATATTGCCTGTAACGGCTAGTTTGACTTTGAGTCCGTTATAACGGACCTCAGGTCAGTTATAACGGACTATACAGAAAAAACATATTAAGGGAAGGGTCTATGTGTTCTATAAATAGAACCAATCCCTCGTTCTCTCATGTGATCCTAACTAATATATTTTTCCAATCAAAAGAGAGAATCCTAGCTTTAAATCTTGAGCTTAATCATCTAAACATTCTTAGAGATTATTAGATCCAATTTCGAATCCACTACTAAACGATTCCCAACTTGCGTGACCGATCACGACTAGTTCGTTAGTAGTAAATTGTAATAGGCTAGTTACTAATTGTAAAGCCCGCCATTGATCGATAAATTCGTGTAAATCGATCAAGGCAAACCTTGTAATTGTTTGAGTTGGGTATTCAATCGAAAGCCGAAAAGGCGCAAGGAAACCCCGGAGACATAGGTACATGCAATCAATCGAGTCAGTCGATTGAGCCAGTAGCCGGTGAGTTAAAGCTACAAAGCAACCACCTACCGAACTCCGTAAACAAATATCGCGTGTTATTTGTTTCAGTATTGTATTTCTTTCTCTAATTTATTTACGCTTCCGCCCAAATTGTAATTGTATTCCATTACCGCGAAAAGTGGACCTTAGGACTTCCTATTCACCCCCCTCTAGGTCTAAATTAAACAACAAGAAATTGGACTTTCGCCAGAGGGTTTGGCGAAAGAGTATATAGGTTAATTTGGGTCTTAATCACGGGGTAAAGCACATTAAGCTCTTTCACCAGAGAGTCCGGTGAAAAAGTGCATGTCTGTCACCGTTAGTCCCGAGGAGACACTGTGTACATGTGGGCACTTTTTTCATTTACTCTCTTTCGCCAGTCCCCTCTTTCTTTTCTTTCTTCTTCTTCTTCTCTCTTTCTTTTCTTCTTCTTTTTCTATCTTTGTTTCGAGGGTTTGGAATTTTTTTTCTAATAAATCACATAAACTATGAAAAATTAAGAAAATCTAAGATCTAAATAGAAGACCATGTTTCTCCTCTCTTTGGTAAGAATTTTTATTGGTTGATATTTAGAGTAATTTTTGTTACAAATTTGTTTGTTTTAGTAATTAGTTTTGTTGTTATTTAGGGTTTGATTTATTCGATTTAGTATGCAGTTTGATTATATGATAATTACGGTTCTTTAGAAAAAAAATTCGGTTTAGGGTTTTTTAGCAAAATTTTCAATTATTACAAGTAAAATAATAAATTTCGGCAAATAATAATATTAAAATTTGGTTGATATTTAGAAAACTATTATTAAATTATTATTTTTATTATTATATTATTATATTTCAAAAAGATATTATTATTGTATTATCATATTATTAATTATATATAATATTATTCTAATTAATATTCTTATTATATATTATTATATTGTTTTATTATTATTATATCATTTTATTATTTTCAGAAAAGTATACTATTAAATTATTATGCTTATTATAATTTTTTATTACTCTATTATTATAATATTATATTATAATTATATTTATTGTACTTTTCAGTTATTAAAAAATAATATAACACATTTCAGAAAATTATATTATTATATTATTTTTTATTAAACTTTGTAATCTATTATTTATATATATTATTATATTATTATATTTTCAGATAATAGTTTATTATTTTAATATAATATTACATTATTATTATTTTGGAGTTATTCTATTATAATATTATGTTATTATAATATTATTTTATGATTAATATAATATTTCAGAAAGTATGTATGTAGAGGGCCTGTGTGTGTGTTGTGGGGGGGGGGGGGGGGGGGGGGGGGGGGGGGGGGGGGGATGTAGCATTATTATAATTATTATTTGTCTGGAAATATTATATAGATTATTATTTTTAATATTATTATATTATTTTGCAGCTTGTTGTGATGACGTTCGGTGCTAGCGGTAGCGGTGTGGGTTCGAGCCGCGGTGGGGGTTCGAGCTACAAATCCGAGGAGCACGTGTTCGGCCTCGGAGCCGAGATCGGTGAAGACGAGGAGGAGGAGGAGGAGTATCCGGAGTATCCTATCACACTATCCATGCATGCAGGTGAAGGATATAATGTCCTATGCTAAACTGTTTTGTTTGTTTGTAAACGAATATCAGTTATTATTTATGTTTGTAAATCTAATATTATATATTTGATTAAAGTTTAATTTTAATAAGTGTACTGATTATTTAACATATTTAGGACTGTGAATAAGTCATGAATTGTATGACTTGTTTGTACATCATAATATGTGATTATGATAGTAAAACTGTAAAATGAACGTAATACGATTCTAAAATATGTCCCTGGTCATAGATATGATGTATATGGAGATATACATGTCTAAGGAAATATAAATATATATGTGCACCAGTATATTCACATATGAGATGATTATGTTTTACTAATCACGGACATGGAGATGTGGAGATGTCAAGTATGGAATATAGATATGTATTAGAGACTACATATTGGCCTGACCAACTTATGAGAATATACGTGGTTATTGTCATTATATATTTTTTCATAACAAATAGAGTTTTAGTTCTTGGACCCTAGGTTATCATTGGATTCCACACATGTGAATTGTGATCAAGGTTGCAAATAGCGTTTAGCGCGGCGCGGCATCGTGATTTATTTTGTAGCGTACAGCGCATAGCGTGCGATATATCGAAGCTACACTTTTGTAGCAAGCAATAAGAATAGCCATTTTGTATATGATATACCGGTAGTTCATAATCAAAATCCATTACGGCATTTCAACCACATAAATAAAGATACAAAAAATACAAGAACATGACACTCAAAAAATCATATTATATTAAATAGTACTACTAATTCAAAGTGCTAAAAAATGATACAAAAATATGATAAATTAAGTAAAAGAGAAGATGGAAAAAAAAATGAAAGTTTGGTTTTTTAGGAGATGAGAGAATGTTAGTATGGTATCTTAACAAATCGAAAAAAAGAAATGAAGCTATGCTTGGAGGTTTATCTTAGTTCTTAAGCCCTTAAACAATCCAAAGATCAGGAGAAAGAAGAGGAAAAGATAGAACAATATAACTCAAATATCTGCCTGCCAAAAAGAGAAAAAATTGCCTCACAAAACATGAACAAAAATAAAAAAAATAAACCCTAGCGAATAAATGAAAAAGTATTTGTGCTTATTTGTGGAGTTATGTTCTTATATTATGATGTCTAACTATAATGGACCTTTATAAATCTTTATACAACAACAAAAAGTACTAAAAATTATTTTAAAAGCCCAAATAAAGTAATGTTGCGAAAATAAGATATTGCGCAGCGCTACACACAACGTACGCTTCGCGCTATTTCGTACGCGACATTAATATATCATCAAAAAATGCAATAACGCAAAAAAGTCGCAGCGCGCAACGTTTGGCTTCCAATACACTCAATATCGCGCTATATCGCCACAACACAACGCAATTTGCAACACTGATTGTGATACTTAGATATGTTTCTTTGTTGTTGTTAACCAGATAATCATAAGATCATCATTTGGTATTACATGAAGCATGATGGAGAATGTGAATAACCAAGATAGAAATTGTTCCTTTCACGTGACTATTTCAACATATTTGATTTTTATTTTGATATCAAACTTCATTTTTTCAATTTGTTTAATTCGGTTTTTGTATGACAGGCTCCGTCATGATGAGATCGCGTGCACCCCGTATGATTCGGTTCGTCGGTACCTCCCTACCCCCTTTCCATCACGACGAGGCATTCACTTTCACCCCGTGACCGATGATTTGATTTTGTATTGTAGAGCCGTACCACCCAGAAAAATTGTTCAAATTGCAAAAAAAATAAAAACTAACAGCTCTTTGTCGGGCGAAATAGGTCAAATTGACATTTGACGCCAGTTCCACCACTATGGGGAGGATGTCATCAAATATATGCACTTTCGTCAGACCTTCTTGCGAAAGAGCTATATTTACAATTTGCAAAACTCGCTAGCTATTCTTACAAATTGGATTTTTGATAAGGCTATGTGTCAAAAAAAATTCCTTATTATTGGCGTGTACACATTGAATGTACACCCACGAAATGGTTGTAGTCTATCCCTAAAAAAATAACTAAACAAAACCAGTTTATTTCCGAGTTTAATTTTCAAAGGAAGTGATTACTTTTTATTTTACACCTTTATAATTTATTCTTAATCAATGCAATAAGTTTTCTAAAATCTTTTAATTACAATTTTAGATGTAGATAATATTTAGAGCTATATTTTCTTTTGACTAGGTCCAATTAACATATGAACCAAATTTATTGAAGACCATAAATTTCAACTTTTTGCACTAAACGCTATTATCGCCATCATTGTTCGAACACGACCTATTTATCTTCACAATATTAATCGAAATGGCTCATTCATAAATACTCTATTTAATGAGATAATATCGAGAGTAATATGTTAGGATTAGAGAGGGCCATATCAGTATGAGGATAGGGATAGGAAGAAAAAAATGATATGATATGTAAGGTGTGTGTAAATAATGCAAACTTGTCTAAATTAATGAAAAATGGGTTAAACCCATATTTTCCCTAAAAAAAAAAAATATTAATCGAAAAGTGATAATTAATGTGTCTCTCAAGTTAATAGTCATAAGTTATATATACTATTTGTCTTATAGTGTGAATTAAAATCATGCAATCACTAAGTGCGAGCTGGAAGAAAATGATATGTTACGAGAGACATCTAGAAAGTGACATTTTCATTTTCATGCAAAATGCGCACGTTGAAACCGAAACATGATAATACTAACCGAAAAAACTATTTGGTGGTGATAACTTAATCAATTACTTGTGCTTCCATGAGCTTATTTTTAAATTTCAATTTTACATTGAAAAGTTTGCATGTGTTAGGTGCAATTTCTAGCTCAATAATATCAGTTTCATTTCATTAATAGGAAAATTATACTTCTTGATTTGATGACATTATATTTCATCAAATCGAGGGATACGAGTATGACTTTACAAATCTTTTTTATTTATTAATTTTGCCGATCTTTTTGAAATTCAGAAAATGAGGAAACGTATGTTCTTGAATTTGGCACTTCGATGCAAGATCAAATTATTGGTACTTTTGGAATTCTATGCTCCCATGATGATTATGACTTTTTGGAGACCTAAAGAACTCGAGAGATAAGCTCCACGCGTACCAGCTGGAAAACCTAGGGTTCGTAGGTATGGCCACAAACGAAGAAAATACGGGTCGGTTTGCTAACTACACAGAAAACTACAAACTAGCCTCTTAATCCTTGACCCAATATAGACAAAACTGTAATTGAGTTAAACTAACATCATCAGACGAATAATAATTTCATATGGTTCCATTCTACATTGAAATGATTGTAGATGAGTAGGAATGGACTGCAAAAACGAGTTCATTGGAGGAGGGCATTGACCAACCCAACACAGTTGACATTCCCTGTACAAATAATGAGAACAAGTGCTTTAATAATGCATGCATGTCTCGAGGACCATTAATTTACCAAACCCAAAATCCGTATTTATGTAACAAGTTTTTTTTTTGTTGCAAAAAAGCCCGCATATTTATGTAACAAGTTAATAACTTGTATATCAGTGTATTGTTTGACATGTTACAAAGTTTGTAAACATAGAGGATCGAGAATCAATTACAGGCTCAAAACACTACTGTGCTCGTTTAGTTTTTAATTGTTAAAACTCCGAGCATAACGGCGTATGATTAGTTCATAATTACAAGAATTAAGAATGTCCAATTTGTATCACATTTTGGAATGTTCTGGCAGGGCAATAAACTAATATAAATCTCAGGAAAAGAAAGATTTAATATTTAGAAGTAATGTATAATCTGAGGTAATTACCACACTAATGAATTAACTGATATTGGGTCATTAGACTCATTACGACTGCAATTAGATAAAATGGCCTTTTGTGTTAAGAGATTAATTTTGTTAATTAATTGCACCGGTACCATAATAATTTTGGTAAGTAGAGGTACAAAAAAAACTCGTTTAACTTATGACTCTATCTTCTTCGTTTGTTTATTCGTTCTTTTAAAAATTAGAGAGAAGGTTCCATCCCTTTAAATCCACGCACCTACGCACTCCTCGGCAAACAAAGCTACAATCAGACTATCTCTCTCTATCTTTCTCTCTTTCTGTGTGCGTGCATCTCTTTCTGTGAGCAGTGTTAATTGTACGGCATTGTAATGGGTATAGGGTGCAAAGGGTGTGAGAAACCAAAGGCCATTTATCGGAAAGGCTTATGGTCGCCTGAGGAGGACCAACGTCTCAGAGACTACATCCTCCGCCATGGCCATGGCTGCTGGAGCTCTGTTCCCATCAAAGCAGGTCATTATATTTTCCCTACTTTAGTCCTCATTTTGTGCTAAATGCCGTGAGAAATATATTAGTAGCTAGTAGTACAATTTGGTAAATTAGGGTTTGTTCTTAATTTTGACAGGATTGCAAAGAAATGGAAAGAGTTGTAGGCTGAGATGGATCAATTATCTTAGGCCGGGTTTGAAGCACGGCATGTTTACGCGAGAGGAGGAAGATAAAGTGATGAACCTTCACGCCATGCTTGGAAACAAGTAAGTTTATTTCTTACACCAAATTTACTTAAAAATGCTCTTATTTTTGTCCAAATTACAAATTAATTGTGGGGTGCTCGAAGTCTTTAATGTGAAAGCTCGTTTGTCTTTTCAATAAATGAATTTTATTGAATTAATTATCAGTGTACATGCCATTGGCATAAAAAGTCATATTTGCTAGGCTTTCTTTTCGAAGCCATAGTATAGAAAATAGCCTTCTAGAATTTATTTGACATGTTCTTAATTATAACGGCGTGCTTCTATTATTGCTTCAAAAAGCAAACCCTATTTTATTTTGTAATATTTGTTCGTCTTCTTAATTATCAAGATTTTTGTAACGTATAGGAAGAAAAATTGTTGTCGACAATAAATGAAAAAGAAAAATAAGAATCGATCATGAAAAAGAGAAAAAGAAAAAGAGCTGGCTTGATGTTACATAATTAAGACTTTGTTGGCGTAGCTTGATTATGACATAAAAAATACTATCATATATGATTCCTATCACAACCTTTTCTGAAGATTATAACCCTTAATTACAGTCATAATTATTTAACCAATTCTATATAGCCATATCAGCCCTATTTTGTAAGAAACAATATTTAAAGAGAGGGCAATTAGCTAGTACATTTTTTTGTCTTAATCACTTCATTAAACCTAATTTCGTCGGTGGAATTGTCCTGCAAGTTGAACTATTCTAGCAATTCTAATATATAAATGTATTATCAAACAATAACCAATTCAATGCATGTTAGACTAATTAGCTGTCCAACAATAAAGTAAGATATTTCACTAATCAAAAGATATATATTATTTCTTCATCTACACAAGGCATAGACTATTTCTACAAGGTCAATATGATCACATTAAATACCATTTTTATGAACAAAATATGCTAGATGGCATGTGCAAGCAAATGTATTGGCCAATCTTCATTTTTCTTAATATTTCATGTACTCCCTTACTGTAGCCAAGCATTATCATATAACAAGTTTTTGTAAATTATATTCCATATATATATAATTAAATGCTTGTTATAACGTGTCCTTTCTCAAACAAAAACCTAATAATTTTATAACATAGGTGGTCTCAAATTGCAAAGCATCTACCAGGTCGAACCGACAACGAGGTGAAGAATCACTGGAACTCGTATCTGAAGAAACGAGTCCAAAAAATCCAAGAATCCAATTCCAACGATTCATCGAGCAAATCCACGGTATCGGACAATGATCAAAACCCGAACTCGATCGACTTGGTCCAAGAAAACAACTATACTCAAATAATCGCAAAACCGGAGTTCTGCGAAATGGGTACCGAATCCACTTCTCCTGACTCGAGTCCGACCATGATAGAGACGACTAATAGTATTGAATTCGCTAACATGCCAATTCAAACACAAATGCCAAAAATTATGTTTGCGGATTGGTTCGAGTTTGATCATATGAATTATACCCAATGTATAGATTCGAAATTCCATACTAGTCATAGTGAGGTATTCAGCAATGGTTCGGCACAAAATGAAGAATCCTGCACGGGAAATCTAGTTTCCGGATTTGGAGATTCAAGTATTTATGGTGACTTCCAATTACAATGGGAAAATACAAGTCAAAACCAAGGAGGAGGATTATATGATCTCATAATTCCTCAAGTTGGTGAAACTTTTTCTGGTTTTGGCACAGTTCATGATCAAGTTTGATTAGTGAGATTCTTTGTTTTATAGCAGTTAATTTTATTTTCTTGTTCCATAATAGCATTTTTTACTTTTCAGGTGTAAATTATATTTGTAATCTCATACGTCCATTTATATTTGTTGTTCAAATTTGGATGAAATGAATAAATCCAAGTTGCCGACAGGGAAAAATACAATTTATGAAGAATTATTACTTATAAGCAACTTTTTCCTACCCATTAATTAACTTGTTTGTTTTGTTCTGCATGGAATTGATTATTCTAACTATTCAAAAGTCATTGGGTTTATTTATGGAAGATTCTTAAACGATATAGTCCTCTCAATAATACAGAAAAACAAGAAAATAAAAATAAGAAGAAAGTTCGTATTTGAATGAGAAGAAAGTAGGGCCTGCATGCAATAATGCCTAATATTTGAAGTATTGTATGAGTAGTGATGTACATCCCATAATACTCTTCCTCAACAACATTAAAATATGATTTAACATTTTAAAAATTAACACATAAATATATGATTTAACATGTTAATTTATAATTTAATTATCTTAATTTATGATTGAACATCCAATTAAGATTTCAAACCATGAATTATTGTGTTAATTATTAAGGTGTTAAATCATATTCACGTCATCGAGGCTTTTGGGGAGAGAGTTAGGGGTACGTCCAACATTTTCCGTTGAAAAATATACTTGCCCTACTCATCCCAAGTCCTTGATGAAGTGACAAACTAATTAACTCAATTAATTATTAATTGACACGTCAATAAATTATATTAGTGCATATTAATTTACGTGTCAATTCAATTAAACGATCAATTAATAATACTAATCAACTTATTTAACCATCATTTGCCATCTCATCAAAGCTACTTTTTGGTGTTACGGGGCTGCATATATAACCCAGTAGCATCATTAAGAGTTCCAAGTTCGTGATTATAACATGATTAAACCAGGAATTTAATTGCTAGGTTTAATTTCATAATTAGATCTTAGTTAATAATATAATAGTTAGTTCATATAGATAATCAAGAGGTGTTTAGGAGTAGTTTGTAAATTCAGGGTAAACATCTAAATTTGTACGAACTTAATTATTATTATTAATAAAAACAATAGAAGTATGGTGTAAGAACCTACTTTATTTTATTCAAAAAAAAAAAACATCATTAAGAGTCGAGGGACCGACAAAAAAGGAATATTATACAGAGTTCGTGCATGGATGGCTAGTGGCTTTAGAAGACGTAATGAAGTCATTGTATTCTATAGTTCCATTTCGTTATCATAAAAGCGATGCACTGTGCTTTTTTGTTCGTCCATTTGTTCATTCTAAATATATATTAATGGGCCCTTTAACTTAATTTAATATTTTGTTCATAAAATAACAAAATATACTGCTATCATATTTGATATTTATTGATCAATTATTGTTGGGGGTTAAGCCGCCAGCCCAATGTAATCAAGGATACAAAGCCCAATAGAGTTCTAATTGGCTGGTTGTTAAACATGTTGTACCAATGAAAATGGGGGACAAGAAAATGATTGATATATTGATTAGGGGGGAAACCACGTGAATATAAAAATAACCGCGAATATTTAACCAGTATAGGCTGATCCACTAGTTTAAAAAAATAGATATGATGATTAAAGAATGTTGCATGCCTTCCGCGCATAATTTATTTTGTCGAAAAGAATAGTAGGTTTAAATTTGATTAGTGTCATAAAATAAACGAAATAAAACAATGTAGAAGAGAGAAACCTTTTATTAGTATTTTTATTTTTTGCCGGCACAAAGAGTAATATTAGCATGAGAAATTATAATTATAATACCTATTAACACTTTCTGTTGAACTAAATCATTAACTAGCTAACGTTATTAAGCATCATGCATGACCATTCCCATTTATAAATTATAATTATAATACCTATTAACACTTTCTGTTGAATGTTCATAGTATGTACGCAAAGGAAACTGTCTCCTTGAAATTTCAAAATATTGTCAATGAATGCAGGATTTCAACCCCAAATTTCGTTGGTTACGAAATGATATATAAACCAAATCCTATCCAATGATAGGGCCATAACTACCACTTAGATAGGATAGGTGACAGGTCATACTTCCCCTAAAATTTAACCTTAGCTAAACTATTTAGGAACTAGTGAAATGAGCATTTCTGACAGTAACAAATTTTTTTCGAAAAATAATCTTGTTTTGCAAAATATTTCAAAACTAGCTCAAACAAGATTTTAAAATTTTGGTATCACCTGATTTTAAAACCCGATGAGTTAATTAAATTTAAATCATGATTTATGGCAGACCCAATTGTTTTGGAAAAAATGACCGGTTTTAAGAACTCGGAGTCAAATTAAATTTAAAAATAAATGTGTCCCCTGAGTTTACCATCATATTTTTTAAATTCTAGTTAACCCATTTAATTAGGAAAGTAATCAACACATGTCACGTAATTGATAATTAATTTAATACATACTTAACATTAACTTGAATTCATAAATTTAAATTTAAATTAATATTAATTAATTATTAATTATTAATATTAATTTAATTATTATGTTAATAAAGTGTGTTAACTAAAATATGGAGAATTCTGGGGGCGGGGGGGATTTTGTGGAAGAGTAAAATCTTGGGGAAAAGAAAATTTCAATTTTTAAAAGAATTTCTGAAAAATGCAAAAAAGAATGTTTAGCACCTTAAAACAATCAATTATCCTATTTTTATAGAAAAATACAAAATAAATGTATAACATGAGCAAAATAATCAATTTTCATGTTTACGTAAAAAAACTCTGTAATTGAAGGCTAACACTATAAAATTTCTATATATTTTTTAAAAAATTCGCAAATACTGCAAGACGTCTAACACATTAAAAAAATATATTATGTTATATTTCTAAAAATACCAAAATTAAAGTCTAACTTGAGAAAAATACTGAATTTTCATATTTTCATAAAAAACATGCGTTATTGAAGACTAACAGAAACAAATTTCAAAAAATTTCGCGAAAAATGCAAAAAGTGATGTCTAACACCCCAAAAAAATGAGTTATCCTATTTTTCTAAAAAATTCCAAAATTGAAATCTAATGAGAAAAATATGCAATTTTCATGTTTTCTTCCAAAAACTCCGTAATTGAAGATCAACATAAGAAATTTTCTATTTTGTTTTCAAAAAAATTGCAAAAAAAGTTAAAATATTCCAACACCTTCAAAACAATCATTTATATTATTTTCTAAAAAAATACAAAAAATTGAACTCAAACACGAGCAAAATACTCAATTTTCATGTTTTCCTAAAAAAAAACCCCATAATTGAAGACCAACACAAGTAATTTTCAATTTTTTTTTCAAAACTTTTGCCAAAATGCAAAAAATATAGTCTAAGACCATCGAAAAATCAATTATCATATTTTATAAAAAAAAAATAGATGTCTAGAGGGAGCAAACTTACCAATTTTTTTTTTTCCAAAAAAACTCCGTAATGGGAATAAAAAAAATAAATTATCTTATTTCCAAAAAAATACCAAAATTGAAGTTTAACATGAGGAAAATACTCCATTTTCATGTTTTCGAAAAAAAAACTCCTTAATTGAAGAATAACAAAAATAAATTTCTGATTTTTCCAAAATTTCTAAAAAAATGCAAAAAGTATAGTCTAACATCTTCAAAAAATGTACTATCCTATTTTCTGAAAAATACAAAATAGATGTCTAACACGTAGAGCTGGCAAAATCTGACCCGACCCGAAAAAATGACCCGACCCGCCCGAACCCGACCCGACCCGAAAATATTGAAAAGTCAACGACCCGAACCCGAAACCGAATGACCCGAATCCGAATGACCCGAATCCGAAATCGACCCGAAACCGAATGACCCGAACCCGAAATCGACCCGAAGCCGAATGACCCGAACCAGAAATCGACCCGAAACCAAATGACCCGAAACTCGAACAACCCGAAACCCGAATGACCCGAAACTCACGACCCCAATGACCCGAAATTCACGACCCGAATGACCCGAAAATTAAAATATTATTGTTAAAATCAATATAATATTGATAAAATATCTCGGAAAACTAAATTTTTGGAGAATCGAATGATTTGAAATCAAATTTTGTGAAATCTGAATTACCCGAAAATCAAAATAGTCACGACCCGAAAGACCCGAAAACCGAAACGACCCGAACCCGAAAGACCCGAAAACCGAAACGACCCGAACCCGAACGACCCGAACCCGAACGACCCGAAAACCGAAACGACCCGAACCCGAACGACCCGAAAACCGAAACGACCCGAACCCGAACGACCCGAAAACCGAAACGACCCGAACCCGAACGACCCGAAATCCGAAACAATCCGAACCCGATCGACCCGTGACCTGAACGGGCCGATGACCCGAACGACCCGCAATCCGAAACGACCCGAACCCGAAATGAACCGACCCGACCCGCCCGATTGCCACTACAACACATATGGACTATTGGGGCAGCCAAAACTGACCCAACAAGACCTCAAAACCGCCCCTATAGGTTATTGGGTCGGTGAGGCGACCCTAAATGGGTGCCCCTAAAACCTGCGTTCCTGTCAGGGGCGGGCCGACCCTATAAGGGTTTTGGGGCGGGTGTTAAAGGGGCGGGCCGACCCTATAAGGGTGTCAGATGTGGATGCTGTCAGTACGAATGGCAGGTGATTAAAGGGGCGGGCCGACCCTACAACTGTCATCACTATTGGGGCTGGCCGACCCTACATTATAATTAGTAATTATTCGAAATATTATATTATATAATTATATTAATTAGTAATTATTCGAAATATTACATTATAATTAGTAATTATATGAATAATTATATTAAGTATTAATTATATAAATAATTTATGTAATTATATTTATATGAAATACTAATCCTACGCGCAAATTCAACAAACAACCAAATACACAAACACACAAGCATACATCCTACGCGCAAATTCAACAAAGAAAATTAATTATTACATACAAATTTGACCAAAAAGATTGTGAAAATGAATTATCAAAACTAAATCAAAATAATAATAACAAAGAGGCCGAATTATTACAGACATTAATTTTTTGACATATTTAAAAATAGTACAAACATATCTAGAAATATTAACCGTCTCGAGAGGACAACTCTCTTCTTGAAACTATCTTCAACTTCCTCCACTTGTTTTTTTGCCGCTAATCACATTTTTAAACCTAATTAGGAAAAAGAAGAAGAAATAAATGTAAGTTTTTTGTTCATCTGCCATAAAATAAATAATTTCAGAAAAATTAGGGTTTCATACGCAAAACTAAAAAAACATCTTTAAAACCTGAGCAATCTTGTCTTTGAGATCATCGAGATTTTCGAGAATCGGTGCACGACTTGCTGGTACATCAACTCCTTGCAGAAAATTTCAAAAATTTCTCATAAGCCTCGAGGCATGCTCCGCATCTTTCCACCCTACAAAGGCTCGTACCAGGGCCAAAGGTTGGATGTAATCGTTTCCCTATAAAGTATAACAACAATATAATAATCATAAATAATAATAAATATTATTTATTATTATACAAAACATTATTTATATATCACTAAATGAAAAATGGAACATAAAAAACAGTTTGAAAATACCCAAAATAACAGTATTAAATTAGAAAAACCCAAATTAACACATAGAAAAAACCAAAAATACTTATAAAAAAACAAAAAATAAGATTATTTGAAATATCGAATTGAAAACCATTATACTAAATATTTAATAATATACTAACTAAAATTAGACAATAAGATAGGTTTAACAAAAATGGAGATACAATATCTAATAAATTTAAAGCATATAGATAAATAAGAAAACAAATTACCATCAAATTCTTCGACTTGTTGCCAAGCGGATTCTTCTTCTTCTTCTTAGGCCATTCTCGCCAATACCTCCATTCTTGCCCCTAAACAAAATAAAAATAATACAAATTGCAGTCAGTAAAAAAGTTAAAAAAGTCCATTTCAAAAACATCAAAGAAATACAATAAAAAAACAGTAAAAAAAACCAAAAAATACATTGCACACCAAAAAAATCAGTGAAGAACCCTGAAAAAAAAAATATCATACACTAAAATCAGTGAAGGAAAAAAACCTTTTAGTATAAAGAGTGAAAAAGAGATAGAAAACTAAAAAATCAGTAAAGAAAAAGAAAATAAAATAATTCCCCAGCAAAAAAAAACTGAACAAAAAAACATTAAATTGACAGTAAAATGGTTGATTAAACAGTATAAATATATGCATATGTTTTAGTATAAAATAAACATAGAACAAAAAAAAATTAAAAAAACAGCAAGCACGTACTTAATTGACAGTAAAAAGATGATTAAAATCCCGAAAAAACCAAACACTAAATTGAAACCGAGAAAAAAAACCTACGACTCCTTCAGATCTGAAAACCCTAAAAAAAATTAAGAGTCGAGATGTTCACTGAATTCAATTTTCACCCTAATTAAGATAAACAACATTCGTCTTTCGAAAAACAGCAATTTGGACACAAAAAAAACCCTAAAAAGTGTAATTAACGAAAAAAAACTTCAATTTAACCCTAATTATGATAAAAAAAAATGCAGCAACAAGAAAGAGCATACATCTAGAGAGCAACCATGGCGCTAGATCCTCAACGAGCTCCAAAGAAAATACCGAAAATTTCAGATCTGATAAAAAAAGAACAAATCATTATCAAATCGATCGAAATAGAGAAAGGGACGAGAGCCACGAGACGAGAGAGACGAGAGCCAGGGAGGAAACGAGAGCCAGAACACGAGAGGGACGAGAGCCAGAGAGACAAGCAAAAAAAATTAGGGTTCGGGAGAGAGTAGAGGGGAAGAAAGGGGAAAAGAGAGAGAGAGAGAGAGAGAGAGAGAGAGAGAGAGAGAGCGGAGAGGAGGGTTTGTAAAGAGAGAGAGAGGGGAGAGGGGAGACGGGACGGGACGTCAGGTTTTGGGTCGGTATGTTTGGGGCGGGCCGACCCAAAACCTTATTGGGGCGGGAAGAATGTAGGGGCGGGCCGACCCAAAACCTTATTGGGTCGGTGTTTTATAGGGGCGGGCGGACCCAAAATCTTATTGGGGCGGGAATTCCTTCTGGGGCGGGCGGACCCTGATTTTAGGGTCGGGCGGACCTGACCCAAAACCATTATTGGGACGGGATTTCTTTCTGGGGCGGTCAGACCCTGATGTTAGGGTCGGGCTGACCCTGTTCTGACCGACCCAAAAGCCTTATTGGGGCCGGCCGACCCAATAAGGAGCACATTTTAGGGGCGGCCCGACCCTAAAAATCAGATGTGTTGTAGTGTGCCACCTCTATTAACATGTGCAAAATAACAAATTTTCCGTGTTTTCCTCAATAATGTCCTTACATCAAGTAAAACAAAATCAATTATCCTATTTTCAAAAAAATTCCAAGCTTGAAGTTATGAGGAAAATACTCAATTTTCATATTTTCCAAAAAACAAAAATCATTAATTGAAGGCTAACAAAAGCAAATTTCTATTTTTTTTTTCAAAAAATTCAAAAAATGCATAAAGTGTAGTCTAACACCTTCAGACAATATATTATCCTATTTTTCTCAAATATGAGCAAAAATAACCATTTTTCATTTTTTCCTCACAAAACTCCGTAGTAGAAGTAAAAAAAAAACAATTATCTTATTTTCTATAAAATTCAAAATTGAAGTCTAACATGAGAAAAATACTCCATATTTATGTTTTCCAAAAAAACTCCTGAATTGAAGACTAACAAAAGCATATTCCTATTTTTTTTAATTGCGCAAAAATGTAAAAAGTGTAGTTTAAAACCCTAAAAAAAATTATCATATTTTTCTACAAAATATAAAATAGTTGTCTAAGATGAGTAAAATAACCATTCATGTTTTTCTCAAAACTCTCTGTAATTGAAGACTAAAAAAAGGAAATTTCTATTTTTTCGAAAATTTTGCGAAAATGCATCATGAGAAGGCTAACTCCTTACAAAAATTAATTTATCCTATTTTTATAATAAATGCCTAAATATATGTATAATAATACCAAAATAATCGATTTCATATTTTCCTCAAAATACTCCGTAATTGAAGACTAACATAAGCAAATTTTTATTTTAAAAGAAATTCACAAAATATGCAAAAAACTGATGTCTAACACCTTCAAAAAATAAATTATCCTAATTTTCCAACAAATTTAAAAAATGAAGTCTAACATGAGCAAAATAATTAATTTTCATGTTTTCTCAAAAAACTCCGTAGTTGAAGACTAATACAAGCAAAATTCTCTTGTTTTCAAACATTTCGCAAAAATGCAAAAAGTGTAGTTTAACACATTGAATCAAGCAATTATCCTATTTTTCTATGAAATGCAAAATAGTTGATCAACATGATCAAAATACTCATTTTTCATGTTTACCAAAAAAAAAAACTTCTTAATTGAATACTAACAAAAAGCATATTTCTATTCTTTTTTTTTCAAATTTCGCAAAAAAGCAAAAAGTGTAGTCTAGCATCCTCAAAAAATAAATTATCCTATTTTTCTAAAAAATCTAAAATAGATGTCTAACATGAGCAAAAAAACCAATTTTCATGTTTTCCTAAAAAAACTCAGTAATTGAAGACTAAAACAAGAAAATTTCTATTTTATTCTAAAATTTTGCAAAAAGTAAATAAAGCTAAGTTGAACACCTTAAAAAAATTAAATTGTCCTAAATTTCTAAAAAAATCAAAAATTGAAGTCTAACATGAGAAAAATACTTAAATTTGATATTTTTCTCAAAAAAGTCCGTAATCGAAGTCTAACACAAATATATTTCTATTTTTTTTTATATTTCGCAAAAAATACCAAAAAAATGTAGTCTAACTGCTTCAAAAAATCAGTTATCCTTTTTTTCTAATGAATTTCAAAATAGATGTCTAACAAGAGAAAAATAACCAATTTTCATCTTTCCTACGAAAACTTCGTAATTGAAGACAAACACAAGCTAATTTCTAATTTTTTCAAAAACTTCGCAAAAGTGCAATAAAGTGCAGTCTAACTCCTTCAAAAAAATCAATTATCATTTTTTTCTAAAAAATGCAAAGAAGATTTCTACAATGGGGAAAATAACCAATTATCATCTTTTCGTCAAAAAATTCTTAAATGAATACTAACACAAGCAAATTTCTACAATGAAGGAAATACAGTTTCGGATCAACAGTAAAAGTGTACACAAGGATGAACGAATGTAAGCGTACATTTGTGGTCATAACTTTCAGTAGGAAAATCCAATTTTGTTGGTTCAAATTGGGTTAGATATATAATGAGATTATCTAGAACTTTCATGTTGAAATATTGTTTATTTGAACGACGTATCAGTGTCGTTTGAATGGAATACCGAAAGGGTGCGACCGTTTGACATACAGTTATTAAACCGTCCGTAACTTTCGCATCCGAACTCCAATTGGGCCAGGCCAAATTGGGTTGGAAAGATAATCAGATTATCGACAACTTTCGTGAATGTTCAAAGTCGGTTGGAACGATTTAATATTTTCGTTTCAACAGAATACTGAAAGGTGTCTGCAGTTTTCTGTGTGAAAGGGTGTATATTGGATATACATGCCTTTTGCCCCATCCTTATCCTATATGATATAAATAGGATGTTTCTCTCTCTCTCTGGACCAGATCATTCAAACCAATCTATGGTATTATTCAGAATAATCCAGAAATATAAGGAGACATCTTTCAAGAGAGTGAAAGAGTGTGAAGAGAGAAAGATCGAGAAAAAAGAGTTTTTCTCGGTGTAGAGAATCGATCTAATCAAGCAAGTTCGCCGGTACAGCGTCTAGGCAGTTGCACCCGCGACCGACGAACTCCGACTCACGGTGGATGTTGTGTATTCTACCCGGCCCCGGGCCCGCGCAGCGGATATGTAGGCCCGGTCCGTTTTCCCAATTCCCGAGATCACGCCTTGACTTCGAAGGGTACGATGCAAATAAGAAGATTAGATTCATACCAGTGCAAAATTGATTGCACATGAAGGGTTGATTGCTATTCTTCTTTCGTGTCACGTTGGTGACAACCCGCGCGTCCCACACCACGCGTCTTTCACCGTTCGTTGCCGGTTCACTCGAATTCGTCTCCGACTGAAATTACTCGTCCGAATCGATCACAACCGAGAGAGCCCCAATTGTTGCTCCTCTACACGTATCCACCTTGACTCGTAAGACGTCGGTCGCGGGTGCAACTGCCTAGACGATGCACCGGCGAACTTGCTCGATTGTTTGATTCTCTATACCGGAAAACATCTTTTCACGGTTTCTCTCTTTTACACCCTTTCACTCTCTAGAAATTTGTCTCACAATTTTCTGGAATATATTGAATGAATTGGACTGAATAAACCACACCAGATGAGAGAGAATTATCCTATTTATATCACATAGGATTAGGATGGGCCAAAAGACATGTATATCCAATATACACTCTTTCACACAGAAAGTTGCATGAATCTGTCCAGTATTATGTCCATACGAAATTGGTAAATTTCTCTGACAGAATATCACCCAACACGAAAGTTGTAGATAATCTTATTATCTACACATCCCAATTTGGTCTGTCCCAATTGAAGTTCGTATGCAAACGTTATGACTGTTTTACTAACTGTATGTCATACTGTTGCACCATTTCGGTATTTCATAGAAACGACACTGATACTTCGTTCATATGAAATATATTTCTATATGAAGGTTGTAGATAATCTTATTATCTATCTAACCCAATTTGAACCATTCCAATTGGAGTTTCCTACTGAAATATATGACCACGAATGTACGCTTACATTCGTTTATCCTTGTGTATACTTTTACGGTTGATCCTGAAACTGTATTTCCTTCAGTCTCCCACTCAATTTCAGATCTACCTAAAAGGTACTCATGCATATCCAATATGCACGATTTTAGAGAATATAGCTCGCGTATCAAATACCAAGCTACGCACATCTTATGTGCCAATTTTGTAATCAAGTCCGACTTAGTACGACTCGTTGTGTGACCATGTAGGTTCGGTTAACGATGGCAGTAGGCTGTTTCCATAGCACTACAAGCCCATGAGCGGGATCTAGTCACTCCATCATGGCTACCCATGTTAACACGAAGAATGATTGTGATCATTGTGCCTATCTCGAATAGCGGTCATTAGTTCTCTTGTTAGCGATATCCGTTAATCAAAAGGCATGGTGCTAGTCATCCTTATATTTTGATTAACTATACTTATTCCTCGTTTCCGAACTGATTTAACTAATTCAATCGATATTAACCGTTAATATCATTGACCAAGGCCTTGGTTTTCGTTAATCAATTCATCGAGTGGCCTAAGAGATATCTCTTCCTTTCGGAATAAACAATTCCTATCTTGGAGACTCACATTGAATTCCGTGTTTCGGACAATACCCAATGATGACCGTTTTAGCTCCCTATTACGGTGAGCGTAAGATCATATCAAAGCATTGTGTTACGCACGTAACGCAATCAATGGTCCCCTCAAGTATGAAGAACCTAATACCCTACTCGTCGCAAGTCCATATATAATGACTAAACCATGTCATGGTCTCGCGGATTCGGTCATATCCAATATATGTCACCTAGCATATATCTACGTTCCCGATTCGACAAACACCTTTGTCCTATGATTAGCAAAACATAATCATCTCCTCGGCTAACGTACTAGTGTACATGTTCAGTCTATTATCTGATAATGTAAATGCTTCACTCTTAAGCAAACTGAATCATGACTTGGGATGTTTAGAAATGAAACTTTAAGTGTGACGGTTCCGCTGCACATAGTCCTCAACTATGTCGACGTCCACACAAATTCAAATCAGGGTTCATGTAATCAAATTACGCAACCCGCACACAGTTTTCATATAGGGGGAATGCATAAAAATTTAAGTAAACAAATTTTTTAAAATGCACTCATATGGATTAAGTAATGGGGCGATGCAACGTTTACCTATGGGTATCTCCATACCCACAACCTGCGAGGACTATCGTATTAGATAACTACACTTTACTCTCTTCTTCCTCCTCTAGGTATCTCATACCCATAGTCATCGCATGACATTCACGCGCGACTAGAGAGAGCGGTTTTGTAAACGGTTCCGCACGTTGCCGCTAGTGTTAATCTTCTTAAGGTTTGGAACATTTCCATATACCTATGATCACATCTTTTCACAAAATTTCACGGATCAAATGAAATTTTCTGAGTATTGGCTAGAAGTGGTTGTGACCTCGGCATTTTTTACTTGTACTATTGCGTCTCACGCAATCCACAACCATAAATCCGATAACTCGTGACTACTCGAGTTTGGTCATGTATCCTTGATCCATACCGCTTCCTTTTGTGATTCCTAACCACAATATACTCACCTCCGTAAATAGAATCATTAATTATTGGTCATGTGGAACCTTTCCCCATAACCATGTTTTCGTTTAAGCAAATCATGTACACACTTTGTGATCAAAAGTCGTGCTACATATTTGGACGTGCCATATTTGGAAACAGTTGTTGTTATAACTCTTTATAACCAACACGTCCTTCACACCATTATAGATAAAATAAAATCCTGAATTCTTTCATAAAGTATTCAAGGATAAACTTCACCGCTATTAATACAAATCCCGATGGGTTTAAAAATACATAACCATTATGGATATATATGTATAACCATTATACAGTCACAAGAGTTAGTCTCATGTAATCGCATTACATTCAAACTCGTGTGATTCCCTTGGATTTTAATGACGATGAATTAGACGCTTTATGTGTACGACGTATAGCCACATACATGTCATGACAGATATAATAGATCCTCACATCAAATGTAAAGCATCATATTATTATTTTCCGCCTTACTTGATGTCTCACATCGAGCCGTAGAAAATTTCTGTCGTTCGACATTTCGATTTAACTCCGCCAAGGAGTTATATGTTGAAAACCATTTTCAACAATATGTCGATATACGTGCTATAATATAGAACGAGGAACTTCTTAGATCTATCCTATAGATCTTCATGCTTAATTCATAAGCGGTCTCGCCTAAATTTTGTGTCGTTACAAGAAATATAACGCGACTCCCACTAACCTTCATGTGTACACAAAGTTTTCCATTCGTTTCGACAATGTTATAACAGTTTATAACTTCGTCAAAACGAATATTCCAATTCCCAGAAGCTTTTTCTAATCCATCATATGGATCATTAAAGCGTGCATATCCTATCCCCGATTCTTATGAATCGAAAAAACCGTAAGGTTGTGTCAAGTACACACCCTTTCATAAAATTTCTGTCAAGAAATTCGGTTTTAACATCCATTTTGCCATATCACATAGTCATAATATGCGACCATGGTAAGCAGAATTTCGAGAATGTGAAAGCATGGCAACATGCGAAAACGTTTCTTCATAGTCTGACTATGAATTACTTGAAACTCTTCGCTGCGCGCCTCGCTTTGCATATATGCAAATTCCTATCCATGTAGGTTCTTCACCTTGAAAACCCATTCACATTTCATGAGTCTAACCCAGAAAGTGATTGAATCAAGTTCCAAACTTGATAATGTACACGGATTGAATCTCAGATTTCATGACACCATGTCATGTGGAATCAACTTTTCATAGCATCATTGTAGGATATCGAATCATCATATGATATCAATCTATCATCATTAGCCACGATAAATCCGTATTTATCGGCGTATGATATATAGCCTACTTGATCTATAAAAATTCCTTTGTGTGTTCGACTTGTATTCATCGACTCTTGATGAAGTCGTGTCAACTTTCATCGGTACAATATTCATTTTTCAGATCTCGAACTCTTTCGAGATTTATTCTACTCCCACTAGCCCGCATAGAGATAAGCGAAATCAAGTTCCCAACTTGTGTGCATCATGTCCTCCTCCAAGAAGTCATCTCTTCGAGCCACGAAAATCTCATTTTCGTCGGGACGTTAGAACTAATACCCTTTAGTTTCATTAAGGATATATCATAAACGAACAATTTTCAGATTTGGGATTGAGTTTAATCGAAACAAATTTCAAAATATACTCACATCCTCAAATCTGTATAAATGACAACTTCGGAACCATTCCGATCCATATCTCATATGGTGTCTTTTGTACCGATTAGAAGGTTTATGGTCCATATCATATATGCAACCATTCATTAGTGCCGCTGTTTCAAGGGCGTATCCCCAAAATATTTTTGGGAGATCCGTTTGACTTATCATTTATCGAACCATGTCCAACATGCGTTCAATTCCTCTTTTCGGACACATCTCAATGTTCCGAAATGAAAATAATCGTGAAACGATTTCACAATCATGAATGATAATCAATATTTATAACTCAAATATCGCCTCTTCGATCCTATCGAATTGCGTAGCTCAAATACTTGCCTCCTCGATCCTATCAAAAGGGCTTTGATTTTCTTGCTAAGTCGATTTTGTATTTTGTTTTTGAATCTCTTTGAACCTTTCAAAAAATCTCCGTTGCGGCACGCATTAAACAGATATTATCATATCTACTTTAATCGTCCGTAAACGTAACAAAATACCAATAGCCTCCTCTTGCCTCGAAATTTATCGGATTTTTTACATCTTAATGTAATTTCCAATAATTCGTTGAATCTTTCTCCAATCTTTGGAGAATGATGCATTTTGTCATCTTGCCTAATAAATAAGTATCGCATTAATCAATCGAATCTAATTCGAATGATTCTAGCAATCCATCATATGGAATCTAGATACACGTATCTCATTTATATGGCCAAGACGGCAACGCCAAAAGAAGCAATCAACTTCTAGGTTTAATCCTCCTCGGATTTCACCGTTCTTTGAGTCATTAGTTTGGACAACTCCTTGTCCGAACTTTTGTTTGGAAAACAATTTCCCAAAATACCCTTAGACATTTCTTTCTTTCAATCCCGCCTTTGAATTACAAGAACATTCACGCATCCCTATGCTTTGGATTCCCCGGATACTCCAAGCATCTCCTATTCAAATTTACATCGCATCTCATGCAATTTCGAGATCGACTCATCTATCGAATGCATATGATATTCGGTCACGAAGATCAAATCTCGTACCATCAACACACGAGTGTTAATTAAAGACCCATAAGGCGTCTCAAAATTAACCTACTCTTTAAGCCGCATTGAACCATTCAACACGCTCTAGCTCTTGAAACTATTTCTTGAGCGTTGCGTTTTACTTTCATATACACCCGAATTCTCAAAAACAATTTTGAGAAATTTGCGTCTATACATGCCATCACAAGGCACGTAATATCATTCGATTTCTTCTTAAAGTTTATCGAATCCGGCTTTCTCTAAAGCCAAAGCCTCAAGCCCTGAATCTACCATTGCCGTGTCAAACACGTTCCTTCGAGTCTAAGAACTATTCTTTGACTATCAAGGTTAATTACGGTAATTCCGGCCCAAAAGCCATCTATCATATCGATCTCATCGATATATTTGGTGTTGCTTGAAAACATAATTCTAAATGGATGATGAAAATTAAGCTCCTAACCGTGCGTACTTAATCTATATGCTTATATGATGATTATATGAATAGTGTTATTTTATCGAATCGATAACCCTCATATCGATACGGGACTCCAAGTCCATAACACCCAAGATCCATATTTCGCAATCCTCCCATAAGTGACTATGGCCGACAAATGGGATCTCGCTTATTTAGGTAGGATTCTTATCCAATCGTATCATATACGACTCTTGAACCTTTATAGAATTTCGGTGATGGATCGTATCATATACAATCCCAATTCCGTGTGTGCATTCTATCTATGCCCCGAACTCTAATCGGATTAGCTTGGACGGTTAAGTCACAACCATATCCAACGTATCGTTCAATTGAACTACTCACGTGCCCGACTATGGCCTGAACCCACGTGAGTCCCCAATTAACGCTTACCACCCGCATCAATACATACAATAATACGTGCCCGACTATGGCCTGAAACCACGCATTATGTCATACCAATCTCGATTGATGTGGACATGGAAGACATTTCCACGACTTAAATATTATGAGGGATCATGCCTATGCATGTTTAATTAATTCGTGACATAATCATATTATATCACTATCACAAGATTTCTAAATGCATATGATCTATTTAGGGAGACTAATTATTCTAAATAACTAGTTATCTAATATGCTAGAATGATTGATGCCGATCAAATCGATTTAAAGAACTCAAAATTCCGAGTTGTGTAGCCAAAGTTATCACGAAAACAAAATCAGCAAACAGAAACTAGTCCGTTATAACTGACTAAACTTCCGTTATAACTGACCAAACTGCGAATTCTGGATCAAAATCCAGAAAAAATTCCGTTATAACTGACCAAAGTTCCGTTATAACTGAACACTTCCGTTATAACTGACCAGAGTTCCGTTATAACTGACCAAACTGCGAATTCTGGATCAAAATCCAGAAAAACTTCCGTTATAACTGACAAAAGTTCCGTTATGACTGAACACTTCCGTTATAACTGACCATAGTTCCGTTATAACTGACCAAACTGCGAATTCTGGATCAAAATCCAGAAACACTTCCGTTATAACTGACCATAGTTCCGTTATAACTGAACACTTCCGTTATAACTGAACTACAGGTCTGTTATAACCGACCAAAAGGCATCTCCGCATCCTCGTATCCTATACAAGATTCGTTACAACCGAACTCCTAGTCCGTTACAACGGAACACTTCCGTTATAACTGAACTACAGGTCCGTTATAACCGACTATGCGTTTTTCACAGTTTTTCACAGTTTTCTGCAGTTTTTCTGCAGTTTTCTGCAGTTTTATGCAGTTTTTCTGCAGTTTTTTCTGTTTTCGCTCATTTCCAAAACGATAAATCATGAAATTTTTTCACGATCATTCCTAGATACTCTCAATCAACTTTTGATCGATCTCAAGCGCATTCCACTTGTGATTTTAATGGAATTTGACTTTCTCTATATGTAACATCATGCAAACGGGTACGAACTTTGATAACCCGTGCGTATATCGATTATACGACTATGATTCGACCCACGAATCGATGGCGATCGCTCTGATACCACTGTTGGGTATTCTACCCGGCCCCGGGCCCGCGCAGCGGATATGTAGGCCCGGTCCGTTTCCCCAATTCCCGAGATCACGCCATGACTTCGAAGGGTACGATGCAAATAAGAAGATTAGATTCATACCAGTGCAAAATTGATTGCACACGAAGGGTTGATTGCTATTCTTCTTTCGTGTCACGTTGGTGACAATCCGCGCGTCCCACACCACGCGTCTTTCACCGTTCGTTGCCGGTTCACTCGAATTCGTCTCCGACTGAAATTACTCGTCCGAATCGATCACAACCGAGAGAGCCCCAATTGTTGCTCCTCTACACGTATCCACCTTGACTCGTAAGACGTCGGTCGCGGGTGCAACTGCCTAGACGATGCACCGGCGAACTTGCTCGATTGTTTGATTCTCTATACCGGAAAACATCTTTTCACGGTTTCTCTCTTTTACACCCTTTCACTCTCTAGAAATTTGTCTCACAATTTTCTGGAATATATTGAATGAATTGGACTGAATGAACCACACCAGATGAGAGAGAATTATCCTATTTATATCACATAGGATTAGGATGGGCCAAAAGACATGTATATCCAATATACACTCTTTCACACAGAAAGTTGCATGAATCTGTCCAGTATTCTGTCCATACGAAATTGGTACATTTCTCTGACAGAAAATTACCCAACACGAAAGTTGTAGATAATCTTATTATCTACACAGTCCAATTTGGCCTGGCCCAATTGGAGTTCGTATGCAAACGTTATGACTGTTTTACTAACTGTATGTCATACTGTTGCACCCTTTCGGTATTTCATAGAAACGACACTGATACTTCATTCATATGAAATATATTTCTATATGAAGGTTGTAGATAATCTTATTATCTATCTAACCCAATTTGAACCATTCAAATTGAATTTTCCTACTGAAAGATATGACCACGAATGTACGCTTACATTCGTTTATCCTTGTGTATACTTTTACGGTTGATCCTGAAATTGTATTTCCTTCAGTGGATACAAGTACAGGAGCGACACTTGTGGCTCTCCGATTGTGATCAAACCGAAGGAGCAAAACTGTTGGCTGTGGAAGAGTGTGGACGTGGGACGCACGAAAGACAACCGGAGGCGTGTCAAGACGGTGGGAGACGTGTGGTATGGGGACGCACGGGCTAGTCACCAACGTGACACCGGAGAAGGAAAGGATACGAGCGATCAACCCGTCGTGCGTGATCAATTTCACGTTGGTAATCGTCTATCCTTCTATTGCATCGTACCCTCGAAGTCATGGCGTGATCTTGGATTTTGGGAACCGGACTGGGCCTTCATATCCGCTGTTCGGGCCCGGGGTCGGGTGAATTCCCTACAGAATAACACAAGTAAATATATATATTTTTAGAAATATCGCAAAATATGCAAAAGGTCAAGTCTAACACCTCCAAAAAATTAAATTATACTAATTCTGAAAAATAAAAAATCAAAGTCTAACATGAGGAAATAACTTAATTTTCATGTTTTCCTCAAAAAGCTACGTAATTGAAGACTAACTCAAGCAAATTTCCATTTTTTTTAAAACTTTGCAAAATTTGAAGTCTAACACCTTCAAAAAATTAATTATCCTATTTTCTATAAAATGAAAAATAGATGTCGAACATGATGAAAATAGGCAATTTTCATGTTTTACTAAAAACATTTCTTGATTGAAGACTAACACAAGAAAATTTCTAATTTTTTCAAAACTTTTGCCAAAATGAAAAAAAGTGTAGTCCAACACCTTCAAAAAATCAATTATCCTTTGTTCTCAAAAATTGCAAAATAGATATATAACAAGGGAAAAATAACAAATTTTCACGTTTTCTTAAAAAAACATCGTAATTGAAGAACACAAGCAAATTTCTACTTTTCTCTAAAATTATGCAAAAATGCAAAAAAATGTAGTGTAACACCTTCAAAAAATCTATTATCCTATTTTTTCTAAAAAAATGCAAAATATATTTCTAAAATAACGAGCAAAATACTCATTTTTCATGTTGTCATAAAAGTACTCCGTAATAGTAGACCAACACGCACAAATTTCTATTTTTTTCAAAATACTGTTAAAAATGCAAAAACTGAAGTCTAATACATTCAAAAAATATCAATTATCTTATTTTCTAAAAATGTCAAAGTTCAAGTGTAACATGAAGAAAAATACTCAGTTTTCATGTTTGTCATCAAAGTACTCCGTAATAGATGACTAACACACACAAATTTCTATTTTTTTTTTTTTTTTTTCTGAAAATGCAAAAAATGAAGTCTAGTACCTTAACAAAATATCAATTATCTTATTTTCTAAAAAATGTCAAAGTTCAAGTGAAAATGGTCAGTTTTCATATTCTTCATCAAAGTACTCCGTAATAGAAAACTAACACACATAAATTTCTATTTTTTCCAAAGCTTTCTTAAAAATGCAAGAAGTGAAGTCTGATACCATTATAAAAATATCAATTATCTTATTTTCTAAAAAAATGCCAAATTTGAAGTGTAAAATGAAGCAAAATATTCAGTTTTCATGTTCGTCATCAAAGTACTACGTAATATAAGACTAACACATACAAATTTCTATATTTTTTTTAAATTTCGTGAAAATGCAAAAAGTAAAGTCTAACATGCTCAAAAAATATCAATTATATTATTTTCTAAAATATGTCAAAGTTGAAGTTTAACACGATGCAAAATACTCAGTATTCATGTTGGTCATCATAGTACTCTGTAATAGAAAACTATCAAACACAAACTTCTGTTATTAAAAAAAATTCGTGAAAATACAAAAAGTGAAGTACAACACATTCGAAAAATATCAATTATCGAATTTTCAAAATAATATCAAAATTGAAGGATAAAACGAGCAAAATACTCATTTTCATGTTGTCATCAAAGTACCCCGTAATGGAAGACTAACACACAAAAATTTCTATTCTTCAAAATATTCTTAAAAATGAAAAATAAGAAGTCTAATAACTTCATAAAATATCATTTGTCTTATTTTCTAAAAAATGTCAAAGTTGAAGCGTAAAACGAAGCTAAATACTCAGTTTTAAGGTTGGTCATGAAAGTACTCCATAATAGATAACTAACACAAACAAATTTATATTTTTTAAAAATTTCATAAAAGAGATAATGGAGAGGAAAGGGATAAGCTCACGAGACCAAAGACAAAGAAGAAATGGGTACTTGTATCATGTGGGTTGTCAGAGCAGATGTTGGTGGTAGAGAGGAACCGAGCAAGTTGAGGAGAGGTTTTTGTGGGCTGATCAAAGGAGGCCCATATTATGGTTTATCATTTCTAAGTTCTTTTATGAAGTTGTAATATATTTTAGCATTAGTGGTAGTCTAGCTTCTTATTTTTGGGTATGTAATACTGGACTATTTATATTGCTTTTTATATTTATTTTTGGAAGAGAGGCTTAGAACTCTCTCCAAAATTTATCAAAAAAGAACAAAATTTCATAAAAATGCAAAACCTGGAGTCTGATGACTTCAAAAAATATCAGTTATCTCATTTTCTAAAAAATATAAAAGTTGAAGTGTAACACGAAGCAAAATACTCAGTTTTCATGTTGGTCATGAAAATACTCTGTAATAGATGACTAACACTCATCAATTTCTATTGTTTTTAAAAAATCGTGAAAATGCAAAAAGTGAAGTCTAATACCTTACAAAATTATCAATTATTTTATTTTATAAAAAAAATGTCAAAGTTGAAGAGTAACATGAAGCAAAATACTCAGTTTTCGTGCTGGTCTTGAAAGTACTCCGTAATAGAAGACTAACACACATCAATTTATATTTTTTTTTTAATTTCGTGAAAATGAAAAAAGTGAAGTCTTAAAACCTTAAAAAATTATCAATTATCATATGTTATAAAAAATGTAAAAATTGAAGTGTAACACGAAGTAAAATACTCAGTTTTCATGTTGGTCATGAAAGTACTCCGTAATAGAAGACTAACACACATCAACTTCTATTTTTTTTTAAATTTCGTGAAAGTACAAAAAGTGAAGTCTACCTTCAAAAAATATTAATTATCCTATTTTCTAAAACAATATCACAATTGAAGTATAACACGAGCAAAATACGCAGTTTTCATGACAGTGATAGAAAACTAACACATACAAATTTCAATTTTTCCAAAAATTTCATAAAAATGCAAAAACTGAAGTCTTAATACCTTCAAAAAATATCAATTATCTTATTTTCTAAAAAATGTCCAAGTTCAGGTGTAACATGAAGCAAAATACTTAGTTTTCATGTTTCTCATCAAAGTACTCCATAATAGAAGACAAACACATTTAAAATTCTATTTTTAAAAAAAATCTTGAAAATGCAAAATTTGAAGTCACGCCTTCAAAAAAATATCAATTATCTTATTTTCTAAAAAATATCAAAGTTGAAGTGTAACACAATACAAAATACTCACTATTCAAGTTGATCATCAAAGTACTCCATAATATAAGACTATGAAACAAAAATTTCTATTTTTTTTTAATTCGTGAAAATACAAAAAGTGAAATCTAACACCTACAAAAAATATTAAGTATCATATTTTCAAAAAAATATCAAAATTGAAGGATAATACGAGCAAAATATTCAGTTTTCATGTTATGATCAAAGTACCCCGTAATAGAAGACTAACGCACACAAATATCTATTTTTCAAAAATTTCATAAAAATTCAAAACTTGAAGTCTAATAACTTCAAAAAATATCAGTTCTCTTATTTTCTAAAAAATGTAAAAGTTGAAGTGTACACGAAGCAAATCACTCAGCTTTCATGTTGGTCATAAAAGTACTCCGTAATAAATGACTAACACACACAACTTCCTATTTTTAAAAAAAATCGTTAAAATGCAAAAAGTGAAGTCTAATACCTTACAAAATTATCAATTATCTTATTTTATAAAAAAATGTCAAAGTTAAAGTGTAACATGAAGCAAAATACCCAGTTTACATGTTGGTCATAAAAGTACTCCGTAATAGAAGACAAACACACATCAATTTCTATTTTTTATAAAATTTCGTAAAAATAAAAAACGTGAAGTCTAATACCTTAAAAAATTATCAATTATCTTATGCTATAAAAAATATCAAAATTGAAGTGTAACACGAAGCAAAATACTCAGTTTTCATGTTGGTCATGAAAGTACTCCGTAATAGAAGACTAACACACATCAATTTCTGTTTTTTTTTTTAATTTCGTGAAAGTACAAAAAGTGAAGTCTAACACCTTCAAAAAATATTAATTATCCTATTTTCTAAAACAATATCACAATTGAAGTATAACACGACCAAAATACTCAGTTTTCATGTTGTCATCAAAGTACCCTAGTGATAGAAGACAAACACACACAATTTTCAATTTTTTCAAAAATATCATAAGAATGCAAAAACTGAAGTCTAATACCATCAAAAAATATGAATTATCTTATTTTCTTAACATGAAGCAAAATACTCAGTTTCATGTTTCTCATCAAAGTACTCCATAATAGAAGACAAACACCACTACAACAGAAGGGCTTATCAGCGACGGGGGTCTTCCATCAACGACTGCCCGTCGCTAATAAGTAGCATCTTTTGCGTTGGCCCGTCACAGAAAACTATCACCGACGGTATAGTTAGGCACGGCCCGTCGCTGATGCACAATTTTTTCCGTCGGCCCGTCGAAGAACAACTAAACCGTCGGTAAAGGTCGCCGTCGGCCCGTCGGTAATCAAAAGCCCGTCACCAATATATTACGTCGGCCCGTCGGTGTTCTCAGGCCCGTCGGTGAAGCCCGCCGTCGGCCCGTCGGTGTCATCGGGCCCGTCGGTGAAGCCCGCCGTCGGCCCGTCGGTAATTCTTGGCCCGTCGCAAATGTATTTAAAAAATCCGCCAGAATTCAAAATAATCTCCGATGGCCCGTCGGCCCGTCTCTACCCGTCGCAAATACTTCTCGCGGCCCGTCGCAGATTACCACACCGTCGCAAATACTTCTCTACCCGTCGCTAATATGTACCGACGGCCCGTCGGTGATAGGATTTAGTACCCATATATTACCCCGGCCAGCTTTTTTTTCTCTCTCTCTCTCTCTCTTTCGCTCATCCATTCTCATACCACCCCGGGCCTCTCCTTCTCCCCTTCCCCCTTTGCCCTCACAGCCCGCTCCCTCTCCGTCTCACAGCCCCCCTCCCTCTCAGTCGCCCTCACAGCCCCCCTCCCTCCCCTCCCCCCCCCCCTCTCAATCGCCCTCACAACCCTCCTCCTCGGCTAGTTGGTCGTTTCTGGTGGTCCGGCTTGCTCGTCTCTTTGGTTGGAGGTATTTCTATCACTTTAGATTTAGGTTTAATTAGGTTTATTTTTTAATTTTTAGGCTTAATTAGGTTTAGAATCCGTTGAATTTTTTTTTTTTGAATCTGTCGTTTTTTTTTTATGCTTAATTAGCTCGGTTTTTTTAGACTATCTTGTTTTTGAACAAATTTGGTCCTCATTTATTTTTGAAATGATTTGTTTAAATCTGTTTTTGTAGGTCTATTTTTTGGATGTTTTATTTAAATATGTTTTTGTAAATCCGTATTAAATCTGATTAATTTGTCTGATTTTTTTTTTAAATCTGTTTTTAAATTATTTTTGTATCTGCATTGATTTAGGTCTGATTTTGTTTATTTAAATTTGTTTTTAATTTGTTTTTGAAATATTTTTAGGTTTAAATCTGTTTTAAAGGCATAAATCTGGTTTAGATGTTTTTTTGAACTTGTTTTTTAAATTTAGGATTAAATTTACTTTTTTAGGTGGAAGGCCTAAATCTTGGCTGCTGTCTCGTCTGTTTGGTCTGGTGTGGTGGAAAGCCGACGAACCCTCCTGCTCTATTTTCGTTGAAGGTATGCTTATTTCTCTCGGTTTAATTAGGTTTAAAAAAATTTTAGGCTTAAATAACTATTTTTTTTAGGAATTTTGAATCTGTGTTGAATTTGTTTTGGGTATATTTAATATGGATTTTTAGGGTTTGTAGGCTTAAATCTGTTTTAAATAATGGTTTAATTGGGTTTAAAAAATTATGAATCTGGATTTTACATATATATGGATTTTAAATCTGGATTTTTAGGCTTAAATAACTATTTTTTTTTAGGAATTTTGAATTTGTTCTAAATTTGTTTTTTTAACTTGTTTTTTTAATTTTTGTTTAAATTTGTTTTTTTAGGGGAAAGTCATAAATCTCGGCTGCTCTCTCGACACTCGGGTCTGGTGTAGTGGAAAGTCTCCTGCTCTCTATTTGTTTGAAGGTATGTTTATCTTTCTCGGTTTGGTTAGGTTAGATTTAAATTTAGGTTTAATTAGGTGTAAAAAATTTTGAATCTGGATTCATAAGCATTTTAAATCTGGTTTTGTAGGATTAAATAATTATTTTATTTAGGATTTTTGAATCTGTTCTGATTTTGTTTTAGGTATTTAAATCATGAATATTTAGAGTTTGTAGGCTTATTAAATATGGAATTTTAATTTGTTTTAAGTATATTTTATATCTGTTTTTTTTTTAAATCTGATTTTATTAAAATCTGTTTTAAATCAATTTTTACATCTATTATTTTTAAATTTGTTAGTTATGTTTTTTGAAATTAGTTTAATTAATGAGTTCTTATTATTTTAGGAAATTTGGATTTCGGACTTTTTGGCGAATTAATTAATCAACTCCGGACCAAGGTTAATAATAGTTCAATTTTTATAATTTATTGTATGATATTGTATGTGTGAAAAATGCGTAGTTTATTTGGATTTAGGATTTTAGAGTTTGGATTTTGGATTTTAGAGTTATTTGGATGTAGTAGAAAAATATTAGGTTTAGATTAGGTTTTAATTGTTGTTTGGATGTAGTACTTTATTTGTTGCGAGTATAATTTATGGTTATATATTGTTGAGTTATGAAATTTTTAATATATTTTTGATTACCAAAAAATATAAAAATAATAAAAATAATAGGTATTAAATTATATTTAATATATCTCTAATATGTTTATGAATTTTCTAACATATGTTTAAAAATATTTCTAATATGGTTATTTCAAAATTTAATTGATTTTATGTAACAAAAAAATATACTTAATTTAAAATTGTGAATTAAAAAATAATATAATTAGATCTTATATCTTAGTAAATTAACAAATTTGGTCACGTATGATATTAAAACAAAAATATGTATTATTGGATGTTATAGAAACAGAATTAAGACAGTTTTTTGAAATATATTATGATATTATTTTGTATTACAAATTTGTATTACATCCAAACAAATCTTTAGTTAATAGTATTTCAAATAATTAATCTTCGGAGACCTCATTATTTCAACTTCTCAATAGTGTTCTAAAGAAATTCTCGGTAGTGTTGTTCCGATTTTGTTCCCCAATTATTTCACTTAATACCAATCTTTCCGTTACGGTTGAGTTTTGGAATGAAATAGTTTTATGTCGGATTAACTAATTTCTAACGAATTCTTCGAGACATTGTTATTTCGACATTTCTATAGTATTTCAAACTTTCTAAAGAAATCTTTGGCAGTGTTGTTATTCTAAATTCTTTTCCCCAATTCATTTTCTTAATACCAATTATTTTCATTGTTAGAATATCTCTCAATGGAGACTGATCGTTCCTGGATGTATAATCATTCTCTCACGATTGAGTTTTGGAATGGAATGGTTGATTTTCTTAATTTCGCATTCGCACATCCCGAGAAATTGCCAATAAATAGCCAAGGAAAAAAATGTACTTGGTGTCCATGTAAGAATTGCCAAAATTCTTTTCTTCGTATCCATGATGAGATAGCAACCCATTTAAGTAGTGTCGGTTTTATGCCGGACTATCTAATTTGGTCAAAACACGGAGAGGGAGATTCAAATTTCGAAATTGGTGGGTCGTCGTCGTTCAGTCCCAATCGGATGGAACAAATGGTTCGTGATGTTGCCGGACCTTCGTTTGATTGGCAAGAAGAAGTAGAGGAGGATGAGGAACCAAATTCTGAAGCTGCTCGTTTCTTTGAGATGCTTCGAGCATCTGATGAGAGTTTATGGGAAGGACCAGGATTTTCAGAACATTCTTTAATGTCTGTTGTAACGATGTTGTTGAATGTCAAATCCGATTGTGAAGTTACGAAAATAGCTTTCGATAGGTTCTTGTATGTAATCAAAAACTTCATTATCCCTCGAAAAAATAAAAATAATTTTCCTGAAAATTTTAATGAATCTAAGAAATTCATCAAAGGATTAGGTATGCAGTATGAGAAAATTGATGTATGTCCGGATAACTGCATGCTTTTTTATGGGAATGATAATCTCAAAAATAAATGTGATAAATGTAATAAATCTCGTTTCTTACCTATGGAAGAAGGTAAGAAAGGAAAACCTATTCCTTGTAAAGTGTTACGATATCTTCCAATAACTCCTCGGTTACAGAGATTATTCATGGCCAAACAAACTTCTCAACACATGACCTGGCATCAAGGCCCTCGAGAAAATCCCAATGTTATGATTCATCCATCGGATGGACAAATGTGGAAAGATTTTGATTCCACTTATCCCCAGTTTGCAATCGAACCTCGAAACGTTCGTCTAGGGTTGTCCACTGACGGTTTTTGTCCTTATACTCTCTCGAGCGGGAAACCTTATTCGTGTTGGCCTGTTTTCATTGTTCCGTATAATCTACCGCCCGGAATGAGTCTTAGAGATCAAAATATTTTCTTATCTCTCGTCATTCCTGGACCCGATCATCCGGGCGATAAAATTGATGTTTTATTGAAGCCCCTAGTTGATGAGTTAAAAATGCTGTGGGATAATGGTGTTGTTACGTACGATGCATATCGTCGTAATAATTTTACAATGAAAGCGTCTCTTTTATGGACGATTAATGATTTTCCAGCATACGGTATGGTGTCAGGCTGGTCAACGCACGGTAGATTATCGTGCCCAATTTGTATGGAGAATACCAAATCATTCTCTTTGACAAACGGTAGAAAACAAACCTGGTTTGATTGCCATCGTCAATTTTTACCGCAGAACCATCCGTTTCGTAGTCAGAGAAACACATTTCTTAAAAATAAAACGGATCGTAATCCACCTCCTCCTCGTCGATCAGGTGATCAGATTCGAAATATCGTGGATCGGTTGAACAAATTACCAAGAGTTAGAGTTCGTAGGAATGGTGTTGATAAGTTACAAATTCCTGGATTTGGAGTCACCCATAATTGGACGAAGAGAAGTGTTTTTTGGGACTTGCCTTATTGGTCGACCAACAAAATTCGTCATAATTTAGATGTAATGCACATAGAGGCGAATGTATTTGGTAATGTTTTTAACACGGTTTTTGACGTGGAAAGTAAGACCAAAGATAATGCTAAATCCCGACTCGATCTTTCTTTGTTGTGTAGTCGACCAGAATTGGAACTTGTAACATTGGCAAATGGTCGTTTGGGTAAACCGAAATCATTGTATTCCGTTGATAAAAATAAGAAATCATTGATTTACGAATGGTTGAAAGAATTGCGGTTTCCTGATGGTTATGCGGCTAACTGGACACGATCCGTGAATATGCATACCATGAAAGTTTCCGGTTTGAAAAGTCATGATTGTCATATTTTTATGCAACGACTTCTTCCGGTTGCGTTAAGGGATATGATACCTGATAGTATTTGGGAACCGTTGGTCGAGCTTAGTAATTTTTTTCGTGATATTTGTGCCACTGAGTTAGACCCATCGCACTTGCAAGAAATGGAGAAGAGTATAGTAGTTACTCTATGTAAGTTGGAAAAAAAATTTCCACCTAGTTTTTTCGACTCTATGGAACATCTTGTTATTCATTTGGCGTACGAGGCTAGAATGGGTGGTCCTGTTTCGTACCGTTGGATGTATCCATTTGAGAGATGTTTGCGCAAGTTGAAAAGAAAAGTTAGAAACAAAGCGCGGGTCGAAGGTTCTATTGTCGAAACTTATCTCATAGAAGAGGTTTCCAATTTTTGTGCGCTGTATTTCGATCAGAAAATTCCAACGCGTGCAAGACGAGTAGATCGGCATTTTGATGTTGCCGAGGGATCGAATAACGATGAATACACGATATTCGATTATCCGGGCCGTTCCTGGAATTCTGGATTTGCGGATTTGGACGAGAAGGATAAAACTGCGGCGCACATGTATGTCATCTTGAATTGTCCAGAATTAAAAGATCTTGTCGAGTAAGTTTTGATTCACAATTTCATTCAATACATTTTCTTTTCATTATTTTTTTGAGTAATTATTTTCTAATATGTAGAGAGTTTGATGAGAGTCTTGTTCGTCGAAATGTACCGGAAAGAAATCGGTTTAGAAAACGAGAACAAGAAATGCCCCATTGGTTGAAAACCAAGGTTTTTGCCGATGATGTCGAGTTTCCTGAAATAGTGCGTAATATCGTTGCTGGGCCAAACAGACGCGTAACTATGTACAAAGGATATGATTGTAACGGGTATCGATTTCATACACGATCTCACGGTCAATTCTTACGTACGACAAATAGTGGAGTGTCTGTCAATGCAGATTGTCCGGGTACCGATGTAACCGCTTTTTATGGTGAAATCAATGAAATTATTGAGCTGACATTTCCTTTTGTCATGCACAATTCAGTTGTATTATTTCACTGTCATTGGTTCGATCCTGTGAAGGGGGTAAGGGTTGATAAAAAACATGGTTTCGTGGAAGTAAATCATAGTTCAACCATCAAGTATTACGAGCCGTTCATATTCGCGCACCAAGCCAAACAAGTGTATTACATGAATTATCCGTCCAAGACACATGACCGTCGAGATTGGTCTGTTGTTACAACCACGAAGCCTCGATTGGTCGTACCTGAATTAGAAATTCCATCAACCGAGTATTTCCAAGAAGTAGAACAAGTGAGAATCGAGCCAGATCATTCGATTGTAGATGTGAATGGACCGTTACATGTACCGGGCGTTGTTGATCTTGTAGACGACAATGAAATTAATCTTGTCGAAGAAGAAGAAGAAGAAGACGACGATGATATTGCACTCCACGAGGACGATTTATGGTTGGATTAGGATTATTTTGATTAGTTTAGGGTTTAGGGTTTAGTTTTTTAGATTTATGTTTGTGTTCAAGTTTAGTTTTTTCGATTAGTGTTATGTTTGTCGTGAAGTTTAGTTTTTTCGATTAGTGTTGTTTTGTATGATGTCGTTATTGAGTTTAGTTGCGGATTTTGGAATATGATCTTGTTGATTTTGGAAGATTTAGTATGCTTTTGTTATTTATTATTTTGTTTATTTTATTAAATTTGATAGGTCATGGTTTTCACTCGAGGACGTGCTCATCATGCACTTCGGTCCGAGGAGGATGAGGTCGATGAGAATGAGGTCGAGGAAGCTGCGGATGAGGTTGTACCGCCGGAGGTCGAGGAAGCTGAGGATGAGCTCGAGGGTGATGTGGATGGGGCCGAGGGTGGTGGGGATGGGGTCGAGGGTGATGTGGATGGTGTGGTCGGTGATGTACCGCCTCGTAAGAAAGGTCGTGGCCCTAATGCCATGACTCGGATTACCGGCTCCACCTTACCTATTATACAGTCCGGTACGACATTCATGATTGACCTGCCAGGTATTTATTTGTATATTTGTATTTTTAATAAAATTTAATTAATTCAATGAATTTAATTTATTTAATGCATGTTTTAGGTAACTTTGGGGCGGATTTGCCTCGTGATCTTAATCGTATCATGAAGGGATACAACGAAGTTGGTTATACGAATTGGGGCACGGATTGGAATGAGAAATTAAAAAAGGCGGTTTATGCAGATTTCTTGGTATTTTTGTGAATTTCATGCTATTTAAAATATATTTATAATTATTTTATGCGGAATTCTTAATATTTTTTTTGTGACAGAAACGTTATCACTTTGCCGAGGGTCAGAACATTGCAGATTGTGAAAAACGCTTGAAATCATGGTGTGGCAAGCTTTGGCGGGATATTACGAGGGAGGCCCGTAAGGCGGCCACACTAAAATTCGGGGATGACATGCGAACTTGGATCGAGCCTCCGTCAAATGCTGTCCTGAGTACTCCACCAGATTTCTCTACTGCTGCTTGGACGAACATGGTGCGGAAATGGATGAATAATCCAGAGTGGATGGAGGCATCTGCTCGAAACAAGGCGAACCGCAATGCTGGAGACGTGCGTGGTCATAGCACTTCTGGATCGATTTCCCTCGCAGCCCACAAAAAAAAAATGGTACATTACTATTTAATATTAATTAATTATTTATTAATATTATATAATTATTTATTAATAATATTATAACTATTTAAAATTATTTATTAATATAATTAATATAAATTTATATTATTTATTAATATTATAATTATTAAAATATTATTTAATTATTTATTAATATTAATATTATTAAAATATTATTAATATAAATTTAATATTATTTAATTATTTATTTATATTATAATTATTGAAATATTATTAATATATATTTATATTATTTAATTATTTATTAATATTAATATTATTTATTATTTAATTATTAAAATATTAATATTACTTAAGTATTAAAATAAATTTATTATTATTTAATTATTTATTTATATTATTATTTATTAATTAATATACGATATTACAAATTGTTGTTCTAAATTTTGAAGGAGGAGCGCAATCCAGACGTTCCCGTCCGATTCTTGGATTTGTTGAAGGTGTCGAAGGTTCGTAAGGGTGGCACTGCTTATATCGATCAGAAGTCCGTCGCAGTAAAGGTATATTTAAATTTTCAATTTGCAATCATATTTGTTATAATCGAACGTGTTGTATTTATGTCACGAAGGAGAATTACGAAGCCGCGATGAAGGAGAAGTACGGTGAAGATTGGGCGTCTCACGGCGATGATGCTGCTACGTATGTTCAGGTGTCAGGAGGGAGATCGCACGGACGTTTCTATACGATAGATTCTGTGATTGATCCGGCTTTGGCGTCTACTCCGGTCTCATCGACATGGTCTTCTCCCTCATGTCAGAACGCGACTTCAGCATGTCGCGATTCGGAAGAAAATGATAGATTCGAGATGTTTAGGCGGCAAATGGAGGAGGAAAGTCGCAGGCGAGAAGAGGAAATGAAAAAAAGGATGGAGGAGGAGCTCAAACGCAATACAGAAGAGACTAGACGTGCGATGATGGAGACCATGTACTCCACGTTTTCGCAGTTCGCACAGCAGCAGAACATGTTTTGTCCGCGTCCTTTTCTCCAGCAGGTAAGTAGGTATTTCAATTAATAATGTTTTTTAAATTTCGGAAGAAAATGATATATATTTATTTCATTCACAAGGGACAGGGTTCGGGATCCGGATCGACGGGATCGGGAGGATTAGGAGGTTTGGACGGATCTCAGCAGAATATGTTCTTTCCTCGTCAATTTTGGCCACAGGTAAAAAATTATGTGTACAATAAGAAAAAATATAATTTATTTTCATGTATCTTACTTTTTATGTACAAATGTTTGGAAAAGGGCTCGGGGTTCGGCATGGGATCAGGAGGTCAAGGAGGTTACGATGGTTTTCAGAATCCCGGCGTGTTCTCGTCTCCTCCCCTCCAGAATTCAGGTTCGGATTTTCAGAATGTACTGCGGTCTCCTTTCCCACAGATGTTCATGGCGAATATGTCGCAGCAGAATCAGGACACATCGACCCGACCATCGAATGTATGTATATGTTAAATAAAAAATATATAATTATTATAGTAGTATAGTTTCATATAACAATTCATTAAATTCAGGAGACATCGACCCGACCGGCGAATTTTGGTCCGGCAAATGATTTTCTTGGAGGTTTCGATGGTGATAATTTGAATCAGAATTAGAGAGTTTATTTGACTGTTGTATTTGGATTGTTGTATTTGTGGATTGTCGTATCGGATTGTTGTATTTGTGGATTGTGGTTGGATTGTCGTATTCGGATTGTTGTATTTGAATTGTCGTGGTTTTATTTTCTGGATTGTTGTATTTGTGGTTTGTCGTTGCTTATTTGGATTGTTTGTATTTGTTTAATTGTCGTGGCTTTATTATTTATTATTTATTTAATATTATTTAATTATTTATTAATATTATAATTATTTCATTATAATTATTTATATTATTATTTATTATTTATAAATAAATTTAATATAATAATTATTTCATTATTTATTTATTTATTTATATTATTATTTAATTTTAATATAAATTTAATATTATTTAATTATTTATTTATATTATTAATATAAATTTAATATTTATTTATTAATATTATAAATATTAAAATATAAATAATACAAATTTAATATTATTTAATTATTTATTAAATTAAAATAAATTTAATATTATTTAATTATTAATTTATATATTATTAATATAAATTTTACTATTATTTAATTATTTATTAATATTATAAATATTAAAATATTAATAATACAAATTTAATATTATTTAATTATTTATTAATATAAATTTAATATTATTTAATTATTTATTAATATTAATAATACAAATTTAATATTATTTAATTATTTATTAAAATAAATTTATTATTATTTAATATAAATTTAATAGAAATAGTGACATCAGAGTTCTGCGACGGCCCGCCGGAGAAGACTTCTGCGACGGCCCGCCGGAGAAGTCATCTGCGACGGCCCGCCGGAGAAAACTGCTGCGACGGCCCGCCGGAGAATACTTCTGCGACAGCCCGCCGGAGAAGGCAAACCGTCGGAAAAAGTGACATCAGCGACGGCCCGTCGGAAATAGTGACATTAGCGACGCCCCTTTCAGCGACGGGAGATCAGCGACGGGTTGCCGTCGGTAAAACTTTCAGCGACGGTTTTTGGGAGTATCAGCGACGGTTTTTACCGTCGCTGATACGCAGATCTGTTGTAGTGCACATATAAAATTCTATTTTTTTAAAAAATCTTGAAAATGCAAAATTTGAAGTCTACGTCTTCAAAAAAATATCAATTATCTTATTTTCTAAAAAATATCAAAGCTGAAGTGTAACACAATGCAAAATACTCACTATTCAAGTTGGGCATAAAAGTACTCCGTAATAGAAGAGTATGAAACACAAATTTCTATTTTTTTTTTAAAATACAAAAAATGTGAAGTCCAACACCTTCAAAAAATATTAATTATCCTATTTTCTAAAAAAATATCAAAATTGATGGATAATACGAGAAAAATATGCACTTTTCATGTTATCATCAAAGTACTGATTGAAGAGTAACACACACAAATTTCTATTTTTTAAAAATTTCATAAAAATGCAAAACCTGAAGTCTGATGACTTCAAAAAATATCAATTATCTCATTTTCAAAAAAATGTAAAAGTTGAAGTATGACACGAAGCAAAATACTCAGTTTTCATGTTGGTCATGAAAGTACTCCGTAATAGAGATGACTAACACACATCAATTTCTATTTTTTTTTTAAATTCGTGAAAATGCAAAAAGTGAAGTCTAATACCTTACAAAATTATCAATTATCTTATTTTATAAAAAAATGTCAAAGTTCAAGTGTAACACGAAGCAAAATACTCAGTTTTCATGTTGGTCAAAAAAGTACTCAGTAATATAAGACTAACACACATCAATTTCTATGTTTTTAAAAATTCGTGAAAATGAAAACAGTGAAATCTAATACCTTAAAACATTATCAATTATCTTATGTTATATAAAATGTCAAAATAAAAGTGTAACATCAAGCAAAATTCTCAGTTTTCATGTTGGTCATGGAAGTACTCCGTAATAGAATACTAATACACGTCGATATCTTCTTCTTTTTTTTTTAATTTCATGAAATTTTAAAAAGTGAATTCTAATACCTTCTAAAAATATTAATAATCCTATTTTCTAAAAAATATCAAAATTGAAGGATAATACGAGCAAAATATTCAATTTTCATGTTTTCGTCAAAGTATCTCGTAATACAAGACTAACACACACAAATTTCTATTTTTCAAAAATTTCATAAAAATGCAAAACGTGAAATCTGATAACTTCAAAAAATATCAGTTATCTCATTTTCTAAAAAATGTAAAAGTTGAAGGGTAACACGAAGCAAAATACTCAGTTTTCCTGTTGGTCATGAAAGTACTCCGTAATAGATGACTAACACACAAATTTCTATTTTTTTTTAAATTTCGTGAAAATACAAAAAGTGAAGTCCAACACCTTCAAAAAATATTAATTATCCTATTTTCTAAAAAAATCAAAATTGAAGGATAATACGAGCAAAATATTCAGTTTTCATGTTATCGTCAAAGTAACCCGTGATTGAAGACAAACACACACAAATTTCTATTTTTTAAAAATTTCATAAAATAGCAAAACACGAAGTCTGATGACTTCAAAAAATATCAGTTATCTCATTTTCTAAAAAATGTAAACGTTGAAGTATGACACGAAGCAAAATACTCAGTTTTCATGTTGGTCATGAAATTACTCCGTAATAGATGACTAACACTCATCATTTTATATTTTTTTTTAAATTCGTGAAAATGCAAAAAAGTGAAGTCTAATACCTTACAAAATTATCAATTATCTTATTTTATAAAAAAAGTGGCAAAGTTGCAGTATAACACGAAGCAAAAATACTCAGTTTTCATGTTGGTCTTGAAAGTACTCCGTAATAGAAGACTAACACACATCAATTTCTATTTTTTTTTTTAATTTCGTGAAAATGAAAAAACCAGTGTTTTAAATTGCGGCGATATTGCGGCGATATTGCGGATATTGCGGACTAAGATTTAGAATCGCTATATCGCAACGAAGTATTGCGAAAATATCGTTTTTGGAGAAATTGCGGATATTGCGGCGAGATTGCGACGCAATATCGGTAATATTGCGGCCATATCGGGTCAAATATTGCGGATAATATTCAAATCGTTGTAAATTTCTCATCCTTCCACCAAATTACATGAAATTTATATCGAAATCGCTCGTCTCGACGAGAGGAATGCAATGATGGGCTTGAATTTGTGAAATTTTGTATTTTACCCTGAATTAAACACAAAATACACGTTAAAGTAATTTTATCGAGAATTATTTAATATAAATATTATAACATAATTTTTGTGATTATTTAATACTTAGTTTTCATGTTTTATTATCAAAATATTTGATAAAATATGCTCATAACATATATAACTTCTAAAATCTGTCATTTTCATCTATAAATGTATGAATTTAGTAATTTTCGTCGTATTTCATTGATGTTTCGATTTAAAATTTTAGTTATAGTGTTTTGATATTTTTTAGGATGTCGACAAAAAGTTCTTCAACAAAATACAATTCCAAAGATCACGTATAATTGTCTTTTTAATGAAAATTTTATGATCAACTTTTATTTACACTGAAAAAGTTCCTGGACAATCAACTTTTTTATTCTTTTTAGAAGAAAATTATGAAGAAAATTTTACGATATTAATGGTGATAAAAAATATTGTGAAAAATATATTTAAACAAACTATTATTTTTACGTAATTTAATATCGCAACGATTGTCCGCAATAAAGTCATTGCGCCGCAATTGCGCCCGCAAACGCAATCCGCTGCAAAAAAGACCCGACCGCAATGGACCGCAATATCGCAATTTAAAACATTGGAAAAAACTGAAGTCTAATACCTTAAAAAATTATCAATTATCTTATGTTATAAAAAATGTCAAAATTGAAGTGTAACACGAAGTAAAATACTCAGTTTTCATGTTGGTCATGAAAGTACTCCGTAATAGAAGACTAAGACACATCAATTTCGATTCTTTATTTTATTTCGTGAACGTACAAAAAGTGAAGTCTAACACCTTCAAAAAATATTAATTATCCTATTTGCTAAAACAATATATCAATTGAAGTATAACACGAGCAAAATACTCAGTTTTCATGTTGTCATCAAAGTACCCCAGTAATAGAAGATTGACACACACAAACTTCAATTTTTTCAAAAATTTCATAAATATGCAAAAACTGAAGTCTTAATACCTTCAAAAAATATCAATTATATTATTTTCTAAAAAATGTCAAAGTTCAGGTGTAACATGAAGCAAAATACACAGTTTTCATGTTTCTCATCAAAGTACTACATAATAGAAGACAAACACATTTAAAATTCTATTTTTAAAAAAAAATCTTGAAAATGCAAAATTTGAAGTCCGCCTTCAAAAAAATATCAATTATCTTATTTTCTAAAATATATCAAAGTTGAAGTGTAACACAATGCAAAATACTCACTATTCAAGTTGAGCATCAAAGTACTCCATAATATAAGACTCTGAAACACAAATTTCTATTTTTTTTTTAAATTCGTGAAAATACAAAAAGTGAAGTCTAACACCTTCAAAAAATATTAATTATCCTATTTTCAAAAAAATATCAAAATTGAAGGATAATACGAGGAAAATTTTCAGTTTTCATGTTATGATCAAAGTAATCCGTAATAGAAGACTAACACACACAAATATCTATTTTTCAAAAATTTCATAAAAATCCAAAACCTAAAGTCTAATAACTTCAAAAAATATTAATTATCTTATGTTATAAAAAAAATGTCAAAATTGAAGTGTAACACGAAGTAAAATACTCAGTTTACATGTTGGTCATGAAAGCACTCCGTAATAGAAGACAAACACACAGAAATTTCTATTTTTTTAAAAATTTCGTAAAAATAAAAAACGTGAAGTCTAATAACTTAAAACATTATCAATTATCTTATGCCATAAAAATATCAAAATTGAAGTGTAACACGAAACAAAATACTCAGTTTTCATGTTGGTTATGAAAGTACTCCGTAAAATAGAAGACTACCGCACATCAATTTTTATTTTATTTTTAAACCGGACGGTTTTATCTCAGTTTCTCTCTTCTGAGTCTTCACTCGTTATTGGCATCGACCAAATCTCATTTCTTCTCACTGGTCGCCATGAAAACAAAACCTACTGGTCGCCATTGACCCATTTGAACTCTCTCTAAAACAATCTTACGATCTTCTCCATTCCCAACTAAAACTCCCATTTACATTAACAGCTTCAATACACTCATCTCGTGTGTGGAGATGAGCCATTGGGTTCTCAACTGAGGACTGAGGAGGATTAATGGCGGTGATTTCACATAACCCAATTTATGATTCTATGCTGGGATTATTAAAATATAATCAGGAACTTTCGAATGGTATATGGATGAGCCATCGGTTCTTATTAGTGCTTTATTTCTATTTTTACTATTATTGTCTGATCATTATAGATTAATGGATGGTCCCTAGCGGTGTCAATGGTTCAGATCCGGTTCGGATAGTGGTCGTACCAGATCCATATCCATATTATTTTTCGGAAACGGATCCGGATACGGAATTACCTGGATACGGATACGGTTCGGATAGTAAACGGATACGGATACGGTTCGGATATTGTCGGATACGGATACGGATACGGTTTTTTTTCGGATAGTAAAACGGATAATATGTTATGATAACATAATTTATTTTTTAATTAGAAATATATATAATTTGTAACATAAACGATATATATGATTATATTTAAACGTGATTTTACGATTGTGCACAAATCATTAATTTATATATGATATATGAACTAATATCAAATAAAATACATAAAAACAATATATAATATACGGATCCGGATCCGGTTCCGGATACTCGAATCCGGTTCCGAGTATCCGGATCCTAAAAATATTCGGATCCGGAACACGGATCCGGTCCTGGCACCAAAATCGAATATCGGATCCGATTCCGGTTTCAAAAATGTGCAACCATATCCATATCCGGATCCGAGTTCCGGATATTTCTTCGGATACGGTTCGGGTCGGTTCGGGCAATAACCACACCATTGACACCCCTAATGGTCCCCAAATTGGATGAATTGAAGAAATTGGAGATCAATTGTTGCATTAGGGTTTTAAGAAATTGCTTCAAATCGTGTGTGGAGATTGGGAAAGATTTGATTAGACTCCTTCAAAACTTAATCTTCAAACTTGAAATGGAGACTCAATTAAAATTTCTTCTCACTCATGTGAAATGGGGGGAATCATAAAGGGTACCAAATATGATTTGTTAAAGAAATATTTGAGTTATGCCTGGTGCCGAAACTATAATAAATGGGGGAATCAGAAATGGTACCAAATATTAGTGATATCATCATCATGAACTGAATGTTAATTTTGTAGTTATTTAATGTATATGGGTATATTATGTCCGAGATATTTAATATTTGGTACAAGATAAATGAAATTTTGTAATTCATGCAAGTTGCAATGGTACACAAGTCCTTAATAATTAACATTTGGAAGGACTGAAATTCATATTGGTATTCTAGTGTTATTGTGTTATCATCTTCTGCTATGGATAGATAGACAAGGTTAGTAATCATGTACTTTTGGATGTTCTAAATTAATGAGTGTGTAATTTTTACCAACAATTTTTTTAATGTTCTACAATAATAATACCACATTTTGTTTTGACGAAAGTCAGCTTTTTATTAAATAATGCAGGTAGATTTATTAAACAAAAAACATATATAAGTATAATATATGTTTTAACGAAACGGACGGTTTAACCGGTTGACCCACTGGTCCGACCAGTGAACCGGTGACCCGAGACTCGATCGGGTCGATGTCCGGTCCGGATTTAAAAATATTGTCTGGAATTGTTGGCCGGGTTTATAAAATTCGATGATTTTTATTCATGTGTTAAATAGCTGATTAAACATATCTAGTTATTTATAAGTAATGGAGTAATTCTAAATAACATATCTATCCACTCAAAAGATGGATTTCATTTTCACCACGATGACAAAAGAAAGCCACAGACAGTCAACAATGTCAGCTATCCTCATCCGTTCATCCATCCAACTCTGAATCCTCACCCTCCAAAACTCATCCGGCTTTTTCAAATGGGCTCGGGACAAGGGCAATTCAGTCCTTTCACTCCACCTCTATCCCGAACATTGTCGTTGCCCTAATCCAACAACCCCTGCAACACACAAACACAAGCCTTCTCTCTCAACAAAACGATTCTGCCATTGCTTACTCCAAATCCATCTGAGAATCACTCTGCATACACGATCCACTTCACCTAGCTTCATTCTCTTCCTTCCCGATCTGTGATTTTTCTTCGTTTTTTCGTACTGTGATGGAATCGAGAGCGAGGTTTCCTCCTCCTGGAATGGGAAACGGTCGTGGCGGAAATGGCCCTGGAAACCCTAATTATTACGGAAGGAATCCTAATCAGCCGCCGCCGCCGCAGCAGCAGCAGCAGCAGCAGCAACAGCCGTACCAGCAGTACGGTCAGCGGAATCAGATGTCAGGTCAACAGTATCAGCAGACTTGGATGAGAAGAAATGCTCCAATGGGAACCGATGCCTCGCCTGGCGAAACCGCCGTTGTTAAATCCTCCCAAGCCGCCGGACCTGACACTATTGACTCGAGGTAACAATTCGATTATGAACATATATCTGATCCTCGTGTTATTTACTTGTATTTTCACTAGAGTACATCATAGTATAACTGATACACTACTTGTTTTCTTCTCGTAGCTCGCAAGATTGGAAGGCACAGTTGAATTTACCAGCTGCAGACACGCGTTACAGAACTGAGGTAATATTTATCTACTTTCTTTTCTCTATATTCGCATATTCCAACCATTTTCTCATACTTTCTCTTCTTCCAAAAAGGATGTGACTGCGACGAAAGGAAATGAATTTGAGGACTACTTTCTGAAAAGAGAACTTCTAATGGGCATATATGAAAAAGGATTCGAGAGGCCATCTCCCATTCAAGAAGAAAGCATTCCTATCGCCCTAACCGGCTCTGACATCCTTGCCAGAGCTAAAAACGGCACAGGCAAAACCGCGGCTTTTTGCATTCCCGCCCTCGAAAAAATCGACCAAGACAAAAACACCATTCAAGGTTCCCTTTCTTCTTCTTCTTCTTCTCTCCCCCTTGTTACTTCTTCATCCTCTTCATTTCATATCGACTAAAATACCCTTTATGTTTATTACAGTGGTGATATTGGTTCCAACAAGGGAATTAGCACTACAAACATCGCAAGTGTGCAAGGAGTTAGGGAAGCACTTAAATATACAAGTAATGGTCACAACTGGAGGCACCAGTTTAAAAGATGACATCATTCGTCTGTGCCAACCCGTCCATTTACTAGTCGGTACACCTGGCAGAATTCTCGATCTCACTAAAAAGGGCATTTGCGTCCTTAACGAATGTTCCATGCTCATCATGGACGAAGTAAATACATCCAAAAATTATTTAATGATAAAATATATTTAATATATTTATAATGATGAAATATTTTATATTTTTTAGGCGGATAAGTTACTATCGCCAGAATTTCAACCGTCAATAGATCAATTAATTCGATATATTCCACCAAGCAGACAAGTACTAATGTTCTCGGCCACATTCCCTGTAACGGTGAAGGATTTTAAGGATAAATATTTGCCTAAACCCTACGTGATAAACCTCATGGACGAATTAACCCTAAAAGGGATAACACAATTCTATGCCTTTGTCGAAGAACGTCAGAAAGTTCACTGCCTCAACACACTCTTCTCCAAGGTAAAAAAATATAATAATACATTTTAAAAATTGCAAACAAGTCCCTGATTTTTGTTTTTTTTTGGGGGTTGTAGTTGCAAATAAACCAGTCGATAATATTCTGCAATTCGGTGAATCGAGTGGAGTTGTTGGCGAGGAAAATAACGGAGTTGGGATATTCTTGCTTTTATATTCATGCCAAAATGTTGCAAGATCATAGGAACCGTGTTTTTCATGACTTCCGTAATGGTGCCTGTAGAAACCTTGTTTGCACTGGTAATATTTCTCATATTTACTTTATGCAAATTTGCAAAAAGAACCCTGCATTATTGCCTAAATTGCAAAGAGCCCCCTGCATTATTGAAAATTGCAAAACAAAAAGAGGGAAGAACCATTTATATTCTTGGCAAATTCTTGATGCTGGAAACAAAGTGAATTTTTTAGCAATTTCCAAAAATGCAGGGTTCTTTTTGAAAATCTCCCTTTTAACTTGTTAAATTATCTGAATTTGTATGATTTATATTTTGTAGATCTTTTCACGAGAGGTATCGACATTCAAGCAGTGAATGTTGTCATCAACTTTGATTTTCCTAAAAACTCAGAAACTTACCTTCACAGGGTACGTAATTTTTTCATAACACCCTAACTTTCTTGAATATTACAAAAACACCCCTGACTCTTCACTTATTATTTTTGTTATTAGGTTGGTAGGTCAGGAAGGTTTGGACATCTCGGATTGGCCGTGAATTTGATCACATTCGAAGACCGTTTCAACCTGTACGTAAAATAAAAAATAAAAATATAATTTCCTTACTAAAAAGAATATATTTTGATTTTAAAATTTTGGAATTGTGTTAAATTGTAGGTATAGGATTGAGCAAGAATTAGGGACAGAGATAAAACCAATCCCCCCTCAGATCGATCAGGATGTTTATTGCCGATAAAATACTTAGGATATTAACTTGCTCTAATATTTTATTTCGTGCAATGACATGAGAACACTTTGTATATATTCATTTACCAGGTATCAATTTAATTAAAAAAAAAAAAAATTGAATAACTGAAATTTATGGGGTTTTATTTGTTGTAATTATTTTGAAGGTTTTACTATGGTGCTGTGATGGAGGAGTGAGAAAATGCAGGGTTTATCAAGCTGGAGGGAAATTGGTGGAGATAAAAAAAGAGTAGGTTTTAACAATTTTCTAGTATTTCAATGTCTTCCAAATGAGGTTCCGCTTTTAATCAGAACTTTTCTTCAAGACGTGTTTCTTGTTGTACCTTTTAACTTTTTTATCTTTCTTTTATTGTTATTTTAAATCATAAAAAAAGAAAAAAAAATGAAAAAAAATGAAAAAATGAAAAAGAATATTAGGGTAAGTTTGTCTTCAGATGAACAAATATTTAGAATTAGGTTTTTTTTTTTATTTTTTAGAAATTGGTTTCCTTTCTAGTTTGTTGTATTAGACTTTATAATTGTGTTTTGTTTCTCCAGAGAAATCACATTTATCTCTTATGATACTAGGGCATGTTTGATTTGAGGGATTTTGAAATACATGGATATATCATATACATGTATTTCATTATACATGTATATGAGAATACATGCTAGTTGTTTGATTTGGTGTATTTTAGAATCATGTATATCAAATCTCTTGTTTGATTTTTGGTGCAAAATTCATGACTTTGATCTTTGATTTTAGTTAGTCATGGAATGAATTTAATTGATAATTAAACCTGTATGATAACACAATGCTTCCTAGTTGATTATAACAAGAATGGTATTATTGAACTAATCCAGATGATATATCTTCTGCCAATAACACTATAATTTTTCGCTGCAACATTTCAATAATAATACTAACTAAATTAAAATTTAACTTGCAAACTTACAACAATTAAAAATAATTTCCACAAATACGATTCAACTTGCGCAACTCTTTAAAAATAAGATTCTCGTTTAACACGTCACTAATACGAAAAAAACTAATCAAAAATTACATAACATATATAAATTTACTTAAAATATAACTCGATGAATTCCATAATTTTCCCTTATTTGTCTGATTATAACAAATATATCTAGCCGAGATCCACTCTCGAACCTCATGATGTGTTTTCTCATTGTCGATTAAAAAAACACGGTATTGTACCTGTCAATTAAAACTGGTACGGTACCTAGAACTAAAACCGGTATGGTATCGGTACCTGTCAATTAAAACCGGTGTGAAATCCTAATTAGAAATCCTGTCAATTTTCAAACATTTGCATTTTGATCCCTACAAAATGCAAATAATAAAAAAAAATTGTAAATTATCAAAAAAGTTAGGAACAAACTAATTGGAATACTAATTGAACCTTAACTAATACTATTAAAGAAATTACAAAATTTATCTCGAAAATAAAACACTCAAATTGTGGTTCCTTTTATATGCACGAGACATGTTCGATGAAATTCCAATGTGAAATGTGATATTCAACAACTTGACTTGAATTAAAACCAATTTATTACGTAGCAAAAAATGGCTTGAATTAAAGTCAGTTTCGAGGGCAAAGCTAGGGAAAAGTTTACCTCGAAATGTTTGTGTCATATCGACGAGAGGAATAAGCTCGGGTCAACATATGAAGAGTGTTTGATTTCAACTTCCTTGAGTATGCTTGAATTCAAATAAATGAATAATTTCAGATCAAAATTATGATTATTCCAGGATAAAATTGGATGATAAATCACATCTATACAATGATCAAGATTAAAAAAACATCAAGCTTTTACCTTAATTTTTAGTCATACATTTTGTCGAACACCTTAGGTGCGACCTGTGAATTCCTAAATTAAGCCTTTTAAAAAACTTTTCCACTCAAGCTAGTAGCAAAAGATCACTTAAATGGAGATCATACCTTTTCGCTAGAGCAGGAAGAGATCCATTGACGAGTTGAGTGAGAGCACCATTGCCGAAGAGACGCGAGAGAAAGAGACATTGAAAAACTGAAGAGCACGAGAGAGAGAAGAGAACCATGGATGAACCGAAGAGGGAGAGAGACGGTGTGGAGTCGCATCCTCACATCTTTTGGCGAGTGAGAATCGTACAGGGAGAAGAGCTCGTCTTGTATTTTGTTATCCCAGTTTTTAACTGGATGACAAAATACAGGGATTTCAAGGAGCAAATACAATACATGATAATATCAAACAATGAATTTTAGTCTTATCCAGAATTTCAATGTACATATCCATCAAAATCCCTCAAAACAAACAAGCCCTAAATATCACATTTATCTCGGTTTTCTTTGTTTCTATAACATGGATAATTAATCATTTGTTTTATCAAAACATTTTATCTTGGTTAAACTAGGAGCAATGTAACATTGGCTTGTCATATACGACAAGAGTCGAGTTTGAGGTCCAATTGACCCAATTGATCATTGGATGCGTTGGCCAGTCTGACTCAGTTAACATGATCTGGTTCTGCTTCTGGTCCAAAACTCCTGCTTTGCTTTCCACCTAGTCAGTCCCTCAGATTGCCTTTTCAGGAATCCAAATCCCGGATCCCATGCATCCACTATATTGTATGAAGGGGTATATAAGTATATTGTATGTAGGGATGCTCATTCATCGGTTCGAGCCGAACCGAATTGAAAAATATCAAACTGATTTAAACTGAATCTGACAATTTAACTTTTGAACAGATTAAGAACTGAATTGTTATTCGGTTTATTCAGTTGAACCGAATAAGAAACATTGCAATTTTAAAATAAAAATAAATTAACAAGAAAATATATATTATTTATAAAAAAATATAAATACATATTATAAAATATAATTATATTATTTTATAAAATTACTATATTATTTTTTTCATATATTAACATTAACGTATTAAAAAAATATGAAAAATAAAATGTTATACGGTCGGTTCGGTTTAATTAGTTTTCAAAATTCCAAAATCAAATCAATCCGAATAAATCAAACAATATTATTTCTTGAACCGAACCGAATCAAATCAATCGATAAACTTAACCGACTAAATCAATTATTCGGTATCCGAATAAATCAAACAATATTTTATTTATAAGTAAGCAACCACTATCATCTTAAATGGTCAATTATTTTCGTTATATCTATTAAATGTTATAATAACGGTTGAAACTAAGTATTAATAATGATTAAATATACGAGGGGACTGCTTTGATGGGGGTAAAAGAGTAATTTTGCATTGGTCTGACGAGAAGTATTGACGCCTGTTGGACACACGTAATCTTGTCCTTAATCTCGGGCCCTCTTTCTCTCTTTTTATCTCTCTCTTATCTAATTTGACGTTACATTTTCTCCTCTCTCTCTCTCGCTCGCTCGCTCGCTCGCTCGCTCTGACTATCTCACAGTCAAAAGAAAACAAACGAACGAAGGCGACCATTAATGAGATAGTTTCGTTGGTGGCAAGATGTGAAGCTGAGGTAATATAAAGCAATCTAGTAGTTACGTTCCTATTTCTCTTTAAGCAAAACAGAGCCTCTAAAACCCTAATGCCCTCTTAGCCCCAGTCCTACTCTCCTACTCCGTCCAGTTCAATCAATGGTTACTTAACTCAACAGACGAGCAATCTCTCTCTCTCTCTCTCATTTAATAGCTTTCCCTTTGAATTCTGAGCTGCTTCTTCCGTAGAAAGGAGGCATTAACTACACGCATTCCTGCACGAGATTTCACTCCATTTCAATTCTTTCTCTGTGTGTGGATACAAAGAAATTACAACCTACAAATACCACTTCAATACAGCCCTAAAAAACATACATTGAGAGCCTGACATTTCGTTGTACTTCTACAGGCATTAAATGCGCTTCCTTGAAGATAAAAGATAAAAGAGTTTGCATATTTTTACGGTGACTTGTTGCAGGCGAAATCCCAAGCATTTATAGCTCCAAGATCCTCCTCGATCCGGAGGTTATTTAATCTCCCTCGTTTTTCTTTGCCCCTCTCTTTTCATCTTTCTTCTCCAAAGAGAACGACAATGGGGAGAGCACCTTGTTGCGATAAGCAAGGCATGAAGAAAGGGCCATGGGCGCCCGAAGAAGATAAGCTCTTGATCGATTACATACAGACTAATGGCCATGGAAGCTGGCGTTCTCTTCCTAAACTTGCAGGTTTGTCTTGTTTTCTTTTTCAGTATTACGTATTTTTGCTGGTAATATTAATTTAGCATTATTAGAATTAGTAAATTTAAAAGGATGGCTACATTGTTATGTTGTGTGTACATAGTATTTGAGTAGCATTGTAGACATGTACTCTGTTTTAGTACAAACGTATGGCATCGTGTTGATGGTCGGCGTGGTGATAAGATGTCATGTTGGCATGATGATGATGATAACCATGTCATGATTACGTTTTCCCTATTCATGTCTCGTGCAATTAAATGATGCGAAATTTGATAACGACCCGCTACTAATTTCGTGCACTGTTGTAATCTGTATATTTGGCTGTACAACATCATAGGATTTTTTTTTTATGGTCCATAATTAAATGTGTGGACTGTGATCACAGGATTGCGCCGGTGCGGCAAGAGTTGCCGGCTACGGTGGACCAACTATCTCCGGCCAGACATCAAGCGGGGGCCGTTCACTGACGAGGAACAAAAATCCATTATACAACTACATGGCATTGTTGGCAATAAGTGAGTTTTTTTTTGAGTTCCCTTTTCTTTTCTTTCTCTTCGAGTAGTGATGTAAACCCTCCTAATCTTCAAAATTAACACACAAAAATATGATTTAACGATTTAATTATTTTAATTTATGATTGAATATACAATTAAAATTAAATTATGAATTAAAGTGTTAATTCTTAAAATGTTAAATATCCAATCAAAGATTTGAGGAGAGAGATGAGAGTATTTTCAACATTTATCTTTTTTTAGTAGTGATGTGGTACATCTCCCTCACATTCTAGAATGATATGATTTATCGATTTCAAAATTAACAAACAAAAACATTTTCTTGTGTACATAAATTTACTATAATGGTTTCACAAAAAAACGAATATGGGGAGCCTGGATTGAATAGTGAAAATAATGGTAGTAATAAAGTACAAGCTTTTGATTAAAAGTGGACTTTTTTTATGGAAGAGGCCAAGAGGGGGGTCCAAGGGAGTAAATATCATAGTACTAGAGGGCCCTATTAAGCCTGTGTTTTTGCAGTGTTGTCTTGTGTAGTGAGTCAAATTGATTACACTGGTTCTGAGTCTTCACTGCCATATGTCATGCTTGAAATGCTATCATTTTTGGCTTGGCCTCTTTGTTTGCTTTCGTTTCTCTTCTGTTCTCTTTACTTGGGTCCATTGAATTGAATTAAAGGCTTGTCTGGTCTCTGAGTCCATTCAATGAACCTCTTGGGCCCCTTTCCTTTCTTGTTCTCTTTCATTTACTCGCTCCACATAGTTTTTTGTGTTTAAACTACACTCAACACTGTGATAAATATATATAATTCACTTTTGACCTCTAAATTCTAATTATTTGTTTCTTCTCAAATCTCAACCTTGCTGCGTGCATGTGCATGCATGCATACATGCATGCATTTCTGCATTACCTCTTTCAGAATCTGGTCAGATCATAAAAATGATAATATTGCTTTCATTTTTTTTATGATATGAAAAAATATTATTTCTTTGTTATCTTTTAATTTATACTGTAAATTTTTTTTAACCAAGACTTGTAATTTAATGAATTCGTAGGTGGTCTACTATAGCAGCCCAGTTACCTGGAAGAACCGACAACGAGATAAAGAACTTTTGGAACACGCACTTAAAGAAACGGCTTCTTCATATGGGCATTGACCCGAATACACTTTCCTCTTCTTGCGCCACGTCATCCATCGCTACTTCCGCCTCCGCCACACGTCACATGGCCCAATGGGAGACGGCACGTCTCGAAGCCGAAGCTCGTCTCTCTCGTGAATATTTGCTTTTCTCTACTACCTCTGCTGCCGGTACCACTACCGACACAACAAATGCAGACAAGTCTATTTGTACGGCGAGTCAAGTCGATGATTATATTTTGAAGTTATGGAACTCTGAGGTGGGCGATGCGTTTAGAAAGAAGCGTGATGAATCTGGCGTGCCGATAATTAAGACCGAGCCGGAGATAACAGATGAAACTGATAGTACAAAAGTCATGACTGGTGTAGATGATTCGTCAGGATCGAATGTGGTGGAGGATGTGTATGATGAAGCGGCATTTCAGATATATCTCGAATTTGCCGGGGACGAGCTTTCTATGTTTCATAATCAAAGAAGTGAGTTTGCATCGCTATTTTCTAGTGATTTGAGTGAAGCATCACTTGACAGTGCTTTCAAGTAACCAGTTTTTGTGGTTGACCCTTTTTTGTGTCGGTATTTGGAACCACGCGCAGTGTAGATTATAATCTGATTTTTGGTTGGTTAATATATGTCAATCTGGTTAGTTTATCTCGAAATAGCTTTTGTGAATGTAATGATGATGGATTTTGATGCTTGTTTTTTTATATATGAATGCTTGCTAATGAAGCTTTCAACCTTAACTAGTTTAATTGGCATATTAACTATTACAATGGAAACATGACTGAATATATCTAGGAAATGTTTTGAGTTGGAGATTTCTTTTACATGAAATGTGGTGTAGTGTTATCAAAAGTCTCACAAGTAAGAATAGCTATGTTTTTCCACAATTTTTACATGAAATGTTTTTCCACAATTTGGTCAAAGGTTAATCATGAAATTTGAATTGTTTTTTGAAAGGAACCTAACGTTTGCTCTAGTCGCTCTTAATTTATTATAAGCAGTAATATTACAAGTACGTTTACATCAATTTAAACCAAGCTCCAAAAATTTAATAACATCAAAAAACTCTTGGAGCAATAAAATCGGTATTTTGGCTTTCTTAATGAATATGTGATTATTTCGTTCTTGCAAATGATGAAATTTGAATTGTTAAGAGGAGTATAAATACAATCAGTGTGTTCAGGATGAAAAATTCTGAATTTGTCGTCTTTCGATAGGTCTCTTGGCGAAATACGATAAATCCATAATTTTTCATCCCTTAACGCACATTATTTAGTACTTAGACCAACGGTACTCTCTTTCGCCATCACTTTTGACGAAAAAGAAGACTTTATGTTCCCTATTGGGTCGCTTTCACCAAGAGAGATGGAAAAAGAGAATTCAGTTTTATGTTTTGTACTCTTCGTAAATAGGTTTTTGGCAATGATAGATTGAGATTTTAAAAAAAAATTAAGATAAAAATTGTAAAACGTATTAAGTACAACAAACTAGAATTTTTTTTTGACAAATTTACTGTCTAATTGAGGTCTGAAATCTGTCCAAACAAGTGCCAAAAAATAATTTTTTTATTTATTTCATGAACTATAAAAATATGTTAAAAATAATTGGAATTCATGATATAAAGTTATAGGATTCACGGTATAGGGTGTATGGTTTAATTAACATAGTAGAGTTTATGATATAGGATTAGTTTGATCCATTTATTTCGAGTTTTATTTAATGGGTTGTATATATTTCATATTCTGTTTCATTCACTCCTCTCCCTTCTCTTGTTCTTGTTTTTGTTCTTGTTCTTCTTTATCTTTTTCTTCTTCCTCATATTCTTCTTATTCTTCTTCTTCTCAATACCAAAAATATGAACATAACAAATTGTTTGTATTATGAAAGAACGATTGCTGAAAATGAGGGTGGTTATGTGTACGATTGTGCAACAATAATGGCACCAGATCCATGTATGAATTGAGAATGGTTGTGTACGATTGCCTATCATCGTAAACTAAAGGTTGATCATTCGAACAAAACACAATATATCGTTAACTGTAAGTTCAAAAATGAGTCGAATTGTCCCTGGAGGATGCACGTTTCCATAAATAAATCAGGATATTTTCAAATTAAAAAATTAAGAAATCAATACATGTGCATAAATCGTTTGATTGGCACTGATAATAAACAAATGAATAGTGGTTTAGTTGTGGGCGTTATTTTGGGGGCAGTTAGGAAAGATATGTCTATAAAACTGAAAACAATAGTAGAATTTATTAAATCTAAATTTCAATATATACCATATCATATTAGAAAGCTAGGAATGTAAACAAGAAAACTATCAAATATTTGTTTGACAGTTGGAACGGGTCATACAATTTGTTGAAACCATTAATTAAAACAATTGCAGATACAAACCTCGACGCGGTTTATTCGTTTAGAACCTCACAAACGTGAAACCCAAATGTAGTAGAGTTTGAAGGTTTGTTTTAGGTTTTTCGTCCATCCATTAGGGATTTTGAATTTTGCAAACATGTTTTAACCGTGGACGATACGTTCTAACCTGGAAATATCAATGATGTCTGCTCATAGCAGTTGTCACGGATGCAAAAATTCATTTATTCCCACTGACTTTTGTCTTAGTTGAGTGAGAAAATAATGATACGTGGCAGTGGTTTTTTTTCGAATTACGGTTGTTATTTCCAAACCGGACGTGATTGTGCATAATCTCGGACAAACATATTGGATTAGCAATGCAATGAATGATCAATTTGGGGGATGGTGTGAGCCGAATGTACACTGTCGGTGGCGCGTGCTGCATTTTTGCCGCAAATTTAGTAACTCATTTGAAGGGGGAAAAAACATCTTTCTTTATTTGAAAGACTGTGCAAACATAACACGCAGACCAAATACGATAAAGTGATGAAAAGTCTAGTTGCGCGTACTCCGGATGTCGTGCGTTGGTTGCCAAATCACAATCGTACCAAATGGGCTCGTGCTTTCGACGGTGATGGACACCAGTGGGAAACACTTACCAACAACCATGTCGAGGTAATGAATTTTGACTTCAAAGGTGTCTGAAGCATGCCGGTTACCGCAAATAGTGGAGGTGACTTTATACAAGTACGATTCGTATTTCGTCAAACATCGAGAAAAATGACATGTTCCCTACAAATGGATGGCAAAATATTGGTCTCATCAGTTTGAAATCGAACTAACAAATCGAATACGCATACGATATTTTATTAAATTAATTTTTATATTAATTAATTCGTACATTTTCTCTTGCAAATATGAAACAAGTAACAACTTTCCATCATGAAGACGTAATTAGTGTTTTCTCGTAATTGTTTGGGTTTATTTTGCTCCTGGTTAGTGTTTGTTTTGTTTTGAGTTAATTGTTCTATTTTATTTCATGTTGAAGTTGGTTATGTATTAGTATTATGTTCAAGTGTCGTATCATGAAATTTTAATAATTCTTGTGTTATCATCAAAAGTCAATTTAAAATCATGACAAAAATTACTAATGTACCAAGATAAACTAAATAAAAGAATCAAAATACACATAAATTATATCACGTCAGAAATTTCATGACATCTACATCAAGACTTCATAAGTTAAATCACCAAGACAAATGAATATTAAAATGTCTTTTTTTATTATGTCATTGGCACGTAAAAATTTGTTCCATCTTAATATCACAAATCACTCACCAATATGCATGTCTTTAAATTTTCATTGTACGCCACAAAGATTTTGAGTTTAACTTCGTGGACTCCAAATATCCAATTATTAGGCAGCATTTTCATAGATAATGACTGTTCAAGTAAAAATGAAGGAAGAATAAATATTACAAATTATACTATTTTAAATTACTGCAAAAACAAACTTACCTCAGAGTGCATGAAATCACACAAGATCTATACGTGCACGGGAAGAAAAATCCATTTTGGGTCGGAGTAGAAAAAAAAAACAAGAAGAAGAAGAAGGAGGAGGAATCTGATGTAAATACATCCTCTTTCGTCAGAAAGGATATGGCACAAGAGATTAATTCAAAAACTATGCGTCTTCCCAATGTCTTCTTGTATGATGACGATTAACATTTCTTAACAATTCAAATTCATGTTTAAGCTCTTTTCGTCATGCATTTTGGCGAAAGACAATTCTATTTTGCCAGATAACACGACGAAAGTTCTCGATTTGCAAATTAGGAAAACTCTTACAAATTGGATTTTGATACAAGAAAACACTGCGTGTAAAAAAAAGTCATTATTAATAGGGTCAGCGCATGACCTGGATAATCATTCATTTGTGAAGGAGGGGGCAATAAATGCAAAGACTGGTCCTTTCTTTACAATTCACCATATCCATTTCATTATATTATATAGTATATGCATTCTATTCATCAATACTTCATAGTTAATATCAAGTATATATACATTCTATTCATCAATACTTAATAGTTATTTGGTACATACATTCTATTCATCAATGCTTAATATATGCATTGTATCCAGATAGTAATTTCGTACTTTGAGATGAACTTTTCTTGTGTTTGTGCCTTCTTTTGGTCAAAGTAAAACATAAATTTAATTTTTTTTTATGATTTTTCTACGGGCTTAAGGATCGATAATATCAGATTGAGCCATCCTGCAAAATTCAAAAAGAAGCGAATACTGTGGTCAGTGAATCAAAATAGCAACGAATTTAAAGCCAAAAAAAATGCAATAAATGCGATGAGGCGAGATATATATGTATGATGATGTAGGCATCATTCACAGCACTGTAGAAATCCAAAAAGCACAGTGAAAATATTAAATGCATGATGGGTGATGAGTCTGATTGTTCATTGCTTTTCTGCCACGCCATAATCAGAAAATTTCGACGCGACGAGACGTACAACCGTCCTTTTTTTGTTCATCGATTTACTTTCTTTTTTGACATGACAAGAAACTGAGTGTATTTGTTATCATATCAATTTTGTAAGATCTATTATTGTTCTTATATAATGGCAAAATAATAGAATAGCAATGTATAGGAAAGTAAATATATATCTTTGGATGGCCCAATTCGACATGGTCATGAATCATAAAGGGCCCATATGCCCTATAATATGAGCCCACCATTAGGGTTTCAAAAATGTTGAAAATGTATGAATTGGTAAACAAATGAGGAAGAATAAGACCTTTTTGAATATCTTTTCTCCAAAGCATATACATGCCAATAGAGAATTTTTCAAACAAAAATAATTCCTTTATATCATTTGCATATAAGAATCTCATGTGACACAAAACAAACCAAACACAGAAATACAAATTTCAAATAAAGCTATAACCCTCACAACAATAACAAACAATTGAGTACAATCTTCATTATAATTAACCACCAAAGCGACCAATGAGTTTCTTTGGCGCGTGACCGGTCGCACGATATTTCGCAGTTTTTCCTCGGCCTTCAAAACTTCTTTTCCTTTTTCGGCTTCCGCCATGGCGCTCTTTTCCTTGGCCTTACCGCGAATTAAGGAGATTTTGTTTTTTATTTTCTCTGCATATTCAGCCATCTTCTTGTCAAGACCCCCCGAGTAATTAATTAATTATCGTATTGTTAAAAAATTTCTTTTTTTTATGCTCTCCTAAATTACAAAAATATCTCTTTATAATATTCATCATGATTATGGCCCAATTATAGATTATTCAGTGACATTTACCACTATAACAAAGCAGAAAGTCTTTTCGTTACCCTACATTTTTTTTAACTAAAGTAATTAATAATCATGCATATATTCATATTATTTGGTTAAAGATAAAGAGTTTCTCGGTTTCAACTCTCGCAAGAACAGCATCTGAACAATGAAATAACGAAAATTTATGAATTTCCAAAATTTGCAATGTTGAAGGGAAAATTTCTAGACAGAAATTAAAACACATTAATTACCTCTGTCATGCGAACCACCTAATGATTTATTGACGGGAGATTCAGCGGGCTCTGGCGAAAATTAAGTAGGGGCATATATTAGAGAAAAATGAACAAAATAATTAAGCATTGAAAATAATTATTAGATGGGATGAAAGATCAAAATTCCTTTTGCAAAATAGCACCGTTAACTTTGCTAGGTACAATATTAGCGCAATTGCAGTCGAAAGAAAAAACTTTACCGGGTACAATACGGCTCATTTTTTTGGCATTTTCCTTCACGAAACTTCAAGAGCGAAAAGAAAGAAAGAAAAAGAGAACGATAATGTAATGTTGAATTGATATTGATATAAGAAAATCGAAGTCCTATATAAATAACAATTTAAATGAAATTGGCTACTACTAAAATAAAAATCAAGGCTTGACTGAAAGAAAAATCAAAGTCCTGCATAAATAATTGAATATCCTAAAATCCAAACAAAAATTGATCTTTCTAAAATTCAATCCCCTCAGTGAATTTGTTGGAAACTTCTGCTTTCGAACTTGTGTGCAAGTGTCATATTCAATCTAGAACATATAATTTAAATTTAAATTATAAATCTCTGATCAATTCGATTTGAATTTTGAAAACCCTCATTTGTAAATATGAACACTTTTTTTTTATTACTCATTAGTAAATATGGACAAATTTTTTTTGAAGGTCACAAGGTCAAAAGCCTATTACATTTTTCATTAAATAAAGAAAAATTACAAAAATTCGAATGAAATTAAATTAAATCAATCAATCGAAGGTAAAAAAAGAAAGGAACTTCACGACGCCATTTTATCATTAGACCTTGATCCCCAAAAAACATATCATTATCGGCAAATAGAAACATTGTTAAATTAGATGGAGATGAGTCCCGCCGTGAGAAAAGATGATGCTTTCACTGGAGGTGGTTAAGTTTTGACTTCCACAATGAGTCTCAAATAGAAGAAAAAAAAAACTCAATATGAGAGTTTGCGAACCAACAACACTTAGAAAGATTCTCGCTCGTCGGCCGCTTCACAAGAAGAGGGAGATTCACTTCTTTAAAGAAAGATAAGAGAGATTAATCAAAAAAAAAAAAAAAAAAAGATAAGAGAGAAGTGAGTGCCTTGTTATTCGTAGTCATACCCCAAGTGAAGAGACCAGTACAAAGTATTGTTGGGGTAATTCTTTCTTTAATTGGAAGGTTAACTTTGGTGCAAAAGAACAGGATGAGATGAATATGCCATGATCATAAATTGAAGATCATGTTGATGCTCTCAAAATTCTGTAAATTATTTATGATGCATTGTAATATATTATGTCCCCAATCTCATCCCAACATCCTTGATGAGTTGGACAAATTAGGATTAGTTGAATTGATTAACACATTTAATTGACACGTCAATTCATTTTAATATGTTAATATTAGTACATGTTAATTGATGTGTCAATTAAATTAATCTATCAATTAACTCGTTAATTCATTCAATTAATGGTGCTAATCAATCTCATTAAACACTTTTGTCACGTCATCAAGAATGTTTGAGTGAATTGGGTATCCTCTATATTATAAAATGAGTCTTTTTGGAGAGAGTCGATAACAACATTCAAAAGTGAGATTCACTAGAAATATTCTAATTCTACTTATATAGTAGAAGTTTATTACGTTATTATTGTGCGCACTCTATTCTTAATCACATTGACAAGATCAATATTCCGCAATTTCTTAACAAGTACATCGTCTAGCCAAGTGGCGAAGAGATGCCGAGAAAGAAGAGGACAAAACCACGAGAATAACACCCTCTGGCAGCCTAGGACTTTGGCACTACTGTTAAACACTGGTGAAGAAGACGACGGGTTCTCCAGTATTCGTCTGTACTGGAGAATGCTTCAGTATGCCGTTACTATCTCCAGTACAAGTTGTTTGGGTTGTATAAATCTACATGGGCTTTTATTCTCTGAGTAGGCTTCAATTTATGTAACGAATTAATGGGCTGTAATATATAATTTAGAAAATCAACGGTTGTGATTAGATAGACAGTTATTGATCAAGGGTCCAGATATGTCTGTTAGTAGTATATAAAGATCAGCAATGTAATCACTAATCAGTAATCATCATTAACAATTAATCAAAACTTTAATCTTGAACTCAAGTGATCTCTTCTCTTTCGATTTTAGTCATATACAATTCAATTCATAATTCTAATAACTACAAATTGGAAGTGGGCAGAAAAGTGAGCGTCGTGCTTGGTTCGAGACTACAATTCAACAAGAGGGCTAGAGACGCTACCAAAATGAGAAGCCATAGAACTCGAAATGGCTAGAGAAGATATCAAGTAAGAGTCTAGGATTCCGATGCCATCACATCCGCGAGAAAAGAGAGAGAGGATAGGCTCGAGCTAGGGCTCCAAAGTCATCACCCAGATCCCCGAGAAAGAAGTCGAGAGAAAGGATAAGATGTCGTCGCCCAAATCCAAAGAAAACGGTTGAGTGAGAAGGATAAATGTTCTCGCTCAAATCCACGAGAAAGAAATAAAGGGAGAGGATTAACTCGAGGTAGGACGTATGAGGGAGTAAACACACTCTTGTTGGATAAGAGAGAGAAAATTATTGGAGAGAGAAAGTTGTAGAGTTTAGAGAGAGAAAACTCTTTAACATAAATAATTATCTGCACTTTAGAGATAGAAAGTTGCTCATAAGAGGAGGGTAAATTTTATTTTGTCCTCACAACTCACCTTTGTCGTCCTTAATGCGAATTTCGAGAAGGATTAGTTTCAACGTATTAATAATAGATACATGCTTATAAGAGGAGGGTTATTTATGTTATTGGGTAATTAGCAACCCAATTAATAAAAAAACGAATTAATGATTAATTTCAACGTATCCATAAAGGTACATGTTAATTAATCATTAATTCATTTTTATTTATAAATTTGATGTTAATTTGATTACTAATTAATTTCACCTACTCTCCTCAAAATCTGCCTCAAGGATGAAAGAAATGATTTGTGGGGACATAATAAATACCCTCTAAAAAGAGGGGGTGGTCGACTAGGATTTATCTTGTTTGGATAATAAATACCCTCTAAAAAGAGGAGGTGGTGGACTAGGATTTATCTTGTTTGGATCGTTTTTGTGGGCTCTTCGTACAAGGGATTTTCCAAAAAAAAAACTTTCAAAATATACGGACAATCTTTTTTTTATTAGAAAAAATATATACTTGATCCATTTAAATTCCCTCACAACATTGGTAGTGTTAACGACTAATGATAAATCACAAAACTAAAAATGAATTAAACAAAAAAAAATTATGTGTTAAATCGGATTCATTTAATTATTTATTATCTACTTATTTAACTCATACTTATTTGATACATACTCATATGTTAAATACTATTTATTCAATTATCACGTACTTATTTAACACACATTTAATACTAAATGACAAAATATTACACCATCAATAATAATAAAAGAATATACACTCTTTTTTATTAAAAACTTGTGCAAGATTTATTGTTCTTGTAATGGCAAAATGATAAAATAGAAATATATAGGGAAGTAAATATATATGTTTGGATGGCCGGCCCAATTTGACATGATCATGAATCATAATGGGCCGATCTGCCTAAATATGAGCCCATCATTCAAGTTTCAAATGTTGATGAGATATATATTCAGGGAATAGCCATTCAAAATATCTGAGTTTGGATTGGGGAGAAAAAGACGAAGAAAAAGACTATTATGAAGTTCTTTTTCCTAAGCTCATACATGGCCAATGGCCAACAGAGCAAGAAATATCAAACAAATACAATTCCTTTATACTAATTGCATCTAAGAATCTTATGTGACACAACTAAGCACAGAAATACAAACAATTTTAAATCCTATATATATATATAACAAAAGATCACATCCGTTTGGGTTTACATACAAATGAAACACACCCAAAATTACAAATCCCAAAAAAACAATAATATATGTCTTGATTAACAGAAACAAAAAAATACCCTCACAATTACATAGAATTTTCATTATAATTTAACCACCAAAGCGACCAATGAGTTTCCTCGGCCCGGTACCAGTTGCGCGATATTTTGCAGCTTCTTCCTCGGCCTTCAAAACTTCTTCTCCTTTTTTGGCTTCCGCCATGGCCCTCTTCTCCTCGGCCATCCTGTGAATTGACGAGATTTTGTTCTTCAGTTTCTCCGCATATTCAGCTTTCTTCTTCTCCAAATCCTCCTGAAAAATTAATTAATTATTATCGTGTTGTTAAACAATGTCCTTTTTATATGACATCTCTTTATAACATTTCGTCGCGATTATGGTCCAATTATAAATTATTTACCTCTTTCTTTCTCAATTCAGCTTCAATGGCAGCCTTGTATGCTTTTTCCCAAGATAATATTGCAGCAAGGTTTTTCATTGCCCTTTATTTTTTTCAACTTAAGTAATTAATAATTATAATTATACATATATATTAATATTATTTGGTTAAAAGATAAAGAGAAAAACTAACTTGTTTTCGGCTTTGGTTTTCTGGTTATCCTCCCACGCTCTGCTCAAAGAATTCCTCTTCTCCGTTTGAACTCTCGCGAGAGCCGCATCTGAAGAATGAAAATAACGAAAATTTGTGAATTTCCAAATTTTGCAATGTTGAAATGAAAATTAATAGAAAGAAATTAAAATAAATTAATTACCTCTGTCATGTGAACCGCCAGCTGGTTTCTCGATGGGAGATTCAGCGGGATCTGGTGAAAATTAAAAAAGGGAATATATTAGAACAAAATGAGCAAAATAATTAGGAATCAAAATTTATTTTGCAAAATAGCAATGTTAACTTTAATTCAAAAAAATAAAACTTTACTAGGTACAATGCTGCTCATATTTTTGGCCTGTCCTTCACAAAGCTTCGAGAGGAAGAGAGAGAAAGAAAGAACAATTATGTAAAGTTGAATTGATATTGATATAAGAATATCATCAAAGTCCTACATGAATAACAATTTAAATTATTATTATTGTATTCAATTGGCTACTATTTAAAAAATAAAATCAAATCAAAGGCTTGATTCAGAGGCACGTAGACAATAAATAATTAATTTAATATTCTATCAAAAAGCAAGTGAAATTCAAACAAAATTTATTTTTTCTAAAATTAAATTCACTCAGTAGAAGTAACAAAAACTTTAAATTTCGAACTTGTGTGCGAGGATCACATTCAATCTAGAACCTAGCTTAAACTTTTCAAGTTTATGTATTTAATTAAATTTAAATATCAGCTGTTTCTGGTTAATTCGATTTGGAGACAACTCATTTGTAAATATGACAATCTTTATTTCTATCAATATAAATATATTGGATGTAGGATTTGAGTCTATTTATTTAAATACAAAATCAAATCAAATAACAGAGAGGAATTCAAAAGGTTAATTTATATAAAAGAATGTAAGTGTCGATCCACAAATCAATAAGTTAAAAAAAAACTGTTAAGGGGACTTCATATCATTACTCTATTTGTTTCTTAAATGAAAACAATTTCGTTAACAAAAGCAAACAAGATTAGGATCATAAAAGACTGATAAAAAAAAAACAAAGAGAGAAAAAAACTCACCTTTAAAATATAATAATGACAAAATGATAGAATAATTGAAGGGCCCAATCAGACATGGTCCTGAATCATTTTGGGACGATTAAGCCTATATAGGATGTCAACGGCAAGGGACGGGTTCGGTAAATCTCCTCCATATATGAATCTTCGAATCCGAACCAAACATACCCGCGAGTAAAAAATCATAACCAAACCCAAATCCTCAAGTAACGAATATACCCGAACCCGTTATCCGAAAATCACTAATAAAAAATCTAAAAAATTATTATACAAGTACATAAAATCACCAACAATTTCAAATTTCCCCCTCCCATTAATTTTTGAATAGAAGAGATCTGGTGAGGCCACATCATCGATCACTGTTCACTCGGACTGTTCAACACTGTTCACTGTTCACCCCCGGCACTGTTCACTGTTCACCCCGGTACTGTTACTGTTCACCCGGGTACTGTTCACCGTGTTTTTTTTTTTTTTTTTTTTTTTTTGGAATTTTATTTTATTTGACATGTGTGTTGTGTTATAAATAAAATATTTGAATTTTTCATCGTATTAATAAATATAATTGACATATGTGTTGAATTTTTTATCGTATTAATAAATATAATTGACATATGTGTTGAATTTTTCATCGTATTAATAAATATAATTGACATATGTCTTGTGTTCTAAATAAAATATTTGAATTTTTCATCGTATTAATAAATATAATTTGTATACTATAATTTTACTGTTAACAAAATACTATTCACACAAATACTTTTTGTTAGCCTGAGCTGGTATTATTTTTTTTTTTTTGCTTATTATAACAGTTTTGATTAGTACCAAGCTGCGTTTTTTGTGCTTATTATAATATTTTTTATTGGTACCAAGCTGCGTCTTTTATGTTTTTTTTTTTTTTTTGTCCTTTTCAAAATTTTATTTTATTTGACATGTTTTGTATTATAAATAAAACATTTCAATTTTTCTTTTGAAACATATGATATATTTTGAGGAGGAAAAAAATTTGTATTTATTGCATAATACTTGTGAGACTAATTAATATCAGATTTTTTTTTAAAATTAACATTTATGAATATTACTTTTGTTTTGCACTTGTAACGTTTTAGATAAAATTATTATTTTATGATCATAAGAGATTTTGAAAAATCGCAGCGAAGCGCGAGAAATATTTTCCGCAGCGAAATAATATATCAAATAATTACTTTTGCTTATTATATTATTTCTTATCAAATAATATATCCCGCAGCGAAGCGCGGGATATTTTCCTAGTACATAAAACAAGCAACTCAAATATTAGAAATAATTAATCTTCTATAAAACATCCAAAATTTTCACATCATTGGATATTTTTGGATATTTTTCGGATATTTCTAAGGTATTTCAGGTATTTTTCGGATTCAGATATATCCGCAGATAAAAATTTACCTCCGGAACGGATATTTTTTCGTATAATATCCGACCCGCAAGTATTTTTCGTATATTATCCGTCTCGTTCGGATCGGACACCCGTGAGTTCGGATTTTATCCGATCCATTGACATCCCTAAGCCTATATGAGCCCAACTGCCCAACATGGCAACAATGAAGTTTCAATTGTTGATAAGATCTAATATCTCAGGGATATGATAACCATTAACCTTATCTGAATTGAATGAAAAAATGAGAAAAGAGACAATTTTCAAGTTTTTCCAAATCATATGCAAATAAATGAACATTATCAAACAAATAAAATCCTTTACACCAATTACATATAAGAATGTCCTGTGGCACAAAACAAACTACGCACATAAATACAACAAACCATTTCAAATCCTATATACAAACCCCACACACACCTTCGACTTTACACACCAAACACACCCAAAAATTACAAACCCCAAACAACCAATAACATATATGTTTTAACGAACACAAACAAAACAAACCCTAACAACAACAACAATAAACAATTAATTAAGTAAAACCTTCAATATAATTTAACCGCCAAAGCAACCCATGAGTTTCTTCGGCGCGAGACCGGTCGCGCGATATTTCGCCGCTTCTTCCTCGGCCTTCAAAAGTTCCTCTCCTTTTTTGGCTTCCACCATGGCTCTCTTTTCCTCCGCCGTCTTGTGAATTAACGAGATTTTGTTCTTCATTTTCTCCGCATATTCTGCTTTCTTCTTCTCCAATTCCTCCTGTTAATTTATTATATTTTTCATTATGTCTCTTTCATATGTTTTGCTAAATTACAAGAAAAATATCTTTCATATATTAGTTGATTTTGTACCTCTTTCTTTCTCAATTCGGCTTCAATGGCAGCCTTTTGTGTGTTTTCCCAAGATAATATCGCAGAAAGCTTTTTCGTTGCCCTATATTTTGTTTCGAGATAAGTAATTAATATTATTTGGTTAAAGATAAAGAGAAAAACGAACTTGTTTTCGGCCTTGGTTTTCTCGTTATCCTCCCATGCTACGATCAAAGAATTCCTCTTCTCGGTTTCGACTCTAATAAGAGCCGCATCTGAAACAATGAAAAATTGTTAATTTCTAACAAAATTCAAAGTTCAAAATTTGAAATGAAGAATTAATAGAAGTAAATGAGATAAATTAATTACCTCTGTCGTGAGAACCGCCGACTGGTTTCTCGACGGGGGGTTCAGCGGGCTCTGATTAAAATTAAATAGGGAAATATATTAGTGAAATTGAATAAAATAATTAAGCATGAGAAAAGTATAATTAGATAGAATGAAAGATTGAAATTTATTTTGCAAAATAGCACTGTTAGCTTTACTAGATACTATACTGCTCATGTTTTAAATTGGCCCGTCTTTCAGGAAGATTCAAGAGGAATAGAGAGAAAGAAAGAGAGAGAATGATTATGTTTAAGTTAAATTGATATAAGAAAATCAAAGCCCTATACAATTTAAATAACTTTTTTTCATCATTATTAATGAATTATTAGTGAGCAAATTGCCTATTATTTAAAAAAATAAACAAATCATAAGTCTTGAATTTGATTGAAAAGCATATAGGCAATAAAATAATAATTTGGTATCCTGTCAAAGCGAGAGTGAATTCCAAAGAATATTTCATCTTTCTAAAATTAAATCCACTCAATAAAAGCTTAAAATTAAATCCACTCAATACAAGTGTCATACTCAACATAGACAATAGATTAAAGTTGTCAAAGTTTCAACCAAATTCTTGAAAAAATAAAATCAGAGAAAAAGGACAACAACAATAAGAAAATACAGAGTTTTGAAAAGCTAATTATAAAATAATTATAGGTATTAATCCACAAATTCAAGCTGAGCAGCTTATTTTTCTCTTTGCAAATTTCCAAGTACACGAGACAGAAGAAAAGCTCACTATATGGTTTAATTAGTGTGTTGTGTTGTTCCTCCTTATTTTTTAATGGAAGTAATTTCATTAACAAAAGTAAGCAAGATTTAAAACCTAAAAATTAAAAAAGAAACTCACTTTCAACAATAGCAAGTGCTTTAGAATCATCAGGCTTGACCTCCTCCGGTGCAGGTGGTGAAGGAATCACCTCCTTCTCCTCAGTCACATCCTTGGTGGGCTCCGGCAACGGCGTCGAAGGAGTCGGCTCAGATGTAACCTCAACCTCTACCTTCTTAGCTTCTTCTTCAGCCATCTCTTCTTCTCTCTCTTTCTCTCTTTCTCTGTACTGATTAACAACAAAGGACGAAGAGCAGAGAAAGAGTTGATGCTGTTAGTGTGACAAGAACAAGGAGCTTGGATTCTTGCTATTATAGATGTGAAATTACCGAAAGAACCTGACAACGAATATAAAGTGTGGGGATGAGGGTATAATTATAAACAGTTGTGTTTTCCCTGTGAGATTAGATATTTGATTTACTGGATTTTCTGGAAGGTTAATTATAAGAGTGGTGATAGACATCCCTCTTAGAATCCCCTAGCACAATTGATGTGTTGGAAAGAACATTAAATTTGATCAAATGGATCGATTTCACCATTTACCAGTCCACATGTTAAACGTGTGAAATTTAATTAAAATATAATAAAATAAATAAGTTAGGTTTACCACCTGGAAAACCTAAGATGTAAAATTTGCTATTATTAAACGTATTAAATACATCTTTGCCAACACATCAAGTTTTCTGGGGGATTTTAGAGGGGACAAATATAATTTTTCTAATTATAATTACGTGTGATTAAATAAATGGAAGTAGGTGTCAAGACTCAAGACAGAAGATATTCATTAATTAATTTTACTTGGAGTTTGTTACTTCTCCCCAAATTGCACCGTGCTTGTATGCGATGAAGTAACATAGTTATTCTGGCGGAGAAAGTTCGATACTTCGCGTACTCGTTCGTATTTTTTTATAGACCAAAATAGAAACCGAAAATATAAAATTTATTATTTTATTCCATGTCATTAACTGAAAAATGAATCAATTATATTTTATAATACAGATATTTCAATTGTGCTTATTACAATATTACGGACATTCTTTTTGATAAATTTCACAATTAGACAGCAAAGATTAATAATTTTGATGTTTGTAAAGTTGGCATTACTGCAAATACAATATTATTTTTTTAAAAAAGGGTCCAATAATTTGGATAATAAACAAACAAGAATGCAAGAGGAGGATAGCTGTGATATTATGTTAGTGCAGGTAAATGATGTATCCATCAATTATGTTAAAGATCACAAGTGGCGTCAAAGCAATAAATTTAGAAATGGGACATGGAATGGAAGAAATGGACCACGGTGGTTCAAATAATGGAGCCCCTCAACGGCCCTCTGTCTTTGGATCCTCCATCGTTTCGGCCCTGCCGTTTTCTTTCCCTATTTATTGTGTTCGGTGGTTTTGGTGAGGTCACAGTGTCACCAAATATCTCTGTCCATTGATATGCGTAACTCCGTTTTTTCTTTGCAGTAGTTTATATATGTATATTACTCAATATTACAGAAATCGCTCGGCGCTCGCTAGTCGGCAGGAACCATCATGCGCCAAGAGTAATTAATCGGGATTAATCGGGAATCTCGGCGGATCTCGGCAGATTTTACTTTTTTACATATTTAATATCAAAATAATCATAATTTTTTAAATAAGTCTCGAATATAATTTAACTAAAAAAATACACTACACTACATAACCTTAAATGATAATTTAAATAACATAAAAAAATTCCAAATAACATAAGAAAATGTATAATAACGTTATCACAAAAACAAAATTCACAAAATAATAAACCCCAATTTAAATCACAAAATCAAATTCTTGTAAAAATCTGAAAAATAAATAAATAAAAGGCAAAAAAAAAAACTTGTAAAAAATTGAAAATTTTAGCCCAAAAAAAAACTTGTAAAAATCGGCTTTGCGGACGCTCGGCGGGCTTGGCGGATGCTTGGAAGAAATCCGTTCCGCCAAGCACAAAAAGCCAAAGGCTTATCGAGACGGCAGACCATCGACTAGCGATTAATCGGTGATTAATCGGCCGCCAAGACCGATTTCTGGAACACTGATATAACTACTATACTTAGAACATAAATGTATCATGTAACATAAATGAAAAACAAAATTACCATACTCGTGCTACGCAGCGAGTATTATCCTATTACATATAATTAATTCAATTATTAACAATTCATTTATTCATTTTAATATTATATATATTAATTATGTGTTAAATTATTATTATTATTTGTACTGATTATTATGCATGAAGGCATCAACAAATTCTAAAAATTTAGAGTTTATTTTAAATTTTTGTTGAAATATGAAATCAAATTCTACCCCCAATTCTTGCCTCCCAAACATGCCCTAGGAAAAATTAAGGAGCTTTTGAAAATTTCCGAAGTTAACAAATATGATTCTTTTTTATATGGCGTTCTTTTGTACAAAAATAAATCAAAACCGTAATCAAGAAAAAGCTTCAAATATTAATTCAGAAGAAAATAAAATACATTAATTACCTACGCTTTTTTATATATTGCTTTTGTTATTTAATAAGAAGGGATTTTATTATTCCAAACAAAGTTCATTGTGCCCTTCATAACTAAAGATTTTGTGCTGTTACAGCTGGCAGAAATCCCATGGGCCCTGAGTTTGGTGCCAGCCTTGCAGAATGGCGGCTCTCAATCATGAATGGACAATTTCTCCTGTTGTATTAAACTGGAGAGAAGAAAATAGCACTCAAATATTAAAATCGGCAAAAATGTGACAGAAAAATACTTTTACCCGTCTGAATCGAGAAATGTCGACAAATCAATGACTGAAATTTGAAATCGAATTGAAGTCGGATAATATAATTCGAACGGACCGAAATTCGAATGATTCGAAATTTGAACGGACCGAAATCTGAATGATTTGAATTCGTATTAAATCGAAATTCCAATGACCCGTCACTCGAATGATCCGTCATCAAATAAATGAGTTACCTAAACGATCCGTGATGTAAATGGCACGCGACTGACCTAAATAACATACTAACATGTAACACGAGTGTCAACAATTCGAATGATCCGAACTCAAATTATTAAATTATTTTTATGAAAATATTTATTTAATAAGAAGTTATTTTTGTAAAAATAATTTTTTTAATAAATTTTATGTCGAATACAAAATATATAAATTATAATTAATAAATTAATAAAATATTATATATAATAGACGTATTATATGCTATTTTTTTTTTTTTTGAAAATTGTCGTATCGCCGTATCAGTGTCATGTCTGATACGATATTCGTCGTATCCACGCAACATAGATCATAACAAATCCAAATAATCAGAATCATATACATATTTATTCAAAATTTTAAATAATTAGCATCAAAATGATTCGAAAATTTAATATCCCGAAACTCGAATGATTAAGGACCAAATATCACAATACCAATGATCTGGAAATCAAATATTATGGAATCCGAGTGACCCAGAAACTAAATTTCTCGAAATCGAAGTGACTCGAAATCCGAATGACTCGAGAACCACTGAATGATCAAAAAACCGAACGACCCGAGGCTCAAATAACCCGAAAATCTAAATGACTCAACTCATTTGAAAATGAACAATCCCCGATTCGGATGATCCGATGGCCTGCGATTCGAAATGAACTCAATTATATCTTTATTTATTATAATAAATCAATATATTTTGTATATTTAAGGTGAATATTCACTATTTTTTATTAAATGAAAAATATTTTTTTTGCTCTCGTCTATTATTTGATTCCAATGAATATTGAACTCATGACGTATAATTTATTGTGTTATACAGTTTACTACTTGAGTCATGGACTCATTGACTAAATATGTATACATGATAAATATATGATCTGTTTAATAATTTGAGACCCATTTTCGTATTCGTAATCGTAAAGACGAATCTGTTTTCGAACTCGGATATTTTTTTGAAAATAAATGAAGAATGTTTTTTGTCCTCTATCTATTAATGTAAGTATGACTTGAATCCAACGATTTCTCACAACATATGGTCATTTATGTCAAAACACTCAACTAGCTGTGTTATGTGTTCATTGACGATCCGGATATGTTTATTCGAATCCGAATATTTTTAGAGTAACGTCTTGATTTGATAAGATATTGTATAAATAAAACAATATATTTTAGAGGTTATGAATTTGAATCTCATCGGCATCATATAAAAAAAATATATAGACATCAGTCGCGATCACTTGTTGGGTGTCAGTAAAAAAAAAAAAAAATTAAAAAAAAAATAATATCTGGCCATCGACACCACTAGGCAGGTATAATAAATCAAGCCTACTCAAAATCCAAATTGAAACTCTTTTGTGGTGATCAGAAACATATACAGCCTGTCTAGAATTGGATACGAAGATTTTTATTGATAGAGACAATTAAAATAAAAATATACAACTGATTTTGATCAATTGTTAGCTAAATCCTCGAGATACTGCTTTTTTTAATTCTTAATTTTTTTTTTTTTTTTGTTATCGTTGAAAAAATAAATAAACTACGAAAATAAATAATAGGCAGAGAATTGGTCACGTATGCTGTGCGAGCAGCTGTAGAAATTAGTCCACAGATATATCATGTCGGCTACGCCCATTGAAGAACTCTTTATTACTTCATTGTTTCTACTTTTGGGCTTCTACTTATAAAAAAAATAAAAAAACTTTCAAAAAACTCTCCATCTTTTTTGGATATTCTAAAAAACTCCTATTTTTTTGAAAACTCAAAAAAAAAAACTTCTCTACTAAACTTTTATTTCAAATACCGCCTATGAGGTTCAAATTAATCATGAATGATGTTAAAAAAAAATTATGACCAAAATACCCTTATTTATACATATGTAGTAATTACGAGAATATTTTTGTTATTTGTATTAATTTTAAAAAAGTTCTAACTTTTTTAGCTTATAATAATTAAAAAAAAAAATTATCATATGTTATATTTATATAATTTTAATATTTCACACATTACATATATTTGACTTTTATATTTTTTTTCATGAAAGACTAACATAAAATAATAATAAGAAGAACAACAATATTAAAAGAACACCTTGCAAATATTTAAAAATTAAATTATCATGAAACTATTAAAAAAAATACATAAAAGAAGAACGAAAATAAATAAAAAACTAGATGTTTAAAAAAATATTTTTTTATCAATATATTTTCAAGGTGTTTATTTTATTATTATCTGATGTTAGTTTATTATGAATAATACATGAAATATTAAAATTATAGAAACACAACATTTAATAATTTTATTTTTGTGAAATCACTACATGTTAAAAATTATTTATGAATTTTCTTAAAATTAATAAAATTAATGAAAAAATAACAAAAATATGCATATGAAAATAGAAGGGTATTTTGGTCAAAAAAAATTAACACCATCCATGGTTAGTTTTAATCCCTATAGGGGTTATTTGAAAATAAAAGTTTGGTAGACATAGATTTTTTGGAGTTTTCAAAAGATAGGAGTTTTTTAGAATATCCAAAAAGGGTAGGGTTTTTTTGAAAATTTCCCAAAAGATAAATGTGGGCGGTGATTTTTATGTTTTTCATCCATGAATTCAGACTTGAAAGTGGGCGGTGAGTTAATTAGGCTTCTAAATGTTGAAAGAGTTTTGGGGAACGTGTTCTTGTCGGCAATTGATGGTTCCGTGTCATGGACATGAGCTGTGAGCTTGTTTAAGGAAAGGGCATGTATATGTTCATGTTCATGTAATTAACCAATCATTAATTATTTGTTCAAGCTAAATTATGTGGTAAAATAATAATATTATTTCAAAATAAAAAATATAACAAAGTATATTGATCTCGCCATTTTCTCGTAACTTAATTAAATTTTGATTATATTTATTTTATTATTATGTTAAGTCGTGAAAACAAATGACTTTTTTTTTAAACCGGAAAGTAATTCATCTATTAGTGTCAATGGATCATCGTTATACCTTAGAATTTTCAGATCAAATGTTTTATAATGATTGATTTCGAAATAGCTCGTACGATAACAAATACAGTTTCTCTCTCGTGCATAGCATAGCTCATTCAAAAGTAGTATGATTTTATAAATATTCGGAGCTGAAAGAAAAAATAGTAAAACATAAATATTTAAAACAAATAATAGTTCTATTAATATAATGATTAATCACTTGCTTTATTTTTGTCATATCCTACGAAGACATAATCTAGTTGAGAAAGTAGTGTGTTTAATGAGATTGTAGTAAAAGTAAGCCTGAGGTTGTATCTCTTGCAAGGTACGTAATTAACTGACCATGACCTGTTAAGACGACCTGCAAGCCACTCAATTATGAGATTGGATAATTCAAGGACAACTAAGATCTTTTCTCCAAACAGTCTGTACAGTATAAAATTATAAATTGTATCAAAAAAATAATTATTATAAACAGGCTGCTATTTCAAGCACTGTATTGGGCCCCCAATGGTGTTTTTTTTTTATAGTGGGGAGTTCTATCGTACACCATTTTACAAGGGTATTTTGGGTATTTTAGCAATTAATTATATTTGTAAAATGGTGTATCATAAAATTTATTTTTTATGGAAATTTTGGTTTAAATGAACAACAACAAATTCCAATTTAGTTAAACATTAATTGATAAATATATTTGATATCTTATCTTAAATATTCATAAATGGATAATTACTCCAAATACCCTTGAAAATGGGTGTATGATAAGGAAAGTGATGTATGATAGAAGCCCCGTTTTATAATATTGTTCGGTATGGTATGGACCGTATGGAGGCTGAAAAGTGAAAAGGAGCCGTGTCGGTATGAAATATACTATACACCACGCTAATTAAACCCGCAATCTACCCCGCTTATATTAATTAGGAATGTAATTAATGCATTAAGTTTCCTAATCAGTCAATGCGGGCAAGGTGCGGGATAAATTATGGGTGGTGCCTAATATTATTGGTGTCGGTATTGGTATATTGCTATTGCCAGCCATTCTTCTCCTTTGTTTCTTTCTTTGCTTTAGCACTCAATCTTGTCCAAATCCCTCTTTTGGGCTTATTTATAAAATTGTACGTAGCCATCATCTCCATTCAGATATTTTCTGAATTTGTATTTTATTTTATTTTATTTTGTGGTGATATATTTTGGAATATAATATTAATCGTATTCATAATAATTGAAAGAAAATGTTGCACGTACTGCCAACTTTCCTGTATAAAACTTAATAACGTGAATATGTGTTTAACGTTTTTAAGAATCAACACATTAATTTATGATTTAACATTTTAATTATTTGTTAAATCATAAATTAAGATGTTAAATCATGCATTTATGTGTTAATTTTTAAGATGTTAAGTTATATTTACGTCATCAAATTTTTTGAGGAAGAGTTATTGAGGGTATACACCACTACTCATAATTGAAAGACAGCAATTTAAGTGCTCGTCTTGCCTACGGGTTTGTAACCGAAAAAAAAAATAATAAAATAAATTTATTTAAGTGCTCGTCTTTTAAAATTTCAAGTTGTGCATTACTGGCAAATAGGAAAACATTCGGACATACAACTTTTGTTGTGTAAAATATTAATATGCACCATGTTGCAGATAATAATGCCATTAAGGAGAATAAGACTGTTAATTAGTTTATTTAAAAATCGTGCTGGTGCACCTAAACTAATCATTGATTTGATTAATTAATCATCTATAATTCCTCACACAGCTCCTCCTCAATGATTAATGATTAATATAATGACCTCATTAGTCATTATATATAACCATAATATAGAATCAACAAATCAATATATTATAAGCCTAAGACCCAAAAACATTCATAACTTGCAATGATCATAATAGCCCATCCAAAGCCCATTAAACATAATTACACAACCAAATCCATACACATCCAAATATTATGTGCAGAGACTTCACATATAAAACACATTTATTCCCTAAATACATTTTTTCTTCAATATCCAATTTAAATTCTTAATTATCGGCCAAAGGAGCGTAACCTTGTGGTTCTTCGATTTCTTTCGGTGCAATTGCAGCAATGACAACAGAGATCCCAAAAAGAGCAACGACCAAAGCAGTGGAATTTACCAAAATAGCCTCGGTGCCGTATTTGGCAAGTCCCGAGCTCTCTAAGAAGGTGATTTTTTCTAGAAACCCTAACAATGCAGTTGAGAGGGCTAAAATGTAAATTGTTAGACCGAATAACACGTGCCACGGAAGTGCGGTGCGTTTTATGGTCGGCGTTCCGCCAGGGAAGAAGAATGTAACGAACCCAAATATCCACTAAAATAAAATATTATTATTTATAATTTGTTAAATTAAATATAACTGTATAAGTTAATTGTATTTTGAGTGAATTAATTACCTGAACACCATAGAGAGTAATGGTGCCGATTCCGAGCCAGGAATGGAGGCTGTATAAATTAGCAATTCCACTTTCGTTGTGAAATTTGAACGCGAAATAAATTCCAAATGAGCCGAAAACTAGGGCAAATGCGTGAAGAACCAAGTGGATTAGCTTTTTCGTGTCGTGGCTAAATGGTAGTGTTTTATAAGCCAATATAGCTGTATATTGGAAAGGAAATATTAGTGAATTTCGAAAGTAATTTAATTAGATTTTTGGAAATGGAATGAATTGGGGGTTTTTTAGTGACCTTCGCTGCCGAGAATGATGTAGCCTATAAGCATGAGGACTGGATGAAGCTGCATTAATAGAATTTACAAAAAAAAAATGTTTTCATTTGTCTTATTCCAAAATCTGAATTTAAGTAAATTAATATATTATATTTTTGTCAAAAAAAATCCTCTTTTTATAGATTCTCTCAAAAAGAAAACATCAAAGTACATTGAATTATTTTTATCCTCTAATCGTGTTAAATTTAACATTTCGAACATTTAATTTTTTTTGTTGAACAAAATATCTATTATTATATTTTTTTTATTCAATCTAAACTAATAATATTATATTACGATGGTTTATAATACTGTTTTAAGATATATTTTCTAATTTAATGATTTTACATAAATATTATTTTGTGAAAAATACTAGTATTTATAGAAAATCTAATATATTATAAATGATATCACTAAACATCGTAAATTAATATAATGAAGTATTATGTCATATAATATTTTATTTGTTATTTATAAATTTATAATTTTAAATTGAATAAAAATATTTATAAAAAAAATATTGAGGGAAGGTTATATTGGTCCAAAATAATACGAAATGGATCCATTAGGGGATAAAATAATTCAATATATTTTTGTAGAGTATTTTAAGAAAATGCATAAAATAAGAGTGGTTTTGATAAATATGAAAAAAAAGTTAGGACTTTTTAGAACAATTTATCTATATTTTTCAATACGGAACTTGGGATAAAGAGGGTAATGCTTCTCTCCCTTCTTTGGGGACATCAAAATCATGCAAGGACATGAATTTAGGGGTGTCAATGGTGGGGACGAAGAAATATTCCGATTCGAAAATATTTGGATCCGAATGAATTCGGATATGGATATGATTATTAATTTTTGAATCCAAATTTGATATTCGATTTTGATGTCGGGATTAGATCCGGATTTCTGATCTGTATTTTATTAGGATCCGGATACTCGGAACCGGATTTGAGTATCCGGATCCGGATTCATATATTATATATATTCTATGTATCTTATTTGAAATTAGTTGAAAAACATATATAAATTAATGATTAATGAGTGATTTAAAATCACAATCGTAAAATCATATATATATATATAGTTAAAAAATATGTTACGTTATCGTAACATAGTATTAGTTTTAATATCTTAAAAAAGATCATATTCGCATTCGACAATATTCTATATTAATATTCGTTTACTATCCGAATTTGCATCCGGATCCGAATAGTTTCATATCCGGATTATCCGAAAAATAATATGGATATGGATCTGGTACAACCACTATTCGAGCAGTTGACACCCTACACGAATTAGAGTCTATATAAAGACAATTTACCAATCATGTTAATAATTTTTTACTACTTTCTGACCAATTACCAGTTCCAACCTCTAGAAGTCAATAATTATGCGTAGCTTTATATGGTTCTCACAACTTAATAGGCTAAAATGTTTTTCTTTTACTAAATATAGGACCATAAACAGGCTAATTAGTAGTAATTAGCTAAGAAAAAACAGAGAAATGAGTAGTAATAAAAAACCAGGTGAATCGGAAGCAATTGAGAGAGCAATAACTTGGATAAGCATACGAAGATCTAATTGAGAAAGAGGAGAGAAGAGATTAGTACATTGAAGATGAGGTTCTTGTTTGTAGATTCCAGCGCTAAACCACCGCGGAAATTGATGCACCAGACGAGCACCAACACGGCGGCCGCCAGAGCAAGCACGTGCGCGACATAGGTGAACGGGGCTGCCTTCACTCCTAATCCACCCATCTCCTCAATTTCCTTCTTCTTCTTCTTCTCTAGTCTAATTCTCTTTTCTTGAAGAAAGAGATAAGAACAAGATTAAAGAAGAAAACAGAGCATTAAATTGAATTAAAGATAGTCCTGACAGGGACGGCCAGATCTGGACTCTGGATGAGAGAGACGGAGATGAGGCCGTCCTGTGTTGGACACATACGGGACATACGTGCATCGCATCCGTTCATAGAAAAAGAAGCGAGGAGACAATAAAGATAGAACACGCGGAGCACGAGACTGTCACAGGTCGTTGAAAAAACTTACCTGGACATGGCGTTCTAATGGATGGAAATAATGCTCTTCTCCATTTTCGTGTTTTAAGCTCATTCATTAAATGGTGCTCCATCGGTCCATGGATTATTGTATTACGTCAGTAATTACGCAAGCCCGATGGTTTGGTAGCTACATTTACTGTGCAGTAACAGTGTATGTATGGTTTCATACTTCATTTCGTCTATGGGTTGATAAGTTTTCATTTCATTTCGTTTATTTTTAGGTGTTCGATGACAGGTTAGGAATGATAGTTTTCACATCTCAAAACTCATGATACTATCTTAAATACATGAAAAACCTAGGATAATGACCCTTGCCTCCAACTAGATTTTTGGAGAGCAAAGCAAACAAAACAACATGCATTATTTTATTTTATTTATTTATTCTTTCAACATGCATCAATCATCATTGATAGGATGTATATCATTAATTGAATTTTCATGAATCATGTCGTTTTTTCATGCATACTTTTTATTTGCATTATTTAATTAACTAATTTAATTTATGAAATTAATTAATTTGTTTCATTTAACTATCATGTTTTATTTATTTACTTAATTTAATTTGAACAAATAAGTATTTTGTTAATTGACGTAGTCTTTCCATATTTATTCGTATCCGGTATCGTATTCGTATCCGTATCCGTATCCGTATTATTGGATAATGTATTATCATCCGTATTTATATCGGATATCGTATTCGTATTAGAAATCGAATATTTGATACCGTATACGTATATATTCGTATTCGTATCCGTATTCATATCATATATCAAATATTGGATATCGTATTTGTATCTATATTAAAAATAATAGGATCACATACACAAACCACCGAAGTCAACCCGATTTTTAATTTTGTATATAAAATATAAGTGGGACCCACCTATTTAATTTCCTCCAATTTCTTTTTTAACACATCGGTGCTGATTCTGTGATTACGTGGATTGATTAGGTGATTCTAGTGTTTTTGTTTTTTTGTAGTAACCGTGTTCGAAAAAAAAAAATCGAAAAATAACCGATTTCAAAAAATATCTCAAAACTAATCCCTACCGGATTTTAAAAATCTTGTGCCAACTGATTTCAAAAACCCGGTTAATTAATTAGGTTAAACAAATCTTAATCAGAAACTGGAAAGATTTAAAAAAAACCAATAGGTTTTATAAACCCGGTGGCAATTCTTAAAAATTGACCTGATATGAGTACCCAACTTTTACCCCCACGTTTTTATTTTTTTATTATTATATTTAACGAACATGGAAAGTATCACATGTTGGTTCAAATTTCCTGATAGTTTGATTATTTCAAAACACTGTCATTACTAACGTATACATCCAGAAAAGTGCAGGATAATATAGGTACGATACGAAGATGAAGGAGGGCTTGTGAAGTCTCAAGATGAACAAGACAAGAAGAACACAAGGAATGTCATTGGAATACATCAAGAATCAAGATGTTGAAGCCTTCCGTGAGTGGGATGCGCCACAAATAAACCATAGGTAGAAACCTAGTAGATCTCAAGTAAAATCATGTTCAAAATAACAAAGAGTTCAATCAAGCATGAAGTGCGTTCTGAACGAACTCAAAGTCCGTTCAGAACGGACTTGCCACATATCAAAATATTATCTCTTGATAAGAACCAAAACTGTCACAGGATTGTGTGCGTTCGAACGAACAAACATGTCCGTTCGAACGGACATTTAGAATCCGTTCACCCACCATTTAAGTGCGTTGAACGGACAATCCTTCCTGTGAACACAAAATGCAATGTATAATTGAGTCCGTTATGAACGGACCCACAAATGTACTTGCACGTTATTTTGAAACGGCTAGTACAAACTGCAAGTGCGTTCAGAACGAACATTGTGCGTTCGAACGCACTGGCAGTTTTCTGAAGGATTTCTATAGAGAGTATAAATAGAATCCTTCTAGGGCTTCTCTCTCCCACTTCTTCACTTTCAAACTTTTAAAACCAAAAGAGAGAAACCCTAAGCTTTGATTATCCATATCCATTGATAGCTTGAGAAACCCTCTTTAGATCGTTGATCTACTTTCGAAATCCTCCACTAATCGTATCCCACTCACGTGACCGATCACGTTGTAGCTCGATTAGTGAAAAATTGTAATAGGCTAGTGCTACAAATTGTAAAGAGCCTAAGCTATAGATCGATAGAAAGCGTGTAAATCGATCTAGGCGACACCTTGTAATCGAGTGAGTTGGAATTCAATCGAAAGCCAAAAAGAGGCACAAGGCATTCCCGGAGACGTAGGTACTCGCAAATAATTGAGTCGGTCAATTAAACGAGTAAAGGATGAGTTAAAGCGACATAGCAACCACCTACCGAACTTCGTAAACAAACATCTTGTGTTCAAGTGTTAGTACGGTATCATCTTTATCATCTAAATTATTAATAATTCCGCACCGTAAATTAGGTTATCATCTAAAGTAAGTGTACGTTAGATTAACAAATTTACCCTCCCTTCTAGGTTAGAATTAACCAACATCACATATCATATCAATAATAATTAATTTAATATATAATTAACATTGCTTTGAGTGAATAAATTTAAATTAATATTAACTAATTATTAATGATATATTTTTTAATTATTATGTTAATTAAGTATGTTTATTCAAATATGAAAAATTCGACGGGGAAATCGTGGGGCAAAATAAAATTTCTCTTTATATATATATATATATATATATATATATATATATATATATATATATATATATATATATATATATATATATATATATATATATAAGTTTTTATATTGAATTAGGAGATTACCCGCGTTTCGCGTCGAGTTTGTTTCATTGATTTTGTCATATGCATAATATTTATTTGTGACTTTTTTAGAACAAACGTAACAAAAAATTTGTGAAAATAATACAAAACATTTATTTTTGAATATGACATAATGCAAAATATTTATTTAGTACTCTAATACGACATACAAAAATAATAAAAACACTACTATAAGAAAACAAAATAATATGCGTTAACATAAATAAAAAACAAAATCATATGATATTTTAAGTTTACATATCTAAAAATAAGAATAATTGAAGGAAATACAGTTTCAGGATCAACCGTAAAAGTGTACACAAGGATAAACGAATGTAAGCGTACATTTGTGGTCATATCGTTCAGTAGGAAAATCCAATTTGAATGGTTCAAATTGGGTTAGATAGATAATAAGATTATCTACAACCTTCATATAGAAATATATTTCATATGAACGAAGTATCAGTGTCGTTTCTATGAAATACCGAAAGGCTGCAACAGTATGACATACAGTTAGTAAAACAGTCATAACTTTTGCATACGAACTCCAATTGGGCCAGGCCAAATTGGGTCGTGTATATAATAAGATTATCTACAACTTTTGTGTTGGGTGATTTTCTGTCAGAGGAATTTACCAATTTCGTATGGACAGAATACTGGACAGATACATGCAACTTTCTGTGTGAAAGAGTGTATATTGGATATACATGTCTTTTGGCCAATCCTAATCCTATATGATATAAATAGGATTTTCTCTCTCATCTGGTGTGGTTCATTCAGTTAATTAATTCAGAATATTCCAGAGAATTGTGAGACAACTTTCTAGAGAGAGAAAGGGTGTAAAGAGAGAGAAACCGTGAAAAGGTGTTTTCCGGTATAGAGAATCAATCAATCGAGCAAGTTCGCCGGTGCTTCGTCTAGGCAGTTGCATCCGCGACCGACGTCTTACGAGTCAAGGTGGATACAAGTAGAGGAGCAACATCTGGGGCTCTTTCGGTTGTGATCGATTCGGAGGAACGAAATCTGCCGGAGACGGAAACGAGCGAATCGAGTAACGGGCTGTGGAAGCATGCGGGCATGGAACGCACGAAGACAACCCGAGGCGTGTCAAGACGGTGGGAGACGTGCGGTATGGGACGTACGGGCTAGTCACCAACGTGACACCGAAGAAAAAGAAGGATGCGAGCGATCAACCCGTCGTGCGTGATCAATTTCACGCTGGTAATCGTCTATCCTACTTTGCATCGTACCCTCGAAGTCATGGCGTGATCTTGGATTTAGGGAAACGGACCAGGCCTTCATATCCGCTGCGCGGGCCCGGGGATGGGTGAATTCCCAACAGTGGTATCAGAGCGATCGCCATCGATTCGAGGGTCGAATCATAGTCGTATATTCGATATACGCACGGGTTATCAAAGTTCGTACCCGTTTGCATGATGATAGATATAGAGATTCAAATTTCGTCAAAAATCACAAGTAGAATTCACTAGAGATCAATCAAAAGTTGATTGAGAGTATCTAGGAATGATCGTGAAAAGGTTTCATGATTTATCGTTTCAGAAACGAGCGAAAACGGAAGAAACGGCAAAATCTGCAGAAAATTAGAATACGAAACAGTGAGTAAAACTAAGATAATTTTCAGTGGGAAACTCCAAATTGATTGGATCAAATTGGTGTAGTTAGATAATGAGATTATCTATGACTTTGATACAGAAAGTTGTTTCATTTGAACGAATTATCAGTGTCGTTTTTATGGAATAATGAAAGGGTGCGACTGTTTGACATACAGAGACTAAAACGTCCGTAACTGTCGCATCGAAACTCCAATTGAGTCCAATCCAATTGGGTTAGTTAGATAATAAGATTATCTAGAACTTTTGTTCACGTTCCAAGTCGGTTGGAACAATTTAATATTTTCGTTTCGACAGAATACTGAAAAGGTGTCTGTAGTTTTCTGGTTGAAAAGGTGTCTATTGGATATACTTACCTTTTCGTTTGTCCGTATTTTACTAAAACTGGTATAACTTTCAGTAGTAAACTCAGATTTGAATGGTTCAAATTGGGTTAGTTAGATAATGAGATTATCTAGAACTTTCATGTTGTAATATATTTCATTTGAGCGAAGTATCAGTGTCGTTCTAATGAAATACCGAAAGGATGCGACAATTTGACATATAGTCAGTAAAACTGCCGTAACTTTCGGGTCCGAACTCCAATTGGGCTGGGCCAAATTGGGTTGGAAAGATAATAAGATTATCTACAACTTTCGTGTTAGTTGATGTTCTGTCAGAGGAATTTACAATTTTAGTTCTGACAGATTACTGAAAGGGTGTATGCAGTTTTCTGTTTGAAAAGATGTATATGAGATATACATACATTTATGCCTATCTTTATCTCTAATCAATTAATTCAATCATACTAGCATATTAGATAATTAATTATTTAGAATAATTAGTCTCCCTAAATAAATCATATGCATTTAGAAATCTTGTGATAGTGATATAATATGATTATGTCACGAATTATTTAAACATGAATGTCATGATCCCTCATAATATTTAAGTCGTGGAAATGCCTTCCATATCATCAACCATCGAAATTGGTATCACAATATGTGTGTTTCTAGGCCTTCGTCATGCACACATGTTGATGGTATTAATGGGTGGCAAGCGTTAAATGGGGACTTACGTGTTTCTAGGCCTTCGTCATGCACGTGAGTAGTTCATTTGAACGATACGTTTGATATGGTTATGACTTAACCGTCCAAGCCAATGCGATTGGAGTTCGGGGCATAGTTAGAATGCACACACGGAACTGGGATTATATGTGATATGATCCATCACCGAAATTCTAAAATGTTCGAGAGTCGCATATGATGCGATTGGATTATATCCTACCTAAATAAGCGAGATCCCACTCGATAGGCCTTCGTCACTTGTGGGAGGATTGCGAAATATGGATCTCGGGTGTTATGGACTTGGAGTCCCGTATCGGTATGAGGGTTATCGATTCGATAAAATAACACTATCATATAATCATCATATAAGCATATAGATTAAGTACGCACGGTTAGGAGCTTAATCTTCATCATCCGTTTAGAATTATGATTTCAATCAAACACCAAATATATATCGATGAGATCGATATGATAGATGGCTTTTGGGTCGGAATTACCGTAATTAACCTTGATAGTCAAAGAATAGTTCTTAGACTTAAAGGAACGTGTTGGACACGGAAATGGTAGATTCGGGGCTCGAGGCTTTGGCTTTAGATAAAGCCGGGTTCGATACACTTTAAGAAGGAATCGAACAATATTACGTGCCTTGTGGTGGCATGTATAGACGCAGATTTCTCAAAATAGTTTTGAGAATTTGGGTGTATATGAAAATAAAACACAACGCTTATGAAATAGTTTCAAGAGCTAGAGCGCGTTGAATGGTTCAATGCGGCTCAAAGAGTAGGTTAATTTTGAGACGCCTTATGGGTCTTTGATTAACACTCGTGTGTTGATGGTACGAGATTTGATCTTCGTGACCGAATATCATATGCATTCGATAGATAAGTCGATCCCGAAATTGCATGTGATGCGATGTAAATTTGAATAGGAGATGCTTAGAGTGTCCGAGGAATCCAATGCATTGAGATGCATGGATGTCCTTGTAATTCAAGGACGGGATCGAAAGAAATGTATGTCTAAGGGTATTTTCGGAAAATGTTTTCCAAACAGAAAGTTCGGACAAGGAGTTGTCCAAACTAATGACTCAAAGAACGGTGAAATCCGAGGAGGATTAAACCTAGAAGTTGATTGCTTCCTTTGGCATTGCCGTCTTGGCCATATGAATGAGATACGCGAATCTAGATTTCATATGATGGATTGCTAGAATCATTCGAATTAGATCCGATTGATTAATGCGATACTTATTTATTAGGCAAAACGACAAAGGGCATCATTCTCCAAAGGTTGGAGAAAGATCCAACAAATTATGGGAAATTACATTTAGATGTAATGTTCCGATAAGTTCCAAGGCAAGAGGAGGCTATCGATATTTTGTTACGTTTACGGACGGTTAAAGTAGATTCGGTAATATCTGTTTAATGCGTGCCGAAACTGATACTTTTGAAAGGTTCAATAAGTTTCAAAACGAAATACAAAATTGACTTAGCAAGAAAATCAAAGCCCTTTGATAGGATCGAGGAGGCAAGTATTTGAGCTACGTAATTCGATAGGATCGAAGATGCGATATTTGAGTTATAAATATTGATTATCATTCATGATTGTGAAATCGTTTCCCGATTATTTTCATTTCGGAACATTGAGATGTGTCCGAAAAGAGGAATTGAACGCATGTTGGACATGGTTCGATAAATGATAGGTCAAACGGATCACCCAAAAATGTTTTGGGGATACGCCCTCGAGACAGCGGCACTAATGAAGGGTTGCATATATGATATGGACCATATACCTTCTAATCGGTACAAAAGACGCCATAAAAGATATGGATCGGAATTGTTCCGAAGTTGTCATTTGTACAGATTTGTGGATGTGAGTATATTTCGAAATTTGTTTCGGTTAAACTCAATGCCAAATCTGAAAATTGTTCATTTATGACATATATCCTTAAGGAAATTAAAGGGTATTAGTTCTAACGTTCCGACGAAAATAAGATTTTCGTGGCTCGAAGAGATGCCTTCTTGGAGGAGGACTCGATGCGCACAAGTTTGAAACTTGATGTTGCTAATCTCTATGTGGGCTAGTGGGAGTAGAATAAATCTCGAAAGAGTTCGAGATCTGAAAATGAACATTGTACCGATGAATATTGACACGACTTCATCAAGAGTTGATGAATACGAGTCGAACACACAAAGGAATTATTTGTAGATCAAGTAGGCTCTATCATAAGCCGGTAAATACGGATTTACCGTGGCTAATGATGATAGATCGAAATCATATGATGATTCGATATCCTACAGGGATGCTATGAAAGGTTGATTCCACATGACATGATGTCATGAATTCTGAGATTCGATCCGTGTAAAATTATCATGTTTAGAACTTGATTTCATTACTTTCCGGGTTAAACCCGTGAAAAGACAATGGGTTTTCAAGATGAGAACCGACACAGATAGGAATACGCATATATGCAAAGCGAGGCTCGTAGCGAAGAGTTTCAAGAATTTCATAGTCGGACTATGAAAAAAACGTTTTCGCATGTTGCCATGCTTTCACATTCTCGAAATTCTGCTTGACATGGTCACGTATTATGACTATGTGATGTGGCAAAATGGATGTTAAAACCGAATTTCTTGACAGAAATTTTATGAAAGAATGTGTACTTGACACAACCTTACGGTTTTGTCGATTCATAAGAATCGGGGATAAGATATGCACGCTTTAACGATCCATATGATGGATTAGAGAAAGCTTCTCGGAATTGGAATATTCATTTTGATGAAGTTATAAACTGCTATAACATTGTCGGAATGAATGGAAACTTTGTGTACACATGAAGGTTAGTGGGAGCCGCGTTATATATCTTGTAACGACACAAAATTTAGGCGAGACCTCTTATGAATTAAGCGTGAAGATATATAGGATAGATCTAAGAAGTTCCTCGTTCTATATTATAGCAAGTATATCGACATATAGTTGAAAAAGGTTTTCAACATATAACTCCTTGGCGGAGTTAAATAGAGATGTCAAATGGCAGAAATTTTCTACGGCTCGATGTGAGACATCAAGCAGGGCGAAAATAAAAATATGATGTTTTACATTCGATGTGAGGATCTATTATATCTGTCATGATATGTATGTGGCTATATGTCGTATAGATGAAGCGTCTAATTCACCGTCAATAAAATCCAAGGAATCACAAGAGTTTGAATGTAATGCGATTACATGAGACTAACTCTCGTGAATGTATAATGGTTATACATATATATATACATAATGGTTATGTATATTTAAATCATCGGGATTTGTATTGATAGCGGTGAATGTTATCCTTGAATACTTCACAAAAGAATTCAGGATTTTATTTTATCTATAATGGTGTGGAGGACGTGTTGGTTATAAAGAGTTATAACAACGACAGTTTCCAAAGATTTAGCACGTCCAAATATGTAGCACGACTTTCGATCACAAAGTGTGTACATGATTTGCTTAAACGAAAACATGGTTATGTGGAAAGGTTCCACATGACCAATAATGATTCTATTTACGGAGGCGAGTATATTGTGGTTATGAATCACAAAAGGAAGCGGTATGGATCAAGGATACATGACCAAACTCGAGTAGTCACGAGTTATCGGATTTATGGTTGTATATTGCGTGACACGCAATAGTACAAGCCAAAAATGCCGAGGTCACAACCACTTCTAGCCTATACTCAGAAAATTTCATTGATCCATGAAATTTTATGAAATGATGTGATTGTAGGTATTGGAAATGTTCCAAACCTGATGTTGATTAACACTAACGGCAACGTGCGGACCCGTTTACAAGACCGCTCTCTCTAGTCGCGCATGACTGTCATGCGATGACTATGGGTATGGAGATACCTAGAGGAGGAAGAAGAGAGTAGAGTGTAGTTATCTAATACGATAGTCCTCGCAGGTTGTGGGTATGGAGATACCCATAGGTAAACGTTGTATCATCCAAATACTTAATCCGTATGAATGCATCCCTTTTAAAAATTTTGTTTACTTAAATTTTCATGCATTCACCTTATATGAAAACTGTGTGCGGGGTTGTGTAATATGATTACATGAACCTTGATTTGAACTTGTGTGAACGTCGACATGGTTGAGGACCATGTGCAGCGAAACCGTCACACTTAAAGTTTCATTTCTAAACATCCCTAGTCGCGGGTCAGTTTGCTTAAGAGAGAAGCATTTCTATTACAAGGGAATAGACTGAACGCGTACACTAGTACGTTAGCCGAGGAGATGATTATGTTTTGCTAATCATAGGACAAAGGTGTTTGTCGAATCGGGAACGTAGATATATGCTAGGTGACATATATTGGATATGACCGAAGCCGCGAGACCATGACATGGTTTAGTCATTATAGATGGACTCGCGACGAGTAGGGTATTAGGTTCCTCATACTTGAGGGGACCATTGATTGCGTTACGTGCGTAACACAATGCTTTGATATGATCTTACGCTCACCGTAACAGGGAGTTAAAACGGTCATCATTGGGTATTGTCCGAAACACGGAATTCAATGTGAGTCTCCAAGATAGGAATTGTTTATTCCGAAAGGAAGAGATATCTCTTTGGCCACTCGATGAATTGATTAACGAAAACTGTGGCCACAGTCAATGATATTAACGGTTAATATCGATTGAAATTTGTTAACTCAATTCAGACTCGAGGAATAAGTATAGTTAATCAAAATATAAGGATGACTATAACCATGGCTTTTGATTAACGGATATCGATAACAAGAGAACTAATGACCGCTATTCAAGATAGGCACAATGATCACAATCATTCTTCGTGTTAACATGGGTAGCCATGATGGAGTGACTAGATCCCGCTCATGGACTTGTAGTGCTATGGAAACAGCCTACTGCCATCGTTAACCGAACCTACATGGTCACACAACGAGTCGTACTAAGTCGGGCTTGATTATAAAATTGGCACATAAGATGTGCGTAGCTTGGTATTTGATACGCGAGCTATATTCTCTAAAATCGTGCATATTGGATATGCATGAGTACCTTTTAGGTAGATCTAAAATTGAGTGGGAGACTGAAGGAAATACAGTTTCAGGATCAACCGTAAAAGTGTACACAAGGATAAACGAATGTAAGCGTACATTCGTGGTCATATCTTTCAGTAGGAAAATCCAATTTGAATGGTTCAAATTGGGTTAGATAGATAATAAGATTATCTACAACCTTCATATAGAAATATATTTCATATGAACGAAGTATCAGTGTCGTTTCTATGAAATACCGAAAGGCTGCAACAGTATGACATACAGTTAGTAAAACAGTCATAACTTTTGCATACGAACTCCAATTGGGTCAGGCCAAATTGGGTCGTGTATATAATAAGATTATCTACAACGTTTGTGTTGGGTGATTTTCTGTCAGAGGAATTTACCAATTTCGTATGGACAGAATACTGGACAGATACATGCAACTTTCTGTGTGAAAGAGTGTATATTGGATATACATGTCTTTTGGCCAATCCTAATCCTATATGATATAAATAGGATTTTTCTCTCTCATCTGGTGTGGTTCATTCAGTTAATTAATTCAGAATATTCCAGAGAATTGTGAGACAACTTTCTAGAGAGAGAAAGGGTGTAAAGAGAGAGAAACCGTGAAAAGGTGTTTTCCGGTATAGAGAATCAATCAATCGAGCAAGTTCGCCGGTGCTTCGTCTAGGCAGTTGCATCCGCGACCGACGTCTTACGAGTCAAGGTGGATACAAGTAGAGGAGCAACATCTGGGGCTCTTTCGGTTGTGATCGATTCGGAGGAACGAAATCTGCCGGAGACGAAAAACGAGCGAATCGAGTAACGGGCTGTGGAAGCATGCGGGCATGGAACGCACGAAGACAACCCGAGGCGTGTCAAGACGGTGGGAGACGTGCGGTATGGGACGTACGGGCTAGTCACCAACGTGACACCGAAGAAAAAGAAGGATGCGAGCGATCAACCCGTCGTGCGTGATCAATTTCACGCTGGTAATCGTCTATCCTACTTTGCATCGTACCCTCGAAGTCATGGCGTGATCTTGGATTTAGGGAACCGGACCAGGCCTTCATATCCGCTGCGCGGGCCCGGGGATGGGTGAATTCCCAACAATAATAACATTTTAAAAGTTCAAGATATTATTTGTGTCAGGTAAATTTTTATCTTTCATGTTCATTATTGAAAAATATTGTTTTATAAATTGGAGTAGTTATTTGTGTTTGGTAAATTAATATTTTTTATTTTTATTACTTTTTAAAAAGATTAACATGTTTTTTTAGTAAAAGTACAAAAAAAATATACTGAGTAGAATTTACAATTTTTTTAAATTATAGTTCTAGAAATACTAATAATTATACTTAAATGTCACTAATTATAGCTACTTTTATATTGTATTTGTTTACGTAATTTTCACAACTTTAAGTTCGAGAAAAATATATTTGATATATGATAATATGAAAATCAAAATAATAAAATTCAAGAGAATATTATTGTTAGATATTATATATTTAAAAAATACTAATATATTTTATGTATATTTTATGATATTATATATTAATTTATTAGTGGTAGATATTTAAACTCGTCAAGTTTCATTTGTATTCAAATTTGACCATATAACATAATGTGAAAAAGTATTATTATTTTATTATTCTTGATAAATGTTCTTTTTTTTTGGGGTAGAAAGTTGAATTTCTTTCGCCTTGTGCAAGAAAAAAACATAGGAATGAAATTTTTATCACAAAATAATAATAATTAGAGTTTACAAAAATTAAATATAATTTTTGCCAAATTTAACACCAAACTAAATGAATATGGAAACAAATCTCATATACTAATTCCTACAACCAAGTCTGGTCCTCTGGACGCCTGGACATCGCATCCCAAGGATTAAGACGTGCCATTAATTATGAATCAAAATATTAAATCATATTTCTCAATATAATTTTTTCTAACTAGTCATTTTCTTCCAATATCTTAAAAAAAATATGTCCCCGATCATTTATTCAATAAACATGATTCATATCATACAGAACAAATTTTTTTTTTTTTTTTTTGTTGTTGCTGCATTAATACAGAACAATTTCAAAAACTTAGTTTTGGATATTATCTCATCAGTTAATGCAACTTATAGTTACATGTACGATTGTGTGAACTAGTCAAGCACACGAAAGGCCCGGGGACCAGGAAACTAAAATCAATAATATTAGGCACCACCCACACTTTACCCGCACTTTACCCGCAATTGGTTGATTAGGAAATTTGTTGCATTAATTACCTTCTTAATTAATACATGCGGGGTAGATTGATGGTTTATTTAGCGGGGTGTATAGTATATTTCAAACTAAAATAGAACAGAAATAGAAAGTTTTTACATACCATTCTCTTACAAATCTTATAAAGCCCAAATCTAGAAAAGAAATCCTAACATAAAATCGAAAAAACCTACAAACATTAAAAAAAAGAATAAAAAAAAGAAGAAGATTGTATGGATTGTGTTTGATTGTTAGTAAGAAGGAAAATTTTACTTTCGTCCCCCTAACTCATTTTTTTGTTTTTTATGCTTATTTCGAAAATAATTAGCGGAGTAATTAGCAATTCAGTAAACACACAAAAATGAATTAATCGTTGATTTCAACGTACCAATAAAGATATATGCTAATTAATAATTAATTATTTTATATATATATATATATATATATATATATATATATATATATATATATATATATATATATATATATATATATATATATATATATATATATATATATATATATATATAAATATTACATTAATTTAGTATTAATTGAATTAGTAATTAATTATTCATCATTAACACCATAATGTCATGTGACAACATAAAAAATAAAAATCATAAATTATATGAGCATCATATGTATATACCCTATTAAGAAATAACTAGAAGTAACTGTAAAATACCACACTACTTTTTACTTTCTTAATATAATCTAAGGACACAATTGCCCCCAATTCTAAAATAAATAAATAAATACAAGTACACATAATTCCATATCATTTACGGTTGTCAAAGGGGTCGGGTAATATCTGAACCGAAGCGGGATCATATCCGAAAAATATCCGGATCTTGATGGATACTCAAAACTGTTTTTTATTTTACGAACACGGATTCGGATCTAGATATGGATCTCGAATATTAGGGGGGGTTGGATATGGATCTTGGTGAAGGAAATACAGTTTTGGATCAACGCTAAAATGGCACGTAGAAGGAAAAAACGAACGTACGCGTTCGTGGGCATAAGAAACAGTTTTAGTAAAACTAATATAACTTTCAGATAACGACTCCAATTTGAATGATTCAAATTGTGTTAGATAGATAATGAGATTATCTAGAACTTTCATGTAGAAATATATTTCATTTGAGCGAAGTATCAGTGTTGTTTTAACGAAATACCGAAAGGGTGCGACAGTTTGACATACAGTTAGTAAAACCGTCATAACTTTAGCATCCGAACTCCAATTGGGCTGGACCAAATTGGGTTGGAAAGATAATAAAATTATCTACAACTTTCGTGAAGGTTTAAAGTCGGTTGGAACGATTTAACAATTTCGTTTCAACAGAATACTGAAAGGGTGTATGCAGTTTCTGTTTGAAAAGGTGTATAGTAGATATACATACCTTTTGACCCATCATTATCCTATGTTGAATAAATAGAATGTTTCTCTCTCTCTCTAGATAGACAATTCAGAATAAGATTATTCAATCAATTAAAGTCTTTTTCGGTCCAGAAATTAGAGAGACGTTTATCACGTGTTGAAAGAGTGCGAAGAGAAAGAGAGAAAGAGAAAAAGGTGTTTTCTCAGTTTAGATAATCAAACGCAATCATGCAAGTTCGCCGGTGCATCGTCTAGGCAGGTGCATCCGCGACCGAGGTGCTACGACTCACGGTGGATAGGGGTAGAGGAGCGACACTTGTGACTCTTCGTTTGTGATCAAACCGGAGAAGTAAAGGAGTGAAAGGATGTGGAAACGTGTGGATATGGGACGCACAAAGACAATCGGAGGCATGCCAAAACGGTGGGAGACGTGTGGTATGGGACGCACGGGCTAGTCACCAACGTGACACCGAAGAAGAGAAGGATGCGAGCGATCAACCCGTCGTGCGTGATCAATTTCACGCTGGTAATCGTCTATCCTACTTTGCATCGTACCCTCGAAGTCGAGGCGTGATCTCGGAATTTGGGAACCGGACCGGGCCTTCGTATCCGCTGCGCGGGCCCGGGGACGGAATAATTCCCTTCACTTGAATATTAGGGGGGTTGGATATGGATCTATATTAGGCATATTCGGATATTATCCGTAACCAGCTATGTATCCGGTTATTATTCAGATCCGGATATGTATTTCGAATTTTGGATATGTAGCCGGGTACTATCCGGATTTGAATAATAATTCGCATCCGAACAATTATTAAATGTGATTATCTGTTTCGAATATATATTTGAGATATTGATTAGTAGTAACACATTATATATACAATAATGATACGTATCTATATTTCGCACTTAAATTTTACCTAAAAATATACGTGACAAATCACATTGCAACCATGTTAAAGTTTTAAATGGAAATAAAATTCTAGGATTCTTAAATTTGACTGTCACGTTTGTTTCTAGGTACAAATCAAGATATAAAATTTGTTACATATATAATTATTTGATAGAAAATATATGTAATATGTATGTTCATAGATAATTGTTACAACACATTACATATTATATGTTATATAATTCTTTTTATTTTTCTTCACTACTACATTACATGATACTTTTTTAATTTCAATTATGAAGATGGAGAACTATAATCTTATATTCACTGCAATTTGACAAGTATTAGAATCATAATTAAAAGCTTTCGTGGGATTCAAGGGGTTCTAGTCTAAGAAAGGAGATGAATTGAATTGGATAAAATATCCAAACAAGAAATATTGGGATAATTTGGCGGTTACTGGTTATTGCATAATTCAGGAGTTCAAATGGATAATGATTAAATTTTCTATTCAAAAAGTTGGCAAGGATTTGACATGACAATATAGAGGTTAATAATTACAGGGGGTTAAATGAGATTTACATTCTTGTTCATATGGAAGAGATTTTGGGTCCTGGTATTTTTTCTGTTAGAATCCGAAGAATTCACAGGAAATTGAGGACAAAATTGCCAAAATACACGAATTGGATAAAACGACGACGATAATTGAATCATCCATTACAAGTGCTTGATTATATTTGACTGAGTACAGTAAACTTATATGCAACTATACCAAAGTTTTTTAGTTTTTTTTTGGAAAAAGAATTTACACTATATATGATCTGTCCTTAAAAATCCAGTGTAATATTTGCAAATTTACACGATAAAATCATAAAATGCCCTGAAAATACTAAAAGAAAAGAAAAGAAAAGAACGAACCTTAATATATGTACGCTAAGCATTACTATGAAATCGACCATCCTCGCGAGATCTTTTTCCGAGACCAACACCAAAACTCGGGCTATCTTTCTTTCTCCACACCAACTTGCTCTGCTTCGCTTTTCCTTGTCTCGTGAACGAAAGATTCTACACACCCACCACCACCATAAAACTTAATAAAATATTTATAAAATTAAAGTTAATAAAAAGAAATAAACAAATGAATTGTTCGTTACCTGTCTCGCTCTCTTGTCGACAGGAGTCCAAGTTTGGGAAACCAAAGCCTGGTTTTGTCTCTCCACGGAATCGGAATCCTTGTTCCTCTCACTACTGTTCGGAATTTGAGTCGGGGGAAACTTAAAATCCTTCCATTTTTGCTTGATCGGATTAATCGTATTGTTGTTAGATCGTCGAAACCGGTAATTTTCCATTTTTGCCCCTGCCTCTTTACTTCCTTGATATCTATAACTATCGATTATAGAAGGGCTTTTGGTCTTACAATACGTCTCTTTACTTCTCGAACCCGTACTCGTACTCGAACTCGAACTAGAACTCGAACTCCTTTTCTCTGTTTCTCCTCCACCCAGGAACTCAAATCTCCATGATGCCGGACCCGGCTTTGCATTCCCGCTAAAATCCGAACCGTGATTCTGTTTCCTGGAATTCCAATCACTAGTATTTTCTTCATCCAGCTCAGCCGAGCTGGGAAAGCTGCGCACGCTATAATTCCCAAATCCTGGTTTTGTTAAAGGGATACCATTTCTTGGATTTGGTTTGTTATAATTTCTCGAATCGGGTTTAAATGCAAAATTCGATATCTCCGAATTAAATGCAATTTCTTCATTCAATTCAACATCCATATAATCACTCTTACTACTCGTTAGTATTCCCTTTTTTCTCCCAATAAAGTCATCAACAATAGAGCTCACACTCTTCTTTTTCTTCGTCATTTCATCGTCGAACTTAAACGGGTTACCACCAAACAATTGATCGTTTACCAGCTCATGAGAAAACTTCGTTCTTTTAACAGAGGAACTCAAGTCTGAACCAATTGAGCACGACTCAGTAGTCATGACAGACTTAGACTCGCCAATCTCCCCAAATCTACACAACGCGCTGAACAAACAAACACTCTCATTCGAAACACAGTATCTACCAAGAGATTCAATTCGCCTCTCGTTTGACCATTCGAGAAAGTCAACTAGGGTTCCCCCAGTGGATAAGATCGCATGGGCCGAGAGAGGGTTTATCGAAGGGAATTTCGTAAGGAAGGATTCGGCGAGGGTTTCGGATTCGGAAACTGGAGGGAAGGGGGAGTGGGTTGGACTGGAGAGGTTGGTTATGCATGTCATGATGATGTCATCGGTGGATTCGGACGTGTGGGAGCAGAGTAACTGGAGATTCATGTCTAGATTCGCTGATGCGGAATATAATGTGTCGGAATATTCCATTACTTCTGTTAACATGTTCATTTCTCCTTCGAATATCTAAAATATTATAATTAATTAAATTAAGTAAAAATATTAAAAATTTATTATTTTTATTGATTTAATTTATTAATTACCATGATGCAGCCAGAGAAGGAATAGCTCAGAGACATGAGAACATTGGTGGCTATATTCTCGATGAAAATTTGAATGGGAGAAGGAGCTTCGTTCATATTCATACCTCTTTTCTTAAACGTACCCATTTCGTACCAGACTAAGCAAACTCCAGCTGAGAAAACCAAGTCTAGAGAGAGATTAACGGCTCTCTCGATAACTCGAGCTCCGTTTTTCTCCAAGTTAAGGATTTTCTGGTACGAACTTCTTCGAGACGTGAGCGTTGGTTTTTCGATAGATTGTGTGTTTACTATGATGACTATGTCTGAAAGGGAATTGGGTTTAGGGTTTTGCACTGAATTAGGGTTTATGAGATAAGGAATTTTTATTGAAGGGTTATTATTAGATGGGTGAGTGAGTTTTTCCTGAAATATAAAAAGGATTAGTTAATTTTATGCAATTAATTATGAGAAGATTTATAATTTATGAAAAATTCTAGAGAGAGAAAATTACCCGCCCTTTAGGAATAAAAACCGGCTCTGGTAAAGCATTTACATCTATTTTGGCACTTTTTTTTCTTGCGCCCAAAAAGAAATTCAAATCGTTTGTTTGACACATAGATTCAAATAGCATCGATGCTTTTAATGAACTAATTTGTTCACCATTATTATTGACTTCTTTTTCCTTAGAAGAATTTTCCACAGTTTTCTCATCAAAACCAATATGAGCCTTACAGATCACCTCATCAAAGTTATTAACTTTAATCTTATCCAAATTTCCCTCTAATAAACCAATAATATCAATTTTGTCCTCTTCTTGTCGAGAAAACTTCAGTTCACTTTCCAAATTATAATCATTCAATTCTTCTACCATAGTTATAAACTTAGAGCAAATTTGATTATCACATACTCCTTGTATCATTAAATGCCAATCCAAATATATTTCATCAGAGACTGAATTTAAACAAGGTTTCATTACATCCATTATTTCATCCATAATAATATTTATAGATTTCTTTAATTTCTCGTCAGAAATAATCGGTGTAGGCAAAGATTTGAAGGTTTCGTCTACCAAAGCAAGTTCAGAAGAAACTATGGATTCGTAAAAATTCACAGATTCTTTGAGAAATTCTTCATCGTTATCTATATCCATTGGTTTCAAATCGTTGAATATTTCAGGGGTATTATTGTAAGTAAACTCGATGATTTCAATTTCTTGTAGAGGTATAGAACAGGGCGAGTCTGCGTGGGTCCCGTCAGGTTTAAGCGGGTAAATAGCCGTGTTTTTATTGATTAAGATTTTATCATTGAGGTTTATTAAATCCATATCTAGCACCGAATTTAAAGCAATTGGTTTCGGATCATCATCACAAGGGAGACTTTCTGGTTCTTTCGAAATATAAGATAAAATATCAAAGTTTTTAGAGGGGGATAATGATAATTCGTCAAAGTCGTTTTTGTGGGCCTCGTTGACAAGGTCAACGATTGAAAGGAGGGAATTGAATGGTTTGGATTTGGTTATGGAGGTATCTTGGTCTTGAATACTATCTTTGAGCTCGAATTTAGGAATTTTGGCTGTGTAATTGAAGGTAGAGTTTGTGGATGAATCTTTGTGGTTAGAAGAAGAGTCTTCGAATTCGAAAGGAATCTTTTCTGTTTTGTAGATTGATTCTAAGAGATTCTCTTGATATGGTACTGTTATTTCCAGATCTAGCTCAATAATACCCTGAAAATTATATAAACACTCGAACTATTAATCAAAAATATTATGCCTAAACTGCATCCATGATGAGATTTAGTATGGTACCAGAGGGATTTTAATATTCGGGAGTGGAAAGGACAGCTCCAAGCCATGATCACATTCAGTCAATGTGACGAGCTGTCTCTGTCAAATGATACAGAAAAGGGAAAACTCAATTTATCTGATGATAAATATGTAAAAAAATCGGAAATTGTATTGTTTATTGTATGGATTTTAGCTTACCTGAGGTAGATCCAGCTCCATGATGTCAAATTGGAGCTTCTTCTCCAGTTGCGCTTCCTAATACCAAATCGCAAGCATTAGTAATTCATAATTTTGGTATAACTTTATAACATACTGATACTTACATGTGGAGGCTTAGATATACATACATCTTCTCGAAATCTAGCATCCTGAGCTTCAATACTCTCTCCAAAAAGCAAATCCGCTAATTCCTAAGGGGAGATTACAAGCTACAGATGATTTAAGCAAGTAGAACAGTCCTTCAAAAAAGCAAGTAGAACAGTACAAAAGTTCAAAAAGCTAGCTAAAAAAATTCAAGCAACAAGTACCTTTTCGAAAAGAACAGGCTGATCTACTGCTTCAACATGCTGAAACCGAGGAATTAAGTCAGAAAATAGCTCAGATAAAGCATTATCGATTCGAAATCCAGTGATATCACATTCTAAACTGATTTCGTCACAGATACTGAAGCTAGTAAACTCAAAATCAAGCTTAGGATCAGAATCGGAGTCGCGGAGCTCAGGAGCATGCAGATAAAGCGGATTCAAATGCGAATTTGCTAGAATTTGGGTTTTCGATTTGGAGAAGAAGCAATCCGTGCCTAGAAATCGCGTTCGCATTCTCTGAATTCGGCTAGAAAGAAGAGCGTTTACATCAGAAATTCAAATGGAGGGAGAGTAGCCTTTTATACCCCCACTCCTACAATTAGAGCTTTGAGATCCCGGTTTAATAAAATCCGGAATTAAATTCCCGCTTTATTTACGAAAGTTATTCATAGCCCAAAGCCCTTAAACCCACATATATGTGGACCTGTATTAATACATATAAATTGAACAATATTTCTAATTAATAAAACTGTCAAATTATTTTATAACAAGGAAAATCTGAAGAAAAAAAATACATAACTAAGTACAATATAATAATTTATTTATGTTATTTCTTTTCCTCCTTTTTCTCTTCTTTTTTCTCTTCTTTCTTCTCCTCTTTCTTCTCTTCCTTTTTCTCTTCTTTCTTCTCCTCTTTCTTCTCTTCTTTCTTCTCTTCTTTCGCCGGCCCGACGGATACGATGTCGATCTTGCCTACTTTCTTGAGCTTCTTCGCAATTTTTACGGTGTCCATCTGCCCGATCACCGTCAACTTTTGCTCGTTCAAATCCGCCGCTATAGAATCTATACCTACAACACATTAAAAAATAATTATTATTTTTTTATATATTTTTCAAATGGGTTGCATGCAGAAGACAGATTTGAACAGAGTTACAGAGATGAGTTTATTTAGGTTTTTTTTTTAATTTTTGGATAGGAAAAGGTTAATCTTCTGATAAAGATGGTGCACCAATACCCACTGCTTTTAGGCCAGCTTTGGGGCCCAATTCTGTACAATTTGCTTTTTTCTACATTCCTTTCATTCAAAACTATCTTCACATCTCCATTAATTAAATATACTGGAGAGGGTCTAGACTATTGTCTTAGAGGTCTTTGTCTTGTTCTTAATGCAGGATTTGGCTTTGAAGCCTGCAGTTACAATCATTACTGGAGATGATGAGATTAGTGGCCATCCTGATGCACTAGACTTCTGTTGAGAATTTCAAGTTAACTTTTCCTCCTATCCAACTTTGTATGCTTAATTTTCCAAATTTTAAAAATAAAATAAATGGAAATATTGTTTATTTCAAAATTGAATTAAAAAAAGTAATTTTCGATCCTGTTTGAGTTTTTCAACGTTGACAGGAAAATCAAAGAGAAAATGTATGATTTATGCAAAATAAGAAGAAAAATGTACCATAAATCTCTGCTACAGCCTCTATAGCTTTCTGCTTCGTCTTCTCATCAGTCATGGACAGGATTTTCAGCACTACTTTTTGCTGTTAAAGAAAACCAATAAATCAAACTAATCTCAAATCACCACCAAAAAATTGAACAAAATAAAAAATAAAAGAAAGCTTAACGGATCACGAAAACTTTACGAACCTCTGCCATATCAATAGAATAGCTAAATTTCTTCTTATTCTAAAGGGGCTTGGATCAAATGGAGTTTGAAAAATGAGAATGTGGTTTAAATGGGATGGATAGAAAAGCTAAGAAGCTTTACTCGAGTATCTAGTTTGACGAAGAGGGAGGGCGAGGGTCGGTGCCTTTCGAAGTTGGATGTTTTTTAACGTTTTGCTAATACGTCCTTGTCAAACTTGTAAATTCCACTTTCAAAGTGCTTTGCTATCGTAAGCACTAAATGGCCCAACTCTTATAAAACGGAGGTATAAAGCCTGCTTAAAACCTGGGTCTTATTTGGGCTGAATTTATGGCATGTGATGCCCGTGAATTTCAGAAATGTTGGATATAAAAGTTTTGGTCATAATTTACGAGGCATAAACAGAGATGATAGGGGAAGATTCCTTTAATGATTTGGAATCTTTAGTAATATGAGTAATGATACAACCACTCCCTCTCTCCCTCCCTCTTTCCCTCCCTCTCACATGAACAGTGACATTTGTGGGTCCCACACGAATTAAATTTTGTAAAAGTAGGTGTGGATTCCACATGTCAATGAATATAGGGAGTGAATTTGGGAGTGAAAATGGGAGTCACTGTAGCACCGCCCTAGTAATATAGTGCTGCTTTAGTAATATAGTGCGCCGGGCAAACAAGATATATTTGATATATCATATATGGGTTAAATAAATATTAAATTATCAATGCTGCTTAATTACATACATTATCATCTGAGAGATTTTGATAGAGGTACCAATCCCCTAGTCCAGATTGTTGGAGCAAAGTTAGTTACTTATTACCTATGTTATGAGGATACTTCGAAAATACAGAAGTATCCTGATGATACGTGTATGATGTATCCGATACGGATACGGATACGGATGCGATACGGGTCGGATAAGTCACGTGGCGTATCCGATTATTCTAATATATATATTTTTCGAATAAGGCAGAATACGGTTGGAAATACTTTCAGAATATTTCTGGAATATTTCATTTAAGACACTTCGTCTATTATATATTTTGGCTCATAATTTTTTTAAATAATATTATATAAGATACTTCTGTGATATTTCTAGAATAAATTTATGATACTTCTTATGAAGTTAAACTTATTTTTTTCCATCAAACGATTATTTTTTTACCAAAATACCCCTCATTTTATTATTTCCATATTTATTTTATTCGATAGAAAATATAATGAAAATATTCTTCAACATAATATTTTGTGTTATTTATTATCAATGTTTTAAATAGCATGTAACGGCACATATCGTTTTGACGTTTAATTAAGTGGTTAACGTAAAACAGACGATATATCACCGCTTTACCATCGCAACAGACTTTGATCAAAATTACTTTTTATAATACTACATTATGCAGATAAATATAATTTAAAGATGATACTAAATGTATCATAATAAATTGCTTACATTGTTGGTTCGAATATCCATTTTGATTATCTCAAAACAATATCCATATTACTAATCAATTTGTCAAGTGTCATTCGTAGGAAATAACATATATGTATTGTCCGTAAACGAGATCAAAAGAATATGCATGCTCACATATGCAAATGTGAGTATTTGGACAAACAAAAGTGGTGATTATTTTGAAGAAAGAAGGTTATCATTCTCAAGAAGCAAGTAGCGAAGAATGAACATTCAAGTGGTGATTATTTTGAAGAAAAAATGTTATTATTGTCAAAAAGAATCATCAATTGAAGATCAACATTCAAGTAGTGAAGAATCAAGACGAAAGTATTCGTTCGAGTGAAGAATCATGATGTTGAAGACTTCCGCGAGTTGGAATATCATACACTCACAAAAATAACCTTATATATATCATTAGACTCAATTTAGATTATTAAGCCCCAATCTAGAATATTTAATATGTTTGAAACACGATAAACGGGAGGGTTGTGAAGTCTGGAAACATAACAACTTGTGTTCGAACGGAATACACATTGCGTTCGAATGTAAGCCAACCAATCCCACAGATGAGTTTGCACTGCAAAATCAACAAATGTTCCGTTCGAACGAAATCACCAATCCGTCCGTGAAGGGAATTATTCCGACCCCGAGCCCGCGCAGCGGATATGAAGGCCCGGTCCGGTTCCCAAATCCCGAGATCACGCTTCGATATCGAGGGTACGATGCAAAGTAGGATAGACGATTACTAGCGTGAAATTGATCACGCACGACGGGTTGATCGCTCGCATCCTTCTTTTCTTCGGTGTCACGTTGGTGACTAGCCCGTGCGTCCCATACCACACGTCTCCCACCGTCTTGACACGTCTCCGGTTGTCTTCGTGCATCCCATGTCCACACGCTTGCACAACCTTTTGCTCTTTCGGTTTGATCACAACGAAGAGCCACAAGTGTCGCTCCTCTATTCGTATCCGCCGTGAGTCGTAGCACTTCGGTCGCGGGTGTAACTGCCTAGACGATGCACCGGCAAATTTGTTTGATTGCTTTCGATTCTCTAGACGAAGAAAAAAAATCTCCTCTTTTCTCTTTCTCTCTTTCTCTTCGCACTCTTTCAACACCTTGATAAGATCTCTCTAATGTCTGGACTGAATTAGACTTGTCAAACTTGTAAATTTCACTTTCAAAGTGGTTTGCTATCGTAAGCACTAAATGGCCCAACTCATATAAAACGGAGGTATAAAGCCTGCTCAAAACCTGGGTCTTATTTGGGCTGAATTTATTGCATGTGCTGCCCATGAATTTCCGAAATGTGGGATATGAAAGTTTTGGTAATAATTTACGACTCATAAACAGAGATGCAAGGGGAAGATTTCTTAATGATATGGAATCTTTAGTAATATAGTGCGCCGCACAAACAAGATATATTTGATATATCATATATGGGTTAAATAAATATTAAATTATCAATGCTGCTTAATTACATGCATTATCATCTGAGTGATTTTGATAGAGGTCCCAATCCCCTAGTCCAGATTGTCGGAGCAAAGTTAATTAGTTATTAGCTATGTTACGCGGATACTTCGAAAATACAGAAGTACGATACGGATACATTTGCAATACGATTCGGATACGTAGCAGATACATCACGTGGCGTATTCGATTATTTAAATATATTTTTTTCGGATATGGCGCGGATACGATATGATAGAACAGGATACGACTGAGGATATTTTCAGAATACGTTTGGAATATTTCATTTAAGATATTTCGTCCATTACATAATTTGGCTCATAATATTTTTAAATAAATTATATATGATACTTCTAGGATACGTATAAATTAGTTTTATGATATTTCTAGAATAAACATGGAATATTTTTATGATACTTGTATTGTTAAGTTGATTTTATTTATTGTCATGATATTTAATTTATAATTTATTTATTAATTATATATAATATACATATATTAAAATAATAATTATATAGTCGTATTCATATTCGTGAGTTTTTGAAAATTATCGTATCGCCGTATCCGTATCGTATCAGATACGATACCCATATCTGTATACGTACAACATACGTTATTACTTGTGAATATTATAAGTGGAAGCGCTATTTCTAGAGCTAATATTATTTCGTCTAAAACGGGTTACCTATATTTTACCAAAATACCCTTTTGTTAGTTATAATACGTACTAGAAACATAGTTATGCATTAATTTGTTAAAAAAAAAAATTAATTTAACGACATACAAATATAATGCATGATATCTCTCTTTTGTTACGACATGTACTAGAAACATAATTATGCATTAATTTGTTAATCTTATCTTTTTATTTTAAATTCAACAACATAAAAATAGAATGCATATGAAATACAATTTATTATTAATATATGAATAATATTGTTAGTTATGAGTAATCTCAAAATTAATATTGGATTATTATTTATTTGAATTACTAATATTTTTAGTACAAATTTAAGAAAGATATAACGAAGAAACAATTAATGAAACGTTATGATTGAAACACATGCAAAAGTGAATAGGGGTATTTTGGTAAAAGTATGAATAATCGCTCTAGAGTTTAGACAAGACAGATTAGGTCAGAAACAACGCTACCCTATTAAAAGTTATAACTAGGTCAGTGTTAATGTTTAATGGTCGCCATCATATTATCATATACCCATCATACCAAGTGACTTTTGATATTTGAGAGGTTTCAAGTCAGAATTAATATTATTAATTGAGATAATTAACCTAGGCTAAAATGTATGATAACATTAGTTCTGCATATGATGGGGGGATTCTTAAAAAAAGCCTACTTTTTTTTTTTTTGGAAATTATGGAAACCTTCTCATTTTTGGATTCCAACAAAATTCCTTAGAAAGTGAGTTGATTTTTTTACTTCTTATGAAAAACTTAATTTTTTCCATCAAATGATAATTTTTTTACTAAAATACCCCTCATTTTATTATTTCAATATTTATTTTATTCGATAGAAAATATAATGAAAATATTTTTCAACATAATATTTTGTGTTATTAATTATTATCAATGTTTTAAATAGCATGTAGCGGTGCGTAGCGTTTTGACGTTTAATTAAATGATTATCGTAAAACGGACGATATAACACCGATTTACCATTGCAACAGACTTTGATCGAAATTATTATTTTTTATAATACTATAATATACAGAAAAAATTAATTTAACAGATAATACTAAAAATATCGTAATACAATGCTTACATAACTAATTAATGGGTCCACACAGTACTTAAAATTTTTATCAATTTATCCAAACTTCAAATAACATAATTAGTCCAAGTCTCAAATAAAATCATCCAAAAATACATAATTCATTAATAGACTCGTTACAAACAAAATTGATCTTTTTTACTCGTCAAATGAAGGACTTCCTACATCCATTACATGTTCAAGCGTAAAAAAACTTCCTTAAATTATTAATTGAATTTTTTTAAAAAGAATAAAAAATATAGTATAAACACAAAAAAATGAAGGAAATTAATTGCTGATCACAATGACAAGTGAAAATAAAATAAAATAGATCAATTGTTCTCTGGAAAAACTTTATTAAAGCAACAACAAAAAAGTTAGTTAGCAGGAATAGTATTTTTATGAATGGATTTTGAAATCAAAGAGAAATAAAATAAATAAAATGTTCTATAGAAAATAATATAGCCCCGCTACAACCTTTATATTTGTACGTTCCATGCTATAACATCTCGCGATAACGCTGCAGCAAAACAAAACACTACGGAGATAAAATCAGAAGCGATGCAACGTTTATCTTAAAAAATCTACTATGGTGCGCTACTACGCCGCTATTTAAAACATTGATTATTCTTTATTTTATGATTATTATATTACACAAAAAATCAATTATTTTGTCTGTAAATTATAATTTCATTTTATGCAAAATTTCATATAATAATTATTATTATGTTGTATGATTGTATTTATTTTAGTATTATTTATATGAAATATAATAATATAATTTTTTATTTTTTATTTGGTTTAAATAAAAATATAATAAAACTTATAAGAGTATTCCGTACAAGCAAATATAATTGGATGAAAATACTAAATTTAACTTTATAGGGGTTGAATTATTTTTAACTTGCCTTTCACAGAGTTTACGAAGAAATCTAAAAAGTAAGGAGTTTTTTTTTTTTTTTTTAATATTTTTAAAAATATGAGATTTTGGAATTAATTTATGCTTGAACAATGAAAAATGTTACATCAGTTAATTATGAAAAAAATACAACTCATTGAATTAATTTATGCTCAAACAACCATGTTAAAAGAAAATGATCGAGTAAAAATCTGTAAAAAAAAAAACGTATAAATTATAATTAAGCTACATCTTCCCTCTTTTAACATTTAAATCAAATATAAGTTTTTGAGTTGCAGAGAATCATGAATTCGATGACGTAGAAGAGCGTAACCCAGCCGTTCGATAGCTAGTGCAACGTGTAACAACAAGCGAGGAAACAACCCAAAATAATGCCTCGAATAACTTCATCGGATAATAAACAAAGAAATTGACTCATAAATAAATACACATCTACGGCCTACGGGTCAGCCACGAAGTACCCAAAAAATACAAAGAAAGTCTCTCTTTTGCATTTATTTTGTCCTTCCTTGTGGGCTCCGTTAGATCTCTCTCTCTCTCTCTCTCTCTCTCCTTCACGAGACTCTTTTTCTCACCTTCCATTCTTTCTTCACATCGTCCCCTTTCTTCTCATGGAGACCCCTCACCTTAAATTTTGATATTTGAGAAGGAAAATAATACAAGATGGTGATCAGTGCGTTGGAGAGTCGAATTGGAATGATCACGAAGAACTATTCTACGAGGACGAATGCGATATATCTCTTCTTTTTCGCGCTCGTCATCGGTGCATTTTTATCCGCACACTGGCTCTCGAACCCGGTATAATTCTTCCGATTTTCTATTTATATTGAGCAATTTGAATTTCCCTTATTGTAGTTACATTGTTATTATTTCAAAAAAGTGAGACAAGATAAGGAGATTCTTCTTCTTATTGTAGCTATACATAACTAACTTCAGTTTATTACATTTCTTTTTTTCATGGATTCTTCTTCTTCTTCTTCTTTTTTGTAAAAACTATATTCATGGATTATTTATTACATTAAAAGCTGGCACGAGATATTTCCAAAGCTTAGGCCCTCTGATTTCATGACATTTCCAAATAAGAGTTATGAATCCTTGTCCTTTTTATCCCTTTTTTGTACAGTTTTACTCACATGTTTTTCGATGTGCCATTGAGACTATAATATACAGAAAGGGATGTTTAACCAATTCCATATTCCATGGGGTCCATAATGAATAAATGCACATCACAAAGGGCTAGCCCATGGGCTTTATTGCATAAAAACTAATGGCCTGCATAGTATTAATATATCATCTATTTTAGGAGCTGCTCTCGCCGCCGACGACCTTCGCCACCACTTCCACTGAACAATCTCCGCCACCTTTACCGACACTTCCACCCTTATCCTGCCATAGCAACACCACCAACAACTCTTCTGTTCTCCACTTCAATTGCCCTTCTACCTCAATCCCTCTACCCAACTCTCTTCCCCCTCCTTCCTCCACTTGCCCTTCCCATTTCCGGTTCATTCACGAAGACCTCCGGCCATGGAAACAATCAGGAATCACGCTGGAAATGGTGGAGCGTGCCAACAGAACTGCCAATTTCAGACTGATAATCCTAAATGGAAAAGCTTACATAGAGCAGTACACAAAATCGTTCCAGTCTCGAGACGTGTTCACTCTTTGGGGAATTCTTCAGCTTCTGAGATATTATCCTGGCCGAATTCCAGATCTCGATCTCATGTTTGATTGCGTCGATTGGCCCGTGATCAATGCTAAGTTTTACAATCAAAAGAATGCAACTTTGCCTCCTCCATTGTTTCGTTATTGCGGCGATGATTCTACTCTCGATATTGTCTTTCCTGATTGGACCTTCTGGGGTTGGTAATTCTTAAATTCTTCACCTTCGTATTGAAATTTCGAACCGAAAAAATTGAGTATATTAATTTTGTGTTTTTGGTTTGATAGGCCAGAGATAAATATAAAGCCATGGGAGGCGGTAAAGAAGGAGATAAAAGAAGGGAATAAGGAAATAAATTGGATGGATAGAGATCCTTATGCTTATTGGAAAGGAAATCCAATCGTGGCCAAAACTCGCTTAGAATTGCTCGAGTGTAATGTCTCCGAGTCTCAAGATTTTAATGCCCGTATTTATTCACAGGTTCTTAATTATAAATTTATAATTCAAATTATCAAATAGATTGATTATACGAGTGAATTATTTGTATAATCAATTGAATGTAGGATTGGGCGAAAGAGTTGAAAGAAGGATACAAAGAATCAGACTTGGCGAAACAATGTATACATAGATACAAAATATATATCGAGGGATCTGCATGGTCCGTTAGTGAAAAGTATATTTTGGCATGTGATTCGCTAACATTAATCGTTACGCCAAAATATTATGATTTTTTCTCGAGAGGCCTAATGCCCCTTCAACATTATTGGCCCATAAAAGACGAAGATAAATGTAGATCCATTAAGTTCGCAGTTGATTGGGGCAACTCTCATAAACAAAAGGTACATCGATAATATGTTACTTCAGAAATATAATTTTTTTAATTATGAAAAATGTAACGATTTATATAGGCACAAGAGATAGGAAAAAAGGCGAGTGAATTCGTGCAAGAAATGCTTAAAATGGAGAACGTATATGATTACATGCTTCATCTTTTGACCGAATACTCAAAACTTTTGAAATACAAACCGAGTTTGCCACCTGGCGTGACCGAGTTATGCTCGGAATTAATGGCTTGTCCAGCGAATGGACTCGATAAACAATTCATGATGGATTCGTTTGTTAATAAACCGAGAGATATCGGGCCTTGCGAATTGCCTCCTCCTTTCGGTCCCGTGGATCTCGAAAAGATTAAAAGAAGGAAAGAGAATTCGATAACGCAGGTCGAGTTGTGGGAAGAGAAATCCAGGAATTCATGAGATTGTTGTAGGGTTAGAGAATTTATAATTTGGGCCATGTGTATATATTTTCTTACTTGTATCTATTGAGAACAAAATATTTACTTAGTAGACAAAATGATGAAGATTCATGAACAAAATCACTTGCAAGATAATAATTATTTTATTAAAACATTTGTGGGTTCACTTGAGTAGTGTTATAATTTGTTGGTTGGCGAGCAAGTTAAGGAACGAATGATATCAGCTTGCACCGATCACATTTAATAGAGGAGTGGTTCTTTTATTTTTTATTTTTTTATTATGGCATTATAATTTTTTTTGTACTTTTATAAAATATACTAAGAATTCAATTAACAACTTCTTTTCTCATGTAGAAAAGAAGAATCAAAGATTAGTTGACTTTTTTTAATGTGATAATTGATAGGAAAATGTTGGACATGTCCCGTTTCTCTCTCAATAAACTTGACGAATGACTTAACATTTTAATTCATGGTTTCAAATCTTAATTGATGTTCAATTATAAATTAAGATTCATGTGTTGTGAGAGGTTATGAGTTCGATCCCCATTGACATCAATGAATGGAGGACATATGAGTCTTCTTCATTTATTATCAAAAAAATTATAAATTAAAATAATTAAATTATAAATTAAAATGTTAAATCATGTATTTATATGTTAATTCTTAAAATATTAAATCATATTTACGTCGTCAAGTTTTTTTTGGGAGAGATACAGGAGAAGTACATCACTACTCCAATGGATAATGAATGGCATAGTGAGGTATCCTTTTCAAAAATGAAGAGGAAAGTATGGTGGCTCCTTTTTGCCACTGAAAATGGGACACATTTATTTAGTTTATTATTGTTAGGGGTTTTGTTTAATTGGCTTGCTTAGAAGCATCACTATACCTAATTAAATATACTACCAGTCTTTGCACTCAAAACATACTTACAAGCCAATATTGATAAATCATTATTCAAAATCATGTATTATAATTTATATTTTTTGATTTGATTGGATTTGTTTATTTATTCATGCAATGAGAAAAAAGAAGACAATCCAAGAAGAAAATAAAGATTTCTCTGGTTTAATAAGTATTAATCTGATTCTGATTACCCTAATTAGATTCTTTAACTACATTTTGCTCTATCTTTTTTCATGCAAACTTGCTGAGAATAATCATGATTTATTAGTTTAATGATTCGTTAAAAGTGACTAATCTAACATAAATAGTAGTTATACCAAACCCAAATTATACATTTGGCCTAACTAACAATATGATTATATCCACTTGTTTATTTATTTATTCCTATAAATTTCAGAAAATTTCTGTCCGAAATTGATCTTTTAAACCCCCTTTCCATGTCTATGTTTGTATCTGTGTCTCTAGCCAAATAATTACCAAGAGTAAATACAAAATATAAATATATATAAATAGGGTATTAGTGTACTAAATAATAATTAATACATAGATAGGATTATCAGTGTACTAAATAGTAGTTAATTAGCAATGGTGTGAATAAATTAAGCACTGAATTAAATATTTGCTATGCTATCTGGATCCAGACAAGAAACATAAAACATTCCGTGCCATCTTTACTCTTTTCGGTTCTCATTCAATTCAAATCTCTCTCTTTCTCTGTCTCTCTCTGGCCATTACCACCTGCTCCAACTTCGTGTGGGCTCTCGCTTTCTCTGCTCAGTAATTTCATTTCTCTACCTGCTCGATTTTAAGAGAACCGAGCGAGTTAATGTTTTGAGCTGGAAATAAGGGAGTAACTAAGTGATATATGGTGAGATTAATTGGGCTTTCTCTCCTTCTTCTCGAGTTTTCTTGGTCTTTTCTCTTATCGCCCACTGAATCCATTTCAGATGAGGGTAAGTTAATCTCTCTCTTTCTCGTTAAGTTTAATGGAGTAAATGGGTTCAGATTGTACCGCTAAAGATCGTTTCTTTTTGCAGTTTATGCTTTGAATGCATTCAAGAGAGCAATATATGAAGACCCGCATTCTAGATTATCGGATTGGAATGCTCAGGATGAAAATCCTTGCAGCTGGTTCGGCGTCACATGCTCTAATAATCGCGTGGTTTCTTTGTAAGATATAATGTTTGAATTTTGAATTTTGAATTACATTTCTTTCAATAATTTAAGAGCTTCGAGATGGAGACTTGAACCTGACAGGCTGACAAAGTTTAATTTGACTTTTGGATTCATTTGATTGGATTATGCAGAAAATTATCAAATTCGTCCATGAAAGGATTTCTGGCTCCAGAAATCGGCTGTCTCACTTCTTTGCAAGAACTGTATGCTTTTCCATCTTTGATCACGATTAATTAACATATACATGACTCAAAAACTATGGTTGTTCATACTTTTTTTGCCAATGCTTGATATTTCTAAAAACTGCAGAGATTTGGACAATAATTTCTTTCTCGGTTCAATTCCTAAAGAAATTGGCTCACTTGCATGCTTAAGTATTCTTGATTTGGGTATGAATGATTTCACAGGGCCTCTCCCTTCCGAATTGAAAAACTTGGTCAGCATCTCCAAAATGTACTATTTACTAAAAAACCCAAAAATAATTTTTCATTATATATATTTTCTCTATTTTTTTTTATGATATTGTTTATGGTAGGTACATGCAACAAAACTTGTTGACTGGTTCCATTCCTGATGAGTTTGGAGACTTAATAACACTTGTCGAAATTCGATTCGATAAAAATCGTCTCACCGGAGTTATTCCTGGAAATAATGACTCCACAACGTAACTCTTTTTATTTCCAAAATCCTTGTTTAATTCACAATTTAGATAAATAATACATATTTCTTTTTTGATAAAATAATTTTCAGAAATTCATCAAATAAAGAAAACGTAAGATCAGGATTGTGTAAACTAACACAGCTTAATATCGCAAATTTCTCGTACAATTATTTTAATGGAGAGATTCCCTCTTGCTTGAAATGGCTTCCAAGGTAAAAATTCCTTGATACCGAATTTCATTATTTCAATTAATATAATTTGTTTTGAAGCAAAATTTAATTCATATTTTTCTAACAGATCGAATTTCCAAGATAATTGTTTCGAAGATTCCAATTCCACATTGCAACGCTCTGCTCAACAATGTATACAAACATTATCAAAAATATATATATATATTTTTTAATTTTTTTTATTAAATTTAGGCGATAATGGGCCTGGAGAACAAAACGGCCCAAATAGTAATTTGAAGCAAGGGCAAAGAAGGAAACAAATTAAAGAACCTCTTTGGCTTCTTATATTGGAGATAATCACTGGAACCTTCATAATTACTGTCCTAACTATATGTTTAATAATGTACACTAAAAAATGTATGACTAGAAGAATATTCTCTGTTCCTTCAAAGAGAAGAACCCCATCATCAAGGCATCACTCTGTCATTTCGATCGGTTAGTATTAATTATTATATATTAGTTTAATTAGCTTTTTATAATTTAATTATATTATTTTTAGATGAAAGTTTGTTGGAAAATGTGGAGAAAATAAGTCGCGAAGTGCTCGAGGAAGCATGTGAAGATTTTAGCAATATAATTGGGTCTTCGTCTGATACGATAATATACAAAGGAATTATCAAAAATGGGCCTGAAATTGCAGTTATTTCTCTTTGTATTTCTCATAATTATTGGTCCACTAGTTATCTCGAACATTACTTCCAGACAGAGGTATTTATCAAAGTCTTGCAACTTAATATTTATTTATATGCAGACATTTTTTTAGTTGAGAAATTAGTCGATTTAATGCTTTAATTAATTTTGAAGGTGGCTGAGCTGGCAAGGCTAAATCACGAAAATATTGCCAAGTTAATAGGATATTGTAAAGAATATGATCCATTTTCCAGAATGCTTGTATTTGAATACGCTCCAAATGGAACTTTATATGAGCATCTTCATGGTTAGTCAAAGACTCAAATATATAAACTTATATCTAAATTTGTAAAAAATGAATATATATATTTCAACATATAGATGGAGACGAGACCCAATTATCGTGGCCAAGAAGAATGAGAATCGCTCTTGGAATTGCACGCGGTTTAAGATATTTACATACCGAAGTCAAGCCCTCATTTGCTTTGACTGAGTTGACCTCCAGTTCTGTATATCTCACCGAAGATTTCTCTCCAAAGGTAAACCTTTAATTATTTTACTTTATAATAATTTCTTTTAAAATATAATTAATTTGGTAATATTGCAGTTGGTTGATTTCGAGAGATGGAAGTCTCTGAGTGCAAAACCTGGGATCGACTCGGGTTCATTCGAAGATTTGATGGATTCTAATGAGAGGAGATATATGTATGTGCAAGCCAACACATTTTCTTTTGGCGTTATTTTATTAGAGTTAATTAGTGGACGGCCTCCTTTTTCCAAAGACACGGGAAATATTATTGATTGGGTAAGTATAATAAATATCGTGATATATTAATGTTTATATTTTCATGCTTATTGATTCTTTTTTTTTGTAGGGGATGAAATATTTGGAGAAATCCGAAGAAAGGAGAAACTTAGTGGATCCAAAGTTGAAGAATGTGAAGAATGAGAATCTTGATGTAATATGTGACGTGGTGAGTTTGTGTATAGAGGAAGAACAGTCGAAGAGGCCGGCGATGCAATTGATAACGGCCATGTTGGAAGAAGGAATTGACACGTCCACGGCTGCGGTGTTGAAGGATTCTAACTTGGCTTGGGCTGAGCTTGAAATTTCGTAAGATTTGGCCTCTATATTGTAAATAGAAAGATATTAGTGGATATTTTTTTGTTGTTGTGTGAAAGTTTCGTTTTCGTTTTCTTTTTCTTTTTGTTGTTGTTGTTGTTGTTTGATTGTTTTTTTTGTGCGTGATTTTTTAGTCTTTGAGGAATTTCTTTTTGGTTCCTTTAAATATTGAGCTCATTTACTATTCTCCCCGGTTTCTCCCATACCTTGCCGATACAGGTGATTAGTGATTAATCATCATCTTAATTAACAAAGAAACACTCAATTATTAATTAATTAATATAGAATTAAGGTATGTATGTATTAATTGTTAATAATTAATAATTATTAATTGTTAATAGAGTTTATGATTAATTAACTATATCGACGAGGTGTGGGGGAATCTGGGAGGGAAGAGTAAAGTTTCCCTTAAATTTTTACAACTAAACCCAAGATGTTTTGTCGCGACCCGATTTATGATAACATGAACAACACACTAAAACTATGAACATATGAGCAATATCAGAGTAAAAAACACACAATACAAAACCAGTTGGCATAAAAGATAACCTACAGCTATCCAATATACATAAGGTCGATACAAACAAATACGACTAAACAAAATATGGTAATTGGTACTCACACACTCCGCTAAGCTCGTAATCTACAAGAATGCCACTGCCACCTCAAGTGCTACCTAGAAATGTTGGCTGAGAGTTAGATAAGTAAAATAATATTTAATTATTAATTACTCGACCACGACTACCATGACAACTACTAAGAGAGATTAACTACTACAATACTACTACAACTATGATCCTGCAAATACGGTAACAACTACTACAGAATTCATAGTGTGATATTACAACAACTACTTCGCTAAGGTTGGCTGCCACATGGGACCCTACTCATAGACTAGTACCTCGGATCTACAATGAGATAAAAGTCCGCTGCACTCTATCCCAAGAGTGGTGGTTTCAACCACGCCACGACTGAAACCACGCCCCCTCGGCACTACATTTACTACAACTACATGAGGAGACCGTACTGCTACGTCTAACAGTTCGCAAGTTCGGGAGCGACCCGAAGATGCACCTCTGGCCAAACACTACATTAATGTCCAAACATGTGTTCCCTTATCCACCTCTCATCCTCACTACGAGTTGATCTACATCAACAACATTCCTACACACTACAAAGAACTACACATATTCTACAGATAAAATGATGAATAAATAAATGATGAATAAGATTCAGTAATCATAATTACTGCCATTTGAACCATCTCTAAATAAGCTTTCCAACGGAATCAAGAACATGGAAAACGGAGACCGAACGGAGAAGTTATGACCAAATTACGAAGACATGACACACGAAAACTGGTTCGGTAGACCCGTCAAAGAACCGATCAACTACAATACTTCTACTTATCCGACATACCGGAATAACTAATGACTATGAGATGAAACCCTAAACGGGATACGAGAGGAACGAATGACATGAGAAAACTCAGCCATGTGTTTAATGTTGGCCAAAAAGCTCACCAATCCAACCATTATATAGTTGAACGTTATCAAGCGATTAAGCCTTTTCTCCATTGTATAATTGTGCCTCTGAAAAATCATATGTTGCACAATTACGAAAATACCCCTTACATCCAGAATTTGAACTAGGGTTAGAGGATACCGGATTAATGGATCTTGACTCAAAACCAAACCTAAACCCGACCCATTAAGATCAAACAACTCAATTGTATCACTTCTTTTCTTCCCAAAAACCGAAACCCTAATTTTTTACCCTTTCTCGATGGAAGCCTAATAGATGATCGAAACGCCATTATTCGAGCGGTTGAATCACCACGGCACCATCCTTATACCCCAAAACCATCTATGAAACCCTAAAATTCAGAATTACTTCCACCCCAAAAAATTTAGGGTTTCAACAAGGAAAGCTCAAATCAATCTTCCAATCGTTTTCCATGGCAGTAAATATGAAGGATTCTTCGAATTAGATTAGAAAATAGATTTACAACCTCAAAACTTCAAGCTCGTAGGTTTAGACAACTCCACCACCACCTATGTATGCTTGCCTCGATGAAGATAACCTCGAAAGTGAGCTCGCTTTCTTCGTTTCTTGTCTTGAATCACTTGTTCGCTTCCTCTTCTCCAATCTCCTCTTCTTGGTTCTTCTTCTTCTCCTTCTTTCACCTCTCTCTAACTCACGAAAATAAGGAGGTTATGAGACATAATAGATGGGTCTAGAGTGACAAAATAACCTTATATACATGCCAAGGGTTTACGTGTGAAAAAGATTAGGGATTTTTGTCAATTTTTCATTTTGATCCATAATTTTGATGTAATTATTTTCTATCCAAAATGTTGGTTTTTTTTTATTGATTTTGTACATTTAGGGGTGTCAACGGTTCGGATCCGGTTCGGATAGTGGTCATACCAGATCCATATCCATATTGTCGGATCCGGATACGGTTCGGATAATAAACGGATACGGATACGGTTCGGATATTGTCGGATACGGATACGGATATGGTTCTGTTTCGGATATTAAAACGGATATTATGTTATCATAACGTAACTTACTTTTTAGCTATAAATATATATAATTTGTGACATGAACGATAAATATGATTATATTTAAACATAATTTTACGATTGTGAGTTAAATCATTTACAAATCATTAATTTGTATATGATTTTTCAACTAATATCAAATATAATACATAAAAATAATATATAATATGAGTATCCGGATCCGATTTCGGATACTCGAATCTAGTTTCGAGTATCCGGATCCTAAAAATACCCGGATCCGGAACACGGATCCGGTTCCCGCACCAAAACCGAATATCGAATCCGGTTCCGAATCTTAAAATTAACAATCAGATCCATATCCGGATCCACTCGGATTCGGATATTTTTTTCGAATCCGGATATTTTTTCGGATACGGTTCGGGTCGATTTGGACAATATCCACACCATTGTCATCCCTATGTACATTACACTACTCAATACCTGGGTGCGTTTCGACGACGACACAACTGGAAAATTGTAAATTTTTTGAAATATTGGATCACGTGAATATGATCACCACGTTTCGTATATCATTGGAACCCTACATAGTGATAATTTGACATCGACATGATAGAGTCACTTCTCCACATCCATGAAAAATGAATCCCAACAAAATTTATGATAATCTTACGTTCTCACAAAATTAATTAATATTAAAAATATTAGCTTAAATTATATTTATCTATTATCTCTCTTCATTTTATATTTTTATTCTCCTTTCTCATGATTTCTTGTTTCTTTTTATTAATTAAGTTTTTTTTTCCAATGTTATAATTGTATTAAGTGTATGTTATCATTCAGGACTTTTTGCCTAAATAAATTATCTTGGATTATTAATCAATTTATTTTTGTCATGATAATACATTTTGATAAGAAATCCATCGTCACTATACCATATACCATATAACACATAATGTGAAAACAAACATAATAATGTTAGTTTTCTTAGAATCTAAGAATAAACCAAACACAAATATTACCATTGAATGATAATATCCTTCGCAAAAATCGCACTCCTAGAAATGTGATTACCATGTTAATCTCACCTTACCGCGATCCAAACGGATAATGTATTTGGATGGTGGGAAAGTAGACGAGAAAGTGATTCAGATGAGAATGTTGGTCGATGAGAATCACATTTCTAAGTTTGGATTTACGTGAGAATCTTACATTGCGAGAATGTTATATAACATGAGATTCTCATGATGTTAACACATTTTCATGGAACATAAGAAATTGATTACTATAAAAATTGATGGTAATGTTACATTCTCATGTCTTTTACACAAATACACTCATTGATTATATTGTTTATTATTTGAAAAATTTATTTCTTTATTTGTAAATTAAATATAATTATATAATTGTTGTTTAATTAAAATAATTATTATATTTATTTTAAGAAAATAATATATAAATTAAACATAATATAATAATATAATCCTAATTATAATTAAATTATAAATTTATTTACTTATTGAAGAAATTTGGAGAGGATTTTGATGCCCTCCTTCCAAATATATTTTTTAGGGAAATTTTCTAAAAACCGCAATTTTTTTTGAAATTAAAAAAAAAACCGTATCTTTTTAGATATTCCAAAAAACCCCTCAAAACAAAGTTTCATTTTCAAAAAAACCCCTATTGGAGTTAAAGTTAACATTTGATGGTGTTAAATTTTTTTTGGACAAAAATACCCCTTTCTATTTCATATTTAATTTTGCTAAAGTATTTTTTTATTAATTTTAAAAATCTTCATAATATTTTTCAAATTATACTAATTAAAAAAATAAGGCTAGGATATATTTATATAAATGTATTATTTTATTTATTTTATAATGGAAAACTAACATCAAACAATAAAAATAACAGCGCTATATTATGCACCTTGAAAAAACTTTGCAGAAAAAAATACTATTTTCGTCAAGTATACAATATAAGTATATTGCTAGTTTTAATTTTCTTTGATTGTTACTAATAGTATATTTCTGTCACTATATATTAGGTGCATAATTTTTTTAACGTTCAGTAATTATTTATTTGTCTACCCATATATTTTCATGCTTGCAAAATTAGTATTTTTTTGTCAAAATATTTTCAAGATGTATAATTTTTTTATATTGTTGATTTTCCTGGCAAACCATTAATCTTGATGCGAATTCAATGGCTAAAAAGTCTTAAGTACAATATCTCAAATACGCAGTTGAGTATTTTAGCTTCTCTCTTGTTTTTAATTAAATGTCAGTTTTTTCATGGAAAAATACATAATAAAGAAAATATTAAAAGTATATAAATTTATAAATATTATATTTTAATTTTTGTAATTAGTACCTGTTAAAAATATTTATATTTTTTAAATTAATATAAAATATAAAATAATATTTTTTTAATTAGTATATTTTAAAATATATTTATGAATATTTTTAAATTAATACAAATACCTTAGTAAAATTAAATATGAAACAAAAAGGGGTATTTTTGTCCAAGAAAAATTTAACACCATCAAATGTTAACTTTAATCCTTATAAGGGATTTTTTGAAAATGAAACTTTGTGTTGAGGCTTTTTTTGGAATATCCAAAAAATAGGGTTTTTTATAATTCCAAAATAAGTTAGTTTTTTTTTTTGAAAATTTCCCTATTATTTATATATTATTAAATATTAAATTATAATTTTATGTATTTTAGTTAGCTATATTATCTATATTTTTATTTATTTTTAATTCAGTGCCATTATCTATAATCATTTATACTTCATTTTAAAGGTATAATGGTAATTTCATAAATAAATAAATTAAAGAAGATTTACGTTCCCAAAAAATTAAATTTTCCATCAAAACAACAATATTTACATGCCATATTTACAATGCAGTGATGACGTGATTCCCATAAATCACATTCCCAAAAATGTGATTACTTTCGTAATTTTACATTACCGCTATCCAAACGCTCGAGTCGTTCTCACAGCATTCCATGCAGCCTTACCTCAAGGACAAGTGACTAATAGGTGATCTCTTGTTTTCGGCTCCTTTTGCGTAGAACACAACACATTGTGTGTGGGAAACTCTTTTTCATTAATAGATCGGCCGTGTTAATACGTCCACGAAGTTCTAACCATTTGATTATTCTCACTTTTATTTGGGGATCTGTCCTAAATTTTAAATCTAAGATAATACCAGCGATAATCTCGAAGTACAGTGGGTGAGAAAAGGAAGAATCCAAAGGGGGGGCAATAAAGATGATGACCTGTCTGATCAGGGCAGGCCCCGGCAACTCTGGTGCCCTAGCCCGAGAAGAACTGGGCCTGTGCCTGACGAAGAGGAAGAACTTAACCTGTCCGAAAAGAAACCTCAATAGCTCACCAAATAACTATGTCATTGGTGTTAGCCAAAATTCACCACTGCGGGCGATTCTATGACACATCATTTTTCTCAAATTATATATAAATTACAAAATATAATTTGAGATTTTTTTCAATTACTTATTTAATGTTATGTTTTAAGAAAAAAAGATCACCATTCACAATCATGATAAAAAAATCACACCAAGGGATACGACATCACTTCCCAACTTATTATTTTATTTATATTCCGCACCGTTGCAACGTGCAATGCCTGACCTAGGTTGAGGCAGAGCATCATCAATATTTTCGTCATTACCCGGTGCATCAGACGGCGGTTCCTCGGGTCGATCATGCGGGTCGGGGAGGGGATAGCCCACAAACAAACTGACAATAACACACTTTTCTAATATATCCTTTGCAATATCCATCTCTGGTACCTTCCGTAACGCATGCCATCACACAATTCATCTCCTTACCCGAACATGTTCCCCTGTACGTAGCGCTCTTGCGATAGCACACTAGTGGGCGTGGCCTTCCTTCCACTCCTGGCATTTCGTCTGCGAGATTAGTTTACAATTTATCAATCAGAAACAATCGGAACTACTAAAATCGATTAGTTAAGTAGATTTTTTAATCCTTACTGAAAATCAACAAAAATAGAACCAAGGAGAAGGAAAACAAAGTTGTCTTCTTGAAGCAGTGCCCCATGTTTTACTTGTCTCACTAATATTAGAGAGGGGCTCAGGGATGAATATGAAGAGGAGACGGAATAGGCTATATATATAGAGGCAAGAGAAAGGCACATATTAAATGAAATTAATTTGTAGATACATAACATAACTGAGAACTGAAGAATCCATATCCTAAAAATAAATGCATGTGATTTATTTCATGCTAACCAATTATAAAAGTAAATATTTATGTTATGCTAACCAATTAATTATTGAGTGCATCTTTACAAGAGAAATGCACATATTAAATGAAATTAATTTGTAGATGCATAATATAACTGAGAACTGAAGAATCCATATCCTAAAAATAAATGCATGTGATTTATTTCAGGCTAACCAATAATAACGAGTACATGTTGGCTGTTAACTTAATATATAATTAATAATTGTTCAAATTCATAAATTTGAATAAATTTTACTGAATATTTAATTATATATCTTAATTATTAATATAATTGAACGTAATAACTAAATAATGGAGAATTCGGCGGGTACATCTTGGAGTGGAATAATTTTTTTTTTTAAATATCTGATGCATATTAAAGGCGCAGTTTCAAACTACGCTTTTCACCAAGGCGCCAGTTCAAAGCTCGCCTTTTTTACTAGGCGCTGTTTCAAAGCCCGCTCCCCTTTTAATTATCTGTTCAGCGCGTAATTAAGAAAAGGCGTTGAACCATTCCCCGCCCAGCAAAAAAGCGCTGAATGGTACTCCGCAAAAGACATTTTTGTAATTATGTTCAAAACTTGGTTATTTCGTGAATTTTTTTTCCAAACACGGTTACTACAGTAAAATTCCCAACAATTTATTTAATGCTTATATTATATTAAATTATATTAGGTTATAAATTATGATAAATAATGAATTATATTAATTAGATGATAAACTACATTGACTAGATAATCAAACCGGTGTAAATCGGATCGAAATAGATTTAAACCAAACCATACCAAACTAAATTCAGAACCAACATAAAACCGAACTGAATAAGAAAGAACTTTATAACCTTAAAATTCAAACATATCATTAATAAAATTCAAATTTTATTTAACAAAAATATATAAACAAATCATATTTAAAAGTACAGTATACCATTTGTAACAAATAATATGATTTTTTGAATACTAACTTAACAGAAAAACGTGAAATATAAGATATAACTAGTAATTTAGTAATAAGGTTGGGAACAAATATATCTCCGTATTTTTATGGTTCAAATATTATTTTGACTCTCTTAGTTTCTATTAATTTGGTTGTACAATAATTGTCTTTTTCAAAATATATCTAAATTAATTTAGATTAATAAAATTGTGAAAAATATAATTCGATATTATTAAGGTTCAATTATAATTTTGACTGTTTTATTTTCTATTTTTCTGGGACGGTAAAAAAATATTTTTCAAATTATAGCAAAAATAATTTTAATTAATAAGATTGTAAAACTGAGATTTAAATTCTGGATTCACTTTCCGAGTTTTCCAAGTTATTTAAAATCTGAAATTTAAAAAATAAGGAATTGGAAACCGGAATTCATATTCCGATTTACAGAAAAATTCATTTTATTTTTAGTTTGGGCTGTTGGGCCATAAAAATAAAATAAATTGAATAAAGGGGGATTTTAAGATTTTTTGGTATTTGAAATAATGGAATAAATATTTTTGAATATATATTCGATTTTTTCATAAGGTTATGTACGCAAATATTGCAACAAGAATTCGTATATAAAATCGGATATAAAAATATTTATTTACGAATAAATTCTTGACAAATTAAAATTTGCAATAAGATTTTAAGGTATAATTTTAAACTCAATTAAAAGGTTCAAGATGTATGTGTTTTAAAATTAATTAAGATCAGCAACATGTCGCCAAAGTGACCTCTCTTGTTGAAATTAATTATATTTTAAAATATAAAATGATATGTGTATGATATTATTTAAATATTGACCGGCCCAAAGGAAGGCAATATTTAATATAATTTCATATGCATCTGTGGTAATAAGTGTGTGATAATTATTCGGTTTTACGTGTGATTTATTTAATCGGCCCAAAGGAAGGTTAATTTATTGACACGTTAATTTATTATTTATTCTTGATTACTACACCAAGATATTAATAAGAAGTTAATATGATTGGTCAAAGTCAAAATATTAACGGAAAAGGGATATCTTGATGATGGGGATAACCTTTAATTAAATTTATTATTATTATTCGGTTATTTTGGTGAGCAATACAATGCTTGATAATAGTTTTCTGTTTATCATTAATTCGGTTCTTGCATTTATGCGATTTATGATTCTTTAAAGATGTCTTGTTTGCGGGGGGGGGGGGGGGGGGGGGGGGGGGGGGGGGGGGGGGATACGGCTACAATTTTTTGTTTAGCCGAAAAGACAAACTTAGACATTTCAAGAACATTGATATTAGTATATATATTTTTGGTTTTATAACAAAATCATCTTATTTGGTTTTGAGATGGATTTTGTTAATTATTAAATATACCGTTACTTACGTGTGAGAAAGTAAAGAAATCCGGAGTAATATTTGTCTTGTCATATATTTTGGTACAAACTCCAATGAAGTATAATTACCCAAAAGGTTATCTAAGCAAGACGTTGCTTATATGGGTGTAATTTCGGTTAAGGATATTCAGTTATAGTGGGAGCAAATATTTGTACAGTTATTATGATATAGACATGTGATATAAACATATGTCATGGACATATGATACGGTTATAAAGTTTTTCAAGTTTATTAGGTATTATAGTTATTCTGCAGAATTAAAGTCATTTTTATCACTTTACTCTGATTTAAACTAGATTCGTCTCAATACGGTTTAAAGGAGACGGTTTGTCTTATAAGGTATTAAAGGAGACGGCTTGTCTCATTAAGGTAATAAAGGAGACAGGTTGTCTCAATGCGGTTTTAAAGGAGACGGTTTGTCTCATTAAGTTATTAAAGGAGACGATTTTAAGGATCTCACTAAATTAATTTTTTTAGGAGGACCAAGTTGGAAATAGACATGTTAAGATCACATTATATGAAATTTCCATGCTACACATCCACATCATGATTCATGTCATTCAGTTATATTAGTGTATGTGACCATTGAAGGTTTAGTTGCGTTAAATGTGACGAAAGCCGCTTTGATCCTACGTTGATATTATTGATGGACGGAATTGGTTAGGGACACATGAAGTTTTTATGACAAACAAGTACGCGTATTTCGGTTTATGGTCAATACGTAATTATAAGGAATTACATATAGTCCAAGTGGGAGATTGTTGGAACATTATTCCAACATTGGACTTATATGTAAAATATTATGTGTTGTAATATTGTCATTTAAATGCTTATTAATATATTGATCAATTTTAGTTATAAAATTAAGCATTATATGTGTCAATTATGTTGTGGGCCTTTGATGTATAGAATATTGTGGGTGGTGCTTCTATTTTCTATGATGGGCTGAATTAGAAGATCCACATTAGGAGCCCAAAAGGTATGTCTTTGTGAAAAGATGCCTTGTGGCTATAAAAGCAAATTGGTCCCAAGCACATATGATTAGAGATTAATATTCTGCCATTCTCTTTTCCATCCCATTAAGAAAAGAGAGAGATCCATAGGAGAAAAGAAACCGAAGGATTCTCCAAATTGGAAATCATAAAGTGCTTGGAATTCCAAATCTTTGCGACTAAGGCTTCGTGGACGCAACGACGATGATGGCGCGACATCAATTCGGACGGATTCCATACGCTTCCGCATACGGTTAAGGTACGGTTTTATTTTGAGATAATTCGGTTGAATTCACATAGTTAGTACGGTCCGTTTGTACGGGCAAAATTAATTTATTATTTTATTCACGGGGCGGTGCCGGATCGTTGCCGCCGCCCCAACAATTGGTATCAGAGCGAAACTATGGTGAATCACAGTTTAAATGGAAGAGAAACTAAGTATATAGTGTTTAAAACGATTTCTCTCGTCCAATTTCTGTTAATTTCGGATAATTTCGTTTTTTATCAAAACGGGTCTTAAACGGATCACAAAATTAGAGAGAAAGAAAAGTTTATAGAAAATTTGTACTATCTCTCTATACTCAGTGGATAATTCCGGACACATCTGTGGTCTCCGTTTCGTCAACGGACGCCGGTGGCACAGTGGCCCGCCGACCAGAAACATAACCAGAGAGAGGGGACGCCATGTTTTGTTGCATTTTTCCCTCTGATACTTTGGTCGTAACTTTTCATGATTTTGGAAGGGACGGGAATTCGATTCCCGGTTATTAGGGTTAATTGAAAAGTTGGATTTAAAATTCCGGTTATTTAAGTTTATAAAAATCCGGAATTACAAATTCTAAATATAAAATCAGGATATCAAATTCTGGATTTTAAAGTTTGGATTTAGAAAAGTAGGATATGAAATTCCGGAATTTAAGGTTTGGATTTTGAAAATTAGGAAATGAAAAACTGGTAAACAGATTTTAGATTCAATATCCCGGTTTTCTCGTGGTATTCAAAATCCGGAATTCACAAATTCGGGAAATGTAAAACTGAGATTTAAATTCTGGATTCACTTTCCGAGTTTTCCAAGTTATTTAAAATCTGAAATTTAAAAAATAAGGAATTGGAAACCGGAATTCATATTCCGATTTACAGAAAAATTCATTTTATTTTTAGTTTGGGCTGTTGGGCCATAAAAATAAAATAAATTGAATAAAGGGGGATTTTAAGATTTTTTGGTATTTGAAATAATGGAATAAATATTTTTGAATATATATTCGATTTTTTCATAAGGTTATGTACGCAAATATTGCAACAAGAATTCGTATATAAAATCGGATATAAAAATATTTATTTACGAATAAATTCTTGACAAATTAAAATTTGCAATAAGATTTTAAGGTATAATTTTAAACTCAATTAAAAGGTTCAAGATGTATGTGTTTTAAAATTAATTAAGATCAGCAACATGTCGCCAAAGTGACCTCTCTTGTTGAAATTAATTATATTTTAAAATATAAAATGATATGTGTATGATATTATTTAAATATTGACCGGCCCAAAGGAAGGCAATATTTAATATAATTTCATATGCATCTGTGGTAATAAGTGTGTGATAATTATTCGGTTTTACGTGTGATTTATTTAATCGGCCCAAAGGAAGGTTAATTTATTGACACGTTAATTTATTATTTATTCTTGATTACTACACCAAGATATTAATAAAAAGTTAATATGATTGGTCAAAGTCAAAATATTAACGGAAAAGGGATATCTTGATGATGGGGATAACCTTTAATTAAATTTATTATTATTATTCGGTTATTTTGGTGAGCAATACAATGCTTGATAATAGTTTTCTGTTTATCATTAATTCGGTTCTTGCATTTATGCGATTTATGATTCTTTAAAGATGTCTTGTTTGCGGGGGGGGGGGGGGGGGGGGGGGGGGGGGGGGGGGGGGGGATACGGCTACAATTTTTTGTTTAGCCGAAAAGACAAACTTAGACATTTCAAGAACATTGATATTAGTATATATATTTTTGGTTTTATAACAAAATCATCTTATTTGGTTTTGAGATGGATTTTGTTAATTATTAAATATACCGTTACTTACGTGTGAGAAAGTAAAGAAATCCGGAGTAATATTTGTCTTGTCATATATTTTGGTACAAACTCCAATGAAGTATAATTACCCAAAAGGTTATCTAAGCAAGACGTTGCTTATATGGGTGTAATTTCGGTTAAGGATATTCAGTTATAGTGGGAGCAAATATTTGTACAGTTATTATGATATAGACATGTGATATAAACATATGTCATGGACATATGATACGGTTATAAAGTTTTTCAAGTTTATTAGGTATTATAGTTATTCTGCAGAATTAAAGTCATTTTTATCACTTTACTCTGATTTAAACTAGATTCGTCTCAATACGGTTTAAAGGAGACGGTTTGTCTTATAAGGTATTAAAGGAGACGGCTTGTCTCATTAAGGTAATAAAGGAGACAGGTTGTCTCAATGCGGTTTTAAAGGAGACGGTTTGTCTCATTAAGTTATTAAAGGAGACGATTTTAAGGATCTCACTAAATTAATTTTTTTAGGAGGACCAAGTTGGAAATAGACATGTTAAGATCACATTATATGAAATTTCCATGCTACACATCCACATCATGATTCATGTCATTCAGTTATATTAGTGTATGTGACCATTGAAGGTTTAGTTGCGTTAAATGTGACGAAAGCCGCTTTGATCCTACGTTGATATTATTGATGGACGGAATTGGTTAGGGACACATGAAGTTTTTATGACAAACAAGTACGCGTATTTCGGTTTATGGTCAATACGTAATTATAAGGAATTACATATAGTCCAAGTGGGAGATTGTTGGAACATTATTCCAACATTGGACTTATATGTAAAATATTATGTGTTGTAATATTGTCATTTAAATGCTTATTAATATATTGATCAATTTTAGTTATAAAATTAAGCATTATATGTGTCAATTATGTTGTGGGCCTTTGATGTATAGAATATTGTGGGTGGTGCTTCTATTTTCTATGATGGGCTGAATTAGAAGATCCACATTAGGAGCCCAAAAGGTATGTCTTTGTGAAAAGATGCCTTGTGGCTATAAAAGCAAATTGGTCCCAAGCACATATGATTAGAGATTAATATTCTGCCATTCTCTTTTCCATCCCATTAAGAAAAGAGAGAGATCCATAGGAGAAAAGAAACCGAAGGATTCTCCAAATTGGAAATCATAAAGTGCTTGGAATTCCAAATCTTTGCGACTAAGGCTTCGTGGACGCAACGACGATGATGGCGCGACATCAATTCGGACGGATTCCATACGCTTCCGCATACGGTTAAGGTACGGTTTTATTTTGAGATAATTCGGTTGAATTCACATAGTTAGTACGGTCCGTTTGTACGGGCAAAATTAATTTATTATTTTATTCACGGGGCGGTGCCGGATCGTTGCCGCCGCCCCAACATGGTGGACTCGGGAGACTTGGTGGACTCGGGGGACTTGGTGGACGTGATGGCCCACAATCAAACTGACAATAACAATTACTAAAAACAACTCCTTTGCAATATCCTCCTCGAGCACCTTCTGAAAGACAAACGTGCGCACAAGTCATATTCGACATACATCTTCCGCTGAAGTACACACTCTTGCGAGGGCATAGTGCTCCTTCCACTCCTGGCATTCCGTCTGCGAGATTCGTTTACAATTTACCAATCAGAAAAAAATGGAACTACTAAAATGGATTAGTCAAGTGGAGTTTTTAATCCTTACTGAAAATCAACAAAAATAGAACCGAGGAGAAGGAAAACAATGTCATCTTCTTGGAGCAGTGCCCCATGTTTTACTTTTCTCACTAATATTATAGAGGGGCGGGGGGATGAATATGAAGAGGAGAGGTAATTAATAGACTATATATAGAGGTAAGAGAAAGGCATGTATTGAATAAAATTAATTTTTAGATACACAATATTACTGAGAACTGAAGAATCAATATATCCTCAAATTAAATGCATGTAATTGGTGTCTTGCTAACCAATTATAAAAATAAATGCATGTGATTATGTTATTATGCTAGCCGATTCATTGGATGCATCTTTACAGTTAGGAGAGATCTGTGATATATTCACTCCAACAATAAGGGTTTGATATGATACTTCCCAAACTTATCCAAATATATTTGATGCGAATTTCAAAAGTGGGAATTGAATAATAAACATTCCCATTAATAATTAATATGTAACAGCGAATTAATTGTTAATTAACATGTACGTTAATTAACGTATACTAATTAACTTATACTAATTAACTGTTAATTGGATGATACAATTTAATTAATGATTAGTTGAAGTGTTAAACAACCCCAAATTAATTATGGAATTATAGTTGGGCGAAGTTTTGAGGACATAGTATAATTTTCCTAAATTTTGCCAATACTTTCAAGATTCGTATTAGAAAAGTTTGTATATCAATCATATTTTAATATTTTATATCTCCTCACGTATTGATATGAGATATAAATACATTATATGAGGTGAAAAATCGTGATAAATGATAAATCAATATTAATTACATGACTGATCAAATTGATTAGCTGATTAATCATATTAATTCTTTTTTGGAAATTTGTGAGTGGTTCAGAGCCAGAAATATTTTTTTCAAGGAACATGTAAACCTTGACCATTTCCTACGAGTAATTTCTCACTGCCATTATAGGTGACTGGAGCAGATAAATTGTCGAAAATCTGACATGTGATGCGTTGTAACCAATGTTGTAATAATGTTAACAGCACGACGATCGGGCGCGTTAAAGTGGTTTATTGATTAACAATGATTAATCCGTTAAATAATGATAAAAAAAGATCACCCTAATCGGTAATAATTTGTCATATATCATATAATATTTTTTTTTGAAATAATAATAACTATAATTGAAAATTTTCAGTCCAAATAAATATTAAATTCCATATGAAAATTTACTCATCTCCTTATTTTGCACATATCTTTGAGCCTCCTCATGAAGCCACATCATCATGATTATCCATGATTATTGACCACTGAATTTTGTGATGTGATTTCATCATATACATTAATATTATATTAGATCATTTAAGTCATGTTTTTTGTATGACCATTTGTAAGTTATAATTTGAACTATTATATGTGGTGATGTTGTTTGATCTCAATCATTATTTTTTTGTTAAATTTTTTGAAGATCATATTTTTTGTAGTCATTTATGTGTCATTATTTTACACCATGTTTTAAACATCCTTATAAAGTCATATAATTCTACATTAATGACCTGAACTATTATTATTGACCCTAGGTTCACATTTGACTAACTATATTCAATTGTTTTAACATTTCACATAAAATTACATGATCAAGTGTGAGTGCAATGGAAAATGAAAAGTTTGTATATGAAATGCTAATAACTCAATATGTAATATTATAAAACATACAACAAATATTAGTATTATTTTTAAAAAAATAATTTTAAAAATTCATCAACTATCTCCATTTTAATTTATTCTTTATTATGACATCCATATTAACATAGTTAATACATACCTTTTTCATAATTTGAATTTGTAAAGATATTATGCAAGAAAATACAATGCAAAAAAAATAAATACATTTTTACATAATAGAATTTTTAAGTATTTTATTTACACAAGAGAATTATAAGTATTATTATTTATTTTTACAAAAATTATAACTATAAGAATCAAATATAATACTAAATATATTATATTTGTGTTTTTAACCAAACAAAATTAATATATATATTTTTTAAAACTAATAAAATTAAAAAAATAGTTTATCCATCTAAATAACTTCTTAAATTTATAAACATCTATCACATAGTATTGTTATTCTAAAAAATATAAATTTTAAAACAAATCATATGATATAAAATAATTTGTATTTATGTTTATTCTAAATTAAAATTTGATATTATTTATTAAATTACTTCCATTGTTAAGATTGATATTATTTATAATTTTCATTGTATTTTGAATCAATAAAAAATTATTAGTACTATATAATTAATGATGTGTTACTACTTACTACACATGTCGTGTGATTCATTATTTTATATTTGATATTGTATGAAATATTGTGAACAATGATATAATATTTGTTGTTATGGTTTTTTGTAAAATTGTATAGTATCTCATATATTATTATATAATAACATTAATATAAGTGTTATTTTTTTGGTTAAAAAATGAGAGTTTTTGTTATCATAATGTAAAATAATTTTAAGACATATGAACAATCATATTTAAAGGAGTTCAAATAATTTTAATTTAAAAATGACATTATTAACATTATCACACAAATGTATAATTTGTATTACAATGAAAAACATAATTAACATACTCGTTGCGTAGCGCGATTATTCTCCTAGTCTAATACATAATACACCAAAGCATCAAAATATAAACAAACATTGCATACAAAGTCAAAATAAAACATAATAAATGAACATCCAAAATATGACATAAATAGCCAATGGTCCCATAGCTTGGACGATTATGTGCTTGCTTGGATACAAGAATAATATGTTGTTATAAGTTGTGGATTCGATTCTCACTGGCACCATATAAACTATAAATATAAAAATTCAAAAGTGAGCACGATTCGTAAATGTTATTTACGATTCTCTTTCAAAAAAAACATGACATAAATATATCATCAAAATAAACATTCAAACTAAGACATACACTAAATCCTAAATCATTATAATCATGTGACGCTAAATCCATCGAACTCGACCCCTTGTTAATGTAAAAATTAACATCATCTCTCGCTGCTGTTGATGTATCCTCATCTGGATAAGTTCAATTTCTCATCATGCACCTATCATGTCTTGAATCATTTTCATACTCATTGTCAAGGTCGAGACGTAATCAATGTTGAGCCTCGCGATATTCAGATGATAGAAGTGCATCACTGATCGTGACACACCTATATTTTTTATTTCGAGTTTCTATAAACTTCGTTTTAAATTGGGCATACACGAGGAGTTCTATGACAGACTCATTTTTTTATGATAGACATTTTTTCAAAAAAATATTTTAAATATTTGTCCAATAATATATTCTTTTTTGTAAGATTTAAGTGTATATTTATCATTTAATACTATGCAAAATAAAAATTATGTATAATTAATTGATAAATACCTAAAATATCTTTAAATACTTTTTGAAAAATAATCTATCATTAAAAAAAAAGGACGAACTCCCCAATAAATAAATATACTCCTAGATTTTAAATCTAAAATAATACTAGTTGGTGGGAAAAAAAAAGAGGCCATTTATTGTCACTACATCTTCTATATCATCAATTAACGATTAATCATCCAAATAATTAACAAAAATATACTTCATTGACATTTAACTAATAATTATGTTAATAAATATCAATAGTAATTAACTGTTAATGACAATATGTGATACAGAGAATATGACAAGAAAATAATGGGGCATGGTAGAACTACCCAAAAGGAAAAGCCTGGCCTATCCAAAAGATTTAAAAACATCTATAACTCATCGAATAGCTTTGCCATTGGTTCTAATGACAATAATGAAATTTGACATAGAAAATTACAAAATAGAAAAATTAAGCTTTCGATAGCAATCTATATAGAAGTTCTTAATATAAATATATTTACGCGAGATACAATATCACTTCCCAACTTATTATTCTAATTTCTATTCAAGGTCAAGTCAACACCAATATTTCCACTGCAATGCATGATCTACGACCTAGGTCGAGGTAGAGCATCATCGATGTTGTCACTGCAGGGTGCATCATAAGGCGGTGCACGCGGTTGAACGGGCAATGGCCCACAATCAAACAGACAATAACACCTTCTTTTAATAGTTCCTTTGCAATATCCCCCTCTGGCACCTTCTGAAACACAAACACATGCACAATTAGTACTCGACATACATCGTCCCGTGAAGTACACACTCCTGCGAGGGCATGTTGCTCTTCCTTGTCCTTCCACTCCTAGCATTTCGTCTGTGAGATCAGTTTACAATTTACCAATCAGAAACAAATGTAACTACTAATATCGACTAGTTATTTTTCAAAAAAAAAAAACTAATATCGACTAGTTAATTGGAGTTTTTAATTCTTACTGAAAATCAACAAAAGTAGAACTAAGGAAAAGGAAAACAATGATGTTTTCTTGGAGAATTGCCCCATGTTGTTGTATTTTTCGCTAATATTGCAGAGGGCGCCGAAAATGAATATGAAGAGGGGAATTGGCTATAATATAGAGAGGTAAAAGAAAGGAATATATGTATTAAATGAAATTAATTCGTAGATACATAATATAACTAATAAGAACTGAAGAATCAGTATCCTGAAAATGAATGCATGTGATTTATGTTAGGCTAACCAATTAATTATTGTTGCATCTTTACTATTGAAATTAGGGGTGATTTCTGCAATATTCTGTGTAATACAATCTGGTATTTCAAGTCTCGGATTTTAATCCGAAATGAAATTATAAGTTCTGGATATCCTTTAATAATAATAGATATAATGCAAAACAATGGACCTTTTTTTTAGCCTTCCACGTTTTTCATCTTTTTACCGTTCGATCTTCTTTTTTACTGAGTAAACAGAGCCGTTCGATCATAGGTAAAATATATCCTTTCACAAGGCAGCTCCTAGCCGCTTCTCTCCTCATTTCAAACCTCAAAACCCTAGACGGTCACTTCTCTCCTCATTTGAAACCCTGAACCCCGGCTCATCTCTCTCGCGAGAAAAAAAGAAAAAACCCTAGACTGATTTCTGGACGCCGGAATCCGTCGTCGCCTGATATGGTATTGGATAGAATTAATCAATTAACTCTACTAATCAATTCAAATCAACAATACCAACGAAAACAACTAAGAATTCAGTAACAAATACTTAGTTCTTACAACTCACACACCACACACACTCACACACAAATCTCAACAGAATGCATAAAGAAAATATGGACTCTTCCACTGTTGATATTCCTCCTCTTCCGTACTGCTAACAAACTCACGTGAGCGTCACGTGCTTCCTCTTGATTCCAGCCCCACATTCCTCCAGCCCACTTATTGAATACGGCCCATTACTTCTTCCCTATTCTTTTCTTACACAGCCCACTCCTTCACTAGCCGTATGGATTTAAACTTGCAATTTAACAAAAACAATCCTATACTTATTTATTTAACATTCTAGTCCCGGTACCTAACCCTAATGAACCGGTACCATGACATCGCCTGTGCCGCACCGCCTTTTTCTGCTCTTGGGATGCAGAGGAGATGATGCCATCACGAAGCGGATTGGCGGGATAGAAGGCTCGCCGGAGAGAAGCAACAGAGACGAAGCACGTCCTAGCGGCGAAAACGCAGTACGCCCTGGCGGCGGAAATGCAGCAGCAAATGCAGCGGAGACGAAGCACTGGCTGCCACGCCCTAGCGCCTTTGTCTTCTTTATTCCGTCAGATCTTTGCCAGAACGATTTTAGCTCGGGTAATTTTTTTGGGTTCAATCTTTTCAATTTGTTTTGTTAGGCTGTTAGTTTTTGTTTCATTTAAGTTGATTTATGCGTGATTCAAGATTTTTGTGTTGTTTTTTCTATTTCTCTTGCTTGGATTAAAAGGGGAAAGTGTTATTGTATGATTTGATTATTAAATTATTCGCTAAATCAGATTTTTTGCTATTAATTCTCAGCCGATATGTACTGAAAAGAGTTTATTGGCTGTCAATTCGATCCGGAGTTTTATTCAGGATAAGGTACGTAACTGTATAAAATCAATCTCAAATTCATATCAATCACATGAAAAATGAAACCAAGTTCACTGAATTATGAAACTAAAAGGTCATTAGTGCAGACCAGTTCTGGTGGAGATATTTACGAGTTCGACAAGGAATCCAAATCATCTTTGGAGAAGCACGTTTAGATCCAAAATATTTCGTTGAGACCTTCTATTGGTTGGGTTTTACATGGATTATTTGGGGCTCAGTCAATTTCTATCTTCCTCTTAAGCAAGGTATCTTTGTACAACTTTTCTCGATGAAACATATGAAATTTCACGGATGCCCTTCCAAAAAAAATGCAATGTTAGGGGGCGTTTGGTTGGAGCTTTGGATTTCGAATGCCTTGGAATACTTTCTTATAGATTCCATTCCCACGTTTGGTTGAAAAGAACTTAAAGATTGACTGGATGTTTTTATAGGAGAGAGGTGTCTGCACAGAAGAAATTGGAAATGGACAGTCCACGGTACCCCCAGAAAATGAGATGTCGAATTCTTCAATCCAACCTACCAGAACTGGGAAAAGCATTCCAAGTTTTCCTCTTTGTTCCGCACTACGACCAGTACGTATTCGAGTATCGATAGTGGCGCGAGGTGGTCCAGGCGCGAGGCAGTAGAGTATCGATAGTGAGCACATTGCCCACGGCTTTGGCTGTCGATTTTGATTCGAGTTAGCCCAATTTCTTTATTCGTATTTTTCAGGTTTGGCTTGCTTATCTTTTTCCTCTGAAATTTAGGATTCATGTTGTCTATTTTGATGTATTTTCATTGTACGATGTTTAATTCGTCATTTCTTGAAAGTGTTACGTGATTAATTGGTCGCTATTTTCCAATTTTTTTGGTAAGCATCGTAGTCGAGCGCATATCCACTCCAATTAGTGTTGGTAACGGCAGGTACGGTTTAGATTTCATACTACGCGTTTGTTATGGTATGGAGACTTTTGGAAACCTGAAGATTAGGAAATTAGAAAAAGAAAACCTTGAAGAAATAGGAAAACTCTCCATATATTGATATTGCCATGATTGAATGGTAATTAAGGCAATGATTATTTTCTTGTATTATTTCCTTGTATTGGGTAGGAGTTTAGCTATAAATAGAGGGCTAGGCTAGAGTTTTATTCATTCCAACAAAGTACAAACAATTGTATTCTCTCTTTCTCCAGTATAGTAAAATAAGTTTGAGTGCCGGCGGCCGTGGTTTTTTCCCTTCGGGGTTTCCACGTAAAAATACTTGTGTCCGTGTGTGTTGTTCTTGTGTGTGTGTTTGCGGCGACGATCCTAACAAGTGGTATCAGGGCAAAGGTTAAGGTTCGAGCAGACGAGAGATGGACGAGAACAAGGTTTCGGTATGTCGGTTCGATGGGCGAGACTTCGGTTACTGGAAGATGCAAGTAGAAGCGTTGCTATGCCAGAAGGACCTAGAAGAGGCGCTATTCGAGACAAGGCCTGAAAGTATCACGGACGAAGGCAAGTGGAAGAAGATGAACCGCAAGGCGCTAAGCTATATCCAACTATCGCTAGCCAAGAACGTGGCGTTCAACGTAGCGAAGGAGACGACGGCTTTCGGGGTCATGAAGGCGTTGTCCAACATGTACGAGAAACCATCTTCGCTAAACAAGCTGCACCTGGTGCGCCGACTTTTCAATCTGCGAATGACGGAGGGCGGATCTGTTGCGGAGCATCTAAATTCTTTTCAGGTTATTTCAAACCAATTAGACTCTTTCAAATTTAACCTTGGTGATGAGATGAAGGTACTCATGCTACTATCATCTCTCCCGGAGAGCTGGACGACGACGGTAGACGTTATCGGCGTCAAGGAGGATTTGACTTTTGAGGAAGTGCGGGACCGCATCCTGAATGACGACATTCGGCGAAAGGAGCGAAGCGAAGCCTCGGGTTCCTCGGGTTCGGCGTTGAATTTGGAGAGTCGGGGCCGTGAAGGTCAGAAGAGCAACAACCGCGGACGAGCCAAGTCGAGAGGGCGTAGCAAGTCAAGACCACGTGGCGAGCTGGAGTGCTGGAATTGTGGCAAGAAAGGTCACATGAAGCGGGACTGCAAAGCCCCGAGAAAGGAGAAGGTGGAATCGAGTTCTGCAAATGTTGTCACCGAGCAAGACAGAGACGACGCTCTCGTTTTATGCGTCGACAACCCCGTCGAGTCCTGGGTTTTGGACTCGGGCGCATCCTTCCACTCAACCTCGCAGAGAGATAAGTTCTTAAATTTCAAGACAGGAGATTTAGGAAATGTCCACCTAGCAGATGAAAAGCCTTTGAGCGTATCGGGCATAGGTGATGTCCAGATAAAATCGAGCAACGGATTTAGATGGATCTTGCGAGGAGTTCGGTACATTCCCGGTCTGAAGAAGAACTTGATATCCGTCGGGCAGATGGATAGCGAAGGCTACAAGACGGTGTTCGGGAACGGGTCGTGGAAGATTGTAAGGGGGGCCATGGTGATAGCGAGAGGTACGAAGACGGGAACCCTCTATCTTACCGATAATAGAGGAGATTGTTTGGCGTTTTCAGGAGCAGCGACTGATCCGATGTTATGGCACAATCGGCTCGGTCACATGAGTCACGAAGGGATGCAAGTGTTAATTTCCAAGGGTCTGTTACCGAAGGTAAAATCGGTACAAACCGATTTCTGTGAGAACTGCGTGCTCGGCAAGCAAAGACGGGTTAGTTTTTCGAAGGCCGGACGAGAACTCAAGATGGGGAAGTTAGACCTGGTGCATACCGACGTGTGGGGGCCAGCTCCGGTCCAGTCTATCGGGGGGTCACGATACTACATCACCTTTATCGACGATTCAACTAGGAAGGTATGGATCTATTTTATTAAACACAAATCTGACGTGTTTAATGTGTTCAAAAGGTGGAAGGTAGAAGTCGAGACCGAGACCGGCTTGAAGCTGAAATGCTTGAAGTCGGATAATGGAGGGGAGTACGACGGTACATAGTTCAGAGGGTTTTGTGCGGAACAAGGAATCAAGCTGATTCGGACGGTCCCAAATCGACCTCAACAGAACGGGGTGGCAGAACGGATGAATCGAACTCTGAATGAACGAGCAAGGGCGATGCGATTACACGCGGGATTGCCGAAGATGTTCTGGGCGGATGCGGTTAGCACGGCCGCATACCTTATCAACCGTACTCCGATGAAATCTCTCAACCTCGAGCTACCTGAAGAGAAATGGAGAGGAAAGAAGATTTCTCTTGGTCATTTGCGAATTTTTGGGAGCATCTCGTATGTCCATATCGACGCAGAGAAGAGGGACAAACTAGACGCGAAGGCCCAAAGATGTGTGTTCATTGGTTATGGATCGAATTACTTCGGTTATCGGTTTTGGATCGAGGAAGGTCGAAGAATAATTCGGTCAAGAGACGCAACCTTTAATGAAGGGGAACTCTACAAGAACAGGTTCGGTTCCGGAGGCGAATCGAAATCGGAGGAGAGTGTCCATCAAATCACGAGCAATGACAAGTCGAGCGAGCCCGAGGAAGACGAGTTTTCGGTCCAGGATGTGACTGAAAATGGGGACGAAGACGTGCCTGAAATCACGCAAGACGAAAGCCCAGAAACTCCGATTTTGAGACGATCAAGCCGGAGAATTAAGCCTACAAACCGTTATTCACCATCACTCCATCATTTGCTGCTAACCGATGCGGGTGAACCAGAAGGCTACCGAGAGGCGGTACACGGAGGTGATTCGGTCAAGTGGGAGCGCGCGATGAAAGAAGAGATTGAGTCTCTCCGGAAGAACAATACTTGGGAAATGACCCGGTTTCCAGATGGCAAGAAGGCGCTACAAAACAAATGGGTCTACCGAGTGAAGGACGAGTCAGATGGCAGCAAGAGATACAAGGCGAGGCTGGTAGTCAAGGGGTTTCTTCAGAAGAAGGGAATCGACTACACGGAGGTGTTCTCGCCGGTGGTAAAGCTGACGACTATTCGCACGGTGTTAAGTATTGTAGCAGCGGGGGATTTGCACCTCGAGCAAATGGATGTCAAGACGGCGTTCCTTCATGGCGATTTGGAGGAGGACATCTATATGGTGCAACCTGAAGGTTCCGAGATCCCGGGAAAGGAGGATCTTGTGTGCAGGCTTAAGAAGAGCTTGTACAGTTTAAAGCAGGCTCCAAGGCAGTGGTACAAGAAGTTCGACAAGTTCATGTGTGATCGTGGTTTTCGTAGGGGTGACACCGACCATTGTTGCTACTACAAGAGTAGTGGAGAAACATACATTATATTGCTTTTGTATGTTGATGATATGCTCATTGCAGGTGCGAACATGAGGGAGATCGACAAGCTCAAGAGGGAGTTGTCAAGAGGATTTGAAATGAAGGATTTAGGAGAGGCGAGCCAAATTCTTGGGATGCGAATTACTCGAGATCGAAGCAAGGGTACTCTCACAGTGTCGCAAGAGAAGTACATTAAGAAGGTGCTGGAGCGATTCCGAGTAGATGACGCCAAGCCGAGAAGTACCCCACTCGGCGCACATTTCAAACTCTCCAAGGCGCAGTCACCGAAAACCACGGAGGAGAAGAAGAGGATGGAGAACGTGCCATATTCATCGGCAGTGGGTAGCCTAATGTACGTCATGGTGTGCACGAGACCCGACATTTCTCATGCAGTGGGAGTCGTGAGCCGGTTCATGGCAAACCCCGGCATCGAGCACTGGGAGGCGATTAAGTGGCTACTGAGATACTTGAAGGGCACCGCAAGCATGGCACTGTGCTACAAGAAAGGTGGCACAAGTTTGCAAGGATTTGTAGATGCTGACCTAGGAGGAGATGTGGATAGTCGGAAGAGCACTTCCGGTTATGTCTTCACTATGGGAGACACGGCGGTGAGTTGGATGTCGAGATTGCAGAAGTGTGTGTCGCTATCGACAACGGAGGCTGAGTATGTGGCAATCTCGGAGGCCGGAAAGGAGATGGTATGGCTCTTGACTTTTCTGAAGGAGATCGGGAAAGCTCAAGGATGCAAGACACTTTACACCGACAGTCAAAGTGCCTTATGTCTCGCGAAGAATCCGGTGTTCCACTCGAGGACCAAGCACATCCAACTGAAGTATCACTACATCCGGGAACTTGTGAGTGACGGGGTCTTATCGCTGGAGAAGATCCAAGGTGCCAAGAACGCTGCAGATATGTTGACCAAGGAAGTCCCCACCGACAAGCTGAGGCTGTGCGTCGCCTCAGTGGGGCTGGTCACGTAAACCATGGGAGCTGTCGCCGGACTCAAGGAAGTCCCGCTCGGGATGGGAGAAAGAAGACTGGTGCAAAAGTCTCCAAGTGGGAGATTGTTATGGTATGGAGACTTTTGGAAACCTGAAGATTAGGAAATTAGAAAAAGAAAACCTTGAAGAAATAGGAAAACTCTCCATATATTGATATTGCCATGATTGAATGGTAATTAAGGCAATGCTTATTTTCTTGTATTATTTTCTTGTATTGGGTAGGAGTTTAGCTATAAATAGAGGGCTAGGCTAGAGTTTTATTCATTCCAACAAAGTACAAACAATTGTATTCTCTCTTTCTCCAGTATAGTAAAATAAGTTTGAGTGCCGGCGGCCGTGGTTTTTTCCCTTCGGGGTTTCCACGTAAAAATACTTGTGTCCGTGTGTGTTGTTCTTGTGTGTGTGTTTGCGGCGACGATCCTAACAGCGTTTTCATCGAACAAGACATACTTTATTTTTCTTTTCCTTAATTTTCGGTTCATTCTTTTAGTTCATTAATTTATTTCCTGTTAATATTATTTTAGTCCATTCATCCTGAGACTAATTGTAATGCATTGCGTGATTTCTTAATTTCAGGGATGATTGCTTCTTGCACAAACAATGCAGGACTTAATTGCAGTTCAGACCTTCTTGATATTTTAAAACATCGGAGGGGCCTATTTGCAAATTTGCTCAAAACGGTAAGAATTTTTCGATTAGGTAAGAAATTTCGAACCTGGCTTAATTTAAGATTTTTTTCAAACATTGAGTCATTTTGAACCAAATCGGGCGTGATCGGGAGATCTACGTCAAGAGAAAGAGGACAACTGGCGCACAAGGCTGAGCATCAAGATTGGTGCGAAGGGATGAGATAAGGACGAGATTTCCTCTCAAGTTCATTTGGTGAATACTGTAGATGTCTTACTTGGTGTCGACATGGACCATGTTTTGCCCGAGTCAGAGCCAAATAGTCGTATGGATGGATTAGAGTTCGGTTCATACACGCAAGGATCTTCAAAGCCCACTCGATGGTAATTGATGCTCTAAATTACTATATTCAATCTGTATTACTCTCTTAGTACACTTAACTTCAATATGTCATGTTAATTAAAAAAGAATTAGCAGATAATACAGAATGATAAATAGCTTGAATTATTATTTTAAAAATATTAGCTACATGATATTTCATCATTAATTATTACTATTTTTCTTTTTCAACACCATAATTTGGTTTTTTATTTCAAATTTCAGCAACTTTTAAGGACTTGCTGAATTTTCTCCATTTTCGAGGACTTTTTGGTAATTTTCAACCTTTTAGGGTATAGGGTTTATTTTTCGGTTTCAGCAATGTTAGGGATTATTTTTAAACTTTTAGCATTTTTAAGTTCAGGGTTATAGGATTTCGGTATTATATTATTTCAAAGTTTTTGCTAAATTTCAGCAATTGCGAGGGTTATTTTCAAATTTTAGCAATTACGAGGCTTATTTTCAATATGCTAAAACGCTGGAAGGTCCAGACTCAAAAGGAGCCGATAAAAATGTCTGCATCGAACAAGTCGAGAAATTATACGAATTTCTCTCCAAAATCGATTGTACGATGCTCGAGGTACTTAACTGTTATTTTACTCCAATTTTCGGGTATTTTTGCAAAAATGTAGAATTTATTTGATTTTTTATTGGTAGATTAATCTGGTTGCTGCCTATGCGAAATTGAATTTTGACGATAGTGCTGCGTTTAGGCAAAAAGACATCTTTGCCCAGCGTGATTCTTCCCCAAGAAGACCCTTGAGAAGTAAGTATTTATAATATCGTATTTATCCTTTGAAAACTCACAATAACTTGATGTCGATTTGTTAAATATAACATTTTAAGACTGTTGAGAGGGTAATTTTATTTTTAGAAGGATGAATATGTAAATTTCCCTAATATTAACGATGTAATAACGATTATTGTTGTATTAAATATAGGCTACATATATCCGACTAACTCTATATGCTTGAGTGGCATTATTTAGACATGGCTTGGATGTTGCTTATACTTGACTAACTCTATATGTTTGAGTGACATTATAGATACTTCAAATAGTTATTATTTGTTTGTTGGATGGAAAAAAAAATTGAAATATTAATTCTCGGTACATTTGTATTTGTTTGATGGATGAAACTATGACAACTTCAAATAGTTATTATTGTTTTAAAAAATATAAAATTTGTATTCTGTTCATTTGATTGGTCAACATTGTAGGAAAAAATAACCTAAAAATAAAAAATATTTCAACAATATACAATACGCCTTTCGATTAATTAGAAAAACAATATACCATGGCTCTCTCGATTGCGTAACAGTTATTTATTTAGTCAATATGCGAAATTAGAAGACATAAAATAATTAAACAATACGAACAAAGAAATACAAAACGACAATGCAAGTAGGAAAATTGCAAATAATGAAGAAAATAAGGACATGAAATATGAATGCATATTGAATTGGGAAATACAATTACCTAATAAAAATACGAAATACATATACGAATGGGTAATACCAAACCAAACACGAAATATGAGTACAAAAACGAAAACGAAAAAAACAAATGTAAACGACAATACCGATCTCAAATTTTTTTTGCCGATGATGTGTAAAATAATAAAAAAAAATTGAGATCAAGAATTGTTTAAATTGTTCGCAAAAACCGAAATAAAAATAAAAAACAAGAAAAAAATAAAAGCAGACCCGCGCAATTGCGCGGGTAAAATGCTAGTTACACAACAATCCCGATATGAATTCTTGAATTATGGTAAAGGTCCAAACTCCAAGTCAGTGAAGTCACGTATTAGATCAAAATCCTAGATTCCAAATCCCAGATCGGGATCGCGACCGGTTCAATTTCAAAGGGGAGCGGGGGATACGAAGAGGGGGGCGGTGAAGACGAGCGCCGATTATCCGATGAAGAAGTGGTGCTCGAAGAGCGTTTCTGGCGATCTAGGAAAAGGGAAACACGTCTTGAATGAACGGAGATTCAGATGCATTGTTTAGTGATTGCGAAGCTCCGAATCCGATTACCTAAGTGAAGGACGTCTTGAATGAACGGAGATTCAGATGCATTGTTTAGTGATTGCAAAGCTCCGATTACCTAAGTGAAGGTAAGGTAGAATAAATTACAGAGAAATTTGTTAATATGGTTTCCATTTCGATACCGTATCACTTCACTAGGCTTACCTACTCTTTATCTTTGTCCGAATTTTTTGTTTTTGTTTTCTTTTGTACTTGATACGGATTTTAGGGGTCACGGTTTGTGCTGTAAACCTTGAATGGCTATAATGGCTAAATATAGTCATTCAAGAGAGAAATGGCTGCATGCGAGAGAAAAGAATGGAGGAAATTTGATGGGACAATTTCATGCTAAATTTAGTTGGCTTCTTCTCAGTATAAATCTTACCTACAAGAACATTCATTTCACTCTACATTAGCACTTCTTTTTTCAATCACGAATTCTTTGAATCATTTGCTAACAATGAACTGTTTTTCTGCTTGCTGGGCTCCTGTTCAGGAGGAGGCGGGGCCATGCCGAGACCGGGCACGAAACCGGGCGCGAAGATTCTTCTCTCGATTTCTCCGAGGGGTAAATCATTTCTGTAAAATAATGATTAATCTGCACATCGTTGTTGATTCAAAATGTATTTGTGGAGTCTAATGTTCATGAACTGGTGTTTAGGGGAGAGGGAGGAGACAAGAAGAAGAGGCAAGGAGACAGTCCAGTGGGATTCAGGCTGCCGAGGCGTTGGGCGAGGACAGCCAGCAGATCGGATTGATTCGATCTGCTGCGCCGGACATGACGGTCCGGCTCAGGCGCTGGTTCGATCAGGTCGAGATGGACATGCTCATCCAGGATACAGTTGGGGGATTACTCGACCCGCCAGTTATGGTAATTCTTTTTTTACCAGCTACTTTATTTTAGACTCCTGTTCTGTTCTTGAATTTTGATCGTTTGTTTTTTTTTATTTCTTTTTGTTAAGCATAAGAAATAATTCGAAAGAGTTTGTATTTTTTTTTCCTTGCAAAAGTTTAGTTACCCTTCCAAAGTTGAATTTTTTAAATTGCCCCTACGAAAATACCCTCGTGAACAAATGGCACAACTAATGCTTTCTACAAATAGATTCACAATATTTGATATATTCGAAATCAGGTATTTATTTATTTAATTTGGACTTCTGAAAAGTATGGGTAAATTAAGTTTTGGATTTGAGTTCCAACTAACCGTATGCATACTAATAAAAAATATAATTTTCAAACTCTACTGCTTATAACTGTTTTTTTGTACCGGAAAAAGAAAATATTAAATTTCATGATTTTTTATTAAATTCGCAGGAAGACGAGGAGGAGATCTATCTAGAGGCGAGGGAGGTTTTCTCAGAGGACGAGGAGGAGGAGGAGGACTTTTTTGAGGTGGAGGAGGAGGAGGTGGAGGTGGACGAGTTCTTAGAGGAGGATACGGCTTTCTTTGTGATTTCTATTTTCTTTGTTGTTAGTTGGTTTTTTTTTATTTTCTATTCTATCATTTTTCTTCGATTTGTGACTTGTAGATATTTGTGTACATTTTGATTGTTTGATTTTATATATATTCTATGTTTTTTTTCTTTCTTTTATTATGATAAACTATTGACAGATATACCTGACTAATCACTCGCCTAAAATTGAGAAGTGGCACTAATTTGTATTTTGATCATTTACTGCCAAGCGACCTTTTATATATTTCTCACAACTAAGAATTGGAGTGACAAAAAAATAACTCATAATTACTCAGAATTGGAATCACAAAAAATTAACTTGTAATTACTAAGAATTGGAATCACAAAAAAATAACTCGTAATTCTCTTTTTCTTTACGTCGCGCCTCGGCATTTTCAGCTATTCAAAATCTGCCAATCAATTGTGAAACTTTCATATAAATAGTTACAAAATCGTACTTACTTACATGAGTTTTGTAGATACGATTGAAGATTGAATACTTCTAAGCACGATTTGTTATGATAATAAACTTATTTATAATGAAATTCCTAACTCTGATTATGATTTTATTCTCTACCATAATTAAATTGGACTTGTTCAGATTTCATTTACTTCAATCAAAATTAAACTAAACTAATCTAAACTAAACAAAGCTTATGCAAGTTTTTGGTTGATTTTTTTATAGTGCACCAGTATTTTAGACATTTTAACGCGTGACAAATAAATGGGCCAGAAAAATTGGCAACCTTATGGATATATTGATCGGAAGGAAGAGGGTGAACTTATCCATACGATTTTATCCGTTGATTAATAATTATAACAATACAAATTTACACTTAAATTCTTATATTATTTTAAAAATACAAAAAACATTTATATCAATAAAAATTTATTAAACTGTACAATTGTTTTATGAAAAATAGATAATCCATATATTTATGTCTTTTGTTTTAGAAATATATAAAAGATCAGTTAAAATCATATAAAAATATGGTAAATATGAAGGGTTTTGGATAGGTTCTTGTCTCAAGTCCTTTGCGCTAGATCCGGACCCATTAATTAGACCCCTACATGCGGTTAGAAATGTCAACGGGGCGAATCGGATACGGATAAGCCTCCCCCATATTTTTGGGTATTATCCGTACCCGCGCCCGGATTCCCGGAATATTCACGGGTAATTTTTTTCTCCATACCCGAAGCCGCGAGTAAAATCCGTACCCGCGTGTATACCCGTTTCAGTAAAAATGCATAATTTAGTAAAATTATCGAATTTGGAGATGATTCAAACCTAAAAAAATCGAAAATTTGAAAATCTGGTACGGATATCAGTAAATTGATAAACATACGAGGATAAATTGATATTTTTTAATTCGGGTAAAACGGATACGGGTAACGGGTATTCACGGGATGGGTACTACTACCCCGTACCTGTAACCGGCGCTGGCAAAATATTTCGGATATTATAAGAGTTGAGCATTACAAGCCTGTGATTCGGTAATCATACGATAAAAATTGAATCATACGTCATGAGTGAAGCCTTCACATAATTAGACTATTAGGTATTAGGTAATGAATGAGTTATCCATGAGATGTATATTATAAAACAAAAATTATGTTGGTTGAAGAATAGTGAGTTCCTTTGCTAAGATACAAAATGTTTTCAAATTCTGACATGCATTCATGAAAATAAATTTTAAATATTAGAGAAAATCATATATGAGGTACATCTCGATATGTCGATCCATGAATCGGTTGAGCAATCGGGCGATTAATAGACCGGCCAGGTAATTCTTTTCTTGACCAGCTGCTTTATGCACATTTTTCTATTTGGTGTCTTTTCGAGACTTGATTTTCAAAGTTTGATTTTTATTTCTTTTTGTTTTGCATAAAAAATAATTTGAAATAGTTTGTATATTTTCCTTGCAAAGATTTAGACTACCCTTCCACGGTTGTATTTTTTAAATTGCCTACAAAAAACCCTTCGGAACAATCAATGTTTCAAAAGAAATAAGTGATATCCCAATGAGACTTGAACTTGCTCAAACTTCCTTTACTTCAATCAAAATTAAACTAAACTAATCTAAACTAAATGATGACATGGAGAAGGTTCGGTGATTCTCCATCCATTGGTGCCAATGAAATTTGAGTCCACAATATTTCATAACATATGATCTCATACCTAACCACTTTCTTTGTTCATTGTCAATCTAAACTAAATTATACCAAACTTTCTTGGTTCAATCTAAACTAAACAAAACATATGCAAGTTTTTGGTTGATCTTTTTTGTAATGCATCAGTATGCATGTAATTTACAATGCACTAATATTTTTTTGTATTCCGACAACAGTTTTACTCGCGACTAATATATGGGCCAGCAATATTGGCAACCTTATTGATATATTGATCTGAAATTTGCAGCAACCACAATAATTCGAGTTTTCAGTACTTGAATATCAATACATATTTTTAAATATATACAACAACATTTTTGATATAGGCAAGTAATCCGTTTTATGAAGAAGCTCGACACAATGAGTGCTAAGACATGGTGTAGGGAACACTGGTTCACGGTGTATGGCACGAGTCCAGGGACGAATCTTAGTAGGGGCAAGAGGGACGATTGTCCTTCCAAAATTTTTGCTGAACAGTGTATATGTATAGTGATTCAGTGTATTTTATTAGTATAACAGTGTAAAATATATCGTTTGCACCCCCCTAAAACAATCGTGATTCAAATTCAATGTCTAAAAAGTCATGAGTAAAACTAAATATATTGTTGATTTTCTTGGCAAACCATTAATCTTGATGCAAATTCAATGGCTAAAAAGTCTTAAATACAATATCTCAAATACGCAATTGAGTATTTTAGCTTCTCTCTCGTTTTTAATTTAATGTTAGTTTTCATGGAAAAATACATAATAAAGTATTTAATTAGTATATTTTTTAAATTAATATAAAATAGATAATAATATTTTTTTAATTAGTATATTTTAGAATATATTTATGATTTTTTTTAAAATTAATACAAAAATACCTTAGTAAAATTAAATATGAAACATGAAGGGGTATTTTTGTCCAAGAAAAATTTAACACCATCAAATGTTAACTTTAATCCTTATAGGAGATTTTTTGAAAATTAAACTTTGTTTTGAGGGTTTTTTTTGGAATATCCAAAAAATAGGGTTTTTTTTAATTCCAAAATAAGTTAATTTTTTTTTGAAAATTTCCCTATTATTTATATATTATTAAATTATAATTTTGTGTATTTTAGTTAGCTATATTATCTATATTTTATTTTTATTTTTAATTCAGTGCCATTATCTATAATCATTTTACTTCATTTTAAAGGTATAATGGTAATTCCATAAATAAATAAATTAAAGAAGATTTACGTTCCCAAAAAATTAAATTTTCAATCAAAACAACAATATTTACATGCCATATTTACATTGCAGTGACGACGACGTGATACCCATAAATCACATTCACAAAAATGTGATTTCTTTCGTAATTTTACATTACCGCTATCCAAACGCTCGAGTCGTTCTCACGGCATTCCATGTAGCCTTACCTCAAGGACAATTGACTAATAGGCGATCTCTTGTTTCGGCTCTTTTTGCGTAGAACACAACACATTGTATGTGGGAAACTCTTTTTCATTAATAGATCGGCCGTGTTAATACGTCCATGAAGTTCTAACCATTTGATTATTCTCACTTTTATTGGGGGATCAGTCCTAGATTTTAAATCTAAGATAATACGAGCGACAATCTCGAAGTACAGTGGGTGAGAAAAGGAAGAATCCAAAGGGGGGAAATAAAGATGATGACCTGTCTGATCAGGGCAGGCCCCGGCAACTCTGGTGCCCTAGCCCGAGAAGAACTGGGCCTGTGCATGACGAAGAAGAAGAGCTTAACCTGTCCGAAAAGAAACCTCAACAACTCACCAAATAACTATGTCATTGGGGTTAGCCAAAATTCAGCACTTCGGGCGATTCTATGACACATCATTTTTCTCAAATTATATATAAATTACAAAAGATAATTTGAGATTTTTTTCAATTACTTATTTAATGTTATGTTTTAAGAAAAAAAGATCACCATTCACAATCATGATAAAAAAAATCACACCAAGGGATACGACATCACTTCCCAACTTATTATTTTATTTATATTCCGCACCGTTGCAACGTGCAATGCCTGACCTAGGTTGAGGTTGAGCATCATCAATATTTTCGTCATTACCCGGTGCATCAGACGGCGGTTCCTCGGGTCGATCATGCGGGTCGGGGAGGGGATAGCCCACAAACAAACTGACAATAACACACTTTTCTAATATATCCTTTGCAATATCCATCTCTGGTACCTTCCGTAACGCATGCCATCACACAATTCATCTCCTTACCCGAACATGTTCCCCTGTACGTAGCGCTCTTGCGATAGCACACTAGTGGGCGTGGCCTTCCTTCCACTCCTGGTATTTCGTCTGCGAGATTAGTTTACAATTTATCAATCAGAAACAATCGGAACTACAAAAATCGATTAGTTAAGTGGATTTTTTAATCCTTACTGAAAATCAACAAAAATAGAACCAAGGAGAAGGAAAACAATGTCATCTTCTTGGAGCAGTGCCCCATGTTTTACTCGTCTCACTAATATTAGAGAGGGGCGCTGGGATGAATATGAAGAGGAGACGGAATAGGCTATATATATAGAGGCAAGAGAAAGGCAGGCACATATTAAATGAAATTAATTTGTAGATACATAATATAACTGAGAACTGAAGAATCCATATCTTAAAAATAAATGCATGTGATTTATTTGATGCTAACCAATTATAAAAGTAAATAAATGCATGTCATTAAGTTATGCTAACCAATTAATTATTGAGTGCATCTTTACAAGAGAAAGGCACATATTAAATGAAATTAATTTGTAGATACATAATATAACTGAGAACTGAAGAATCCATATCCTTAAAATAAATGCAAGTGATTTATTTCATGCTAACCAATTATAAAAGTAAATAAATGCATGTCATTTATGTTATGCTAACCAATTAATTATTGAGTGCATCTTTTCAAGAGAAAGGCACATATTAAATGAAATTAATTTGTAGATACATAATATAACTGAGAACTGATGAATCCATATCCTAAAAATAAATGCATGTGATTTATTTCATGCTAATCAATTATAAAAGTAACTAAATGCATGTCATTTATGTTATGCTAACCAATTAATCATTGAGTGCATCTTTACAAGAGAAAGGCACATATTAAATGAAATTAATTTGTAGATCCATAATATAACTGAGAACTGAAGAATCCATATTATTAGAATAGTTAGAGATTAATGTTTTAAGTGTTATTCAGTATTTTTATTGTGAATGGTCTGAATGTGTTCTAAAGGATTAAGAATAGGATTAGTAGTTAGTTAATCCAATTAATTGAGCATAGTGTCTTAATTGGTATAACTAACTCTTGTGACTATAAACCCCATCTTGTAATTCAAAACTATAAGAATATCCTATGCGGAAAAACATGTTAATTATGTTTTTTATTGTAATACAAAATACATTTGTATAATAACATTGACTCATCTTAAAACAAAATAATTTGAACTAATTTATCTTTTATTATGTATATGTTTTATAATTATATAACATTATCATGATATAAACAAAAAATTATTTTATTTATCAAATACTAATACTTATATTAACGTGACTAATAATATATTAGCTATAACACAATTTTACGAAAAGACATAACAATAGATATTATATCATTGTTGTTCAT